>JALIRH010000001.1:116894086-118140305 GCA_023055505.1 Callipepla californica brunnescens
TCTTGTTCATCACTGGAAAAAATGCACAGCTAATGGTGGTGACTATTAAAAATTAGTTTTGTAGCTGAGAATTTGCTCTATCAATTTCATTATTGTGCTCTTTGTATCTGATGTAGTTTCAGTGAAAATAAATAGGAGGCATTACATTCAGAGTGACTTGGTAGAAACCCTTGAGGATAAGGAGCCCAAAAAACATCCTCTCTGAGAATCTAAGCAGAGATAGACTGAAAATCTGCCCTCAGCTCATAAAAGCTTCCAGAAAAATTACTTTGCATTGCTACACACAGTTTTATTTGGACTCTTTCTCATTTCTCCTCCCACTTGAACTTATTAAAGCAAAACAATTTCGAACCAATTCACGGAATCAAAAATTAATCCCATGCTGAGTGGTATTATGATTGCTGGAGCAAGCAGTAATTCCTGTCCAGCATCCCTGACTACATACAGATCAAAGTCAGTGTTTGTGTCAAGCACATCCTTGGCTGAGAAAGGCAGTGACACTGCCACTGCCCCCAGCTGAGCAAGAAGGTTGAATTTGAGCTGCTGGGTTTTGGTTGGATTCAGTCACCTGCAGTCCTCAAAGGCTGCAGGTTACTGTCAAGTTTGAAGAACCATGAAGATGAAGGTGAGATGAGCAGGAACTCTGGTTGTATGAGCAAGACTTGAGCTCAAAGCTTCCAGTAGGAGCACTGCCAACTTTAACTTTTGGCTTCCCTCTGTTTCTTGGAGCTGAAAAGTGAAGCCCGATATTGTGCTCTCAAAGCAGCTGATCAGCCGAGACTGCACGGAGCCACGCTCCCAGGCAGGCTACCATGTGAGCAGCGCTATCAAAGCGGGAGGTTTTCATCAGTGCTGCTTTGTTCTTCGTGGCACAAATTGCAAATTGCAGGAGGCCATTGGGCATGCCTCTGATGCAAGTGCTGATCTGGCTCCGGCCAGTTTGCTGAGGTTGATCTAATCAGCCCAGGCCTGAGTCACTCCAGGACCTTCTTGAGAAATGGATCCCAAAATGTTGAAGGAAAAGTTGTGGTGAGTGGCCTTGAGCTTAATGATGTGGAGTTTGTCCTTGTGGGCCTCTGGATTCCTGCCCTAACTTCAGCTAACTGTAGACGAAGATTTTGATGCTGTTCTCATTCATAAAAGAACATGGATGGAAGTTCATGGCTTTTTCTCCTTATAACCCCATCACAGAAGAACACTTGAGATGGCAGCCCCAAGAGGAAAAAATCTTGGCAGTCTCGTTCCAAATGCAACCAAGCAAAGACCCACTCCACATCACCCTGACCACCGAGCCATCTTGCCTGATGGAAAGCACTAGGTAATGGGGAAAAGTGCTTTACTAATAAATCTGAGCCTGAAGCCAAGAGACCTAGATCAGCTCTGTGCAGAAGACCAGCACACTCCTACAGGAGTATGTAGCATCCCATAGGATTGATGTAACCTAGGAATCTCAACCAGGATGCCTGGGTTATCCATCAGCCTCAGAGGAATAATATGACCAGCGTGATGGGGCTGACACAGCATCTGTCAGGGCTGGGTATCAGGAACACAAGGAAGAATAGGTAAGTGCATAGAGAAGCTTGGACTAGAGAGGATCTTAGTGGTCTTTTCCAACCTTAATAATTCTGTGATTAAGTAAGGGACAACTTCTGCAGAAACAACATGAAGATGTGGCTCGTAAAAATATGCCTGGTTTCCTAAACACACCAAGAGCACTGATCCAGAGCAAGGGCTGATGGCTCTGGTGGCAGAGGGACTGTGGTGGGCTGATGGTTTCCCCTGTCCAGGCTGCCCCAGCAGTGTGGTGGACCCGGGGCCTGAACCCTGTTTTACACAGTACCCATGCAGCACTGAGACACAGCTGAAGCCATAAATAAAAGCCTCTGCTTTGTTCCCTCTTACAAGTCAATGGAAAAACAAACACCACAGCGGCAGTAGTCAGTCTGACATGAGTTTCTGTGTGTAAGTGAACTCTGTGAGGCTCCAGCAGAAATCTGGGTGCTGTGCATAGGACCGGGCCTCACCGACACACACATGGCCCATGTAATAGCTGAGCCATCCCCTCCAACAGGGCCCTGGCCACCAGATGGGAGAACCAGGGGCTGTTGACTGCCAGGGCTTCATGTTGTTTACATTATATTATTTTTGTGTGTCCAAGGAGATGTAACAGTATCTCAGTGTACAACAGTTACAGACATGGAATCCATTTGGGAATATAATCACAAGCTGCCAGGACTGGAAATGCCTCATTATTTTATTTTTTTTTTAACATATGATAGACAATGAGCAAAACATCATTTCTGGATGATTCAGGGCTTTATTTACGTATGTGTGTCTTAAGATGGTGCAAGCAGAAGCATTTTGACGTGGGACTCTGTTTAGCCCAGTCCAACCTCCCCTCTTTTCCTTAGGACAAAAGCTTTTGTTGCTTGAAGCAGGAAGGCATGTCTTGACTTTGTAAGAGGAAAGCAGAGCTTTCGGAACATAGAGACATCCCTTGAGCCTATGTGACCAGGTTTGCTGAGACCTTTGGGTAAACCTGGGAATGACCCTGCTAGTGCCCACAGCAGCATTTTCAGGTTGGACATCAGGACATTCTGCTCTGAAATTGATGCGTTGGCACAGGCTGCCCAGTGAGGTGGTGGATTTGCCATCCTGGAGGAGTTCAGTAACTGTGGAAGCATGACACTGATGGACATGGTTATTGGGCACAGTGTGCAGTGAGTGGACGAGATGATCTTAGAGATGTTTTCCAACCTTGACGATTCTATGATTGCTGGGTCTCTGCTGTGGCAGCTGAGGGGGAAATCACTGATTCAATTTCATGGGCTCGGGAAGATTAATCACACAGCAGACTTCAAACGGTTGGATGTTGTGTTGAGGGATGTGGTTTAGGGAGTGCTATTGGTAATAGGTGGATGGTTGGACTTGTAGGTCTTTTCCAAGCTTGGTGATTTTGTGATTCTGTGAAACCAGCATCTTTCACCATGGGCAAAGCTTAGCATTAATATTTAAAACTCTTCTGACCTCCTTCTGTTCTAATTTGCAAAAAAAAAATCTGTGCAAGGATTAAAAAAAAAAAAAAATCCCTCATGAGAGGGATGCTAATTCACATTTGCTCCCTGCTGTGTTCAGGGAAGCCTGTTGCTAAAACTGGGTCTCACATCTGATGGTTATGGAAGGACAAAATCTGCCAGCTGTTAAAGGTGACTGCTATGTCCTACGTGGCACAAGCCCATTTCAACGTGACTAAATCCAAAAGAAAAGCACCGGAGTGTCAACTCCAACATCAACTCCAAGCTAGTGTGTCAACAACAGACATTTCTTCCTCATGGGGGAGACAATATCTATGTCTTATATCAATGTATCTAGAGGATGTTAAAGTAAAATATTCAGTCACTCCTACTAATAAGAAAACTCACTATAGGCGTAGCCCCAAGGAAAGATTTGAATTCTTATTTTGTATACCCAAAAGAGTGAGAAGATGTATTTGTTTTTGTAAAAGGAGGTATCTTGTACAAGTGCTCGGTGTAAGCTTTATTTCGTGCACGTTTGCTTGTACTCATCACAGGACCACTTGTCCAGAGATACTTTCTTCTGTCAGTTAGAAGTTGAAGTTCTCCACATAGTCTGTTTTGAATGTCTTATTCACCAAGCATAGGTGAGCTCAAACCACAAATTGTTGTCTGGGATGTCAGCGAGCATCTGAAAGGAAACCCACCCCACTTCCTGAAAAAACAAAAAGGTGGTGGTGTGGGGAAAAGGAAGGCAAACTCTCACAGGAGAAGGGCAACAACTCAACATGTTTTCTGAGAATTGAGATTTACCGACAGTTCTCAGAAGTGTCCCATTGAAGTCAACCGAGATCAGGAAGGATAAAAAGCTTTGCATGTGAAGGAAGCTGCTAGGAAAATAAGACTGTGTCATGGAAAGCATCTTGGCTATCACTGAGGATGAGAAACGATTACATGGGAACGTAAGGCTTCTCAACCATACTACAGAGATGTACTATTTTCTGAGAACAGCCTTGCCAGGATGTGTCTCGCTGAAGGTCATGACTTGGAGACTGTCCTGGAGACACGGGTTCTGATATTTTATTTACTTTCCTCATGAGCTGAGATGGAATTATGTACAATAATGTTCCATTTTTACGTACTTTTACGTGCTTTTAATAATAGATCTCTAAAGAGACAAAACACCTACTGGTAGAACTATCTATAGCACATAACTCTTGAATATCCACAAAAATCTTCAGAATGAAAATGATTCTGTAAAAGAATTCCATTTCTTTAGTGGATCTCAGATGCCAGCACCTTCAGCATCACCTCCAGCAAGGACTGGGAAAAGCGATGGAAGTTTGCAATGGGAACAATGTCACACGGCACAAAAGTCAGCTGAAAGATGGCAGGCAGAGAATAATAACGAGTATGCATCCACTGAGGTAGGAATGACAACGAAGAGGACTTCTGCAAAGCATACATAGCACAATATTTATCGCATCCTTTCACTGTATAGGGATGTTCCTCATTCCCACCACCTCTTGAGTGATGATTCCTCTGCAAAATCAGCTTCTTCTGCAAGATGTTGGAAGTGATCAGATATCCATCACATGACCAAAACAAATCACTAGCTGTGCCACACGAGGCCCAACCAGCCCGCTGCATGGCACTGCCACAGCTGGAGGTGTGCGGCCCTTCCCCACCTCGAGGACAGGTTGTGTGCTTCTCTCTGTTTAAATGGAAAGGATCAAACGGTGTCAATCAATCTTTTCCAATTAAACATGAAAGCGCAGGGCTGAAGCTGTCAGCTGAACTGTTTTTCCATTACATTTTCACTTCCACTGTGGCAGGGCTTTATTTTCTAACCGCGCATAATACAAATGCTTGGTCACACGCCCAGCATTCCTTAACCAGAGTTCTTCACTCATGATTCCAGATAACAACATAAAGAAAAAAAGGCACTTTTTCTTCAAGCAGCAACTCTTTATTATTGGGAAAAACAGCAGGATTTTACTTTTCTTTTTTTTTTCTTACATATATTTGATTTGAATAAAAATAATTTATTTTATTTTTTTTTATATTACACGAAAATAAAACAAGGACTGAATTTTAGAAGCAAGAAAACTGAGACAAAACTTGCAGCTGCTGAGATGTAGGACTTAGATTTTTTTTTTTTTTTTTAACTCAAATGGAGAAACAATCACAATTGTCATTCCAGTGAAGAAAATTAATCCATTTATAAAATATTTTGAAGTTTGAGAACAGCATATAGTTATTTATACTAGAAAGCATTCATAAGATAAAGTGTGAGTTCTAACACATTACCTAAAATATATAGCTTCTCAGACTTTACACGGTCAAATACTTTAGACCATATTCCAGTGGAAAAACACTACAAACCTATTACAATCCTTTTAAACTTCTTTTGAATTAGGTTTTATTTCCTTCTGAGGAATTTCAAAATAATATTTCAAGCAACAAAATATTGCTTACAAACTGACGTGCAGGATTGTATTCACAATAACTCAGACAACTGCTGTTTTAAAGGCTGAAGTAACAACGATAGAGCATCACTGTTACAGCAGCTGATGGAGAAGATTTTGTGCTCAGACTGGTACAATTCTCATGACATCTCTGTAATTCAATAAAATTCCTTTTTGGTCAGTAATAAGAAATTAAACCAATGTGAATTAAAATATGTGTAATGTTGGGGTAGGATTACAGTGTTACAAGACAAGGATTATGTTAATTAATCCAATTCATATTGTCTGATGAAGACTTCCAACAGAAACACTGATTTCTTTCTTTTTTCTTTTTAAAATACGTGCAACCTACTTTAGCTTTTACTCCCTGGCTTACCATGTGTCTTTTCAGTAGAATGTGAACATAGTTCAACTTTCCATTAAGTTCTAGAGCAACAAACACCATTCACACAAATGGAGTCTATGAAAGAAAAAGCCCAAAAGCAAAAAGGCAATTAGTGTGCCAAGGTCTTGCTTTAGAACACATTTCAGTATATGTAGAAATACGTTGGATAAGAATGAGATGGAATCTGAATAGGTATTTACTTGCATTGAGTACAGTATTAGATTTAATGTAACTGTCATAGTTCCGGCTGTGTGATGGGCAAGAAAAAACCATTCTTCACCAATTACAAGGAAAAAACGCTATCACTATGACCATCAAAACAACCTAATCTCAGAGGTCAGTTCCCTTCTAAAGGCCACTGGCAATGCTGGCTGGCACACTGCTTGACAAACAAGCCAATGCCATCTTAAGGGACAATGTCAAGCCCTTTAAAAATAAACATTTAATTATAGCATATTTTGGAGGATTTTTTGTTTTGTTTTGTTCTCGGCTTTTTATTTTTGTAACTGCTGTTTCCAGTACCATCTCGGAGGCTGAAACATTTCATTCCTTCCCCTGCCTGTTTTGTCATTTTCCACTTGGCAGATGTGAACCACCACACCCTGCTGCTCCTTACGCACAAGTTGCTAGTATTGCCTCTTTATTTTCCTTGTCTGTTTTCCATATCGTCACTGGGATTTACAGCCCTGGAATGTCATTTCTGCACTAATGCACATTTGTTTTTTTTCGCTAAGGAATGCCTTACTTTGCAACCACAGCTCTGCAAAAATATTGTTGTTTTAAGTAGTGAGTGGGCAGTGGCTCTTCTGAGATAAATCAGCGACGCAATTGGGATAGCCAAGGAGACTTTTTCACCAGACTGCAATAGCTTGAAGATCAGGTGAAATTCTGGACTTAACCTGTGCCACGATCTTCCCTTCTAAACTCAAAATTACTTTTAGTTTTACCATGAAGTATTCTACTGGTATGAATAAAATTTTTGAAATTATTAAGCATATTTGCGTTGCATGTATGTTTTACTTCTCTAAATATATTACTCATTTGTTTAATTCATTCAGGAATCTATCATACTGTCAGCCAACTACAGTAACCCAGAAATAAGTTCTGTACGTGGAAGAGGCTTAATCACTAAGCCACACCTTCCTACAAAGCTCCAGTACTCTTGATTGGTGAAAAGCATTTCTCATTGAAATAATACTGAAGTGGAGCCCAAGCCCTCCTCCATATACATTACTGTTAAGTTATTCAACTTTTCAGGACAAAATGCTGATCACATTCAATGACAAGATAGATACCCTATCATTTTCAAGACAGTTCCAGAGGTAGCTCTGGTGGTACAACAGTGTATCTTGGGTCAAGTTTAGGTGTGAAATCCTTGAAGTTCTTGGATGCTTCAGTACCAAATACATCTAAAACTTTTCTGTTCATCAGAGCAAACCTGAGAAAGCACAGACATGAGAGAGCAAACAGATCATTCATTTATTTATACAAAAAACCCCAACCCACCAAGACTTGACAAATCTGATGACTAGTGCTTTGTGTAGTTATGCTTTATAAAACATATCTTGTATAAAAGAAAAAAGGAGAGAATTCCTTTCTACTTTTAACTACGCAAAGAAATCCAGACAAACTACACTACTGCCTTTCCCACTGCAGCAGAGCAAAGTCTGGCCATGCCTAAGTCTGGACAACAATTAAATAAGTGTTATTTTCATCTCACTCTACAAAACCATTGCGTGAATGATCTACGAAATGTCAAAATAAGCTGACTCTACAGTGTCATAATTATTATTACAGAGATTTGTTTCAGGTGAAATAAATGAGCAGAATTACTATTCCCTCCTCTCTGTCAACTGAAGCAATCGTACGATTAGCACAAGAGAGAAAAATACAGCTAAAGCTGGACATCTGCACTGACATCATCTCCCATATCATGTTTGCACAGCCTCAGAAGTTGCCTGTGGACAGCTTCCAGGCATCCCAAGAGAGCTCCCCACTACGTCCAGCAGTGTGCTCAGTCACCTGATGTCCAGCTAATAGCATGCTGTGTGATGGGGCGTGTAGGCTCAACAGCTCCAGCGAATGGACTCTGATCTCTCTTCTATTTTTAAAGTCTAGACAGAGACAGAACCTCCTCTCAAGGCTGTCCCTCAGTTAAGTAGGTTGTATCCAAAGGACTGACAGGAATTCTCAGGATTATCGAGACATTCCCTTTCACAGTCCCGTTCATAAACTGCTCTTACCACAATTTTTATGCTTTGCTTCTGCCATACAGTGTACCCATGTAATAATGCACACTTCACCAAACTGTATTTTTATAGTTCGATTACAGAAAAACCTATTTTGAAAGACAAGCGTTTTAAGACACTGAGTTGTAAGTTTGTGGTTAGAGTCAGTTAAAATTATTCATTAGTTTTCCATGAAAACATCCTTTTCCAACTGAAATAGACGTTCCATGAAAAAGCTGTCAAATATTGAAAGTATTCTTAAGAAAAACTCAGAAATTTTCTATTAATACTTTTAAACACAAAGTTATATCAAGCTGAAAGCCATATTAGGTGATTTCATCAACTTCTTTATTTGTTTACTGGATTCTTCATACTCCACTGAAAGCTGAAAGCACTCTACCTTTCCAAGTGAAACTGAAGATAAAAATGCCCTCTGGTTACATTCTCATCTGCTAAAGAATCTTAACCAGATTTAAGTCTTTGCTCCTGTCATTAGACTAAACCAACAGTCAAAAACATCAAGTGGACTGGAAGCTGCTTGAAAAGCAAATTAAGTGCTCAGGAAATTAGCCCATATGTACTGCTACAGCTATTCTGTTGACAGGGAATGACACAGAAATTTGGATGTGATCAATGTTATGTTTAGGAAAGCTGTAAAATACCCCGATTGCATACCTGCCCTTAGTTAGTCGTAAAAGGAATTTCCAGTACGAAGGTCTCAGGTTCTGAACTTCCATGACAGCCTACAAGAAGAATAATCTGTAAGAGCCAGCTGTACCTCGTCAGGGGAGAGCCTGCACTGTTACGTTACGTGGCCAAATCCAGGGATCAGTAAAGAAATGCAAAAGTGTAGAGTAATTTGGGTACCACTCAAAAGGAGCTTTTATAGCTGATGTGTCGATTAAAGGGGCTGAAGGTGAGGGCGTAAAATTGACTCAAAAAGGGCAAATAAGGGTAACTACAGCTTGTTTTGAATGTAAGACTTCAAAACTGCTAATCTTTGCAGATTCTTGCAAATGGGCAACTTCATTTCAAGTTGGCTGACAGGGAAAACCTCCAGTTAATTAAAAAGAAACATAAAATATTACAACATATTGTTTCCCTGCTTGAAAAATGGTCCTTTCATACATTTATGAAAGACCCTACATTTATAAAGTCTCCCAAGTCAACGTGTTTTGAGATATTTTCCAAAGAATTCAATGCTTAGTGTAACTTTTATTCTGTTAGAAGCATATCAGAAATCTGAGTTGTAGAAATGATCTTCCCATGGTGACACTCAAAAATAGGTTGTAAGACCCACAACATCGTGCCAAATCACATCTTTTCACTGTATACTGGTGGCCTTCATTCCATTCAGTTAAACTGGAAGAACTTCACATTCTGTTAGAAGATAACATACTTACTGCTTGAAAACATATTGATGTAGAAATGGCATAGATGACACTGTCTGCATGAGGAAAATAGGGAACCTTCCCTGCTTCGATGCCTTTGAAGTATATCGTCTATAAAAAAAAACAGGATGTTCAGAATTAAAAAAAAAAAGTTGCTTCTTACATTTCCTTTGTTTTACATTTTCAGAGTATGCAAGCATTACTAACTTGTGCTCTTATATTTTTGTATACGTCCACAAACGTGACATGATTGAACTCGCTTACAGAAATTATCCAAGATCAATAGAATGAGTGGCCATAAACGCATAGAACAGGACTTAGCAACAGCTGGGAGTGTTAAAAGGGTTGTATATTATATTATAGTATATAAGAGTTGTATATTTTCTCTTAAAAAGAGAAAAATAAAAGTAAAGCTTGATAGGATAAATTCTTTGATTTAGAAAAGCAAAAGAATAATGCAATAACTATTCCAACAAAGTGAATATTCGCTGTTCTTAAACAGCTTGAAATCACATACTTTTATTTCTGAGAAAACATGTAGAGTTTATTTTCCTGAGCACAGCTTGACCTTCCAAAGCAGCACACGCCTCTTTGGTCAGTTACCCTTGGCTTGCATACGACGATAAAAGTAGTTAAGAAAAAAAAAAAAAAAATACACAGCCCTGCAGCCACTATGTCTCAAAGTCCAGAGAAAACCATCAGCAATACAAGATACTATTGTTATGGTGAGTTTTGTTTCTTTTCCAATTGATGTTCCAAAAGAGTCGATACGGATCACTCAGAGTTGCTTTTATATAACCACTATGTGCTCCTTTCAGAGCCTGATTTAGGATTTCAGAGAACAAGCATAAGCAGAGCATAAATTCCCTTTTTATGTTTAGCATTATGTCTAAAAGAATAATAAGTTCCTTCTTTTAATATTTTTAAATGAATTCGATGAATTAATGGTGGTGGATAAATAACAGCAAAGAACGAGGCCCGTGATATTTTCCAGAGAAAGCTTTGTGATTTGGAGATAGAGCATAACAGGAGAACACCATCAAATTATTCGAGTGGTGCTGATGAGGAAACAACTTGGGCTATGTCCTGATTTTATGGAAAAATCACAGTAAGAATGAAAAGCTTGTTAGCAAAGTGTAATCAACATACAGAGCTCTACAAACATTCCCAATTTTTTCTTTCCTGGGCTACTAAATTTAACAGTTTCATAGAAATAATTCAAATTAGCCCAATGGTAAGTAGAACAAAGTTCTCTGCAGTGCCAGCAATTCGATCAGTTGAAGTACACTGAAAACAACTTCAGCTATAGACTAAAAGCTAAGCTATTTTGAGTTATCTTACATTGCTCAATGCCAAAATTATGGAACAAAGACAGGAAGCTGAGCTGTAGTTTTTGGCAATAAATCTGCAATTAAGGGCTAGTTTTGATTTACGTTTCTGGCAGAAGAGACAAAATCCACATTCTTGGAACTTTCAGATTTGAAAATCTGCAAAGGCTACAAAGCAAAGAGCTATGAAGAAAGAAGAGTAACAAACATTGTGGAGAATATACATGAAGAGCAGTGGATAAAGAACACTGCAAATGAAATACAGAAAGGAAAACAAGAAGGGAATGAGACCATACAATGGCACTGCCATTTGGTACACACCTAGGAAAAAAAATCACAGCCTTAATATTCTATTCTGGATTACTCTGGAATGTTCTGACGAAGCCTATGAAGTGTTCAATGAAGATAAAATAAAGAGCTCTGTTATAAGCACATCTTACCTCTACTAGTTTGGATGCCAGATACATAGAGATAGTAGTGCTTTTGTAGAACATCATAGAAATTCCAGCTAGACACCCTGCAACAGTTAGAAAAGAAGCATTATTGTGATTTCTTGTTGCTGTCACAGTACATCAGCTCAACAGAAGTCACAAAAGATTATGCTTTCTGTTGCTACAAAAAAAAAATTCAGTGAAGTTCCCCTGCTGCCCATCAAAATATGCTTTGTGTCATTGAAAAAAACAATGAAAAAACCCTGAAATCAAGCTGTCATTCAATTATCAGGCGCACAGGATGAAAGCTCCTCCCTCATCCTTAGGATCTGTAAGGTGACAGGTGCACAAATAGGAGGGAAGGACCTGCAATACCACCCAAATTTCACTGGGAAAGGGTCTTTCTTTGGGTACAGTGGAGTCCATCCCTTCAAAAGTATATTCTGTAACATATGGAAGAGTCAATGATGAAACCTCACATTTGGAAAATAAAGGATAAATTTACATCTGTGCATATTTATAATATAATTTATTGTCCATGAGGTTGAACATAACAACAAATAAAATGTTTCACTGAATCTATCTTACTACTTTAAAGCAAGCCTTTATTTGAAAACACTTGAAACACTACTGTGTGTTTCCATACTTGGAACACTACTGTCACAATATTAATATATACAGCCCTACTTTTACCATCTAAGTCTGGAAAGGGAACGGGAAACAGCCATCCAGCTGTGTGCAAGACAACAATACTTGCAGAGACCCAACAGAGCCCATGCAGACTTCTTACAATGGACTCACCAGCTACAAGTGCATGAAGTTCATCATCTAGGTTCCGTACCCAGCGCAGGAAGCAGCTTGTACCCTGCAGGTGAACAGACAGCAGAATGAGCCCCAGACACTTCTCCTTCAGGATGCACAGCCTGGAGATATTCTGCTATAAACTAGTAATACAACACACAGCATGGATTAAGAGTATGGTGTTGTACTACCCATAATCCATGCTACCTGAAGTGTTCTACTTGTTCACAGTTACTGCTTCTTCTAGAATCACAAAGCAGAACAACCTAGTCTGAATACTGATCTAATTCACATGTGATAATTAAAGCTAATTTTGAATTGAGAGCATCTTCCTTTACTGTAGTTGTCTTGACTCTTTCCCACAAGAAATCAGTCAGTTCTTCTGTATTGGTTTTGTTTTGTTTTGAACTGTTTTGGTAATCCATACTTTGCTTCCAAATTTTATCAATGGCAAATTTCTTCTTGCTTCCAAATGGCTCTAGGCTTGACAGCAGGGCCAGATCCAGTGCTGATGGCATTGGGACAACATTATACAGTTTGGTATGCTAACCTGCCGATGTCTAATTTGAGATATGTCAGCCTCTTAACCCATCTAATATGTGCTTCTCATGGAACTAAAGAATAAATCATTTTGGAAGAGACCTTTGGAGATCATCCATTCCAGCCTCCAGATCTAATTAAAGCAGGTTGCTCAGAAACTTATCATCCAATTAAGCGCTGAGTTAAGTTCTATTGATTCTATCCTCCAAGCATGGAGACGAGACAGCCTTACCAGCCAACCCATTAAAATTTCCTTATGTCTCATCAGAATCTCCTGGTTTTCAGCTTGTGTCCATCTCCTTTCATCCTGTGTGTGCACAACTTCAGGAACAGTCTGTCTCTGTTTAGTCTGTACCCTTCATGAGGTGTAAATAGCAGTAAGATGTCCCATGAGCCACTTTGTTCTCTAGCTTAAGACCCAGTTTTTCCAGTCTTTCCTTATACATCAGAAGACCCAGTCCTCAAATCATCTTGGTGGCCCTCAGGTGAATTCACTGTGTTATTTTAAAGTCTTGAAAAAAAACTGAAATGAAAAAAAAATCTGAAGAAAATATCTACACTGTCCCAATATGGAATTATGACAGTCAACTTCAGTAATTAAACTTGTAATCTTATCTAAAAAGGGAAACCAGGCTGCCACAGCTGACTTTTTTTCTATAAAATCATGTTTGCTGACAATAATTAACAGTAAGTGGAACACAAATTATTAATAGTACAGCTACTGCAGCTCCACAAAGGCATTTCAATCTGCCCTCAGGTTCAAAACACATCAAGATCCAATCTTTTGGAGTGATTAAGATCTCTACACTCTACATGCACATCTGAAACTCAAAGAAAACACAGCCCAAATCAATATTAATTATGGAACACAAACAATAACAGAATGCACCTACTTAATACATAACGAATGAAGGTCAGAGTGTGTCAGTCCCTTAAAATGAATACTCACAGAACCAAATTATACTTTGTAGTTGGAGGTTTTAAAATAAGTGAAAATCACTTCAGCTTTTTCAGTTTAAATGCTCTTATTCCCCAGAGCCACTTTTCTTAAAATCTGAGTAAAAATCTGATTTTCAAATAAGCTCTGAATAGCCTTGTTGCACTTTGCCATTACTGTTTTAAATCTTAAAAATTCTGGTGTCTCAATCCAACTGCAATTCAAATGAGATTCTGTTTTGTTTACAAATAAGGCTTGGCTTTCATTTGATTTCCAGTAAGTAACGTTCACCATGAACAGTGCAGAATTATCTTAGCTTTAGATAGCAAGTACAGTGGCAGCTGAAAAAATGCACGTATGATTAACAACATAAAGGTAGAAAAAACACTTCAGAATTATGCTTTGCAGTATCTCCTCCCTCGGCTTGTTCACATTCTGCTTGGCGTTAGTACCAATAAATCAATTAACTTCAACAGTGCTGAATGAATGTGTATCAGTTCACAATCTGTCATCTTCTAATGGCTCAGAAGGACTGACTTCCAAGTGGTAAGTGCCTCCTCAGTTGTGCATGATCTATGTTCTGCAAGCTCCTGCTATTCAGTGTCAAGTAAGGATTCCAGATATTTGAGCCAAAAAAATCTTCTCTGGCAACAATACTGCTACAGCAGTCACTGCTTGTGTCTGCACCACAGTGTTTTTCCATAACACAAAGTCCCTTTGGAATCTGAATTCACTTTCTCTGAAGTATCTCCTGTCTCTCGATATTGATATCATGCTGCAAATCTATCTGGCTTATTCATAAATGACACCAAAAAAAACCCCACCACCAGAATGAATGGAAGACCAGTTTGGTGTCCACATCTTGATCAGAATACTACAGAATTCTCAATGCTGCTCTGCAGAAGTCAGTGCCAGTTAAAAGAATATCTTCCTAAAAGTCTGAGAAGGAAAATAAAACATGGCAATCATCACTCTGCGTGGTTTAAGCTTACTTTGTATATACTGACAAAAGATCCCAGAAAGGCTCCAAGCTGGAAATTTTCCTTGTTGTAGAAGAGTGAAAGTAGCCGGGATGGCTTTGTAAACAGCTGCCGGAAGGTGGATGGGATCCGAAGGCAGCACTGGATCAGGTAACCAATGCTAAACATCCTAATGAAGCCCTAGAGGAAAGAGGAAGAAACCACAAATTCAGAAGAAAAACCAAGAATGTCAACAGAAGTATTTATTTTTTAACACTGAGAGTTTAAAACTCGTTCTGCATACACTACGTAAAATGCATTCCCATCTTCAATTTTGTTTTCCTGATTCCCTAGCAACAAAGACAACAAAGCAATAAACAAGTTACTCTGTTTTAACTTCTCAAAGGCCTCAAAAGAAAAACTCTATTTGTCTTCTGCTCTCAAATTTGGTCCCTTCAAATAATCCTGATGGTTTCACTGCCATGTTACTGACCAGCTTTTAACCACAAATGGGTACACAGAGGAAAGTAACGTGATGGGAAAACAGAGCACCTCTACACTCAAATGTCTTGAGAAAGCACGAAAGTAGTAAAAAGTCCACAGAAAATACATTTCAGAAAGTGGGAGAATTAGAAACTGACCCCAATGGCTTGGCTCACACTCACGTACTTTCCCTCAATCAAACCAGAGGCTCAGTGAGGTTTGCAGTAAGATCAAGGGCAGACCTGGACAGGAGATTTAGTGCAGTGCTGTTGCATAAGAATAATGTTGGCTCAAATTATTTTTTCTTACTCTTTCACCTTAGACATAGATCTGCTATATTATACCACAAAACTACATTGATTGTTTCTCTTCATATCCTCTTCCCCAGTCTCTTGTAACTTCCTCCAAAGCTTCCTATCATCGTTTTTACCCTATGGCTGAACTTCTAGGAGAACTCTGAATAAAATCTAACCATTGTTTGGTTGGTAGATACCTCATCTGAAAACTATGAGAATGCTGTGCACTCATCATTGGCAAATAAGGCAACGCACAATGCTCATAATTTCTGCAGCCCATTTTTTGGACCTTCGAGATAATCCCAGAGACAGTTGTAACCAGAAGAAACTTGGATTGAGCAACCTTTCCAGTTCAAAAACTCAAAACATCTCTGCCTCCTGCAGAACTTTCTAATGCATCATCAAGCTCGTAAAACTTTATTCTGGTTAAACGTCCAGCAGTAAACTTCTTGAAACAATTACTCTCCCTGAGCTGCTACTCAAGAAGTTGTTTACCAGAATCAAGTGGAAGAAAGTATTTTGCATCACCCTGTGGATCCAATGCATGAAAATGTTCAATTTCTTCCCTTGCTACTTCTAAAGGTATGCAATTTGTACTCACTGAACAGCTAGTGACCCAGAGTTTTGTGATCCTATAATGAAAATGTCTGCTGAAAGGGATGTAGAGTAGGAAGAGCTTTAAGTGCGTTGTGAATTTTCTGTAATTAAAATGTCAAAATTAAGATGAACATAAATTCACACCATCAACGAAGAAGTATTCTAGTGTAAAGTACACAGCCCTCGTCTTCCAGCACAAAGAGGCGATTACAATACCAGTTACGATCAAAGCCCTAACAAGAGGACATACAACAATCAGGTGAGAATTTTTTCCTAGCTGTAGGAAAGACCATTCAGACAGAGAGAAGAACATTGTGTTAAGAGAGATTTGAACGCCAGCTGGACAACAGTCAAATACATTTGCCATTTTATGAGCAGTGAACTTACAAGTTCTGAGCTGCAGCATTAAGGCTTAGTTTTGATGCACAAAATAGCAGCATAAGGAGTGCATGGCATCTCTCCATTTAACTGATTAAATCATAGCACTTTTTAAAGGTGTTTTTCAGAGTCACAAAAAGTATTACATTTTAGATCATAAAATCAATGCATGATATTGTTACTTTTCCCTAAAAAGACCTCATACAATAGTGGTAGAAAATAGTATTTGCAGGAAATCGTAACAAACTTGAGTGAGAGAAGTAAATCCTACTACAAGCCATTTCTCCACAGCAATTTAAAGTTGTGACTAAGGTCAGCTAGATGTAGCAGTATAGTGAAACTGCTGGGGCCCTCAACTCAGCGAACAGGTCCAGACCAGGGCCACAAAGACAATTAGAGGGCTGGAGCACCTCTCCTATGAAGCAAGGTTGAGGAAGATAAGTATGTTCAGCCTGGAAAAGAGAAGGCTCTGAGGAAACATCATTGTGCCTTCCATCACCTGAAAGGAGCTTATAAGCAGGAGGGAGAACAGCTTCTCATAAGGGATGATACCAATAGCACAAAGTGGACTAGTTTAAAAGAGGAATTATTTAGGTTAGATGTTACGAAGAAATTATTTACTCGGAGGGGAGTGAGGTGCCCAGAGATCTGTGGTGCCCCATCCCTGGAGGTGTTCAAGGACAGGTTGGATGGGGCCCTGGGCAGCATGAGCTGGTGGAGGGCAACCAGCCCATGGCAGGGGGTTAGAACTGGGTTGGTTTTGAGTTCCTTCCCTCCCAAGCCATTCCATGATTCTATGATCAAATATCTTGCGTGAGCCACCTGGGGTCATTAGCAGCACTGATAGAAAAGAAGAGGCAACAAGACTACTGCTCCAGGAGTAAAAAAAGAGAAATAATGTCCAGCTGTTTCTGGTAGCCTCCCACACTCTTTTAATGTATTTACAAAACCTCAGCCTTCTCCTTCTCTTTTGTTACCAGCCTGCCAAGTGCTGCTTACTATAGCAGGGCATGCCCTCCTGGACATTCATTTTCCAGTTGATGCATCCATAGAAGCCTTTCTCATCCTTCTTAGTGCCCCTTGCCAAGTTCAGTTCCAGTTGGGCCCTCCTGATCCATTCCTTACACAACTTAGCAGCAATCCTATAGTGCTCCCAGGTTACCCATCCCTGCTTCCACTGCCTGTGCATCTTCTTCTTGCTCTTCGGTTTGACCAGCAGGTCATGGTTCAGCCATGCCCACCTCTTGCCCTAAAACAACCTCTCCTTTTACTTCTGAAATCACAAACAAAACCACTTTTCCAGTAGATTAAGACAGTTTTTTTCACAGAGAAGAGGGTACCAACTCTATAAGTAGTACTCTAGTAGAAATCTCTACTTTTGTTCTAGTTGTACTTCTGAAATGAGGTTATGAGGGTACTTACAGATGTATACTCGAATACTACTAACATGCAGCACAGAATGCATAAGGATTTTGTCTGAGATTACTGAACTGCTTAAGAATTTGGTAACATTATAAAAAAAACAACACCTCAGGAAGTAAAGTCTGGTCTAGCAGCAGTTAAGAGCTAATTACTATAAATATGCATATATAATGAAAACCAGCACTTTGTGTAAAAAGTGAAGCATGCTGAAATTAGCAAGGCATGGTTTAAAACAGATGCACAGTAGGAGATGTTACATCAGCAGACATCTGGAAATGCAACCAGACCAACTCATAACATCACTTCTGCTTGACTGTACTCCTTGTTTTGAATATAAACGTCACTGTAGTGCTGGACATTCATGCTGTGGGCCAGACACTGATGTCTCTGGGGAAAACAGAGTACTCTGCAAATGAAGGCCCAGAGGATGCTGACCAATTCAAGCTCTTAGATGGGGGACAAAGGTGGCCACCTCTGAATAGCAAACTCACTGGGCAAGGCACTGAACAAGCACAAAACAAGAGGAAAGCCTGTGTCCCCAACATATTACATCCTAAAGAGAAGGCACAGAACATGAATGACATCACATGTGGACTGAGACAGTGGTGAGAGGCTGAGAACAAAAATCTTACTTGAAGCAGCACGTTTTCTCAAACCTATCCAACTGCCAAACCTGCAGCACTTCACAGACAACACTGCTGTACAAGCAGGAGCCAAAAGACCTTAGGAAGATGGGCACTACTCAGACATCTGTGTGTGTGATGCTGACGTATGATGCTGGCTGTCTGTGGGTGCCACCAACATGAAAAGCATTATAAATTTCTGGCTTATACGGTAAACTATTAAGCAAAAAAAATGTATGGAAGTATCCGCTCCAGTCTCATACGTTTTATTCCTGCCTTCTGATTACTGTTGTTTCATAGTCTCTGAGCAAGATCATTTTATACTGAAGCTTTGCTAAATTTACTACTTCCTTGTATACCAGTAGAAAAGATAAAACACCACAGCATTCAGCACAGGCAAATTCTAGCAAGTTTGGTAAAAATAAGCAGAACACATCGGAAGCACCTGAAAACACTCGAATCATTTTCTGCATCTGCATAAATAAAAATGAGTAGATTTATTAAGAGATCAAAATCTCCTGGAGCCTTACCAGCTCCTAAAAAAAGGCACAGCAGGTGGCACCACCTGCGCCAAGCCAACGCCAGCCAACACAGCACTCCTCTAAAGGAGGACAAATTCTGCCACTGGGCATGGCCAGCTCTTCCTGTGCGCAGCAACTGGGAGCAATCTCTCATTACTTCGAGCCATTAAAATAAATGAACAGGGTTGTGAGCCCAGAGCCAGCCTCGTGTGCCAGACACCACAGCTGTATGCATGGCGCTGCCGAAGCAGCACATTCCAGGTGCTTTATTTAGGGTGGAGTCACAAGTGGGCTCACCCGCCAAGTGCATCACATAGTTCAGTTCCTTGTAACCAGTCCATTTTTCCCACACGTTTTATGCTATTCATTCACTTCAGCAAAACCGAGATGAGAAAACTTTAACCTCTGCCCCATCCAAAATTGAGAAAACGTGTTTTCAGGCTAGTCACATTTTCAATACAGAAAGAACAAGTAACAGGCTCCTTTCTCATTTCCGAAGTATATGCATTTTCCAACCAAAGAATTTTACCCCATCTTTGCCAGAGTTTGTCAATCTAACTTCTTCTGCACTTACTTTAATACAATATGAGATGCAATTATCTTCATAGTGTTTACAGCATCTATGCCTTGGGCCATGTTTGCACCTGCAAAAAGCACAATGAAACACATATTAACCTGTAGCTGTTTTCAGTCTAATCGACAGGAGACTTCATAAATTTTTCTTGCCTAAAAATACATAAAGTGCCATTTTCCCACCATCGAAGGGCACTGTGAGCTTTTATGACGCCATAAAAGGGCAGTAAAAAGAAACAATACTTCAGTTGTACAGTGAAAGTGTCTGCACATTTATTTCGATCCAACCTCTTTTCTTGCCATGCTACACCTACAATACAGAATTAAGCAATGCATTTTCTGCTGTGGGCAACAGGGAGCAGCTATGGGACAGAACTGCAGGGGTATCATCCTTTCCAGTCTGCCTGAATATTTGACCAATTATCTGTGGCCTTACATAGATCATCTGAGCAAGAAGGGATCTTTAAAAGCCACCTAGTAAAACTCCTCCGCAATGCACAGGGACACCTACAGCTCCATCAGGTGCTCAGAACCCCATCCAGCCTGATCCTAAAGGTCTCCAGGCACAGGGCTTCCATTATCTGTGGGCAACCTGTGCCAGTGTCTCCCATTTCACTTTGTCCTATCTTTCATAGCGCTGTAAGGTTCATTGGAAAGCAATGCAGGCAACGCACAGTTATCCCATGAGACATCTTCCAATTACATTTCACTCCTGGGCTAATTCTCCTACTGTGTAGGTATGTTTTTGGCTCTGACTTTGAACTGCAAAATTGACCTTCAGCATATAAGAAAGACTGGCTTGGGATGGTGGGATTCCCAGACTGTGCAGTTGTTAGCCCTGCATAATGTAGAATTATAAAGAAGTAATCTCATACCATGTTTGAGTGTTACATTTTGATGTAGCGAAGTATTTAAGTTTTAATACAAAATAAATTACACAATTTATATACTGTGCCAAATATCTTGGAAGTTTTGAATCACGTCCTATAAAGTCTAATGGCCATAAATCATCTGTGAGGTCAGTTTATGTAACAAAAATTGTAATGAGAATGTGATCAGGTTACGGGCATTTAGACTCAATTATACTGAAAAGAACCATATGGAAGAGAAAGCTGTGAGAGCATTAGGGCTGAAAACTGCGAGTTTTCTGGATGTCTGACTAGGAAGATACAAAAACTTAAGGAAAAAATACTCTTCTCCACACACAGTCCTTTGATCCTAGTATTTAGTGAACAGTAGAAGAGCCATGAACCAACAAACTGAATAAAGAGTATTTAAGACAAAACAGATATAAACAACTCAGCTAGAGGAATCTGCACACAGCTCACTGCTGCTTCTCTTTGTAGGTCTTTTTTGTGTTTTGTTTTGTTTTTTCAACTAACAGAATTTTGTCTAAAAAGTCACTGCTGATTTCCTTCATATACTCCTTCATATATTTCAATTCAAAGACAAAAAGAAAAAATTATAGGAAGTCTCCCTGTGATACTGGCCAGTTCATGTCTGCTTATTAACTGAGTCAATAAGACAAGCCTTTACACACTGCTCTTTGCAGACTTCTTTCCTTCCTGCACATCAGCAGGTGGAGGTCTGGTCATAGAACTGCTCCTGAAGAAGTCAGCGGAATTGAAATCACAGGTGTGATATGATTTTATGTCCTCTCAATTTGTTATTTCAGTGTCCTTATAAAAGCTTGAAAAGCCATGCCAGATCACTTCTTTAAGCTTATACTAAAGGTCAGTAAATTGCATTCTGTAGACAGGAAGGAAACTTATCTTAGCTAATCTACCTGTCCATGTCTGACCTCATGTAAAACAGTTTTAGATTCATTTTTGCTTTGGAATTTCCTGACATGGAAGTGCTACAAATTCTGTTCTTAGAAATTATTCTACTTGATGCAATATAGGGATGTGGGTCCTAAAAAAGATGACGTGATGCTAACTTAAGGAGACCTAAATAAGGAGCGCTGCTGTGCAGTCTTACATCTTTAATATCACTACCAGCACTGCTGAAACCACGCCATGAGCCAGTGCTGCAGAAAAAGCAGACAGCACTCTACCACGCAGAACTGGCTGAACTTACACTGCCTTCTTAGACAATCACAGACTGCAAGTTATTTTGAATCCCTGCTATGACAAATGGGTCTGAAAATTTGTTCTTCTTAGGCTTCATGATTTGTTACTGTTGATTATACAGTAAAAAATGAATTGCAAAATGCTTAAATGTGAAGCAAAGTATCGTAAAACACTGTCAAAATCAGTGTAAGAAAACATTAAAAGGAACTAAATAGGAACGATGCCATTTGTTTTGTTACTCTCTTGCTTTCTTTTGACTCACACTTTGTCCATCAGCTTTTTCGTTAGAGCCAGCAACTTCATTCGCTGCGATACTTTTTCACAAGGCTTTATTTTTCTCTCTGTTTTTGAGAATGCTGCTTCAGGTGAAAATGAATGAGTGGGGATTTCTTCTTTCCCTACAATGAATCTGAAAGAGAAAAAAACAAACAGAAAAATGGTTACAAAAATAACTCAAAGATATATAAAGGCTCTGAAGTCCCTAATAGCAAAAGTCTCTAAAAGTCTTTAAGACAAACTTAAAGTTGACCACAGGTCTGCAAAAACAGGTGCCACACTTGTATCTCCTCAGAAAAGATTAATCCACCTATACAAACTTCAGATAACAGCCAAAAGTGATGTCAGGGATCTTTTTAAAATCAAGCACAAAAACATTACCACCTCTCAAAGAAAGGAAAAACATCAAACGAGAAAATAAAAATGAAATGTCTCAGTTATCTCCAGCAAAATGAGTTACAGAAAGGTTGGTAACTGCTGAGATATTTTCATAAAATGCCCTATTTGTAAAATCTTCCAAATGTTTTGCTCTCACCAAGAGCATCAGCTTTGTTTTTCTTAGTTTCATCTTCAGTCCTCCTTCTTTGCCCAGAAGTTGATATTGTCAACAAAAATGGTTGATCCCAGGTGTAGAATTACTGGGTATCAAAGGCAAAGGAGGTCACAATGGTAAAATATACTACTTCCCAACACTTTGAACTGTAATCCAAGTTAGTAAACCGCTGGTAGCTTTCTTGAGGGTGGTGAAGGCATAAATCTTTGACTTTTGGTTTGTGACAGAACCTCCCAGAAAGTGGATAATTTCAGAAAGCACTGAAGGTCATCACAGGAGCGTTTCATGTCCATGTTTCTGGACTTCAGAATTCATCAGCACAGAATCATTAAGGTTGGAAAAGACCACTAAGATTGTCTAGTCGAACCATCAACCCATCCCCACCTAACCCATGCCCCTCTGTGCCACATCTACATGTTTCTTGAACACTTCCAGAGATGCTGACTTAGTTAACTACTAAACTATGGTTGCAAATTCTATAAAATACTTTCCACTACCAACAGCAGCTCTCCTTTCCTTGACTTTGGCTTCAGTTCTTCTCTTCACCTGTGAGCTGGTACTGACCGTGCCCTGAGCTGTCTTAGAGGCAGCCACATAGCAGAGTATATCAGGCAATAAGAAAAATGTCTCTATTTCTGACACAAGGCACAAATGCTGGAGGACTCTGTATGACTTCACAAATCAGGGAGTACAACCAAAGAGTCCTGTGGTAAATTCTTGGACAGAGTATTACCATGGCAGACAACAGGTTTAGAGGCACAGGACATGCCAGAAGTCCATGGTTTATTTGGGTGCTGGCGACAGAATGACACAGAAAATAAATTCCAGGTCAAAACACAGCAGCCCTTTGCTTCCAGATTAATGTGAATCACAAATTCCAGGTTCAGAAAGAAAAAAAGATTAACATGCCTTCAGAAACATGCACAAGCATGTGTCTGCATTTCCTTCCTACACTGATCCAAAATATGGAAAGATTCCTCTCTATGCTTTCAAATATGCTGTATATTCCCCCCAGATCATAAAATGTTATAACAGCGTGCGTTTTCTTAGGAGAATTTGTTTCATACAGTGCAGCTTCTTCTGTGCACAATTCCTCAAAATCTCCTCTTCAAGCTATGCACTCAGAGAACTATTCCCTACTTACTTCAGTGCAGAGTATGTAAATCCCTTCAAGCCATCTTTGCACCTGAAACACAAAAACAACAATCTTTGTTATAAAGGACAGCTCGCAGCAAAGCGTTGTAGGTTGAGTACGATGTAGAAGGGCTGTGGATGAACACCAGCTTCTCATTAACAGAAAACAGCAGGTCTGTAACAACTCTGTGGCTACCCCCAATCTCACAGCTGTCACCACAGCCTTGGAATGTCTCAGAAACAAAGGGTAAAGCACATAAATGTCAGTGCTCCTCTGTTTTATCGACAACTAAGAGTGGCGAAATCTTCAAAGGACGGTGACAGAAGCACTGGGGTAGCAATGGACAACGAAGAAAAGTCGAGATGAGTTTTACAAAATAAAAGTTACTTATCAACATCGTCACTTCAAGAACACATTACTGTAAGAGAAGACCATTCGGACGTTGCAAGACCTTCATAAACAGAAGTGAATGAACACAGTCCTCCTCTTTTTGCCCACAGAGACCACGCTGTCCCTGGTATGCCTGTGCTTGCCCCCAAGAGCATATGATATGGGCTCCCAGAAGGCAGCACACATGGTCAGTGCCTGCTGCTGGAAGCTGGGTACAAGAGCAGCAGGAAGGATGTAAAGAGGTGATGGCCAGATTGCAAGTCAGCATTATGGATGGTACTGGCCACACAATAGGCTCCATCTCCCTGGCTGTACTATGCAGGCAGATACCACTCTAATTATTACTGGGGTGCCCCTCTCTTGCCTTCCATTTTCACCAGAAACTCAGAGCAGAAGGCAGATGTCATAGAAAGCTTCGAGACGCTTCTGTGCAATGCCAGAAAGCTCATCCTCAACAGTTTCTCTTAAAATTCTTGCACCTAAAATGTTGATGATGTATATAGGATTTACAGGAGTTCAACGTAACCTCACAAAAATTGTTCACTGTGTCTTTACTCAATACAGCAAAGGTACAAAGAAGACATTTTATGATTCTTCACCTGTGGAACCTGTAAGCAGGAAATTCTCACAGCACTATAATTTAAAGATGAATCAACACACCTGGGGACCAATGGACTGAAACATAGGGATCAGAGTCATAGAACTGTTGTCAGAAGGGAGCCCAGAAATACAGGGGCTGGGTACACTCACTCTGCCCACAGAACCACTGTGCAGTATCATGAGTTTGCTTTAACACTTACAGACAGCTGTAAGTTAAGGTTCTGTTGAGTTATGGGTGTTGGACATACTATGTGTGCCAGCTCAAGATCAAGGCCTTAGTTTCTATTTTCAAGTAAATTAGAACCTTGCACAAACCAAATTGTAAACACGCTTAAGTGTTTCTAGAGTAATATTGAAACATAAAAGTAATCACATTGAAAGTACAGGGATGCTTCTGCTTTAATCACTAGAGCGCAATCGCATTCCAGCTGCTGACACTGAGCCTCCATTCCTGGATCGGCCACCAGATGTCCCTCCCAGCTGCTGCTAGCCCCAGCCCTACGCCAGCAAGGAAAGTGCCCAGCATACCCCCCCTTGCCTCTAGTGAAAATCACAGGACATCTGAATTGCTGAAAGGAAAAGCCACATTCCAGCTCTCTCTTCATTACCCCAGGAAACATGAAAAAGGATGAAAACATGAAAACAGCCATTCTCACTACGCATCGAGTAAATCCTATGCAAAAAACGTCTGCTGCATTGAGATTTGACAGTTATTCTTTTTGTTCTTCTTTTATTAGTAATTCTATATAGTTGTTTCACCATCATTATCATAGATAACCACCAGCTCAAGCTGCCCAGGGGGCATCCAACCTGGCCTTGAGCTCCTCCGGGGATGGGCACCCCTGGCTCTCTGGACAGCCTTTGCCAAGGCCTCACTGCCCTCTGAGTAAAGAATTTCCTCCTAACTTCTAACCTGAATTTCCCTTCTTGAATTTAAAGCAGTTCCCCCTTGTCCTATCGCTATCTGTGTAAAAAGCCACTCACCCTCCCTCCTGTTTATAGGGCCATGTCTAGAGCCATTGCTCTAGAGTCTGCAATTCCCTTACTTATTCCCAAAGTAATTTACACGCAAAACTGGCAACAACAAAAGAAAGCTCCATGCAGACTGCAATACGATCTTTGGGTGGGGGTAAAAAACACCCAGACACAGCAGAGAGATGTCCCACATCCAGAACTGGCCTCAACTGAGGCCGCAAACAGTGCTAATGCACAATGGCAGCGGCACATGGTACTTCTCACGAACACCTGGCTGCTAATAACTGAACTAAGACTAATGATTTGCTTCATACGGGCCACTACTAATTGGTAATAATAACTTTTACTCAATGCTTCATTGCTCAAGGGGTGAAAAAGTCCCTACTCTGCTGCTGACCTCTGTGAGCCATTCAAGCTGCAAATGAGCACAGTAAAAAACAGTGCATGTACCCAGCATTTCAGATTCCCCTGAGATGGGAAGAAATCTCAGTAGCGCAACATTTAAGGTTCTTTTAGTGGTATTTTCCAATCTGGAAGATTTGGGAGAGACACAGAATCATAGACTGGTTTGGGTTGGAGGGGATCTTCAAGCCCATCCAGTCCAAACCCTTGCTGTGGGCTGGCGTTGGGGCTCACACTGCCCAGCACCCATCCAACCCGGCCTTGTGCACCTCCAGGAATGGGACACCCACAGCTCCTCTGGGCACCCTGTGCCAGCACCTCCCTGCCTTCTGACTAAAGAATTTCCTCCTAACATCTAACCTGAGCCTCCCTTCTTTTTGTTTTAATTTAGCCATCTCACACTGCAGGAAGGAAGCAACACGTTTTGCCCTGTAAGCACTCTTTTAAAGGCGCACAATCTGCTTGCAGCCACCCAGCAGAGAATTTTCCCATCAGAGGGGAATTTGCCCCTGGTCCAAAGCCAGCAGAGCCCATTGCTGCCAGCTGTCGCCGTCCGGCACCGCACACCCCATAACGGAGCAGGATCGCTCACTGCTCACAGCCCAGCTTTGGCTGGAGCCAGAGCAGCAGAGGAATTGAGGAGATGGAGCAATAAATCTGGGTTCTCCACATTCCCCCCGCCGGGACAGTTTTAAGACAAAAGCAAATGGGGTCGATTTTAATCATGTTTAATTATAATGTAAACTTAACTTCTGGCCGTACACACATTTCTTTTTTTCATAAAGAAAACAGCAGATGTGGAAGAGAGCCAAGGCGTGATAGCCTCCGTGTTTCCAGTGAGACATGAACTAACCGTAATTATTTATGTTTGGGTACGTAAAGAGGTGCTGTACATGGGATCACACCACTCTCCCTCTGTCATGTGGGAAGGAGAAGTTCCCACACTGAGCCGCGAGGCTGAGTGCCAGCAATTATGTTTTAGGGTGTTGTTTTTTTTCTATCAGGGCGCCTTATCCTAAGCCTTCTAATGATTTTCTGTGTGACCAATTGATGTACTCAGCACAAGAAGCCTTCTGAGGAAACAAGTCCCTGTTCACCCACAGAACTCATATAAGGAGAAAGTAGCTCACAGCAACACCACATGCCATGTTTAACGACATTCCCATATTGCTTATGTTATCCTTCAGGGTAAGAGTAAATTAGAAACCCCTATACAGAGCACTCATTATGGCCATGTGGGAAGGAAGCCCTGCGAGCGCAGGACATGTGTTTGTACATTACTGCAGCACATCCTGCCTGCTGGGACCAGCCGGGGGACCACATTACCACATTAAGGTGTCTCGCTGTATGGAAAAGGGAGGGCCATTGTGATGAAACGGGACTGCATCTGAACACAACAGCTGCATCCACTGCCATTAAACCCCTTGCTATTAGGAATTCAGGGCTAGCTATGCTCCTTTGTGAGCTGCACTGAACTTTACAGGATAAACCATTCTCTGTTCTAATATATTTATAGAGGTTACTACATCTTCCTACTTTTGTTAATCTCCTCATCTTCTCCCCAGAGTTAAGTCAGCAGCAATGACTGTCATTTTTCTGAGTTGTCTTCTGCAACCAATTCTTTTTCCTCTTCTATCTCCTCTTTTCCTCCACTGTTTTAAAATCACAGGATATCCTGAGTTGGAAGGGACCCCAGTGATCATCAAGTCCTCCAATTCATGGCTCCACTCAGGACTACCAGAAAATCAAATCATGTGTCTCTTTCTCTAAGTCAAATCCTTCTTCTGTAGTTTGTCCTCATTTATCCTCTAAACATTACTCTCAAGGAGCTCTTTTTTTTAAAAAAAAAGAAGAAAAAAATATAGGAGCTCTTTTTTTTAAAAAAAAAAAAAAGAAAAAAAAATAGGCAGTACCTTTTTCATATCTTCTCAGGGTCTTACACTTTCCACTTTGCTAATCAAGTGTGTTATGACTACTGGATTGAGGAAACAGATTAAGTGTCACCGAAAAACAGGATTGTAAAGCAAGTGAAGACTCAAGGACACACACAATCACTTTGAATTGCAGAAACAGAAGAGTTAGTTGAAGCTCAGTTGAACTAAATTGTTTTAAGACTAATTTGTAAATGGGGATTGTAAAATAAAATCATCTTTTGGAAACAGAAATTTTCCGAAAAGCTCTGACGTCCAAGAATAATTCCTAACCAGTAAGATCTTCCTTACAAACAGAAATGTTTATAAAGAAGATACTTTTAAAATGAAACATTTAGCACTCAAGCTAACAAAAAAACTCATGTAGTCAATTCTGATATGAAGAGGAAACTAAAATCAGACATCTTTCTGAAATATATACTACAAATATTTTTCCTAATGGAAGAATATACATTTTCAAGTGGAAAAAAGATTTCAAACAGTTATGATTGGACATCTAACTATTTTGACTTGTCCTTACCTAGTTGTAATGAACTTTCCAAGTATCTGAACAATATTCTCCTCAGGGACCAGAGAAGAACGTGATTATTGTGCTAATAATAACATCCAAATCCACTGAGCTGTTCATTGTTTGTAACATGGCATTTTACGTAAAAAGGCATTTTTGTCCTCATTTAGATAACTCTGGAAGAAGCTAAAGTCATAGTAGATTTGGTTATACATGACTCTCCCGAGATCAAAGCTACTCATGACTTTCACACCAGCTTAAAAAAGAATACCCTGCTTATTTGTTTTCCTATCAGAAATTAAGTACATCAAATGTGAAATCGCAGTACCCAGCTTGGAACAGAGAGGCATTTAGATGTGATTTCCTCACAGTTAAGCAGCACCTAAACACTAAGGAGCTTTCTTTTCACATCTACTACTACACATGGAGATCAAAATCAATGAATGGTCTGAGATGGATGGGACCTTAAAGCTCATCTAGTTCCGAAATGCATGTCTGCTTAATAGATAGTAATAGTAAGGCTGCTTTCACACTGACAATTTAAGGAAATTTTCTTGTTTCTTGCAATTATGGCCATTTCAATTAATTTAGAATCACAAAATCATTAAGATTGGAAAGACCCATAAGATCATCTAGTCCATCCACTCACCTATGTCTGTGACCATTCTAAACCACTCCCCTCAGCGACACATCTCCATGGCTCTTGAACACCTCCAGGCATGGTGACTCCACCACCTCCCAGGGCAGCCTGTGTCAGTGCATTGCCACTCTTTCAGAGCACAAGTTATTCCTAATATCCAACCTGAACCTCCCTTGGTGCAACTTGAGGCCAAGCTCTCTCATCCTATCACTAGCTGACTAGAAGAGGAAGTTTCCCTTCCTATTGTCTTGGAGGCTCTCTGTCTGCCCAAGCACCCTAAGCACACCACCTCTTAAAAGGCACTGCTCAAAAAAAAGAAACGGAAAGGGATTTGATTTAGTAGCTTGGTTGGTAGGGATGGTGATGTGAGGATGGTTGGACTAGATGATCTTGTAGGTCCTTTCCAACCTAATGAATCTATGAATCTATGAATCTATGAATCTATGGAAACTGATGGAAACCCTTCTCTTCCCCTCCTCTTCCCAATGGTGCAGGCAAAGAGAACATCCAAACTACAGTCACCTCCTCCACTGATCAGGATCATGCAGCACAGCCATTTTAAGGGGAAAAGAATGATTTACAACTGGTTTTTCCCTCTGAATTTCCCCTTTTGTGGATTGAACATTTACATTTTTTCTGTATTTCCTCACAGGTCCATGAAACAAAGGGTTATTAAGACGCAAACCCCCAGTCACGTCCTCCACAAACATCATGTATCTTTCAGAAGATATGTTAGAAACAGATCAAAAGTAGGTGAAGCTGGAAAAGTTGTGGCTGAAACTCTTGTAAAAATTATATTCCAAACCACTGAATGTGCCACGCAGCTGGGACATAAATGTAAAGAGAAGTCTCACTGCTTGTGTTTCATAATCAAATTGATATTTTAAACTTGTGCACTTAAATAAAAAGCAAAACAAATGTATCCATGACATTTTCAGTATCAGATGATCTTCTGAAAACACGACGTCTGCATGCAGTGAGTGTAAAACAAAACCTAAAGATATGTGAACGAAGAAAGAGAAAGCAGTGACCGATCCAAGCAGAAGTGCAAAGGCAGCAGAGCAGAGCATGTAGTTTTTACTAGATCTGTACTGAATGCGTCATTTGTGATACTTGGGAAGAACAGAGACAGCAAGCAGTATAGCCAACTGTGAGCTCCCATCCTGTTAAGCTTCCACGTAAACCCAGGGAATTACTTTTTATTTAGAAAACATCTGTAATCTGGTATAAGTTTGATGCAGTTGAAAAGAAAGCTGCTTATACTAAAGTTAAAGCACAATACGGGATCCCAAGTTGTAAACCAAAGCTGTTATCAATCAGCGCTTCACGTTAACTGAGCTGTGTGTGTTACTGCCAAATATGAAATCTGATTTCTGGTGCTGTTAATTACCCTGCTACTTACAGCATTTACTTTACAGCTACATACAAACATTCTCATTTCTGAGACAGATGAATGCCCCTGAAATGTGCAATTTTAAGGAAACACAGTTTCTCTTGGATTATATAAAAAAAAATATTTGCTACGTATTGTGTCTGGAGGCAGCCCTTCTGTGCCTTTCAGTAAGGGAGCAGGGGGAAGCAAACCCTTCCCAAAGCAGCTGGATGATGCAGAAAGCAATATTCCCTTCCCCAAACCCTGCCTCAAAGCTCCAGATGGGGAATACTGCACCTTGACACACACCCACCTACCACCAACCACCACCTGCTGTGTGGTTCCTGTTAAAGCAACGAGGCCGTTAGGCCATTAAATCATAGTGGCACACAGCAATTCTGTGGTGCTGTGCCCTTTGCTAAATTTATCTACTGCCAAATTCCCCACTGGCTTTCTCTACTGGTTCTCTGAAACCAGGGGAAAAATATACCAGACACAAACAAAACCAACAGCTAAGCTTCTTGGAGCTGTGTTCTGTGAACAAGCTTCCTGCTACTTACAGGTGATTCAAAACCCCAGTTGGCTACAACTCTCCCACAGAGATTAACTGGCAAACCCAAGCATTCAATGAAACGGATGCACCATTTGCTTTGCCCAAGTGATCCTGTAATTGGATTGTGAGGGCAGTGTTAGGCTGTTTGCTTTGAGGAAAATGTGATTAGGAGGAGACCGTCCATTTTGATTTTTGTATCATATTAGTCATATCTCTGACATGTAATTAGACGGGATTATTTAAGTAGAATAAACTTCTAATGAAATGAAAAGCTACAAGAAGATTTTGAAGAAGTTAGCAATCATTTTGAGTATGTCAAGGCTATTACCAAATTAGGTGCGTGATATGCTCCTTTCATATCATTTCGTAGTTGTTATTGTAATACATTGACTTGAAGTGAGATTTTGACTGTTACTAAAAAATATAATGCTGGATGCTGCAGGAATCACCAAGATTGTTATGATTAAACTTGCTCTAGGACAGCATACATTTCATAGAATCATAGAGCCATTGTGGTTGGAAAGATCAATGCAATAATCTAGTCCAACCATCAACCCATTCCTATGTCTGCTCTAGACCATGCCACTCAGGGCCACTACTCCATGTTTCTTGGACACCTCCAGGGACAATGACTCCTCCACCTCCCTGGACAGCCTGTGCCAATACCTCACCACTCTGAGAAGAAATTTCCTTTCGACCCAACCTGAATCTTGCCTCACACAATGTAAGGTCATTACCTCTCATCCTGTTACGAGTTATTTGGGAAAAGCTGCTGATTCTCAACTTGGTACCACCAAGCTAAAGGACCACGCTGCAAAATTTCTTGAGACTCGAATTTGTATTTCTGACAATATAATATTTCTTTGTGATGGCTGTACTATGCAGCTTACTGGAGGAAACTCTGGAGTCTACATATCTCTGGTTTCATCTTATGCTGTGTAGACAGATCTCTAAGGCTCCTAAGCATCACTAGAACTCTTGAAAACACATTACATTCTCAGAACTGTCTGAAGAACCACAGGGTGAATGAAGCATTTGTGCAGTTTCAGAAAACATTGCTCTGAGAAGCACATTTCAGTGCTTCCACAGAAACTCATTCCTTAGTAGCTCCCTAACTGGCGTATAATGTAGAAAAACAAGGGGCTAAAGTTTATTCTAACTTAGTTTTACTTTAAATTACAGCAGTGCTGTTAAGAGAGGCTGTATTTTTAATGAAGGTGCGGTATTGGAAATAGAAAGTTACACCACCAACAAAAGTTGAAGAAACAGCTCATAAATCTTGTCCCCACTTATGGGTGGGGATCTGCAATGGACTTCTGGTCCTTTCTTACTCTTAATCACAGGAACGCGGCCTCTGAACATTCTAATGTTTCCAGTTTTTATTTTTTTATGACAAAACCAGATAATAAACTCAATACCACAAATGTGTGAAATCACCAGGAAAAAAAAATCCCCAAAATTGTGAAGAAAAGACATTTTTAAATTATGTGTCATGAAACACTTTCTGTGCTTCAGTAATTTAACTTAGTGAACAATTATGGCAGTTACGAAAATAACTTTCCAGATATTATTGCCAGGAATTTAACTGCTGCTATCATTGTTCATGTCTCCAATAAAATACGTCACAATTTGCTCTGCAAATATCTACGTGGTGCTTACAGCTGCCGTGCAGAGCCAGTACCCACATGCTGCCAGGTTCATCACTCTGAGACTGCCAACACTTTTGGACTTTGTCATGGTGTCCCAGTTCTTGGTTTGGCTGGGTTTCAGAAAATTATCAGCCTTCTTCTTCTCGTTTTCTCTCTGTGTTACTTCCAGTCTCTCCCAGGCGAAAAGCGTGAACGCAAGGATTGAACAGAAGTTAAGGAAATCAGAATCTTCAAGTCTCATATGTATATATCAGAAATAGTGCAGCAAGCAGGAGCAGGGAGGTGATCATCCCCCTGTACTCAGATCGATATGATGAGGCCACACCTTGAGTACTGTATTTATTTTTGGGCCCTTCACTAAACAAACAGGAGAAGTTGGAAGCCACTGTGCTACCAGAAAACCATGATATAGGTGCCAACCCGGTGGGATGACTCCCACAACTGGAGCGTGGCTATTGACGGCTAAAAGCTGTTCAAAAGGAACAGGAGGTGAGGGGATGTTGCTATCTATATCAGTAAAAGAATAGAATGTGAAGAGCTGTCCCTAAAGAATAGTCATAAGAAAACCAAATGCCTATGGGTAACAGTTAGAGACTGAGGCAGCAAGGGGAGCATTGTGATCCATGTCTACTACAGGCCACCCCAATCAAACAGAGCCTGTCAATGATGCCTTCTGCCTTCTATCTCCAGCTACAGGAGACATGATCACAAACTCTCGTCCTGCTGGGGGACTTCAACCATCCAGACATCTGCTGGAAAAGTAGCATGGAGAGTCGTAGGCAATCCAGGAGACTCCTGGAATTCACTGAGGACAACTCCCTGAGTCAAATAATTGATGGCCCCACCATGGCAGATGCAATACTGGACCTGCTGCTCACCAATGCAAATTAACTGATTGGTGACATCAGGATTAGAGGCTGTCAGGGCTGTAGTGACAATGCTACGGTTGAGTTCAGTAAATGGACATTAGATAGAAGGAAAAAGTCTCTAACAGTGAGGGTGGTGAGACACTGGAACAGGTTGCCCAGTGATGTGGTTGATGCCCCATCCTTGGAGATTTTCAAGTAACATTAGCAGAAGTATCAGCCTCACTCTCCAAATTGGGCTTTTCAACTTAGTTGTACTGAGAAGAGCAGTGGTTACACTGAGCCTTGGAACTGGCTGGTATGACATGTCCCTGCTGTGCCACAGACACATAACAAGTCACCTGAAATGAACTCATGTCTCCACCAGAGATCTGCCTCACACAGAATTAACACGACTGGAAAATCACACAAAGTTGTTCTTTTATAAAAGATAAGGCCAATCCCTTCAAGCTCTTGCTATTTTGAGAGAAAGATTGTATTCTGCCTTACATTCAAGATAAGCATGGATAACCAGCATAATTAAGAGCATACTTGTGATGAGTTCACATCTTTTTGCTGACTACTTCAGATGTGGCATTATCTTCCATCTACCTTGCAGCCATTCATCTAATTTTAGAGGACAATTACAGAACAGTTATGAACCCCCAGTGTGACAGCAGCTGACAGCTTCAGGATGCTTTACACAAGATATTCTTAGCAGCAAAAAAAAAAAAAAAAAAAAACAAGCTAAACAATAAATAGCATACAGACAGAAAAATACAAATTGCAAACTGCAATTCAACCGCCTTCCTTAGAGGAGGATGTTTCCTGGAAGAAATCAACATACTTAAATTCCAGGTGCCTTATAAGCATCTGAAAGACAATCATTAAGGTAGGAGTAGCAACAAACACAAAACTATCAAAAAATGAAATAAAACTTTTTTAACACTGAGTGACATTCCATGACTGGAGAAGAAAAGCAGTATGGACTTGAGTCATGTTTTGACCCTGTACAGTTTAATGGAAAGGATCCATACTGAACACAAAACTAGTTAGACATGCGGAGTGGGAGAGCAGTTATCAGCAGCTCCTGACCAACTGGAAGGATGTACTAAGTGGTACTCCATAAGCACCTCTCCTGAATGTCTGCAAGTCAATCATTTCAGCAGTGAGAGAAAAGACAGAGCAAAAAGTATGCCTTCAGCATGTGTAGCTAATATCAAGCAGAAAAGGACTACAGACAGAAAAGAGAGGTTTGGAAAATATAGGATTCTATGCATTGATTGCATACATAGGTGGAAACCATTAATGGAGATCAGAATCAGTAAGTACAATTGGTGTTCCTTTAGAAAGTGCTGTTAGGACTGTGGGGAGCCAGAAAACAAAAGCTGCACTGGGATGTACACAGCAATGAATTAATTCTTGTGCTATATCCTCCAAAATATATTGTTTTACACTCCATATTTCAAGAAATGGGTGGATTACTTTCAGGGAATCCAGAACAGAGAAATCATAACTGTACACAGGGAATGGCTGAAATAGCTGAGATTTAGAAGAGGAGACAAGAAGGGTTGAGGGAAGGAAAGAAGTGGTCAGGATGTGATATGTCTTTGTTACTTACGTTCACTGAGAAGGAGTAATCTGCTCTCTTTAGGTGGATAGGAGAAAAAGTAATAGACTACATTCAGATTAGAAAGTTAAAAATGCCAAAAATGGTTAAGAATAGGAATAGATTGCCTAGGGATGACACAGGCTCTGCATTACTGTAATTTCTAATGAATGTCAGTCAGACATCTGATAGGAATGCAGCGAGTGATTCTTCCTTGTGGTAGAAAATAGATGATCTCTCATGATTTCTTTTGCCCTGTAAATCTATATCAAGAGACATAAAAGTTAAAATAATATTAAACTTACATGTTTGCAAACATGCAATACTTAACTGCAGAACCTAAGGTGGTTGTTAAAGGGGGAAAGTAAAGCGAAGATCTTCCATAACTGTATTCTCCAGAAGGCCTGTACTTATCACTAGCATAATAACACAGAAATATTGAGAGAGGATGCACAAGGGACTCTCACTTTGAAGGCACTGCTCTACTGAGATCATCCTTTGGTTCCTACAGCTGAAAAAAATCCTTGAAGAAATGCTTATATGAGAGCAATAAATAAGATTGCAGAGTGGGTAGGTCTTAACTTCGAATTTGTTTGTTTCTTGTTCAAATCTTTTCACTTCTAATGTTGAAGTCACAAACCCTTTATTCGCATAGAATGAAATCTGAGTTGTCCTAATTTTAAATTTAGACAGCACTGAGAGCACAGTGACAGTAAGCTCAGTGTACACTGTTGTCCCTGAAAACAGAAAGTCAAATACGACAGTGTGGCAGACAGCAAACTCAGTAGCTTTAGGGAGAAACAGAAGATGGTTCATGTTTGTTACCCAAGAGCAAAGGTCAATTTGGGATATTCTAACATGAGAACACGAAGTACCCCGTAGTGTTACTAGGTGCCCCTCAGTTATAGACCAACAAAAGAGATTCAACCAGGTAAATAAGTCCCTCTGGCTACACCTGGAGAGGTGACACAGCTGTCCTAGTTGTGAAACCCAACAGAGCAGAGTACATAGCACGGCCATAAAGCATTTCTGCCACCATGTGTGAACTTGATAAAGTGTACAGCCAATAGGAATTAAGTGTTCTACTTGCTTGTGCCAGGCACCTCTTCCAAAGTCAACATTTCATAAGAAATTTTGTCAGCTGTGACCAATAACTCAAGGATTCTGAGAACAAAGATGTGGGCTGTGCACACACCCAGCGATGTTAAGCAGGAGACCTGCTCTTGCCTTTTGGTGCCAGTTTTCTTGTATGGAATGCTTCAGGAGACATTTTATGCCCCGGTCTTGCTCTGAGATGAGCTCTCTATAAGACATTAGTAAAAATAAATGAACAGATATCATGAATTCCCAGTGCCACATATCTTTAATTCCATTTGAGGCAACAAGATGTAGGAAAGAGTGCAGTACATAAAGATCCATTTCGGCACACTGGATGTGCTAATGATACACACTTCAGCAGCAGACAAAGAAAACCAGTGCTCAAATGCTTTGCACCATGAATTATTCCTTCAGTTCTGACAGCAGTACAGTAAAAAAAAAGCTCAGTTTACAGTAATATCCAGAGCGTTTGAACCATGTTCTTCAGAGGATCAAATTTCTCCATCTCTCTCTCTCCAGGCAGGAACACGGCCTTTTTCAAACTGCACCTGATACTGATTCACAATCTGCTTTGGATGCTGCAAAGCCCTGAGAGCAGATTAGACTAGGCTGCCTGATTTTCAATTTGCAGTAATTAGCTGGAGACGAATGCAAGCTCTAGTGACATGTTCTTGGCCTCTTTTTACAACTTTAATACGCTCATCAATGTTATGTAAACAACTTTACAAACTTCATATAGCAGATGGTGATTCTTGGACCTACACCGCTTCAAGTGTTCATAATAAAGTTATGAAGTGCAATTCATGCAGAAGCCAACTGCAGAAAGACTTGCTATGGTTTCAAAACGTCCCTTGTAATCCAGCAACAGCCGTACATTACTACAACCACAAATCACTGAAATTACACTAAAAGGGGGAAAAGGTCCTTCTGAATTTGTGAACCAGGCAGCACATACAAGCTGCATGATCATTAAGCCTACCAATTACTTACTGAAGTTCAATTTTACTCATTATTTTCCACAGGCTGCTGGCATACTCCATTGTCTAAGAGCAGAAGCATTGTATACTCCTCACACACAATACTCTAATTGTTGAAGGTAGGAAATACAACTACTGGTAGAAGTGGATGAAATTAAAGGTTTACAACATTAGGAAGAAGCATGAACATGCAGATACATGGTAAGTTTGAAATATATGTTCACAGAGAACAGTTTTTAAATAACTAAACATAAATTGTTCTTCAGCAGGTTTATGAAACCCATGGCTCTTGTGAAAAGAGACAACTCGAACTCTCATCAACGAAGGGCTGACGTTTTCCAAAAGAAATGCGAAGAAGCCATGTTGTGAAATTATGTGTTTCAGACTAAAATACTGAGAATAAGGAAAGGATTCATAGCAAGGATTAGGATGCTACAAATCATATGGAACATATGAATAGGAGTCTGTTTCTGTGTATCAATAGGGGTTTAATTTCTGAATGAGAAGCTTAAGCTAGGGCACATTCTTTTGTAAATCATCCCACGGGTTTCCTAGAATACACGGACTCAGTAACATCCTCAGTTCTAACTTTACTCAATGGATTCTTATAAATCTGCTATCAGCATTTCATTTAATGCTTAAAACAGTAAAAGATTGGAATTGATTTTGAAGGAGGATAATCAAAGCAGAAATAATGATAGGTAGAAAATGAAAGTCTCATTTTACAAAGGCAAGTTTATCAGGAGCTGATTATAACTTCTCAACTTTGCTAGTCTGGTTGCTATCCGAAACCAAGATTTCTCAGGGAAAAAAAAAATCCCAAACAGCTGGAACCCATCCTAGAGATACAAAATAAATCACGTGCGAGTAAATTCCACACTCAAAAGCCCTAATCAGTACTCTATACAAGCAACAAAACAAACAAAACCCAGGAAGAACATTACAACCCTGGTAACTGGTGTATACTAATTGCAGAGCATCAGGACAGCTTCAATGGGAAAGCTGAGACTGAATGGGATCGTCTGATAAATCCACTGCACTCAAACACTCCACACAGTATTCTTGACCCTGTGGGTCACAACCTTTTGCTCCCAGTCACTCATGCAAAAGGGGATAAAGAGGTTTGTCCCATTCTACTAAATCCTTGTAATTATTTGTTACAGTTTTAAGTCATCTAGCATTATACACACAGTAATGCATGCCCCTTTCAAATGAAAGCACAATAGACAAAATGAACATAATGTGGAAACCTTTAAGCTATCCCAAACTTTAATTACTTTTACAAGTATATTTAGCTAGTAAGAATTCTATGGAGTAGACAACTTAGAGAAAACAGCCTTGAGAAATGCTTAAACCAAAGAAAAGAAATGGTTTCACAATGAAAGGTTTTTGGAAATTTAGCTAAAGCTTAAGCCTACAACAGAGAGGGGAGCAGCACATACTGACCATGTCTGAGCATGGGGAACAGAGTGCCATCAGAGAGCAGCACAGCCAACGTCCTCCACTTTCAAAACACAAACAATGTACTATCAGATGCAATATTTCTTTTATGGTGTAATTTGACTGGAATCGGCCAAAAGTACTGTACAAAAAGGATTACTTCACCTTATGAATCACTTTTCATCAAGATACTTTTAAATACAGCTGGGAAACTTCTGCGCCAGAGAAAAAACAACGATTTTACATTGTTGATTTATCTGTGAAGTAAAGGGTGGCATCTGGGAATTTGGGATATTTTCTATTCTGTATTCACTTATTTTTACGTACTTAAAGTATAATCATTTAATTTATAAACATATTTTAAATCTGTGCATTCGTATCTTGCAAAGCAACATCATACAGTAATCAGAGATGAATGTATTTCACGATGTGAATACAAATGAATACGCGATGAATACAAATGGAATGGTGGAACGCCGCCAAGTGGTTTTTGGGGTAAAATGTTCCATCTTTAGTCCAGAATATCAGAGTTCTGGACTTTATTAGTCCTATTTCTAGTGCATATATATCGTACCACTAATGGTGAGATCTAAACTCCTCAGAGACATGTCCTCTTCCAGGGCCATATCTTGTAGCCTGGGCTCAAGTAACTGTTCTGACAGTTTGAAAGGATAAAATAACCAACAGCTGTGTTATCCATGCCAAAGCCAACCAGAGTATTCTCATTAATGCCTTCCTCATTTTGAGATGCATGCTCCATCCATATGGGTTGGAACAAAATGTGTGCAAGAATATTTAGCATACAGGGAGCAGAGGTGAGTCTATTACACAAGTAATCTGCACAGTGAGCAGCCTCAGTGCTTTCTGCACTGTTTCAGAAAAAGTTCTCAATGTTCATTTGCTTTTGTTGCTTTTCTTTTTTGTCTCTCCATATTTATAATGTGGATATATTCACACTTTATAGACGATCTTCTCTGGAAGGTGAGAGACAGTGGCCGCAGGCTGTGCCAAGGAAGGTTCGGTTTGGATATTAGGAATAATGTCTCAGAAAGAATGGTGAGGCATCGGCACAGCTGCCCGGGGAGGTGGTGGAGTCACCGTCCCTGGAGGTGTTCAAGAAATGTAGAGATGTGGCACTGAGGGACACAGTTAGTGGTTATGGTGGGGGTGGGCTGACAGTTGGACTAGGTGATCTTAGAGGTCTATTTCCAACCTTAATGATTCTAAGACTCCAATGCAATAAATCAAAATGCTGTGCATTCCTATCCTCAGTGCAAATATTCCAGAGTTAAGTTTCTTCTCCACACTGAGGAGTAACACTGATGTGTAGAGCATTCACGAACCTCTCTATAAACGCTCAAAGCACCACATGGCTTGAAGCTTCAGAATATTTGTGTGCTCAAACAATAGGGACTCCCCAGAGTCTTCATTTTCATTCAGTCATACACATTTTACGAACTTGTTTCACTGTCCTTTATCTAGAAAACATGCCAGACCATCCCTTGTCTTGCAAATGAGTGCCATGAAGCTGTGGAGATAGATGATGGAGGAATGATACTTTTAACTTCCCCTTTCAGGTTGAAAATGCCCTCTTGAAAGATTCATACTGTTTCGCTAGACACCGATGTTGGTCAGCCCTTCCATGATGTTTGTACATAAAAGTTTTTCCAGTCCCGTTGATATGGAATTGGCATAGTTACAAACAATAACTTAATTTTAGAATTGATATTGAAATTATGTTTCAAATTAAGAACTAGCACTATTGATCAGCTTTGTGTTCTGAAAGCTCACAATCACCTTTCAAAGTACGCCAAAAACTGGATATTTCCACGCAAAATATTATTTATTCATTCAGTGATTAAACTCCGGAACAAACTTCTTCTGAGATGAAAAAATGATCCCTCCCACCACTGAACACATCCACAGACTATTTTCCTTATATTTAAATAAAACAGAATTATGTTCTTTTATAGAAGATCATATCAGTATCACAGAAGACAGAAAACAGGACAGCCCTGTTATCTCTCCCCTGGGTTAATACAGGGAAGACTGCATGCTGCTTCTGCAAACTGCTTCTTTTATAGCCCCTGACTGGAGGCAGGGATTAAGAGGTAAAGATGACCTTAGGCATGTTGTCAGCAATCGGATGAATTTCAATCCAAGAAAGACTTTTAATTCACCAGTGAAACTTAAAAATGTAAATGTTTTTTCAATTCACCACTCTTTCTGAGAATAATTTTTTCCTAATATCTCCCTATGGAGCTGTTCCCATCTTTGACTCACGTTCAACTTCCAGTCAGCCAAGCCCCCCACTAAGACTGTCCACACAGCTCTGTAGTTTCACAGAAAAAGCAGAACTTTTTCTATCTTTGGGGGCTGTATGCATTTGCAAATAGGACCACAATTGGAAATAGGTTTCAAAGGTTATTAAGAACATATCTGATAAAATAACCCTGTTGGAAATGTCTCTCTCATTAGCAAATGGGGTTAAAAGAGGCTGTGAAGTTAGGAATTCACATGACAAATACACCTGAGGTTGTGCTGTTATCTCCCCTGACATAAACCATGTCTGTTAGAAGGCTAATGTGAATATAGATACACTTAAGAAAAACAAACTCTCTTCACCTTATCTTTTTCACGTCTTGTCATCTGCTTTTGTGGGAAGTTTCTATTAACATATGTTCCCAATATGATTTTCAGAAGTTGCATATTAAATTCAATATATTATATTTTGAGATGGAGACTCTCATAAATTCTGTTTTTCTAACTCCCTTTCTTGCTCAGACTGCCTCACCCCTACTTTAAAGTATGCAAGGCAGCATACTTTAAAACCCACAGTGAAGCTGAAATTCACCCGGCCTATTTGTCTCCTAAAATTTCATTAACAGTTACTTTTAAAATGTTGAGTTTTCAATTACTATTATTCAGATAAAAGCAGATCCACCACTGTGTGTCTCCCCTTTTGTGGAACACTGAAGGAAATGCTACAAAACGACTGCAAGGAGAGATACAGCACTGCAGGCTCTGGTCTCCACCATTTCCTTGACCATTGCCCTGCTTTGATGGCTTGAGCTGTAAGTGCTTTATGAGAAAAAAACACAACACCGTGGTATGTCCCTGCAAAACCCTAACTCTGGACTAAGTATAAACTATTTACACTATAAATTACTCTTTACTCCTTGTCCTTCTCAATTCCCAGTGTTATTTTAAAAATTACAGCACGACACTGGCTCGTACACAAACGTCTGTATGCGTGCATTCCTGTATGTATTTCTAGACAGAATGATTCACTTTACTAGCAAAAATATCCTTACTTCTACCAGATGGGTCCCAATGAAATTGTAAAACTATGACAGAAAGGAAAATTTGCTGTTTGTTGCTGTTCCTTGTTTTTATTGTTGGGGATGCTTTTGCTCCAGGTCAGAGGAGCTGAGCAAGCATGTTAGCTGCCACAGTATCAACTACAGTTCTGAAATGAAAGCAAACACTTTCAAGAACATTTTCCATTTCCAGATAAGTGCAGAATAAAATACAAATCTAGGTGAAGCAGCAAAGCATTAAGATCTGGGATATTCATATTTTCCTCCTCTTTAAATATGTTTTCGAATATGAGAGAAACTCACCTTTGATTTTCTTCTTTTTTTTTTTTTTTTTTGTGAAAAGAAGCTTTTTCTAAATTGAGAACACATTGTGTTCAATATGTTCATCACATAGGACATGCCAGGAAGGCATGGAGTTTTATTGAACGTGGCCAAACTTCTTCATAGGTCACAGGTATACATGTATATATATACATCAGTTTGTCATGTCCTATAGTATCTGTCTTTGCTAGCAGCATTTGCTATTTGGCATGTCTTCTCTGTTGCAACACAGAGATACAGAATCATAGAATAGTTTGAGTTGGAAGGGACCCTTTAAGGTCCCCTAGTCCAACTCCCTGGCAATGAACATGGACATCTACAGCTTGATCACTGTGATACTCTCCAAGGGTAGTTATGTCACAAGTAAGTACATCTGATTCTCAGCAAGGGACACTACATTTCTGAGACATGATTCTTTAGCTGTGACATTATAATGGGTTGACAGTTGGACCAGATGATTTTTGCGACCTCTTCCAATCTTAATGATTCTATGATTCTATTCCAGAACCTCATCAGGTTCATTCATCAAGAAGTCTTTAGCTAAGGGAGATGGAAAAAGAAAGGGAGACAATAAGGTATACTTTCTAAATGTGTGGTATTCAGTTGGATGCAGGCAAATGGTTCAAGGCTATATTGAATGCATTTAGATTTAAGAGATTAAAGCATGTCTTCAGATTTGGGTGTTCTGTGTAATGTCCAGGAATACATGAACTGGCTCATCTTCAAAATAATGTTTTTCTGATTTATTTTCCTCAACTAATCTGTACATTATATCCACTTTTACAATACAATCACAGGATAGTGTCTGAGAACACTGCTCCTCTACATACATTGCTAGGTGTATCTTATATCCACATGTCTCTTCAATACAAAACAGTGGGATCCCTTTATTAAAACCATGACTGCAACTGGAAGAGTATCTAAAAAACTGGCAGGTGCTGGTTTTATACAACATTATACATGTACGTAAAAAATAGATTTTAATCATGTCCTAAAAAATGAAACTCACTTCTCAATCTATAAAACTGGCTGTGTCTGAGGCATCAGTCACTTTTAGCCAAAGCTCAGCTGACTGCAGGAGAAATCTGACAGAAAACTGCTAGAAAATTGAGAACAGCTACAAACGACTGAAGAAATTCATGTAGCAAGCTACTATTATCTGTAAAATATTTTCTGTGACAAAATCAGATTTTCAATAAAATAAATATCTGCACAGTGCTTCAAGGATCTCCACAGAATCTCTATCTTAATCAACACGTCATGAATTCTTAACTGTAACATAAAATTAACATACAACTGCACCTAAGCTTGGTAGGTCATGCAACACCTCTGATTATGTCTCTCATAAATACATTAATTCAAATTTTTATTTTATATCTCCATCTGATTTCTAAATAGGAATTAACTGCTGACCAGTGCAAGTACTGAAAGAGTATTTTATTTTCCTGTATAATTCTGAGATACGAATAAGAAATATCAGAATATTAAATGTGCTGAATATAGTATTTAATTCACCCAGAACCACACTCTATAATATGTCAGCTTTAACTTTGTAGTCAGCCTCCATACTAATCAGTGCTGCCCAAAGTACAATACCACATATTACAGAAACACTGTAAGAGATACCTTGTTTAAAAAACAAGTCAGAAGTAACAGAGGGGTGGAGAAAGAATTAATCTAAAAGCCAATTTTTTCTCCAAGTCTGACTTCAACAAATAATGTATTACTCGTGCTCATCTTTCCACCACCAATTGTTCATTAATGTGCTATTTCACAAGAAAGTTTTCAAACAGCTTTGAAACCCAAGCAAGCTCAATCCAAATTAAGCAGAATGTCACTTGCTAATGTGACAGATCCCTAACAATATCCATCCAGCTGCAGCTTTATTAGATATCCAGCAGAATGTCACTGCCAGAGCCCAGAGCAGCACAAACATATGCTGTCGTAAGTGGGACTCCAGGCAAGCCCACGAGATGGCTACTTTCCCAGCTGGATGCCATGACCTCAACTCACATCAGCATCATCCACTCCTGCCGTCAATGTTGAAGAATTTCCCAGCTCTACAACAGCCAGGGTAGCCCAGAAGGTCCTCAGCATGAGTGCTTCCACTTGGTTTTCTCTTTACGTAGTCAACCTTCAATAGACAGGTTTTCAAGTATATTATCATGTTTGCTCTTAATTGCTTCCAAGAGGGAAGGGGAAATTCTTCCCACCTCCTGATGTAGGATTCCCAAATCACACACCCACAAACCCCAGGTGACTTTTTCCCTGTGCTCCATCATTTAAGATTCCTCACAGTTTTTCAAGAATAAAGGGTCATTCATACGTATCTTAAATTCAGGACCAACCATATTTAGTTTTGTTTAAATACTCTGGAGCCTCTCTGCAGCTGTAATAGGCAGACTAGTCTACACATCCTGAGACTGTTCCTATTTCTTGTCTTACAGATCTGTGGGATTTGCTCCGCACCTCTGTAAGACTCACTGCACCCTGAAAGTCACAATTTGAGGTTATACCTAAACATTATTTGTCTTCCTCTAAGGAAAGGGGCAACTGGTTGCTAATTAGCAGAACTGAAATCCATACGGACAAAAAATGATGTAAATACTGTTCACAATTGACATGTTTGTCTTTATATGGACTGTGCAATCCACACATCTCCCAACTTACATCAGATTTCTGCTCTTCCAGGTCTTTAGGTCTTTTCACAAAGACCAGATTATTGGTTTGAACAGGATGGACAGAGAAGATCTGAGGTGCAGACCTGGCTACCACAGGCACTCCTGGCTACATGATCTAATTTTGCAAGCAGGGACCAAACGCCAGCAAGCAGTTTATCCCAGAGCTCCATCACTCCACAGTCAATTTTTCTGGAAGTATCTTCCAGTGCTGAGACTTTTTAGGTCAACGAAGGAATGAGGCCTCCTGTGGGGCAGAAGATGGAGGTGGGGGAAGCGTCATCACCCGTGACTTGTACTCAGCTGCCAGGGCTCCAGCTGGGCTAAGCATTGCGTGACAGACTTGAAATCCTGATCAAGTCCTTGATTTATGCTTTGGCATGCTATACCAGCAGTTCTCAGCAGGACTGGATGAATCATTGATCTGTTCCAGTACAATAATTTCTATGCATGTTCATAACCTCAGAAGAATCTATATAGTATTTGAACACACATCTAGTTAGCACAGCATCCAGCTGGATAATTGTTACTCTTTAAACACCGAATTTCATTTCAGTTGTGCAGTTACTTTGGAAATATGTATTTTTGTTTGTGTATTTAAGTCAAAATTAATTTGGGAAAAATAAAATGTCAGAGAAGTTTGATGCAAAGCACTGAACACAATAAATATTGCCAGAGACAGTCAGCACATAAATATTTTTTCTGAATTCCACCTCAATCAATCTCAATCAAGTCAGACACAGTCACAAAGAGAGCTCAGATACAAAAGGAGATAACCACAAGTGCTATCTCTGGAGGCAGCTGCAGAGGAATTAAACAGTGAAGTGCACCACAATATAGTTCCACTGTCCACCAGGTGTTCCTTTTACTTGTCAGGCTCCAATTTTAAGTTATTCCCACGAGAATGAGCCATCCCTTTAAGACAAGCTCCATCATTAGGCTTTATTTTTCCTCAAATGAAATTCCAGGATCAAATAAATCTCTACAGATGAATGTCCTATCTACTCTTAACCACCTTAGCCTTGTCTGAACAACAGAACCATAGAATCATAGAATCATTTGAGGTGTAAGGACCCTATAAATGTCATCTAGTCAAATTCAATTCTGGCCATTTGAAGAAAAGAGCAGACAATTATCTTGTTATCCTAAACATTTTACAGGATATAATTGCATATTTTTTTCTGTATGTATCTACTACTTAAGACATACTCATTATATTATCATATAATTGAACCAACTAATATTTTGAGGGTACCCAGCCATGTCCACTATCAACTATCAGCTCTAAATTGATAGTGAAAGATAAACAATTTCTATGTTTGTTATATACAGGTAACAGAAAGCATATCATATATTAGATTAAAAACTTAATTCCAGAATTTGGCTTTTAGTACAGAAGGCAAAATAATTCAATCAACATTTCACGTAACGTTGAGTTCCTAGAAACAATAAACCCCCAAAACTTGTGTATCTGTAATTCCAGCAAATGACTACTAAGCTAAGACTGCTTTAACTGCAAAAAAACAAAAGTAAACATGTTTTCCTCCATTTTTTGTAATGAGTGACATAATCACTATACCAGAATTGAAACAGTCTTAGAAATTCAAAAATGTTGTAGGACTACAACATGTGATATTAAAAAGAGGAATTTACAATTAATTCTTAAAAAAATAAAAACAGATGAATCTTACAATGGCAGTGCCTCTTAAGGCACCAATGATGCAGTTTATTAACCTTCCTTTTCTTTCAACTCTCTTTATATTCGTGCTGCAGTGGTTCCGCAGTGTGAAATAAAACAGTTGGCCAATGCTATTTAGAAAGGACATTTGACTGCACATTTTAAAATAACAGCACCTGACAACTCTTAGATTAATGGAAAATCTTCAGCAATGTAAAAATGCAGATAAGCTCTGTCTATCTTCTACCTGCTGTGATAAGACACAAAACAAGATATCTGCGCTGGATTAGATCTGACACGAGACAAGAGCACCCTAAGCCCTGCAGAAGTATGCCATGCACAAGAGCTCAGGCATCCTGTTCCTGAGATGAATGCCAAGCATGCCAGGTAATCTATTTCAGCTAAGTGGAAAAGATAAGCATTATCAAGCAGATGGCTACCAAAGCAATCATTGTGCACACAGCTCACTGCATGATGGTCACACATAAGAGGCATGTCTATGTACCAAGTTGAGGCTTACCATCACCCTACCGTTAAATAGTATTACAAGGGAAATTTGTACAAGGAAAGAATTAACTCCCATTGCATGCAGCTCAAATCACTTGATTTGACTCAATTTTACCCGTATGCTATCAAGTTAAAATAAATTCTGAGATGCTAAAGGAAAAAGTTTGTTTGTTTTCTCAACTGTCTGTTTTCGTTGGTAAAATAAAATGACAAAAAAACACTTCAGCGTAGGCAACCATCTCAATTGTGAATGGGAAAAACCTCCAGCACTCCTCTAATGGGAAAGTCAGCATCGTTGGTCAGAAGAGAGATTTTCATTTCTCTGGTTTGTGGATAATGAATTTGATTTTAGATATGCCAAACACACAGAGATCGACTTCGGGACGATGTAATGAGTAGCTGATTTAAGGCTGAAGTCTGCCAACCAAGCCCTACAGAAGCCCTGTGCAATCAGCTACTTTTCCTTGCACTGCAGCCTGAGAAAAGGGAGGAGATCTGTGTAACAGCCCCCTGACTCCACAGCCTAAACATGCTTGGAGCAGACAAATGACTGTGCCCGATCAGTCAATGGCAAATGACTGCACTCAGCACACAGCTTCATCTTCTATTGAGTAATATTTCTTCATCTTTCTGTAAAAAGTTTGCTTTCAGATGGTGCTGGATGTGACTGCTTTTCAGTGGGTGTATGTGCATGCAAATATGCTACCTTCAGTGCTCAAGGCTGGATGGTATGTTCAGCTTACCTTTATTAGATCTTACTAAGCAATTTGACTGCAAGTGTGGTGTATAATGAGAGGGCAATGCACTGAGTTTTGCATTATATGACATCAAAGTGAATTTTTATATTTTTAAATTAACATTAGCTGTCTATGAATTGAATGTGTCTTAAATCAGGATTTGCTGGGAGATGTATTGTACAGAAAAAATCCTCAGACTGCTTTGGCATGTCACAGTAACCACATCTGGCAATTTATATCATATAGACAGAGAGCAAAAAGATTGTAAACAGTCACATATACAACTTCAGCATACAACACGTGTAATGTAAACAAATGTGTCACATACTGTGCTGGAGGCAGAAATAAGCCTCACGGGTAAAGCATGAGCATTGTATTGGGTAAGGAAGAAATCCACCACTACATATTATACATATTATTAAAACAAACTCAAGCATTTAGCAAAACATTTAAATGGCTTTGATAACAGGTTAGAATCCTAGAATCATTAAGGTTGGAAAACACTACTAAGATCATCCAGTCCAACAGCAGAAAAGTGAATGGATTTAGAATTTGTTGTTAGTGTTTGCAGGTTGTAGTCTCTCCAGCAGCTGATCGAACTCCAACTGATGCTGCTCTGCCATCAAATCACAGCACGTATGCTACAGGGAAAACTTTTACACTCCCACCACAATGTTACTTCAGCCACAAAATAATGCTCCAGCAGTTCAGCTTTCAACATAAGTCTTACCATGTGCACCCATGGGAAAAGACATGTCAGCAAGAAACTTGCACTAACCTCTGAGTCTGTGACAGCGTATTGGTTAACTTCAAATTTCACTGTCAGCTTTTGTAGGGGAAAAAGCAGCAAAACATTAAGCTATTTGGTATCTCCAGTGTACAGGTGATGAGGGTTCAGGATTGACAGCATTTCAAACAACCTTCTACAGCAGCTGTTAAAGAAAGATAAGGGCTGCAATCTTTGTTGCTTTCCTTTATAAAGAAGACCGTGCACTTCTATAATTAATGCGTACAAACATACACCAGAGACACAGAGTATGACCACTAATATGCAATTTTATATTGCATTAAATCACAAAGATGTTTCAGTTACTCCTCAGCATGACTAATCTTTGATGCTTTGGTGACACAACAATTGTTTTCCTAATGGTCTGTAGCAAAATAGAGTTCACAGTTCTCTGGTGCCTTTGTGTCACACACAAAACATTTCTAACTGATACTCTCTAAGGTTGGACTGTTCAGTTCATACACTCAAACAATTCCTGTAGGGAGTGGAAATCTGATTTTAAAATATCAGATACAAATATCCAACATGATATGTTAGCTTGATGCTACCCAGTTAGCCTGCACTTACAAATGCCCGTTCACTTCAGAAGTCTTCCTGAGCTCAAAATCAACATGTAACCTCAATGAGAGAATAATAATTCCAGTTGTATCCCAAGATATGCAGAACAATTACACAGAAGTACAGGAGGTAGGAAGAGAAGAAATTCCTATGGTTCACTGTCCATTCTGGATTAAAAAAAGGAAGGAAAACAGTTCTACTATTCAAGTCTAACCTGGCCTTCCATGATGAATCAAGGAATCTCTCCACACCTGAAGAAACTATCCTACCCTTTAGCTAGTCCTAGTATCAGAAAGTTGTTCCAAGACAGTAATTCCCAACTTGCACACACTTGCTTCAAATTTTGTCTATAATTTCTTTTACTTCTCACTGAAGAAAGAATGCATTATTCTCTTCCTTGTTAGAGAAGCATGGCATGTATCAGAGGAATTTTAGACTTTAAGGTCCCTTCCAACACAAGGCATCCTAAGATTCTGTTTTTCCCAGATGACATTTCCACTCTGATAGTAAATTCGGTCTTTAGGTTTTACAACTGATTTTGAAACACCTTGTGGGAGTTTTTTTTCTGCAGTGTACTTTAATGGCTTGCTTATGAGAGTCTGCCTGAAGAACAACTGGAGCTAAGACAGATGATACTCACTACTACTTCTGAACCACAGAGTCTGTTATCCTCACAGAAGAAGTCCAACTGCCTTGACACAATTTATTCTCCACAAATACCTATGCACCTATGAGTCCTTATTTCTTCGAAGTAGCTTCACAGAGTGTATCTGAGTAACCACCCCAGAATTCATGGCATGATCCTGAGCCAAACACTTCTTTAATGTTTTACTAAAAAAACAAAACGAATCAATATGTTCTCATGTGAATTTATATTTAAAAAATCACCTAATACCCTGGTGTAGAAAGTATGACTATTTAAAATTCCTAACGTATCCTCATAAAAAAAAAAGTAAATTCTAATCTAAAATACATTCATTCTTACTCCTCATAGCGACTATGCAATTTGATGTTTCTTCAGCTTTTTTTTCACTTCTATTTAGCTGTACTCTGTAAGTGAAATTTAAGCTTCCTAAAAATCAATTAAAAATTTGCCACTGAATTTTAGAACATTGGCTATACGGTGAGATGAAGGTTTGACACTGATGCAGCAGATACTTTCATTAAGGGCATAGGCAGGTTCTGAGTTACAGTTTGCTGTAACATTAGTATGATCTGGTTAGCTCAGGGCAAGAATTATTTTGGCTAACATGTGCTCCTAGAAGCCTTTTCTCAGTATGTTTCCTAGTCCACCTACCAAGCATATGAAAATGAATAAAGACTGTCTCATTCTTGAGCACATTTGAAATGGCCCACAAAGGCTCAGTTTCACTGCAGAAGCTGGCTTCAGGCAGCAGTTTCTTTCTCGGTGAAATTGAGCCTTTATGAACTGAAGCATGTCTGTGAAAATCATCTACGACATCATTTATACTCCTCTAAGCAAATAACATATGAGCGGAAGGCAGAATGGAGAAGAATGATGTAATTGAATGTTTATAAAGTATCAGACATTTGACAGGCTTAAAATTGTCTCCAGGACACACTGTTTGATACCGTTATCCATCAGTGTGCTCTCCCCGACATTTTATCTTAGGGCCAAACGCCAAAAGAAAGACCACAAACACCCAACCACAAAGTAGCTCTTATTTTCCTATTCTAGTCAGCAATTAGCTCACAGGAACAGAATTCCAAGTATTTCCAATGCCTATGCTTGTTTCTAAAATGAAATAGAAATGTCATATGTTAAAACCATATTTGGGACTGTACTCCAGATAGAAACGGAATGGGAATATACTGAAGTCGCACAGTAGTTCCACATAAAAGATCCAATTGTGTACAACCCTTACATAAACAGAAGGGCTTTTTATTTTAGAAATACATTCCCAAACACGTAGATTTTAACGTTATGTAATTGCCTTCTGCTTTTCATGAAATGGAGATTTTCTGCCCTGACTGCTATCAAATCAGAAACATGTGAAGAGGAGTTCCCAGTGTGAGAATTGTATTTCACGACCGTGGCGGTTTCTGCAAGAACTGCAGCTTTGTGGGTTTTTTTCCCTTTTTCCTTCCTCCTCTCTGCAGTCCTTGTGCAGCTCATTTTCTTTAAAGCCCGCTGCAGCAGTCAGATAAGCACAGGTAACACTCACACAACAAGCTGAAATAGAACCCACCCTCTATAGGTTATGATTTATCTCTTAGAGTGACTCCGTTTTCCTAAATGCATTTTGTAAATAAGCAGATTAATTTTTACAGAGGTGTAACTGCTGCTTAAAGGGATCTCTTATTTCTCTCTTCAGTGTCAGGAAGATTTTGTTCTTCAAAGCAACCACATAGATATCCCTCGGCTCAGCAAAACCAGAGAACTATTTTTAATAGAGCAGCAGAAACAGGAAGAACAGACAGGAAACAGTTGGGAAAAAGAAATTAAGCCAAGGAGATGGGAGAGTAACAAAAACATGAAAAATCAGAGCAGAAAAGCATTAAACGAGCTTCACTTTCACCATGTCACAAAAATGGAGCTCTAGAATCCCAACTGGCATGCAAAGTTCCCCAGGAGAGCACTGCATAAGGTGATTACACAAAGTCAAAGGAAAGTTTTACTTTCACTGCACACTCTGTTGTTCTGCTCTTTTCTCTCCTTTTCTTTCCAGATTGGTTACAAAGAAAAGAGAATATTAGGAAACTGAACTTCATGTTCTCACTGTCTCAGACAGACAAAACATAATAGAAGTATCAGATTTTGCTGAAAAAGGAAATGAAGAATAAATCTACTGAGTTAATGGTTTCAAACTCCACTTTACACTGCAACGCACACGCTACTTCCCACGTCGATTCTTTGACAGCAGTTCTGTACTGTGCCCCACTATTTAAAATATATACTGTAGCAGGAATGCAGCAATGACAGCACAGTGATTTAGGAACTGGACTAGAACTCCAAGGGTCAACAGCATCGCTACCAAAATTTTTGTGCCTGACCTTCTGTATGCTCCTTAAATCTCCTGCCTCACTGCTGCACTGTGCAGTGTTAAGTGCCTCAGACATAAATGAGATGGGAAGACATTTAGCTGCCAAATATCTTTTCTATAGAGAACACACACACACACACGAAAAACCTTGCAGGAAAGTAAGTATGGCAGGGGAGGAAATAAATAAGGAGGGGGCTCTGAGCACCCTGATGGAGCTGTAGATGCAGGAAAATTGGACTGGATGGCTTTTGAGGGTCCCTTCCAACTCAAACGGTTCAGCGGTTCTGTGACTGTACGAAAACTATCCATAATGTCTGATAATGAGTCATAAAGATAGACAAAATATCTCTACCGGTTGTGAAACTGTGCAAAAATAGGATCCCATCTCTGCACCCTGTGAGTGGATCTCCAGCACCACAATGAAAGCAGATGGAAGCTGTGTCCATACCGCATTGCCACTCGGGGACCTCTACACTTCCACACCAGGATCAAAGACAGAGATCAGATCTGCATTGCTTTCTTATCGCTCAACGTGCCATGCCAGCCTGGCTCTGAGCAGGTCCCCAACATCCACAGCAGTGGATTCTCTATACCTGAGACACAAGAGCTATTTCCTCTCCTTTATTTTGCATGTAAGGATGACAGGAACGTGACAAACCACCAAAGCGCAGACACATGGATATAGCAGTGGGACAAAAGCCCTTTGTGATTGACAGACAAAAACTGACAGTGGGGAGGGGACATTCTTTTTCTTCCTTAGGGGATGGCTCCGGATAGAGACGCCTGAAACTGTAGACTTCAAAAGCTGCTCCCCTTACAGCCAGATCACCTTGCAGGTAAACTCCTCCCTGGTTCACTGAGCCACGGTTGCGTCTCTGAAAAAGAATCTGCACTGAAAAGTGATAATGGTGGAAAAATACTCCCTATTGTACCGTTTTAATTCTTGAGCTACTTGTCTGTGGCGATGTTTCCTCTCCCAAGGAGTCCGGGCAACCGGATCCAGCCACACATAGGGCAATCTGTTAAACCAGGACAAGCTCTGCTGCTGGAAAGAGCAGGTTGAAATAAGCTCCAGGAGTCTATCTACCATATGTCTAAAGGTGGCCAAATATGGCAAAGGAAACATCATCTCTCACAGTATGTTCAAAAGTGAGTGCTTTCTATGAAAGAGTACACAAACTGTTGGTAATACTGAGTGCTTCATTTTAACTCCTAAAAAACTACTTATCTAATGAAGATTTATTTACATTTTTAATAGCATATGTTTATAGTACTAAAATCACAATTTCAGTTCTTTTATATCATGCAAATTGGCATTCATACCACACAAAGTGGCCATGGAAAACATTATAATTTTATCAAAATGTATCTCTTTCTTCCCACTAAGTGGTTAAATCTTTTGCACTACTTAATCCACAAGAAGTGACAAAGCACCTGAGCTTAATACAAAATTAGTTTTACCTGTTTAAAAGCATCAAAGCGCAAAGAAAGAGAATTCAACCACCTTAAATGTATTTTCTTGACTTCCAAAATGTGTATTGCTAGGGAATAGATCATAGAATCGACAAAGAATCAGTTTGGAAGGGACTTCAAAGCCCACCCAGTTCCAACCCCACAGCCGAGGGCTGGTTGCTTCCCACCAGCTCAGGCTGCCCAGGGCCCATCCAACCTGGCCTTGAGCACCTCCAGGGATGGGGTACCCACAGCTCTCCAGGCAGACATATCTGAGTATCTCAATATGAAAAGCAGCAACCACAAAACAAGCTGAGATAGGTGTGTATTAGAACAGATTTTTCCTCACAACAGCTGAGAAAAACAATTATACAGCCCTTCGGCATGCTGGAGAAGCAGGAGGAGCACTGATTTAACCAGGCGAAATCAAATACCAGTCCAAGGTTTCAGCTCACAGAGTTAAGGTACTTTGTCATCTAATTTAGCTCACACATTCAAGCTGCAAAAGCTGTTCTGAAGATGAGAGTACAATACAGCATTAAAATACTTGCCTACCTATTTCACTTCACTCTCACCTTTTTAATTTGAAAAAGTGAAGAATAGTATGAAGTGGGAGTGGAAAATCTTTTTTAACAAACAAAGGTTCAAAGGGTTTGAGGTGGTATCCGTCTGCTTCACAAAAGCCAAAGGACAATGATCGCTTTTATTCAGGGGATATCATTTGAGCAGAATTAAGACTAAGGTATTGCTGCAGGAGCATATAATGTTTCTGTATCACGTCAAGGGAAGAAAATAAGTAAAAAATGACCAGATACCTTGCAAATGAGTTACTTTGATGGCCCAGTATGGGCCATCTAGTTCAGACACCCAGTGCCAGAATGGGAATGCTGTCACAGTTCACTTCACGTTGTGCTCCTCTTGTTTTCTCCATCTAAGAGAGTCTGTTCTTCTCCTAGCACTTATTGTTTAAAAGAAGAGTTTGAGACCTGAGTTATTTACTGTAAGCAACTACATCAGGTTACATATATTGGTACTGATGGGGCCCTGGGCAACCTGATCTAGTGCCTGATGTAATGGCTGGCATCCCTGCTCATGGCACAGGGGTAGGAACTAGATGATCTTTGAGGTCCCTTCCAACCCAAGCCAATCTGTGATTCTATACAATTATTCTGTAAGATCTGAGCAGATACACAACACTAGATGAGTCTGCTGCTCCTATGAGTGTTGGCAAAGCATGAGGACTGAAGTTCTGCAGAGCTCCGGAGCTGCTACCCCTCCAACCAAATTCAGGCCATACTGCATGCCATTACAAGTGCTCAGGGGAAAAAAAAAGGGAAGAAGGGAAGGGAAGGGAAGGGAAGGGAAGGGAAGGGAAGGGAAGGGAAGGGAAGGGAAGGGAAGGGAAGGGAAGGGAAGGGAAGGGAAGGGAAGGGAAGGGAAGGGAAGGGAAGGGAAGGGAAGGGAAGGGAAGGGAAGGGAAGGGAAGGGAAGGGAAGGGAAGGGAAGGGAAGGGAAGGGAAGGGAAGGGAAGGGAAGGGAAGGGAAGGGAAGGGAAGGGAAGGGAAGGGAAGGGAAGGGAAGGGAGGGGAAGGGAAGGGAAGGGAAGGGAAGGGAAGGGAAGGGAGGGGAAGGGAAGGGAAGGGAAGGGAAGGGAAGGGAAGGGAAGGGAAGGGAAGGGAAGGGAAGGGAAGGGAAGGGAAGGGAAGGGAAGGGAAGGGAAGGGAAGGGAAGGGAAGGGAAGGGAAGGGAAGGGAAGGGAAGGGAAGGGAAGGGAAGGGAAGGGAAGGGAAGGGAAGGGAAAGGTGAAATTCAGTGGAAGTCTCTCATGGAAGATAAAATGTGTTCCATGTAAATAAAAAAGGAAAAATGCTTTCTCATGATATGTTATATTGCTATACAAGCAGAAGACAGCTCAGCTTTCTACATATACTTGCATTTGAACTAATAATGTGCAACTCTACATCAATGCTCTCCCAGAGAAGTGCCAGAATGAAACCCCGGGTTCATTCTCCTCACCCACAATGGCTGCTCTGCCATGGTGCATTACTGCTGCTTGCACTAAACAACACTAACTGATATTAATAGTTTCTTAAAAGATTGGATGCTTCATTGACTCCCCAGGTCAGCCAAAATATCTCAGAAATGAAGTTCCATGGAAGTTATCAAAATAATGCTCCAAACCACTAAACTTGAGATATTTACATAAGGACATTAAAAATGATATAAACATGGGGGAAAAACATCTTTTTTTATTTCTGATTTATAAGCTAACAATTGAGCAACAGAGGACTGTTAATGAACTCCTGTATTCCTGCATCAAATGTGAAATACAAACTTTGTAATAAAGAATAAAGGGGAATTAGATTTGATATTGAATCCATACATCAACCCCAACAATTACGTTTCCTCATTCTACAGACCAATATTAAAAAAGGAGAAACATTTTTCAAGTAGTTGCTTCTGAATAAAAGGGTGCTTAGACAATTAAATGAAAGAGCTCAATTCAGCACTGGTACCACACTTTTTTAAAAGCAAATAAAGACACTTTGAAATGTCATGTCAAAAATACTGAATAAATTACAGGATATGTGTTTCACTGTGAAAGAAGAGTAAATAGCTGTAATTTGGGAGGCTAGGATTTCATTAATGAGATAGAATAGAGGGCTCTGCAAACAAAAGGATCCTTCTTAAGGTTTCCAGAGAATTTAGACAAGTTTCAATATTCCATCTTAATGACAGTATAAGGCAGTGCATGTACACTTCTTAAATGTGCTTTTCATTCTAGTTTTCATTGCTGGCTTCCCATCATCATATAATATAAATTACATGAAGAGATCAAGAGCTTTCTGCTGTGAGTTCTCCGAACTCCGAGTCTGAGTACACCATGTCCTGCTTTGTGCAAGCGCAGCAATAAGTTCTGATGGTCTGAAATTATTGCTTCAGAAAATAACATCAGAGTTTACCCCTAGAAGGCAGACTTTATGCTCAACTTATGATCAATCAATCATCAGAACCATCTGATTTCCCATAATAGCTAGCTACGGCCCGTACAGGGTGCTCTCCTTTCCAGCGTGCAGAGCTGACGCATTAACATGTCTAACAAGACTGGTAGTGTGCAGTCACTGGATTAACTACTATAGCAACCAGAGCTGCAGTCAGACAACATATATTCACCCAAATTGCCTGATTTTCTCTGTTTGTGTAGACTGCACTTATAGTCAGGTGTTCCCTTATTGCATAGAGGTTAAAAGTTCTGTGTCAAGGCAAAATTCTGTAAATATGCACAGGAGAACAGCCACAGCATCACCCACTCCCCCCAAAACCCACAGCTTTATATTCAAAACAAACCATTAATTAGTGGTTAATATTATAACATTAATATTATAACCCATAATATTAATATTATAACCCAATACAGCCTTCCTCCTGCCCATTCATTTTATTCTATGCAATTCTTCTCTAACAATACTCTAGAAACAGCCATTGCCTTGAATGATTTAAACTAAAATAAAGTATGGTCTTTCCATCCCATTACCTTAACTCATCCAATCTGCATTTTTTTTAATTGAGAAATTAAAGAGTGCTCCTGTTCCAAGATTCTTTTAAAAATGGTGCATTTTAAAACAAATCACATATTATGAGACTGATCATAAAATCATTTCAGAATGGTTTTAGTTGGAAGGGACCATTAAAGGTCATTTAATCTAATTCCCCTACTTCAGCAGCTCAATGACATCTGAAAATTAACTCCTAAAGACACAGAAGGCTCAACTCTTACACCTTTCAGTAAATATTAAAAAAAAAAAAGAGGTAGGAGGAGAAAAAAAACTCTTTCAAATGGATTAACTGTATGTGTGCATTAAATACATGTATGAGAGGCTGCACTACACAAATTAGTGCATACAACAATTAACAAAAAAATCAGTGAAGCATAATTTCAGCACTTCAGTGGAACTGACCACAAGCAAGAAGGAAATTCTGGAGACAAAATGGAAGCAAAAAAAACAGTAAAAGAAGAAAAAAAGAAGACACTATAATATGCTTCGTTTGTCTGTAAATATAACATAATCGCTTGTAAACCTATCATTTGCATTTCAGCTGCTATTTTCCTAGTTCTTTTCCTTCTATTTTTTGTCCAGTCTGCTGACATCATCTTTTTTTTTCCCCTCTCCAGTCTCCTTCCCTTCCCTTCCCTTCCCTTCCCTTCCCTTCCCTTCCCTTCCCTTCCCTTCCCTTCCCTTCCCTTCCCTTCCCTTCCCTTCCCTTCCCTTCCCTTCCCTTCCCTTCCCTCTTCCTTTCTGTACTTTTCTACTCAATTTGTCTTTCATTCTGGCTTCTTTCTCACTTTTATCTGTTCCTGGACTAATTACTCCTGGTACTACTACAACTCTTCTAATCTGAGATTTAGCACCTCGTTATTCCTCCTGATGTCCTGCAGTAGATTCAATAATCCTTGAATGGTCCAATAGGTATTTGGGGAAACTCTAGAGGTATCTATCAGGGCTGCATGGTGAAGCATCAAGCAGTGTAAAACACCCAAAAAGGGATGGGCTAGGAGGATCAGGAGCTGTCCGTCCAAAAGACCATTACAGAAAATAATTTAAGATAAATGCTATGATGAGATCACAGAATCGCATAACTGTAGGGGTTGGAAGGGACCTCCAGAGGTCATCTAGTCCACCCCCCCTGCCAAAGCAGTTCCTTACACCGGGTTGCAAAGGTAGGCGTCCACGTGAGTCCTGGATGTCTCCAGAGAAGGAGACTCCACAATCTTCATTATATTAAAGGAAATATCCTAATGAATGGAAAAGAACTTGTCTATTCTTCCATGGACCACAATTCATACATTTGTTATAGTGATATTTCCAACCAGAGTGTATCAAGGAACAGACATATGCACGTGCTACAATTATGAGACAACTTGACTTTGTTCCTTTTAGGTGGATAATGACCTTCTAGAATCAACAAGAAGTAAGTGCAATCAAATAGTTAGTTAACTACATGACAACCCAAAGGATAACTTGGAAGTTTTGATGTACAGAATATATCTTAATTCCTTCACACAGGTTGCAGCTTTGAACTTTGTAGTTCAAGTAACTTATCGTGCTATAGGTCAGAAAATATCAACTGCTTAGTGGTCTTTTCCAATGTTTATGATTCTATGATTCTATATGCATAATCTTTACAATGACAAGAGTCCATACCAGTGCTGAAAGGAGCGCTCCTGCTTTCCCAGCTCATCTCAAGCACTTCCAGCAGCTGGCTCACAGTGCTGATGCTAGCTATGTGCATCATGGTATGAGCCATCGGAGGGAAACCATCAGTCTGCACACAGCAAAAATACTGCCTCATTTCAGTTATCCATGGAGCTGCATGAGTGCTTGTGGCAGTACAGGAAAGGTAACCAGAACGATGGACTGTGACATTCATCACATCTCAGTTCAGATATTAATAATTTTGGATAATTTGTAGGAACTAAAAAAATACAGATTGCTTTCATTTTCATTTTTTGCCATTTGAGTGCCAAGAATCAGTCATATTCTGATAGAGACATATTTACATTTAGTCTCCTTTTAGAAAGTTTGAAGCTTCATGTTACACAATTTAGATATTAGGATTTTATCCTTAATGGTGGAAGGGATTATATATGACTTGTGGTGACCAAGACTGCAACTGCTTCTCAGCTTCTCTTCGTACTTTTTAGTGAGGTGGGAAGGACAAGAAGTCTTCCTGGAAACCAAGTTGTTCAGGGACAGAACTAAGAAGGATTCTACTTACTTTTCAGGTCAATAGTTGTTTGTTAAGCAGTAACGAACTTTGTGCAGGCAATGGCAAAATATTCCTTAAACTAAGCAGACCTTGAGTAAAAGCTTTCTGAGGCGTTTCTGAACACACTATGATTCTAACACTATTTGTGTGAGATCTGTTTATGATTAGAAAAAGGTTGAAATAATTTTGAGTCACTCAACACATGAAATGCACCACAGTGACAATTCCTTTCTATTTCAGATGACAAAAGAGACAGGAAGATTATCTAACCCAGGCAGGAGGTTGAGTAGATCCAGGGAGGCTTCCTCCAAGGGCTGTCCAAATTCTTACCAGAAGCAATCACGAAGAATTCACATATTAGATAAAACAATGACTGACTCACAGTCCCAGTCCAAACAAACTGGACAACTCCAAGGGCAGCTCTACTGACCTTTCTGTTGTTTGTACCATTGAGAAGCAGATTTTCTCCTACTGTATTACCATGATCGAAAATTGTGGAAGAACTGTTTAACCTGATGTGTGTTAGAAGAGTTATGTTTCTCACTCTACTGATTTTCAGAGATGCCCCACACCATCATTTTTGCCTTGCTCACTCACCATGGAAGAATAGGCAAGTTCTTCTCAATTGATTTGGATTTTTCCTTCTATGTTATGATGAAGTTTCTCAGTATCTCATTATAATATTTATCTTAAACTATTTTCCAAATAAATTCTGTAATGATCTCACCCCACATTCTACAAGATCTACTGGTATCTACAGCACAGAGCTATAATTATTCTTTTTTTTTTTTTCAGATTGCATTCAATAAAGCACACAAAGTTATGCTCTTCTAAAGACTTTCCTGATTTTTACAGCTTATTACATTGAATATTTCACAATATGACAGTCACTGATGTAAATTTAAAAAAAAATGGAAGAGATTCAGGAAGACAAATGGTCTTTTCCTAAGCAAAATTACCCAATTTATCCAAAAACCTGCTCCTACAGATCTGATAGGACAGACAGTCTTTAGCTTCACCAGTGTATCTTTTCACTGTTTCACTCTTAGGATTTTCTTCCTCACTATCTACACAAATTAATCTCTGCTGCGATCTATTGCTGTAAATGTAAATATCCTGTTCTCCTGCCTCATCCTTTCTGTCACACCAGAGACAAGACTGCTAATCTCTTCATCTTTTCAGCAGTCTTATAAATATGTACATGAAGACACTTAGTCCATCCCTTTTATTTTTTAATTAATCTCAATCCATCCTTCTTAATAAATCATGTTTAATCAACTCAGATCACACTCCACAGTTTATTTCACTATTCCATATTCTTATTGGAGCGTGATAATCAAAAAGAACAAAAAAATCACTGTCAACATCTTAAATCTTAAGTACAACAAAAAGGCAACTTTATACACCTCCCAAGTGCTAATCCTGTTTATACATCCTGTGAGAGTGTTTCCTGTTATTATGGGAATGGGACACTGTTGACTTATGCTCACTGGAAGTTTGCAACAATTATGGTAGGAATTTTATTCAGGGAACTGCTCCCTGACCATTTCATTCCCAATGGTACTTACACGCAACCATATGACCTCCATCTTGCCACTACTGACCGGTTTCATATTTGTTCAGATCACACACCCATTTTGCATCCACCTCCAATCCAACTCTGTTCTGTGAAATAACTGCAGTCCCACCCAACAGTATTATCTACACATCTACACATCTTGTACACAGAGACTCTGGCTCTGCTTTTGTCAGTCAGTGTGAGGATGTTCTAATCACAGTACTGATTAAACTCAGAAAAAAAGAAAGAATATAAACTGATCCATGCTGATTGCTTTGTTGGTGTTTTTTTGTTTTTTTGTTTGTTTGTTTTAAATCTACTTTGACTTATTCATCATATATTTTTTTGTCAGTGTTTACATACAAAAAATATATATATTTTTTTTCTTCTGAGAATCAAATTAATGGACCCATAACTACCCATCCCTGTAATTTAATTCCTCTGTTATAACAACAGAGACAAAGGAATTAAATGTTCCTGATGATTGCTCAACAGGATATCCGTCACCCCTGGCACAGAGGGACTAATTTTAGAAGAGAAAGTGGCTTGGAACTCGTTCAGCTGTCAACGTTGCATTGTCAGGTCAGGAAGGAATTCACCAAATATTTCTGGGCTCTGGTCAGTTCTCATTCAGCTTCCAGGTTTTCTGTTCAAACTGGTTCATTATCAAGACATAAACAGGAGACAACGAGCTTCCTCCATAATCACACAGCATTTATACCTTTGCCCAGCATTTTAGTGGTGTGCTTTAGTTTCATCAGCATTCACACAGACAGGTGTCCAGCTTCAACACTACCAGCTTTTCAACCAACTATTAAACTTTTCAGAGGCTGCTGTGCCATAATGCTGGAAGCAGGTCAAAATAAAACAAGCAGCCTGCTGATGCATGGGTGGTAGATGAAAGGAGGAATGCTTTTTAGAAACTTTTAAATTAATAGCTTTCCCTTATCCACAGACTGTTCTTGGCCAATATCTGAAAGTAATTTGTAAGTAAAGGAATTACAAAAAAAAAAACAAGCTGCAATTTCTAGAGTTTTGCAATTATCTGGGGATCATATGGCTTGAAGAATCACTGATGGCTTCAAGCCATAAAAAATTCCAAGGCAAAGGGTTGTAGTCAAAGGTTACTTTAACACGTCATTGTCCAACCAGAGATATAAAACAGCAATTTTGGGAGACTAGGTATTTAAAAAAGAAACTGAAGAGGTAAATAATTTATTACATAATTTATTACAAACTGGGAGAAAAATCAGTGTATAATGTGAGTCACTATTAACGTGTTTTAAGAAAAGAATACAGCTGATAACTTGTGAAAAAAAGAATGTGAAACAGTTGCACTCCCATGCACATCAAACATTTGGGATTATTTAAGACTACAAAAATCTCCATTTCCTATTCTCCAGTATTCTCAACAGAAGAAAAAAAGCTATCTTCCCTGCAGTAAGCTGTGTGAGAACTTACATATTTCAGCAGTTTTCATACTATGTAATGTTAGCTTTCCAGGGAGTTAATTACAAGATGAGAAGAGGCTCCTCAACTAATCAGTGAAATCTCCAGAAGATTTAAAGCATTTAACTCAGCATTTCCATTTTCAGCCCAATTATGTTCACAGCCATGGGCTTTTAACACCATAGAAGCACTCCATTTAATTCAGAAGTCTCGAGTCAGGAATATACTCAAGTTTTCATATGAATACGAAAAATCAAGTCAGCTATTTAGTTTTTAAAAACAGAAACAGACATATGAGCAACATACCTGAAAAAGAACATGAACAGAGCAGATGTGATGCAGAACAAAAGGACCTACAAGAAGGAGAAAGAGTGTTATTGCATCAACGATCACACTTCTCCTCTATGTTCTGGACTGTGAAGATTTTACATCTCTTTCTATAAAAGTTACACCTTATTTATAAGCTTCAAAACAGCGCGAATGAAAGCTTGTCTGAATCCCCCGAAAGGGATTCTCTTGTCTCTAGTGGACTTTGGGTCAGTTCTGTGAAAGTCAGAAAAAAAATAAAAATATAGGGTATGGTAGTGGGATGGCAGACACAGAAAAGGAATAAAATAATAAATAATTAAATAAAAAAAAGGGAAAAAAAGATAATAATAATTTAAAAAAAAGAGAGAATAAGAATAAATAATATTAATAAAACGGTAGAATGGAAATTTAATCATTGTGTTTTCTCTGACTTTAACCCAAGGAGGAAAAAACAAAAAGTCAAAATGGTGTTTTCTGCTGGTTTAGATAAGGAGATTGCTGGAACACAGGCAAAGGAATGGAGAGAGACTTCTGTGCCAGGAGTAGGGAAGTGGACAGAGGATGAAGACTTGAGGCAGTATTGTTGTTCTTGATACTGCGACAAGCTGTTGTGTCTGGACTGTAGACAAAGACTGTGTATGCTTGCACACAAAGCATAGTCAGGAACAACCATAACACGCTTTAAATTCACAACCAGCCATAATCCATATTTTTGTCAGATAGAGCTTGAGAGTGAGAAAATACTGCTTTGTGCCAAATACACTGGTCCACATTCATACCAGCAGTTATGAGAAAAATATCTTGCAGACAACTCGCAAGTATTTCTGAAAATACTTGCACTTATTTTCAAGGGTTCAGGAGGTTTTGAGCTAGATAAGATAGGGATTGTGTAAGTGAAAAAAAAGGGGAATGTTGGCAGTACATACTGTAAGGCTACAAACACATGTAGAAGAGTAGATTGGGTTGCTGCATGTAGATATAGATCAGAAAGACTGAATAGGCAAAGTTAATAGCGAGCTTCAGAGAAAAAAAATCGTACAATGAGACTACGTCCATTCTCTATGCCCTCTGATATACGACTTCAAATTACGTCAGGCAAGACATTGTAACATTGCATTTTATTCCCTTTCCTTCCCTAGTACTATCACATTTCACAATTCTGCATCACAAAAGTGAACATCTGAAATCATTCTATACAAACGCATTTGGGTGAAATGAGGACAGCAAAATATTTCAGACTACCAGCAAATGCAGACACATTTAAACCTTGGTCTTGCTTAGAAATATCTACCATAACTCTCCAAAGTTCAAACCATATTTAGCCACTCAACCATCAGTTGTCTGGATGCTACTGCCAGGATGCAGAAGGGACAAAAAGTCTTGATGGTTTTGACAGCCCTGATATTGAGAAATAAATTAGACTGGCAAAGAACTGGTTTCCTGGAAAAAGAAAACAGCACATCTTTGCATATTAAATGCACTCGATGTATTAAATAGTCTCTTTTGTTTTCCCTATCTTCTTCTTTCTTAACGTTCTTCAATTACAATTAGATTTCACACTAATAAGTACACACTGTTAATATTCCCTCTGCGCTCTCCTAGAGGCTCAAAAGCTCCAGTTTTGCAGACTCTTTGTATGGGACGCTCCAATTCCTTCACTGTCTTTCATAATCATAAAACCAAGACAAGGCCCTTCATTCCGGTACATCCACATCCCCCTCAAACTGGGGAACCCACCACTGATCACAGCACTCCTGATGCGTCTCATAAGGGCTGTGCAGAGAGGAAGAACCAACTCCCTCAACACGATGGCAGCACTTCTAATGCAGACCAAGAGTCTGCTGGCCTCCTTTGCTCAAAGGGTACAATGCTGACTCATTTTCAGCTTGGTGTCCACCAGCACCTGAGGTCCTTTCTTGTAGAGCTGCTTCCCACGTGGATGCCCCCAAGATGAGCTCCATGGGGTTCCTTGTCAGCCACCTCTCCAGCCTTTCCAGGTCCCTCTGAATAACTGCACAAGAGATTGACTTGGTGGCTGACCTGGTGCATCAACCACTCCTCTCAGTTTTGCATCATCTGCTCAATTGCAGCCTTAGGTGGTCAGCCAGGCAGTATCTAATATTCCAACTATACTAGAATAAACTATTTGGAACATCCAGTTTATAGATTTCTAGATAAAATGTCAAAAAGCATTGTCAAGTTGGCCAACAAATAAATTAAAACTATTGTAATTTTCTTATTTGACAGATGTTTTAAATAAAGGAGGAAGTGTAATTTATCTGTATTTAAATGCACCTTTGTGGCAGCTGTATATGTTCATTAAGAAATTGGGCACAGAGCTGCTCAAATACAATACAGGAGAAAACTCTAAGTTAGCAGTTCATTATTCAACTACAAAGGAATTTGAACTGAGGTCAACTGAGAGGTTTTGCGACCCCTTTCATTAATGATTCTAATGATGGAAAGAGATTATGTTACAAATTAAGAAAATCCTTTAGAGTCTAGGTCTTCACGTAATGTGATTGAATTATCCAAAGTCAACAAGATGAAATTCAATTAAAATAAATACAAAGTACTTGGCAGGAAAAAATGACACACACACAGATATAATCAAAGAAACAACTGCATAGGCAGTACAAGAGTATAACAAAATCCATAGATGCTACAGGAAGCCATGTGAAATAGAATTATGGACTCTTTTAGAAGCAGAGAAGGTAAGATGTAGCAATATAGAACACAAAAAAACTAGTGCTATCAAAATCCTGCAATGTAATTATTGGGCTCTACTGTTAAAGGAAAGTGCACACAAAACAAGAAAGTGTAGAAGAAGACAGTGAAAATAACAGGCATCCAATGCATGAATGTCGGAAAAAATAAAGAACTGTTTGCTGAAACTAAATGTAGAGGCAACAGACGACAAATAACTATTTTCAAATATACATAGTCATAATCACATACTCTTAAATACGTCATTGGCCATTGGTACAGAAGGAAGGTAGGTTAAATAAACCTACAGTGAAGACAATGTAGGTTGAATGTTAGGAATAGTTTCCTTCACTGCGCAGTGGTACATGGCAACAAGTCACCTGTGAGCTTGTGGAACTTCCCTAATTAGAGAGGTTTAAAAGCAGTGCAATGCCCTGGGAATCACAGAATTGTAGGGGTTGGAAGAGTCCTCTAGACATCATCTAATCCAACCCCCCTGCCAAAGCAGCTCCCTAGCCCAAGTTGCACAGGTAGGTGTCCAGGTGGTTCTTCAGTATCTCCAGAGAAGGAGACTCCACCACCTTCCTGGGCAGCCTGTGCCAGTGCTCCGTCACCCTCACCATGAAGAAGTTCTTACACACTATTGTGCAAAACTTCCTATGCATCAGTTTGTAACCATTTCCCATCATCCTATAACCACACACCTCTGAAGAAGAGTCTGACCTCATCCCTTTGCCTCCCGCTCCTCAGATATTTGTAGACATGGATCAGATCCCCTCTGAGTCTTCTTTTTTAAGGCTGAACAAACCCAGGTCTCTCAGCCTTTCATCGTAAGTGAGGTGTTCCACACCCTTTATCACATTTGTAGCCCTTTGCTAGACTCTTTCAAGGAGATCCCTGTCTTTTTTGCACCAGGAAGCCCAGAACTGGAGACAGTACTCCAGGTGAGGCCTCACCAGGGCAGAGTAGAGGTGAAGGATCACCTCCCTTGACCTGCTGGCCAGGATACCACTGGCCTTCTTGGCCACCAAGGCACATTGAATATCCAACAAGATTGCTCAAGAGCTGCTTCCAGCCCAGTCTCTACATAACACTCAAGGATAGTAAAATATGCAGCTCAGACAGCCTCTTTAACATAAAATGCATGGCTCTACAGGGAAAGTCCAGCCCTTTTCTGCTTATCGTATCACCAGTAAACAGAAAGCAAATGGTCGCTGTGATTCAAAATTAAGCTACTTTCAAGATAAGCCTTTTGTTTTCCCAATTAAACTTTGTCATGTTCTATATAATTTCTAGGCTGCATCCTCCATATCTACAATATTCAATGTCTGTTTTAAATCCAAAAAATAAATGCAAAAAAAAAAAAAAAAGAAAAGAAAACGCTAAGGCCTACAGAAATATAGCTCTAAATACTGAGTGAACCGAAGCCTCAAAATAGTAGCTAGCATGCAGGAAGTCTAGTTTGGGATTTTTTGGCCAATCCATCACTTTTTGATTTATGATACAAGGTCAACAAATCGTGCTTAGCAATGCAAAGACCTTGAAACTTTCCAGCTGCAGAAACAGCTCCAACAAGCAGACAACCTAAATGTTTCTAATGAGAGCGATCCGCCCGAAATATTTTAACAAGTTTAGAGAAACGCACAGAGGTTACAAGAAACCTATGCCAGGTTAGCATATTTGTCATGCAAGGTGAGTGCTGCAATTTAGTTAATTATATATCACTTTACTGTATTATACTGATTACTGCATTGTACTAAAACTTAATAAAAAAGGAAAGTTCCTGACAAAACTTGAAGCATTCCATGTTTGTTCAGTCTGGAGAAGGCTGAGGAGAGACCTCTTCGTGGCCTTCCAGTACTTACTGGGAGCTTATAAACAGGAAGGAATTAAACTTTCTACATGGACATATAGTGATAGGACAAGAGGAGATAGTTCTAAACTAAAAGTGGGGAAATTTAGATTGGATATAAATAAGATTTTTATTCAGAAAGCAGAGATGCCCTGGCACAGGCTGCCCAGGGAAGCTGTGGGTGCCCCATCCCTGGAGGTGCTCAAGGCCAGGCTGGATGGTCCCTGGGCAGCCTGAGCTGGTGGGGGGCAAACAGCCCATGGCAGGGGTTGGAACTGGGTGATCTTAAAGGTCCCTTCCAACCCAAACCATCCTATGATTCTATTATATGATTTTTTCACATTTTCGAAGTTTTGGGGTCAGCAGGTGATGAACAGTGAGGTTGTTCTGATTGCTGGGGTATGGTCTGACCTAGAGGCATCAGCTGGGCATTTTTTGGGCTGCAATGTACTGCTTCTGAATTCCCAAAATTCCCCCCCTGTAGATGACACCCATTTTCTTATAACCACGGTGATCTCTACAGTCAGATTTTCTGAGCTAAAAAAGTCTCTAATTGGAGGCTGTGATTGTCCCATGCAGTCAGAAGAACAGTAGAACATACATTTGTTTTAAAGTACCCCAAATGTTGTAATTAAAAAGGAAAAGCACTGAAAATATATTTAATCTATGTAAAGGGGACACTAGCTGCTTGTGGTATTTGAGTGTCAACACTGGATAGTGTTAAAAGCATTTCACAGAGGCTTCAAGTGTGTCTGGACCACTGGCACATCAACACCTGACTTCAAGGCTATTCCTGAGATGTGAAAACCATCACCTTCTTGATGAAGCACTTAGCAATCCATGTGACAGCTAAAGCTATAGACCACAGAACTGGACTTTCTCTGCTGACTGAGCTTATAACGCTTCTTCAACCTCTGTGAACCAGTAGAGTACAGGTAGAGTAGCTGCAGTATCTTTTATTACATCAGATCAACATTTCCAGGAACAAAGGAAAATACTCCTTTAGATTTTTAATTACACTGATCCATTCTCCAGGTTTATCCCTACTTCAGACACAAGGAAGGACTTTTTGAGCCCAAATGTCGTTCTGCTTTATTCCCATGCATATTGTTCGGTCAAAAAATAAAAATTAATAATAAAAAAAGCCACCACCTAGATTTCCTAGATTTAAACATAAATCTACAGAGCTGTACAACATCACTGTATTTATAATTTGCTGTAAACCACAGAAATTTGTCAACTATTGCCTGTAGCTCCAAAATTTTATTTCAAGACATGGTATTGCTCCAATAAAAAGACTCCCTATGACTCTTACCACTCAGATTCTATCTTAATGAAGTTCTTTCAATAACAAATAATTATACAAAAGTCAAATATTTTTGAACAATGGAAAATACATGGATTAATGTAACGGCCTTATACCCCAATGGACTTACACCCAAGGTAATGGAAAAATGGTGCATAGAATGCCTTTTTTCTACCTGCACATAATATGCATGTAAACAGTAGTCTTCTAATAATTAACTGTCTTCATAAAATTAAAATGCTGGGGTTTTTTTCCAATAATAAAATATCTAGTTAAAAAGCATAACATTTTCTATGTTATGGTAATTACAGGGGATGGAAATCACAGAAACTTTCCGCGTAATTAGACAAAGATACTACAAGTCATATGAAAAGAAGTGATGTGAAAATAGCTGTCAAGTTTCATTATCCTCAGCCACCTGCAATCTGATCTGATGACCAGTTCTGCCAATGGGAGTGGCTGCTTTCTATTACTATTTCATGCCCCAGGTGAGAAATTATTGTAGTTCATGATCACGTCGCAGAATGAGTCACCACTAGCTTACAACAGTTATTATGGGTGACAGCTACATCTTTTCATGCACAGGAGTTTGTCCCTAAAACCATGAGCTGCTAATGATATGAACCGTATCTCTGCTGCTCACTGCTATAAACAGCACTTTCACCCTTTGACACGGTAGAGGAAAGCTGCAGCAGACACTTGCTACTTGATTATATCAGCCGTGGATTTGGCAAGTGATTTTACTGAGTACGATCTCCCACGTCTGTCAAACAGCTCCATAACACCATAAAAAATAAAGGGAAGGAAAAGGGGGGGAAAAAAATCCAAAATCCTGCAGAAGGCCCAGCACTACTGCAAACTTCTAGATTCCCATCTTGTGACCCCTTGTGCCTTTCCCAATGGAGCTGTCTTCTAGATCACATCTTTAGGAACAAACCAGCTCACTTACGTAGGTTAAGGTGGATCCAGTGACCAACCTCTGTATTTAGTCACAACCTCCTTGAATTTCAGTGCAATGCAGAGATGGGAGAAGCTAGCAAGGAATGAACACAAGGCACTGTGTGCTCCTGCAGGAACAAACAGCTTTGGAACAATCGATGCTCTGAGTCCATGATTAAAGAATTTGTGTGATTCTCACAAAGAAACATCATTATGAGCGTTGTAAAAGTATGAATATGTTCTAGTTTAAAATACTCTTCGTTTTTGTATAAAAGCATGACAGCTTATGGAAAATGGCGGTCATCATTCATGAAGTACAAATTTCTACTGATTCCAAAGACATATGCCCAGCGATCTGCACCTTCAACCCTAAAATGGAACCACCTCTCCATGGACATTTCAAGTTCTGCATTGTTTTACTTTCTTTTTCCTGGTAAATCATGTTAAATTGTAACATCTACCACAACTCCACAAAAATCCAGGGTCCTTCTCATGGAGAAGCTGGCAGCCCATGGCTTGGCCAGGTGCACTCTGCTGGATAAAAAACTGCATGGAGAGCCAAGTCCAGAGAGTGGTGGTGAATGGAGTTACATCCAGCTGGCAAACAGTCACAAGTGGTGTTCCCCAGGGGTCAATACTAGTGCCTGTCCTCTTCAGTACCTTTATTGATGACATGGATGAGGGCACTGAGTGCACTCTCAGTAAGCTTGCAGATGACACCAATTTGAAAGGACGTGTTGATCTGCCTGGGGGTAGTGAGGTCCTACAGCAGGATCTGGACAGGCTGGATAACTGGGTTGAGGTTTGTGGGATGAAGTTCAACAAGACCACATGTCAGCTCCTTCACTTTGGCCACAACTCCTGGCAACACTACAGACTTGGGATAGAGGGGCTGGAAGACATCGTGGAGGAAATGGATCTGGGATATTGGTTGATGCTTGGCTGAATATGAGCCAGTAGTGTGCCCAGGTGGCCAAGAAGGCCAGTGACATCCTGGCTTGTGTCAGAAATAGTGTTGCCAGCAGGAGCAGGGAGGTGATCTTCCCTCTCTACTCAACTCTGGTGTTCAGTTGTATTCAGTTTTGGACCCCTCAATACAAGAATGACATTGAGGCCCTGAAGCATGTCCAGAGGAAGGCAATGAAGCTGTGAGGGGTTTGGAGCACAAGTCTTAAGAGGAGCAGCTGAGGGAACTGGGATGGTTCAGTCTGGAGAAGAGGAGGTTCAGGGGAGAGATTATTACTCCCTACTACTCCCTGAAAGGAGGCTGTGGTGAGGTGAGGGTTAGCATTTTCACCTAGGTAACAACAACAGGATGAGAGGGAATGGACTCAAGTTGCACCAGAGGAGGTTCAAGTTACATACTGGGAAAGATTTCTTCTCTGAAAGAGTGGTCAGGCGCTGGGACAGACTGCCTATGGAGGTGGTGGAGTCACTGTCCCTTGGAGGTATTCAAGAAACATTTAGATGTTATAATAAGGGACATGGTTCAGAAGGGAAATACTGGTGGCAGGTGGGAGGTTGGAGTGGATGATCTTAGAGCTCTTTTAAAACCTTGGTGATTCTATGATTCTCTGTACTTGAAATACACTGCATTTGGGGAAAATGGCATGAGCTTTCCGAGTACTGGTGAGATCCCATCATAATCTTGGTTATCCACATCATTAATTTTCTATTCTAAACTAGATTATTTCCAAAGCAATACAACACTACTACCGCTTCAAAATTGAGAGGCTTTATGAAAGCACGTGAAACAATTTGTCAGATCTACATTGGGCATTTTGCCAATTCTGCTACACCTACACCACTAACACAACCTGAACATTTCTGCCAGCAAGCCTTAAGCAATGTCTGAACAGATAAGATCAAAAGAAAGAGTAATAACTGTTATTAAACAAGAGATTGTGTAGATAAAAGATAAAGCACTGACACTTGATCACAACTGAATGATAAAATTGCAGAACGCAGATCATCACTGAGCCAAGATGGGGAGCACCTGCCAGTGTCAGAACAGCAGGACAGAAAATTAAACCCTAAGACTTTTTAGTTCATAAATTCCTTTAATGCAAATATAAAGCACATGTATATAGAGATATATATGCACATGTAGTTGGGTAATTCAGCGACATTTCTCACAAGACACTTGTCATGTTTGTCCCCATTTTAAATAATATCATAACCACAGCAAACTAAGCAGCAGCATGTCATAACAGAACAACAAAATAGCCTTTCATAATACTCTTTTCAGAAAGCCACTTCTGGTTAAGAATGCATGTGAGACACTGAAGTCCAAAAATATAACAGTATATTCTGAAGTTTCTCTTCTGAAAGCAACTGGCCCCTTGAAAACCAACCACGATGGGGCTCTGTGGGCAGCTGAGAGGCATGTCTTAGCTTCTGAAATGCAAGTCCTTGGTTATCAATCATGATCAATATAGAGAGGTATGTTTGCCTATTGTTTTTTTCTAAATCAATGATAAATTAACACAAATGAGAGAGAAAAATTCCCAACTGCTTAGAACAGTAAAATGTAAAAAATCTCGATGCACTTTCTCCTTATTATGACAGCAAGGAGTAGTTTAGAATAGTGCTAAAGAAATGGAAATGGAATTCCATCAAATAGACACTGGAGTAAAACAGTGCACGATTTCAAAAGCTGATTTGCAATCCCAAACAATAACCAGGTTAGTTTTGCATTGGGTTGTTTTAGCGTGGGGATATCCTGCTTTTACTATAGGGATTTAGCAGCTATTATACCTTTCCCAGATTATAATACTTCAGGCATAACATAACTTTTCAGGGTATTTACAACCACAGAGTAAATATAAGTGAATATTATAAAATGTACAATGATATCAAATCACTGAGCTTACCTAATTTTCATTCAGTTTTCCAGTCTAACTTGTATGCTAATGACAACTTTTTGTCCTGGTTTGATTATCTTTTGCATGCCCCATTTTTCTTTTTATTTAGTATCAACTGTTTTCTTATCAACGTGATTTCAACGACAGTATCCTAGAACATTCCAGGCTAGAAGGGACCCACATGGATTGCCAAGCTCAGCTCTAAATTTCCTGTACTTCAAATGGTCAGTTCTGAATGGCCACAGCATTTGTCCAGCGTTGTTTCCATCACTGTCAAGTTACCTAACGACGTTCTTAACCTTATTTCCACCAATGCACAACTTCTTTGGGGAATAATACTCCCTAAAACTGAAGCATGAAACTTTGCTTCACACAAAATCTGATCCTGGCAGCCTTCTTCCATTAGCTGGAGTGACCTTCATTTCATAATTCCAGAATCTAAAATTACTTTCCTCTTTCTGACCATATTAGTTTGCCCACCAGTCTGGCTGAGGCACAAATACTACATTTTTAAGCGTTCACTCTAGTAATTAACAGACTTACAGAGAGTATTTCTGTGCTTTTGAGATTCATTTCCTATCCCTATATAAGTATAATAGTAGAATTCATAGCCTGGTTTCAATCAAATTCAACCAAGCTACATTTCTTAAAGAGAATTATATTCCTTCAAGATTCACTGCAAGTGGCATCTGGGGAGTGGAGAGGCCAAAAAGAGCATCCGTGATGCAGGAAGAGCTTTCTGTCTTCATGTGGAAGTCATCTGCTCCCCCTGCTCTGCTCTTTTTCAGTAGGATTGCTGAAACTTGTTACAGCTAACATATGTATTTTATACATGTAGCATTAACTCGAGGAAGAAAACAGACAAAATTACTTCATGTCAAATAACACTCCAGATAACATGCAGCGCTTCTGAATACAACATCAACCCTCCCCTCACACACACTCAATAAACTTCAAATGATAAGAGAAAGACACTTTAGCATTTGTTCTACACACGCTCCAACTTCATCCCATATTGTTCCAGGAACAGCTTTAAAATAGAAAATCTACAAGGAGTAAACTTTTCCAATTTCTTTTTAATGCACCATTTTAGAGCAAATTCTTCTGAAACAGCTGAAATTGGCCCATGTAACTGAACTTGGAGCCCTGAAATTCTCATTCACTATGTAGGGTTTTTTTGTGTGTGCATGCAAATATTTATTCCCTTCAGAAACATAAACAACTTGCCAAATTTCTACCCATTTATGTTTTCAGATACTTGCATGCATATATATAAACACATCGATGCATTTAACACATAGAGTCCAGAAAGAAGCAATGTCAACATATTCCACTATTGCATTCAAGTGTTTTATATTACATCACTGAATCGTACTGAACCAAATTTAAAATTTACACTTCAAACCTATTTCTAAGCTCTGGGATTGTGTCACTGTGACAGTATAAGAACCTAATGAGTTCTTCGTGATGGTTACGTGTTTTGGATCATAGATCCCTTTCAGATAATGTCAACTTCTGTAGGCATCACACCTGCTTGGGGGCACCTTTTCTGGCTGATGGCTGCCGTGTGCCTTCTACTAGTACAGAGATGCAAAGGAAAATGAAGCCCATCTATTTTTCATCCCAAAGACTCCATCCTAAGCTCCCTCCATTACCTGAAAGAGCCTATAGGAAAGCTGGGGAGGGACTTTTCAGAAGGAAATGTAGTCACAGGATGAGGGAAGATGGCTTTAAACTGGAAGAGGTTAGACTTAGACTACATACTAGGAAGAAATTCTTTACTGTGAGGGTGGTGAGACACTGGAACAGGTTGCCCAGAAAGGCTGTGGATGTCCCCTCCCTGGAAGAATCCAAGGCCAGGCTGGATGGGCCTGTGAACAGCCTGGTCTAGAGGGAGGTGTCCCTGCCTATAGCAGGGGGTTGGAACTAGATGATCTTCAAGATTCCTTCCAACCCAAACCATTCTGTGAATCTGTGGCTCGATGATGACTGCACAGGGTCAGGAAGCGGCAGCTGAGTTTTTGCCCTACTGAACCAGAGTGAAGCACACTCCAGCACAATTTGTGCTTCCTCTCTGCATAACTTTGAGGAATGAAAGTGAGGAGCAGGTGGCTGTGAATTATTCAAACCATGATGTATGTGAAATGTAGAATTTGAAATATACTTCAATACAACAGTACAAATGAAAACTATAAAGTACACTAATGTCTCTAAGCTTGGATTAAATCCATGCGTAAGCTGAAATTTATATCTGGTTACTTATCCTACAGGAGTATTACAAACATAGTAAATACTAAAAAACAATAAATCTGTGCAGATGTCTCCTATTAGACTTCTGACATCATAAGACCTTAGCTCACATTACGGATATCATCCAAGATTTCACCTCTACTGTAGGGATTTTTGTTTGCCTCTTCCTATTCCAGAGCCCATAATCACTGAAGAATCACAAGGTTTGGTATTACCAAATATCCTGCAATAGATATTTGTCTTTGAAAATTTACAGGTGTTAAAATATTTTTGTTGCTGAACAGCATATGTATTAAAATAATAACCCAACCACAAGATTCTGTGCCATGTACCATCTTGAAAGCTGCTGTATCAAGAAATAACAGTGAAAATTGTATTTATTCATATTTGTATCCTTTTTCATACCGGTGAAAAATATAAACAATCCCAGAGTACGATGAAGTTCTGATGAGCACTAAGGGTGAATGGGTTGAAAGAGGTAGAAATAATATTTTCGTAACTGTCAGAAATAGAGCAGGGTTCTCCCACTACTACAGCAGCCCAAGGATTACATTGAGTGGCATTAGAGTAAGCTACACTGACTTTAACAATTGCAAGAAACTGTAGCATGTTCAGATTTACCACAAGTCACTTGCAAGGACCTCCAATGGTTTCAGCAAGTGGGTAACTTGATGATAGGCACATGGAAAGGGAGATTAACTCAAATCAATGTTGAAAGCATGTGCTATCATCATATAAGTGGAACTGACAGTTCCTTATCCCTATAACATCATTGGAGGAGAAAAACAGAAGCAGACTGGAAACCTGGTGTTCCTTACAGTACTTTTTGCAAATCGTTGTACAGAGAGACGTTAAGTTATAAAATGCTACAACTTGCTATATTTTCATTTATGCCCTGCCTATCTGTATCACATAAAGGGAAAGTACATGCAGTATGCGAGGGTCAAATTAGCCCAGAGAGCCAAGGCTTTACTGTGCAAAATGTCATACCCTCATGGGAAAGGAGCTTTACTTAAACTTTTGGACACTCCTCAGGAATGTCCTTCTGTAACTCAGAAATAACCCCACAGTATCAGCCACAATCATTTATAACAGAACTATTTAACCTCCTTTTTCAGTACAAAATTTCAGCTGTCCATAAAAATAGCATCTAATGATAACCAGAAAAAGGCATGATCGGATGCACACATACACGGCATACATCCAACACATGCAAATACATGCAAGGACACATTTACTCACCTCCGTTATAAGCAACTCCTGCCAAACTGCTCTGCTCTCTACACTTCTTGGGATTCACATATACTCTAGGAGCACACACAGAATAAAAGTATGCCACAAGCATTGAACATCACACGCATTTTCACCATAGTGAAGAGCACGTCTGCAGTCAGCACATACAGCCAATCAACACCTGAATGCACAGCAGCGTCTGACCAGAGCCAGCTCAAACACTGATCCTCTCAGATCATGCAAGTAATTATTTACATACGCTTATACATGGTGGAAAAGTATTGTTTATTCTTATACTACTAATATATATCATTTAAACTAGTGAAGGAAAAAAAAAAGAGGGTTTAGAAGGATTCCTTTTTTATTATTTTTATATGTAATATATTTCCAAGTTCCAAAGAACATCCTGAAAGTCAGTAACAAGAAAAAAAACGTGCCTAAACTGGACCATTTTTGCCCAGAAAAATAATCATCTAAAAAAATCTGACCTCTTAATTAAATTTAGGTTGTCTCCTGATGCCTTAAGTAAACGATATCTAATTATAACTTCTGCTTTCTACTTCACTGTTAAAAAATCCACCGCCCCATGAGTTCAAGAACCTCAGTTATCAGACATCTGAAAGACAGATAACCTTTTCAGGAACAGTTTAGACAGTTCAGATTTCTTGCTTAGTGGCCAACAGACAGACTTGATCACCTCTTGACATCTTTGCCAACCCCAATTTTTGTGACTCTTTCACCTCTCACAGTTGATCCCCCCATAAAATTGGATCTGCTTCTGTCCACGGAGCCAACCTGTCCAGTCCCCTACACCTGAGGACTCACTTCTTCTGTTTGTGCAGCTGTGGGATGAACATACCCAAGGAAATGATCTGCCTGAAAAATAACCCCACACAAACAGCCTCAACAATTTCCTGGTGCATGTGCCCAAGCCCAGGGTTGCCCTCTGCTTTGCTGCAGCACAGAGGGGCAGGAACAGGATGGAGCTGAGCATATATGGGCTCACAGAAACTCCAGCCTTCTTTTCTGAAAGCTATGCAGCACTTGCAGACACCTACTACTAACGTGTTTTTTTAATGTATATTTGCTTGCATAATACATGCAGTGGTATTCTGGTGTTCACTAATTGAAATCAAACTATTTAAAATCATTTATCCTAATTTATTCTTAAGCATAAGCTCTTGCATACTTCGAGGGACATGGGTTAGCAGGCATGGTGATGGGCTGATGGTTGGACTAGAATATCTTAGTGGACTTTTCCAACTGCAGTGACTGTCTGATTCAATATGACACCATCAAACATGGTGTTTCTATAGCTACCTCTCACTTTGGCAGCTTTCAGTAGCATCACAAACTACACGTGCTTCTTCACATGTAACAGCCTCTTGAGAACGTGAGGAGGGGGAAATAGCACAAGGAGTGAAGGAGATGCCTCTCACATTTCCAGAGATAGCCACCTCCGTAACGCACAGCTGACATGAGCTGTCATCATAAGACACAATTAACTCCTCCGAGTAACAAGGGCTCTTAACAGCAAACATTTTATTATAACCACACTGGGAAAGACACACAACTAGAACTGTTGAGAAAGGGGTAGGAGCAGAGATCACTCTGTGTGCTGAATGAAAAAGCACATGCTGCAATGAGTTTACTTTTCAGTGAAGTTTCCTAAGCTGCCATGGGCACTTGAGCTCTACAGGGAAGGAAGGACTTCAAAGTCCTTCTAAGAGCTCCTCATTTGGTCCTTTTAACTTTAACCTTACACACAGTCTTTTAATCTTACATAGAGAGAAGGAGTGATGAGGAGATACTGATCACAAGCTGAGACACACTATTTTAAGCCATTTTAGATGGATTGGCAGTGCCTTTCTGTAAGGTTTTATTAAGCTTTAAGATTCTATGAACTGACAAAGAGAAGCTCAAAGTGATACAGAAACTGGTGGAAACAAAATGGTGTTTTCCTGAAATACTTAATGATGTCCTTTTAAGAAAGATTACACAGCAAAGGCTCATGCACCAGGGCACATGCAATTCTCTCACATTACACAACTCCATTACAACCTCATTAGATAAACTGTTTACATTACACTACACTCCCCTCTCTCCCAGCAGTTTTAAAGCTGCTTTGTTTGTTTTACTGAGGATCATTCAAAAGGTGGAGGATCTGACACCCACTTCTTAACTTCTTGTAAGTTCAGGAAAAAGCCTTGGCATGTGGAGAGAACGGTATGGAGAAGCCAGAACAATCTTCCTTCCTTCTGGTACTGTTGTTCATAGCACAGAAATAATACTATTAAATCAGTAGAAGTAAGTGAAACAGGGTTAATATCATTATGGGATTATGGCTTTGGGTGATTCAGTTGAAAAATTCTCTTTAATGTTTAAAGGCTGGTACAGAATTTAACAGATGTTTACGACTTGGAGCAATACTATATAGCACAGTACCACAGGAATATCCCAGTCCTTACAGCACAGAATCCAACACACAGAACAGAAAATCTAGCTGTAGATGTCCCTGTTCAATGCAGGGAGTCAGACTGGATGACCTTCAAAGGCCTCTTCCAATTCAAACAGTTCTATGGGGACTCTGTATGATTCTGTAAAAACAGTTTCCCTCAGATCACACCAGGGGCTGCTCTTTCCTCCATGAGCTGCCACCAGAAGGCCCTTCCCAGTTTCCAGATGCCAATCATCATGGTACTCAGCCCCACTAGCTGCTGTGGCCAACAGGGTGTACCATTAGGGAAGGGTTGGGACAAGGAGACTTTCCCAGTCTATCAACTCTTCCTGTTCTGTTTCTTGGAAATTTGTGTACTGTGGTACTCGACAGCACGGTGATTTAGTGACTTTTAACAAATATAAGTGATAATGGGTTCAAAGAATATCACAGTTCTGTGCATAACAGCTCAAAAAGACCTGCAACCTTGCTAAACACAGTTCACGTCGGCTTAAAAGCACAAAGCTATAAAGCTGGATTGAAAAACCCCAAGCAATTAATTTACATAAATCATCCCAGTGTAGGAAAATGAACAATTACTGTGGAAATTAATTAAAAGCTGATTTACTAAAATAGCTCTGTACTCCATTGATATAACTGTTGACAGCACACACTTGCAAGAATAGGTGTTGTCCCCAGAAAATTATCTACTGGGAACATGAAAAAGTGATTATGGGCAGATTAGCTGCATTTGTAACTGCCCATACAATCAATCATGCAGCTAAATTTAATGAGCTCTTGACATTGCTGCAGTGTCTCCAAGGTTAGTGCACAGTTGTTGCAAACCTCTGACCACATTTCAGGAACGTACCCAGAAATTACAAGTTTCTCTAGCACTACACCACAGACTGTTCCCAAACTCTTCTAAAAGCTAATCCCCTTTTTAATTATTAGTTCTGTGTATGGGTATGAATTTTATTATCTCAGTCTCCCCTATGAGGACAGGCTGAGAGAGCAGGGGCTGTTCAGCCTGGAGAAGAGAAGAGTATGAGAAGACATGAGAGCAGCCACTCAGTATCTAAAAGGGGACCATAAGAAAGAAGGAAACAGACTGTTTAGTAGGCTCTGTTGTGACAGGACAAGGGGAAAAAGTTTCCATCTAAAAGAATATAATGCAAAATAATATAAAATACTGAACAAGGGGGAATTCATCTCTTTTAACATAATCCATTCAGCACTGAATTAGTCCCAAATATCTACAGAGTCCACCTCACCTGAGCTCTTAAGTTAAGCCACAACACGAGTCTGAGCATTTCCGATCTGGTTTGATTGGTTGAAAGCAAAGGATGAACAACTTCCAGATAACTGTAAATTAAAGACTTCTTAGCAGAATAAGAAAAATCTCCACTGTTAGTTTCTGAATTTCCTGAAGCGAGGTGTGTGCCCTAATGAGCAGTTAAGTATGGAAGTGAAACTCCAAATGGGGTTACCCTTGGAAAAAAAAACTATTTCAGATTCAGAGACTACTGATGGTATTAATGCGGACAAAACCAAACGTTCTTGTGTGTCTGCACAAAAAGCATAAGAACACTGCGTAGGGCCAGTCCCCTGCTCAGCCAAAACCATGTAGTTTTGATGTTATACCCAACATCATAAACATGCTATGAAAAGTTCTAACTGCAATCTATAAAGCTAGGTTCCAATCTTCTCAACTGTAAGTTTCTTTCTAAGAAAACTGCCTTTCCTGTGCTCTTCTACAGCAAAAGAATGATTTCTTGTAAAGTCCAGGTTTAGCATTTCATCATTAACTATGAAAACAAGAGCTAGAGAGGACGTCCCAGCTCACTAAGCATTCATAACAATGGATTAACAAATTCAAGTCCAGCCGAATTTAAACAAAAGGTAGACATTCTCTCCTCAAAATGGCAGCAGCATAATTAAACCACTTTAACACCAGGAGTTCTTTTTAAAAAGTCAGCAGTTTTTGCATAATTCTATTTCTGGTCTGCTTCCTCCATGGTCTGAAAAAGCTTTCCTGTGAAAGAGCTGAAGTGCACATCCTATTCTGTAAAATGCCAACGATCATGAAATCAGGGCATCAGTCACATCCAGGAGGTGCAGTTGTCTTTCTTCACAAGGCACGCAAGAATGGATCGATGAATAATAAAAACAGAACACACAAGCTCCATAAAATCTTACTGAAAGCATCCTGAAACAAAATCTTTATTTGCTAACGTATATGTTAATAAAAAAATATCAAATGTTGTTATTCCATATTTAAAGGATTGGCTTTGCAAAAACACCCAAAATCTCTCTTTGAGTAATCAGTCTTACCATAATTCCAGAGGTTTGGGGGATTTTAGTCATTTCTCTGAAATCCAAGAAAGTAACAAAGGGATCTCATTTGTATTTTGTTTCCATTCCAGCTACCGCAGTGAACCCACCGCTGCCCAGCACCACAGTTTGCACAGGACTATCACAGGAAATCCAAAAGCTCTTTCTTTTCCATCCACCAACAACAGACACCACAACGTGAGCAGAATGCTATGACCTTAGTTTGGAACAGGCTTCATAAAAAGCAAGAGCAGAGTCTTCTGATTTGTGTCATTTTCTTTTTATTTTTCAGCATATCCTGATTGCCTTCCATCACTGATACAAGTATTATTACAAGTAACATTACTGCAATATTATGCTTCTTAGCATCACTTGGTGAAGATGCTCTGAGCATCTCTATAAGATGTTTGGATGCCCCATCCCTTGAGGTGCTCAAGGCCAGGTTGGATAGCCCTTGGCATCTGATCTGGTGGTGGCAGCCAGCCCACTGGAACTGGATGGGTTTAAAGGTCTATTCCAATCTATGCCATTTTATGATCCTATGACTCTATGATACAGGTAATCTCACAGTTTCCTACTTTCTAAATGCTTTTTTCCTACAGGGTGAACTCTTCTTTTTGAAACCCCTTTCCTACATGGGCTCTCTTCAGTCGTTAATGACCCTAATTACCCCTTAGTAGAACCAATTTCCTTTTCACGCCATCCCAGTTCAGGTAGTGGTTAAACAGAAACAGCTTTCTTAACCTACACCCATTAAGAAAACCAAACGAAAACACGTGTGAAACACGAAAAATACAACATCTGAGGGAGAGCATCTCCAGGTGGGCTCCTGCTCCAGGAAGTGTTTGAAAGATGGGAAACAAAAGGAGGTCAGGAGTGGGAGAATATTCAGAAATGCCTAAAGACGCACCCAACTCTGGGCAGCAAACAACTGCTTGCAAATCACCCGCCTCTGGATTAAATGCAGGAAACAGGAAACACCATGTGACCCCCTCCTATTTGTCATTATTTGCACCACTGTCACTATTTGCAAGGTATGGTTGACCTCACATGGACCTGAATGTTCACGGACCACGGGGAATCATTACAAAAGTGAAAACAACTGGGACGAAAGCAGAACAGAGCAGGGCAGCAGGCAGCACATGTCCCACTCTCACCAAAATTCAGACAGCAGATCAGATTACACGCAGTCAAGCAAGCATACACCAGAGTAAAGCACAGACGGATATTTTCAGCTATCATATTACAGAGAAAACCTTGTAGAAATACAATGCTGCTCTACACAGAGTATCAGTCTGGACAACACTTTAATAGATGAGTCATGTTACAGATATTTGGCTGAAAACTTGGAAATAAATACAATGGTTCGGGTGAGTAAGAATGAAGTATTGTGCTCACAAAGTCTCGTTTTAATAAATGTCTTGCAAGTAATACTTTAAGATTTTTATTCATACGTTGTACCTTGAGTACTGTGCTCAGTTTCGGGACCCTCACTGTAAGAAAGACATTGGATGTTCAGAGAAGGGCAACAGAGCTGCAAGGGGTGTGGAGCACAAGTCTCATGGAGAGAGGCTGAGGGCACTGGGATTGTCTAGTCTGGAGAAGAGGAGGCTCAGGGGAGACACTATCACTCTCTACAGCTGCCTGAAAGGAGGTTGTGGTGAGGGGAGGTCAGCCTGTTCTCCCAAATAACAGAGGTAGGACAAGAGTGGCTTCAAGTTGTGCCAGGGGAAATTCAAGTTGGGTGCTAGGAACAATTTCTTCTCTGAAAGAGTAGTGAGGTGTGGGCACAGCTGCCCAGGGAGGTGATGGAGTCGCTGTCCCTGGAGACATGCAAAGCGTCATACCACCATCTGCCTCTGACATGGGCCAACATCATAAAATAGCAAGCATTGCTTTTGGAGCATCCAATCAGCGTTCATACATCTGGGTTTTTCTAACATCAAAACACCACTTCTTTGAGCACGCTGTAATACCTTCAGCCCAACCACTGTAATTTTTCTCTTGAACTGTAGTAATGACAAAGCTCTGAAGCAGAGGCACAGCACAGCAAGTTCAGAACACACCTCTGCACAAGGAGTTGTGTCTGCTGCACTCATTCATCCTGTTCTGTTTCCCTGTAATTAAGCTACTTGCACAAGGTCTGTCCCACATGAGACAAGTACATAAAGACTCAGTACAATTTATCAACTACAGTGATTAACAGCATAATCCTTTTTGATCTGCCAATATATAATCTTCTTCCTCATGCTTATTTCCCACTGCTTGCCACACAACAAAAGCAACTGTGGAATTATGACATTCAGCTCCTGAAAAAAGTGAAATTGATGATCAGCTTATTCCCATACTTCTTTAGAAAAAAAAAAAAAAACAGCAAGCAGAATGGAGCACAGACAGCAGCTGTTCATCAGGTGGAATGAATCACATGGAAGTGGGGTGAGAGCAGCAAAGCCTTTGTAAAGTGAACAACATGGGGGGAAGCAGTAGCAGAAGGATGGATGGGAGGAAGAGAAGGAGCTTAGTCGTGCTGTGGATTGTAAGGGAGGGTGGCTTTGGTGGGGTTTGGTCTTTGTACTAATCTGCTGCTCCCTACCTGAGAGTGACATGAGAGATGTGTTTCATGAAGGTAAAAGAAATAAGGAAATATTGGTGGTGACTACATGGAAGACTTCAACATGGTGGGTTACTTTAAGAATAAATGCAAGGAATCTAGGGAAGAAAATATGAAAAGGGGGGTTATTTCAGTTTAATTTAAAAATACAAAAAAAAAACAAAATACAAAACAATATATTAGAAAGAAAGTCAGAGTACAGCTTTAAGGAAAAACACTGCACCTAGTAAAGCTGCCCTCAACATTCTAAATTGCAGCCAGTATGATCACAGAGGAGTCAAAAAAATGACCCATTAGATCCAAAGAAAACGGCTGAATGCCTTATTTACGGTGAAGTAAAACACAGGTTACCAGGGGAAGAATAATTCACTAGCGGGACTGACAAAAATGAAACAAAATGGCAGGGACAGTTTTACCAGTTACATTATCAATGGTGCTGGTTGACTCTGGGCTAGCCATCAGTCTGCTCACTGATATTTAGGAGTAATTAAACCTGTCAGGACAAGGAAGAGGAATAAATTAGTACACCATTAAAGGGCCTTTTCAACCCTAATTACAAGCTGCCCTGTTTTGGTGTCAGGAGCTTTCTTCTGCTTCCTTTGTGTTGAAGAGGTTTAGCTGACATTGCAAAAATCAGAAACTAAAGTGAGTCTTGTACAGGGTCTCAACTGTCCATGCACAAATATCACATCAAAGCAATCCTCAGTTTGCTTCCTGAACTTCCAGCAGTGCTTCGTGCTATTTGAACACCTACTTCACTACTGGGCCCATGAAATGCTTCTTCCAGTGTTGATCAACACTGTAGCCCCTAACCAAGGGAGAAGCATACTTGAAAACATTGCCTGGGAGGGAAAACAGACCATCGTCACCATCTCGTTTCTTAAACCAAAGATCAAACTCACAGCACAGCAAAAGCAGAATGAAGGCTTGATACTCATAGACTTAATTCCCATATGAACCTATCTTGAGTGCCCTCTGCCTTATCACATAAATAAAGCATAGATGCAATATTGCCAGGATTAAGCAACAAAAAAAAATAAAATGCTTCCTCAGAAATCCTTCAGAATTTGTTATCCTCTGGTTTGTTTTGAAATCCAGCCTTCAACTGGGATGGTTTTGAGACAAAAACCTAAGAGCCTTCTCAGGCCTTAACTGTAATAAACACTGAATCTCACACAATTTTTTCTTACAGTTAAAAAATGTTTGCACTCAAAAGCTGGCAATCACCAAAGCGACAGCATTATACAATGGGATACAAACTGTCAGGTATTGTGAGAGGCTGTAGTCTCACCTATCCTATTAATTAAAAACAAACAAACAAACAAACAAAAAAAACAAACAAAAAAAAAACACCACCACCACCAAAAGACCAAAACCCACAAAAAAGATGAACGGATGTATAAAATCAAATCCTTAGATCTTTCCTGTGGCTTGAAGATGGCACCATTTTTATCAGCTTCTTAGTTCACCTGAGCAGAAACGACTTCAGAGTAGTGGAAGACATTACAAACCAGAGTCTTATCTTCAAAGTTAGTGGTGGGAAAACCCAAAGGAATTTCAACTCTCTGAGATAGCAACAAAGAATTTAATTAGGAAGTGATTTACTGCAGCATTTTGATACTATAATCTGTAAACCTGCCATGGAGGAATAGGTCAAAGAGAAATTCATGCAACACTGGTTCATTAGTGTATCTCCAGATGTTTAATGCACATAGTTTTCAAATGTTTAATATAATGACAGATAAGAACATCAAGAAAAGGAACAAAATTCATATTAATTTTTTTAAAGTTATCTCAAATAAAATTTCTTTACATTCCTAGAGTGATTTAATGCAGAAAAAATGGAGCTCTCATCTATACTTAGAAAATGGTGGAAATGCTATTCCAGGAATAAGAGCAGCTTTTTTTAGGTCTCCTAAAACCTTTACTTAGAGAAACATTGAGCACAGCACTTCAGGATGGGAGACATACTAACTTAGTCTTAAGTTGTGCCAGGGGACGTTCGGTTGAATAGTAGGAAAATATTATTCTCAGAAAGAGCAGTGAGGCACTGGCACAGCTGCCCAGGGAGGGAGTGGAGTCACCATCCCTGGAGGTGTTGAAGAGCTGTGGAGATGTGGCACTAAGGGACACGGTTAGAGGGCACAGTGGTGAAGAGCTGGTTGAACTGGATGATCTTAGAGGTCTTTTTTAACTGTAGTAGTTCTACGATTCTAACAACAGCCAGCTCTGAAATCAGGCAGCAACTGATTTGGTTGGTAGGACTTTGGTTGTTAGGACCTTGCAAAAACCCTGTTGCAATACTGGAGAAAATAAAATGAGGCAGGGACAAGATGCAAGGACGCCCAGCTCTTTGAGCCAGTTTTTGTGAGGCAAGGATGAAGACTTCAAAGTTGCAAGTCTACCCAAGCACCTAACAGAGACCGCAGCTCTTCACGTGAGATACAAGCACAGATTTTTGCACAGACACTTGAAACGTTAAAAACACTGCAGGGCAAAACATAGAAACATCTTATGCTGTGCCCCTTCTGTGTGTCCTCATGAAAAGAAGGGCAGTAACATGGCATCTCCAAAGTGACAAGTGGTGTTATGGTGTGAACAGAATAAGGACACTGGGTAAGAAGGCATTAAGACTTGTTAAAAATGTGCAGAAGTAGGGGCGGTGATGGGATGCAGCAAGGGGGACACTGCCCTGCCCTGATCAATCTGGTGAGGACAGCAAAGGGGAGACACCAGCCTCTGCTGGACAGACACACATTGTTATGGAAGCTTACAGACATGAATGACACCACAAGAAGGGCCCAAGTGGCACTGGATTGATTCTGAACCATTGTGCTCAGCTTTTCTAAAATTCCCCATGGTTTTCAAATGCACAGAGTGATCTTTCCACTTCAGACAAAAAAAAAAAAGCACAGCGTTTAAGCATCCAACAGCTGGAGCTTGTCATCCCAGGAGTGTTTCACCAGCATCTGTAACGTAATCTCAAATCATGATTTTGTTTGCATGAAAATGCCTTGGTGAGCGACTGAGGGAGGACCCGTCTCTCAGCCACTCGTTTGTCACTGCTGTCACTATGTCTGCTGTGAAACAGCAATTCAGGGTCAGCTGAAGTGAAATTTCATACTGCTGTTTTATATACGTGGGCAAAACCAAAACATTTATTAGTTAATAGAGTCAATAAAATAAGTATATTTATTGTAACTTACGATAAACGACTCTGTTGCTACAATTATTGATCAGTGGCCATATAAACAATTAATACATTGTTAGCAAGGTACTGTTGAGTGGCAAATTACAGTATCCTGCAGTTAGTCTGAAAACATAATGAAATTAATACAGTCCCACCAAGCTAATGAAAACAATTTACCACAGTAGTATACTCCTGTCTTTTCTGTTAACAGTTTCATTACTTATGACAGTACTTCCCCTATTTCTGTCGTAAAATAACCAAAATATTTTGTGAACCTCAGTGCTAAATGTTGCTTCTAGCAGAGGAATACACCTAAACTGAAATTACTAATATTGTTGAATTATTAGTGTACAAAAACAGAAAAAAATGCTGATTTAAGAAAGTCTCATGAGTACAGGTAACTGTTGGAAAGTCATATTCGCAAAATAGACATTTAATGTCTCACATTCAAACTATTTATTGATAACCAGCATTCATACCAGGTCACATTACTTATCAGCTGCTGTTTCAAACAGCTCTTCTCTATTTGAGATGGAAAAAAATAGAATGAGTTTCTAGACTTTGAATGGATATCAACACTGTGAAAACACGTACCGATCAACCTTCCCTTTACTCATCATTGTTATCTTCAGGTAAAAAATGGAGGGCACTTTCTTCTTAATTCTAAAAATCGATTATAGGCTCAGATTTGATTGTGCAGAAAGTTGTAGCCAGAATGATTTCTCCTATGATGAAACGTTGAGGGAACTGGGCTTGGTTAGCTTGGAGAAGAGAAGGCTCTGGAAAGACCTCATTGAAGTCTTCCAATACTTGAAGGGAGCATACAAACAGGAGGGGGAATGACTTTTTACACAGGTTGACAGTGATAGGACAAGGGGAAATGGCTTTAAACTAAGACAGCAGAGATTTAGGTTGGATGTTAGTAGGAAGTTTTTTACTCAGAAGGTGGTGATGCACTGGAACAGGTTGCCCATAGAGGTTGTGGATGCCCCATCCCTGGAGGCATTCAAGGCAAGGCTGGATGTGGCTCTGGGCAGCCTGGTCCAGTGGTTGGTGACCCTGCCTACAGCAGGTGTTTGAAACTGGATGATCTTTGAGGCCCTTTTCAACCCAGGCCATTCTATGATTCTGTGAATATTATGAGTTTCAGCATCAGAAAAATATTTAAAAATATCTTCAAAAATATTTCAGTAAACATGTATGCGCTTCCAAGCTTCTGGAATTCAGAACATTTTTCTCATGATGTTCCAAACCTTCTGGAAAATTGTACCCGTGCATGTTTCTCCTGCACTCAAACCTTCTGAAATAATCCTGAAAATAAACTGAGTTCAAGGCCATGCAGATGACACAAGGAACAATTTATCTAAGCTTTTCTTGCAAATTTACGCTAAGTCCAATCAGTTGTAATTAAATCCATGGGAGAGAAGTACATTGTGTACAAAATATGGTTATTGAGAAAGAAGCATTTCCACATCTGCCTCTGGACAGTTCCATTCTGCACTATACAATGACACAGCTCAGACGAAGGAAAGAAAATTCAGGGGAGTGACTTTAAAATGACTGCTGTGTTTCTCTTACAAATAAGATAGTAGAGAAGTAAAATCCAACACATGCATGGGGGTCATGGTATCTGTTGCACAAAATCATAAAAATAGAGGGGGAGTTTTTAAATAAAATAAACTCTATGTATTCAAAAAACATTTTGGTGATACATGTAATAAAATGACAGACATCACAGTCTCCTCTACTATGGTCTAAAAATTACCTTCCAAACTTGAATGAAATTCAGGAAGTAGAGAGAGTGCAATGATTCCTCTAACACCCCAACAATATTATTAGTAGCAAAATTTGGAGATTTTTATTTACAGGGCAGCCCAAGCACTACCATGTTATCACTGGATGGCTGAAGAAAACAGTGATGTGTTGACTTCACAAATGAAAAGAACAGAAGTCTCCTTTTCACTTTCACTCATATGACTGCACTGCCATCCAAGACACACTGGAAGTGTTAATAATATATTTTTCCTAACCTTTTTCTTTTATTTAGGTAGTTAACTCTCTGGAGCAGGAATTATCCCGTATTAAGCTCACCTGGTTCTTAACACATGTTTCTGGTGCAACTGTAATTCAATTCCCTGAGTCCAGTGTGTCTTGAATTACTTTGTGATACAGTGCTATTTGCCAAAGACTGCAGCTTCATTGATGAGAGAAGGTGAATCAAGACTGTATAGCAAAGAAGATTTATCAAAGGACCACCAGCTTCATTTGGGTTAGCACTCTTCAGCCTCAACAATTCAAAGAAAGAGCTCATGCAATGGAAAGCAGGTTTAGAAAGGAACCAACTGATGGTACCGCAAGCCAATCTATAAAATTAACCATTGCAAGATGTATTTATGAACTTAAGAAGAAATGTCAGCATCATTTTTAAAATAGCTGTTTACTCCCAAAGAAAACTACTCCTTCACAATGAGATACCCAGATACATCAACTGCACTTCTAGAGGTGGCAAATACAAGCCTAAAATTGTGCTCATTCAAAGTCTTCAAAATTAATAAATAAATAAATTAATAAATGAAAAGTCAACAAAGTGCAGGGCTTAATTATTATTTCCTGCCCAGTAAATGTTTAAGTCACCCATTTCATTAAATACTGTTGAAATCAAGGGGATGTATACACATACTTAAATTCACTCCCTACTGAGTAAAGCACTAGAGCATGTGCTAACGTGCCTTTGAGAATTAGTGTCTTATGCTGCGCACTCTCACAAATACTGAGGCATGTCTTTAAATATGTTACCATTAATACTTCTGTTGATAAAAATGTCCATAGTAGTTAGCAGGAGTAAGACTTCAGGCACTACTGAGGAGGTGGCTATACTGAACAAATTACGAATGTAATTTATAACTGCACTTTTTAAATGAAAATTCTCATAAAGTTGTACACAAAAAGTATCTACATGAAGAGATAAGAGTAGAGGAGTAAAAATCTTGCAGAGGAGAAACAAAACATAGGAGTAAAGCAAATTACCGTCACGGCTGGCAAACAGAAAAGTCAAATTTCTTTGCTTAGCTCCCATATTTTTTTAAGAACTCACTGTACTTCAACAGGGTATGTAAATAAACAACTACACATTGATTGTATCTTAAATTCTGTGTAATTAACCAACAGCCCTTTACTTTGCTGCAATCAGAACCTTCATATAGGAAAATATAAGCCAATTGATGCCATATGGCCATTCAAATTGTTATTCCAGATGTATTCCTTGGAGTCACAGAATTGAAGTTCCTGTTTCCTTTAAATAACACATTCCTAATAACTCAGTTGAAGCAATTCTGAGTATAAAGTCATTGTTAATATGATTTCTTTTTCATATTCAGTTCCTTCATCATTTTTCCTGTCACCTTAGTGCAAATTAAAGCAACTGTTTAACTCAGAGATATTAAACTTTGAAGAAGCACAAATGCACTTAGCTCTAGCTTTCAGCCTAAGATTCCTGTGTCTAGGACGGTGACCTTACATGTACAGCCATCTGAGAACTAAACTGTTTTATTTTTTCTTAGCACAGACAAGCTCTGATCTGCTCACAACACTTGTTTTTAAGAAGCTGCATTTTCATTATCTTTGTCTTTGCCTTTAGCCTGTAGCAAAACAAAAGCACATAATGAGCAATTCTGCAGTAATATTTGCTTAATTGGAGGTTAATACTGGTAAGTACCACTACCAGAAACTCAGAAACGGTGATGGGAGTTTGAGCAATTGCTTTCCTACATTGCCCTGCCAACAACCTCAACCTTGTTGAGCCATTTTCTCTAAGGGCTAGAAGTAATTAAGTTTCATTGCTAAATCACTCTTGAGCCTGTCTTGAGCAGAAAAATCACTTATGTTTAATTGCATGTGGTGATGTGGTGAGCAGTCTGTTAGGCAGACTGCAGATAGCAGTTTATTTTCTGCAGCTCTGCAGGGTACTTAAAAATGAAAGGTCATTATTTTATTCAGGCAGTCACTTGTATAATACATATTTCCTATAGAAAACAGTACTGCTTACAGAATGCTCATTATTGGAGTTTGTGTTACTTAGTTACACTGAATGTTCATATCAAATGTTCACTGTGTTTAAAAAGATGAGTTTCTGAGACTCAGAAACAACTGAACTGAATATTTATTCTATTGTGATAAACAACTATTTAATATTTAATACAGTTTAATCAAGCACATTATTAAAAAGAAGTGTATTCATAACAAAACAAAACAAAAAAGCCTGTCATTTTCAATATATAAAGATGCAAATTCAATATACATGTGCATAATCATCGACAAACACACCTGAATGCAAGCACATGTCACTGGGAATGTTCCCCGTGACCTTAAGAAACCGCGCGCACTGTTTGTTAAACAGAACCACATATTTTTCACCTGATTCCATCATGAAAGAATTAGTTTCCATAAAATTGTAACTGACAGGAACAGATTGGTTTCATGGTTCAGAGCGGGAGGATTGTTCCAGCAGCCCAGGCATGCTAACCTTCCTGCTGCTGCCAGGCCAGACCTGCTGCTAGCCCACCTACCCCACACTATGATGCAAGTCAAGAAAAAAGTATATAAATATATATGTATATATTTATATATTTCTTTTTTTTTTCAAGAGGAAAAAAAACAATTTAATACACTAAAAACATGACAACTGAGACACCAGAGAACTTTTACAGCAACATTTAATTAGCACCAGCTATTAGTGTTTCATGAAGCGCCCTCACACTTGAGCGATGGCATTTGACCTTTCCCATAACAAAGAATTGCTTTGCATTTGTAGAGGTATTTAGCTGTCTGAGGCTAGACTGTTCTCCTGAAAGTGACACAGGCACAGGGTTGGTCTCCAAGAACCAGCTCACAAGAGTTATTCATTTAAAAGAAAGAAGAACAAAGATTTTAAGCATGAATTGATTTCAGACCACTGGAACATGGTACCATTGGTCCAATGAAGCCAGCTGCAGACACCAGATGAGGATCCCAACCTACCAGAAGAAAGAGATACCCCAGTCTCTGCCCTCCTGTAACCAATTCACTAGAAACACTATCCAATATCAAGTTGAGTATTAAAAAAAGCCTATTTTCAGAAAGAGAGGTGAGGCACTGGCACAGGCTGCCCAGGGAAGAGGAGCAGTTAACATCCCTGGAGGTGTTCAAGGGCTGTGGAGATGTTGCTCTGGGGGATGTGGTTAGTGGGCACAGTGGGGATGGGTTGATGGTTAGACGAGATGATCTTAGTGGTCTTTGCAGCCTTTACGATGTCATGATTCTATTCTTACACCTTGTTTTGGGTTTCACTGTTCCCAGCTGTGTAGACAACCTTCCTGTGACTCTGTGAAAACGAACAGTACGCTCATACACCTTCACTTTTTGATGTCATCCTAAAACCCTATGCATAAAAACTGGAATTTTCTGTCCTAGATACTGCACTTTGATCTTTAGAAGAATTTAAAAGGAGTTTATATAAGGAATATTTAAATTCTGTATTTGTATACTATTTATTGTACATATAGTTAAGTGCCATTATTCCATTTTTACAGATAAAGAAAAATGTACAGCAAGGTCTGATGCAGAAATGATTTCAAACTAGAAGAAAGAAGATTTAGACTGGACTTCTTAAGGAAGAAGTTGTTTATGATAAGGGTGGTAAAGCACTGGAACATGTTGCCCAGTGATGTGGTGGATACTCCATCCATGAAGACATTCACAAGGTGAGGCTGAACCGGGCTCTGAGCACCGTGATGTAGCTCCTGTTCATTGCAGGAGTGTTAGACTAGATGGCCTTCAAGGGTCCCTTCCAACTCTACCCATTCTGTGAGTCTGTGACTGACAACTCCAGGCTGAGCCTCTCCTCGCAGAAAAGGTGCTTCAGTCCCTTAATCACCTCGGTGTCCGTTTGCTGGACAGATTAGAACAGTGCTGAATACAGAGGCAGAATTACCTCCTTCAATCTGCCAGCAGCACTCCTCCCAACACTGTCCCATTAGCCTTCTTTGCAGCAAGGGCACATTATTAAAGCCAGCTACTTTTTTTGTTCATATTTAGTCATCTAACATATGAACAGGGAGCATAAAATATTTTGATTTGGGACATCAGGAAGAATAAGAACATTAAAGATGCAACTGGACATGAAGAAACACAGCGAAATCCTTTTATCCCGTTACCTGACCAGAAAAAAAAGCCTACTGTGTACAATTCTTCTCAACTCCTCAATAACTGCAATCAGTTCAGGCTTTTGTTTCTTGTCAGTACGATCTGCCCAGTCAATTGGGATTTGAAGAACAGCCATGAGCCATTCCTTTAAGTGTCACAGAAATGGAAGGACATAATGCTAATGAACTGAAGTCAGTGATAATTCTGAAGAGCAGGCATGAAACACCAACTATCACTTTAACGTGATGTTTTGCATTTGTGTTGTTCTTCTGACAGAATATTAATTTTCATCAGAATGATTCAATGCAAACAACATTTACACCAAAACTGAAGTATCCCACCTCCACAGTGTATCTACACATAGAGTAAGAAATTAATCGGATGACATGCACTTATTTTTATTGTAATGAGTTAAAGAAAATGACAAAGGCGGGACGCCATTGGCAGGACTATTACTCCAACAACTTCAGTCAAACTGCTTGTATGGACTAAAGATCAATTGATTGTATGGTTTATTTATATCTTCTGCATGTATTTAGCATTCCTAAATGCACAGAGGAATGAGAACACACCCTTCGCTTTATGAATTTAAACAGCTTTTTACAATTTCCTATTTCTTCAGCTTTTCAAACGCTTTAACATAACGTCATGACCATCACCACCAGACTGAGAAAGAAGCATGACCCAAGTACCATCCTCCTGCAACAGCTATTGTGCTTCTCCTAATGTTTGGAAGTACAGCTCTCCCTATAGATTATCTTCGGTCTGGCAGAACAATGCAGTTGCCAGACCATGTCTTTGGAGGCAGGTTCTAAGTGAAAAGCAAGATGATGGTTCCATTATAATGCCATGGCATGTAAGACCAAAATTTAAATATTTCCAAACAGACGCTGTTGTGTTACGGAATCGTCTTTTGAGGTGACAATCACAAACTGTATTTTTAATGAGAAAGAAACTAGTAAAAAATATTTTCTTCAGAAAAGAACTTCGTAGATTCCTCAGATACCATATTTCTTAATAATGAAATGGCATATTAAACCAAATACTCAATTGGAAAGTAAATGTATTTCCTTATGTTTAGTTTTGCTGTCATAATTTTCTACTGTCCACTTTTGCCGCACACTTGCTGTTTTGCTGATGAAAAAGAATAAGAAACCTGGAGAATACATGAAAGGTAAAAGAAAATTTTAAGAGAAAAACAAATCTTTAAAATACATAATTCTTTCCTTTCTTTGGCGCTTGTCAAAAACTTCCTGGTGGAAGATATCCGGCAAATATTTCTGAGCTTAATGCAATATACATTTGAGACTCATGTTTTTCTTCATAAGGGGAAGTTATGATTATAAAAAGATAAATAAATACTATCAGCCAGCATTAAAAACTTACTTTATAATAGAAACAACGCATAACATGATATGTCGAACATTTTAAATGCCAAATCCCATTGTTTCTGTCTACAAAAAGCAGACAGGCTACACTGCCAGTGCATTAAAGAGAAAGTGGCAAAGCATTAATCAATTAGATAATATTCAAAGCAGAAGTAAAGCCTTTAGTTCTCTAAGATTTCAAACCTGAGTGTTATTTTTTAAGTGATTCTCCTCGCATTCTGCAACAGGCATTCTATTTTTCTTTTATTTCTACCCTAGATTTATTTGTAGCATACTCAATACATACAGTGTATTCATTTTGTAAGTTCCCTACCTCATGAATCCCACCAATCCACTTTAAAACTATCCAGAATACATCAATATTTGGTAAATTTGTGGTAAGAAATCAATATCCCCAGGCAAATTATATATTAAAAGAGAAGACTTCTTCACATTCAGCTAAGGTTTTGAGACAAATTCACCTTCTCATTATTAAAAATTACTCCAAACCTACAAACCACATAGATAGGATAATCCTGCACAGTGTAGCACCAAAGATCTCATTACATGGCCAGAATCGCCTTTGTGCACACAGCAGAAACAACACTCAAGCACTGAACAGTGGAACAGCTTTGAAGGGAATCTGGTAATTTTCCTCCTCAGGGTTCTATGGCATTCTCTTTCTTTCCAGTTTCAGTTTTCACTGTATTTAATCAGAAGGATTATTTACTTTTAATTTACTGCCAGATATTATTGATAAAGTATGTAGGTCAGACTTCAACAATTAAATTACGTTTGAACTGTTTGAAATTCTGACCTGCCAGAAGGATTTTCCAGATAGCAATACAATTTTCAAGCGATACTGACACAAGTTCCAGAAAGCAACCTTAAGCAACTAGACTGTAAGACAGTTCTATGCTGAAGTGTATGTTTTATCCCTTCGCTGTTGTTTTACAAGCAAGCTCAGTATCAGTTCCAGAAAAGATTTCAGTAGGCAGAAAAGTAAAGGTATGTATGACCCTAATTCCAACAGATTGCTTTTTTTCTTTATTTGTTCAGAACAGTGATCTACTTTCTTTAACACTACTTTTGCTTTTTTTTTTTAATATATATTTTTAATAGTTAAAAGTTATTTTTTTCTGTCTTTTGAAGACAGAAGTATTCCCCCTTTAGAGGAAAAGGGACTCAGATCTGCCCCCAGGTAACTGCTTCTTTTACATTTGCAAAGTAATTCCCTCCAAAAATAAAAGTGTTAGGGTAAAGAGAAACGAACAGTGAAACGTACTGGCACTTTGGATTTTACTCCACATATTCAGAAAACATGGTTTGGCTAAACGAAATTGACACTGTTTTTGTAACATATGAAATTAAAAAAATACACATTTTTCTGTGTACTGGAAACCCTCAACCAGGACGGAAAGAAAACACAAAATAAGATCCAAGAGACTGACAATTCCACTTTGAAGGCAGGAAAAGTCCATGAATGTTATGACACTGCCTTACAAGAACTTAAGTTTCATTGTAGCAAACCAGATTTCTTATGTATATGTCAAACACAGTTTGCATGGAAGCGTTTTAATTTCCAGTGAGAACAAACAAGACTTGCTTTGACCAACAGTGCTTTTTGAAAGTGTCCCTGGCTAGAAACAGAAATTGAAGACGCAGAGAGCCATCAGAGCTACAGCTGAGTGCCTCCAGTGCTGCAAGATTTATGTAAATCTGAGAAAACATCTTTCCTCACATATTAACATGACAGTAACAGAGTATTCAAGACAAAAGAGTGGAAATCAGAGATGTCAGGGTAGACTGTGAGAGCAGAACTTTTGAACCCCTGGCAATAATGACATCTTTGTGATAGGAAGGCAAAAGGGTAGGGATCAGATGTCTGGGATCACGTTTCCATTCGGTTTCTAACGTGCCTGTAAGTGATTAGGTCTGGTATGCCCTCGGGCTGAAATCACAGGAAACAGAGTGCCCAAAGCAATTTTATTTGAATGAAAATTCATCTCGAGTGATTCACAATACCTCTCACAATCTACAATGATGGCATTTGTGAAGCCTTCCTGCACGTCACGCTTTATAAATGAAGCCGGCCGAAAAGACAAGCAGACACATCGCTGTGGTAAAACTCAAAAATCACATCTTGAAATCAGTAATTTCTGCAGTAAGTCCCTTCATACAGAAGGGAGATCATCATGTAAATGACCACGCAGACCTTGTCGTCTCCACAGTGCAGAACTAAAAATAATAACTGACATGTTCTAAGATCTCTTCCAAATTTACCTACTGGCAAGTAAAATCACTTTTACGTGTTTACTTCTAAAAATATAAAATAAATTGCATTTTAAAGTTCTATACTAATCCCCTGGAGGGACAGATATCTCCTCAGGTAGTGCGGCTACATCTAACCATTATTTCGAACTGCCTCTCTCAAACTTACAGTCTGGAAATCCCTTTTCATACTTTGTTTCCATTGGAATTTCACGGACAAAAGCTTTTGTATAACTACGGGGTAGAAGAAGGAAAAAATCATCAAATATCCTAAATTAATGGCATTCTTTAGTAATGCTACAGACTAAGGATTCTATTTCTTTATTTGAAACTATTCAGAACACCTCTGCTGTTGCAGTAATTATACAACTGAGACTATCATACAGCCTAAGCTCTTCTTTTGCTCTTACTCCTCAATGCAAATCCTTCTCTTGTGCAAAATCAACCTTTTCCTGTACATCCCATCACAAGAAACCTTCATGAGGATTCTATAAGTTCCATCACGCTGAAGGTTTCCCATACATTTTAATGCTTCAGATGAGAAGCACAGTCCTTTAAACACGAACCTTCATCTTCTTCAGCTCTGAGGCCACAATATATTTCTTTTTCTGATAGGCTTACAGTACTCTAAAGATACATGTCTAAATTCTTTCACCCAGAAGTCTCAGTGCTTTGGGATGAAAAGGTTAAGACAGTTTGTGAAGATTTTTCAGAAAATGATTTAACACACACAGAGTTCCAGCGTTTCTATTATCAGTTCTAGTTCTATGGGAATCTCGTCTCCACCATTATCTCTACTGAGATCATGTGTGTCCACATATTCCATGGTATTTTTTTCCATTAAGGGTTCTACTTTCTCTGCTTATCCTTCTGCTTCTTCTCTGGATGGGCTGCATGCATTTTTATTTCCCTCTTCTATTTCCCAACATTGCCAACATTGGTCCTGCAAACTAACTGTCATAACCATATCACTCCTTCTTAGAGAATCATGTCAGAGTCACAGAATGGTTTGGATCCCTCCTCATAGAAACCTTCTGGGATCCTTCTGTAGAGATGGAGTGAGCATACAACAGCAGAAGCTCCAGGGGACAACTGGGAGCTATGCAGATCATGAAGCATGTGATGTTAATGAAATGCAGCCCAAGACTTCTGTACGTAAGCTCTGTCGCAGATTTGCTGTGCTCACATCTGCCCATACAATTTTTGCATCATCTTGGAACGAGCTTGAGGTGCTAACAGAAAGGGTGAAACCCTACAAGGTTCTGCCCCACACTCCACCCCCAGGACAAAGCAGCTGACAGAAATAACTAATTAAGAAGGCAACATATTGATTCCCAAAAACAAATGCTCCTTCTGGGTCTGATTCCCTCCTAGGGATGCTGCAACATTTCAGTCAAACCAGAAGCAACGCAACTGTCGAGAAGATTCTTCGGGAACCTTAATGATCTAACTCCTGAATTTCAGTGACTATTAGCATTATGTACACAAACTTGTAACTACTTTTGGCAGTAAATTTACAAACCATATCCAAAAGTCAAATATCCAGCATCACCTCATTTTTCACATTGCTTCAAGCATAATTAAAGCAAGATTCAAAAATTCTGTAAGCATAAAGACTTGAGTCCCAAGGAACAGGAAAAGGTTGGAAGCGACAGAAAAGAGATTTACACTAAACAAGGAAGATTATAAATCCACCTGTGGATGACAATTGGATTATAATGAATAATTTTTCACACATTCTGTTTCATCTGCATAGAAAAAAAAGCTTCTCCATTAAACTGTTCAGCATACTATAATTTTTTTTAAAGAATTTAAAACAAATAAGTTATCTGCGTTAATATGTCCTTCTAATATTGAACATTTTCCCTCCCTCCTAAATATTAAAGGGGTCTGCAATCTAAATATCGGTAGGAAAGCCCAACAGCACTCTTGCCCATTTGGACTGCTGCCTCTGAAGTTTGGAACTGCCAATAAACAAGTTGCTCAGCTTCCTTTTCAGCTGCCAGCTTCACACTTCTCAAACAGAATGCAGTCAACTTTAGCTCGCATTCAGCTTTTGTTCTGGCTTCCTTTCTAGTTACGCACTGTGCAAATATTTAGCAATTTCTTGGAAGAGCTACAGAAAATTTAATACGACTCTTGATAATTATGTTACTTCTGGAAAAAAAATAATTTCATTTGATTAATATCCCTCCTCATTTAATAACAGATAAATTATAATTCCACAATGAAATGCAGTGAAGAAATCTTCCGTGAGTCATGACTATTTTTGCTCTGCATATAGCCTGACAAGAATATAAAAGAGAAAAGAAGCCTTTTTATTTTTCACAATCTAACATGAACTGATTTACAATCAAGCCCCAGGAATGCACAGGGTATGGTGTCACAGGACACTCACAGACATCACCACACAGAAACATTTTCACCCACTTCCTTCCTTATCATGGCTGCAACCTCCCACTGCTTATCTCCTGAGGCAAATTAATTGAAAAAGATCAGAAGAAGTATCTGAAGAAGAAACACAAACATTTTCTACCACATCATTTCTATGACGTACGATATGTAAGATACATTAAATTACCAGTACTGCTCACAATAGAGATCATTATGCCTGTAAATGCCCCACTGTTGTAAGTGTTTATTATTTCTAACACTATTACAAGAATCATTTGAGTTTTTCCCGTACTTCACGCCATTCATAGAATACCTACAAGGATAGAGATTCCACACAATCTCTGACCAACAACCTGTTCATTAGAACATGTAAAATTCACAGAACTGTAGGGGTTGGAAGGGACCTCCAGTGATCATCTAGTCCAACCTCCCTGCCAAAGCAGCTCCCAAGCCCAGGTTGCACAGGTAGGCAACCAGGAGGGTCTTGAACGTCTCCAGAGAAGGAGACTCCACCACCTCTCTGTGCAGCCTGTGCCAGTGCTCCGTCACTGCACTGTGAAGAAGTTCCCATACACATTTGTGCAGGACTTCCTATGCATCAGTTTGTAACCATTTCCCATCATCCTACTGAAGAAGAGTCTGACCTCATCCCTTTGCCTCCAGCTCCTTAGATATTTGTAGACATGGATCAGATCCCCTCTGAGTCTTCTTTTCTCAAGGCTGAACAGATCCCGGTCTCTCAGCCTTTCCTCATAAGAGAGGTGTTCCACACCCTTTATCACCTCTGTAGCCCTTCAAATGGACTCTTTCAAGGAGATCCCTGTCCTTTTGTACTGAGGAGCCCAGAACTGGACACAGTACTACAGGTGAGGCCTCACCAGGACATAGTAGAGAAGGAGGACCAACTCTCTCAACCTGCTGGCCACGCTCTTTTTAATGCACCCCAGGATGCCATGGCCTTCTTGGCCACCAGGGCACACTGCTGGCTCATGGCCAACCTGTCATCCACCAGGACACCCAGGTCCCTCTCCTCAGAGCTCATCACCAATGTTAAGTATCCATCACTGAAATACCTAAATCGAGAGAACAAGGAAGCATGGCACATATTCTATAACTACCACTCCTGCAAGTTGTATTACATTGTGTATGAAAGAATGAAGAGCAGAACACAAAAAATATAAATGATCCATATTCAGATAGCTAAAACTGAGTAATATCAGGACAGGAAATCTCATGCACTTCTTCAGACAATGATGCAACGATATATGGACTCTCTTGCAAGAGAGAAATTAAGACAACTTGATCAGCACAAGGAACACTGTATAGCACAGCTGGGCTCCCAAGTTAAGTATAGCTCTGATTCCAAATTGAATGGTGTGTCTGCTACACAAATTTACCTAAGAATTTGATGAAAATCAGATTGGCATGAAATAAAAAGTTTCTACATTAAAATTCTATATACTCCAGCATCCAGCATTGACAGTGTCCAGACCAGTTCTCCTCTCCAGAGTGTCACAACCAACTGCAGTAAATTTTGTTAAATCAAATTCAACATAACAATAAACTGCATCCACTAACATTGAAGATATTTAATGAGCAATGTTCAGTAAATTTATCGTATATAGCACAGAGAAGGAAGTAACAGAAAGGAAATAATGCCATCACAGAAGTATGCACAAGGAACATAATATTCGATTTATCCCTTCCTTCAAATAATCACTGTATAATATAATATACATATAATGTATTTTATATCACACATGTAAGTACATATAATAATTACTACACACAAAATACCTGAAGTTACTCATTTCTTGACAACAAAGAAAGGATGAAGTAACCTCTCTACAGACACCCATAACAAAGCTCAATTTTTAATGAATTTCTCTGGATTCTACAATCTATGTATTTTTTAATAAAGAAAATCCAGAGAAACATCACTTGGGTAAAAGGATGTGCTCAATAGCCTCTTGTATCATAATGCAAAATTCTGATTAAAGCAGGGAGAAAAATAGTGTTTGGGGAAGAATATTTAATCTCCCAGTGGACAGGATTTAAATTCTTTCTCCTTTAGAGAAAATGCAAGTTATACATACCCAACCCTCTTCACTTACTTTAAGGCAATGCAGTTCCCCCCAGGAATTTATAAAGCATCACATTACTAACATTTTACACCATATGTGCAAAGAAAAAATGTACAAAGAAATAAAGGAAAGCATATATATAGCCTTACTTCTCCATGTCTTAATGGTGTGATAGCTCCTCTTGCTACTGCCATTCGGAACAATGTTTCTGTGGCCTGCATCAACAAACACACACAAAGCAGTTATTTTTAAGAAAGATCATGCAGCTCATGAAGATTCATTGCAACTTTTATCATCAATATTTGTTTCATATTTTATTGCATTTCATAAAAGCATTACCTATATTCAATAACCACTTTACAACTGAACTTTACAAAATCATGAAACAACTTTGAATATGGCTGGTTATTACAGTCTTAAAAGAGCAAACAAACAAGAATACGATGGAATCCTTTCCTTAAAGTTCCGGCAACACCAATATTTGTGGCGTCACAGGACATAACATTGCTCATATACAATAGACAGGGAACACAACTGGGAGGAAATCTTCAGATAGGTCAGGCTGCTGCTAGGTTGTATACTTCTCCATGTCAGTTTTCTCATCCTTTGCTTAGTCTGCTGGGACAAGGAATACACACTTCTGACATAACCATAGTCCACTGACTTATAATTCAGGCCGTAACACAGAAACAACACCCATAGGTTCTGTATTACATTTCCTTCTGGTAAAAAGCACAACCAACCAACACGACTGAAACATGCAAAGAAAGTTCCTCTAAACGAGCAGTATTCCTGTTGATTTCTCAACTTTGGGCTTAAACACAAATATGCCAAATTGTCATGTTGTTGTATTTACAAGATGGTCAGAAAAAGGAGTGAAAAAATTCACTGGTTACATAAAAGCATGGACTGGCACATCAGTATACACAAGCATAGATTCGTTTCAAAGACTTGTTTCCAAAGCAAGTAGGGAAGCAAGTTTCAATTTCAGCTGCAATCATACATGCTTTTAATATGTTTCTAATTAAAAAATTTACTCTAACATTCAGTACTCTATATTAAAACGTATCAAGCTGCTCGAAAAAAGGTTTAGAATGTTTAAGTAAAAGCAGTTTAGTGTCTTCCTGAAAAGCAATTTAAGAAGTAAGCAGCTCAGTGCTCACGTGACAGCAAAATCTGTGGGGTTCGTGCACAGTATTTCCAGACAGACGTTTCTCAGTAAATGTGGTACTGAAGAATGTCTACTGACATTAATTCTTCAGTATCTCTAGATGCAGATTAGGTGGTGTTTACCTTTTCCTAAATAAATGCCTGCTGAAAAGAATCCTATAAGACATTTTATTTATTTGTCTTGTTCTCCACCAGTATCTGTAAGTGAATGTGTGAACCCCAGAACCCCAACTGCAGAACGTATTTCTTCACTGACATTGCCATAGCTCAGGGCAGTGCCTGAGTGCAGCTGTCCTTCCCAAGCCTTCATCCTCCCAGAGGTAAAGCGAACCTCATGCCAACTTTTGTCCTTCCCCAAATTGGTTTCTTTTATCAGCTCTTCCCACCAACATTTTCTAGGATGTTTCAAGTGAATTGAGTATTCTGTCAATACCGCTAAGCTTCTTTTGTTTCTTTTGAAAACCACTGGTGTGTGTGACTTTCTTTTCACATTCCCTAGTAAAAGATCTCTCTTAATACGCTTGTACATGCACAGTTAATACCAGATGTCAAAACCATTCAGAAACAGGGAAAATTCACAGCAATGGCAAATCTAGCATGAGAGAGATCTCCCCCTATGGGCACCACTCCATGCACTGAATCCCACTGAGCAGATTAGGGCTGCAGAGATGTTGTCTACTCCAACAGCACAAGGGGGTAAGGCCACCCATAGCTGCTGATGCTTGGACAATGACAAGGCTGGAGACAGAGCTCTTTGGATTTAGATATGCAGACTTCAAGAGAAAGATTAAAGGCACTGCATCTTTCAAAAGGATGATGATTAGAATCACAGAAGCACTGAATGGGTTGGGCTGGAAGGGACCTCAAAGGTCATCTCATTCCAACCCCCTGCCAAAGGCAGAGTTGCCAACCATTACCAACAGATCCAAATGTAACATCACACAAACTCATAATGATGTCAATCAGGCAAGCAAAAATATCTGCCAGTCCTAAACCATGAACTTATTTCTAACATTTCCATTTTGGACAAATTCCCACACTCACTTCAATTTCCAGCTCCCATCTGTCTGCCCTGCAAATACAGGCAAGAACAAAACCCATGGAATGCTCTAGCCTGGAGATCATCGGGGCTACTTGATTCCTTCAGGGCTGCCCACGCTTTGACCACCTCTGAGGATAGAGGTCCTGCAGCATACTCTGAACGTGGAGGAATAAGCACCGGGATATAGAAGGGAAAAGATCTGGACAAGAACTTAGAACAGTGAAGGGAAGTCACAGAATCACAGAGATCAGAAGAGACCTCTGGGGATTATCTAGTCCAACCCCTGCTAAAGCAGGTTCCCTATGGTAGGTCACACAGGCGGGTCCTGAATAACTGCAGAGAAGGAGACTGCACAGCCTCTCTGGGCAGCTTACTCCAGTGCTCCATCACCCTCACAGTAAGGAACTTCCTCTTGTTTGTACAAACTTCCTGTGTTGCAGTTAAACTTCCTGTACTGCAGTTAACTTCTTGTGTTGCAGCTGACAGTAAGAGGACCTTTAAAAGACATTAAATCATTGTTGGCTACAAACACAGTTTATATAACACATATTGTCTGTTATACACTTAGCTTTTTATTTCAAATCTACCAAAGCTTTGAGAATGGCAACAGACAACATTCCAGACTGCATAAAAATTATGATACAACTTGTTCCAAGTTTGATGAAGTTCAAACCCACTCAATACAAACTTTAAATAAATGGGTCTTCCATTTCCATATACTATATGCACTTCTGTTTTACAAATTTAAGATTAACTCTGAAAATTAGCATACAGAGTACTACTCTTTCAACATGGGCTCACACAAAATGATCACCTTCAACTGCCTCCATCTCTATTAGCATTATTTCATTAAAATGAAATTTTTATGAAGTTGAAGCTGTAAAAGCTTTGGGTTTATTTTCATTCAGTTTCCTGGGAATGAGCTCTAAATAAGAATCATTATGGGCTGAGGCAGTGACTCTACATTCTGCTATTCAGAGGTACAAGTCAGAGGTCTTTAAGAAAAAAAAATCATCAACAGATGGTTTTAGTGATCTCAGTGTGAAATAAATGTTTCCCAAACTGAAAGTAAATGAATCCTAAAACGCCACCTTAAGAAATGTGTATTGTGTCACATTGTAATGAGCTGAAATGGCAGACCAATGTATCTTACCAATCTGTTATGTCTCCTAAGTTCTAATGTCATCTGCTGTCAAAGTTGACCGCATGTCCTCCCTCAAAGAAAGCAGGAAATTCTGTTCAAGTTTCTTGCAAGTGATTTACAAAGAAACCACTTGTATGAAACAGAACTAAAGTGGAAAATAATTGTGCATTATTGATGGAAACAGTGGGAAAAACAAGAAGAAAAATAGCACTTCAGATTCCAGATGCTTGAATTTCCTAGGTTTTCAAAAAAATGAAATGGTCTCATAATACTTCATCAAAATAGTTACTGTTTCACCACAGTTAAAATTGCAAATACAATCAGTGAAGGAAACTGTTAATGCACATTAATTTTAGAACCACACGTTTTTTAATTACCTGGCAAATTTTGGCGTCTACTTCCATTGCAAAAAAAAAGAAAAAGAAAGAAAAAAATAAAAGAAAGAAAAGGAAAAATGAGTTATGGCTAAAGATATGTCCTGAAAGGCACAGAACTTTGGAAGTCATTAAAAGCAATTTATGGGTTTAATTAGAATGAAAATGGTGCAATTTGTTATAAGAACAAGAATGGATGGAATGGCACAAAACATTTTTTTCCCTCCTATTAAGATTGCTGATCTTGGCTTTAATAGCTGGCTGACAGCTTGAGCCTTTAGCATTGGTGTTTGTTCTCAAAAAGCAAGCAATATTCAAGAAAGGTTCATGACAGTCTATCCAAATCATCAATAGCATTTTTCAACTTGATCACATATTGCAAATGAACTGTTGTCACAGCCCTTGTCAGCTAACCAGCACACAGCTTTTGAAAACAAGCACAAGTGTTGCAAAATAGAGGAGGGATTTGATAGGATGCAGAAGCAGCAATGAACAGAAAAGCAAAGAAGTTTCTCAAATCAGAATCTTTTCCTATTTCTGACCAAAAAAAAACGTTAAATCTGACAGAATCCCCTAGATCTAAATATTAATCCAGATGATAGGTTTGTATTTAACTTAACCAATTAGCTCATTTATTGTTACGCTGTTCAATGAAATTACTGCAATACCAATCAAGTTCTTTCCTCTCAGCCATGAGCTCCTCAGTTCACTTCTTACCTTTATCTGCCATACAAGTGATGAAATATGAACACAGTAAAGTAAACCAAACGTTAAATTCCTGCAATAAAGGCTATTTTACACAGATCTTGACAGCCTTGCATCTGTTCTCTGAAACTTCTCTAATTTTTTTCATTGTCAGCTTTTACCATGTGCACACCCAATGAAGCATTCTTTCACAATACCGTACCTTCCTTCCCCTTCCATGACTTTTGTGCAACTTCAAAAGTTGGATAATACAGTTCTATAATATAACTCCATGTCCCAGTGCCTGCCTCAAATGAAAAGACAGATGTAGAAAGGGACAGAAGGACACTGATTTGCAATATCCATGAACTCCAGGCTACAGTGCACACAAGAGATGGGAAAGATCTGCTCTATGAGGGATGGAGGAAGACAACCTAGAAGGTTAGAGGACTGAAAGCAAATACAGCACACAACCAGCCATGCATCTTTCATACAACATAAGCACCAGGTGAAAGTGTTCTCCTTCCTCATATTACAAAGAGCTTTATTTCTCTTACTAGACATTTGGGAGGGGTTGTGAAAGTCACCATTAACGCAGCATAAGCAATCCAGTATCTGTAGTCATTGTGTCATTTCAGTACTTGAAGGGAGCATATAAGCAGGAGGGGGAATGACTTTTTACAGTGTTTGACACTGACAGGACAAGAGGAAATGGCTTGAAAAGGGAAGAAATTTAGATTAGATGTCAGGGAGAAATTCTTTAATCAGAGGGTGGGGAGGCCCTGGCACAAGCCGCCCAGAGAAGCTGTTGATGCCCCATCTCTGAAGATGCTCAGGATCAGGTTGGATGGGGCTCTGGGCAGCCTGAGCTGGTGCCTGAGTTAGTGTTTGGCAACCCTGTTCACAGCAGTGAGGTTGAAACTGGATGATTTTGAGGTCCTTTCCAACTCAAGTCATTCTATGAGATGACAGCCCTTGTATTATACCAGTGCCCAATAGACACCAAGACAGAGTTCTTGCTCTAAAAATGATTTCTTCGTTTCAAGCTGGTTGCTCAGGCCAATTTGCATTTTGCAAGCACGATATCAGAGTGAAAAGGCTGACAGCAAGTATGAAAGCAGAGCAATCCACAAAATCTGCCTTAGCTTCAAGAACACCCTTTGCTGCCAATCAGCTCTCAAGTCTAAGCCTCCCCTTAAGAAGAGCTTCAAAGCTTCCAGCTGCAGAACACGCTCTGAACAAATGAACCAACTGCAAAAATAACTAAGCATCACACACTGCCAAGAGTATGAAATAGAAGCATTATTATTATTTATTCATCTTAATCTAAATCCAGGAGTCTTGAAGTTGTGGAATCTGCAACTTTTTCCAGGATTACACTTTTTTTTTCTCCTGATTTCTCTACCCACTCTTCTCCCCTCCTCCCAAAAAACGCAGTATTGCTTGGTATCCATTGGGATTCCTGGTCCCAGCCTGTAACTTGCTTTCACCTTTTTCTCATGTCCCCCACACAAAGGAGTGAACTGCTCAACTCTCTAGAATGCTGCAATTAAATAAAAGGGAGTCAGAAGAAATCCAAATGCATAATGCTGGAAATACTCACAAAGCAGGCCAGCAGCCAGTCTGTGAACCTGGAGATATAGGGCCTGGAAAAATGCTGGAGAACAGAGCCCCAGCACCAGCTCAGAGCAGGGGTTCTGGATCTGAGATGTGAACCACGAAACCCAGCTACAATCTTCCTCCTTTGCAATCGCAGCCAAGACAGGCAGAAAACAGCTGCACACCAGCCCACAGAAAGCACAGGACAACTGTCAAATATGCTGTGATTAGTGATGTTATCAGATGGGATGAGAGCTTATCTCAGATACGAGTACAGACTGGGAGAAGAACTCCTTGAGAGCAGCAGACTTGGCGTTCTGATGGACAAAAAGTGGACATGAGCCAGCAGTGCATTTCTGCAGCCCACAAGGACAACGGTACCCTGGGCTGCACCAGCAGAGGAGTGGTAGCACAGAGAGGGAGAGGATTGTCCCCTTCTACTCTGCCCTCCTGAGGACTCATCTGGAGTACTGCATCCAGGACGGGGACCACCGGCACAGGAAGGATGTGGAGCAGAGGAGGGCTTTGAAGAGGAGCAGAGGGCTGAAACACCTCTCCTATGAGTATAGGTTGAGGGAGCTGGGCTTGTCCTGGAGAAAAGAAGGCTCCTAGGAGACTTCATTGCTGCCTTCCAGTACTTGAAGGGAGCTTACAAGCAAAAGGGGGACCAACTTTTTATATGGTGTGATAGCGATAGGACATGGGGAATCACTATAAAGTAAAAGAGGGGAAATTTAGTTTGCACATTAGGAAGAAATTCTTTATTCAGAGAGTGAGGAGGCCCTGGCACAGGCTGCCCAGGGAAGCTGTGGGTGCCCCATCCCAGGAGGTGCTCAGGTTGGATGGGCCCTGGGCAGCCTGAGCTGGTGGGCAACCAGCCCACGGTAAAGGGTAGGAACTGGATGGACTTTATGGTCCCATCCAACCCAAGTCATCCTGTGTTTCTATGAAATACAACCTAAGCAAGCCTGTGAAAGTCTGCACGCTGGCAAGCAGGCATTGGTTCCTTTGTCCTACACACAAGGGATCACCAGCTCCGAAATTGTGAGGAGCACCAACCACCCATCCATCCCTTGCTGTATAGGGGGAAACATCCCGTCTCTTCCTGCCAGGGACTCACCCATGAGGATATTTCTGCTCCCTGGCCATGCAGGAAGGACAGATATGCCCAAGCAGACTGAAGTGAGCTCCTGCAAATCCTCTCTGAGTGACTGGGACAACTGAAAGCAAAATCAAGAGTGATGATACCTAATCTTTGCTCAGCTTCGTGGAAAATGGAGGAGACTGAAGTACCCAGAGACACAGACAAGCTACTCCAGCAGCTGTACATCTTACAGCACTGACATTTTTATGTTCCGCTATGACCACTAAATCAATGGGCACTGCATATTTAGAAGATTTTATTTCATTTCTTCCAATCTGGAACTCCAGATTTATTTACATATAATCATTTTCCTTTACCTGCCTTCATTGACCAGAACTTCTTGCTAGCATGGGTTCCAGTCAGTGCATTCGCTACAAGATTTACAAGATTTATATTTAATGTGTTTCACAACCATGGTCCCCTTTTTTCTTTAGGGAATTACCTCATCTTTTACATTTCCCACTGGTAGCAATTTTAAGCAGTAGCTCTTAGTATTTGCAAATGGAAAAAAAAAATCTTTGTCTCAATTGTTTTGTTACCCAAGGATTTATGAGTTAAATTAATACAAATCTAATCTAAAAAACATTTTCAAACTTGTGATTTATCATCACCATGCTGTAAACAATAAGTATTATAGACTGCAACTACTTCAGATGAGGCATTCAATTCTTTTACCAATCTTATTGTTTAAACATGTGTATGTCATACAATCTTTCCAAGCTAACTAGAAGCAGAACACATAGGTTAATACTATTTAATTCGAGGGCAGCTTATAAATACGCCTCTCCCCTTTATACAAAGAAGTACATCTAATGTTGGATAAGAGCTAATTTATTTTCAGTTAAGGACATGCATTTCAGACAAGACCTATCAAAAATGCATTGATGTGACTTTTTTTTATCAAAGGCAGATGGATGTCCACAATAAATAAATAAAAATGATGATTGTAACTGATTAAAACCAAGGGAAATAATCAGTGAGAAACTTCAGAAGTCAACTTCACAGAATCATGGAGTGGCTTTGCTCGAAAGGGACCTCCGAGAGGATCTACAAGACCTCACTTCAGTCTGCTGGGGTAGATCTGTCCTTCCTGCATGGCCAGAGAGAAAAAACATCACTATGGATCAGTCCACGGCAGGAAGAGGTGGGATGTCTTCCTCCTGTACAGCATGGGATGGACGGGTGGGTGGTGCTCAGTTTCCAACTGAGGTTATTTCAGATGAACAAGATGGCTTCTTCCAAAGGATATTCAGGAGTAGAAGAGGAGTACCTCTGGGGCTGGAGCCCTTTCTTCCAAGCACTGTAGAGCTCAGAGCAAACCACACCTACTTCTCTTTTCCTGGAGGGAAGGAAGTTTTCACCAGAAGACTGAAGTCAGAAGGAATTCACACTTCTCTGTATTGCACTATCAGAAGGGCCATGTCTACTCTGAACGCTAAGACTGCAGACAGAAGTCACAGTGGAATTGTACCCAGAAGCCTCATATTTTAACAATCAAGAGGTTTACCTAGATGCTATCCACAGTCTTTATAACATTAATCAGGACGAACTGGAACACAGGAAGTTCCATACAACACGAGAAAGAGCATCTTTACTGTGAGGGTGTCTGGAATGGGCTGCCCAGAGAGGTTGTGTGTTAACTGTAAGGAGCCTGCTTTAGCAGGGGTGTTTGACTAGACCTCCAGAGGCCCCTTCCAACCTCTACCATTCTGTGATTCTGTGACTTCTCCACAGCCCAGCCATGGAGAACAGAGCTCACAGACCAAGCTTCACAGCAGGGGAAGGTGCTTCTAGCAGCTATTATCACACACCAGTTCTCCCACAGAATATCAACCTTTGATAAGTTGTGTTGGTCGCTACAGATGGTGCTGTGGCAACAAATGCCAGGCCTGTAAAGCCTATTACAGCACTTCTGTAATCTCACTTGAAAAACTCTTGCTTGAAAAACCCTGCATTCATATTTCATTTTTTGCAGCTCAAAATCAGAATGAAGTGAATTATTACAAGAATCAGCAGGTGAGTATCTGGTGGTGCATTAAATGTAGGTTTGTATACTGTCATAACAGTGTGCTCCGTTTGTACAATGTACTGTTTATGAAAGAAGGAAATCTGCATGTTCTAATGGACAACATATGATGCTCACACGCAGCAAAGACAAGCAAGAGATTTTAAGCCTGGAGCTGAGTTTATGCATTCTGATGGTAACACAGGAGCCATCTGCAGTAAATGATCTGGTAGATTTACCAAACCAGAAAGTACAGTATGGTTCTGAGCTACTCTGAGTGTTGTGGAGTTATGCCAGAGCACTGGGTAAAGTAGGGAAAGCTACAAGAAGTTAAGACTAAGTTCAAACTGAAGTTGAAGTTGGTGCTCCCCATCTGAGAGGGAGACAAACCACAGAACCCCTTTATCAGTCTACTCAACTGCATACTTGTCCATCTTCTTTATATTAAACACAATAAGGAAGCTACAACAGATCTTGAGATTGACAACAAATGCTTTCACTGAGTACAAAATAACAAGGAAAAAGACTTTTGATCAGGAACAAAATGTACAGTTATTGCTGGCAAAATCTAAAGGTAAAAAATACATGTAGCCAGTCTGTTATATAAACTGCTCTGGGCTGCATGGATAAGCATGTTCGTTTGAACATCCTGTACATTAGCACAGCCAAATAATAGCTCATGCCTCTCGGGGAAAACGAACATAAATCACACTTACAGAAGAAGGAACTGTATAAGGAATGTAGCAATACAAAAAACAATTTAGAGACCATGGCAGACAACCAACTGAGCCCAAAGCACGATATGTTGCCCATCAATTGAGCAAATTAATCCTGATAAGTGCAGAAACATCCCAGGCACTCATAAATCAGACCACTATGATGCCTTTGTCCAGGCTCACGCTTCAGAAAGCTTTCATAGCGTGGTTGACGAAATGCACATCTGTTTTCCAAACACTATGAAGAGTAGCTAAGGCCAGGTTAAACCAGCACGTGTCGGGCCAGGTCTTCACAAGAAGCTTTCCTATCTCTCCATCAGACACTGAAAGTCTCACCTTTATACTGATATAACGTAGAGCTTAGGGGGAAAAACACCTTGTGCTGATGCTGCTTAGGGACAGGTTTCATTGGCATGAGCATGAGCTGCACAACCACAGCTGCTGGCACAAGTTGACAGGAGTGAGATCCTCTCCAGACACAACACTTCTGCACTAACATGGGAAACCTTTCAAATTCCACTCAGCTTCTTCACATAGTAGAAGAAAAAGGGTGAACTGATGTTTTACAAAAGGCTCTGGATGTAACAGCTTCAGCTGGAGTGCTGAGGTGCGCTTCTCTTCTTTTGGACACACATCTCTTATCACAGGAAGCAGCAGATGCTCATCTGTGCAAGCCCAGCTTTAGAGACCCAGTAAGTTATCTATTATCAACTTGAAGTCTTCTCTACTGGCTGCTGGGGGAGGTCTGTCACCAAAGCAGCCACTAAAACAGCCACTAAGAGCAGCAAGCAAAACCCACTCTAAAATCAATCTGGTATCTAAAACAGGCCCTTCAAGCCTCCCCTCCCAAACAAAGGGGTGCCATTTTACGCTTTATTTCTCATTATTCCGTCCCCCGCCACCGAGGGACGTTCTCAGTTTACCCACGTGCACCAAGCCTTCCCATCCACAATACGCTACAGGCAGCAGGCACAGCCACACACGGTCGTAAACAGCCAGACCGCACTACAGCTTCCAAAAGGCAAGTGCCACAGAAACGTGGAGACACGACGCAGGATTAGGCTTCAGAAGCTGCTGGAGTCTCTGTGGCTGGCACCCCTGGAGCCAGGAACTCCGAATGAATGGATCCCTCAGTGTTTTATAGTAATTAGGTGCATTTCTGAAACCGGCACTTGTATTGCTTCAGCTGCACTAATTGAGCACAATGCTGAAACGCCGAATGGCAAAGTTAACAGCCTTGTAAAGGAATCACGAACGCTGATTTCTTTTTCCTTATTAGAGAAAAAAGGAATTGGGAAAAGGGAAAAAGAAAAAAAAACAACAAAAGCACACTGGTTTAACTTGTCACTGCACAGAACAGAGAGCTGGCACATCTCCAAAGCTGCTCTGTAAGTGTTGTTTTATTGGCCTGAGACTGTTAATAAATATATTGTAAATGAACTTACACTTGCTTGGGTGGATATAAAGAAACAATTGTATGGCTGTTCTTACAGTGTTTACAATTTACTCTAGTTCTTCACTTTTTTTTTTGTCCTAGTCACGCTGTTTCCTACACCAGTTCATCGTAGTAACTGACATTTATTTGGTCCATAAATTACCCTAATGCAGTTTAGTGCTCTTTCATAAATTTTACAAACACAATGCTTACAGAACATAGACTTGTATTAATTAAAACCATGACTACACAAATCTAACATTTCCTTTAACAGCTTTACTTACTGATGATTCTGAGAGACGTACATACAGACAAAGGCTTTCTCTGCTCTCACCAGTACACATTTAAATGTATATTTTCTGTCAGGCTCTTATTACCAGCATGCCACAGCTGATGATACACAAACTGACAGGAAAATGACCGTTTTCCAAGCTCTTGGAATGTCAAGCTATAAATGAGATCTTCTTATTAACATAGACTTAATTAACTCGTAGCAATCTCCTCTTTCTACTTTGCCATTGTGAGACTTTCATTACTAATTTTAGTTGTTATGAACAGCTTTAGCTATTTCTAACTCTAGCTACTAGAAGTCACGGAGAAGTACAAACTAATAACTTTCATTATAAATGCTGCTCTGGAGAAGGGATCACTCCCAGCAGGAACTAAAAAGCTTTGAGGTACATATTGACAGGTAAGTTATAGAGAGGTTTGATAAGGATTTTCTGCCTATCTTTAGTTTTAAAAGGGAAAAACACAGCTGTTAAAGAGTTAGCTGTACCATCAGTGGCCTAGAAATACCCAATAAAAAGTAGTTTACGCAAAAATATGCATATGGAAAGAATATATGCAACAATGTACATGAAACGTGCATTTAAAATGCTATGTAGCCACACTCAACATATCTGAGAAGGGATAGGAGGTGAGGGCACAGTCTCCAATTGCACAAAGGGTGCTGTAGATTGAATATCAAGAAGAATTTCTTCTTGGAGAGAGTGGTCAGGCATTGGAACGGGCTGCCCAGGGCAGTGGTGGAGCCCCGTTCCCACTGCTGAAGAGATGTGTGGTTGTGGCACTAAAGGACATGGTTTAGTGACAGCAGGTTGATGTTTGGACTCAGTGACCCTGAAGGTCTTTTCCAACCTAGATCATTCCATGATTCTACTTTCCACAGCAAACACATTACACCAATTCATAAGAAGAACTTGAGGTGCTACATGCCCTCCCTGGACAATCCTGCCTCCTTCACGTTAGGACCCCAAGCCCACCACACATAAGGCAACATGACTGACCCCATCCCTCACCAGCAACCAGGATCTACCCCAGGACACCTCAGCCAGGCAGCCATCAGCTGCAGACTTGTGGTTCACTTTGTCCTGCTTGTTCGCTCCCCATGGTGGCAATAGAAGGTCTGCACATATGCAGACTTGCACAAATACTTTCTAATCAAATACAGCAGGAAGCATTGCTCACAGGCACATATAAACTCTACAGGGGTATTTAATCTGACATGACATCTTTGTGAACAATTTAAGCTAACACAGCAGCATTTATGCCACAGTAAAATCTTAGAGATATGATAAATAATTTACAAAAGCAGTGCAGTAACTACCACTGTTTGTTTTCTCTGTGGTCTTTATTAAACCAAATCACTAGGATTAAAGCTACTACAACAAAAACTGGAGACAGACATGAGTGGGTTGACAACTTTTTTGTTTGTTTAAATCAGCCTTACTGAGGAGACGCAAGTTAAATATGACCAGAAATAAATTTGTCATAATACAGTTTCGATCCTCAAATATCTGGAACCAATTAACTTTGGGAAAGTTTCAAAAGGGCCACCCAGTAATAAACACAAAATAATTTGTGTCTGCTGTCTTGTTTGTGATAATTTTTTTTATTGCTACCTCAGTTTCAGATGTCAGGGTAATGACTTCCACATTCTGATTAAAATGTGAATTGAGTCCATATGGAAAAGATGCTCAAAGCCATCAAAATCAAAAGAACTCCCTTACGTCTCACTTCCTATATGGTTAAGTCTACAAAAATCCAAAATTTTCACTCCCTGGGTTTAAATGAGAAATGCTTTTAATGCTACTATCAAAAGAATCAGATGAGCAATAGAAGCACCCAAATGATTTCATTAGCTGCTAAAAATATTTAGGGAACATTTGTGGGAGACAACACCTCTCTGTGCAGCCTGTGCCAGTGCTCCGTCACTGCACTGTGAAAAAGTTCCCACACACATTTGTGCAGAACTTCCTATGCTTCAGTTTGTGGCCATTTCCCCTTGTTCTATCGCCAGACACTGCTGAGAAGAGTCCAGCCTCATCCCTTTGCCTCCCGTTCCTTTGGCCATCTTCCTTTCCATTCCTCCAGCCTGAAATAAGAAATCCACCCTCCTGAAGGCTTATTTCTGACTAGATTATAGAATAAACACAACAAGTTATAAACAGAATGACTAGTTGCATTTATGGTTCTTTAGAAGCTTTCCAGAATTTCTTTGTATTTCTTAGTTTTTACGATTACTATTTCTGCCTACAATTTCTACAGCAATTAATGGAGCGTTTCAACTAGTGAGGAGAGAAGGTGAAGAGATCTACTTTGCTCTTGGACTTGAGTTGGACTCAGTGATCTTTGTGTGTCCTTAAGAACTTAGAATATTCTATGGCTCTATGACCCTTTACAGTAAGGTAGAGAAGAAGTACAGCATCAGTGTTAGGAAGCGTGACTTTCCACTATCTGTACAGAGAAGCTACCAAGCATGCTGCAGATGCCACAGAGCTTCCCCTTCTCTTCTCTTACTGCTTGGTTCGAGACACTGAGTTGTTCTGCATAGGGGAAAAAATGATTAAGCATAGAGAAAAAGTTGCTTATTTCTCTTCTATTAATTATTGCATGGACAGCTTGGCCTATGAAGAGCAAACACGCAAATAAGAGAGCAAGCATGCTTCAGATAACTCCTCAGAGACTGCTCAAGATTTAATGGGTTAATTAGCTAATGAGATAGATCATTTCTCAAGTTGCACACACTGCAAGATGCCTTACTGCTGCTGGGGTGGAGGAAACCCAGGACTCCCCTCTCCCAGAGGTGCAGGAACTCCTCAAGCTCTCACTCCAAAGGCAGAAGCAACACAACCTGCAGCACACCCAGCAACACACTAAACAATTTTCTAATGACGAGCAGTAATAAATGCCTGAAAAACATCCTCCCTGCTGCTTCAGCAAACTACAGGGCAGAAACGCTCAAACAAAAACCAACATCCATTTCTAATGGAAATCTCCATTTGCAATTTATTACTTGCAGCACACAAGGAAGTTTCTGGCATGTAAAACCTCCTGTACTAACAAGTCATAGAATGTTACAGACGTCCTCAGCTTAGCTCTGCACTGTGTGTACACCAGTTGGTTTGAACACCTCACAATTTTATTTGGCAGCCCTTACTTCATGGATGACGAATAAATCCATCCATCACCATTCATCCGCTCCAACGCAGCATTTCACATTCTTGTCCCCTATTTCTCCTTACTCACTTCCCCCAGGCTCAGCTCCTAGTTTAGCTCCTCCATCTACACATGTTCTTCAACACCTCTGCATCTTTATTTTTCAACAGGGTGCTTTTCCTACTACTATTACACTTTAAAGAAGACCAGAACTGCAGACAGTTGTAAACCTGTCAGCACACCCATGACTTACACAGTGACACGATAATGATTTCTCTGTTTTATCCTTCATTCGTTTCAAAATCATCTTTAATATTAAATTGGGGGAAGGGGGAGATTAATTGTTATCAAGTGTTGAAGTGACTTTTCCCATCAGAATTCCAACATTGTGTCCCTCTGAGTAGTAGTTCAGTCCAACACGGTGCATGGAAAAGATTTTTCCACCCGTGCATTGCTGGATCTTTGTCAAGGGCACAATATCACAACAGTCTTCTGTAAGGCTCCACCACCAGCTCTCATTTTCACAGCCCGAGATAAACTACAAATAGTAAAACACCCGTCTTCTCACTTTGTTATTTTCATGAATGCTTTGGGAATGAAGAATCAGTGTTCTCTGAGCGTTTTGCAGTAAGTGTATGATTCCCGTCCTTGTATTGCCAATCAGAAATTCTGTGGTTGAATTCAAAGAACTAAAAGGGGAGGTAGTAATCACAGTTCCATGAAAAGAGCAATACATAAACAAAAAGGAAAAAAATCTGTGCTTTCAAGTTCAGTGTAAAGCCATATGCGTTCATTCTCAACTTCTCTACTTTTGTTATTTACCTGCAGAACAGAAATATTTAATCAGTTTTCCAGGCTTGGTGTTGTGTTGGTGAACAGCTATTCCCCTTTTTTCTGATCAATCTGTTCTTCCTGTTCTCTTCTGCTCTTACATCTTAACAATTTTTAAGCTTTTCCAGATTACTACAGAATAAAATCTATCCTTATTTGGAAGCCTTAATTCCTGTATTGTTTTTCAATTATTATATGACTTTTAGTAAGTTATGCTAAGATCTGCACTTCAAGATTCTGAATGGAGGACAGCCTTTAATAGCACAGGCCTACAGTACACTTACATCCAACACAGGATAGTTCTATTGATTTCACTTTGCACCTCAGGATTTTTAGCTCTGCAGACACCAGACAGAGGAGATCTTTCCAAAGGATGGGTCATCTTCCCAAAATTCTGCACCAGACTCTGAGAGCACTTTGGGTGCATCCTGACCCCATGTGTGGAACAGCAGAGTCATTGCAGACACCTCCAGGTTCACGTTGAAGGAAAAAAAAGAAAACCCGAGCACGCAGGCAAGTGAACATGACTGCTCTCCAGCTCTGAGCAAGTAATCATCAGCATTGGGTCTGTGATTTGTGTGGCAAGCCAAAGCTTGAGGGCAGCCAGGAGATGGCAAGAGGCACACCACTGAACTTAAAACAGTTTCATGTTCCAATGATATTTATCCATTAAAAAAAAATGTACAAAAAACCCACACATTTTTGAGATAAACACAAAAAATTACAGCATTCTGTACACTTCTCCCTTATTCTTACCATCACTTTCCTTGCTTTGGTGTCACAAAATGCCTCAGAAAAGCTAAGAGCCTTCCCTTTCAGCTCATTTTGCTTCTTCATCACCTGCCCCACTGCACACAAACCTAACACAAAACGTGAGGGTAAGGAGCAGGGCGTGCAGTGACACTCCGTGCAGGACACCGTGCTATTTACAGCCTTCCTGCTTCCAGCAGCGCCAGGATCTCAGATTACATTCTCACCAGGCTGCATCTTTCTGGGAGTCACAGGTGGTTTCACCCAATAAAATTCCTACTTGAGACCTGAACACAGCCCTCCAAGAGCATCATACGTGCTAACCAAACATTTGTCATTTTATTCTCAACTCCCAGCCCAAACATATTTCAGGAGAACAAATAATGGCATGCGGGCTGTCTTTGTTGTTAGGTTTTAATGAAATACATTTCCACTTTCTGCTCAGTTTATCAATCTGGTAGACACTAAATGAAAATTACAGGGATTCCAAGAGCTCCCTGCTTATCAGTGATGTAGAACTGGAAAGGTTGAAGGCAGGAAAAATAGCCGTGCATTGCAGCCTGAAAGAGGTACACAGTCCTATGGCTGCATTTAGATGTTTTTGTACCAGGGAACACAGATGTGCAGATTGTTGTTAATTTTGTATACATTTTCAGATAATGGATCATAATATTAAAAATGTAAAAACGGAAATAAGTTTTTGTTTGGTTTTCTGTTTATTAGGGTATTGCAAAATGCTACCTGGCTCATTCTTTTCTTTGTGCGTTTAACACTTCTGATGTCAAGGACTACAGTAAACCTCAAATAACTTATCACGTACTTCTGGTAATGAACCCTAGAACATCCCAAGCTAAAAGGGACCCACAATCGAGTGCAAATCCTGGCTCCACACAAGAATAACTGAAAAACCAAACCCTATCTGTGTGAGCATTGTCCAAATGCTTCTTGAACTCTAGAAGATGATGTTCGCCAAGAGACCACTATGCTGGCCTCTCCCAATACAATGACACAACCCCTGTACTGGCAGTTTCCTAGTATTGTTTTAACACTCTTCTGTTTTCTGTAGGTAAGCAGCAGTTTTGAAAAACTTTCATTGCAAAGGCTGAAGGTTTCCCATACCAGACCTGTATTTGAGGCTTCCTCCCAAGTCCCCCTTCCGTACAAGAGGGGATTACTGGTGAACACAAACCAGTGGGACTGCCTTCACTTGTTACTCAGACTGCAACAATTCCTCTCAATGAAGTTCCAAACATAATCTTACAATCCTATTAGTTTGTCACACATTCTTTGAGTCTCCCCATGCACAACCTACAGCCCACATTACAAACAAGCTTAGAATTCAGAAGGAAAAACTACAGATTTTTACCCATTAGCAGGACCTCAAATCTCACAGACCAGCGAGAGACCTTACTCCAAGATTTATCAGAACATAAATATCTTCAATCTCTGGTACGTTCAGACTCATAAATGTAAAATGAGCAGTCATGCAATTTTTCAGAAATCTTATGCAGATATTCAGATTTGGGGGCAACAGGGAGGTACCTGACAGCTTGTTACACATGAGCATGGCAAAGGTCTTCATCACTGAATTCCCAGTACCTCTTGTTTGGCCTAAGGCCACTGTCTCACTGTGATATGCAAGCATTATCAAACAATTCCCATATTCAATCCAAAATGGCTTACGTTGTCTGTCCAAGTCATGGCTCGGAACTCCAGGGTGTACTTTGCACATCTTAATGTGCTCAAGAATCACACTCCGTTCCCAAAAGCCCTCGTTAGGCTCAGAATATGGTGTGGTGAGCATCAAAGTTGGAACATAAAGGAAATAGGTCATTCAAAAAGTCATTTTCTGGATGGCAGATAGCTTCAGTGTGCTAACAGAAGCCCATCACCAAAGATAGCAGCATAGCTTTTATATGGGAGGGAGAATAACCATAATTTGTAAAGCTCCTACTGGCCACTGAAATCATCCCTATGTGCACTTGTGACAGAAAGCGGGGAAAGATGTATATTTTTTCTTAAAAATAGACTCCTGTTTTCTAAATGACCATCTAAAGTATTTAAAATTTCCAACTATTCAAAGCACAGAATTGCTTACAAAGTGTTTGCAAACAGTTAATGAGAGGTGCACTTTTACACACACATCAAGTGCGTATTTCCAGTATAAGCGTGCGTGTGTTCTCTGGAAGTTTTTGCAACCTGAATGACATTTAAAGACCTTTCAATCAACCACACATGAAATTATCTGCATGAAGTGCTGCAAATAAGACCTTTGCCTCGGGAGCTGTACACGCTAACTTGAGCAAAAAGTGAAGCTACCAGTTGTGCAACCCAAGGTTATGCATGCAAATTGTTTGACACAAATGAAAGCATATTTTAAAAACGAAAAGGTTTACAATTAGTAAAGCATTACATTATTTAAAAATTAGGAAAGTCAATCTAACACAGAGGCAATGTAACTAATGCTGGTTTTATTTCTAATTGCATGCATTACCATGGATATCCTTCAGAAAGTTCACAGAAGTTGAAGATGTGTCAATTCATTGATGAAACAAATATTACCCATCTAAAATAAGTACTAAAGTGAAGAAATGCATGTATATAGAATTATATGCCTCTTTCCTGATTCCCACTTTAGATTATTCTTCCCCCTGGAAATACTGGGAGAACATCCCAAATACAAAACCCCAACTTGTTTGAATAAAGTCTGCAAAAACCTCCTCCAATCCTCACAACTGGACACAAGAAGAAGAACAGTTACCGAAGCATTTTATTTCTTCTGAGCCAATGGAAATAAATTACTGAATCATACAGAAACTGCTTAGAAAACCACAGCAATCAAATACAGGAACACAGAAAATGAGCTGCTAGAGTCCTGCCTAAACTTACAGCTGTTACAGGACGTGGAGGTGACTACATTAACTAACCTCAAATGATGTAGCTCATCTGGAATAACCCTATTGACCATAACATCGCAGTAAGATACCATCACTGCCGCACCACTGAAATTTCCGTAGTGAGTAATGTTCACAGAACTGTTTGAGTTGAAAGGGACCTTCAAAGACCGTCCACCAGTGCAACTCTACTGCAATTAACAGGGATACCTACAGCTCTATCGAGTGCTCAGACCGACCAGCCTGGCTTTGAATGTCTCTGTGGATGGGACATCCAATACTTCTTTGAGCAAATTGTTCCAGCGCTTCACTACTCTTACCACGAAGATATTCTCTTACACCCAATCTAAATGTTCCCTCTTCTCATTTCAAGCCATTTCCCACTTGTTTTACCACACCAGACCTGGCTACAGAGGCTGTCTGTCCCCTTCTTCCTCACAGCCCACCTTTAGGTACTGACATTGACATTCTCAGCTGCTGATCACTGATACAAAGCATGGAAAGGATAGAAAAGACAAGGGAGGAGATTCAAGGATTCTTCTCCCACATTCATTCCATATTTTCCTGTAATAATTTAAGTTAGCTTGTCTTCCCAAGGCAGAACAGTCTTAAAGAGAAGACATTTATTGGAAAGTTTCACATGTGGACAGGGCTCGGGCCACAGTGAAATACAGCCTACAGGAAACCAGGCAGCTTTAGACCTAGCTGAAATAAATTTTATTCTGTCTTCAGTTTTCCCCACATTTACTAGATGTAGTTTGATACTTCAGAATTACTTCCTTCTGCTTTCCCAAAAATGATCATAATTCTACATTTTCTGCTACAGTTTCTCCTCATGAGAGAAGTTTCCAGAAGGGATTTTTTCCTTTCACTTTTCCAACAGCAATATTGTTTTCAAGCCGAGCTGTCTTCCATCCAGACTGACATTTACAAGCTGTGCTAGAAGTTGTCCTCCTCCACTTTTCTAACCTTATTAGAGGCAGAAGGAGCATATCACCAAAGACAAGATTTCAAATGAACCACCTCCCCCTGAATGCCAAACCAATGAGTGTTTACACAATTAAAAAACTTATCCTCAGCACTGTTTAAAATCCATGCTCTGCTGTTACGGGATATGTAAAGAACTTAAACCACCACGTGTTAACATTTGCCAGTTTACACAAGCTCATGGCTATACACCACCACAACCATTATATCTGATTATAAATAAAGGTAAAAATATTTACATATTTAAAGTACTAATAAAACCTTTGGGATCACTTGTATATGCATACATAACCATGCCATACACTTTTTAATATAGAAAATACTTCAAAACATAGAAATGAAAAACTAAAAGTAACCATTTCGGGTAGTGTACGTAAAGGTATTCTTTTAGTTTTGTACGAAAGACACTGTGTAGATGCTAGCTGTAATGATTAGAAACAATGCACCAATTACTGCTATTGCATGGAAAATTCTTAACATTTTTAGACTAAACAGCTTTATTTTTTTCAACAAAACTTCAAGTGGAACTCATACGTCAGCACTGAAAGCATGCAACCGCCTTTCACTTTGAAAGCTTAAGGTTTCAGCAGTAACAAAATCATGCTTGTGCTGAAACTGCTGCTCTAATTATTGTTACCCTATAAATGAGGGCAGGAACATCATCATGCAAAAAGGGGCAGTAATAAGATAAGAGTGGATATCAATAATTAGGAGTGTGAAGGATTCGATTCTGAATGGATCACTTGGAACACAAGGTAATAATTAAATATAACGTGATTAATTGATAATGAGATGCACCCATCCCATCAGGCAGTTTTAAGATAAGCCTGATATTTAAAATAAAAATTTAATACATAAATTCACAGACAAGCTGGATCAGTTCATGTTTCTGTAAACTGTGTCCATCTTAGAAATGTTTTCATTCTGCATGTTTTGAACACAGAATTCAAGTTTTCTTTTGTGTAAGATGAAATCCAAATGTCAGGTATCCCAAGGTGTCATCATACTCAAGCAGCTCCTGAAACAGCATGATAACACCCACCATCACAATTCAACACTGAAACCGGAGATTTTAAGTACAAGTGCCAAAACCTCAGAAATTAAGATTCCAAAATGTTGCCTATTGAAACTTCCCAGTTTTGTTAAAAGGCCAAAGAGAGAGGCATTTATAGTTTTGAGCATGCAGTGAGAGATTCTGCTGCAGATCCACAAGTGCTTCAAGTCAGGTCATCCCTGACAGCACATGAATGTCTCTGTCCATCTTCTCTGTGTTCCAGCAAGATAAATTGATTAAATGGTGCATGTTCTCGTATGACCTAAAAAATGGTCACTTAACAGGTCCCCCAGAATTTCTGAGTTCACTGCGAACTCAGCTCAAGGACACGTTCCCTCCTTCATTATCTCTCCACCTGTTGTTCAGGTTAGACGTTAAGAAAAAATTTCTTCTCTGAAAGAGTGGTGGAGGCATTGGCACAAGCTGCCCAGGGAAGGGGTGGAGTCACCATCCCTGAAGTGATCGAGAGATGTGGAGATGTGACACTGAGGGACACGCTCAGTGGGCATGGTGGGGGTGGGCTGCTGGTTGGATTAAGTCATTTCAGAGGTCTTACCCACCTTTAATGACTCTATGACTGATATTGCAGAATCCCAAGTGTCCTCAGCCTCTCCTCCTGGGACATGCCTTCCAGCCTCACTATCAGTTTTGTTGCTCTGCTCTGTATGCTTTCAAGTACCTCAATATCCTTTTTATATTGTGGAACCCAGAACTGCAAACAATACTCAAGGCAAGGCCACAACAATGCTAAACACAGGAGAATCATCTCTTTTACCATCTGGTTGTGCTGTGCTTAATGCACCCCGCAATGCAGTTTGTCCCCTTGGCTGCCAGCACACACTGCTGGCTCCTGGCTCAGTTGCTGGCACCAGCATCTCCAGGTCCCCTCCTGCTGAGCTGCTCTCCAGCCACTCCTCCCTCAGTCTGTACCTTTAAGGAACACACCTGTTGTCCCTTTCCTGAGAGTCTTTATCAGGAAAACGTGGCTGGCAGAATGGGTGAGGACTGTTGGGGGCTCTTGCTCTCGCACACCTCACTGGGAAACCTCTGAAGCTCTTTTTCACCAGGGAAATCCTCAGCTTTCTCAAAACACCACTAGGATTTCACCTCCTGGGATGCCTGGTAGATCTCACTTGATCCATCTTCTTTAATCAATCAAGTCGTCGTCTACAGCAGTACTAAAAATCAGAAATGTTCACACAACATTTGGGTGTCCACAGCTCTTCTTAACCTGAAGTTAAACATTCCTTTAATCTCAGTTACCAGCTAGCAAAAAAGTCAGCTACCTTTAACACAGTACACCTCATACAACTTTTTTTATACACTACAAAAGACAAAAAGCTTCACCGAAGAGAGAAGTTTCAAAAGTGATTTATAATTCTGACATTTTTGGTAATTCTAGGAAGTCAGGACAAGAAGCTACTGATCAGGAAAGATCACGTTCAGTATTGCATCGAGTGTCTAACATGATGCATGGGAAAGCTTAAAAATGCAAAGAAAGCAAGAGACAAAGAATTAAATGTTTTCTCTGATCCTTGTCAAACATCCTGTGCTGAAGTGATGGATGAGGTTTCCTGAGGCTAAGATGCCAAAGCCAATTAGCCATGTAAATGCACAGGAACGCCAGCTGCCAGGATCTAACATTATTACTGTATTACTTAAAAGTGGAGACATGAGCAACGTTTAAGTTCACATGACTGCTGATCTTCAAACCTGCCTCTAAATAACTTCAAGCGGGTTAGTGACAATGACCTTAAGTTGCAACCTCTTAAAATCATCCTCGAGTGCCATCAATTACCCATAATTTGATTATGTAAAGTATTCTGTTAATCAAATTAGTCTACATTACGCTCTATTTAAAAGAAATTAAGACTGCAGCTTACTCCTCTTTGCATGACTTTTATGTAAAGTTTATATTTAAAAGTAGCAATTTATTTCAGTATTGCCTGTTTCAGTTGCCAAACTGCCCATCCCACAGAACATGATACGTGTAAAGTATATAGCTCACTCATTTATGGCATCTATTTCTGAATTCCGAAATAAAATTTTTGGAAAGTGTTTTGAGCATTTATCGACGAGAATAAAACATGCCTGAGTCTTTGATTATTCGAAAACATCTGCGTTTAATTTCTAAGCAAGGAGCTTGGAACCACTGTTCATACAATGCACTTCGCTGCACAGTCACCAGAATAAACGGCAGGATTCTGTGAAAGGGTAAAGCTTTTCTTCTGCTTCGGTGGAGCAGATCTGAACGTTACTGTCAGGCACCAAAGAGCAGCCATTTCTTCTGAGTGACTTCCACATTCCTCCAAACTACCCAGAAAAACAATTTGCTCCTTTTTATCTAATGTTATTAACTTCTTAATAACAAACATTCTGCCTTTTGCCTACTACTACGTTTAAACTTTCTTTACTTTCCCTTTGAGGGTATTAACATCATTTCTTGACGCATACCCTGGGGATGCTGACAACAGCAGAAGCATGACGAGACAAAGACAGAGTATATGAGATGAAGGCTACAGAATGAGCATCAGGTAAGCATTTGAGTATGTCCTCTATGAAAAAGACTGAGGTTCTTTCTCTATCTCCTTTTTCCAGCAAGACCCAAGCACTGAAGAAGCAGAAGCTAAGGAAGAGGCTGTTCTGTCATCTGAATTTAGTCAGAAAGCAGAAAAATGCTGTTCCTCCACAGAAGGCAGGTTTCACCAACAAGTGGACACGATCTGACACAAGCTGATACTGAGATCTGACTTGATACTGAGGTCTGACCTGATACCAGATTCCTGTTTCTTGCTAGTACTAATGTTTTTGAATGTCTGTTGGAAGTTAAGCCATAAGTCTTTATCAACTGTAGCCAGTAGCATGTCATCCTGGAGGCATTCAGGCTCAGGCTGGATGGGGCTCTGAGCATCTGATGGAGTCGTAGGTGTCCCCATTCAGTGCAGGGGAGTTTGACCACATGACTTTTGGGGTCTCTTCCAGCTGAAATGATCCTACAATTACCGGAGGATGCTATCTGCTTACCTGTGGTAACAGTAGAAACTTTGCCAGAAGTGCTTGAGAATTCTTTCCAGACAACACTAAATGCTGTCCTTTCTGCTCCTCCCTTACCCAGGCAGTAATAGACCTGACCCCACTACCACAACATCAGGGGGTTGTGCTCTCCCAGGCAGGGATGATTTTACAAACCAGAGTTCTACCTCAGGGTAACTTCCAATGAGGAAAAGCAGAGAGCTTCCCCTGCAAAATCTCAAAGTGAAATTTTTCCTACAAGTTAACCAGAAGCATAATATCAAAATATTCATATTTTTCTATCGACACCTTGTAAGACAGAGAAAATAAGAATTTTACCACTCTGACAAAAATACTAACTTAGCAGCACATTTGGGGGTTGTTATTTTTTTTTTTTGTCTGAAAGAAGGAATTAAGTAATTATTCTACTTACATTACCAATCTATCAGCTAATAATGCAAGGAATGAAAGGAATAGCTAGCGTGGACAACACTGGAGAATAAATACATATGGTCCCTGCCAGCTGCTGCTGTAACCAAAGCCACTGTCACCTCCGAAGGGGGACACAGATAACAGCAACAAATCAAGGAAGAGAAGGGGGCAGCAGCACAGTGAGACTCCATGGAGCCAAGCGCCTCAAGCATTCCCTTGGTGCACTCTCAGTTACAGAGGTTACTTCCAAAACATTAAAAAATATAAATTAAATAAAATAAAATCTGATATTTCTACCTTCATAGCTATGCTGAAATGCACCCCAGCAGTCTTCATATAACAACAATGCAAAGAATAACATGAAAGTACACAAATAAATTCCAATTATTTAAAAAAGAGAAGAGAGGAGCTGTAGAATCGACCTTCCTAGAATCTATCACCACTAAAGACTCCACAACATTTATCTGGTTGATGTAAATCCATCTGCCCTTCATTCTGCATTGGCTCCATCCTTTGACTCAAACTGCACCATTTACTTTGGAAAAGAAAAGCAGTTGGTGCCTTGTTTATAAAATACCAGTTTGTAAGCTGAAACAGAAACCATTTTCTTGTGCTACAGTAAATGACAAATATCACAGTCTGACAAAATAAATGGGATTTGTACAAAGCCCATTATCTCATAGAGTTATCAATGAAAAAGTCATAATCAGAACCTTACACTGTTTTAAAGGGTATTTCTGAACTGGTGTATAAAAGCATTGGCCCGTAATTTCTCAGAAGAGTTACAAGGTACACAACATGACAGAAATGCAATGTTACAGTCAAACAGCATGCTACTCAAGGAAAAAAACATTCAGTCTGCATTTTCATAGGAGTATACCCTGAACTACACCAGGCACGAGGTATTTCTTGAAACACTCACAGCAACTCAAACGCCTTTGCAAGTTTGTACAAAAAGCATGTGATAAGCTGGTGAGAAAAATCACTCAGGAATGTTCGGCGTCAAAGTACTTTTTGTATGCCAGTAACTTCCTTTACAATATCACCATTTTGCCTTTAGCAAAAAACTTGAAACTACGGGCTCAGCAACAGCACAGCTTACGATTGGATTTCTGCTGTTGCTGCTTCTCTCGCTGTAGCAAGTCTCACCCCTCTTTCTTTCATCCCTCCACACACCACCCCCACAAGGCATGAAACAATAACAAACCTAGTGCGTATGGAAAGTGATATTGGAAGGGTCCTGGCCTCAAACATTTGAACCATGTTTTATATTCCATTATATTCCTGTCAAGCTTTGCTTGCTGCCACAGTGTACCATATATCTTAAACCAGATTAGTGGGTTTGATGTTTTAAATATCGCAATGCATGACGATTTAGCAGCGTTCTGAATTACTTCCATCCTGTAAGAAAGCATACAAGTATCTAGTATTAATGCTGTAACTAAAGAACCCCAGATACTCATTTCTCCATTAGAATTGGAGGGATTTCTTTCTGAACCTGTGCGTCAGCATTTTGCTTGCTCCTAGGCCAAGTATCTCTAGCCTTAAGAGCCCAGTACTTGTCCTTCAGATTGCTTGGCTGGAATAAACAAAGGTTCAGCCAAAATGAAGCCAGATTTAGACCAATTACGTAACTTAAAAACAATTCAACTCTGATACTGCTTGGACTACTTTAAAAGTGCAAGAAACCACGCTCAGTTGCAGTATTTGTGCTCTGTCACATACTGAAACAGAGTCGCTCACTCAAGTGCTTTCAATCAATTTGTTTGATTCAGTATTTGTTAAACGTGAACAGCATTTTTTTATTGGCTTCATGTATTTCCAAACTGGACTCAAAATACTAATGAAAGAGTATTCTTGTGATAGCAGACAGAGAAAGGAAGGAGCTGGTTTGCTGAGAAGCAGTAACACAGAAAGCAAGCTCTCAGCTTCAGCAGCAGCACACAGATTTTCCAAGAAACATAATAAGTTCAAAATACTGAAGGATGTCCCTTATTATACTCCTGACCATTTTCTCAGCAATCCTCCTTACTAATATCTACCTGTAACAGTAACATTTCTCTTCATTAATACGCATCTCTAATGAGTGATTTGTTTTACATTGCATCTAGGAAGAAGTACTCTTCCTTCTAAACTCAGACAGGAAAACATTCTTTTTTATTACTGACGGCACGTTTGGCTGTACATTTATTTTCATAATCATCATCTCCTCCTTGCTATATGAGGTCCTACTTAAAATACTTCATCATTGACAGATGCACTGACGAGCTAACATGAGAACAGCAGTGAGTAGAACGCAGACTAGCCATGTTCCTGTGTTAAATTCATCCAGATGTAACTGTAATTTCTCCAGCTGCCATACCCAGGATACCAGCAACAGTGTCTTCTTTGCCACTGACTCTGAACTCTTGCTAAATTTCTCTTTGCGTTAATTGCAGCAAAATTCATCACTTCCTTTCCCTGCTACTGTTTTCTTTTATCATCTGCTCACTGCGTGTAGAACAGATAACTTTTCCCACTGCCTTCCTCTCATTATCCAACTCCATCACAGCAGCCCAGCTTCAATTCCCTCATGAGTCTTTCCATTAAGACTTCTCATATCCCATCTTTAGATCATACTTCTTCATCTCCTTTTCTCGCTTTCTCATCTTATTTTTCAAAACTATATTACTACCACTTCCTAATGGCTGGCTCCTTGGTAGGGAGTGATTCCCTTACCAAGTCCTTCCTGTGTACCGGAGAACAAGCCCCCATATTACCACACTGCCTTTTGCATCCAGCTGCTTCATCTCATGTTTGAACTTTACATTGTTTAACCTGTGACCCCAAAGAACAACTTGCTAATGTTAACATTGCCCATTTTGTAAGTACAACATGATACATGACATTAAACAAGGCTAAGTGGTGTGTCCTGCATGTGGGTCAAAACAACTCCATGCAGAAATAGGCTTGGGGAAATGGCTGGAAAGCTGTCTTATTAGAAAAGGATCTGGGGGTGTTAGTTGACAGCAGGCTGAACATGAAACAGCAGCATGCCCAGGTGCAAGAAGGTGGAAGGCATCCTGGCTTGTATCAGAAATAGTGTGACCCATAGGGCTGGGGAGGGATGGTTCCCCTGTGCTCAGCTCTGGTGAGGCTGTGCATCAAGAGCTGTGTTCACTTTGGGGCCCCAGCTACAAGGACAATGAGTTGAGAGTATCAGAGAAGAGTGCAGAAGAGCAACAAAGCTAGTGAAGGGACTAGAAAATAAGAGTGACAAAGAGCAGCTGGTGGAACTTTGGTTGCTTAGCTTGGAGAAAAGGAGATTGAGGACCAGACCGCATCACATTCCACAACTACCTGAAGGGAAGTTGCAGTGAGGTGTCAGCCTCTTTTCTCAGGGGATGAGTGATAGGAGGTGAGGAAACAGCCCCACATCACACCCAGGTTAGGTTTAGATTGGATATCAGGAAGAATTTACTCATGGAAAAGGTGGTCAGGAATGGTTTAGTGACAGAACTCAGCAGGTCAGACTGATGGATGGAATTGATGATCTTGACTGTTTTGTCCAACAGGATTGATTCTATTCAGATAAAGTAGAAGTTACAGAACAAAACAAAGAGTCTCTGATGTAATGAGGTGCAGTTTGAATTTCAAGTGCAAGAATATAGCTAAACCTCAATTTCTTCCTGGTATGAGCAAAAAACACTTTTTATAGTTAAGCATATGCTCAGAAGCATCTTCTCTTGGTAAACATTCCAGTGACAATGTATCAGTTTTCCAAAAATTCTATTTCTCAAACATTTATAACAAAAAATGGTCCCAGTCCAGGTTAACCTCCTCCTGTATTTTTTTTAAACTGAATTCAGACTCTGTTTGTTTCAACACAAAAATCCCTACTTTTTTCTTCAATTTCTGACATGGTTTCTTCAACTTCAAAGCAACAACTCAAATGTCAAGCTGCTCGCCACTAGTATTCCATAACTGTTTTGAAATATAAGAACTGTAGGTATTAATCATGGCTGCTCATTCATTACTATCACCATCTTTCCCAGATAAAAATAACTGAAGAGATTACATTTCACTTTCCACCTTTTGTTGGAATCTTGGGGTTCCTTTTGATCTCAAATTATCCATGAAGTGTTATCTTATATGTTCACCACCAATGCATCACTTACAATCCTAGAAATGTCTCAACTTTAACATGTGCAATCCAAAATAGAACTTGAAAGGCTCTGTGCTGCTGTGTGGTCCCCAGCACCGACTACTACTGCAGGTCTGTACTGGGGTATCACAAACATCAGTTCGTAGACAGTAACCAGTTAAAAATTTCCAAATCCACATTTTCAACCATGTTCTGGCTCAGGTATATTAATTTATTTCTAATAAACTTCAGCTGACTCGCAGAAAGCTCAGATGTTGATTTTAGACTGCATATTAAGTATTCCCATATTTATTTCTATCTCCTAACTAAAGAAAAAAGTATATTCAGCGTTTAAGTGGATTGTTGTAACAGATTCAATCTAGCAGAATGCTATCTTAAGAAAGCACTTCCATTCAAATTTTTTGCAGAGCGCATATAGCATTAACATCTTATTTTTAATCACTCATTTTATTGTGTAAGAAGTGAGAAAATACAACCTGGGAGTTCAGGGTCACAAAGATCTATGATTACTGGATTGCTTACAATTAGACAGGATGCTTATTCATACATTTCTGGTAGGTCAAGATTAAAAATCAATAAAGATGCTATTGTTCAGAACAAGAGTTCTTCGGCCTCCTGCCTTCCACTCCGTAACAGCAGCCACATATACAGCTTTAATATACCTGTGCTCATTTCACTATTTAAGTTCATCTCTGGGCACAAACTGTTGGCCATTGCCCATAGGATCATAAGAATAAATTTCTATTTTAGAAGTCCCAGTATGGCTACAAAAATTCACTGCATCAATAGCCGAGATAATTGCTTACAATAAGCAATAAACCCAATTGCAATTACCCCCAAGTAGACAAAAGGACTCATGACAAATCACACAAAAAACACAATTACTAATGCTCCAGCTGCAAAATATACTTTAGCAAATATGAAACAAAACAGTGCAGTACATTTAGTTCAAAGAACATCCTAACAGACCCTGAAACTAGTATTTCAGAATGCAAGAGCCACTTCGTGTTCCCGATCCATCTTCATTACTAACAATTAGCTTAACTCGTATTACGTTCCAGGTATGAAATTTGGATACCAGCATTAATAACTGCAGCTTGCCAGCTTTCATGCTGCAATCTAAAGATAACAAATATTTTAAAGGCACAGGAAAGTTATGAGTAAATCTTAACCAAGCATATAAAGCTGTCAACCAGAGACAAGCAAAACAGGTAAGCAAACATTTAGAGTGATTACACAGCTTGCTAACGAGGAAAGTACATCATGATCAAGGGCGATTTTATGGGGCAAATCCTTGGCTGTCCAAAGCTCAAACGCATGTGACTAAAATAAACCATTATGCTGAACAGAACACTCGTGGAAACAAATAGCCTCTTTAAAATTCAGTTATATTGGTTGACTTTTCCTTTACAGCGCTGTTGAACTGCACTCGTGAGCTACTGGTATCACAGTTTAAGAGTCACAAACATAACAAGAGCGTTCTCACAGTTGGGACAGTAAGAGTGTTCCCATTAAACACATCTGTTTTGTCCTTCTCTTGGAAAGCCTGCTCCCAGTGAACGATGCCAGGACAACCTTTATAACCAGCACTTCCCAAACACGAAGTTTCTACACAGTTCTTGCTCTTAGCTCAAAGAAAAACTCAAACCTTTCAATATTAGGTGATCCTTGTAGGAACCCAATGCCACATTAGCATGTTATTGAGGGATTGAACAGGCTTAAATTAATTTCAGTAAAATGGTTAGTGTTCTGTTCATATTAGAAACAACTTCACGAAGAAAAGGAATCTTAAAGGATAGGGTATGAGCCATCCAGGTCACACAGCTATAGAAGACAAAAACAGTATTGAAATCAATCTAATCCATGATGAGAATTAAATTATTCTCTTCTGAAGTCTGTGAATGCTACTCACAAGTCGCTGTTGCAGAACAGGCACTGTATGAATACAAAATAAAATAAGAACCATTCCAGTCTAAAAGAAATGTTTATACACCTGAATTTGAGAGGGAATTCTAACAGAGTTTGTAAATGTATATGTTTATATGAGTAGGATATTTACTTGGTAGCATACACATAACATCATCTCTTTCTGAAAGTCTCCCAAGAATCCTCAGAGTTACAACTGCCACCAACAATGACTTACCAGGATAGAAGAGAAGGTTCTTGTGTCATCACTCTGATCTGTGCAGCAAGAAATTGCCTTTACCTCAATACTTCTATTCGTGAATATTTAAATCATGCATGATTCCCTCAAGGCCCCAGTGAATGGTTATAGTATTCTAGGTTGGCTAGATAATTATTTTGGCATAATACAATCATTCCTAAAGTATGATCGTGCAATAGAAGTACATTTTTAGCAAAAGTCAGTGCATAAAGTGTGAATTTAGACAAACTTACTAATGCTATTCTTTTCATGACAAAAAAACTAAACTGATACAAAAATATGTTTGCATGCACAGTATTTGATAGTGGTTTCAAAAATAATTAACTCCAACGATCTCACACATTTTTACCATTCAAATGAAGGAATACTTACTTGATTTGCCATGTAAATTGTGAGAAGACCTCTCCTATAAACAGAAATGATAAAATCAGTGAACAAATTAAACATTTTGTCAATTGAAGAAAAGTGCCTTAAGCATCCAAACATTTTATTAAAAGAGTTTAGAAAGTGCTTAAGTGATGGAGGATGAATCATTGCAATCCTGCAGGAAAACAGATATGAAACCAAAAATATCACCTCCGTAGCACAGAATCAAAGAAGAGAGGAATTACATGGACCAAGTTGCTATGTAAAACTTGTACTTCATGAGCCTTGAAGCTGTCACGCAGCGAGAGGCAAGGCACCTCAGGTTCCACACAGCGTATCAAACATAAAACCCTGCAAAGGAGCTGATAATGTAAGCACACAAACCACGGCCAAATTAAGCTGTGAATATATAGAAAACTGCTTCTGTGTAAACTTTTACCCACATTTCCAGTACAAGACCAAATACCGAGCTCTGGCTACCTGGATGTGAGCTGCTTCAGTAGCAGATTGTATCAGATGTTTCCACAAGGTCCAGATATCAAAAACAGCTATTTTCTGTACATCATTTACTGGTCTGAGAGCTTAGAGAAAGTGGAAAACCTAAAGACGGCAAATTTGTCTTGCCCTCATTTGTCTTCTCTCTTCTACAGAGATTAGTTTTTTGAGTTTACAGTGTCAGCGTTTCTTACCTGGCTAGTGCTCTTAGCATCATGATTTTACTATCTGCCTTGCAGTATTTGGGATTTATCTCATTGTTCCCCAGTGCTGTTACTCAACAGCTCCAAAAACACAACAGCATTACAAATTTAATTGCTGATATGGAATGAGTTTATAACCCAAATTCACCTGTCTTCACATCATTCTGATTTGGTTTCCTTTGTTTTAATGTGATGACATGAAAGGTCCAATCCAGGCTTGCAGATATGTCACAGTTTTATGCTTCAGGCACTCATGGGGTGCTTAACAGAACTGTATGTTAACAAAATAACCCGCAATCACTGCAATTGTAAGCAAATCAAAATCACACGCAGTCAGAAACAGAAATTCCACTTGCACAGTCCTCAAACATCGTACAGAAAAAATAAAGGTTGGTTCAGTATTTTCTAAGTCCCACATTCAGATGTCTGCAACTCTGCCAAGCAAAGCACCTCCATCAAGCTTTGTCACAGCAGGGATGCGAGGCACAGGGACATACGCCACACAGTGCTTCCACACCACATGGAATTTGTGGGGAGCAATGATTTACCATCCAGAGTCCCAGCAAGTCGACTGACAAGCAGGATTCAAATCTGGATGAAGTTCAAAATTTTACCAAAAGAAGTCTGATCAACAAATAAATAAATAAGTTACAGAGCCTATTTTTGAATAGTTTTCCTCCCAGAATCACTCTGTACAGGTACTGGAAAGAAGATCTTCACATAGAAACTTCAGAGGGAAAAAAAAAAGAAATCCAAAACTAAAGACCTGGTGAAGTTAGGGCATGCAAGAAACTAAAAGACAGGAAATAATATCCACAAGAATTGAAACAATTAGACTTCTACACCTCATAACAAAGCATCAAAATGCTGCGTGATGCTTCAGACCAGAGAGGAGTGAAAATTCACTTTGGGCAGTAAACGAATTGAACTTGACTTGGTCCACAAACAACTGCTGAATCCTGCAGCCAGTTTGCTCAGGTGATTAAATACCACTGCTCCTCGTTATCCAGGTGGTATCGAGCACAGTTCAGCTTTCAGAGCACAGCCTGTATGCTGACAGCTGTGTTACTACGTGAATAGCATACTATGGTTGTTGCAAGTGCACGTAACTTGGTGGATTCCCTCCTGCAGCATCTGTATCACACGGGCAGAGATGACATACAGATGGGGTGGCTTTGGCCTCCCACCTGAAGAATGTCAAATGTAAGTAGAAACTCTGTCAAAGCTTTAGCTTTCCTTATGTCCCCTCCCAGACAAATGTAAAGTACGATCTGTAAAGACAAAGAAAGGAAAAGGGGCTAGAGGAGAGGAAGGAAAGAAACAAGAAGTTGCAGTGCAGCTGCAGTGAGAACGATACGAAAAGGAGGTGGTCAGGAGGAGGGAAAACACACAGACAATGAAAGCAGCCAAGGAAGTAACTTCTGGAGCTGGAAGTACAGAAGGCTGCTAGGTGACATCATCTGAAAGTGCGTGCAGCAAACCTGCCTGCTGAACTGCAAGCAGAAACAGGTTGTTGTTTTTCCCAGACTCATTCTGTGACTGCTTTTGCAATAAATATCCCCATGTTTCTACCAAAAAAAAAAAAAGGTTCTTCCTGGCCTTGTGTAAATGGGATCCAGCAAACTTAACCCAACTGTGAACTCCACTGGTAAAAAGCTGGTGGAAGTTCAGAAAGTGTTGCACTATTTTGTAACAATGACAGCTGATGGAAAACAGGACAGAAAGAGGGAGTGAAACCAAGCAAAAGGGTCACTGATAGAACCAGAGACTGCTTTAAAGCTGCAGCTGGTAAACAAGAGGCACATACAATCGGGAAACAGTATTACAAGTGCAGGAAATAATTAAGTAGCAAAAATAATTAGCCGACCGCGTGTAATCATCTGTTCTGGGAGGCTTAAAGACACTAAGAAATAGCTATCACTTCATCACACCCATTCTTCTCAGAGGTTGCTCTCTCCAAGACCTTCACCTTAGCTTCCCACTGCCTCCCTTCCAACTTCTTACGCTGACATTATTTCCCATGCCCTACACAGTCCCCAGTGACACACAATCTTTTATTTGTGGAAAGCAAGGAAAAAAAAACCAACAAGCTAGGGAACAATTAATGGAAGGTTGACGTTAGCCAAGGCTGAAGTAGAGCATGTACTTAAGTCAGCATCCAAGAGAGCTACACGTGTAGTCTTGTTATGTTATGGAGACACTGTGACACTGTGATGCACACCTCGTGGCATCCACATCTGTGTGGTACACAGCATTCCAGCAGTGCAACCAAACTCCAAGAAAACCTACAGAGAGCCAACATCTTCCTCTGTAAAGCCACGGAAAGGAGGTAGGCTCCTGTGATCTTTAAGCTACTTCTCATCAATATTCATTCCTCCTTTGAGAACTTTCTTCCTTGTTCTTGCCAACTTAATAAACCTAACAAACAGCATTTCAGTCAAGTGGTTTTCTCATTAAGAACCCTTCTAGCAGCACAAAGTTCAAAACACTGATTTCTCTATTGAATCATAGAGGTTGGAAAAGACCTCTAAGACCACCTAGTTCAACCATGAGCTCATCCCACTAACCTTGTGCCTCAGTGCTACATCTCCACATTTCTTGAACACCTCCAGGGACGGTGACTGCACCCCCTCTCTGGGCAGCCTGTGCCAATGCCTTATTTCTTTTAAGCAACAAAACATTTTGAGTAGGTCAACATGCTCATTGTAACTAATTAAATGATTATTAAGTACTCTAAATACCTTTTGTTTTGTTTTTGTTTGTTTGTTTTTACCATTCTGGGTTTTTACAATCACGTTTTTTTCTGCTGCAGTTCCTACTTCCTCGGCACACAGTGGCAGTGTCAGAAATCTTGATGCACGCAATTAACAGCACGAGTTCTCTGCCAAAGCTGCCTCACCAATGGGTTATTTTTGTCCCTATAATAGTGAATTTAAGATGCTTGTTCACAAAGCTTTTGAACTCACAGTCTGCTTCAAAATGTCATGCTCCTAATATTTCAATCTTGCGCTTTGCTCCTCCAAAAATTCATACTGTTGTCATGTTGACAGGTCTGAGCTGAGAGTGAATAGGTGCTGGAATGGAGCATGTCAAACTTCACTCTTTCTGAGACCTATACAAGGTCTGAACTACACGCAGTGTAGACATAATGACTGTCAACTTTCTAAAAAAATACAGTTTTTAAAAGAGGTTCCTTCAGATTCAACTTTACATTTAATTGAATATCACTGCCCACTGGATCTGCTGCACACTCTTACTGCAAGCACCTTATTTTCACCATAAATCATTTTCTGGATCCTCTAAAATCACATGTACAACTATAACTTTTAAAGGCATCCATGGATTCAAAGGTAAACATGGAGTGCAGTGCTTATTAAGTAAAAAGCACACAGCTTATGCTGTACTGACTTCTCACGGTGAAAGCTGAAAACCTAACAGTGGTCCTTCCAAAAACTTGGAAAGATATTCTTTAAAAAAAAATGAACGAAAGAGTTAATTCTGACCTGAATTTCTGAGCCTAAGCTAAGAAGCTAACATAATAGTTTGTAATGGGTCCCCAGACAGGATTTGTGGTCTGCAAAAACAGGAAGAATTCCCTCCCCACCTTCCTCCCCCTACACTGTAAAGCACACCACTTCAGAACCTGCAGATCTCAATCAAGCACACAAATCACAGGCTTTCCCTGAGAAGAAAAAGGTCAATGTGAAGAGGGTTTGCTGCACTCTACAGCAGCTTGACACCAAACCCCAGCCAACGATAGATGTGGAGTCGTGATTGCATCCCTGTAATAACACAAGAAGTGCTGATTATGTTTAGGGTATCGTTAATCTCTCACACCCACCGATTTCCTACTGGCAGCTGGAGGCCAGCAGCAAAATCCTGGAGCAAAAGTTCACTTAGAATCAGCAGGAACAGATAAGCTTTCAAAATAATGCAGAAAATAATGAAAACAGACCTGAGCAATACGTTTTCAAAAAAGAAAACCATTACTTTTGGAACTCAGTAGACACCAGCGGCAAGTCCTTCACACAAAGTTAACCCTCAGGCACAAAATTCAAAGGTACAGTTTAAGGACCCACAGCCCACTGTGTTCTAAGGGATTCTCAGTTTCCAAGCTTTGGATGGTTTAAAGTAGGAAACGGACACTTCTAAGTTGAGGAACTTAAAAGTTGCTCAAAGCTGCAAATCGGGAATCACTGAGCACGTTACTTGCTAAGTAAAACGGTTATTTTATTCTTCACAATACTCAGAATTTGTTGTTCTTAAAAGGAAAAGCAAACACAACGTGTTCTATGATTTGAACACATGCCAAAGAAAGGGTATGAGAAAGCTGAAGAGGGACAGAAGCCAAAAAAGAAAACATAACTACAGTAATACATTCCAGTTAAATTAGTACCAATAATTCATACTGAATTTTCAGCCAGTGCGATACAAGATAACATCGACAGTTTGATTTTTTAAATGTTTTCTACGCTAATTTTATACAGATTTTCTTCCATCATTCCTTTCCTCCTCTCCTGGCTTCCCTATGGTGTGTACAGACCCACAGCCAAAGCAAAGAAGACCTACGGGCGGGTGAGAGCCCTTAAACGAAGGGCAATTTAACCTCACAAGGCTTCGTGAAGAGATTAACATCAGATTCCAAAACGCTTACTACTTTCATACAAAGATTGCCCAGTAGATAACAGAAGAATAACAAGTAGTTCAAATCTCACGAGAAGAAATGAAGGACTTCCAGCAATTTCTTAAATTGTTAACATTCCTGGTACAAGAAGGCCATCTCCCAGTAAACGAGTCCCCACATAATAATTTATTTGGATTGTTGATAGTAACAGAATTGTTTTTAATTAGCTCAGTTGATCAAGAAGATTTCTTGCTCTGGGCACTGGGAACCCAGCAGCACAGGGCTCACCCTCTGCTCCCAGTCACTGCTGTGTCACAGCAAGGAGAAGATATGCTAGCGAAAATCAGGAAACAGAGAAAGAAAGCATAGAAATTTTAGAATATCGCAGAGGTGTGCAATATTTGTTATAACATCTCAAACTACCAGCTTGAATACAGCTGTTTTTCTGACCTTCAAAACTAGTAGCTGCTGTTCTGCTTGCATGCTAATTTTCTTCTTACATTTAAGCTGCTTTAATGATCACAGATAAAAGCATTTCCAAATTACCCGAAGCAACAAGCAAAAAAAAAAAACAAAATAACAGTCAATCCAACTCAAGCAGGTTACTGCATCTTTTCCTATTGTGCAGTTAACTGCAAACCTTATCTTCACAGAAGGAGACAACAACTGTTCCAATGGAAACAGGCTATAGGGTTACATTTGCCATCATACAGAGCTTTTTACATGCTTTTTTTCTAGCAGAATCCTGAAGTACAGGATATTAAGCCGTGCTACAGACAGGCTTCAAATCCAGTCAGGAGCCACCAGTGGGTCCTACAGAATGCCTACTATCAAGGTTAAAAGCTTGCCTCCATCCAGAAGGGCCTAAATCACATAGGGACCACAGGAAAAGCAGTGGCAGGACCCAGTGCAAACCTCCTCTAGAAAGGCAGTTTGAGCAAGAGTCACTTCAACACATTCCCGATTTCCGTCAGGACAGCAGTTCACAGAATCACAGAACTGTAGGGGTTGGAAGGGACCCCTAGAGATCACTGAGTCCAACCCCCTGCCAAAGCAGCTCCCAGCCCAGGTTGCACAGGTAGGTGTCCAGGTGGGCCTTGAATGTCTCCAGAGAAGGAGACTCCACCACCTCTCTGTGCAGCCTGTGCCAGTGCTCCGTCACCGCACTGTGAACAAGTTCCCACACACATTTGTGAAGAACTTCCTATGCTTCAGTTTGTGGCTATTTCCCCTCATCTTATTGACACACACTGCAGAGGAGAGTAAAGCCTCGTCCCTTTGCCTCCCACATCTTAGATATTTATAGGCATTGATCAGATCCCCTCTGAGTCTTCTTTTCTCAGGGCTGAACAGCCCCAGGTCTCTCAGTCTTTCCTCCTAAGAGAGGTGCTCCAGGCCCTTTATCATCTTTTTAGCCCTTCGCTGGATGCTTTCCAGGAGGTCCCAGTCTTTCTTTATATCAGAAAGCCCAGAGCTGGACACAATACTCCAGGTGAGGCCTCACCAGGGCAGAGGGGAAGGATCACCTCCCTTGACCTGTTGGCCATGCTCTTTTTAATGCACCCCAGGATCCCATTGGCCTTCTTGGCCACCAGGGCACACTGCTGGCTCACGGTCAACCAGGACACCCAGGCCCCTCTCCTCAGGGATCCACTCCAGCAGGTTTGATTAACTGTGACAGATATCAAACACAGATACTAACGTGACTGATTTTTCACCTACCAAAACCAGAAAAGCTATTGCCAAGATCAGCTCTGATTATGTTACGCCTTTAAGGTCAACCTATTCTGTGACCACTTGAGAGCACATCACTCAGTGCCCCATCTACACAGGTCCTGAACACCTCCAGGGGCAGCGACTCCACCACGCCCCTGGACAGCCTGCTCCAATGCACTACCACTCTGTCTGAGAAGGAATTAATCTTAACATCCCACCTGAACCTTCCCTGCTGCAACTTAAGGCTGTTATCTCTTATCCTATTGCTGGTTATGCAGGAGGAGAGGCTAACCCCCACTCCACATGTCCTCCCTTCAGGAGAGGGAGAGAGTTATAAGCTCACCTCTGAGCCTCCTCTCCAGACTTGTACATGCATTTCAGCTGAGCCATTTGCCACACCCCCAACCCACATCACCATTCCCCTAGGCTCATCTCTAGCTTTTCACCACCACATCAGCTAACACTGCAGCCAGCTCAGCTAGGCAGCATCTGAAGCTTACTCTACACTAGCAGAGTATCTATTATTCCCCTCTGGGTGCTGCATGTTACACACAAGCATTCAGACACAGAAGATGTATGAAGTGTTTGCTTAAGTCAAGGAAGCCCAAGTGAGTGTCTCTTGCACGTGAACGCAGAGCAGTCAGAACAGAGCAATTAATCCACTGCTTGTGTTTGAATTCAGCACAGACTTGCAGAATAGCATGATGTTCAATTTTATCATTCTTTCTATAGGCATTTCAACAATGCTTGAACATTTGGGGGTGGAAGGAGGAGGAGTTCTGTGTTTGCGTGTGTGTGTGTGTGTGTGTGTTGTTCATGATGAAAAAATAACATGAAATTCTACTAATACCCAGATGACTAAATCACTTTTAATGGTTTTGTTTTAATTTCACTTCATAGGCTGAAAACTCAGATTTATCAAAAGTGGTCCTTAGAATAATGGGGAGGAAAGAAAAAAAAAAAACACCTAACTTTTTATTGCGTTAAGTCTCAGATGAAGCAGCACAGCCACCTGGGATCCATCAGAGCATAACCTGACCTTTGTACTGCCCTTAGTCCTTCCAGGCTGGCCTCACGTGAACTTGATGGACACAGTCCAGAGCTCCGAAGCGCTGCCTGTGCTGTCTTACAGCAGTAGTGATGAAGAAAGCTCACATTTGGTGCTGTACCTAGCCTAGTGAGTCCTCCTGAAACCTAGGGAACTGCAAAGGCATTCATATAGAAATACAAACACCTCCAGGGATGGGGCATCCAAACTGCCTTGTGCAACCTGTTCCAGTGCCTTGCCACCCCCCCAGCAATATGCTTTAGCTTATGGTTAGCCCTGAAGAGATCAGGCAGTTGGGCTAGATCATCTCTGAAGGTCCCTTCTAACAGAACTATTCTAACACATTATCCACAGTTGTTTTGGTGTCTCCTCTTGAGGAGATGCTCAAAACCCAGCTGGACATGGCTGTGGCCAGGCAGCTGCAGCTGACCCTGCAGAGCAGGGGGCTGCATTAGGACCTCGAGGGGTCTCTTCCAACCCCAGCACTTCTATGATTCACTGGCAGTATGATACAGAAAGGAATCAGTATTCAACGACATCTGGCAAGATGCTTGTTCTGATATGTACTGATGTATCAATTATCTATCAAACTCCTCTATCATTATTTGTCATTCTCCAATACAGACCCTGAATTTATATGCTTTCCTCACTTCATTTCTTCGCCCTAATAATAGAGCACGAATAACCACAAATCACAACTTTCTCAGTGTGATTCCACAACCTTCTTTTTCTACTTCATTGAATGTAGATAATAGATAATTACTTCCGCTGTCAAGAAGTTGAATAAAAGATTGAAATATCCAATATAACTTTACAAAAAAAGATGTAATCAAAAAACACAATGTAAAATCACAAGAGGGAAATAAGCGTTACAATAATAATAATAAAAAAGCTGCAATTGAGGACAGGAATTTACAGAAATATTACAGAGCACAGAAGAAGCAGTTCTCACATCAGTTTTCAACTCAAACTTAACATTACCTCTCTATAACATAATTCACTGTAAGTTCAAATGCTCTGTCTGCCACATTAATATTGATTTAGACAAATACAGTCAAATCAACTTCACAATTTCTTTCCAGAATTAACACATGATGCTAAAACAGTTAATGAAAAATAGACATCTGCTGTAAAAAACTGATAAAAGTTATGACTGACAGACATACACACAGAGTACAGAAGTCATCAGTCTTTCAGATGTAAAATACCAGGCTATTACTGTTGGCATTTTATTTGTCTTCAAACAGGAGATTCAGTATGTCAGGACAAACACAGCCAAAGCCTGATGACCTCACTTTTCAGAAAGACAAACTATTGCAAATGACTTATTACAAGTATTTTAGCCCTGTACAGGGCAGGGGCTCCCATAGCTCTAAGTCATTAAGATTCACAAAAATCATAGAACCATTTGAGATGAAAGAGACCTCTAAAGGTGGTCTAGCCCAACTCCCCTGCAATGAACAGAGTCACTTACAGCTCAGTCAGAGCTCAGAGCCCCGTTCAGTCCGACCTTGAGTGTAACCAGGAGATGCTGCTTTCCTCAAAACACACCCCCAGGAGCTGCCAGCCCTGGGCTACCTGCCACTGCCAGCATTCCCACAGCCACAGCATCTTCCAGATCAACTCCTGTGCTCCCAGCAGCCTTGGAAATAGTCATAGTTTTCTCTCCCTCCAATAACTAGAGCAGTAGCAGCCCTCAAAGCACACAGCACTCCATATTCAAGTGTCTACATGCTGTTCCTATAAAAAAGCAGATCTCTGTTGTTGGCTTTCGACAAAGCAGTTGCTGAAAAGCAAGAGATTTTAATGTGTTTTGGTTTCGAAACAAAAAGCCTTCCCACTAACTGCACCTCTACAGCATTTCAGAATAGTAATCATTTTACAGGAGTAAAAGTCCAAAATAATTTGCTTCCCTGCTAGCTCTGCTTACCAGATATGGTACAGAATACCCAAGTGAGTGATTCAAACCTGAGGTTTTTTCATAATCCCACAGAGTAGCTTGCTCTCTCAATTCCTTATCTGTAGCAAGTAAGGCTAAGGCCTCCAATAGCGTTGTGATGTTAAGAGATTATGTTCGCATGTTATGCTCTCCTTCCCCTACCAAACTGGTGGTTTCCTTAAAATACAGCATCAAACTAGATAACCACAAAACCCCGAGAAAAGAAATTGTCATCTCGGGTTTAAATGCACCTATACAAAAAAATCAGAGAATCACAGGATGGCTTGGGTTGGAAGGGGCCCCAAGAATCATCAAGTTCCAGCCCCCCAGCCACAACCAGGGCCACCAACCTCCAGATCTAGAACTAGACCAGGTTGCCCAGGCCCACATTCAACCCGGTCTTATATACTCCATATCCCTAGAGGAGATTTGGATTTGAAAAGAGAATTCCACAAAACCTCTAAAAAATGTATTTATGTATTTACAGCACAGACTATTACTACACAGCCACACTCTTCCTTTGAAATATATTTAGGTTAATAGCACCCTTGGCAAGGGAGCAGCCCCAGTGGGTGACAGCATCCCATCAGGTGAACATGCACACTACTCTATAAGCACCACACGGTTCTTTTAGGAAAGAGAAATGCTTCCTTCCCTTTTCTAAGCAATATGTTTCCAAGAACACTTATACACATACTGAGGCATTCTCTATTAACGTGAACTGTTGTGCTTTATCACTTTTTACATACAGATAGAATCATAAAATCCTTACAGTTGGAAGGGACTTCAAAGATCATCTCATCCGACCCCCCTGCAGTGACTCCAGCGCATAGAACTTGATGAAAAAACACGCAAAGTTTTCAGCTCAGACTTGCTGCCAATCGTAGCCCAGAGCTAGATTTTACAACCAAATTACAAAAGCCCTAAATCTCAGGTTTTATAACACCATCAGTGACACAGCCTTACTCGTAGAGACGAGACAGGCGCCACTGTAATGTTAACAGCCCGTACATAAACATTTGTTGGCCATTGGGGTGGTGGGGGCAACCCCACAAGGGTCCCTTTGGTGCTGCCCTACAGCTCATAGGGGATTGCATTTGCAGTCTCTCTGGCTTAATTGCTTACCAAGGGCAGAAAAAAAGTCTGCTGGGCAGTAAGATAATTAATTTCATTAAAACCGTAACTGCATCCCTCCTTAAAGTTTGACTTATAACTCTTAAAACTCTTTAAGAAAAAGAGTTTTTAAACAAGAGTTCAAACAAACTGAAAATTAACCATCCAGCTGTCAGTAAAATAGAGCTTGGAGCATTAGCAGGTTTATGAAAGACCTGGGAGAGCATCACCGTTTTCTTGGCGAATAACTTCACAGACATCTGAAGCAGTGGTGAACAGCCAGACTCTTTGTCTTGGGAATCAGAAAGGTACAGCCCATCTGGTCCCACTCCCAGCCACGCACAGGCTGCGGCCAAGCCTCACGGCACATTTCAACAGCTTCATTCACAACAGCTTTAACAAGGAGGCTCGGTTACTTCCTCACCTCGTGGCAGCCCCAGTGCCCCAAAACACAGCAGTGTGACGTCGCTGGCCCCGAGCTGCGCGCTCCCATCTCAGCTGGGAGCTCCAGGCTTCCTGACAGTGCTTCACAGGCATTAAAAAGCTTAGAATTGCAAACAGAAGCCCAAAGGGCGTGAGCAAAATGGTCCTTTTCCAAAGTTACAAACCAAAGAAGTGCTTCTTAAGGAGAGTTTGAGACAACTTCAGTGGCACTGAACAGAGTGTGCTCTAACAGACTGAAGAGATGAACGCGATGGTTCCCTGAGGAAGATTGATGAAATGAACATAACTGAGTCATCTCTGCTTCTGGAGAGACACAGACAGACCTTTAACATCCAGCACTCCAAAATTAAATCCTGGGAGGAAAGAACTGCAGCTTCTTAATGGAGCATGTAAAAAAAAAAAAAAAATGAAAGTGCAAAGGAAATTATTATTTCAAATACATTTATAATAGCAGCTATTAATACAGATAATAATACTCACTACGTTATTATTTTAACAGTTCTATCTAATGAGTAACTACAATGTTGAAGGCACTTACAAACAAAGTGAATCAGAAGAATGTATATTCTGATGAACTGATTTCTGATTTCACCAGGATCTTTTTCTGTGCATGTCAAAAAGCCATAACCTACACAACATGTGATCACCTATTTCTTTTTATCATGTCTACCAGTCACACAGACTGAGAAGTAGTGACATGGTAGGACTGCCTCCAATAATGTAATGTTCAGAACCCTGTGCAGTTCTCAGAACATGACACACACACCAGCTATGCAGCTGAGAGTTGACAGATGCTCCATTCCAAACACAGTACTGCTCAGTAAGGATGCGTTCTCCTGTTCGAGCAGCACTCTGTGCTGCTTGGGAGCATCAGAGAGTCAGAAGTTCTGAGTTACTTCCACAGGAGCAGGGCACCAAAGGGTTTGAATGTGAATCGACACATCACCAGCAAACTAAAACATTCACATTTTCTATCTGCATTCAATTACAATTGAAAAAATCATTCTTATCAAAGCATTTTACTTAAACAGTTGATTTTACTTAATTAATGTGACTTGTTCTGTATCACTGAACATTCATACATATCAATCCCAAGCATTCAGAGCGATTTACAAGTGGTTTTATCGCTTGCCCTTTCCACAGGCCCTAACCAACTACATCCCTGGCCATAACAGCCATACTTTATAGTCACAAAATAAAACCCACATGGGTGTATTCAAGCACAACTTACATCTTTACAGAAAAGCAGCAGTATAACACGATGCAGATCGTTTTCTGAGTATGTTTGACACTTCTGTTCAATCCCACCTCCTTTTTCCATCACTAGTACCATGAAAACTTATGTTACTCATTACAAAAGACACAATCACCAAACTAGCTCAGCAGCCCCTTAGGAAACAGCCCCCCTCAGGTCTGTGCCACATGGAGCTGCTCTCTGCAGGACTGCCTGCCCATCTCTCTTCCCCATTATCCTGAAAGACAGGTAAAGCAACATTCAGGCAAATCTGATCTACAAGCAAGCAGTTCTCAAGTTCAGGACTGAGCAGGATGATGTGCAAGCAAATGCCAGGGAGGCACTTAAAATAGGGTCTCCACTTGGGAAGAGATTATGTGATTAAACCTGACAGCACTGCCAGCTGACTTTTAAAGGGGTAGAGATATATTTATGAACTAAAATCAAGACTTTCCAATACACTTTGTTGAAAGCTACTCGGCAGATGACTAAAAATGGCACCGCATCTCCATGTCCAAAGCCCACAGAAGTCCATTAAAATTTGATTTTGCCTATAAGTGAAGCTACCAAGCAAACAGATCTCAAATCAAAGTCCTGTCTCACTGGGTCTGTCATCAGAAGTTCACACATAGTACAATTACATACCAAATATTTCCATATTTTTATAACAAATTAAGCTTTCCAACCCCTTTTCAATGCCATTCATCAATTCTCTTCATTAATAAAAGTGACTGTTATTCAAGCTCCCCTCACAGCAGCAGGCACATTTCCACCACTATGAGCATCTCCCTGCTCAACAGCACGATCACCTGATTTCCTTCAGAACTACATCTGAATATCCTTCGTTTCCCAAATTGAAGTTAGTTATTCAGAAAAAAAGATGCAACACATTCTCTAGAAGTTATCAGTGCTGGAGGAATATCAGCGCCCAGAACTGGACACAGCATTCCTGACGTGGCCTCAGCAGGGCAGAGCAAAGGGAAGTAAAATAGGTTGCCTAGGAATAATAGAAGCCTGACACATGAAGCATTCACATTATAACAGGTCTGTAGGAAAAGTTAAGTACCCCTGATCAAAGGTAGAATATGCATTTGCTTATGCTCCAAAATGAAATACTGATGCCAACACAGTCCCAGAGTCTGAGTAACTGCAAAAAGATCCACCAAAAGGTATCTGCTCTGTTAGGAAGTAACCACAGTAAGAGGAAAACCCAACAGCTGGAAAGGACTGTAAAAAAAAAAAAAAAGTTTAATTTCCTAAATAAATTAATACAGTTGTAATTGTGACTTTTTTTTCTTTATAGTTACATTAAAAAACATGGCTTAGAAGCACTACCACCCTTCCAGAACTGCTTATATATAAAGGAACATTCTTCAGTTTCCAAAAAGCAATACATAGTGCATTGTTTTCAGAGGATACAACTTGGGCAGTCTTAAAACCCACAGGTTGGGCATTGCTTAATTCCATGACTGAAGTTCAGAGGTAGGGCCTGACAGAGAGGTGACAACACATACATGTATTCAGTTATTTTGAAATGACTGCATGTGGAAGTTTCAGACATTCACAGGTATCAGAAGCATGTTCACATCATCTCTACAACTAAAATCTCTTTTTCTTTTACAGAATCATTTCTTCTACTGCACTTTTGTCAGCACTTTTGCACCTCTACTTCAAATAAGGGACGCAAAAACGAGATGACCAAAATATCCCATATAAAACTGAGCATTGTTGTTTTCTTTATGGATGCAAACTACCAATGGAAGTTGCATTTCAAGACCTTCAACCCTCACAACTCAGAATTCCATCTGCCATTTCTCATGGCCACATGATAAATGGCAGCTTCCACCTATCCTTGGATCACAGAGCTTTCCTCCCCCAGCTTCATGCTCTTCCTAAGGAACTTCATGTTGAAGCTGAACGGTGGCATCATTTCATAAGCAAAAAGCTCTTCGTGTTTCATTCAGTTTGGATTGCTTCAGCTATTTAAGACGTTCAGATTTTTCTCCCCCCCATATCATCCCATTACTCCTTTATATTAACTTGTATCACGCTGCTAACTTCTGTCATCAGCAACTTTCATGAACACATTCCATTTTCTGGGCCAAATGCAAACATTATCTAGATGAAAAGCAAACAAAAAATTCACAGTTTCATTATGAAATCCTGAACAACCCAGCTTCATCAGGCAGTCCTAAGAAATCAAAGTACACCTCACCAAAAAAAGCAATAAGAAACAGATCAAAAGTTTTTTTTCACTATAGCCTCCTATACTAAGGCTGCAGAGGACACTCATTCAAATGGAGAACACTCCAGCACTTGAGGAGGAAAAAAAAGAAACAAACACTGAATTGTCAAACGAACAAAACAAGAAATAGTACTACATAATGAAGAAAATGCATTAACATGAACTGTACCTGCTTTTCCTTTCCATGAGAATAGCCATATAAGAAGCTGGTAAAGCAGCACCAAAACCAGGAGACCAAAAGTAGAATTTTCCAAGTAGTTTCCTGAAAATGTAATTTGTACATGCATTACACACACGAAGCAGCCTCAATATTGATGCACAAGAGTATATTTTACCTTCATCAGAAAGTTATGCACACTCCATTACAATGAATGTTGTCTTTTACATCCATCAGCGCTTACAGGTTAATACAGATAAATACTGATCGTTCTTAACGTGGAATAGTTCTTCTCAGAGGGGTTCCCAGAGCATTCTGTTAACATTTCATAACCTAAAACTTCATGAGCACATCCACTTCAGTTAAAGGATTACTTTAATGTAAAGAAAGCGATACTTCCAAGAGATGCTTCCAAAAAGCTGCAGATGCTCATTCAAACCTTACAGTTGCTCCTTTTTCTCTGCTGTTTGTCTGCACACATCTCCTCAGGAAGATGTGTTTTGTGGAATGTGGGAATGCAATCCAGTGAGCCAGAAATCAAATCAAATTGTTCTACGATACAGCATGCTTTGAAGACAGGCAAACTGTTGCTAAAAACAGTAAATTACTCACTTATAGTAAGCCAAAGAATTAATTAAAACTGGAACCAGGAGAGAAATCCCAGTTCTATTAAGGGCAGTGGGAAAACTCTCACTTTTTGCGACCAGATCTGGGTTTCACTCAAGAGTTCACACAATTTTAGCCTTCAGAACTCTTCCAAGAGCTGAAAAAAGAAGATTCACACAAACACCAACATCTTAAGAAGATGTCTATAAACTGGTCACTGCGAAAACAGGACCAAAATGACTGTCAGAGACAGTGGCCTCCACCGCACTTGATCTGCTCCAAACAGCCACACCTTCTGACTGACTTGGGCTGATCACAGAAGCAAGCAATAGTCAGCCAGTCTTGAAATTTGATAACAAATGCACTTCAGTTCTACTGTGGCTGCTCAGCTGATAGGCATTATTATATGAGGAAAATACAGTGGTGTCTCCCCTACTAAAATAAAGTAAATAAAATACAAACGTGATTTTCCTATATGAAATTTCATACTGATATACAGAGAGAACTGAAAGTATTCATCATTTCCACCTGGATTCAATCACATTCACTCTTGCTGCGGAAGGAATGATTAGCTTCGTTTCATACTTGCTAAAATACATGCTAAAATAACATGAGCAGTGAGCAATGCCAGCTTACATTCAGAAGAGAAAAGAAAGCCAATGGATCACCAACAAGTGATGTAATGGCAATTATACACACTACTCATTCCCACAGCTGCAAAAGGATAACTTCTCAGGATGACAATGCCAAACGCTGCAGTAGCTAAAGTTCATTATTAGGACTCTCTTGGAAAGCAATCACTGTATGAAGTTTCAGAGAAGTCATCTGAAACATCCTAATAAGTATGAACACATCCTCCCAGACACATCTGTTAAGTAACAGAACAAATGCCTTTTCTGTGGGAAAGAAACAGGAACTTGCTCTTCCTGCACAGATCCGAATCGCTCCACGAATGCTACATGTTCAGTGTGATAAGATTTAGGTAAAAGCAGTATATATTTTACACAATAAAAGTCACTGGAAATTTAAATGTCCAATCACAAAGTGGAAAAACTGAATTTCCACTAATAAATGAAAGCAAGCTTTTCGTTGCTATTTACACAGCTGTTTTTACACGGTTTTTACACAGTCTTGTGCTGCATATTGGAATAAGAAGCTTATGTTTTCTTTTTGACTATTCATCTAATTCCTCATTGTATCACTGTATCCAAAGCTGAAAGGAGAGTAGATACATACAGCTGAATTGAACCAAGCAAGCTAACGGAAGGCTGTAAGTAAACAGGCAAACTGAATCACTCTAACTGCTAAGCTAATTGAGCCATAACTTCATTAGGTTTTGCATTCATTTAATAGAACTGCAAACCTAAAACTCATGCCCGTCTTTTAACCAGTGTAATGCCTGCCAGTGAAGGAGCCTAGCACCTCTGTCTGAAGCACAGACAGATGTAGCCTACTGCATTATGTGAGCAAAGAGATGACAGCCACAGCTGGGCTGTCACACATCCCTAATGTGGATCACCACCTCCACAGCTCTGCCAATAGAGCAGGCTGCACATATTCACTATTTCACTTCAAGAAAGAAAAGAAACTAAAAAAGCAGCAAACTTGGTGATGCCTTCCAGAATGAGAACTCTTCCTAAAGTCACTGCTGAAATTGAACTTGGATTCTTTTGAAATTTTACTCATCTATGAAAAGGAAACAATATTCAACAATTATTGAAATCATCTAAATTGCATTTTCTTGTCTAAAACATTATGCCTTCAGTATTGGCAGTTGTTTTGGTTTTGGTAGTATTTTCCAACGAGGAAAACTACAAGAGCATCAAAACCACACATTAGCACAAGTCAAACATCCCATTGACAATTACATTTCATAGTTAGGTCTTTCAATTACTCCTGGGAGAATAAATGGTATTTCCTACAGAATACAGTATAAGACAGTGATTGAAAAATCACTGAGATTTTGGTAAATGTACAAAAAAATGAAGTGGTCACTTCATCTTGGAGACCCTAACATGCCTACCTGCATCAAAACAGAACAAAGAAACACAACTTCTAACCAGATCAAGAATTGTGCAGGTAAATAATTTAACAAGTCCAGCTACGAATCCTTTAGCCCACTGCTCTGCTCCAGGATTCCAGGGGCTAAATGTATGGGGACTGCTGGACAACTCCACTTCTTTGTTACGGCCACTCCTGCTTTCTAGAAACTCTCCTACTCAGAGTATGGAGCCTGCAGGAAATGCTGCATCAACTCAGAGCTCTGGGCAGCTCAGGTGTCCACAGAACTAACACATGGGAATTGAAGAGGGAATCACAGGGAATTGAACCTTTGGATAAGAGAAAAAAAAAAAAAAAAAAAAACATAACTCACCCTGCAACTAAAAAGGACCCAAAAATGGTCCACACCCCATTTCACCTCTAACCACTACCTAGATTCAGATTTAAAGGATCTGGGTCTCTACAGTCTTTGTATGAATGGTCATAACTTGACTTCAGAAACATTCAGGCCACTGTTAAACACTGAACCTATAGTGTTCTGCCATTTTTTTGATCGATTCAAACATACAGTACCAAATGGAATTCTGGGTCGGAAAATGAGATAATTATTTTCTCTCTGAGGAGCTACTGAAAGAAGTTAAACATTTCCCATATCACATAGAAATTAACTCAAAAAATCATGAGTTCAAACATATATCTTAAATAAAACAACCACATCACACAAAGTAGTAACAAATATGCAACGGTGTTTCACGGGCACAACTCCATCCTGTCATCTTCCCATTAGATTAGAGAAGGAAGCTTACATGGATTAAGCTGCAAGACAACTAACCACTAAGTAAAATCCAAGCAGTGAACTTATCAACATTATGAACGCAGCAGTTCTTCAGAAATAAAGGTGTACAACCCAGAGGTTTTAAAAATATCATGCATTTAATAGTGCCCATTGGTTTGCCCCCAGTTTCGCTCTTCATTACACTTGTTTTCTTGATCATATTCAACTATAATACTGACTTGTTCACAGAACCTATCCTTGATAAGTCTCAAGCATCTTCTTGATTAATCTAGACCCCAGTTTAAATCCCATCACTGTGTGAACAGGATAGAATTGTTCTCTTCCTCCCAGCTGACTACTTCGCACTTTTCTCTGTCAAGCTTTTTCCCCTAAAAATCAAGAGATTCTTCTGAAACAATCTGACAATCAGTTTTGGATTTTCTTATCACAAATAATCTTGAACAATCTCGCACTAAATTCTTTATTTCCAGACTCTGTTGCTATATATAGAACAATTAACATAGCAGGAACATTATTGGCAACCTCTTCCTACAGTGAAAACTTCCACACACTTCAACTACATGTTAATGATTTACTAACTGCTAGAAGATAAGAGACCATTCTCCTTTAACAATCCTAGAAAGCAATCTCATCAATTTCAATTCCAGTTGCAGTTGCTATATATTACACTGATCAGCAAACGGTCACCACATCCGTATTCGCTCTTCAAAGAGCACCAGTTAAATTGGGAGGCATAACTTTTCTGATAATCACGTGATGCTCTAGTTGTTTGAGATGTCTGTTTGCATTCAAACCTTTCTAGGTGAGAAAAATCAGGCCTCCTTAGATAACCTCTACAACGTTCCTGCACTGAATTCTTTGGAATTGGTATCAAATAGAAAAGGGATCCATGTGAAAATATTGCCATGTTTACTGATTTTAAAAACATTTACATCAGAAGGGGGAAAAAAAAGTGCCTATCGTGTACCATCAATTGCTAAAGCCAGAATGCACAGCTGTTGCTTGTCTTACTCATACCCATTACAAATATGTCTATTAAAAAACAAAAATCAACAAGTTATTATATAAATTAATAAGTTACATTAGTGGTTTTCCTACTACATTTGACTTTTAGGACAGTATACCAACCTTAGAATGCAAAAGCAAGCAATATACAAGGTCCCATTTGCTGTCAGAAAGGAAGTTGATTGCAAGATCTCAGGCAGCAGTTTGTGCAAATAATAGTCAAGTTTTCGTTTCCTGAGAATAGCTGCAATCTGAGGGAGGAGAGAAGAAAAAAAGGGAGGACAAACTTCAATTCAGTTAGATTCTTTCTTGCACACTGTAAAGAAAAGAAAAAAAAGTACACTGAGATATGCCCATTTAAGCAGTAAATCAAAGCTCCTTAAATTTTCTGGTTTTATGAACAATACCACAAAGATTTCCTTTGAACTTGCTCCAGATATTACAGTATTTACACCAGGAAATACACCACATAAGCCTAAGTGGAAACTATGGGAGAGGTTTTATTACCTTGTTACCACTGGACACGTTTGTCAGAAATGCTGTCTGCCAGACAGCAAAGTTTAAGACGTAATAAACTCACAGAGATTTGTCTTTTGGGCCATTGGACTACCTCGTAACAAAGGTCAGTGTACCACTAACCAATCCAGACACGGGCCCTCCACTGTGCCTATGAAGTGCTGATGCATTTCTAAAGGTTTTCAACTCCAACCAAACAACTCTAAGCCCTCCAAAAAAAATTTTAACACATTCTTGACAGATTTTACTGAAATGTTACGTAGAAATATTGTTACGCATGCCTGAAGTACAAAACAGGTTGGATCTGAAAAATGTGTGTTCTGTTTGGTCAGTTTAATTTATGCTATGAAGAATTGCTAGTTAATGGCTCAAACACAGCACATCCTCAACAGCCTTCTTGTCCACCAAAATCCTACAACTACTAGAACAAGGAGCCAAGCTTTTCTCAAGATGTACATGGAGTTAAGGCAGAAGGCAATGGACAAGTTCAAATAACAGAAACTCATATTAGACAGGAAAAAAAAATAATATATTATCCTTTGAGGTGGCTGAATATCAGAATAAACTGCCCAAAGAGGTTGTGGACTCTCCATCACCAGAGATCCTCCAAGCTCAGATCAGGAAATGCCCCAAACACACCTACCCAAGCTGCCCTGCTTCGAGCCCAAAGCTGGGACCTCACGGCCTCCAAATCAACGCGGTTCCATGCAATTATAATTTGGGTGCACTGACAGTTTTTAATAGCAGTATCATTTTCATCTGATTTCCCAGGGACCCTGATTTCCCAGGGACCCTCAAAACTCATAACCAGAGCTTTCAACCCGTGCCTACAATCAGAAAAGTTGCAGAAAGAAAGAACTTGGAACTACCAGCGCTGATGAGAACAAGCAGCCCGTTGATTCAGTAACACTTGAAGAGTTGGTTTCTCAATTCAAAGATACAGGGGAAGGAACTGTTCTCAAAATCTGTCTACTCACACCAAATAGAAGATGTTTTAGATGCAGAGATAAGACAAGGCTTCTGCTAGAACCAACCATAAGAGTTCTGCCAAAATAAGTACCCAAACAAAGCCTGAAATAAGGATTAAGGAGAAATATACGCAAGAACAGACTTCTGAAAATAGATTAATGCACCACTTAATCACATGTCAAGACTGCTAAAGCCACAATGGATTAGGCAACAACACAATCCAGGTAATCTTTTTGTTGCAGCAAAGCATTAATGCATTCTAAACACCAGATTACTTGTCACCTCCTCAGCTATTTCCAGTCTACTGTACAACAGCTGTGACAATTTGGAACAGAACCTTAGAACTGAAGAGTGAAGTCCTGTTTCCTCAGAAATAATTTGTTTCTTCTGATGTAATTTTTTTATATCTTTTTATATTTCTGGTATAAAAATAAAATACTGGCATGTTATAAAGCAATGTCAAATCAAAAGCTGATGATGAATTCTGTAGCTTCTCCAATAAGTTTTAGAACAGTTTTCCACTTTCCCTTCTCTCAATTCTCAATTCCTAAGAGAAAGGCAGGAAAGAACCAGGAACAATGACACACATGGCTGAGGAAATGCTGTTTATGATGACTGAAGGAGCTTAACATGTAAAATCAATGCAGCTTGAGGCATGCACAAAGATAGATAATGCTCATGGGTGGTTTGTTTTTTATTTGGGTGACGGTGCACTGGACCAGGCTGCCCAGGGGGGTTATGGAATCTCCTTCTCTGGAGATATTCAAGACCTGCCTGGACGCCTACCTGTGTGACCTGGTGTAGGAAACCTGCTTTGGCAGGAGGGTTGGACTCTATGATCTCTAGAGGTCCCTTCCAACCCCTATGATTCTATGATTTCCACAGTGCCTTACATCCATCAACTAAGCTAAATACAACTAAGTACAACTGAAACCCAACAATAGCAGGTTACAGCAAGTTTCTCCCCTTTCCCCCCACCACTGATGGTATGACTACACAGAATGAACACCAGAGATACTTCCAGACTCCACCTCATAATCCCTTCCAGCTTTCCAAGTCACAAGAAGTACTCTCACAGCTGAAATAGGCAAGAGAGATTCCCAAATCTGTCAGCCCAAGGCATTTCCTGATTCCCACTGGGATAAACCCCATTCAGATGAATTGGGAGGACACTACGATGAAGGACAAATGCTTCATAACAAAGGCTTTGCTCAGGCCTTAGCACCAGATATAAGTAGTAGGTACCAGCACAGAAGGAAAGGGCTACCAGCAAACCCAGTGGTTACCTTCTTGGCAAGCTGTTAATGTCCACAAAGAGAGTGCTAACAGACAGAGCACAAGGTAGTATGAAAACGTGTGCTACATGAGGCTCCCTGTCACAGAGTCAGACCCAGGAAATGGCTATCTCAAGGAAAACACATTTGCAGCTCTCCAGAACTATGGGAGGAGAGCTCACTACAGTCCAGTACAGGAGGGTCTGACTTTTTACACCATCTGTTAGTAATAGGACAAAGGGGAACAATTTTAAACTAGAAGAGGGGAAATTTAGAAGTTAGGAACAAATTTTTCACTCAGGGGGTGGTGAGGTCGTGGCACAGGCTGCCCAGAGAAGCTGTACATGCCCTACCCCTGGAGGTGCCCAAGGCCAGGTTGGATGGGGCCCTGGGCAGCCTGAGGTGGTGGGGGAAAACCAGCCCATGGCAGGGGTTGGAACTGGGTGGGCTTTAAGGTCCCTTCCAACTCAAGCTATTCTGAGTTTCTATATAAATGGAGCAGATGAACCCTCAGAGTTCATTACTTGGGTACCAAAGGGTGGTCTGCATCATGACCTTAGCACTGACAGATGAAGAAGTTTGGGATGTTACTTGCTACAGGAATGAAGGACTGCAATTCTAAATCAACTGACTGTTCCCAACAGTTCACTAGCACGTGTCCAGGAGCTGCACCAAGCAGATCCATGCCTCCCAGTGCTCTTCTCTCCATAGTTTCTCAGCGACATTCTTCTCTTTTTAAGACAGAGCAGCAAGGAAAATTCTTCAATGCTTACAAAATTCTGCAGATTTCCAGCATTAGTAAGAACGCGTGGCATGTCTGCAACATGAGTGGAACAGTTGTATTAGATAATGCCATGAGTGTTTGCCACTGCTTGAAACCCAGACACCGTATTCCTTCCCTTCGATTTCACACTGTCTATGCTGCCTCACCTCTCCTCCTAACCCTAAGTTCTATGTGCAATCCAGGGCACGGAAGAATGCACCCCTCATACCACTACAAGATCATGATTTCATGGGACAAAAAGGATAACCCTTTGCAATACAATATCACCTTTTGTTTTATTATTATTATTATAGAAGTGTGGAATAGTTTCATAGATGCTAACAGATATCCCTGTCTGTGCTGCTCTCTGGCTAGCAGGCACAAGGCAGCTTGTGTTTCTCATCTGCCTAAATATTCCATATCATCCATTTAAAAACAAGTGACAAAGCTTGTAAAATCAGAATATCACCCAGTATACACAGGGGAGACAAGAAAGGGAATAGAAGACCTAATAAAACCAATGCCCTGCATATAGCTGATATTCTACCAAGCCCTACCACACAAAGCAGTATGCATGTTATTAACACAAAGCATCACTTAGGTAATTGGACTTTCTCAAGCAGATTTGCTCTCTGCAGCTGAAGAATATTCTAGTTTGAAGTACTTAGTATTTATTTATTCACTAAGAAAATTACAGCTCAGGTAAGAACTGAGCATTTGTGCTGTGGCAGAACCTCTTATAACTTACTTTGTAGAACTCCAACAACAATAAAAATATCTGAGATTTCAAAGCTGGCATCATCTCAGCACAGCTTAAGTGTTCTTACACTATTATTATCCTGGAGATAGGATACAAAGCTCAGCTTTCCCAACAGTTTTGCACTCTCAGTGAATCTCATCCATCTCAGCCCCCTACAAGAAATCCTTTTTTAGATTCACAAACAACAACCAAGAGCAAAAGGGAATTTAAAACAAGTTATGCACTGTCACAGGGAAGATGTCCAGAGAGGGAAATTGCAAAAGTCCTGAAAGCTATCTGCATCCACATATTATGGCTCCTTTCAGATCAACACAGCCCACAGGAAATGCAGATAGTTCCAGATTAAAAATGGGAAACGTGATTGAAGTTTCGCCCACATTCACATACAACAGTTCAGACCTCAGACAACTAAACTTACACACAAGACAAGCAATACCCACACGCAGGTAAGAAGTCAGTGTGATGAAATATGCCCCAATTTCTGTCGCGTGCCACCTCTGCCCTACATGCACATGCTGAAAGAAGGCTGGAGCAGAACCAGACTTGCCTGGTTCCAAATAAAACAATTAGTTTGATACTGCACATGTCATCAGGTGAAGCCTCCTGAATAAGTTAAATGACAGAGGGAGGTTTTCTTCCTACTCCCAAGACAGACACAGTAGCTCCCCGTGTCCCATTAACGCCTGAGGGAAAACAGAAAGCCCCCGATCTGTCAGAAAAGTAACTCTTTTCATTATTTTGCATGAGTTAGAACCTGAAAAACAAAATTCAGCTGTGTTTTAATGCAGGTCTGGCAGTGTCAGACTTCTAAATGGAATCCCATACCCATCCATCCTACCTATAAACAAAGGGGACAAATAGTAGGATTAATAGACCGCAGATATCACGATTTTTTTTTATTGTTACTTTTATGTACAGTATAAGACGGAGTAAAGAGACTTGGAAGAAGGGAGCCACTCCTCTAACCGAATACAAAAACTCTTGAAAGGACATCTCCAGTATCTTCAGTTTTCACCTATGTCCCTTAACTCCAGGCTCTGCAGGAGGCGTTGACTCAGTGCATGTGCTAACTGGATGACCAACTCACACACCTTAGTGGATTTTGTGATAGTCTGAAAAAACACAGCTTGCACCAACTCTGCTGTGTGAGTACAGCATTATTTTGTTCCTCTCCTTTAAAACACCATTTTTTAAGTTTGCACAAACTTGATGTTTAAGAATGCAACCCCCTCCATCAAACCTTAGTGAACTTAGCCCAGCATGCAACGCTGACTGATGGAACTGAAAAAAGCATAATCATTTCTATCCCATTCCTTCACAATTGAGCATATTATAACAAATTTAATTGAAAGAAAAACATCAACAACTACAGAAATATTCAGAGACCTGGCCACACGTCCATGCACAGAGCTCCATGACTTCTATCAGTGCCTACCTAGCGTGCTTAGGCACATTTAAAATGCAAATCAAGACACTACTGATAATGCTGTGCACATTATTTATATAAGACATACATGGCAAATCATTAACAAGCTAGGAAAACTCTTACACCACAAGTCACGTCAATGGATCCTTAGAGATCATCCTGCTCAACCTCTTCATAGCTAAACCACATTACTGAGGGCAGTGTGTTATGTTTCTTGAGCACCAACATCAACCACCTCTCCAGCAAGTCTGTACCACTGTCTGCTCACCCTTATGATAAAGCCATTTTTGATTATGGCCAGACTGAGTTTCCCCAGTGCAGCCCTGTGCCATTTCCACATATCTTGTCATCCGGTCCCCTGAGCAGAGCCTGGCACCTTCACTGCTTCCCCTCCTTGGGGACTTAAGGAGAAAACTGAAAGCAAAGCAATCCTCAGCATTTAAACCAGATAAGAAAGTGCCGTATACCACTCACGTGACCTAGAGACCAATGTCAGACTTGTTTCAAAACTATATTTGAATATATTAATTAAAACACATACACTTAACGTTCTACATTTTTGCAATTGTGCACGAATTTTCTAAGGACATTATTCCCTTGCTTTAAAAATGATTTTTAAGCATTTTGGAATGACTTAATCTCAAATGCCCTCAGGTAACATTTGCATTTCGAAAGACACTGATTGCTCCCAGTAACTCCTCTTATACGTTCCGATCTCGTGTTCAATTAGCTGGTACCACCCTGATGTCACAGATAAAACATCTGGAAGTGAGGCTTCGTAATTTCATAAGATAGCTCCCGCAGAACCCTAAAGATGACTGTGTTGCCCTGTTCTGCCCTCCAACTTCCTTCCTCTGTGTCTTGAGAGATGTTGTACAAGGATTAGCATTAGGGATATGGGTTGTTTTGTTGTGTTTGGTTTGAACTTTCCATACCGTTCACCCAATAAAGAAAATAGGAATGAACAGGAGCACCCACGTACTCCCTGAACTACATCTACATTACCTTCAGTTCTGGCATCACCCTCAATCCACAGAGGCCTTCTTTCACCACTTGTTTCCCTCTTCCCGAACAGAGGAAAGGTCCCCCTTGGAATGTCTGCCCCATTCCTTTTTCCAGCTCTTTTCCTCTTATCTTTACATTCTTGTGCTGCACTGCAGCACTGTACCAACTTCAGAGAACAGATGTACACCTGCTGGACAGAAACCCCTGTGCCAGGTTTGCTGGTTCCCAGTGCCTGTACAGCTGAGTCTGGGACCTCTCTCCATCACTGGCACTGCAGGCCCCACGATGTCCTTGCACCTTTCAGCATCAGCTCCTCAGTGCAGCTGAACTCCTTCACTGATTCTTTCAGAACTTCAGAACATTTCCCCCACTGAAATAAACCCCTCACCAGAAGACTATTTTTGGTTTATTTTAGCTTTATGAAAGAATATTACTGGTCTGTCCTAAAAGCTGCCTGAACAGACCAGAATGATCACAGCCTGGAATGAAGATGTCGCAACCAGACTCTTTCTTTAGTAACATTTAAACTAATTTTAGTCATAATTACAGTGACTTCCAGAAGAACCTGAAGGCAAGAACGCACTGACCTGCAGGTCCCTCAGAACACGGCACAGAACTGAGATGATGAGCTATCCCAGCACAACACGATTACAGCATCACACCCTGCCACAAACTAATACCATTTCCTGATGGGCCAATGGAAGCAAGTTACAGGGTAATGCTAACAGCCTTCTGAGGCTCCCCATCCTACCTCCAAAAACATAATTGTACACAGCACAAACAACAAAACAGATCACATTTTAATATCTCCAGGAATTCTGGAGTATTTAAGAATACAAAGTGCCCAGTGCAGCCATCTCACGCACCTCAGGAAGATAACACAGATGTCTGTGCCTACATGGACTGATAAAGCTGCATCTGTTTGGCGCTTGCTGACTCCAGGCTGGGTTTGGGATGAATCCAAACAGCTCTCCCTATGAGATACCACGGGTGAAGTGAGGCTGGAGCGAGGCAGGGCTGGCAGGCACCAGCTGCCCTTGGGCTGGGCTCTGGCCCTAACCCATAGGGTTTAGGTACAGCCAGGAAAGTCACACATCAGGCTGGAAAAAGAAGGAGGGAGCCCGGCTTAAATTAAACAGAGACAGATGGCCAGGTCAGGAGAACGACAAGGGGAAGGACACAGACAACTCAGCTGTCCCACGGGCAAGAAGTCAGAAGAATCAACTTCACAGTGAAGTAGGAAGCAAACCATTTTTACCTCATGAAAGGAAATGTTACTATCACATCTGAGAGCTAAGGGACAGCTGGTTGCTCTTCAAGAAGGAAGTTGTAAAGGCGCAGGAACAGGCTGTTCCATGAGCCACAAAATGAGCCAGCGGGGAAGAAGACCGGCGTGGATGAACAGAGAGTTTTCTTGAGGCTCCAAGAGAAAAAGAGAATTCGCCCGTCCCTTCTTCTGCAGGAGGTAACTCAGAAAGAGTACAAAGAAATTGTTAAGATGTGCAGAGAGAAAATTAGAAAGGCAAAAGCTGCCCAGCTTGAACTCAACCTGACCACAGGGGTAAAAGGGAACAAGAAACTCTTTCACAAACATATCGACAGTAAGAGGAGGACTAAGGAGAATCACTGTTCTTTACTGGATGAAGCTGAGGACATGATCACTGAGGATAAGGAAAAAGCTGAGGTTCTCAGTGCCTTCTTTATGGCTGTCTTTAAAGTCAGAGCAGTTATCCTCAGGGTCCTCCACTCTCTGACCTAAATCAGAGACTCACTACTGCAACTGGACTATCTCAAGTCCACAGGGCCAGATGAAACCTACCCGAAAGCACTGAGGGAACTGGCAGAGGTGACAGCCGAGCCACTTTCCATCATCTATCAGCACTCCTGGTCAACCGGTGAGGTCCGAGAAGACCGGAGCCTTGCCAATGTGACTCCCATCTACAAGAAGGGTTTTAAGGATGCAGGGAACTACAGGCCTGTCAGCCTGACCTCAGTGCAAGGGAAGGTTATGGAGCAGGTTCGCTTGAGCGAGATCATGTGGCACGAGTGGGAAAACTGGGGGATCGGGCCTAGCCAGCATAGGGTCATGAACGGCTGGTCCTGCCTGACAAACCTGATCTCTCCTACGATCTAGTGACTCGCCTGGTGGATGAGGGAAAGGCTGTTAACGTCATCTACCTAGACTTCAGCAAAGCTTTTGACACTGTCTCACACAGTATTCTCCTGCACAAGCCAGCAGCACATGGCTCAGACAGGTAGCCCAGGATGGATGCTAGGAAATATTTCTTTTCTGAAGGAGTGGTCAGGCACTGGAATGGGCTGCCCCGAGAGGTGATGGAGTCACTGACCCTGACGTGCTCAAGGAACGTCTAGACACTGTATTGAGGAACATGGTTTAGTGAGAACTACTGGAGATAGGTGCATGGTTGTACTGGATGATCTGGTAGGTCTTTCCCAACCTTGGTGACTGTACGAATCCCTCACTCCAAATTATTGATTAAGCATTTTTATCTACTGGAACACACCTCATCAAAAAAAAAAAAAAAAACACATGTGAAAAACCTTCAACCCCTGAGGAAACAGAGGACTTTGCTCTGACACGTGTAACGAACAGCAGGTTTCCCACATGAAATCAATGGAAACCAAAGGCAACAGAGGCCAAAAGATAACTCAGACCTGAAAACACAGCCACTCACTACTGGACCCTTCATTCCTTCCCCCAGCCTGATACAATCCAACCATGACCTCACTTTCTTCTCCCTATTCTAATTTCTAGGAAAAGCCCAAATCCTTCAACTCTGAAGACACAAGATTACATCTCCAAATATATATATTTAATCTTTATCTAGTATTCTTAAGGAAACTTAGAGGTAAAGCACACCAACTTTTGATTAAGATTTTCTTCAGCAAAACTTTCTCAAAAGACTGAGACAGTTTTAAACAAGTCTGTATTTATAGGTGGTTTCTTAGTTTTTTTGTTTTTTGCTTTTTTTAATATAGCAGTTCAGCAACTTCTAACTTTTTCTTTCACATGCTTTCCTCCAGGAGCCTCAATAAACGCTGTAACTGCTGCTTCAGAACCTTCCTGGTGAGTTGTGAATCAGTGAAAGTTCAGTACTTGTTACATCTTACTCTTCTGGTGTTACTGAGTTTCTCTTCCACTGCCCAGCATAGCTGTAATGGCCTTAAGTTGCACCCAGGAGGCTCAGTTTGGATATTAAGAAAAGGTTCTGCTCAGAAAGAGCAGGGAGGTATTGGAGCAGGCTGCCCAGGGAGGTGATGGAGCTAATATCCCTGGAAGTGTTTGTGTAATGTGGAGACATGGCACTGAGGGACATGGATAGTGGGCATGGTTGGGATGGGTCCACAGTTGGACTCAAAGATTTTAGTGGTCTTTTCCAACTAAAATGATTCTATGATTCAAAATCAGGACTGAGAGAAACATCACATCCTGGCCTGCTGATCAGGACAGCTAACAGAAGGCACAGGTTTGCACCATACAGGCTTTGTAAATCTTGGACCTAAGAGCTCCCCTAAGAATTCAGCTGGGTGTTCTGTTACTCAGCCAGCATATAGAAAGCATCTCTCTTTTGGGAAAGGCATGAGCACCTAAAATGCAAGACCACAACTGTGAGTGGCTGCTATAACCATTTGGTTGAATTCAGAGCAGTTCACCCACAGAAAGCAAGCCTCTCAGAAGAGCTACGCAAAGGAATGCTTCATTTGTGAAATGTAAGCAGTCCTAATTATGAAACAAGCATTCCTGCCAGCCACTTCATGGCAAGAAACGTATCAAAAACATTATTTTTAACATCATAACCTCCAAATCCTTCAGGTTACCACCTTCTCATCCTCTCATCCTGTCTGCATACAGCAGCTTGACTCAAGTGGTCTTTAATCCCAAAACCTCACGGGTTATTTTCATGGCATTTCAGAAGGTGGTGGCTCAAAGAATAAGAAATAATTTCACTCAATGCATAACAAGATGTCAGAGCATCACCCATAAACTCAGGACTTGATGACTGAGACTTTTTGCATGAAAGAAATACCATTCCAGAGGAATATGCAGCTCACATCAACTCACCACGCTGTTTAAAAAGGACCTTTTTTTCCTGATGCTGCCCCATTCGAGCCAAAGTGCAGACACATAAGGAGCAGTTGGAGTGGCTGACATTTTTCAAGGTATTTCAGGTTGCTCAAGCATTCAGGTATCTCTGGATCTAAAAAGTTCTACAATTACACAGGTGCTTCCAACCAAACAAAGCCACCAGGCAGATGTACATCTCCACACCAATACCACATTACCATGCCCTGTGTATGAGCACCAGGAAGATCCTTTCCCCTGAAGGATGTATCATTTAATGAAGAACTGATATAAATAATAGCTGAGCCTTCGTGTATTAATGAACAACACAGACACAAATGTTCCTGTAGGCGTGCTACTGATGGACAGATAGGTAAAGAGACAGGTAAGCAGCAGTGTTTACACACACAGATTGCAAGCCTACAAATAACATAAAACCACGCTGTCTTCTGATCTCTTCTGGAGAGTGGCCAAATCCACAGTGCTTGGAACAGGAGTACTTACTGAGATGTCCTGAAAATGAAGTGCACAAAGTAATCCAACCACTCAGTACCGAAGAAAACCACCACAATTACATAAACTTTCTTCATACAAATGTTTGTTAAAAAAAAGTAACAAGAACCATGAAGGGAAATCCACTGGAGAGCTGTTTAAGCATAACTTTCCTCACAGCACCAACCTTCAAAGAGAAAAGGGAGCTGAAAGTGTTGAACATGAGCAGCACAAATTCTGTCAACTCAGAGGAAAGCTGTATTACAGCATTCTAACCCACGCTGTAAAGACTCATGACATGCAACAAAGGCTCAAAGGACTGAAAAAAAGAATAAAGGTTCACTCGCTACATCTACAAATTACTGTATGGTTACAAAGTATACTCTCAGGGAGGGACATTTCCACTTCGATACAAAACCTACTTTTGCTAAATCAGAAATAAAGTCAGTGATCTAAAGAGCATTTTTCCAAGTAAGAACGCACTGCTATACATTAACAACAACCACCACCACCGAACAGCAGTGTTTCAAAGCAAACCTCTTCACAGCTATCTAGTGAAAGCCAGGATGTTACATATCAGACAGCAGTGCCTCATAAATTAGGCTCCATCAGCCTCTCAATGACAGAAGAGCTCCCAATTTCTAAGAGATGAGGGGTGTAGATGCTACCAGTTTGGACTGTAACTGTCCCTAACCACGTGCCCTTCTCTCCCAAAGTGACCTCTGGCGACTTCTTCTCGTCCATTCACACTGATTCATTTCCACACGAGCTTTTGAGAGCAAACTCATCTTCTTGCCTTATTTATTAACGTGTGGCAACAGAAGGAACAAACAAGCAGAGCTATTCTACAGCCTCTACAGAAGTGCAACTTCCTGATGCTGTGCTGTTAGACTGTACCAGAAACACCACAAACATCCACTGATGGGACTACAGAAATAAAGTAACTTGAATCTAAACATAAGACAGAACGTTTGTGCTGTGCAACCACAGTGTTTCACTCAAATACAAGGTCTTAAAACACAGCTTTAAGTCCAACAAAGAACTACTTCAGGGATGACTCTCAATTCAGCAGTGCTCTTTCCCTGCCAAGCTACTTAATGTGCAAGGCTTTTCCTTCACCCTCCGCAACCCCTACAGCATCCTTTCAGTTTTCACCTGCTGCTGGCTCTGCTGCTCACCAAAACCCTCCTAAACAGCCAATTCATTAATGCAGCTGAAAATTCAGCCTAGCTACGGGCAGGAGACTAACCTCTTTCTGGGTTAGTGAATGAATTATCATAGCTCTCCTTGAGCAGATTCAAAGTCCAAGAACACACAAAGTACAGTTACACGTCTGTGAGCAAAGGATGGTAAAGAACGACAAAATGTTTTCTTCTTTAGGTAGCAACAAGATTTTAGAGCTGCTGAGGTTCAGGCCAGTCTAAGAAGTTAGTCATCATCAACAGAAAGATAACAAAATGAAACACAGTAAACAGCACGGCGTAAAAACTGATGCAGACGTCTTATATTTTGCATGACACTGATCGTGAAGCTTCCTGCACTTCCCTGGATTTGTGACAAGGTGTTCATGGGTCCACTGTGTTAAACAGAATAATAAAAAAAAAAAAACATTCTGGATTTGGGGTTTGCTTTGCTAAGAAGTAAAATGGGGGAGCTTTCTTCCAAACCCACAACTGCAGGAAATGTAACACAGTATGAGCAGGAACCCACTTGCCAGGTTTGGCTGCTGGAGAGCTTTGTTTCAACTACAGAGTTGTTTGAGCTGCTTAAGTTTAGCCAACCTGATGGGTCACCACTACACAGCTCACTTCAGGCCCATCCTCATGCCCCTGCATGGCAAACTGCTGCAGAAAACTGACTTGGAGAAAAAATTACTGGAGGAAGGTGGGGAAGTGGAAAAGAGGACATGTTCTTCTCAGTGTCAACTTCCTGTTCCAGCAGTACACTCACTGTTTGTGCCGGTTCAGCCTGAAAACATTCACAGCCAGGCACGACAACAGGTCCACAGTGCTACCAAAAAGCCATTAACTTCCCTTAGCATGCCATTTGATGCTCTCACCATTTTCACTCAACGGGAGCTTAAACTAATCATGTCAGGTCTGCTGCGGTCCCTCTCCTTCCCATCTGCTTTCTGCCTTGATGACTTATAACACCAGCACTGGCACAGACCCGGTGACTTGCTGTACCTCGCTTATGACTCCACATGCAGCTCAGCCCTCTGGGCACCGTTACATTCGGAACACGGAGGTGGGGACGGCGGCAAGCACTCACCTGCAGCGCTTTCAGCTTAGATCAGCTTTCAGGAGACTCAGATGGATGCAAACAGATGCCAACTCCTCTACCTACACCCTAACTTGCTGGACGCGAGCCAGCCACAACGGTGATGATATAACTAATTGCACGCCCAAACCCAAAATACCTCATCCGTAGGGTACTCTGCGGATCCTTCAGCTCCTCTAAGCCTTAAGACATCCCTTCAGCCTCGCTTCTTTATTAACACAACGGAACGTCCTTATTAACCACCATCCCATTCCCAAGGTGTCGCCAACAGCGCTGCAGCCAAAGACATCGTGCTAACCCGCCGGGCACACGTTAATTTCGGGCCTCGTAACTCCAGGAAAGCACCCAGGCCTCATCACAGAGCCCACCCACCCCACAGAGCTCACTGCCACCACCTCAATCCACCTCCCCCCCCCCAGATCGCTCCTCCGTGCCCTCCACCCCTCACCCCATGCCCTGCCCCCCCCTCAGGCCTCTCTCCCCTCCTGACACCCCCCAACGCCTCAGCCCCGCTCTCTCACCCCATACCCTTCCCAAACACCCCATAACCTAAGCTCGCCCACCCCCCCCGACCACCCACCAGGTACAGAGTGCCGTAGATGCGGAGGGACTCGGCCAGCGCTCCCTGCGTGACGTGCAGGACGGCGACGGAGCAGCGCGGGTGCCAGGTGTGCCCGATCTCATAGCAGTTGTGGGGGATGGACTTGCTCAGCGCCGCCATCTTAACGCGCGCGAGCGGATGGAAGCGGAGTGGGGGGGGGGGGAAGGGGGGGGGGGCGCGCGCGCGCGCGCTCCCGCCGCGTCACCGCCGATGCGGGAGAAAGGTCGCGCGGGGCGCTGCCGGCGACGGGGTTACTCGCGGTCAGCCGAGGCCGCTCTTCCCCTCCCCGCCGGGCTCGCGTGAGTCCCGCAGCCAATCAGCGGCGCCGGGGGGCGGGGTGGCGCGGGGTTGGGGGGGGCGCGCTGAAATGGTTCGAAGCTGAGGGAGGGGAGGTTTGGGTTGGATGTCGGGGAGAAGTGCTTTGCAATGAGTGTGAGGTGCTGGGACGGGAAGCCTGGAGAGGTTGTGGATGCCTTGACCCTAGAGGTGTTCGAGGCCAGATTGGATGAGGCCCTGGGCAGCCTGGTTTAGTATGAAATGGGGAGGTTGGTGGCCCTACCTGTGGCAGGGGGGTTGGAGGTTCGTGCTCCTTGAGGTCCCTTCCAACCTGAGCCATTCTGTGGGAGCTGGAAATAAACAGGGGTTGCAAGCAGCTGGGAGGGTTGATAGAGACTTAAATATTGGGGGGTGGGGGGCTATGAGGGTTGCAGATAGTCAGGGGATCTGCAAGCCTTTGGGGAGTCACACATTGGTGTAGGGGATTACAACCAGTTGGAGGGGTTGCAGGCAAGGAGGGGGATTGTGAAGTGATAAGGGGGTTGCAATCGAATCGGGATGGGGCTGCAAATTGGAAAGGTGGATGATAAAGCTTGGGAGGGGGAATGGCAAGTCAGGGAGTGAGTGCAGACCTGGAAGTGCTGGGGGGAGTCACGCTGTTGGGAGTACCTGCACCTGAGTGCATCAGTGTCTGGCAAAGCAATTGAGGTGGTGAAGGGATGCATCTTAAAGCTTCAGGCTCCCTGCAGCCCTCTGCGGTGTGAGCTGGGCTGCAGAATCCTAGAGGGCAGGGGTAGTTACAAAACGAGGTCAGCTGCAGCCCTGGCATGTGGCCCAACTTGCAGCGCTGGCTATCTGCGGGCCCAACGTGCTGGGATGTCATATGGTGTCTCATGCTCCATGCTGAGTACAGGTCGTACAGCAGCTGAGTGAGGAGTCGTGTGAAGTCCAACTGGCGGATAGGGCCTGGTAGGGCCAGATAAAAGAACCTGCAGCCAGATCATAGAACCATATAATAACCTGAACTGGAAGGGGCCCGCAGGGTTCATTGAGTCCAGCTCCTGGATCTGCATAGGACCATCCCGAATCCAAACCCAGTGCTGAGAGCGGTGTCCAAACACTCCCTGAGCTCTGGCAGCTTGTGGCCATGCCCACTGCCCTCTGGGGCAGACCCTTTCCCTAACCCCCAGCTGCCTCTTTCCTAACACAGCTCCTTGCCATTCCCTTTGCCCCTCTGCTCCCTGTGAGGGGCTGCAGCTACCACGAGGCCTTCCCTCAGCTTGCTCTGGGCTCAGCACTCCTCATTTCACCCTAACCTTTTGCATTCCTGCCAGGAAGCCTCCTGTGCGTGCACAACCGTACCTTTCCAATAGGTCACTCCAAAAGTAATGTCTCCTATATAATTCCATGGAAACTGCAACAGTTGCAAAAAGCACAGTAACGTTGTTTGATAGAGTATATTTTCAGCTACAAGCAGATATTTTTCAACATAGTCACCACCTTAAGCTGTGTATTTTTGCCAGCGATAAGCAAGAGCCTGCATGCTGCGCTCATGAAAATCTGCACCAGCAGATATGATGTGCCTCCACCCACCACCTCCCTGTGCTCACATCACCGTTCAGTCTCCAGAAACATCCACCAAGTGTCAATGAATGTCAGTGTGAGACATTTTTTACCTGTAGAATCATCATTGGATGGTTTGGATTGAAAGAGACATTGAAGACATCTAGTTCCGACCCCTCTGCTATAGGCAGGGACACCTCCCTCTAGACCAGGCTGCTCACAGCCCCATCCAGCCTGGCCTTGAACATCTCCAGGGAGTGGGCATCCCCAAGCCTTGCTGGGCAACCTGTGCCAGTGTCTCACCACCCTCACAGTAAAGAATTTCTTCCTAATATCTAGTCTAAATCTACCCTCTTCCAGTTTAAAACCATTTCCCCTCATCATGATGCTACATGCCCTGAAAAAAAAAGTCCCTCCCTATCTTTTCTGTACTCCTCCTTCAGGTACTAGAAGGCTGCTAGAAGATCTCCTCAGAGCTTTCTCTTCTCTAGGCTGAAAAGCCACAGCCCTCTCAGCCTGTCCTCTTAGATGAGGTGCTCCAGCCCTCTGATCATCATCATGGCCCTCCTCTGGACCTGCTTAAGCAACAAAATGTATTTCTTGTGTTGGTGGCCCCAGAACTGGAAGCAATACTGCAGGGGGGGGGGAGCCTCACAAGAGCAGAGTAGAGGGGCAGAATCACCTCCCTTGAACTTCTGGTCACACTTTTCTTGATGCAGCCCAGGATACAGTTGGCCTCCTCAGCTGCACATGCACATTGTTGGATCATGTTGAATGTTTCATCAACTGACACCCCCAAATCCTTCTCCTGGGAGCTGCTCTCAAGCCATTCTCCACCCAACCTGCATCTGTGCTTGAGATTACCCCAAGCCACTTGCAGGACCTTGCAGTTATCTTTGTTGATCTTTATGAGTATGGCAAGGTCTCACCTCTCCAGTCTGTCCAGGTCCCTCTGGATAGCATCCCTTCCCTCTAGCATGTCAATTACACCACTCAGCTTGGTGTCACCTGCAACCTTGCTGAGGGTGCACTCAATCCCACTGCCCATGTCACCCACAATGATGTCAAATAGCACTGTCCCCAGCACTGATCCATGAAGAACACCACTTGTCACCAGTCTCTACTTGGACATTGAACTGTTGACCACAACTCTCTAAGTGCGACCTTCCAGCCAATTCCTTATCCAGCAAGTGGTGGATCCATCTTTTTCTACAACATGGCAACCAGGATGTAATGTGGGACAGTGTCATAAACTTTGCACATGTCCAGGTAGATGATGTCATGCTGTAACTCCAAAATAAAAGGCCACCAAGTTTGTCAAGCATGACTTTCTCTTGGTGAAACCATGCTGGTTGTACCAATCACTTTGTCTCTATTTTACATGTGTCTCAGTAGGACCTTCAGGAGGATCTGCTCCATCTTGCCAGGGACAGAAGTGAGACTGTCTGACCCTGGATCTTCATTTTTTGGGGGTTGTTTCCTCTTTGCCAATCAGTGGGAACTTCACCAGCCTGCCATGACCTTTCAAATGTGATGGACAGAGACTTGGCAATTTAATCCGCCAGTTCCCTCATGGAGGAATTCAGTTCCACACCTTTGTTTCATAAGCCCTTCTGTGTAAGATGCTGATTTGTCAGACTGCCCCTCTGCTGTCATCTGTCACACGGCAACAAAATGCAACAGAATATTGGTGAAAAGGTTCAATCTCTATTGTTATCTCACCAACATTCACCTCTGACATCGTGGGCCAACAGAGTAAAATAGGAGGTGTTACTTTCAGAACAGGCCTTGGAGCAGCTCTGTAGGTTGGGTGGTTCAATGACCCAGTGCAACACCTCTTGCTTCTGCAGTACACCACTGAAAAGCTGTTTGCAGGCAGAAATGGCAACTGCAGCCTAAGATTTGCCCTGCTCAGTTCAGGAAAACACCTCCCGATAAAGGAAAACCCAGCCTCATTCACATGTGCAATATTTCTGCTGGGACCTGAGCAGGAGGTTTGGGATCCCTGCCAACTCTGTCTGTGCACTAATGAAGAAGGCAGCACAGCACTGACCTTACTCCAGGCCCTGTTCCATGGAGTTGCAGTCCTCTATTCTGGGAATAAGTCATAGGGGTGAAGTAGCATGGGAAAAGCCTAACAGCCCATCCCAGGCTGGGCTGAACCTTGGTTAAAATTGGGACAGCAGAGTCTTGGAAAAGACTCGTTTCAATTTAAAAAAGCATTGAGAACCTTTACTTTTACCTCCTTGTGTTCTTGGGGCTTTCAGGAGCTCTCCTGGCCATATGGACAAGGCTGCACGCTGGGAACAGCAGGCTTACATGCATTCCAGGGATCGGTCCCTTGTTGTGAGGATTGGTGATGTGGCTCAGGACCTGCCTGGTAATATCTGAGTGTCCTGGAGAGTGTTTCTGAATAGTCCTAAAACCAAAGGCAGAGCATAAGCTAATTGCTAAGGAGCGTGAATGACAGGAAATGAGTGCTCTGAGTGCTCAGCTTACTTCAGCTCTTCATTAATTCAGCGGAGTCAGATATACCAGGACATCTGGATTAATGTTTAGGCTGTCAGAAATGTCAGATGCACGTAATCCTCATTAAAGGACAGCTACAATATCTCAACTTCTGTGCCTTCTGCGGACAGGTGAGCGATGTAGCAGCATCTCACTGCCCTGGACTTTTCCAGTTGAATACATCCATTTGATGAATTGACAGAAAACACCTTTCAAGCATTAGTTGAGCCAGCCTCCAAGTTAGGCTTATCAGGCTTTGGCACAAGACCTTTGTTGTTGGACAGCACCACAGCTCTCCAGCTCACCTGTGCCAATTCTAACTGGCATACAGATGGCTCGTGTGCCTATGGCTGAATGGAGAAAAGCAGAGTCCACCTTTCCAGGTATCTGAGGGTCTCATGGCCTGAGAATGTTCTCTGCTAATGTCTTCAGGGTCTAACAAATCTGCTATCTGCAAGGGAAATTAGAGATCTCAGCGCATGACAGTATCTGGAGGCATGAAGAATTCTGCTTGCCCTCACAGGGAGCCACCGTAGAATCATGGAATTGTTTGAGTTGGAAGAGACTCATCTAGTTCAAATCCCCTGCAATGAACATGGACACCTGCAGCTCCACCAGGTGCTCCAGCTCTCTCAGCCTGTCCTGGTAGGAGTGGTGTTCCAGCCCTTGGATCATTTTTGATGCTCTCCAACAGTTCTATGTCTGTCCTGTACTGAGGACTCCATATCTGGATGCAGTAGTCCAGGTGAGGTCTCACAGCACAAAGCAGAGGGGCAGGATCACCTATCTCACAGGTGGTCTGGGTGGGGACCTATTGCAGAAAATATCAGACAAAAAAAAAAAAGAAAACAAAGAAATAATCCAAACAGGGAACTTCACATCACAGGAGGCTTCACATTCCAAGTGCATTGGAATCTGGGAAACCTTTCTTCTAAACTTTTTTAAGCATCAGAACAATCTGGAACCATTTTGACTTGGAAGCAGTGCAGAGCTTTGCCATCTCTCCTCTCTCATAGTGCATTCCAACTTGTTGCTTTTTTTGCCAATTATTTGTTTGCTCCCTCGGGACAGGTGATCCAGCTTTTCCCTGCTGATCGTGCAGTTCTCAGTGCCTTCCTGAGATGTGCTTCTGTAAACAGCTATTCCTGTACACCAAGAATTGCTCTTTCTAGAAGAATGGGGCTTTGCAGCTGCTTTTCTCATATTTCCGCTCTTATTTTACCCTCCTGCTTGTTCTCTCGCCATTCATGTGACCATCTCATGCTTTCATTATAAAGTTCTATGAAATCCTCACTGAAAATTACTGTGCTGCTGCGGAAGTTAGGGAATAAATGCCATCCTTCAGCCCAGGTCAGTGCAGCTGAAATGTACACACTGATAGACACCTGCTTCCCTCAGTAAACTGCAGAGGATCTTAGACACACAGCTCTGCTGTGTGCTCTCTAGTTCACTGTCAGAATATTGCCAGGAAATCTGTAAGAAGTAAATTCCAGGAGAGAACTGAAGGCTTCTGAGGAAGCTCTGGAGCCTCATGCCATCAGTGGTATCTGGAAAGAGCTTCACCAATCTCCATTTCTTCTCAAGATCTGGGACAAGCATAAACGCAGGCTATAATATGCTTTGTAGACAAAAGCCATAAGCTCACAACACAACCAATTTCTTTAATGCTTGTGGTGCCTGTCTAGAATGGCAGTGAGCGGCCATTCATTCATTGAGCTGGCATCAGAATCATAGAATCACAGAATAATTGAAGTTGGAAAAGATGGTTGGATCAGATAGTCCAACCATCAACCCACCCACATCACGCCCACTATCCATGTCCCTCAGTGCCACATCTCCAACATTTCTTGAAACTCCTCCAAGGACAGTCACTCCACAGCTTCTCTGGGCAGCCTATTCCAACACCTTGCCACTCTTTTGGAGAAGATTTTTTTCCTAATATCCAACCTGAACCTCTCCTAGTGCAACTTGGGGCCATAACCTCTTGTCCTGTCACTGTTACTTAGGAGAAGAGGCCGACCCCGACCCTGCCACAACCTCCTTTCAGGCTGTTGTAGAGAGTGATCAGGTCTCCCCTGAGCCTCCTCTTCTCCAGTCTGAACAATCCCAGTTCCTTCAGCTGCTCCCCATAAGATTTGTGCTCCAGTTCCCTCACAGCTTTGTTGCCCTTTTCTGGATGCACTCCAGAGCTTTGACATCTTTCTTGCAGGGACTCAAAAATGAATGCAGTACTCAAGGTGTGTCCTCCCCAGAACTGAGTACAGAAGGATGATTACTTTCCTCCAAGGGAAAAAAGGCTCTTTAAGAATCATTTTTTCACTCTTTTTTCCCAAATGGTAAACTTAAGCTATGTTGCGTTATTTGAAGAAGGATTCTCTTTTGGCATAGAGTCATGAATCCCACGTTCTTTTTTTCTTCTTTAGCAGGGAATAATCTCAAGGATCTCCCTTGTGTTTGCTGATATTTCAAGGTAAAAAATTAATTGGAAGTTTTCCCATTTTCCAGATGTAATGATTTCCAAAATAAATATGGGAGAGGTTGTGGGATAATACCATGTGAACATTTTAATACACACAATAATGTCCCTCCAGTTTATACAGATCTGGATTTTTTCCAGATACAAATGTTGAAGTCTTTCTTAGAGAGGTAGCAAGGATTACATCAAGAAATCAGAGCTGTGGTGTTCACCACACTGATTCTGCAGGCCAAACCAAGAGATGACATACTGAGCTATATTCATGCTTCTCGCTTCAGGGGAATTGTATTTCAACTGTGTTTTGTCCACGGTGCTGCTGTTCCTGGAGATGGTGATTTATTCTTTCTATATCAGGTGACAGAATTGGCTGAAGTGAGCCACGAAAGGCTAAACTGAGCCACTGGGATCACTAGAGGAGGAAACAGAGGCAGTGCACATGGACGCCAGTGCAGCAGCAGCCCAGAACAGGAACTGGGACCAAAAGAAGCAGCTGTTACTCTGCTCATTTCCTGCTTGTCGAGAAAGTGCTCTCAGGAGTTCTGGGTAGAATGCAAAATAACATCTTACATCCTCCAGGTACCTCAGCCTGCTTGAAACTCCTTCAGCTGGGTAATAAAGGTTGTTTCCCTGCCTTCATTCAATCAACATTCCCCAAACCTCTGCAACCTACTCCTACTGCCAGTCTATATCACTACTCCATCCAGATGGAAATGAAATCTTTTAGGGTGGAGAAATGGTGGGCTACCAAAGCATATGTCTGCCCATGCTCCCTGCAATCACAGTGCTGTCTCTGGAACTCACGTCCCCTTCCTCCCTCCTTGATGTTTTTCACATTCAGCAGTCAGGAAAGACCTGTCCTGTACAGGTTCCATGTCCTTCATTTCTGCATGCCAGGTGGGGGCAGCAGCCTTCAAACAAGCAGATGGTGCTCACCTTCCTATGGATAGGAGAGGGAAAGAGTGAAGTAGAGTTATGGGCCTCTTGAATGAGTTCTGAGATAACTCTTCTATAGAGGTCTGACCTCAAGCAGGGCAGGTGCAAGCTGGGAGCAGCAACTGTTTGCTGGCTCTGTTCTTCAGCCCTGGAGATATTACATCTTTCCCAAAGCAGGACAGAAAAAGCAGGAAGGAATGAATGATGAAATCCTTTAGTAAAAAATGTTGTTTCTCTTTCTCCTCAGCCATTCCCATCTCGTTTGAGGTTCTTACTGCAACATTATTTATGCTTCAATCACAGGAATTTTTTCCTAGTCATGAATAGCTTTGTGAATTTAAGAAAAGACTCAGAAGGAGCCATTTTTTATCTATTTGAAGTCCTAATGCACTTAAAGTTTATGTAATAAAACTGTCAGTCCATAAAGTTGGGCTGCTAAGACCGCATATAAAATGTAGTTATTTTAGAGCAACGGAGCCCCTTTGAAAAGCAATGATAGTTTTGAGGAACTCAGCACTATTGAAAAGGCTTTCAGTTTAAGCCTGAATTTTCCAGAGGAATAATGAACAGTAAATTTCACTGACTGAATTTTTAAATGCTCATGTTGAAATAGCCTTAGAACTCTGACCATTCCTGCTGCCAGCTCTTAGACATCCCAGCAGTGAAATTCAACAGCCTAAGTCACAGATGCTGAATCACTGTATGTCGCAGGTTTGCTTCTTAGCAAACTGGCCGTGATTTTAGGTTACCCTGCAAAGCAGCTTTGATAAACTGCATCATCCTTTGTCAAGACTCTGGATGGCCAGTACTGTGAGCAGTTGGAAATGAAAGAAGCAGTGCCCCCATGATTGCTTTTAGCTCTTTAAATAGGAGGATTAAGCAGGTAGTGTGGCTTTAGACATCCATGTTTGGACCTCCTGTCAAAGACAAAAGTGATATAAGAACTGACTTGATGGGACTGCATAGTTGCTGATGGTTACCAGCATACTTCTGATTTCTCTCTGTCACCCTGTGCTTTAAATGTACATTAAAAAGAATCACGAAATTGACATAAGCCAGTTAAATCTCTCAAAAGATCCATTTTTAAACACAGAAGCTTTCAGAGAACAAAACCTCCTTTTCAGCACTCCTGTCTCATTCCTAGGGGCCATTTCTTACAGTTCTGCTAAATCAGTTGAGAAAGTCACCAAAGCATAGCAACATCACACTGTTCCTATGAAAAAAAAAGCACCAAAGATCCTCGAGAAAACTCTGAATAAAGCAGAAAGCAAGAACAAAGGTTTTATATATGTGGTATTGTTAAAACTCCCAAGTGGCATAAATATAATAAACAATAGGGAAGAATGGGATATTTCTGTTTGTTTCCACACACTTGAGATGACCTAACCTACCTCAGGCATGGTTCCACTTTCTGACTTGTGAGTTATTCGATCGTTCCAAACTTGTGAAAATAAACACTATTATTCTACTGTTCTACATTGTGCATTCTTTTGTTCTCTGTAAATAGACTGAGAACTATCAAATGAAAGTAAATCATAATGAATTCCAAATCAAAATAAAAACTGCAGATAAAAGAAAAACAGCAAATGGAAAAAATGAAATAAACACAAAAATAATGAAATGGGAGACTCATCTGTGAGCACAGCTCCGTGTGCTCCAGATGACTTCATCAGCGTTTTATGGTTGAGTTCTGATCTCATTTACAGAGGTCTCCTGCAGAGACTTCCCTCATCCTAAGTCTGGGATAGACAGAAATCTATCTTTTTCAGGTTAGGATTCCCTTGTGAGAGTTGCTCAGATCCCATCACAGTTTAGTATGGGCTAGACACCTAACTTGGTGTTCTTAATAAATTCCCCTCCTAACATAACAGGTTCTTTTCTTGGATGTTCCAATACTGTCTTCCAGGCCATTTTCAGCATTTTGGCTAATAAAGGCTGTGGTGTCATCTTGATATCTGAGTTCCCAGCCAGAAAACATGAACTCAGGTATAAATTCTTTCTTAGGCCCAAAAACCCACCCATGACTCAGTGCAGCAGTAACATATTAAAGTGATGTTTTGTAGACCACGTAATACCTGTCCAACTTCGTGCACATTATGTTAAAAATCACCATTGTTCAAAGGGCTTTCACCACTCAGTGGGAGAGTTCCTTTCACAGTCTGATGTATGTCACTGTCAGAAGGCTTCTCTTGGCATTTTTTTAGTGTTTTTTTAACATTGGAAGACTCTGAAGATAGGGATCAATAAACTTGTGCATAGAGATGAGTTAACTGGTCAAACATATCACCTTACATTCCTCTCCTACACCAAAAAAGCATCTTCCTTGTACATTTTCTTTATTGAACATGGAATATTTGTTATTGATATTTTGAGAAAAAGAAATGTGACTTCAGACAGATCTCACTTTTGTAAAAAACCCACATGGGGGAGTGTAGGGTGAAAACTATGAATAAATAGTACCCAAACAATATAATGAGGATGGACAGTATATTTTTGGATAGATTATCCAGATAGTATAAAGACACCTCATAAATTAGAAAGGGCTCACTTATTACCAAAGGTTGAGGCTTGCCTGGAACTCCACACAGGAGGGGTCTCCAACCAGAGACCCTTCCTCAGTGGTGCTCAGCCCTTAAATGGGGTCTGGGAGAGGTGGAGCCAGACCCTGCCCCTTCTGGTCACACAGGTGCATTGCCTTCATCTGTGCTCCTGCAGCTGACTCAGTGCTCACCTCAGGTGATCCATCAGTGGTTCAGGCAGTTCCCATACAGGGAGTCAATATAGCTCTGGATGGGATAATATACTGCCTCTGGTAACACAGCACTAAGGATGGTCCACAGATGAAGTCTCAGTACCACAAAGGAGCATTAACTCAAATGATTTAGACAAGTTTCCTCATACCAGAACTTTAGCAAACTTTACAGAGGCACTGATAGTTATCCAAGAAGTTATACCTCCTCCCAGCACTCTAATACCCACTGAACTGCATTCATCACTGTTCTGGAAGAACAACTGTACATAGCAATAGACGGGGAAAAAATAACATTTCCAGATGATGGGGGAACATTTTAAGTAAATGAAATAGCCCACTTTGAAATACAGCTTTCAGCACTGTGTAGAGGAGCTATAATTGTTAATGGACAGAAAAAAAAGATATACTTTTATAGTACAGGTCAACAAAAGCTCAAAGCCTCAAAATAAATTTTCTTCTACACCCAGCATCTGTTTGTTTTAGCTGAAGGAAAATAAGTTCCACCCCAGGGCAATCTCTTGCAGTACCACTTTCTAGGAGGATTTTTGATCTTTTCCTATGTGTCTGTTTCACAAAAAATTTCTTGAAATACTGTCTGTTTGCTCACTGAAATCATGGGCTTGTGACCCAGTTCATCCTTTCATAGTTCTGAAGCTGGATTGGCATGGCATCGCCCTTTCTCTACAAGTCTTACAGCAAGCTTTAAGGGCATCACAATGACTCTCCAGTCAGCCTGAAATTAAGATATTTTTTGACTCTGCAGTGATGCACTGTTCACCAAGGTTTCTTCCATAAATAATCCCTTAGTCCATCCTTTATTATTACTTATAAGCCTGAGTTAATTCCACTTACTCAACTACCTGAGCAGATAAAGAACGACAGTTGAGGCAGAGTGGAGCACTTGCAGTTCAGCCTCAATAGTTCTGAACTGTCCTTTCAAGCACCTTCTATTTCTGCCTTGACTACACTAGGATTCAATGGCAAACTGACCTTCCAAAAAAAAAAAGATTGAACTCACCTTTAGTTGCCCTATAGCTACATCCATCAGGTGCATGGGAAGAAGAGGCAAGGTGTGGGGCAGCACAGAGAGCATCACTGGTCTTTTCAGTGGCTGTCCTCTGTCATGGCAGTCTTGGGGTGGTGGCAATGCGCACCCTCCTGAAACTCTCCTGGATGTTTCAGCTGCGGCCTGAAATTTCTGTATTTGGAGAATACCTGGTTTCACAGTGAGGGCGATGGAGCACTGGCACAGGCTGCCCAGAAAGGTGGTGGAGTCTCCTTCTCTGGAGACATTCAAGACCCACCTGGACACCTACCTGTGCAACCTGGTCTAGGGAGGTGCTTTGGCAGGGGGCTTGGAATAGATGATCTCTAGAGATCCCTTTCAACCCCTACAATTCTGTGATCTAGTTTTTCTTGGGGAACATTTGGATTAAAGGGCAGCTTTCATAGTTTTGGTTTTTTTTATGCACATTTTTAGGAGTTTTATTTTTACATTTTTCATAGTTCCCCAAGGATGTATGTATAGTGTCAGCAGTAATGAATGATGTGAACTTTTACCGTATGGAACTGAAATATCATGGTATTCTAGTTTTCATGGTAATTTGGCCCCATGGAAGTCTCTCTGAGGAATAAAAATGCCTGAGAAAAACAGAATTCACATAAACTACCGTTATTTTCTAACTTATGTCTATGGGGAATTAGATGAATTGTCAGCCTCCAAATATAAATTACGCTGCCCAGGAATGAAAGATCACTATATCCTCAAATGCTTCATCCAGTAATAATAAAAATACAATTCTGCATTTGTTCCATTGATAACAAAACCTCTGTACAGCGCTAAAATACCAGAGTGATCAGCACTGTAGAAAAGGATAAGGGTGCGGCTCCTTGACAGTTGAAGCTAGTCTAAGCTAATCTGTTTTCTTTTGTGGTCACACCACCCGTCCTCGTCATCACAGGACTATTTATTTCAATTTGTTCAATTAGTTTTTTGACAATTAAACCTGCACCAACCCTGCCAAGAAGGCAGAGGAACAGCAGAAATGCACGTGGGACAGGGCGGGTCAGGAGGAATGATATTTCAGGTCAGAAAATGGTCATGGAACTGGTGCTTTGGACAAAGAACTGCTTGTGGAGACAGATGTGATTTGTAGGTCCCAACTGCTTTGCACCTACACAGGCAAGGAATACAAGGTAAATATAAAATGGCAGCAAAGCCTTCTGGACCAGAGTGAATGTCATTATTTGTGCTAATTTTGAAAGTCCTTGAGCGTGTATAACAGAAATCCATATGATTAATTTGCCAACTTGGATAGAAATTAGGAAATCTGTTTGCCGAAGACTTGCCAAACCAGTCCTTCACACAGCCTGGAATGAAGCTTGTGTTTGTCTTCGCTCATATAGGAATAGGTAGAGAAAGCTGTGAATGTCATATAGAAACGGTTTACAGAAGAGAAGGTCTGTTTGTGTGAAGGGGGATAAACTGTACTGGAAGAGGGAACAGAATAAAGCAAATACCTCCTGCCACGACATCCATGCTAAAGACTATCTGTATAAACATAACAGCAGAAAAATAACATGCTTGAATGAAATAACTATACAAAGTTCCAAACTGGGAGTATACTGTGACCATTTAAAAAGAAAACAGCCATCAATAAATCTAAAAATTAGAAGAATTACAGGGGAGACCGGAGTTTGGAATTAATTATCACTCGGACCTATATTTTAGATGGCCCACAAAGTGAAGAACAGTGCCACTGTAAACTGGGCCGTCCCGCCAGAGCTGGAAGAGACACATATTGCTGCCTGGTGAAACTCCTCTGCCATTTTAGCAGGACCTGAACGCAGCTGTGTGTGTAACGTGGTGCTCCTCTGCTGGCGTGTGAACTGCTCTTTGTGAGAGTCGAGACATCGGTCACTATCAGGCAGGGGACAGATTGCAGCCTTGCATCCAGTCGCCCTTTGTGTATTCATGAGCTCTACGAAAGCAGCACGAATTTCACTAACTTCAGCTCTTGGCAGATGTCATATTTCTTTCCCAGGAGGATGACCCACTGCCTGCCTAACACAACACAAAGACGTTTTTTTTTTCCAGCCATGCCCTGCAAGTCAATACTTGCTGTTATGTAATTAAACACAGCGTATCAGCTCACACAGGCCTTTTAATGGGAAAAAGAAGACATTTTAAGATTTGTGGCAAGATTCATCAGCATGCTTCACAGCTCTGTGCTGCTCCAGTGACACAGAACAACCTCAAGCCTGCAGTAACCGATTCATTACACCAGCTTGTTGCTGTACTGCCAGAGCCGTGCAGAACAGCTGAAGCGTATCGGCAAATCTGCCTCCTGAGCTCCTCGTCTGAGGGCTCTGTATCTCAGAATAACTCAATTTCTGAAGTCTACTTATATATAAGAAGGACACACAGCTAGCCTAGCTTATGGAGAGCAAATGTAGCAGAAATGACCTCTGATGCTGCTGCAGAGTTAAAGCAAAACGGGACACAGAAAGATTTAGTAGGAAAGATGATGCAGCCATATTTATAAAGCAAGGCTTGTGACCTCCCGGAGAAGTAGATCTCAGTCTGCCATTTTCCACTATGGTTAAATAACGCCTGGTGAATGATCACTCCATTATTTCCAAAGTTTCGGACTAATTTGCTATTGCGAAATGAAATTTCTTCAAACTAGGCAAAAAGTGCATTCCTTGTTCAGGGCTGCACTCTGCACTTGCCAAATCTGAAGTTATAAAACCAAGCTGCGTTGGAGTTATCTGAGCATGAAAAAGGCCCCTGAATCATTTTCTGAGAAGAAAACTATTTATCATTTTCCAGAAATATATAAATGAATAAAAATCCCTTGGGCCAAGACCAAGTGTGGGAAATTTCAGGCCAAAATGCAAATCCCTGAGCACTGCAGATGCAAACATGAGCAGTAGTTCAAACTGAAAGCCATTCTGGGAGGCAGTGGCACTGATTCCAAAGTTCAGGCTGAATTCTGCCTCCAACATGGGTCAGGCCACAGTCGATAAATTTTCCCAAAAGGAACAGATTTTGTTGAAATTTGGCATACTGTATCTCTGCAACACAGCTTCCCTGGGCAGTTTGCTCAAAGCACGCAAGGGAGGAGGCTGGTGGTGTTGGTTGGGTTTGTATTTCAGCACAGCAGAACTACGCTCTGCAAAAATAAGCACTGTGAAAATGTTTTTGTCGTACCACATCCTGAAAATGTCTTTGTGAAATAAATTCTTGTTTGCTCTGCTAATCTGGCAGAGGACATACATGAATCCTTCATAATCAGAGGAAAGGGGCTTTGGGAAAACTAATCATATATATATATATATATATATATATGTATATATTCTAGATATTCTTAAGCCAAGAAAGAGAAATACTCATGTGAAAAATACTAGCACAATGATAAAGTGACCTGTCTATGAACATCTGCCATCTTATGAAAGTTATGGGCAGCTTTGGTCTAGGGACCCCATCTCACAGTGTATGTTCCACACCTGTGCCCTCTACATTTCCACCCACACAAATAACCTGAGGTGTGTTCTAGCACTGGCACGCGTTCCGATGATAGCTAAATGCAAATGGTTTCTCGAAATGGTGCATATTGAACTGCGCTGAAATTTCCTGTTTACAATGCTGTAAAAACAAAGTCTGAGGTCTCTGTGCAGACTGAGTTAACATTATTCACTTCCAGGGGTCATCGAGCAATTATTGACCCATGCTGGCATGCATGGAATTACACATGTGAATTTAGATATTGTATGTATGTGTCACAGCTTGGCTGCACAGCAGTACCTTAAAGGAGGCTACAGCACAAAACAGAGACATACTTCCTTTAAAAAGGTCAGCCTCTCAAAGTACAGAATAATAAGCATGTAAATAGTAACTAGGAATCAATTTGAAAGCTTTTACTAGATTCTGGAAAAGCCATTATGAAAACGATCTGCCTTAATTTAAAAAACTCTGCCAAAGTAGAGGTGGAAAAAGAGAACACCTTTAATAACATCTTTAACATTATGAAGTTAAGAAAAACATCAGTGACAAACAGGAGAAAGAAAACACTGAGCTGAATGAAAACAAATGCAGAAGGAATTAAAGGAATGCTACAGAATAAGCAAAAAGAGAAAATTAATGGACAGGTGGTCAAAGGCGATGGAGTTTTATGTAAACCAAGACAAAGTCACAAATGGTACTGCTGTGTTACGAGATGGAAGTTGTGGAACTGTCAATAAACAAAGTATGTGACAGATGTCCAACAGATATTTTGGCTGAGTTTTGGAAAACATATCTGGGATATGTTACATGACGTTAGAGAGAACTGACTAATGGTGATCCACGCAATCTTAGGATTTCAGTATTAATGGAAGGAGGTGTCTTGCACATTTTAAAAACCTGCCTGTTTCACTCACTTGTATCCAAGAACTTTGTCAGAAACCTGTGGGATGGCAATACCAGTTCCCTCTGCGTCCCAGGAGAATGGCTGTTAGCCATCCACCATTAGACACCTCCCAGTGACCTTTCACTTCCCAGCTTGTTTTTCAGAATGAAAGTCATCTGACCATAAGTAGATATCTAAATTTGGGTAAAGTAATCACACGCCATTGTGGTATCCACACTTTAAAAGAGATCAACAGAGTTCCTGAGTTTCCTCAGGTCTGCCTGCAAGCAATCTCAGTGTGATGCTGTGGTCTATAGAGTAGATAGCGTCCTTGGATGTATGAGCAGGCTGATCTTGATGTAGGAATGAAGACTTGCATGTCTCACATGAGTGTTGCTCCTACTGGAAAGCCAAACCATGTTCTAACACCAGCGTTCAGGATAACAATGGTGTGTGGAAGGGAAGGTGAGCGATAGAAAAGAGATAAAAAGCAAGAAGTCTTGGGAGAAAATAAGAGAGATATAATCACCACCGTGGATCCAGTGAGGTTCTTGTAGCAGGTCTGTTGATCTCAGGAACATGTCTGGTCACTGCGGGGGATGGGAGAAAGCCAGGAAGCTTGGCAGCAAGCAGGCCTCAGGGGGTTCTTCCAAAGAGGTTTTCCCCTCAGGGAATTCTCCGTTGAAGGTTTTTTCCTTCTATAGGAGTTCTTCTCCAAAGTCCTTGGTTTAGTGAAGGCCTTTTATCCCCAATTTCTCAGTTTTTTTCTTTTCTCTCTGTTAGTGTGACATATCTAGCCCAACAGATAAGCCAGCAGGGTGCCAGCGGTGACTTCGTTGCCATGCACAAGCATTTCATCTTCTGCAGTGATCAGCTTCTCCAAGCTGTACCCTGAAAAAGACTGCTTGCCTCTATTTCTGCTTATCTTTACAACCATAAGTGGAGGCACTGTGGCACAATGGCACCCCCTAAATAATTTGCAGTTGTCAGATAAAGTCTTATCACCAGAAAGGCCTCACAAAGCAAGCTTTGAGACAAAAAAAAGAATAGTTTTTGTCTTCCATAGCTTGCAGCTTGAAGATGACAACAGATTATATGTAATATTTTATATTCATGTAATTCCTATAATGTGAGTTGCCTGCTGCAGTTGTTTGCTTGATTTAGCTGACTCTGGAGGGATGGAGAACCAGGTTCAAATTTCACTCCTTTGAAACCAGAAGTTAAAGCATCAGAAAAGACACCTTGCAGTAAGAAAGTTGGGAAGTTCAATCTATTTTGCTTACTGCAAACAGGCCAAAGGGTGACTTAATCAATTTGACATTACCTGCAGGGTTGATCCTGGGAATGACTTCTCAACCTGGCTACAGACTGAAATCAGAGGCTGGAAGCAGGAGATAACTCAAACGAGAAACCAAACATAATTACTGGCAGCCACAATAAGTAGCACTTGGAGCTTCTTACATCTGATCCCTTAATGAAGGCAACCTCAAAATCAGATGTCTTTAAAAAAGAAAAGAGATATACTGGGGCTTGGACTTGATGGTCTCTAGAGGTCCCTTCCAACCCTTACAACTCTGTGATATTACAATTCAAATAATAAGCAAGCTTGGGCTGTGCAGGACTCAAGCCAGAATCTCACAACTGTCCAGTAATCTAAGAATCTCTAAACCAGCTATCCCTGAGGTTTCTTACTTTGATCTGTTTAAAGAAGCTATTATGCACATGCTTATCATGGTGACATTTAATCGCTGTTAATATATGCACAAGGTTCAAAGCCGTGTAATTACCATTTCTTCCAACTCAGACCTCTGGTAGGATTTGCCAGCGTTCTTGTTTTGAAAACTAATTCCCATTATCTAAAAGACTTTCCAAAGCAAACATGACAGTGTAGCAATTTCTAATATTTATTTTTGTGTTCTCAAAGAAAAAGCAACAGTGGTAGTTATTTATTTTTTTTGTGGGGGGGGTGGGGGGAGGGTGTTCTTTTCCTAAGAAGATATTTGTATCCCACTGTAGCTTTAACGTGTCCTTCTGTCCCTTCCACTGAGTCAGAGGACCAGGCCCATTGGCAGAGGGCTCTGCTGAATGTGCAGCATGTGAATTGCTTCCTGGGAATCAGGTAAAGGTCTGCTCTGGTCCACCCTGCTTCGGTGCCTAATTGCCATGCGAATCTGCAAATGCAAAGGGTTTTCATATATTGGGGCCAGGCTGGACGGGGCTCTGAGCAACTTGATCTAGATGTAGGCATCCCTGTTCATTGCAGGGGAGTTGGACTAGATGACCTCTGAGGGTCCCTTCCTAATCAAATGATTTTATGATACTCAGATTCATAGCTTTTAGGGTCACCGTGATCCTCCTCCCTCCAATCTCCTACATCATTTAGACCAAAAGAAAAAAAAACAACCCCACAACTTCTCCCACGGGAAGCTCTCCCTCCTGCTTTTGTGTGTTTGCCTCTACGGGCTGCAGAACACCCAGTGCCCATTCCCCATATGGTTCAGATCACGCTCTCGGTGGGGCTGGGAACGGCTCCGTGGACATTTGTGGTACACTGTGTGCATTCACAGCATTATCACCAGCCGAGATTAGCAGCTGAGCACCGCCAGTCACAGAAGGCAACGCGTATGAGTAAATATGGCCCTCACCAGATATGGCTTGAGCTGCTGAGTGAACTGCAGGCTCCTTGCACGACCTTGGGACCGCAGCACCGTCTGCCCTTGTGTTAAATAAAGTTTAGATAATATAACTTGTCTGCCTCACAGGAGTTTTATAAGGCTGCAGTCACTTTACTGCAGCTAAGCATCAGGGTGATGAGGGCTGTGTAAATACCTGGGCTCGTGAAACACCCATTAAAACACTACCCCCAGCATTTGAGAAAGAAGGTCGGTCAACACCATGGCCACGCACAGATGGACACACAGCTCTGTCACCCGCACACGTCCCACACTGCATGCGCAGCGACACGTCCCAGCCAGAGGTCATTTAACCCGGGCTCTACAAACATTTTCCAAGTGCTTTGCAAACAGTTCATTAATAGATGACATATTTTTTGCTAAAGGCACAACCAGCTCTACCGGATTTTATTACAGGTGTAAACTATGAGGAGCCTCATTTGTCTGCTCTTAATCCATCCTCCTGCTGACACCCCACAGCTCAATCCCACAGCACTTTCCCTTCATCGTTCATGAGTGCTACATCCATAGGTATTTATGAGATTTACACAAATACCACGAGTTACTGACAGCAATGCCCTCTTCAATTCTTGCTGCCCATAAAGCAGCACTATGACCCATATGGAGCCATGAGGTACGTGGTTCTTGAACACCACCAGGGATGGCAACTCTCCCACCTTCCTGGGCAGCCTGTGCCAGTGTATTACCGCTCTTTTGAGGAAGAAGTGTTTCCTAATATCCAACCTGATCAGCTGGTGCAACATGAGGCCATTCCCTCTCATCCTGTTGCTGTCATCTGGGAGAAGTAGTGAGGTGATACCCACCTCGCTACAACTTCATTTCAGGCAGTTGTAGGGAGTGATCAGGTCTCCCCTGAGCCTCCTCCAGGACCAAATAAACCCAGTTCCTTCAGCTGCTCCCTATAAAGTTTGTGCTCCAGATCAAGCTGTGGTGCCCCATCCCTTGGATGTCAGAGGGAAGTTCTTTACGATGAGAGTGTGAGGTGCTGGGATGGGCTGCCTGGAGAGATTGTGGATACCCCGTCCCTATAAGTGTTCAAGGCCAGTTTGGATGAGGCCCTGGGCAGCCTGGTCTAGCTTTAAATGGGGAGGTTGGTGGCCCTACCTGTGGCAGGGGGGCTGGAGACTCATGACCCTTGAGGTCCCTTCCAACCAGAGCCATTCTGTGATCCCTGGAGGTGCTCAATGCCAGGTTGGACCCTGGGCAGCGTGAGCTGGTATGGGGCAATCAGCCCAGGGCGGGAGATGCAACTGGATGCGCTTTAACCCAAACCAACTCTACGAAGTGACCACAGGAGGGAGGGAAGACATAACCTCAAAAACTGCCCCGGCTCTACCTTGAAAGAGCTCGGTCTCACCGTGCTCCTGAGCAGCCGTGCCCTCGAGAGGAGCCGTCGGAACCGGCAGCGCTGCGTGGGAGCGAACCTCACGGCTCTGCCCGGCGGGGACAGCAGGCACACCGCCCCGCAGCGCAGGAGGCAACGGAGGAGCTCCCGGCGCTGACAGCAAGCGCTGCCCGACGCGTTTCCCCGGCACCGCGGGGCACTGCCCCGGGACGGCGGAGCTGGGAGGAGGCTGCGGCTCGGGGAGGCGACGTCCCTCCCCTGGGCAGTTTCTCGGCTCGGCGGTTTAAGAGCGGGGCCGCCCCCGGCCCCTCCCCGTTGGAGCCGGCCCGTGCGGCGCGGCGCGGCCGGGGCCGGAGCCCGCAGCCCGGGGTCGGGGCAGGTGGGGCCGGGGGGGCGATGGAGCGGTGCGGCGGCGGGGGCCGAATGCTGGCCCTGCTGCTGGCCGGGCTGCTCGGCGGGGCTCGGGGCTTCGGAGACGAGGAGGAACGGCGTTGCGACGCCATCCGCATCGCCATGTGCCAGAACCTGGGCTACAATGTCACCAAGATGCCCAACCTGGTGGGCCACGAGCTGCAGGCGGACGCCGAGCTGCAGCTCACCACCTTCACCCCCCTCATCCAGTACGGCTGCTCCAGCCAGCTCCAGGTGAGCGTCGGCCCCGGGGGAAGGGGAAGAGGTGGGGGGGGGGGGGTCCGGTGACATCGGCCGGAGCGCGGGGACGGGCGCGGAGCTGCGTGAGAACCCTCCACGGAGCGGGGAAAGCAGAGGTGTTTCATTGCCGCCGCAAAGAAAACAACAACAACAAAAGTAGTCGGCCTTATAGGGAGAGAGGAGCGCGGCGTGCTCGGGGGACCGCGAGCCGAAGCGCTCGCTAAACGCCTTGTCTTCTGTTTGCTTGCAAGCTGTGCTATCCAAGCGGTGCCTCGAACAAACAGATCGACTTGTTTTAAACCTCTTTAACTTGCTTTGGATTTGTTTTCCGTAGATATTTTTTTTTTTTTGTTAGCTTTATTTTATTTTTTGCCCCTCCTAAACGCTTCAGGTTCGCATCTTGGCTGCGTCCCGGCTCGCTAGATTGAAACTGATGGGCTGAGTTTGCATGGAGCTCATCCAGGGAGCGAAATGTGCCGGCTCTGCCTTCGGAGCACAGTTGAACTGAAGGAAGGCAGCGTTTCGAGGAGTTTTCCTCCTCTGTTTTTTATTGTTCTTGGTTTGTTTTACGCTGCTTCCTGTTGTTTAAGGCAAAGGACCAAAAATTACTGCTAAAAAGGCAAAAACTTGTCATATTTTTGACCCGCTGGATGCTCTCCCAACACACTCGTGATTTTTTGTTTCTCTTTCTTGCAGTTCTTCCTTTGTTCGGTCTATGTCCCGATGTGCACAGAGAAGATTAACATCCCCATAGGTCCCTGTGGTGGCATGTGCCTCTCTGTCAAAAGAAGATGCGAACCTGTTTTGAAAGAGTTTGGATTTGCCTGGCCAGACAGCCTGAACTGCAGCAAATTCCCACCCCAGAATGATCACAACCACATGTGCATGGAGGGCCCGGGAGACGAAGAGGTTCCCCTTCATAGCAAGACATCCTTGCAGCCTGGAGAGGAGTGCCACAGCATGGGATCTAATTCAGATCAGTACATCTGGGTCAAGAGAAACCTGGACTGCGTCCTCAAGTGTGGCTACGACGCCGGCCTATACAGCAGGTCAGCCAAGGAGTTCACTGATATCTGGATGGCCGTGTGGGCTAGTCTGTGCTTCATATCAACTGCGTTCACAGTCCTGACCTTCCTGATTGATTCATCCAGATTTTCCTACCCAGAGCGCCCAATCATATTTTTGAGCATGTGCTACAATATTTATAGCATTGCTTATATTGTGAGGCTAACTGTGGGCCGGGAAAGGATATCCTGTGATTTTGAAGAGGCAGCAGAACCTGTTCTTATCCAAGAAGGTCTTAAGAACACAGGATGTGCTATAATTTTCTTGCTGATGTACTTTTTCGGGATGGCTAGCTCCATCTGGTGGGTCATTCTGACACTGACGTGGTTTCTGGCTGCAGGACTCAAGTGGGGCCACGAAGCCATAGAAATGCACAGCTCTTATTTCCACATCGCAGCCTGGGCTATCCCTGCGGTGAAGACCATCGTCATTTTGATCATGAGACTGGTAGATGCCGACGAGCTCACTGGGCTGTGCTACGTGGGGAACCAGAACCTGGATGCGCTGACGGGCTTCGTGGTCGCTCCGCTATTTACCTACCTGGTCATTGGGACTTTATTCATCGCAGCAGGATTAGTGGCCTTGTTTAAAATCAGATCTAACCTTCAGAAAGACGGAACTAAAACCGACAAACTGGAGAGACTGATGGTTAAAATTGGTGTCTTCTCAGTGCTGTACACCGTCCCGGCAACGTGTGTCATTGCCTGTTATTTCTATGAAATCTCCAACTGGGCCGTTTTCCGCTATTCGGCTGACGATTCCAATATGGCAGTGGAGATGCTCAAAATCTTCATGTCCCTCCTGGTGGGCATCACTTCAGGTATGTGGATCTGGTCAGCCAAAACTCTGCACACGTGGCAGAAGTGCTCGAACAGACTGGTGAACTCAGGGAAAGTGAAACGGGAGAAGAGAGCGGATGGTTGGGTGAAACCTGGGAAAGGGAACGAGACCGTGGTGTGAGAAAAGGACAGCTTCGGGATGGTCTGACTGCTCTCACCTGAAGGACTGGTCGTGTGTAAGAACTGCAGTGTAAGTGTTGGGTGCTGAGTAAGGAGGTAGTTACAAAACTTGTCTCTTGGGGAAGGAAAAAGAAAAAAAAGCCTTAAAGAATAAACAAACAAACAAGTGATGCTGCAAGTACAATAGCCATAAACCATGCTGCCCAAAATAGGAAGGCCCAGGGAGGCTTTAAAAGCTGTGAAATATCCAAAAACGTTATCTTCCTTTTTTTTTTTTTATTTTTTTTTAAGCAGGATGCAATGTACCAAAGCCTTTAAAAGCAATGGGATAGTAGCCCACAGCCATGGGATGCTGTTTTGTTTTCATCGTCTTGCAGCTGCTGGAGGAAAAGGCAGTCTGGGTCCAAATTCTGCTCTGAGACAGGGTCCTGTTACCAGAAGATGCAGCACCCCGGACCTCAGATAGATGTATTTTTGTGAGGACAGCATGGGGAGGGAAGTGCTCTCTGAGGGCTGTGTCTGCGCCCTGGGGAATTCCAGCACTCTCTAAGGCTGCACAAGACAGCCAAGGCCTGGGTCCTCCAACAGAGAACCACGTGAACTTCCCAAGTCTGGGAATTACCCAAAAGAAGGATTTAGTAAGGTATTACTGAGGATGACTCTTAAGTCATCTGATGGTCTAATAATAATTCTGGCCGGTTCTTTTCACTGCCTGTAACCTGGTCTGAACTGAGTGCTGTCCCTGCTTTGGGCAGGAACTTGGACCTCCTAAGGTCCCTTCCAACCTGAATCGTTCTGTGATTCTGTCAATACTTTATATTCTTAAGAAAGCTTTGCTCAAGGTCGTGGTCAGAAGTAGTGGAACTGTGGGAGTTTGGAAACTGTGCGTGCTGTTACATCAGCTGTTGTCTGCCTGCCTCTGTTCCTATTCCTTCAGGTGCTACTGCTATTTGCAGCTGACTGCTTCGTTCTGCTGAGCTTAATAGCTTTAAATAAAGTCTTACGTTATCGTGCTCCTTCCTACAGGAAAGAGAAAAACGAGTTGAGGATCTCTTTAGAACAATGTCAGTTTTCTCCAAGTAAACTTATCTGGCTCTCTGGAGACCCATTGCATGAAGCAATTAAGTCTTAATATATTTCATTCAGTGTGATGGTATCTCCGCAGACGCCAGTCTGGGGGAAGCGAAACGTTGAGTTCCTTGGCAACCTCATGTTCACACAGATCAGTTGTATAATTATGTGTGTCAGTTACAATTAAAAGAGCATTCTCAGTCTATGACATCGCAGTACAGCTGATTGCCTCAGAACGATGCTCCATTTGCTCACTGACAGCTATGGAGTGGTTTTTATTTATTTTATTTTTTTGTATGGATGCATACAGGATGTGTGCAGGCATTCAGTCCTCAGGAACGACGGAGACGTTGTCAGATTTTGGAAAGGGATCCAAGAGGAGAGATCCAACTTCTTTACAAATAATGTTGCTTCACGGCAGCTGCCATGTTTTCCCATCCTTTTAGTTGAGGAGGCATTGGCTCGTGCTCATGGGGAACTTGAACCTTGTGTTTGGGACTTGTTTGTCTGTTAATAAAGGCGATGCAAGCAGCAATAACCCATGAATATTGAAGAGAACACTGTTTCAGTGCTTGGTCCCTCTGAAGGACCTTCAGTTCTGAGTACCCCAAATTTTTGCTTTAATTTCTTTGTGTGGATTCTGCTTTGCTGCTGGGCATCCCCCAGTGCCCTGGCTCCTGTGATCTTCGAGGGCAGCTGAGAGCATGTGTTGCCCTAGCACAGCCCTCACATTTCCTTCAGGTGCTCCATGTGCTTCCCAAACCACAGTTCATTCGTGCTCTGTCCCAGAAGCGTGTACTGTTTCAATGGCAATGTTGAAACATGTGCTAAGAGCATATTAAAAAAAAAAAAAAAAAACACTGAAAAAACAAACCAACCCTAATTGCAGTCTTTGTGGTTGGGCTCCCTCTCCAGCAGAACTAGTGACAACTTGACACATTCTGCTCAATGTGCAGCCATTGTCTCGGCCAGCACTGCATACCAGCTGAGCCTTTTGATCCTCTCTCTAAATTCTCTCACCATTAGTGTTGTGTTTGGATGTGGTTATTCCTCTGTGGGCAAGGAGTTCTGCAAGTCGGAAATCTTCAGATGGCTCAGCCTCTCCGCCATGTGCTCCGTCTCCCATCGCAGCAAGGGATGCGTGTTCAGCAGCTGTATTTTAACTTGCAAAGGGTGAGGACACAGCGTGAGCCTTGTCTCGTAGCATAGCGTCGGGCTGTGCCAAGGTGTCACATTCACTCAAGCATCCTTCAATCTGAAGTGGTTTGGATAGTCTCCTGGCTGACGTGACTCCTGTTTGACCTGCCTGATCCAATAAACAGCATTTTTAACTGTGCTATGTACACAGAAGTGGATGTTGAGTAGTTCTCCTGTTATCAAATCCCTGCCTGGACCGTGACGGATATCCCGACTGACTGGGGATGTTGGAAATGAGTCAAATGAGGACAGCACTGCATAGCCTCACAAGGGAGCTGGGGATCACTGAAGCATGAGGCACTCAAACTCTATGGGCAGGAGGTGGGGAGCAGCTGCTGTCCCCAAAGGAACATCTTTCCCAAATTCCCAGGGCCACTGTGCCAGCCCCAAAGCAGCATCAGCTGTAGCAGCAACAAAACCACATCCCACAAATCATATAATCATGGAATTGCTTGAGTTGGAAGGGACCCTTAAAGGTCACCAAGTCCAACTCCCCTGTAAAGAGCAAGATGCCTACAACTAGATCAACTGGAGCCTTGTCCAGCTTGACCTTGAATTCTTTGAAGGATGGAGCACCCCCCAGCTCTCTGTGCACCCAAGTGCATTCACCTTGCCCTGCTCTGGGGATGCTGAGTGGGAAGTCACAGCAGACATCCCCAAACCCAGCAGTTAGAAAAGCATCTGCAATTCATACGTTCTCTCATTTCAAAGTTGTTAAGAGTTTAAAACCAAAAAATGTGTGACTAATCCTGTCCCGGAAGTTCAGTTGCTGCAGTTATACAAGCAGAGGCCTTACAGCCCTTACCTTTCTGGCCCTGTGCTGCCTGTGTCCCCCAGCCCAACTCTGCTGGCCACGGGTCTCAGGAGCAACTACCGGAGGGGTACAAGCTCCTTCATCGAGCAGACAAGTCAGCTCCTTTATCTGAGCTTCAAAGGATCATTTTGGGTGTACAGAAAATATATCTGCTTTGATGTATGTACTGTAAATTTCTAATTTATCACTGTAAAAAAAAAAATAAACTTTGCTATTTAATTTTTGTATCAAAATAAAACTTTAACCTCTGTGGATAACCAGGGTATTCCTGGGGTCCCCCATGTTTTCAGTGACTTTGTTTCCTAAATTTGCTGCACCGCTGTTAGCAAACTTTTTGCTCCGGGAGGAAGAATTGTTCACACTGCAAGGAATGTGTGGCCCAAACGGGTTAAAGCTGCGCTGTTTGCATCTCCTGTGGGTTGAGAGAGCACCTGTGCCAACTGGAAGTAGCTGGGAACAAAACATCATTGGGCAAGAGTGAAGTACGCACATGCTTCAGTGCTTGCACAGGGGGTGGAAAGAGAAACCCTTCCCAAGGTGGTGTGCGGGACCCAGCGCTGCCTGGGGAGGCTGTGGCTGTGCTGTGTGCTTGGGCTTGTCCCGGTGTGTCACCAGCACCAAATGGGAGTGGAAACATGGAAACTGCCTGCTGCTTGCTTTAGCAGTGCTCTGGGGGAAAGCAGGGCTCTGCGTGGAGCTGAATTTTACTCCGTGTGTTATAGGGTATGTTCACCCAGAGATGTGCTGAGAATTTGGGTCCTGGTGTGGTGGGGAGCACAACCACACATTCAACCTACTGTCTATGTATTTATTTTTTTTTTTCAATTTTATTAAAGCTTATTTTCTTGCTTTTTTAACACCCTGCTTATTTTTTATCCCTTTTTGCCACTCTTGTTCACCAGTTAGATGAGAGTTCCTGTGAGAGTTCCTTCTTTTTGTGCGCATCCTTCACTGGTTTCTTTTGACACTGGTAGTACAGTTTGTCATATTAATCATCATCTTAACTCAATCATCTACATCATGAAATGTTCTGTATGCAGGATTGCTTAATTAGCATAGTGTTATTCTAATAAGAATCTAAATGAGACTACAGTGGATAATAGTGAGGATGTGCTGTAAAGGCAGTAGGAATTATCACCTATAGCTAATCAAGTTTTGAAGAGCAGCGCCTAAAACTGATAATTAGAGTGATTTCCTCATGCCTTTGGCAGCTCATCACAGTAACGTTCTTAGCTGATGATTAATGAGATCTCTGATTTGAAACTTCTAATTAGGAGTCTTTAATATAGCTACAGTTAAACACAACAAACATTAAAGAGCTTCTGGGAAGGGGGGATCTGCCTCATGTTGGATTTTTTGGCATGAATGGAGGATCGTAGAAACATTAAGGTTGGAAAGACCAGTAAGATCTTCTAGTCCAACTGCCAGCCCATGCCTGTGAGTGCTAACCATGTCCCTCAGTGCCACATCTGCACAGATCTTGAACACCTCCAGGGTCGGTGAGTCCACTCCCTCCCTGGGCAGCCTGTGCCAATGCCTCACCACTCTTTCTGAGAGGAATTTTTTCTTAATATCCAACCTGAACCTGCCCTGACACAACTGTAGGCCATTCCCTCTTGTCCTATGAAAAACCTCAGAAGCAATGTGGTGGTTTTGCTATTTGTCTGGGGGTTTTGTATGTTTGTTTGACTTTTCTTGTTTTGTTAAAGCCCTCTTTAAAGAGTAAGTGTTGAGGGGAACTGAAGGAGACCAGAGTTCTGCAGCCAGAACTCAAGAGACCCAGTCATGTGAAAATGCGGTGTCACAAAATGCTGCCTTCATCATGGAGGTCTCCACCACACGCTCCTTCCTCAGCTGCTCATTCCAAGAATCTGAATAAGGAAAGGACCTTCAGGAGCCCCAACTTCTCTAACTGTACTACATTTCATCTCCTCGATTTTGCCTGTCCAGCTACTTGTGGCACTGAGCTGCAGGACAGACCAGCAAAGAAGTTCTGGGTTAAAAATAACCTTCAGACTTACCATTTTATGTTGAAAGTTATTCGTGGATTTTGTCTGAGATCTGGTTCATGTGACCCCTCAAAGAGCTTTCTGGGCACAAATGAGACAACATCATCTGTCTGGATTACGTTGCCTTACCTCCTGAAGGCAGAGCACTGCAGAGCTGCTCCCTGAGCCCTCCTCTTCCTCCCTGCAAGGCTGGAGCTGCAAAGCCTCCAGTGAGGCTGCTGGGAACCCAACTCTGTTGCTTCCACTGGAATGATCGAGTCTAACTTTGCACTGCTCACCGCAGGGTGAGAGCCCCATGGCACAGCCTCATAGCAGCTCTCCCTCTGATGCTCAATAGCACGTTTTTGGCACGCTTGGGCTAATTGGGCTCATCATATTTGCCAGCAGTATCCTGGCAAACTCCAGCTGTTGCAGCGGCCTTGTGTTGTTGACAGCCAGATGTTTTGTTTCCCACACTGGGAACAGCTTACCACGCAGCACAGAGGTGGCTCAGAGGGCAGCAGCAGCAAATGAGGGCTCGCATGATAAGGGATCACTGAGAAACAGTTGTTCTTCAGTTTTCAAGAGTTCTATTTTTTTTGTTTTGGCTAGCGGGGACCTTCCATGTGTCAGATCCTGGGTACAACACCAGAGGACACAGGTTAAATCCCAAACACAAATATTATTATGCTGCAAAGCTCACTGTAATTTGTAACGTTTTATTTTGGTTCTTGCTTCATCTGCTTGCCAAAAGCAAAAGAGCAGACTAATGAGATATGCTTCAGAGAGAGATTTAACATTAATTTTGTCTTTTTTTTTTAATCAGTGTTTTAAATTGTTTAAAGAATATTGCCCATGACTCTTCACTTTATGTTTGCACCAGTGCTTTGCTGGCTTCCTGACCACTTCTCTCATTTCCTGAGCTAGCTCTGAGGAAAAGGAAAACGTCCTTCCTGAAAAAAAATGCAGGCTTCTAGTGTATTAAGGCTTTAAAAACTGTTATATATATATATAGGTTGAAGGAGCTGAGCTTGTTTGACTTGGAGAAGGCTCTGGGGAGAACACATTGTCTAAGGCATGTGTGTCCAACTCCCTAGATTTATGTTTTTGTTGCCCTCCTTTCTGTTTTAATAAGTAAAAGTTTTCTACATCCACTATATTAATTGTTATTTATTAACTATGTTATCTATTTTATGTGCAGCCCAAGACAATTCCTCTTCATTCAGTTCAGCCCAGGAGAGCTGAAAGATTGGGCATCCATGGCATAGTGTGAACTTATATACAGGAGGGGGGACTGACTTTTTACACAGTGTCATAGTAATATGACAAGAAGAAAAGAAGGGACTTTTTGATTGCATATATTTACTCAGAGAGCAGCGTGGCCCTGGCACAGGCTGCCCAGAGAGCTGTGGGTGCCCCATCCATGGAGGTGCTCAAGGACAGGTTGGATGAGGCTCTGGGCAGCCTGAGCTGGTGGGGGGCAACCTGATAAAGGCGAAGAGTACGAATTGGATGTGCTTTATGGATTTCTATGGGCTTTGGAGTTGTTGTGGGGTTTTGGTTTTTTATTTTTTGCATGATCTGGTCTTTCTGTAGCAGCAAGCAGCGGGTGACACCTAGTGGCATCCGGCCCGGCTGCACCTCTAGGCTCTGCGGGGTCTTCTGCGATGCTTCTCGCCTTGCTCAGCGCTGGGTTCGGGGCAACTACATCAAGATGCTCGCAGGGGAAAAAAAATGGCATGAAAACGTGGGAGGGAGGTGGCAAAAGGGCCAAAGTGCCGGGTCCTGCACGTCACAACAGCCCCAAGCAACATTACGGGCTTGGGGCAGAGTGGCTTGAACACAGTGTGAAGAAATAGACCTGGGGATGTGAACTGTGTTGTTTTGGGGTCCTCACTACACGAAAGACATCGAGGCCCTGTAGTGTGTCCAGAGAGGCACAATGGAACTGTGAGGGGTCAGGAGCACAAGTTTCATGGGAAGTGGCTGAGGGAACTGAGATTGTTCACTCTGAAGAAGAGGAGGCTCAGGGGAGACCTTATCACTCTTACAACTACTTGGAAGGAGGCTGTGGCAAGGGGAGGGTCAGCCTCTTTTCCCATGTAACAGCGATAGGACAAGAAGTAACAGCCTCAAGTTGCACCAGGGGTGGTTCAGGTTGGGTATTAGGAAACATTTATTCTCTAAAAGAGTGGTAATGCATTGGCACATGCTGCCCAGGAACGTGGAGGTGTCACCGTCCCTGGAGGTGTTTAAGAAATGGACAGATGTGGGAGGGACATGGTTAGTGAGTGTGGTTGGGTTGGTGGTTGACCCAGATGATCTTAGTGGTCTTTTTCCAACTTAAATGATTTTGTGATTCTGGAAAAGGAATAGATTTCCCCTGGCTGCAGCAAGGGAAGCTGCTAGTGGCTGAAAGCAGAATCACATATATAGAAAAGTTATCTCAGAAGACTTTACACCACTTCCTCCTCAACCTCACACTAGTTATATAAAGGGGCTGGGGAGGCACAGCAGCACAGGAGGCCCCTGGCCTGAGATAGCCTTTCTTCTTTCTGCTGCCATTTGTTAGGGTTGGGCAGCAGTCGCCTGGCTCCAGGCAGAGAGCAGAAAGCATTTGCAGAGTCACGCGCTGGAGAACCACAATAAAACTGCAGCATCTTTCTGAAAGGTAGGGGGTGTGGGAGAGGCCGGAAAATGAGAAACAGTGATCCTCAGAGGAGAAGGGAATATATATACATAAAATGCTGAAAATCAGCTGCAGAGGCCTCAGTGTATGAAAGGATGACAAACAATAACACCATCTTGCTCACAAAACAATTGTTTCTACAGCTGTGGCCTGAGCAGAGCCAAAAGAATAAAAGAGCCATCCCTGCTTCCCTAGAGGATGGTTTTATAACTGGAGCAGGGGAAGGGGCAGTCTCATCCTGACATGTGGGTAATTCATCCTGTCAGCACTGAGAAAGACAGCCTTCAGTGTGGCCTGTGATGCTCTGAGGCTTGCCGCTGGGAGAGCTCAAGGTCTTCTGGATTACAACGGGGAGCAGCATCTGTGTGTGCTGGAGTCCGCGTGGCTGCCAGCTCCAGGATGCACCAGGACATGGCACAGAGCCTCATCTCCCCTCTGCCTTGGGACGTCAGACACATCCTCCCTTTTGGCTGTGAAATTTCCAGTCTGATGGATGTGGCCACCAGCCCAGTACTCAGCATATGGCTTTTGCAGGAGCTGCACTCCCTCCTGCTGCTGGCTCTGGTGTGGGGTCAGGAGCCTCCAGTCCTATTCCCAAATCTGCTACCGAGCTGCTGTCTCGTGTCACACAGCTTGGCCTGGATGTGACAGGCTGACAGAGCAAGAGCTGCCAGGGCTGTTGGGAGTGGTGACCTGGGGATGGGCTCCACAGGGATATCCACATCTCCAACTCTACCAAAGCAACTGAGGAAGTGTAAGGCTTTGAAATGCTACTGCTAGAATAGCTCAAGATTAAAAGCATTGCCTGCAATCCAGCTTATCTCTCAACAGCAATATAAAGACTAAGAGCTTGTTTGATCAGGAGAGTGAATAGATTCTCAGCAAAACCCATCACTTCTCATCCCCTTCCCCACTGATTACTGGCTCATCACTACTCACTTAAGGAAAGAAAGTGATTTCTTCAGGGGGAGGGGAGCAGTCTGCCTTATCGAAAAACCACACTGCAAGGTCCAGTCTCCATCTGACTTCTACAGCTCACTGGCGACCAGCGCAAACTTAACTGGTCCACTAGAAGTTGTTTTTAACTAATGTAACCATGGGAATTCTGACATTTGTGTAGCAGAATCATATTCTTAAGGCACAGCTCAGGTTAAATAATTAAACCGCTTTTTACATTGGAAGTGGTTGTTGATCATGGGATTAGAACGCCTGAGCTGATGTTCCTCAGGCTGCATCTCTACCCAAAAATATGCCACTAAATTACTGAATTCCAGGGCCTTTGGGATAGACTGTGGAGATGAAACACAGGGGTTATCACAAGGCCAGGATGATCCATGGATGGAGAATGCACCTCAGAGTTGGTGCTCCTCATAGTTCATTGTTGTCCCCACGGGAGGAAGGGAGGAAGGGAGGAAGGGAGGAAGGGAGGGAGGGAGGGAGGGAGGGAGGGAGGGAGGGAGGGAGGGAGGAAGGAAGGAAGGAAGGAAGGAAGGAAGGAAGGAAGGAAGGAAGGAAGGAAGGAAGGAAGGAAGGAAGGAAGGAAGGAAGGAAGGAAGGAAGGAAGGAAGGAAGGAAGGAAGGAAGGAAGGAAGGAAGGAAGGAAGGAAGGAAGGAAGGAAGGAAGGAAGGAAGGAAGGAAGGAAGGAAGGAAGGAAGGAAGGAAGGAAGGAAGGAAAGGGGGGGGAGGGAGGGGGGGGAGGGAGGGGGGGGAGGGAGGAGAAGGCGAGTAGAAGAAGAAGGAAAAGAAGGAAAAGAAGGAAAGAAGGAGGGAAGGAAGAACATGGAAGGTCTTCTTAAAATGGCAACAAGTGCGCACAGGTATGTTCATTTCTGTCATTTCACTAAGAAGTTGCCTTTTTGTTTTTTAAATCATTCCACATAGTGTAAGTAAAACTTTAACTGGATCGGCTATCTCACCAACTTCTCTGAGAAACTTTAATGCATCATCAGGAAAAAAATAGATTCATCTTAAAAAACACTGATACTAATTCTTGATTCAAGGTATTTCAACCTATATTTAGTGGGAACAAATAGCATCTGATTGATTACTCCCCAAATATTGACCCCAATGTAGAGTGTTTGCTCAGTGACCAGCCTCAGAGCATTCTGAATTCATGGAGGAGTTGTTTACTCATTTGATGGATGCCAGGCTGGTGAGCAGGAGGAAGGCTTCAATAAATCATTTCTGACATTAACCTTGCAGAAACAAATTCCCAAGAGTGTTTGTATTAGTTCTGCTGCAGATGCTTGTGCAAACACTGAAGAACAGAATTCACACTGCTATCTTTCTGGGACTTGTTTTGCTAACAGAAGTTCCTTGTAGGCATTTCCAGACAAAGTCAACGGGACAGGCATGGAAGAAGCAAAATGCACTTCCTTTATTCAAATAAGCACTATTATGTCACTGAAAAATACATGCAAAACTTTCACTGACAGGTTTTAGTTTTCAGAAATTAAGAAAGCATGTAGCAGATTAAGCAATGAAGTATCATTTTTATTTGTACAAGTAAAAAGACTATCCCAAATGTCCAGAATTTGTCATCTGTACTTTTCTGTGTGTTTCATTTTAGGGTGATCATAATCAATGTTAGAAAAATTTCCCTATGGTTGTTGTTTACCATGGTAACTAAATGATGTGATTATGATTATATAGGTCAGATATTCTTGATCTACCATAAGAAATAGTGGGTCTAAAATAATCATTTTCAAACACCGATGGCTAGATGAGCTTTTCCCAAACTTAAGCGTGTCTTCCCCTTTAGACATTAAGGAGACCAGACATGGAGCTGAGCCACGCTGTTCCATTCTCCATTACTTCTGCTGAGAACAAGGAAGGCTGTCTTGCTCCTGCCACTAACTCTATCAGGAGACTCTGAACTCATCCAGGGAGCAGGATTTTGACCCAGCGTTTCTCTCTGTCCACATTCCCACTTGGTCTTGCTAAGCACAGCCCACAGATATGTATTACTGGGGTTTCTGTGCACTGACCTATCTATGGGTAGAGAAGGGTGCCCCGAGACAGCAAAAGGCAAAATAAAATCTCATAAGCCTGAATTGTCTAACTGCAGTACCCTACTTTGCTAAATAACCAGCCTATTCAGTTCAGGATGGATCATTCCAGCAAGCATGACAGAGCCAAGGAAAGATTTAGAATCATAGAATTGTAGAAGCGTCAAGGTTCGAAAAGATCTCTAATATCCAGTCCAACCATCCAGCTACCACTGATTTTCCCCCCAGTACTTGAGGTGCAGCCTCATCAGAGCCAAGTACAGCTTGATCCTAGAAGCAGACCAGGTTGGTCAAGCAGGGCCTGCCTTTCACAAACCCATGCTGGCTGGGCCTGATTTCCTGGTTCTCCTGCACATGATATGTAATCTCACTCAGGATGATCTGCTCTATAACCTTGCCTGCCAACAAGATCCAGCTGACATGCCTGTAGTTCCCTGGATCCTCCTTATAAGCCTTCTTGTAGATTTACTCCCCTATATGCCACAAATCTCAGTTCCTTTGAATGAGAAGCATAAAAAAACAAAGAAAAAGTCCCTGGCCTCAGATGAGATCTCTGTGGGCTGCTGCAAGCACACATTAATACTTTCCTGATGGCTTCAGTAACTTTTGCCACATGTTAAACCCATCAGCAAGGGGTTAGTTCAATAATTTTAGGGTCCCCTTTCTATGAAGATAAATGAGCAGGAAATTCACTGACAAAACCTCCCCAGTGTTTTTTAGCAGGTGGTTCTTCCCACATCACAAGACTAAAAGTTCCTGGAAACATGTTATTTGTACTCAGTTCAAAGAAGAAACAACTGTCCAAAACGTGAGAAAGCAGCGTGTGGGCTCTTCAGACCACACTGCCCACTAAACTGATGTTGCCCATTTATCCAGGCAGCGGCAGTGAGAGGAAAGGGATTGGAGTTTACCCTCCTGGGAAGAACACTTTGGAGAAAACATCCTCTCTGTGTCTGTAGCCCCCATCCATCAGCAGAGCCAGGGCAATCCTGGGCCACCAACCCGCACACCAGGTGGGACTCCTGCTGAGGACAGGTCTGATAGTGGGAGAAACCTCCCACTTACACCCTGGAAATAGAATTTAATGGTGATGAATACTAAATTCCCTAAAATCCCAAAGTCAGTCTTCTTTCCACCCTGCGTGCAAACAGAGTGCTCATCAAATCAGAGTTCAATAGATGTTCAGTTTAGCATAATTCACGCCCCATTTGTCCTTACACTGAATCATAGAAATATAGAATGGCCTGGGTTGAAAAATGGACCTTAAAGATCATCTAGGTTCAACCCCACTGCCATGGGCAGGGTCACCAACCACCAGACCAGGCTGCTCAGAGCCACATCCAGCCTTGCCTTGAATGCTTCCAGGGATGGGGCATCCACAACCTCCCTGGGCAACCTGTTCCAGTGTATCACCACCCTCTGAGTGAAAAAATTCCTCCTAACATCCAACATAAATCTCTCCTGTCTTAGTTTAAAACCATTCCCCCTTGTCCTATCACTATCAACCCATGTAAACAGTTGTTCCCCCTCCTGTTTATATGCTCCCTCTAAGTATTGGAAGACCACAATGAGGTCTCCCCAGAGCATTTTCTTCTCCAGGCTACACAAGCCCAGTTCCCTCAACCTTTTCTCACTGGAGAGGTGCTCATTTTAGTGGCCCTCCTCTGGACTGTACCAAGAGTTCTGTGTCTTTCTTGTGCTGGGGGCCCCAGGCCTGGATGCAGTACTCCAGATGGGGCCTCACAAGAGCTGAGTAGGGGGGGGACAATCACCTCCTCACCTCCCTCTCCCTGCTGGCCTCCCCTTTTTTTAATGCAGCCCAGGATATTGTTGGCTCCAAGCACACAGTGCTGACTCATGTCCACCTTCTTGTCCACCAGGACCCCCAAGTATTTATCCGCAGGGCTGCTCTGAAGGAGTTCTTCCCCCAATCTGTATCAGTAACAGGGATTGCCCTGGCCAAAGTGCAGCACCTTGCCCTTGGCTTTGTTGTACCTCATTAGGTTCTCATAGGCCCACTACTCTAGCCTGTCCACCTCCCCCTGATATATATATAATATAATCTATTATATATAGTAAAATCTAATATGATAATATAATGAAATATACATATAATGAAGGAATTGCATATAATCAACACATTCTGCTGCCCACTTAGTTACATGTAGGCAGTGTTGTCATACAGTTCAATACAGAGATACACATTTTACTCAGCTCGGACTTTGGTTATGCTCTGTAAATGTTCCATTTGGTGGACTGTGCAGAAAGCTGGTGGCTCGGAAGTCAATGAAGAGGACCCCCCTTTTCTCTCTGGATTAGCACTGTTCTCTGTTTAAAAAAAAAAAAAAAAAGAGAAGCATGAAGACCTGGAATTTCACCTGTTTTCAGCTAATGTTCATGGCTTCGGGGTATGTGAGTGGAATCTGCAAGCAAAGCATACCTGCTCTGAGACATCACCCTGTGCTTTCCATATTCCGTTTCATGGCGTTCAGCTCCAGCTGCCCTTTGAGACCTTGCTCTCTTGACACTTTCGAAGTGGCAAATGCAATTTACACAAATCAGCAGTGAAAATATATTGATCTAAGTTCTAATATGAAAAGTGATCTTCTTAGTCTTAAAAGTTATCATGAAGGTTTTCAAGAGAAAGTTTTATTCCTCTGTGCACAGATAAAATGAAATTTGAGTAACAGAAATCTCTGGCGTGTCTTGATTCAGAGTAGATTTGCTGCTAAGGAATTGTTTCCTCCTGGTGTAAGTCTGAGGACTGAACGCTGTGGGGTTTGGTGCTGCCCAAGGCCCGCAGAAGACTTTGCTGGTCAGAGTAAATGATGTGCCCAGCTCTAAAACCCACTGACTTCAATGGGACCAACCATAAACAGATACGTTAGTCTACTGCTCTGTTGAAGCAGCATAAATGCAAGTGTTACTTTGCATCCAGGCAGATAAAACAGCTCTGATAAGGGGTCTGTCCTGTCAGCTGCATATGGTGTATTTCAGCAAGCTGCCACACTCAGCCAGCTTACTTTGTTAGCATTTTACTCTGGGTGGTTCAGCAGTGTGAATTGTGCATCAGCACTGCTCCTTTGAGGAGATTTCTGGCTCCTTCTCACTGATATGGAGAGCTTTATCATAGAATCATAGAACTGTTTGAGTTGGAAGGCCACAGAGAGTTTTGATCTCTTCGCAATTCAGCACTTCTTTCATTTGCTGGCCCTTGTGAATGTTTGCACCCTGATCCAAGCAAGCTGGACTTCCTTGCTACTGCCCTCATGCTCTTGTATTTCTTGCACATCATGACTTTTTAGCTATGTTCCTTTACATAATTCCTAGGTCTCTGAGGAGATGGTTCTGATGCACCTCCTTAGTAGGATCTCCTATGTGGTGAGCCAAAGGGAGATGCTTTAAAGGTTGTTTGAGGCTGTGACCATCCAGGATACTAAACTCCCTGAACTTCTCTAAAACTATTAGAAGGTGTCCAAAGGAGAGATATGGTGATAGGGAAAGGTCTGGAGGGCAAAGTGTGTGAGGAGCTGAGGTCCCATGGTGTGCGCAGTCCAGAGCAGAGTAGGCAGAGGGATGGAGGGGCAGCAGCAGGACAGGGCTGCTCATCTCCTGTCAATACATGACTCAACGTTTACTCCACTCCCAGTTTTGCCAGCCTCTTCTTTCCACCTACTCAGGCTTTGTAAATGTTTCACCACATTAACTCAAATTCTACCATATATTTACAAAGGTTTGTGGCCTTTAGCTGTAGTCAATCATTCCCCGTGGTCTAATTTGTCTTCACCCCTCCCCCCCCCCCAGCTCCATCATCACACTGCTGTTGCCTATAAATGATTTACCCAGGGCTTGCAGAGGACTCACTGTATCCTGCACAGCTCACTCGCAGTCCTGCTCAGCTTTAGATTGCCCAGATTTCCCAATGCCTTCTTCAGATCTCCTTACCCTTTGTTACATAGAATCATAGAATCATTAGAGTTGGAAGGGACCTTTAAAGGCTGCCTAGTCCAACTTGTCTGCAATGAGCAGGGTGCTCGAAGCCCCGTGCAACTTGACCTTGTGTGTCTCCAGAGATGGGGGAACTAGCACTTGTTCCTTATCCTCAGTACAGCAGGTTCTTGGCTGCATTAGAAAGGTTTGGGACAAAAACTGTGCTGCATGTAAGTGCAAAATGTGTAGCAAATCATGTGGATGGAGAAAAGTAGACCACTGGTGTCTATTTCTGGGTGTGTGCCCTATTTACACACATCTTCACATGTATAGACGCATGCTTATGCGCATTATTAATGCCTGTCTGTTTTTGAATGTGAACCTCAGTGTCAGTGATGCAGGGACATTTTACTCTGTCTCACATCCTCTGGGTCAACTGATATTATATACATATATATAATATATATACATATATTAAATACACTTAAATAAAGTGACTTTAAATTAAATGTTTCAAATAGGCCTGTGGTAAGAAACACAGATACTCTGTAGTCAACATCCATTCTCCATATGCTGCTCACATGCAGATGCTCATGCAGCCATCATCAGTAGGACATGGGCAGCACCTGCACATAAAGCCGGTTCTTGGACCCCAGTCTGGACACCTGTGAACTAAAAGTTCTTGTACTCCTTTCAGTGCAGCAGCATCTAAGTCCTTTCTTGACTTTTTCATGCTTGCATGAGGTTGCCAAAAGGAGTGCCTACCACTACCCCCTCCTGTGGAGTCTGAAATGTGAGAAAAATTAGAATGCTTATCAAGACAACCAGCCTGTCTTGATGATGGGAAAATTAATATGGAGTTACGGTGTCAGTGGAGAAAGGAAGAGCAACTGACATATGATGAATGGCTTGAGAGAAGCCATGAGGAGAAGGATTTGGGGGTGTTGATTGATGAGAGATTCAACATGAGCTGACAATGTGTGCTTGCATCCCAGGTCAACTGTATCCTGAGTTGCATCAAGAAAAGTGTGACAAGCAGGTCAAGGGAGGTGATTCTTCCCCTCTACTCTGCTCTCATGAGACCCCACCTGGATTACTGCATCAAGTTCAGAAGCCCTCAACACAAGAAAGACATGGAGTTGTTGGAGAATGTTCAGAGGAGGACCACAAAGATAATCAGAGTGTTGGAATGCCTCCCCTATGGAGACAAGCTGAGAGAGTTTGGTCTCTTCAGCCTAGAGAAGAGAAGGTTCCGAGGAGGCTTTAGAGCAGCCTGCCAGTACTTGAAGGGAGCCTCCAGGAAAGCTGGGGAGGGACTTTCTATAAGGCATGTAATGACAGGATGAAGATAAATAGTCCTAAACAGGAGGAGGGTAGATCTAGACTAGATATTAGGAAGAAATTCTTTACTGTTAGGGTGGTGAGACACTGGAACAGGTTACCCAGTGAGTTTGGGATTGCCCTCTCCCTGGAGATGTTCAAAACCAGGCTGGATGGGGCTATGAGCAACCTGATCTAGAGGGAGGTGGTTCTATGAATAGTAGAGGAACCCTTCTGAAAAGCACATCATTAACTAGGATAAACATATAAGCTGGTTGCCTCATGCAAACCTAGTGGTAAACATGATACTTCTATCAACCATATGTGCTGAGCTTAAGATTTAGTCACATCAGAAGTACTGTTGCAGTCGCCATCACCCAACAAGGCAGTAGAGCGACCACAGAGCCTTGAGGGACATAGATACAGCAGCTAGGAACCATGCAGGAGGCAACAGACATGCCAACTTGCTTGGACAATTTGAGTACGAGATTTTCAACCCACTGTTAAGTTGGATAATGCCCATGGGTTGTTATGCACACGAGAACAACTAACTAACTAACTAAGATCTAGTCCAACTATCAGCACAGCATGCGTTAACACATGACCCTGAATGGCACATCTACACAGAGCTTGAACACCTCCAGGGGCAATGAGTCTACCACCTCCATGGGCAGCCTGTGCCAGTGTGTTACCACTCTGTCTGAGAAGAATATTTCCTAATATCCAACTTGAACGTTTTCTGGTGCAACTTGAGGCCATTAACTCTCATCCTATCACTGTTACCCAGGAGAAGAGATCGACCCCCACCTCACCATAACCCCCTTCCAGGCAGTTGTAGAGAGCAATAAGGTTTGTCCTGGGCATCATTCTCTCCAGGAAGGAGACTGCCATGGGGAAATGGAGCTCCTCAAAAGGAAATCCCACAGGAAACTGAACATTAAGTAATGGAGATGCTTTGAAACTATCTTCTGATGCTCCTACTCTTGCTCTTTAGAAACCTTGTTCCCTTTCCCATGCCTGGCAGGCGCTAAAGGCTGAGGGGGTCTTCTAGGACTGTAGAACAGCTCCTTGCTGCACAGGACCTGGTGTGCTTGTGGCCACTAGGTGTCACGGCTGTCCCACAGAAGACACTGCCCCGGCTCACGGAGGCCCTGTTTCTTACCAGCTGCTGGAAACCCCACGATCAGGACAAAATGACATCGAGCAGGGGGTTAGCAGGGTGACCAGGCTGAAGCCACAGGCAGGCTCCTGCCCAGCACACTGACAGCCGGGGATCAGAGGTGCAGAGGTGTTTTTTCAGTTCAGCTTGCAGGAGTGGCTTCACAAAACAAAATCTATGTTTGGGTCTATATTCCCCAGGTGTCACAATATACAGTGTCAGCTCATGTTCCAGGAACATTCAATACCTCCTCAGCACAGCCAACCAGAGTTGTACCCCATATTTCAGGTTGTCACATGTGCCTTCTACAGTGGTGTAGAAGTGGTCGTAACAAAGTGTCTCAAACTACTTTCCTTTCTGTGTGCATTTTCCCTGAATGAATTTCCTCATTCCCTTTTACTGCTCAACTTCTCCACAAAGGGAAAAGTGCCAATACTTTACATTCTGTCATTCCCCCCCCCCAAGACCATAAACCAGGTGTTACACAGAGAATGGGCTGCTTTCTTCCCAGTCCTTAAACACATTACAGTATCAGCTTTATCCAGTCCTTTTTTTTTTATGTTGTTCTTTACCACCTGTTCAAACAGGCTTGTGCTGGAGACTTGATACATCAGGATTTTGTCTGTGAGAGGGGAACCAGCTCAAAACCTTCCATCTCTGAATCAAGACAAGGCCTTACTATCAGCATCCCACAGGCCTCCTACTCTCCCTAGCACCATGCACATGCCTGCTTCCTGCCAGCCCACACGTTTACATTTCCACCTTTAGAACTGGATTCACCTGCACAGGGAGGCTGAGTGGACTAATTACTTCCCATTGTGATCTACTTTGTTATTAAATTGTGTGGGCGTTTGTTTTTACAATGGCCTGTGGGATATTTGGGAAGGGACTGTGAGTGCATTGATCGGATCAGGGGTAATAGCTTTTAACTGAAATAGGGTGCATATGTATCATAGACAAGAAATTCTTCATGATGAGGACAGTGAGGCCACAGCCCCATCCCTGGAGGTGCTCCAGGCCAGGTTGGATGGTCCCTGGGCAGCCTGAGCTGGTGGGGGGCAAGCAGCCCACAGCACGGGGTTGGAATGGGGTGAGCTTTAAGGTCTCTTCCAACCCAAACCATTCAGTGATTCTTTGATTTATGTAAATTAATATGAATTGGGCTATATGACAGATTTCCTGTCTCTTTGCTTTGCAATGATATTCCTGCAGCGTATGTCAAGGGTTGTTAGCACATTAGCTGCAGCACATCCAACACTGAAAAATATTTAAGAGGGACTAATCCCTTGGGTAGCAAAGCTTGTCGGCCTTTGACAGAGCTACATGATGGGCGAACTCAGCCATCACTGTTTGCCATCAGACAGTCTTGGTGCCATATTACAATAACAGATGAGCATTATGTAGGCGGTGCTTGACTGACAGCCCTAAGTATCCCTCTTCCTCATCCTCCTGTTCTTTCAGATGTTTCTGAAGCCATTCATTTATCACACACACGTTGAGAAAATGGAAGTGAACACAGGGAGTGCACAGCTGGGAGCCTCCCAGCATAAGCCTTTGGGCATCCTAATAGCACCTCTAATTGCATCCATCATTTCTGATGACAACTTCATGAAATGAAACGTTTTCATTTTCCCTCCAAGCAGCACTAATTGGACTCGCTGCTGTGGTTCACCACGAAAAAGCATTTCAAAACAGGAGCTGAGGGGCAAAACAGAGAGTGTCATTTCGTGATGCAAGTATGGGCTACAGTCATCTTCCATAATTGGTGTCTTCATTGATGGCGTTTTGTCAGGAGTTACAGCAGGCAGAGAAAGAACGGAACACACACATCTGGATGTGACTCAGGCTCCTGTTAAAGGGTGACCATTGCCTGTTTTTCTTTTTATCTGTTTTTTTATCTGTACTCAGAGCACCAGTCCACCACGTCTTATATGACAAACTCTTTTTCTTTTTTCTTGTGCAGTGCCTGGTATGGTAAGACGATCGGAGCAGAGCTTCTGATCTGGGAGCATCAATGGATGTTTGTTCCCTGTAGGTGTCAGGATCACAGGGCAGTATCTTTCTGTGAAATCAAGAGAGTGAACAACTCAAATGTATTTTGATGACTTCACAAGGCAAATGTAAGGAAGTCAGTGACAAAGGGATGTGAGAAATGAATGGAACTTGAAGTACTACACTTTGGGAATAGGTTGCCAGGAGCTTACAAATAAATCTGGCAGACAGGAAGCCAGGGCTTATTTCTAGACAGAGCACTTAACAGTTAAAACTGAAGTCTGCTGAACTTTGCTGCATAAATATACTTGTTCTTCTTTTTACCTCTGAGGCATAGCAGTCAGATTTTTTCATTTACATGAGATGAAGCTGTAAGAAAAGATTTAAAAAACATAATGCTGGCCACTGATACTGCTGAACAAACCTGTCTGCAGGAAAGCCCAGAACAGTGTTTGGGAAGGAATGGTTTTTACATCTGGACAGTGTTCATTCCTTTGATGACAACACAACTCAAACAGTTAAGCCATACATCTTCAGAAATGAATCACGGAATTTAGAAAACAGAAGATCCTAACACTAAGAAAACACAGTGGAAAGTACAATGTACAAGTAATATTCTCACTTTGCAAAGGATTGAACTGCGTGGGCAGGAAGACTTCTCATTTTAGTGTTAAGGGTTTTGAATCCCTCTGCTATCCATAGCTTGAACAAACCTTCAGAGACTCAGTCATTCTGAAAATAATGTCTCCTCCTTGAAAATCTTCCAAAGTCACCTGGACATGGCCCTGGGTACCCTGCTCTGGGTGTTCCTGCTGGAGCAGGGATTGGAGCAGATGAACCCAGAGGTCCCTTGCAACCTCAGCCATTCTGTGTTTCTGTGACACTACGAATTCACAAGATGGGACTGTAGTTGAGATTCTGTCTCTGACATTTTAATTACTGAGTTATATAAAGATGTGTTTGCTGGAAATGCATCCTGCAAAGCACAAGTTTCCATAGCACTCATTTACTTCAGCAACTCACACAGAATACTGTTTCATGTCCAGAGCATATATCTGCCAATACCTGTTGGTTGCATGTATGCACTTGTTTGCACAATCTGCAAAAAACAAAAGGCCATACCATTGGAATTTGATAGATAATACCGGGATTGCTTTTGAGAAGAAAAGTTTCTGATACAACTCCGAGGATTAACCCAATCCAGCACAGATAGCGATTAGCTATGGCTGTAAAGTATGGGTCCTGAAGCATACGTTTCCTGTCCATGGTCCTGTTGCATAATGTGGCAATGTAAGCACAGGAGATTAGCGTATCGTTTGTCTCAATCCTATTTTTACCCCTCATTTTTACAACAGATAACTGTAAAATTCAGCTAGTTCCCACCCACTACAGTAAAAGTGAACTAGAGGTCCAAATTACCAGACACAAAATGTTGTAACTGACAACAGTACACAACATAAAAGCAGAAACACAAAACTGCAGCCCAAATAAATCACCTCTAGAAGGTATGAAGAGCAAAACTCTCTACAGAAAGTATTTTAATAGCATTTTGCAAAGCTAAATCCATTCACTGTTTCATGAGATCCTCTTGATGCAAGCATACAAACATACGGAGATCCTGCCTCACAGCCTGATGTAACATGGATTGACCTCACTTGATGTGTGAGAGTTAGAAATAATATTTGAACATACTGAACAGCTATTTCTTGTCAGCCAAGAAACAAAAAGGTGGATATGCCCAAGATGCTTTTTTGGAGCTGCTGAGATGGGACAAGCCTTGCCATGGGAAGAACAAGACCACATGAGACCTGCCAGAGTGTGCTGAGGGAGCGGGTGGAGGTGATAGCCGAGCCACCTTCATCAACTGCCAATGTTCCTGGTGTACTGGATAGGTTCCAGAGGATTGGAGGCTCACCAGTGTGACTCCTTTGTATGACCTATGTAGTTCCTGGAGCTTCTCAAGTGAAAATGCCCATTTAATGACATACCTGGGGTCAGAAATGAAGGACAGAGCTGGATGAGAGGAGGAATGCCAGAGCAGAGGTTTTAAACTCTACCCCAACACTACTAGGTAGTCTCATTGCCCAAAAGTCTCAGTTGCCCCATGGAAATCATGATCACAGCTGAGGCTGGACCGAAGCCTCCAAGCCTGGAAGTTCTGGCAGTGGTGCCAGACAGCCAGTTGTAATAGAAATGGGAAATTTTGGTTCAATTTCTGAATTTTCACAGCACATATATGCTACACCTAATTGGCAGGTATGAAGCCAGCTGTAAGCACAGCACAGTCATCAATTTCCCCATCTGCTGCCCACATGGAGTGAGTGACTGACATGTGTCTTCTTGATACATAACTCACCATACAGGGTGAAACATGCCACAGACCTCTGAGACAGCCTATAAAACTCCCTGTCAGCTTACAGATTGATGCATAGACGTGTGATTTTGGGTAAGGTTTTCAAAATCTTCTCCTGTCTGTCACCTATAAAACCAGGACAGAAGAGCTTGTTTTTCCCATTCTGGGGTTTGTGGCCTGGAGGATTTTTTGAATCAGAGTTCAGCCCTAACTGTTGGGTGTATTTAAGGACAGACAGGAAATTTTGATTCTGCCCAGTGGAATTGCTCTCAGTTCACAAATGCTTCCAATCTCCTATCCAGGCAAAAATAAATAAACAAACAAATAAATAAATATTAAAAAAAAAACACACCTTTGGAAGCAGAGAAGAACATGGACTGCAACAGCAGCCTGAAGGCTCTGCACTACAGATTACACAGAACACAGAGAAGAACTTAATGGGAATACCCTGTGGAATCATTTGCTCTGCTCTTGGAGCATCTAGTAAAACAAGTGCTGTTTACTAATGCTTCCTGTTACTCTGCACCAGAAGAAAACAAGGAACATACCAATAAAAAATCAACAACAAAGGACCTTCACCTGCTCTGAGCTTTCACTGTTCATATGCCACTTTCCTTCAAACCTTGGAGAAAACAGTTTTCATGGAAAGACTCGGGGTTTTTGCTCTATGGCATTTCATAGAATCATAGAATCATTAGGGTTGGAAAAGATCATCAAGTCCAGCCACTGACACATCACCACCATGCCCACTAAACCACGTCCTTAAATGCCCCATCTACCCTTTTCTTGAACACCTCCAAGATGGTGACTCCACCGCCTCCCTGTGCAGTTTGTTTCAATGCATTACTACTCCTTCTGGGAATATTTTTTTCCTTTTCTCCAGTATAAAATACCTCAAGGGAGAGAGGGGGATAGGAAGGATCCAGCAGGAGGCAGATACAGAAACCAAAAGCAGAAAGAGCTCAGTACTGCAGCTCTCCTCCCTACTCACAAGTACTTGAGTGTATGATAATCCTTTCTCCTTCTATTACTGATGGAGTCTTGTCAAAAACAGTACTAGGGGAATAGTGAAGAAGACAACAAGAGAGTATGATATGCTTTACTTCTTTAATCAATTTCTTCATGCTGGATTTGTCAGCCTCTCCAGGGCCTGAAATTCACCTGAAACCAAACATCACATGTAGGCACTCCTGGTGTTTAGTGAAGCCCAATCCTAATGTGACTGTCAAGTTTTTATCAAAAGTCAACAACAATGTTTCATCAATATTGAGTAATTTTGATTTGATTCTATCTTTCCTTTTCCTTCTCCCAGTTTTTAGGAATAGCATTCATGATAGAGATGTGGAATAATTCTTCTTTCCTGGGGAAAAAATGTACTACTTGCAGCCCAAGTTACTCATCTGCATTTTATCTGAGCAAAAAGACAAAACTTTGGTAGTCCATTTTCAGCCAAAATCAACTATCTCGAAAAATATTGTTGTGTCTTCCTACTCAGTCATCCTGCATCCTGCTCATTTTATTGGATTTACAGCAAAACAAAGAGTGAAAGAAAATAGCGTGTGTTGCATTAGGATATGTACCAATGTCAGTAAGAGGAGACAAAGAAAAAATGACTCATGCTGGGAAGAATTCCACCTGTTCCCTCATCAGACTGGAAACAGCTGATGCACTGGTTCCCATGGGAATATTTTCATCTTGAACAATATGCACACCTAAATTCCTGAGTCTGTCTTATTTCCATTTGTTTGCATAAAGTGCTATCTTCTAACCATAGAAAACCCTCCCTCTCCCCCCAACTTCAGCTTTGCTCTAATTTGTGAAGGAAATTAAGAATAACTAATGTAAGAAAGGCATTCCTATCACCAGAGCTGGGAAAGACATTTCAAAGCCTTTCTGTGAAAGAGGTTTCAGTGAGAAGCAGAAACAAGTAAAATAAATTAATTTGCTAGAAGAGAAATAACTAAAACCCATGAAAATCAAAACAAAGCCATGTCACATAAAGAAAGGCTCACAAGATGACCAAGATAATGGCCTAAAATGCACTGCCTAGAGATATTTTACAAGTACTTGTTCCATTATTTAAGAATCCATTATCAAAACAGTAGTTGTTCATGAATAAAATAATGCATTGGTAGCTAATAATTCCTCACCTTGGATCCCAGTGCCCAGCATAGTCTCCTCCTCCTGTGCCGCATGGCCACAAAAGCAAACAAAAAGAAATACAAACATACAACATGGAGATACAGAGATAAGAACTGACCATGGATGGACAGGCAGATTAACAAGTCCTATTGGAGGTGGCAGAACTCTTCCTTCTGATGCCTGAGAGTCATAGTTCTGTAGATGAGAATCAGCCTTAGACAAATGGAGCAAACCAAAATTACTCCATTGCGTTCCTTTGCTGTTGGTGTCGGAGGGATGGTGAGGAGTGACACCCATAACTTGTTCTGAGTCATTCTGGCCTGAGGCTGGGATTTATGGCTATGCCTACCCAGGTACACACAGGCAAGATGTGATCTTGCCTATCTCTGTTCTCAGCTAGACAATTATCAACAACACGTATAGCTATGAGGATATTTAAGGGTTGCATGCTAATGCGGTTTCACTGTACCGGGTCTATATTCATCTGTATGAACTTCCACAATTGTTTCCCGAGGTGTGGTTCTGATGCTGACACTGATTTGTTTGTGACTGCATCATTATTTCTTCATTTCACACTATCTTAAAAGATTTTGCGAGAGTGAAGGTGTGTGTGATCTTCTCTCAGCTGAACTCTGCTCTTTTACAGATGTTCTCGGTTCAGAATTGGGTCTATTCCCAGCACAGCTAGTATTCTTCTGTTTTTGAGGATGCCTTTTATTCTTCTCTTTGCAAAACAGGGATAAATATTTCATCACTCGCAGCAGAATTTATAAAGGACATCATTTACATGAAATGTTTTTGTGAACTAGGTTGCTGTTACAGTGATTGTGAGGAAAGTCAGCACCTACAATGTAAATGGAAGGACCTCCTGCTAGCTTTAGCTTCTATGCAGTTGGTGTTTTTGCTACTATTACTTTGTCACTGCTAACTTAAAACTTCAAGAAAATGAAGAAAATGAGACTTGACACAATGCAATGGAATAACAAAGACTGTTTTCACATTTTCAAATAATGCAGAATACAGGTATATTCTATTACTTCCCCACTTGCTGTTGATCAGCAGAAGGAATTTTATTGCCTCAGTCCCATCAGCTGGAATACCTCAGAATGTTCCTACACGGTTGTTCTTCAAACAAAAGTTGTCATCCTTAGAAGTGAATCTGATGAGCCTTTAGGTTTAAGGTCATACAGCACGTTCATAACATAGATTTGGGCCAGATGTTTTATATTGTTCTTGCTTGAGTCATGAGCTGAGCATTTGACCTATGATTTGGAGTGAAAATGTCAAGAAATCCTTTGTGGTAACTGTAGTTTCCTGTCAGCTGGAAAAATGCTGGAAACCCTTTCTGATGAACTTCTGTTCCTCGCTGGCCATATTTCCTGTCCAAGAGCTTTCTAAGCGGGTTGGCATGATGACAGGCTTTTTGTCTATCTAACGTACCATCCCTGATTAAAAAAAAAGGCAATGTAAGTGATAGCTTAGACAACCTATAGGGAAACGTTTTCCAGGGTTTATTTTTAAGACAAGAATGCATATGGTGAGATAATATAATAATTACAGTTTGTGTATCAGTCAGACTAGTGCCCTCAGAGCAGTTACCATTCAACATTCAATACTTTGTTTGTACTTGGCAGCATTTCACATTTCATACGTACTTCAGCAGATTAGTAGTTGCAGTTTATCACAAGAATAAAACATCCCGAAAGCATGTAACAGCTCTGGAAGTTGAATATTTATGTTGTCAGGACCTATTATGACCTTTGTGATCTTCAGAAAGAATGAAGCTGAATTCAAAATGAGATGAATCCAGAGTATTAGTGCTGTCTTTAACACCATTCTCAATGTTGAGGCAATACAGGTTAGAGAGAGGAATTTTGAAGCCAACAGTTTGTGCAGTTTGAAAGCTCCTGCCACATCACGTTGGTTGATCATGCTTGGTACATAAATAAATGATCCAATGTGACTTTCTGAGAAGGAATACCTCTTAGCATACCTGGATAAGTTGAGCTTTTTGATAAAGGGGTATCTGGACCGAGAAGTTAGTCTCCTTTAGATGGATACCTAAGGAGCAACCAATTCAAGGAGCAACCAATAAAAGATTATTTTATTTCCTGATGTTCTGTGGGGGAAAAGATGGGATTAAAATTATCATTTCTAGGTCTACAGTTATGAAGAGTGTCTGCACAGAGAGTCAGTACATTTATGATCCCAGATTTATTAACAAATGGATCTGGCTCACTGCTGACTACATTCCACTACATCAGGCCCTATGATCTTTGATGGTGTCTGCCAACTGAACTGTCTTTTGCCTTGCTTTGCCTTTGCCTTGCCTTGCCTTTTCTGTATTTTGTTGTCTTACTAGGGCTTTAATGCAAGTTCTACACAGTAGGTATTAGAAAGGCATTGCAGCTGAATGCAAGTCTTCAAGAGTTCTTGAAGGACATCATGGTGCTTCCTTTATTCTTAAAACATTCAGTCACAATTAATAATCCATTCACTTAGAATCTTTGTTATCTATTCCAGTTCTCTAACACTAGGTTGATATTTCTTAAGCCTAGTGTCTGCAGAACTATATGATTAGACATACTCATACAGGAACATATTGTTCCTAGTAATAAGGAACAGTAATGAAGAAATCCTCAAGCTTGGTTTCTATACAGCCACCAAGGGGTCTGTAGTGGTATAGTAATCTTTTCCTTTCTGAAATTTTCAGAAAGGAAAAATGGAGACCATTTCTTGAGAGCACTTTTATGTGTTCAGTCCCAGTGTTGCTGCAGCCTCTTTACTTTCTGCATTGCTCTTTGAGGTAGAGAAAATCAATCAGTCTGTTCAGCCAATTTTATTAGTTGCAGATGGAAGGGCAACTGTACAAATTGGACTGTGTATGAAAGATGAAGCAGCTCCATGGAGAAAAGTACTAAATGTGAGATGACAGAGGCTAGGTGGCAAAAGCCTGTATGTATCCAGCACAGCAGTTGGATGTGAATCCATTCTTTTTTGAAGGAACATACAGTAAGAAGCCAGGTTCTTCTACCTCTGTTTTAACTGGAAGTGACAAAGATTGAAGTACTGTACATGAGAGGGGATGTGACATGAATTTCAGCGAGATTAAATGAATTCTTGTGTGACTTGAAAAAGCTAGATGCAAATAAAGCAAGATAAAATGATTAGATATGAAGTGAGGCATCAGAAAAAAAAAAAAAAAAAACACCAAAAGAGATCAAGAGATCATTGCCTATATCAAAATTATGCTGCCTGTTACAGAATAGGAGAAAAAAATAAAATAAAGAAAACCAGTACAGTATAAAGGGAATCTACCAGCACTAGATATGAGGCGCAAAGCAGACTTGAAGAATTCCAGCCTCTAATCCATATTCCCATGCACCAGTGCAACTCATTTACAACTTCTGCAAATGCAAATGATAATGAAATACAATTGTGACAATTCAGATCGAACTCTCAGACCACAGCTGCTTCCCAGTTACCCCAAACTCCCCACCTTTTGCTGTTGTTACCTGCTGTCCTTCAGACATGTCTAGTAACATACATCACCAAAGCTTAAGGCATGGATATTGCACAGTGTGTATTACACAGTGGTGGTTAAGAAGGCAATCAAGGAGCTAATAAAGGCATGAGAAAATGTCCCCTCAATTGTCAAGTAATAAATTAGACACTTCAGAGCAAAGCTGCTTTTATTTTGACTTGTAGAAGTCATTGTAAGGTATCTTGAATTGAGACAAGTTAATGGACAGCCCCTAACTGCTTCTGGATTCACAATCAGGCTGCAAACACAAAATCTTTTAGTCAGTTATTCTGATAAATCAAGCACAGTATCTTATGATTTTTTTAGGCACAAGAACAGTATAAAAAAAAAGGATGAAGTTGCAAGGAATAAATATCTACTCCAGGCATGAAGCAGTAGAAAGTAATTTCTGAGACTCATTTTCTAATCTTTTCATTAAGAGTGTAAAAAATAGATGGGCAGGGGAAAGATTGAATAGAATAAGGCATAGCTTGCATCATCAAGCAAAAGTAGGCTTGCCAAACTGAAAGCACGAGGGATTCATAATTAATTCTGTATCGTAGGCCCTTTTCTTAAAAATCTACTGTTGAAATATCTTTCACCACTTTATGTAAAAATAATTCAATGCCTAAATGTTCTACAGAGATTTTTTTTTTTCCTTTGTGAAAAGCTTTTCCCTTCCCTCACCTGAAATTACTGGTTTTTTTCTGCTTGTTAATACAGAGAAACCTTTCTGTAGTGTTGCTCTGAGCAAAAAGTACTTTCAGTTAATGCAACCCTGAAACATAAGCTCAATTCTTCAGTAAAAGCCTCAGCCCATGCACTCAGGTGGCAGTATAAGACACAAGATGTCCCCATCCTGTTACGTACAATGCACATTCCTAGAATTTTGTAGATAAGAAACCTGCTAGTCACTTGGAAAATCTTTTTACTTCCATTAGTGGTACATTATTCTGTATAAATACACAAACAGCTCTCTAGTCAAGTCTCTGTCCAGATGTAATGAGAAGCTTTTTCCACAGTATGTCTATCCTCTCTCCATCCACTATATACCAGATTGTTTCTGTAACTTTACAGGTATGAATTTCATTGTCATACAGACTGCAAGCTCATGTAATGTTTGCTGTCATTTTGGTACTATCAGCAGTCTTGGTTCAGATCTTTTCCTAGCTCCAGAACAAACTAAAGGATACCGAATGGTATTAGGACAAGACCTGATGATCAGCATGAAGAGTTCACGTTGAAGAAGAAAACAAAAAGTTCTCTGACGGCTGGAGCTTGGCCAGTCCTTCACTGGTGTGAAACCAAAGCTCAGACTCTCCAGCTATTCATTTCCCCATTGTGTGGTGGTGACAGTGTGGGTAAGAAAGTGAAATAGAAGAAGGGAAGGAAAGCAGAAAACCTCCAATTCTTCTGTACAAATATGTCCCCGGGGAATACTGTGATCATACCTTTTCTAGCATGTCATTAAAGCAAACAAGTCTGGTAGTAATGTGCTTTTCAATGCAAGGAGTATAATTGTAAAGTGAGGGTATGGCATATATAAACTGCGTACATGAAGGAGCAGAGTTGGCAGCAGAGGACATCTAGTGGTGCTTGGCTGTAAATTGTAAGAGTTAATAGGAGTGTTGGTGCAATATTCCTTTGGCAATCCTGACTCTCAAAGTAGTTTTGATGTGTTCAGGTTTTGCAGGAACAGCTGTGTGCCTTCAAAAAGTGCCTGAGGTCCTGCCCTTTGCAATTTGGTAAGATATATCTATGGTGCACAGAAATGAGGTGCTCACGTACACAGTCTAGGAGAGCAGGCACAATTTATATCTGTATGTATAAACAGAGGAGGACATTAAATACAAATATGAGCTTGTATTTAATGCAGCTATGAGCTAAGCTTATTCAGGTGTGTGAATATGGTCACTTATATTCTTTGTTCTCAACCAGATAATGTTAGGGCATATCACAGAAAAAAATATATATTTTATTATTTAAAAATTACACAGATGAAAAGGAGGCAATGACAGCCATTGAAAAGTCTGCCTTTTTTGTTTCACTATATAGCAAAGGTACCTTTGGTGCTGACAGTACTCTTTCTGGCTCTGATCCAGTGAAACACTGAAGTTAGAGGCTGAAGATAACACATACAAGTTTTGCTGGAGTAGTACCAGAGTGCTGAGCGCTTTGCACAGCCAGATCTCAGGATCATTCATACAGCAAATAAAAATAACACCAGTCTCCAGAAGTTCCAACTGAGTTCTAAGAATTTGTTTGCTTCTATGCTCCTGGAAAATCAGCTTCATTGCCAAGCAGAAATCAATAAATAGGATGAAATGTCAGCTGTTTGGTGTGGTTAATACTGTGAGTGTATCTGCAGTTTTACACTGTTGCTAAAAAAGACACAGGCAATTTGGCATTATGTGTTTGCCCAAATTGTCAAAACCCATATCAAAATATTTTTCTTGTAGCCATTCATTTTTCATTTCTTTGTTACTTAAAAAAAAAAAAAGGGAAAGAGGAGAAAGCCTCCAATCCAAGTTGCATGTGTCACCACTACATATTGAATGTTACAAGCAATCCTTTGTTTGTGCTGAAACCATAGAATCAAAGAAACGTAGAATATCCCAAGTCGGAAGGGACCCACAAGGATCATCAGGTCCCACTCTTGGCTCCAGACAGCACCATCCAAAATTCAAGCCCTATGTCTGAGAGCATTGTCCACACACTTCTTGAACTCTGGAAGGCTTGGTGCCATGAGCACGTCTCAAGAAGAACAAGTGCCAGGTTCTGCACGGTGGGATGGGGCAACCTTGGCTATATATGCAAACTGGAGGATGAGACGCTGGAGAGCAGCCCCAAGAAAACAGATCTGGGGGTTCTGGTTGACAAGCTTGATCCCCTGGGGTGCACCAGTCCCAGTGCTTCCACTGGGCAAGGAGAGGGGTTATTCCCTCTGCTCTGTGCTGTGTGGTCTCACTATACACTATTAGAGAGCATCCAAAGGCAGGACAAAGATGGTGAAGGTCTGGAGGGCAAGAGCCTGACAGCCCAGCTAGTTTTTGTTCCATACATTGTAATCCACCTAGTAATCCACCTCAGTGGCCCAGCTTGAAAACAAGGATGCTGTAGCAGAATGCGCCTAAAGCCCTGCTAAGGTCAAGGTAGAAAATACCTACCACTCCTTCATCCACATGCACAGTGTCATTTTAGAAGTTAAAAATGATTTACAAATCATTTTTCTACACTGGCTATAAAATTTGTATGACCTTACTCTACTGCCTTATTCCAAGTAAACATTAAGTCAATTGGAACAACGAAGTACTACTACAATTTATGTTAATCTTTTTCTTGTTATGGACGTGGTACACAAGGGGAGAGCTGAGACAACATCAGACTTTGGTGTGAGTGAGGCACTTTATTTCACTTAGAAGACCTCCCTGAAGACTTTTAAGCATGGGTAGGGTCTCTTCAGAGACTCTTTTTATCTCATCAGAGCTGCTTCACCTGATATTTTGCGATGTGAGACAGTAAACCACAATTTCCTTTCTCTTTTAGTTACTGAAAATAAAGAAGACAAATGGACTCACTGGGGGGAAACACATCAATTTTTACAAAACGTGGCAATGATCTTTACGTTTCTTGAAAGTGAGTATTACTTTTTCACCGGTGGTGGTTGTTTTCTAATATCTGTATAGTAAGACAGAATTTAGACAAAGAGAGATGCACTGCTTTTTGAAACATCCCCATGACAGTCTCACAGTCTCCCTAGAGAATAACACACCATGGTATAGATAAGAGTAGTTAGTTTTACTTTGCAAGCACCCATGACCAACATGGAAAAACAAAAAACAACAACGAACCCACAACAAAACAAACACAATTTTATTACCATCAGATCCCATAAACCACACCCTCACTATCCCTGTCCACATGTCCTGTACACCATGGGTAGTTTTCGCTGCTTCAGTTGGAGCTCAGGCTCACAAGCTGTGAGTTTGCAGTACATGAGTGGAAACTTCTGTCCTAGGGCAAGGTGGGTAAGAGCAACAGGGGACTGGGACAGGAATCTTTAAATGTGGATTTACTGCTGACTGAAAAAGAGATTTCCTCAAGACATGAGCTACGCTCAGACTTCCTTCATCCCACCTTTTCACTCTGACATCCTCACTAGAAACTAGATGCTCTTTAAGAGAAAGGACAGATGACGGAACTGAACTGAACTGAACTGGCACAATCTGAGTTGACAAACAACAACAACAGCAACAAAAGACAAAACATATTGATATGGAAAACATAGGAATATATGTAGAAAAAAAAATAATGATTAAAAAAATAAATAAATGGTGAACTACTTCACATTTGTGAATAAGGCGTGAGCTGCCGCAGGCCTTCAGCACCCTGGCCAGCACCCGCTCCCAGCGGGCAGGCGAGAGGCAATGCCACGCGTGGGTTTGGAGCTCTTGCCAAGCGTGGGGCTTCCAAGGGGCACACACATGTCTTGTCTGCAGGCCTCGTGGGGCGGAACACGGGTTCATGCCCCTCAGCACAAGGCAAACACTTCTTCAGCCTCTTGCATAAAGTCCACAGAGTAAGGGAAGGAAGGGGATTTAGGCTCGTCTATTCTTTGTCTGGGCTATGCTTTTTTGTGCTGGGATGGAAATGCTCTTCGGTTTTTTTAGTGTTAATACTAGACCTAGCTATAAAGAGAGCTGTTTATGAGTCTCTAGCATCAGTGATTTCTTAGTCTGTGTTAAAAGTGCCTGAAAAACTCTTATGAAATGTCAGGTCATCTTAAGAAATGTCAGGCTCCTTTGCTGTGATATTTCTTTTTCCTTCACTTCACTCGACAGTGGCTTATTATTGAAATTGAAATGCAATTTCGAGTGGAAGAAAATATCCACAAACAAAACAGAGGTGAACTTCTTACCGTGTGGTTATAAATGCACGTCAGGAATTAATGATCTCCCACCACCATTACATGAGAGCTCCCATGTCTCTAGAAGGGCAACAAAGCTGTTTAGGGTAACACCTCTAAAGTCATCTAGTCCAGCCATCCACCAACCACCAATAATGCCCACTAAACTATGTCCGTAAGTACAACACCTACCCTTTCCTGTAACACAAGTCATACGGGGAGCAGCTAAGTGAGTGGGGATTGTTCAGTCTGGAGAAGAGAAGGCACTCTACAACCTCTAAGGGATTTGATTTAGTATCTTGGTGGGTAGGGATGGTGGTGTGAGGATGGTTGGACTAGATGATCTTGTAGGTCCTTTCCAACCCAATGAATCTATGAATCTATGAACTTATTGCTCAACTCATTACTCCTTATTGCTCACTACAACTCCCTGAAAGGAAGTTATAGCAAGATGAGAATTGGCCTCTTCTCTCAGGTAACAGCAATAGGATGAGAGGGAATGGCCTTAAGTTGCACCTGTAAGGTTCAGGCTGTATATTAGGAGAAATTTCATCTCAGAAAGGCAGCAGTGAGGCATTGACACAGGCTGCCCAGGGTAGTGGTGGTGGAGTCACCATCTCTGGAGGTGTTCAAGGAACGTGGAAATGTGGCACAGAGGGACATGGTCAGTGGGTATGTTGGGGGTGGGTTGACAGTTGGACTAGGTAAACTTTGAGATCTTTTCCAACCTTAATGTTTCTCCAGTTCTACGATTCCTCCCCCCTCCACCTTCCCTCCCCCTCCCAGCTGCATTTGCACGGCCCGTTTCTCTCCCCCTCCCAGCTGCATTTGCACGGCCCGTTTCTCTCCCTCCAATCTGCTCTCCCAGGAGCACACCCAGCGAAGCTGCTGTCTCGGCTCTGCCCAGCAGCCGGTCCCTTTCGGAGCAGCTGGAGCCGCTCTGCTCTGACACGGGGCAGAAAAGCTTGCCGCGTAAATCCAACAAACAGGAAAACATCACCTTCCTCTCCCTGGGGACAGGACGGAGGTGAGGACATCCAGCAGCGTGGCACGGAGCTGCTGAGCGCAACCAACCCATCGCGCTCCGCATGCGGGGTAGGGGTGGGGACACCCCGTGCCGCCCCACCCGTGGGGCAGCAGCGCCGCGTACAGCCCACACCTGGACCCGCGGTGGGCACGTCCCCCTCCCTCACTACCAGGGAGGGGACGCAATAACAGCAGAGGGGGGGGGGACGCTCCCGCCTACCCTGGGGGGACTCAGCAGCTCTTCCCGCAGCTCCGCTGCCGTCGCCGGGCTCCCACCCCATGGCTGCGGGACGGGCCGGGGCCGTGCCCCCACCCCCACTGCTGCTGCTGCTGCTGGCATTGCCCGGCCCGGGGCCGGCGGGTGAGTGCGGGCGGGGATGGGGCGGTGGAGTCCCGGGATGGTGGAGGGAGAGAGTGGGGAACAGCCCCGAGTGGAGCCCGAGTCCGTCCCGGTGCGGGGCTGAGCTGAATGCCCCCTGAGGGGGGCTGGGTGCTCAAGGGGGCGATTGGAAGAGAGTCTACGATAGTCATCGATAGAATAACTAATGACTCTTTTTCTTATTTAATTTATTATTTTTTTTAGAAATTGTTATTTTTTGTAAAAAAAATCAAAGCCTTTTCTGCAGGAGTAGCGTGAGAGAGGAACTTGGATGGGAGTGAATAAGGTTTTATCTGCTTGTTTTGTTTGGAAACAGGAGTGTGTCTTTTGGCAAGAGCTAGATGCCATGCACTGATTTCCCTTTTTTGCTCTTCGAGCCTTTACATACTTATATATTGACTTCAATGCTGCATTACGGCAAGAGAATTAGAGCAGTCACTGTCAGGTGGCCTTTCCTGCCCTTGCCCCCATGCATTTCTGGAATCAGAGAATCATACAGCTTGGAAAAGATCTTTATGTCCACCAAGTCCAACCACCATCCTGGTCTCATGGACAATACGGGTTGTAGGTGGATGGTTGGACTAGACGATCTTGGAGGTCTTTTCCAACCTGAATGATTCTATGATTCTCTGACCCTCTGAGTCCCACCATTACCACATCCCTTAGTGCTGCATCCACATATCTCTTATACCTCCAGGAATGAGGACTACACCTCTGCCTTGGACAGATCATTCCAATATCTGACCACCCTGTCCATGAAAAAAATGTTCCTAAAATTTATTCACGATGAGTACGGACAGCTGCTCTGACAAAGCTGATGAGAAAATTACTAAAGTAGGTGAACCTACTCCACCCCCCTGAAGATATTTAGGTTACGTATTAGGAGGAAATTCTTTACTCTGAAGGTGGCGAGGCACTGGCACAGGCTGCCAGAAAAGCTGTGGATTCTCCATCCATAATGGTGCTCAAGGCCAGGTTGGATGGAACCCTGGGCAGCCTGGTATAGCTGGCAACACTAGCATATGGCAGTGGTGTTGGAACTAGATGATCTTTACGGTCCAATCCAATCCAAGCCATTCTGTAATTCTACGAACCTGCCCCAAACCCCCTATAAAGCAGCTCTGAGAGTCTCTGATTGCCATCATCACTTTCATACTTGGCTGTTTAATTACAACACTGCAGTTGTAGTTTTATCTAGAGAGATGCATCCTGCAGGATGCCTGGCAGCTCTAGTATTTTTCTCCCTCATTCAGCATTAACTACTTTGTTCACATCTCCTCTTCTGTCCCGTGAGACTTTTGCAAAAGATGGAAGCACTGCTATAACCACATGTGTTCTGCTTCAAGGGTAGGGGATCAATGTCATGGATCTTCATAGTCCCCATTCTTTTTCCTTCTGATGCTCCACAGCTACAGGTACATACCTCAAATGACCAAGATCTCCAAGACAGGCGAGTTTGATATCTCTCTCCTATCAGTTTGTTTTTCTCCCTCTGTGGACACAGAAAATCTTATGTGATCCTTGGAGAGGAAAGCACAGCTGAAATGCATGGTCCTTATACATATTGCCTTGAAAGAATCAGGAATAAAACAGCATAATTACTGTAAAATATAGTTGTGGTGGTTAGAAACATTCTTACACACAGACTAGGAAACAGATAGAAAGATAAGAGTCATAGATTTATTTCCAAGACTAATATTTCTGTACCCTGAAAATGAAATGTCTTCCTAGTGCATTTAATTGCGGGCTCTCGAGTCAAGTCAGTAAAACTCCCATTCTACTGGAAAAGAGCACAAAATAAACACTGTTAAAAGGAACACTCAGAATTGCACTGGAGACAACCAAAGGTTTAATGATGTCAGAAAGAAGAGAACTAATTGTAAAGAAACAGCAACTTCTTGTCCACTCTGCTACCTGATAACTATAGCTGTCGGTTAAAAGTAATTCATCTGAGTGACATAGCTGGGGTGACACCATGAGAAATCAGAACAGTGATGGAAGCAGTGGCACAGGTTACCCAGAGAGATGGTGGATACCCCATCTCTGGAGACACTCAAGGTCAGGTTGGGCAGAGCTCTGAGCACCTGATGGAGCTGTGGTGATCCTGTTCATTGCAGGGGCATTGGACTAGATGGCCTTTAAGGGTCTCTTCCAACATAAATGATTCTATGATTCTATGACATACTAGAATATACCAAAACGCAAACAAATAAACAGAGCATCAACCACCAACAACAACAACACAAAACCAGCAGAAAGAATAATTACATTGCCGTGAAATGCATTGCCATGGAGATCTCTCATGCTTTAAAATAACAATCCAATTTTAAACATGCTTGTAGCCTTGCTTTCTGTTGATCGTATCTCAAATTAATGTTCCTCTGCCAACAACTTGAACGAGATAAATGCACCATTAACAGCTGTTCTAAGCATAGTGAACACATTAGTAGTATCTGTTTTGTGCAGTTATCAGCCTGTCAAGTTGTATTGTAACCAATCGTAGATCCTCTGGACAATAACAATTCACCTAAATAAACTGAGTGTAACAGAATGTCAGTTGAGCTCTTTTCTGTTCTCTCTGCTGCTTGCTGTAAAAAGTGTTTTGCATTTGTTTCTACGAACAGGCCAGTCAGTCACTGTGACTTGGACGGGAAGAAGTCATCTGTCATGTAAAAGGATTTAGAATGTTCTTTTAGAGACTGGTTAATGGAGAAGCATCCTTTGGACCCTGTGGCCTGTGTCCATTAGAGGCACATGTCATTTCTTGGCCCTGTATGCATAACTGGAATTACTCAACAATCCATCAAAGTCCTTGTTGTACTCCAAGAACTTCCAGCACCCAGGGACTCATGTTGATGACTGAAGGTGCTCTCAGTACCATAGTATCAGAAAACTGAAATATAGAGTGTGAATTTGTGAAATCACCCCTGCTCAGTGGTGCTTTCAGTGATTTCATTGCAGTCAGGATTTCACCCTTCTGTATTAACTGGAAAGCACTAGTTAGGTTATTCTGGAGGAAAATAGTGCTTTGTATGCTGTAAAAGCAGTGAATGTTGTTACATATCTCAACTGTTTATTGATACCTTAAAAACAATTCTGTGACAGCTGGTAGTTATCTGCTAGAATCACAGAATCATTAAGGTTGGAAAAGATCATCTAGTCCAACCCCAACCCACCACCACCATGCCCACTGACCGTGTGCCTCAGTGCCACATTTCCAAGTTTCCTGAACACCTCCAGAGATGTGACTCCACCACCTCCCTGGGCAGCCTGTGCCAATGCCTCACCACTCTGTCTGAGATGAGAAGGAACTTTTCCTAAAATCCAACCTGAACCTCCCCTGAAAGAGAATGTTGACGGACATCTCAGCAACAAGAACCTCTCATTACATTTTAAACCAATTTTGAGGTTTCCAGGATGCTTTTTTAAACATGTTGTACCTTGAGTCAATCTTGTTTCATGCAAATCAGTGGAGGTAATATGAGCTCTGTCTTCAGTGTGCAAGCTAAGGCTGTAGCACAGCCCGTCTCGGTTCTCAAAATGTTCTATAGAGGAGTTCTTTCATTCCTATTTGAGAGTGGGAGTCTTGGTACCTCAGTTTTCTCCATGATTTGTCCAGGGTTATATTAGAAATTTGTGGCGTATGAGGCTGCACCAACACTCCTAAATAAAAGAGAACCAAGAACTGGGCTCAAGCAACAGGCCCTTGGTCACACACTCTGGTCAGCTGTCAGTTTCTCTCCCTGGTTCTGCTTCAGGCAGCTCCAGCTAGGGCTCTCCCAGACACCATTGTGTTAGGGCAGCCAGTCCTAAACAACCCTGCATAGGAACAAAAATGATGGTCTGGTCCTACAGCCATGGCTCTGTCCCTGGCACTTCATTCTTTACCTTTGTCACGGTTCAGCCAGACTCAAAGTTAGATCTCCCAAGCCTTAGAATAGTGACTAAGCCATAGTGACTAAACCATAATCTCCCTTTCCTTCATTTACATGGAGTTATTTTTAGAACTCTCCAAGTATGAAATATTTTCCCTTCTGAACAGAATTCCAGAATTTCCACTTATATGTATTGTGGCCCTTCATACTCACAAATGCTAACGCACTGGAGTATGGTGTTGCATCTTCATTTTTGTTATTAAAAACATATACTAACATTATAGCTGCTTATAACTGCTTTTTCTGATGAACATTTCACGTTGTCTCATTTTCAACGACAAATACTTAGCATGAAGGCCTGTGTTTCTGGGTTATGTGTCTGGAACATCTGTTGCCTTTGTACCATTGCTCATACAAGGCAACACATTTAAGGCACCACTTTGTATTTCCTTGTAGCTATTACATTTTTGCATTTCACCCATTTGCTTTATATGTGGAGGACTAGTTAAATGTTCCCCGAGAACTTTCCTTGCTTTTCAGCTGTGTCTCTTGTGCTTCAGATTATTACGAAAAAGAATCAGTAGGATAGCTTGATTTTATCACAGAGATATTTTTGATGTTTACATGAAGGACTGCTGTAGATTCAGAAGTAAATTCAGAATTTTCAAAACTAATGAAAATATAGCTGAAGGTTTCATAAAGTACTGAGGATTGATTGCGTGGAGTTCTCTGTTATGTTGCAAGTACCTTGTAAGAAAGAAAATTACTCAGCCAGAGACATATGCCTTTCTTGAGTTTGTCTGCATGGGAGTTGGAAAAAAATCTGATGTTGGATGAAGCTATTAAGTAAACCAAACACTGGGCAAGGCTAAAGTAAATAACTAAATAAATATCTAGAGTAAATTAAAAAAGCCCACAAGTTCTAGCAGATGATTTACTTGGCTGGGAAGAAACCTAATGAATGACACAACAATAGTGACCTCAGTGGAACAAAGCGATTTATAGTCCAACTTTACACAAATTAACTTCAGATAACTGCAAAGTCTCTGAGCATCCTCATTTTGTTTTACTGCTAATTCATTACTTACAAACTCCAAGATGTAACTTCTGGATACCTCTGCTGGTCTATCAGAATCAACAGATGAACCAGACATCTCTGCATTTGAGAATCTCTCAGGTCCTGCACTGTTTTTTCATATATGCCAGTTCTCCAAGATGTGAGCCCAAGGATCATCTTGTCTCCTATTACACCCAACTCAGGGACATAGAATCACAGAATGGTCGGGAACAGAAAGGACCTGTGGGTCCACCGGGCCCAACCCAGCGACACCCAGAGTGGGATACCCAGCACTATGCCCAGGTGACTTTGGACTCCAGATGTGGCCTTTCCAATATTGAGCAGAGGGGAATGATCACCTCTTTGACCTGCTAGTGATACTTTCCTTCATGCATCCCAGGATATCAATAACCTTCTTAGCAGTAAGGGCATATTACTTTCTCCTGTTCAATTAGGTGTGTACTAGGACTCAGGCCCATCTCTGCTGAGCTGCTTTCCAGATGGGTGCCCCCAGCACATGCTGGTGCCTGGGGTTGTTACCTTCAGTGGTGGGACTCTGTGATAAGCCATGGACCATTCAAGAAAAGGAGAAGGAATGTGGCTGCACTCAGCCTGAGCAAAGGAGGCAAATTCCCTGCACTGGAGCAGACTGAAATCTAGGTCTTAAGCTGATGTGCAGACATACCTCAGGTTATACAAGCAGAGTCAAGGGACCAGATGCATTACAGAACCTCTGTGCTGTGCTCCACAGTACTTCCATCTCTCCCCATTTCCTTTCCCAGTTCAGTTTAGGAGGGATGTGCCCCTGTGCAATCTGTGAAATCAGGATTCCAGCTTCTTTTCCCATGTCTGCCTCAAAATGCCAAAGAATACCTTTGGGGCTATCACAGTGGTTCTTGCCTTTCCAGGAAACTAGACATAAGTAAGTAGCTCCACAAGCAGCAGAAGTGATAGAGCTTGCTTTCCTGTGACATTTTGGCTCCTGTTCGGATCATTCTGCATCCATGAATGTAAGCTTTATTCCAAGCTATTTCTCCTGCCACAGATGAGCCATTCAGATGCAAAGAGGTGAAGTAGACAGACTAGTACCACCTTCAGCAAATGGAGAATCACACTCACAGTTAGCACAAAATGGGCAACAAAGCAGTTGCCAACACGTGATAAGAAAACTGTTTGGATATTTTGCTTCAACAGATTCCCTGCAGGAGAAAAGGAAACCTTTGCAACATCTAGGACCTGGCACAGGCTACCAAGAGAGCTGTGGTGCCCCATCCCTGGAGGTGCTCAAGGGCAGGTTAGATGGGGTCCTGTGCAGCCTGAGCTGGTGGGGGGCAACCAGCCCACGGCAGGGGGTTGGAAGTGGGTGGGCTTAAAGGTCCCTTCCAACTCAAACCATTCTGTGCTTCTATGACTTTTATTTCCTCCATTGGTGTAGATGCCTCTGTAGTTACTCTGGATGTGCCGCAGCTTTAATCCTGTTTGGCTAATTTAACTTTTCTACCTGGAGCTGGACCTGGAAAGAATTGTTTAGAAGAAGCACGTTAAAGGAAATATTTAGAAACAGAAATTACTGGAAAAAGTGTGTCTTTGTTTAGGATTTAGTAAATATGGGTGACAGATGTTAAGAATGACATATTACAGCAGATGTTTTCTGTATGTAAGGAATATGAAGCATTAGGCTTACAGCACAGGGAATGTTTTTGTTAACCTTTCTGGCAGGTGCTGAAAGGAGAGCATATACATGAGGATGTAATTTCCATAAGTACTGGAGTATGTGAGGAAGATTAATCACCCTTCATCTTGGGTCAGATCCTCAGCTGACGTTAGCTGATGTAATTCCACTGGACTCAGTGCAATTATGCTGATTTATACCAGCTAAGGACATTATACCAACCCCTGTACTTACTGTGTTTTTCTAATTAAAATTGAGACCAGAATATTAGTCGCATTCAGCACTCCTTCAGGAGTTATTCCCTCATTTTAATTTAAAAAAAAAAAAAAAGAATAAAATACCATGACCCTCATATCTTAAAATGAAAGTTACAGTATGTAGCTGTACACAGAACACGAAAGGAAGAGAAATTATTCCCAAGTCTCATTTTGCAATTTTTATTCACCGTCATTTGGGAATTAAAATCAATCATCAACATCCCAAAGGATTCCCAGTCAATACAAGCCAGGAAACAGTTCTGAAGTCAGTTTGAGAGGATCATCATAGTAAGAACCACCAGCAGGTTTTGGAAAAAGTTAGAAAATAGAAGTTAGAAAACTTATCATCAATTGTAAATCTCTAAACTAAATACATTTCCTTTAAAGTTCTGTAATGGACCTTAATGATCTCATAAACTTGCAAATAATTTTAAGAGTGATTTTATGGGTGTTTGATACTTTCAAATCTGCACTGAGAAGCTGAGAAGAAGAAAACATTTCAAAGCACTTGAGTGACTTCATCTTCCAAATTATGTCCTCAAAATTGGTCCCATGCACGCACTCCTCAGTGGAAAGTGTCTTTTTTATCATTCACAGACCACAAAAAGGGTGACCCTCCCGCAATATCTCTATGGCAATAATTGGCCACTTCTTAGTGTTACGTACCCAAGAAGATAAACTGGAAAGCATTCTTTTCACTTAGAAATGCTCTGCTTACTCTCCTGTATGATAGCAATGATTAGTCCTACCAGAAATCACTAGAAACTGTGAAGTTACCATTGAAGCATAGCATTTTCTTCATCTGTTCTCTAATGGTTTGCTTGCCCCGAGATGATTTTGCTCCCTGAAAATCTGATTTAATGACATATTTGCTCTTTGCACTAAGGATTACACCCCAAAGATATGCAGGACCTTTAAAGACATATAGCACATAAAATCTTTATTCTAAGCTGCATTTAAATGTCCTACAAGCAACTCCATGCTTCTTTACGCATTCAGATACCTTGGAAGGTCTGCTCTCAGCCTGTGCACACTCAGGTTTGTGGAAAGCTGGGTTGATTAAATTGTCCTTTTAGATGCCTACTGTAATGCACAGAAGAAGCTGAGGAACTGGTCTCAAACATCTGCTGGCTAGAATATGTGAGAGATTGTGTTCAGGTGACAAATACACTGGGATTTTCCTGCTTCCTTTAGGAATCTATGAGTCTGAACTACCTCAGTGAAACTAATTATTTTTTTCCTGTAATTCATCCTAAATTTTCCTTTGCATAACTTCATCCTATTACTCATAGTGTTACCTCATGGCTTATCGTCCCTCTGAAATTTAAACTTACATACGCCTGTTTGGTAGCTACATTGTATGTCCCCTAACTCTGTTATTAAATTATGATAGATTTGGTTATATTTTTAAAATATTTTTAATGAACATCATTTTTGTTATGTCACTAATTAGTTAATTGCTGATTTATTCCAAGAAACTACGAGTCCCTTAACATCTTTCCATTGCTCTGTTGTCCCCCGTCTGAACAGTGTATTAACACTGAGTGCTACGTAAATGTTGCAACAAAGCTGCACTATAAATCTACACAACTCTAATTAAATAAAAAGAAACATATGGGTAGCATTATGTAGTGATTAAAGGGACGAATCAATTCATTCCTCTCCCTAGACTCCATTTGTGTTAGTGTTCTAGCAGGATCTCACTGCTTTCTCTCTTACGTGGCATTTCTTTGTGACTGCATCAAATGTGAAATAAAAGTGGAGTTTCCATTGAAAGAGAGCAAATAACCTCTGTAGATTTTCACACTTAAAATGAAATGGTAGAAATCATCTATCTTTACAAGTCTTTGTACTTGATATTGAGAGGTTCTCTAACACAGAGAGAACAGAGCAACTTTTTCAGTTACATAGGCAGAGGAGATAATACCTGGGTAAAACGTTGCCCTGAGTCATTCTGCAGATGGAACAGTTGTGTTGGTTATCTTTCATGTGGCTGACACTCTTGGTACAACACATCAGGGATGATTCACGCACCTCTGGAGCTCTAATTAATCCATTAATGTTCCAAAGCAAAAGCACTGCATTTCCTTCCTTCTCCCCCACTTGAAGCATCTTGCCCAGCAGGTGACACTTCCGTAATGGCAGGAGATGGAAGCCACTGCTGCCTCTCTTCCTTCGGTAGGCTTCAGGGCTCTGCAGGGGTCACAGTCAGCATGAAACAGCTTGTGTCACTAGCTCAGTGGGACTGAGGCGTGTCACAAAGGAATGTGCTAGGAGACGAGCTGCTGTAGACATGTTTTCCTGCAAGACAAAGCTACCCAACACCATTAGGAGTGGTTTATCCTAAAGAGAAATCATTGCATCTTACTATTTGCCAGCTGATTTTTGCACCTCTGTTTCCTCTCAGTTTGTATTTCCAAGCCATTTTGCAGAGCCAGGATCATTTACAACCCAGGCTGTGGCAATTACCGTGTTCCAGAATTACCAACAGCAGCATGCAGAGAGCAGCCCTGGAGCCTGGCTCAGCAAAGCAGCCAGGAAATGTGCTCTGCGGGTTGTGGAGGAATCAATCTCAGGTCTATCAGCTTTGTAAAGAACCAAAGGCAGGCTTAACGACAAAGCCACTTATTTTCTTAAACATGCAGTAAAAGGAGCAAGAGATTCTGTTTCCTGGACTCTGGAGGACTGTTAGCTCTTGGCTCCTGGGACATTTGTGGTGGCTGTCCAAGAAAGTACAAGCAGAGATGTGTCTTGGGGGTCTTGGCATTTTGACTGCTGCTAAGTGATATAAATAAATCCTCCAACTATTGCTTTGTCTTTTGATCTACGATGAGCTCTTCACCAGTGACTTAGAAGAAGGAGTATTGCAACTTGTTTTACAAAAAGAGATGCAATGGAGTTGTTAAATCAGGGGGAATTACTGTATTTATTGGAACAATTAGGAGTTCCATTCCATGCATTTTGTCATCAAACACTTTCTGTTCCAGTGGATTACAGCATTTCTTAACCATGAAAAATAAACAGAGTAAGCTTACAAAGAACTGTAAACACAAGAATCATCCCCAAGAGATACCACTTTAAAATATGGGTTCTTTTATTTGTGTTCTTTAGTAGTTTGGGTGACCACAACTCAAAGAAATGTGAAGAGCTAAACTGCATTTGGAATTTCATAGTCCAGCCAATAAAATCCACTCACGTGGTGGAGGCATCATGGAATAATTTTCTTGATGGATATCACAATTTTCAATTGCACTCATCTTGTAAAATTAGACAATCCGTGATAATTCCTACTTTTTTTGGGGGGGAGGGACAAATAAACCAGATCCAAAGCACAGCCTTCTGGCCATTTTTTTTATCTGACTCAGATCCAAACCTCTGGGTATCCGAAACCTCACCTACAACAAGATTTCACTTTGGATCCAAATTTAATGTGGGCAAGATGAAGCCAGGTGCAGATCTCATCAGTATTCATAATATTATGTTTAATTATAGGGTTTCAAGTAAACACTGAGGAAAGAACAAATAAAAATGTTACTTGAGAGCTTATGAGTTTTTTACTTCAGAATTTAAGCAAGCTGTTTAAACAACCTGTTTACATAAAATTCAAACATAACAATATTTTCTGCTCAGATGGCAGCCATGAGAAATAAGACTCTCCAGGTATTTATTGTTTGCTTTGGAGCAAAACAAAAATGTAAGGCAAGAGTCAGGGAAGGATGACAGTCAGGTTTGCTACTAAGTGAAACACAGAGCATCTGAAGCCTCAAGTGTTGGAGCTGTTGGTCTACAGGACAGTCTGAGTTGGAAGGGACCCCTAAAGGCCATCTGGTCCAACTCCCCTGCAATGAATAGGGACACCTAGAGCCCCATCAGCCTGACCTTGAGTGTCTCCAGGAACAGAGCATACACCACCTTTCTGGGCAATCTGTGCCTCATCACTCTTATTGGAAACAACTTCTTCCTTATATCCAGTCTAAATCTCCCCCCATAGAGGGCTTCTGTTTTTCGTTATTTCTTTAACAAATGTGGAGTGTCATTCTTATATAATATCATTCACAAAGCAACATGTTATCCAGCTCCACCATAAAATGCTTTATGTGTTTTCTAGCACAGTAGGAGAACTAAGAAAAATAAGAAATCTGGATAAGATGTTGAATATTTTTCACAGAAGCTTTGGATTTCACTCTCTTGAGTAAGAAGCAAAAGATTTATAGAAAGGATGGGGTGAGGGATCTGTAGGTTGTGTTTCAGAGCTAATTGCAGTTATGAACCTGTGTTTTACTTCTTCAGGAGTGTGCCTAGATGCCAACCATTACTTACAGCATAGTATAGCTAAATCTTTTTGTCCTTTCTTACTCGTGTATCTACAGAATTTTCTTCTCCTCCCTTATTTCAACTCGATCATATCTCCTGCCTTCTGGCTTGTTGTGTTAATTCTCCAACATCCAGCTGATTAACATATAGGACAGGAACCTTTGTTTTTGTCTCTTATGACTGCAGATCACGTCATGCTTAGTAGAACTGTACAGAGAGCCTTCTGCTAACAGGATATCATGAGTTTTGGGCAATCTAATACCTGAAGTTATTGTACTTTTCTCGTCTAGTACATTCTTACACTTTGCAGGCATTATGAAATGGTTGTTATGAATTGGAGGTGACAGACAGCAAGCGACTTGCTGAGGATAGTCATCTCCACAGGACAAGAAGTGGCATCACACTGTTATGCAGCATTTGATGAACAGGTGGTGGAGTTTGGCTCAGATGAGTTGCAGGGTGAATTACAGGTTTGGAGAGGGAAAATGTCAGATGGAGACCTTTGTGAACAGCTGGAGACTTTGCTGCTAATCTCATCTTTATTGAGATGTTCTTGGCATAGAGCTTTGTGACAGAAGGAATTACAGTGTCTGGTGACTGGCCAGAAAACCTGAGCATCAAATATATCTTGAGCATGGAGATGGGAAAACGGCAGACCCTCCATGTGGAAAAGAGTTTAGTGTGCACACAGAATTGTTTTGCAAAGAGCCACATGATCTCAGTGAGCACTCTCCAGGGTCTTGTGGATATTCAAGAGGGAAATAATCCCTAGTCTTCACATCAACATAGCTGAGTCAAGAACATGCAGCAGCCTGTCTGTTTCCTCTTAATACCGGAGTAATTTTGAAAGGACTTTATGTATCAGTAGAAGTCTCCTGAAGGTAGTATCCTAGCAATGAAAAATTAATTGTGGAAAAATGTGGATGTCAGACTTCACTTGATATCTCATTCCATTGGGCATCCAAACCCTGCACTACACATTCAGTACTGCGCTACAGCAAGATCTTGCACACATTTGCCACCTCCCAGGGTGTCCCAAAGCCAACATATAGGCTTTGTCTTTAGGAGAGGTTTGCACTCAGGAAAATCTAAATGTCAGGTGTGACTGGCACTGTAATCCACCAGAGAGGAGACAAAGCTCTGGGAGCCCAGAGCTACACATGCTACCTTTGCTTCACCAACATGTCCCTGTGAAGTGATGGCAGCACCGGTCTTGTCCATTTAGTCACAAACGAAGTACACTACTTGAAGTCATTCAAGAAAATTTGCTCTGACAAAAGAGGTACCCTTTAAGAGGACACTTAACCTCAGCCTGAGTTCAACTCTACTTCTCCTAGACATTGTGACCCAATCATTGCACACAGCACTCACAGTGAAGGAAGAAGTTATAAAAAATAACTTCAAATGTTCATCCCAAATTCTTTCCAAATCACTTAACATGCTCACAAGGGAGGTCAGTTTTAGTGCACTGATTTACATCAGAGAAAAAAAGAACAGCAAAAACCCTGTATGCAGTTCTGCAGATGTGCCTTTCCGTGACCAAGGGCTTTATCTACAATTCAGTAACACATTAAATATATTGAGGCAGTTTTGTCCTGAAAATTTTTAGTGTGAGAAGGCAAATGGCAGAATTTGAGTAGGTGAGAAGACAGACAAAGCACACACAATTCTACTTATGTGTACAGCCTGGTTTTATGGCCTCTTCAATTTGAAATGCTATAAGTAGAGCAGAACTGCACTCCACCCAGGATGTGCTGGCTGATTTCAGAAAGAAAGAGTATTGGGTCTTCAAGAGGAATTTCAAAGACTGTAATCTTAAAGTTAAGCTCAGAGTTGCTAATTGTAAATAGGAACATGGGAATATATACACAAAAAAATAAAAGGATAAGTCATGTTCCCCAGGGTTCAGTATAGGGCCAGTTGTGTTATCAGCAATATTGATAAAGGATTTGACTTCACCCTCAGTAAGCCTGCAGATGACACAAGTTGAGCAGGAGTGTTGAACTGTTTGAGGGTAGGAAGGCTCAGCAGAGGGGTCTGGATAGGCTGGATCAATGATCTGTGTCCAGTTGTAAGGCATTCAGCAAGGCTAAATGCCAGGTGCTGCACTTGAGTGCAGCAAGATCATGACGCAGTAGAGGCTTGGGGAAGATAGGTTGATGGTTAGATTTGATGATCTTCAGGGTCTTTTCCAACTGAAATGATTCTATGATTCCATGAATAGGGGATAAAATTACTGGGAGCAACTGGAACATCTATCAGCAGAGATGTGTAGGTCCTTTGGTGTGGGGGCATGTAACCTTAGGATGGTGTAACAGAGAAGTAAAAGCTGAGGTAAACCTCTTCTTTTGCCCCATGCAGCCTTTTTCCAGATACTTGTCTGTAAGGGTGATGCTGTTTTCCCTTCCTTGGTGGAACATCTTGTTGACAAAGAACAGCAAAGTCTGCACTGTGGGTAGCTAAGCTGGCAATCAATCTGTTATTAAATCAAGGGACAGAGAAACTTAATAGGAAAAGTCAACAGTGCAGAGAAAGAACAAGCCTGAACAGCCCTCTGTGTTCTCCCTGGGCAGGATGAATGGCCCAGCCACTTCTTGCATCTATGCAGGAAGGCTGAGCATGCAATTAGCATATCATTTATTTGCTGAAAGAGAGGGCTTGTATGCCAACATCAGCTTCAATAGACATGATCCCGGGCAGTTGCATTCCCTCTTTCCACGGCGTTGCCATGCATACATTTCTACAGTCACTGAGATGCAGAAGTAAACATGAGTTAGGTGAAAAATGAACTTGGACTTGGAGCTTGAGAACAGTACAAAGAAAAATGAAGGGCAGTTTTGTCATTCACAGATGCCAGGCCTCCTTGTGTCACTATCCAAATTCTTTGGCCATGCTTCACGTTTTTCACTGACTTTGCTTTCTCCATTGGTTCAACACAAGTGCTGCTCTCACTATGTACTGCAGGAGTAAGAAGTCACTCCACTTACAGACCTACCTTCCCCATTTGGAAGCACCGGGTACCAAATGAACAACACAGCTTGAAGTCTGTATGTGAGGCAACACTAAGAGCAGGAAAAAACAAGAACAACAAAACGAGTGAAAAGGAAAGTAACAGTGACATTCTAATACACCAAACCATACTGGGTGCAGACAGAATCAAGATTACAGACCCACATCCTGGCTCTGCTGGGGAGTGTTTTGTCTGGCATCATAACAGAGATGAGTGTTTAATTAGCGTGATCCTGAGATCCATGGGATGTTGGCACAGTAGGAGCAGTGTCTGCACTTCAAGACCTCCCATTTAAAGTAGATGAAGTGCTGGAGAAAGAAACTGTAGATGAGAAATACCAATAGAAGCCAGCAAATATTCCAGGCTTCAATCTAATCAGAATCCCTGTTCTGCTCACAAAATGAGTCATGGAAAAATCTGGCCCCTCTTAAAGAAAAGCTCTTGATTAAAATGGTGATTTTAGTGAAGCTTCCAAAGGAAAATCCTATTTAAAGCTCCTGTTTCCTCATTTTGATAGATTCCCTTGGGAAATGTACTTAAGGATAGCTCCTTTAGAAAACACAGCATGCTGTCCTTTGAACTTAGATGAAATTGCACATGGAAAATCTAACAGCTTGGTCTTCCTTTTGCTAACAGCAGAGAGAAATAGGTATGCAGAATGCACAACATATATATAGGAAAATAAATCATCTGGGCCAAAGGAAAGAAGATGAGCTCAGGGTTAAAGCAGAAGACCAAAGAATGGTCGAGTTTTGTTTCTGCTCTGAATTTGAGAGTAGGACTCTGCATGGCCAGAAAATCATTCTTCCTTTGCTAAGAGAGTATGAGTCTCCATGCAGAAATCAGACTCACAGCTGGCTGGGTGGAGGGGTAAGTGTGCTGCCTTAAGAATCAGATCTCTTCGTGACAGTGATCAAAGAACTTCAAAAATAATACCAGTATGACATGTTCTCAATAACCTATAGTCAGGAATGTCTATGCTACGAAGTACAGAATTATACAGGAATGTTGATAAGCCAGGAACTGGGAAGGAAAACAGAAAGTAGGCTTAGACACAGATTTTAGACCAATGTGATCACATTCTTAACCCAAGCATGGGATTTAGGGTAAGAATGTACGCACTTTACGCTAAGGATCATACAGGAACAGTATTGCAGAGCTCTGAACTGATAACTAGCATTGGTTTGGACGTAGAATACCAACTCAGTGAACAAGAAGGATGTGGTCTGAACTGCTGGAATATTTTGTTGCTGGGTTTTTATTTTATTTTATTTTATTTATTGAGCAGATATTTATTTCTTTTGGAGAAAAGGTGGTATATTGCTGATAAAAAAAAGTCATAGCCAAATAATATAACTGTATGCCAGCAGTAGATTGTCTTAAGTGTCAGATCCTGTGTGTCCATAGTTCTAGAGGTTACTTCTTGCATGCATGCAACCCCAGGGTAAGGGCCAGCGTCCAGGATAGTCCAAAGGAACTGACGAAGATAAATCAAGGTCAAAGTATGTCAAACACGTTAACTTTCAGTAACAGGAAATACTCCAGCAGCATTTCCATACACAGTAGCAGCCTAACCTCATATTCACTGCTTCAATTTTATTTTCAGTTCCTATGCCACTTGTAAAGATATTTCCCCAGAGTCAGCTTTAATAATGTTTTCATATTTTCTTTTTCCAAGAATGAAAAGCATCATGTGTGGGATTCATTTGACCAAATATAGCCATCTGTTTCCAAGCTAGTCAGCCTCTGATTTCGTTTAGAATCCGCACAGAGAAAAAAGCACTTTGAGGGAGAGATTTGTCTCATTTTAAAGACACCTACAATTACGCATATTGACTGTGCCCTCAAAAAGCCTGTTTCTTGCTTAGGAAGCTATAGACTACAGCTCAGGTGTTCAAATGAGAGCTTCTGAAAGTAACCAAATGCACTGAATGCGTGTGTTCCCATTTCATAGTTTTTTCTTTCTTTTTCCAAGTATCTTTGTGAAGTAGTAACTCTGAGTAACCTTTGTGCAAGGCTAAGGGCTTTTGCTCGCTTCCTATTGCAATTTCTGATTTGTGACTGCTCTGACATTATCAGGTGAGAACACAGAGTTGCCTCCCTTCTCTGCGACAGGAGAACAGAACTCCATCCCAGAGGATACGGTGTCACCGGTTCTCAGTGCTACAGTCATAATCATCGTCACCGTTGTCATATCTGGGAGTGCTTACCTGTGTTTCCTGAAATACATCTGCTCTGGATGCTGCAAAGCTACCCAGGTGGTACCTACCAGAAGGCTCGATCCTAGCAGGTCTGAAGAACAAGTCTAGCCTCACCTCGGCATCTCCTCAGGTGATTATTGAGCTGTGAGAAAGTATTGCTGTAACTGTGAAATATCAGATAGCAAAGGAGAGTGCTATTCAATGAGTAACAACTAATTATGCTTTCAGCAAACTTTAGGCTTTCAATGACTGTGCTGTTATTCAGCTGGAATAACTTTTTTAATGGTTATTGTTGACATTTGCTTTTTGTAAGTTAGCTGTAGGATTCTCTTTTTAAGCTATAGGCAGGAGGGAATAAAGGAGTACTTAGTTCAGCTGTGCTGAGTGTAATGGCAAGATGGCATTTTCTAACTGGATCTGTTGTCCTAGGATGACGCAGGACTCAACGTAGAGTACAGAAGATGTATCATTCAGAATTCTTCATGGATGATGGCGGCACTGAGGGACATGGTTTAGTGGGCATGATGGTGATGGGTAAATGGCTGGACTTTATGATCTTAGAGGTCTTTTCCAACTTTAATGATTCTATGTTTGGCTTGTTCTGTTCTATGTTTGCTGTACTTCATATGAGGGATTTGCCACGCTTTTTCCTTTGTACAAGTAATTGGTTCATCCTAGGTATAAGGAATCTTCTTCAGAACTTTTCTGGTGAATTGCTAAGATAGGTCACATTTTCCAGTACTATTGGGCACTCTTTGAAAATGTTTTTCATTCTCTGATAGTATTTGGTTTAATGCATTTTTCTTGATACTCCTCTGCTTTCGTATTTGATAATGAACACAGAGATCCAGAGATCTGCTACTGCTATCGAACATTCTCTGCAGGTACAGAAAGAGAGAAAGAGAACAGGGCTGGATACCTTGAGAGTGTCTAAATTTGACAAACACCAATTGGGTAAACTTTTGAAGCTCCAAACCCCAGACTTCAGTCTCCATATACAGGTATCTGAATGACACACTACAGCTTGCATTACGTCAGAGGGCAAAATAGATCATCTAGTGATCTGACTTTAAATATGTGCCAACAAGTACTTACATTTCTGGCAGCAACAGATCTTTGAAAGTCCATGTGCTGCTCTCTCCATGCTGTGGAAACATTGCTTACTTGCCTTGTAACCAAGCTTCTATTGGGTATCTGTCAGCACCATAACTATACTGAACACTTTGTAAAGTTCACAGTCATTCAAAAATGCAAGTGTTATTCCTCCAATTACATGTCCAATCCAGTAAGTGAATACTTGAACACACTAGCTGGGTTGGGGGTGGAAGGGAGAAGTAAAAAATGAACCTGTGGTTTTCTGACAACAAACATTTTGACCCCTTCCTGGGATCAGCAGAGAGAATGGTGTTCAGAAAAATAAAACACAGGAATGGCTCTTCTTGAGGCATGACAGCTTCAGTTGAATAGGGAAGCACTGAAAAACGATTTTGGATGAAAAAGGAAATTGTGGGGTTTGCCATGAAGATTCAAAAGGAAAAGAAGTACAGATAAATAAAAGTAATCATCCAGGGATGGCCTGTTTGTGAACCACTGGCATCAAGTCTTAGAAATGTGTGTTGTTTACCACTGGCATGATCACTTCCCAATTAAAACAACACCTAAATACTTGTGGCCTTTGTTTTTACAGTAAGAAGCTCAAAAAAAAAATAAGGGATATTTGAAATACCCATGAGGAAAATCTGAAAGAGAAACTAGCTCTCAGTTTTACACATCTGAATGTGTGGGATGAGCCAATTCACAGTTTTTGAAGGGCTGGATTGCCAACACTGGATGCCAAGAAGGTTTTGGACCTAATCTATGTCCTTTGGGCATCCAGCACTCCTAATCCCAACTGTGAAGATGAAATGTAAGAGCCAGAACCAATGTTATTGTGGGAGAGAGACAACAAAGAACAATGCAGGCCTGCATTCAGATCTGGATATCATTGCATGGATAAAATGTGTTATATTTATTCAGATTTCACCAGCTATTAATCAGCAGTATTTACATTCAAATAAATTCATTGTGCCTGGTCAATACTGCATATTGTGGTTTGCCTCTTAAATCTCCATGTATCTCAGTAGCTCTGTGTAGCTATGTCACTAACAGTAAGAAAGAGCTGTTTTGTACCAGATGAAGACTGACCTTGAGAAATCTACTTCACAGCTGTGCATATTGGTGAAGAAAACAAAATGAATCTTGATTTCTTTGTGTAAAATGACCGTTGTGTTTCTATCTGTAAAATTTTCCACGGCTCTTTATTTCATTCCAGATGGCTATTTGTGAATATCATCCAGCAAATCTCAGTGGTCCAAGAAAAGGCCACGAGTTCTTCTGGCAGCTATAAATATATGCTGGTGGTTGACAATCTTTTGACAGCTACATTCACAGCACAGTATTCAGTCTTCTGAGAGGACTGCTTTCCTTGAAACCTTCTGACACATTTTGAACATTCCTGATACCCCCAAATAAAGCAATCACATGCATAAGTCTGATTCTGCTTGATTATTGGTGTGTTTGGGTTCTTTTCTTTCCATGTTCCTGTTCTGCTTGCACATAAATAGGTTACTGTTCCCAGATTCATTTTGACGTGTGATCATCCTGCTGCTGATGCTCTTCTGGCTTGGAATGAGGATGTCCTCCTCTGTAGGCTGTGCTTGAGAAGCCTGGAATTCTTGCTTTTCCACTGATCTTCTAGGTGAATATTTCAGAATACATCAGGTAGCACAGAGAGGTGGTGGAGTCTCTTCTCTGGACGTGTTCAAAACCCAGCGGGACACTTTCCTGCGTGACCTACTAAAGGGAAACTGCTTTGTCAGGGGTGTTGGACTTGATGACTCCCAACCACCTACAGTCCCTTCCAACTCCTACAGTTCTGTGATTTTGTGACCCATGCTAACATTTCCCATCACCCTGCCACCCAGCTAAAGGCGCAGATGCAATTTCCTCTTCCTCTTCCACTGGGACCTGCTCCATTCTGCATAAAATTAATTTGAGTTAATCAGAGAAGAGAAGTAGCTCAGGGGTTGGGAGAGTGCCCTAGGAGGCATGGACACTGCTCCCATTCCCTGGGATTTGCTCCTATATTTGTTATCAACTTGCAGACAAGAACACACAACCAGCGCTTGAGCAGACCGGTGCTCTCCCAGTTCATCTGCCAGTCGAGCCAGAAAAATGTAGGCCTGGTTATAGACCTGTGACACCCCACGGGGCAGCAGTATCAAGCATCACAAAGCTCAGAAGGAGACTGGGAGAAGTCAGCAAAAGTGGATCTGGACATCAGATATGAGGAGCTAAGGAAATCTTCCCCTTATTCCTCATTTTTTTTAAGCCCATTCTGCAGAACTCTTCTTCACTCACAAGTCTTTACAAAACAAGTCCAGATGTGAAATCTCAGTACAGGAGAGACGTGGAACTGTTGGAGCACATCCAGAAGAGGGCCACAAAAATGATCCCAAGGGATGGAACACTGCTACGAGGACAGGCTGAGAGAGCTGTGCCTGTTCAGCGTGGAGAAGGTCAGGCTGGGGGGGTTCTGAGCACCTGATGGAGATGTAGTTCATCTCAGGGGCTTGGACGAGATGAACTTTGAAGAACCCTCCCAACTCAGGCGACCCTGTGATTCCACTCAATGAAAACCCAGTGCGGGGCTCCGACCCGGGGATGTTGTAGAGGTGGCCGCCAGGGGGAGATGCACGAACGCGACAAGCTGGAGGTGACACGGCCGGGGCCGGAGGGGCAGAAGGGAAATCCCCGAGAGCAAAGCCGGAGGAGGCTGGGGAGTGCTGCCCTGAAGAGACAAACGATGAAATGACGGAACGACATCTCCCTGCCCAAAGGGTGGGAGACATCTCTCATTTAACATGAAGTCCACCTCTGACGCTCGTCCATCTTCAAGCCAGAACACCTTTATTGTCCGACTTACTTTCATACTATTTCCAGTGGAGAGCAATGGTGTGTCATTCCTTTAATGTAAATCAGCCAACCCTTCCTGACTCCTTCACGTCCAAAATGAAGGCAAAGGCTCACAGGGAAATATCCCAGATTCAAAATACTGTAATAGTGCTTTTATATTTTTAATCCATCTCCCTGGTCCTGCGCAATCTTTAAAAATAGCATTAATAATGAAAAGAAAACACAGAAATCTTCTTACTCCACCCTGCTGCCCATCACAGTCCAAATTCTGCTTTCTATTAGAATAGGGAAGCACAAAGGGTTATTCCCATTTATGTGCTTTTCGCATCTCAAGGCTAGCAGTCTGAGATAAGATGTTAAATGATGGTGATATTCCTGCCTTGATGAGATTATTTTCTAATCAGAAAAGGAGCAGGCTGTTTGTTTTTTTTTATTTTGTTTTGTTTTGTTTTGTTTTTCTTTTCTTTGACTGCAGGAACTGTCAGAGGAATAGGAGATGCTTGCAGGGCTTGGACATTCCTGAGCCCAAATTCCAGCCCTGAAAGCAATTTGCCCCAAGCCCCCAAGCACAGCCTTTTGTCCCCTCCCCTCGCCTGAGAACCTCTCCACTCCCCCACTTCTCGCAGGAATGCTAAATAAAATGCCTTGTAGATGAAGTGCCTGTGTGGCTGTCACGATGCCAGTTCCCCTGCCCTGTGAGGATTCATAACAGCAGCCAAGGTCAGGGAAGCATTAGTCAGCCCGGATTTGGCAAACAGGGGTGCCGGTGTCTGATGTCCCTCCTGGCAGATTAGACTGGTGTGAAATACCCTGGCCTGAGTCACCCCTGACATCCCTTCAACTGCTGCAGGAGTCAACTGCAAGTTGCACCAGCGAGCTGGAAGCAGTGAAGTTTCCTTCAGCTTGCCTTTGCTTTGCCCTCCTGACTTAGTGTTGGTTGAAACCTATGTGATTTGAATGTAAGCATCCCCAGTTTCTTTTACGGAGTTACTTGTTCACATTTAAACTGATATTTCTTTCCTCCTTTTTCTCTTTCCTTATTTTTTCAACCATATCTGAAGGATGTCTGCTGATAGCCCATTTTCAGTGAGGTTCCCTCACCGCAGTCCTCTCTTTCCTTTCATGCTGGAGGTTTTGGTAAAATGAAGTACTGCAGGAAGACCATAATGTGAGTTTCACTGAGCCCATACTAGTTCAGCAAAGCAGTTTCTTGCCTAACAAGCCCTGTCATAGACAATGCTGATGTGGGCAATGCCCAGTGCCTGTTGCACTGTCTCCCAGCCATCACACTCCAAGGGAATGTGGTCCTGCATAGCAGATAACCCAAATCTTGTGACAAAAGACATGCAGGTCAGGTCTCTGAGGCATGTTTTGATCATACTAAGAATGTCCTTTGCAAATCTCACATTTATTTTTAACATATTTCCATGACAGAAAGTCAAATATGAAGGGTGAAAAAGAGAATGCCAAGTGGGTTCTCAGTGCTGTTTGCCAGCCACCTTTAGTCTGCTGTCACTTGTCTAGGGGAAAGGCAAGCCCTTTGAAGCACTGCTGATATTATTAGAAATCTAAATATTTGCACTGCCTCTCCGTGTCTCCATGAGACTCTCAAAAGACACTAACATCTCTGTTAGCAGCTGGGTAGGGCAAAGTCTCAGTGCCAGCTGTGCTGTGCTCACCAAGAGATGGAGTGGCCATATGCATCCTCTGCTTTCGTGCCACTGTGCAAAAAGCATTGCACTGAAATGGATACTCAAGCTGCAGTGCAGAAAGAAGGGCCTGTTCTGGCACTGCACAGTGCTTTGGCTCCGCTCCCTGCGAGGAGCTGCAGCTGCCATGAAGCTTCCCCTCAGCCTCCTCTACTCTGTGCTGAACAAACCCAGGGACCTGGAGCCCCCCCTCACAGCCCTTGCCCTCCAGACCCTTCCCTATCTTCATAGCTCTCCTTTGGACACTCTCCAATTATTTTATGTCCTTATATTGTGGCACCTAAACCTGCACCCAGTGCTCAAGGTGAGATCACACAACACAGAGCAGAGGGGACAGTCCCTCTATCTTAGTGGGAGGGACTCTGATAGTAATATATAACCTTATAGGAGTTTTTACTGTTCCCATAGAATAACAGAATCACAGAATCATCAGGGTTGGACGGACCAATAAGATCATCCAGCCCAACCATCAGTCCATGCCTGTGACTGCTCTAGACCAGGTCCCTCAGAGCCACACTGACCTTCGTGTTGAACACCTCCAAGGATGGTGATTCCACCACCACCTCCTTGGGCAGCCTGTTCCACTACTCTTTCTGATAAGCATTTTTTCCTAATATCTAACCTGACGCATTCTCAAAAGAGTGAAACATCATTCCAGAGAGGAGACACGTCCCAGCACCACAGTCATTCTTCTGGAGGTCTGTTGTGCTCTATGCAGGCAAATCAGCTTCCCAGAAGCAACACAATTCTGGAGGAAAAGTACTAATAAAATCAAAGCATGTGCAAGAATGATCCAAGCTGAGGCCATGAAGGCATTCAGCTGTCGATAAACACTCCCCTCCCTTTGTTGCCTTCTGCATCCTTGATCTCATTTCTCTGCCACAGGGAAAAACGTTTTGTGATGGAAACACAAATGACACAGGAGACACTTAATTGCTGCAGTGAAATCAACCTGAAATGGCATTGAAATAAAGCCACATAAACTGGAGATAAGTTGGAGCAGGACAGGCACAATGCAGCTGAAGTCTGTGATGGAAGCAGGGCCAGGAGTCACACGGAGATGAGTCCTTGCAAAGTGTCAGTCTTAATACAATCAAAGTCCAAACATAGTCCAAAAGGAGACTGCTGTAAATAAATAGAAATTTTATTAGTTCCAGATGGCTTCATAACAGTAAGCTTCAGAGAAATCAAAGCCAATATCTTGAAGAAAACAAACACCCCTTTTGGCCCATCTAATAGAGATATTGGCATAAAACAGATTCTCTGAATATGGAGATGGTTATTTACAAAATAATAATAATAAATAAAATAAAAGAAGGATCTTCCTTCCTCTGTTCTTCACACTTCAGTTACAGTTTGGTCTCTAAACATCTCACCAGTTGAGACCATGGGAATCCTTTATTTTCTTCATAATGAATTTTGGCTGTTTCAGACTGGAGTAAATCACTCATTTCAGCCTGAAAGTCACCTGTGCTGTGCTGTGCACTGCTATTAGAAGGAAGTAGAAATCAGGGTTATCTGTGCCTTTGTTATCTCTGTTGCAAGATAACGAAGTTAATGAGAAAATCAAAGGTGGCTCCAGTGAACCAAACAGCGTGCACTCAGTCAGCTACAGTGGGTTCAGGATTTTACCCCAAATATTCCTCCGGAGGTGTCTAAACTGCACCTGAATCCAAATCTGAAATCCCGTTTGGCTGTTTTATTACTTTTCCATCACCAATAATCTGCCTGGAATGGTGTCAACGATAATGTTTATAATCCATAAACCATAAACCCATTTTAATGCCTGCAAACTGTGTTGTCTGTGAAGAGCTCACAAGGAGAAGCAGCAGCACAAGTTTATTTTAGCCAACCAAGTCTGTTGGTAGGGACCTTGTGTATGCAGGAATTCTGTCTGCTGCATAAGCCAAGGCCAGACATGTTTACATGTTTCCATAGTCACTTCATAGCCACCATGTACAAAATCCCCCATTTTTGCATGCTTTCCGATGAACGAAATCCCACCTGCATCTTAAGACTTCATCCTGCTCCTGTTAAGCCTTCCCTAGGACTAGCTAATATTTTGAGGTTCAACCAAGTGGTTATTTACACTTAATCTACCCAAGTACACAATGCTCAATTTTTGCTCAATTCTGGTTGCTTGTTTGGCTGGCTCAGTTTCCATCAGTACCTCAAATTCTCATAAACGTTTGAAGATAGCCTGTCCACATTTCAAAAGTGAGGAGCTCCTGTTTGCCCTTCCTCTGCCTATGCATGGCAGATTCCCATTAACAAGCCACCATATGCCTTTTTCTTTTCTATCCATAGTTGGGACCACAGTGTCTCTGCCAGAACATTAAAAAAAAAAAAATAAACCCTTAAAATATCTTTACCAGTAGATATAGTTACTTTTTTTTTTTTTTAATTCCTTTGCTATGTGAGGATGTTGTCAACTTCTCCAAGAATGATGGTAGCAAAACTAACTGAGAACACGTAATACGTCACCAGGAAAAAAACAGACTGCTCTAATACCATGAAAAATGACTTTTTTTTATGGCTGTGGCCTCTGCTGAGACTTGCATGTCTTTTCTCAAGGGCTCAGCTTGAAAAGCACCTTATTTCATCTCTGGCAAGATAAGAGGAGGCCTTATTTCCTCATAGAGGAGGCCGTAGTGACCCATATCTCCATCACCTCTCATTTGACATGTTGCGATTCCCAATTTGAAGACAAAAGAACTCATATTTCTTCCTCCATGCTTTGGGTGCTTGGTGGAGCACAAGTCTCTCCACCGGTTGCCAGGTAGCTTCTGGTACCAGCAATCAAGCCCAGTGTATTTCAGGAACCACAGTGCTACCTCAGGAATAATGAAAAGCCAGGATCAAGCTCAAGATAAAACAAAGAGGCATTTTTATTTATTTTTTCTCACTGGAATCTAGTTATTGGAGGAGATCAAACAAAATTAGCTTCTGAGCACCTTTAGGAAATTAGGTAAACCATTCCTGCCTGGATCAGCTCTGCCAAAATGTGATTCAATCTGTCAGTGCAAGCAACAGTTGTTTCTGCCTCAGCTACAAGGTCGTCTCCTGATGAAAATATTTGCTTTTGATCAATATTCACCATCTGAAGGCAAACGATGAAGGCATTTCATCTTCCTCCAAAGTTCTCCATCTTTTACACAGGTCTAGCCATCCCTTCCTCCAAGACAACGTTCCTCACATAAAGCTGAATTTCCTAAATAAAAGTAAAACGCTACTAGGAACAAAATGAATTTCCCTAAACACTAAGAAGTCAGGGAAACACCATTACAAGAACATTATTTTTTCCAAAGCTTCATATTATAATTGTCAGTCTTAGAACAACACCTACATAAAGCAATAAAGATAAGAACTCCCCTGAGATAAGCATTGTGCAAAGTACTTGTAGTAAGAGACAATTCTCATTATTGCAAAGAGATTAATGTTAAAGAGACTGAAGTATTTCATAGCTGAATGTCCTGTCAGGGAAGCTGAATAATAAGCCTTCTTTTCACACACCATTTGCCTTTATTGAAGAAGGATAAATGAACCTGCATAGTGCAGCACGTTAATGACTTCCAGCATTCAGGTGCAGTCACTCTGGATAAATCCACATGGGAGACCAGGGCATACATGAAGTTTCTTCCCAGTGCTCAGGGCAGGTGGAACTGAAGTGAGTTCTGACCCAAAGCTGCATGACTGCATCTATATGGTGCTCAGGCTGTGTTCCTCCTCCTCTCTGGTGCAGCTGACGGAGAGAGGAAAGAGCAGGGAGAAAGGATAATCCTATTGATACCAGTAGTTGAAGAAGTTGGGCTTGTTTACCTCAGAAAAGAAAAGGTTCCAGGGAGATCTCATTGCAGCCTTCCAGTACTCGAAGGGTGCTAATAAGCAGGAGAGGGACCGACTTTTTACACAGTGTGATAGTGATAGGACATGGGTGAATGGCTTCAAACTAAAAGAGGGGAAATTTAGGTTAGAAGTTAGGAAGAAATTATTTACTCAGCATGTGGTGAGGCCCTGGCACAGCTGCCCAGAGGAGCTGAGGTGCCCCATCCCTGCAGGTGCTCAAGACCAGGCTGGATGGGGCCTGGGCAGCCTGAGTTGGTGGGGGGCAACCAGCCCACAGCAGGGGGTTGGAACTGGATGGGTTTTGAGTCCTTTCCAACCCAAACCATTCTATGATTCTATGAAGAAAGAGTGCAGATGGCTTGCCTGAGGTCACATAGATCTTGTGAGGTCGTGACAGTGATCACAACAGGGCACACACACAAGAAGCAACCTAATTTTCTAAATCCAACCTGGATTTAGAAAACATGGTGCACTTAAAGCATTCACCTTTTCTTCCTTACTGTGCTGGCTTGCAGCTTTACCAAGCTCATACTTTTTATCAGTAATTTCTTCACGATTTTCCCTATTCCTCCACAGGATCCTGGTGTGAAGCCTTAGATATCAGTGGGGAAGCTGAGTGCACGTAGGAGGAATGCAAGTGCTGGAGGGAGGTGGGCAGCCAGACAGCATCTGTGTCTGCTGCTGAAGGCTGCGCTGGTGCTGACACACGGGGTTATTTCTGCTGTGATATTACCCGAGTGTCTAATTAAAGACAGGTTTAAAGACGCAGCCTGAGATTTAACGTTGTGAATTCTTAAGAGAGATTTCACATTTCGCTTTAGTGTTTAAAAGGTCAGAAGCTTTATAGTTCCTTATAATCTCTGTTGAGATGCATCCCAGACAGCCTCTCAGGTAGCACAAGCCTAGCTTTAGTACATAGGGGCAGCAAGGAAAATATTCCCCTGCCACGGTTAATGAGAAAGTATTTCACTAATGGGAAAGTTACTCAGATTTGTTTGACTTAAAAATGTCTGGTAAAAACCTTTTCCTTAATGTAGGATATTAAACAGCTTTGTTATTGTAATGAAGTTGGTGTATTTTTAATGCACAATGTGCAGAGATAAATAATATTTTTTCTATTAGGCTTTATTTGGAAATAAAATTACAAAACTGTATTTTAAATCTAGTTACTTATTCATGCCAAAGAGCGTGAGTCACACATGACGGTATTCATGGAGAAGCCAGCAGAGCTTGGAGAAATATCTTGGTGTTAGGTTTCTGTTCCACATCAAGAACCAGACAAACTGAGCTGTCTAGAGGGTGAAATCCAAGAATAACAACGGTGGCCAAGATTTTGAAACTCAGGTGCCCAAGAGATATATCCAAGTTGGTGGACTTGGATGAAAGATAATGTTATTTTTTTGACTCCTATAAAATATCTCAATAGCCACCAAAGATGTGCACCATGATGGACACTGGTGTGGCATTCAGGAACATACTTGTAAGTGCCTGCATTTGAACTAAGAACTTTTATTATAAGGATGGAGTAAGGATGGAGTCTCCATTTGTGTAGTCAATGGAGTCTGGAACTGGAGTTGGTTGATCCTTCAGGGTGAACCAAATTACATGGTCTATGTTGGACAGATCTCCACTGACCACAAAGGGAACATAGACAATCACTCCTCATGTACACGCCTGCACTTCAGTGTTTTATTGTCTAACTGAATGCCACCTATTTGTGCAGTCAACGTGTCCCAAGTGATGACTAACCAGTGGTATGCCCCAAGTGCATCCACTCAATACAGAGGTTACTCCCATGGTGTGCACCACACCTTTCTCTCTGCACATACATTTCTTCACAGCAAGAAGAAAGGTTCTCAAATTACCCATAAATTAAACCCCAGAGATGAATACCACCGCTCAAAGCAAAGTGTCAGAAAAGTTTCTAACTTTGCCCACGTGGAAAATACCATGTAGTTTCAAACCACAAGAAACGTCTTACCATGCCCTACATCTACAGGTAACAAGGTCTCCTTACTTAAAGCTTGAGCCCTAAGTTTGGATTCTCATCATGAGGAAATGGAGCCAGTACTAGCAGTGTCTGCCTGGGCTACCTACCTCAAACTGTGCTATAACAAAAGACATAGAGATTTCTGACCAAAATCACTTTCTATCACACTGTTTCCATGAAAGTCAATCTCAGAAATCAAACATACACAAACACTGTCCCACCAGCCCTTGATACATCTGAGAAGTGGCCCGAGCTTCCAAGTATGTTAAGAACTATTCAGAGGGTTTGCTTTTTTCTTTTTTTTTCTTTTTAAGCTTTTTTTTAATCCTTTGTTCCCATGGGCAAATTCTAGATGAAGTCGGACTGCTGGCTTCCACTGCACGGACCTACAAACTTCCACAGGATGACACTGGAAATCAAGTGTTTCATAAAGTTCACCTGCAATATCTAGTCAATACAACAAAAGTCAGGAAGGGATGGGAAAATCAGCCCTGAGGTCCTCTGAGTTAAATGCCCGAGAGGATGAGGAGTGTTGCACAGGGGGAGGAGTGTGCAGCCCAGACAGATGCAATGCTGCAAGCACTGGAGCAAAGCTGATAATCAGAAACACCCAAAACACTCTGCTTTGACTTTGCTGTGAAAGACATCATAGAGCAAAGAAGCATAAAAAAAAAGTGATGATCACTCTGCTTTGTGCTGCTGGGGTTCAGCCTCCTGAAGAATCATTGAGCTTGAGCAGTGCTTGCCCCTTTGTGCAGCCCCATGGACCTCATGTGATCACGCAGGGCTGATAGGAGAATGCATAGATGAAAGCCTGGAAATGTTTCCTTGAAAGGGTTGGGCCTCATCAAATATCCATTATATTTTTATAACCCTGCTCTTCAGACCAAGATTAAGAAAACAACAAACAAGCCGATTGCAAAGGGTCACAATGCCAAGTAAGGCAGTTGAAGCCAATGATATAAATACACTTTGAACAAGACATCTTTATCGAGAGAGGAAGTATTAAGGGCTACAGTGGCCAGGCAACACAGGAGAAGGGAGGATAAAGAGGGGCTGAGATAAGGCTAATGAAGAATGACAATGCAGACAAGGGTTTTTTTCCTGTTAGAAAAAACAGCCCCCTGCCCTCATCTGGCTCAAGGGCAGAGAGGGGACTTTCCTCAGCCAAGGCACTACACGGAGTGAGCCCCAGCAGCCAAGGGACTGGGACACTGCTGCACCTACTCTCCCTGGAGCAAACACAACCAGGCACAGGTTCAGCCCTATGAAAACATTATGCCATAAGCCACATTTGTCGTTTCGTCATTGCAGAACAGTTCCAAGAGGGATAATTCAACTAAATTGACTGAAATCAGAGCAGTGCCTTCTGGCCACCAGACACTATTGCACTTGCAGCAAGAATTGTCTGCGTCCCTCCATGGTGTGGTTTTAATTTCTAATAATTGAGCTCCCTATAGTCACTTGTGAGCAGACAGCTCTGGCTGACACGCAGCCTGGATCCATCCCTGATGATGCCGTCCTGGTGGGTAGAAAATAATGCACACTGAGAAGCAGTGCTTGGAGGCAGGGACAGTCCATCTCAGGAACTGGCTAGCTCAGAAAAAACTGAAGCCAATGGTGAGAATCCAAATTAGTTTTGAGGATTCTGGCTCAAGGTTTTTGAGACTTGAGGCCAAGATAACAGGGCTAGATGGCACAGAAGCAGAGCAGGTAAAGGTCAGGCAGAGATTTATTTAATCACATCCATGGCCTGTTGCAGTGCCCTTCTTCAGAGCAGGGCTCACCTGCCGTCACACTCATGAGTGATCTTTGGCAAACCAGCATCAGGACCCTAAGGAGAATCACAAACCTTAATTATTGCCCAGATCACTCTGCACCCATGCAGTAAGCACATCTGTCCCCAGTCCTGTCTCTGTCCCCATCTTCACTTGCTCCTGACTAGGTTGGCTGCTTGGACACAAAAGCCAGCATTGTCCCCAGGCCTGGCCTAGTCTAATGGCTGGCAGATGGTCAACACAGGCAGTCTGCTCTTGGCCCGCCTGTGACAGTGCCCTGTCCATGCTGAGGTCACTCTCCAGTCTCATTCTGGCCTCATGGAGCAGCCTCACTTTTGCTGCTCCTGGATATACCAAGTGCACATGTGGGGACTCCAGGAGTAACAGTGGCTGCTGCAGGCATCTCAAAGTTCTTTTCATACACTACATCAACCTTTCCAGCTCGTAGCCTTCCTGCTAGCAATGCAGCTAGGCACAGACCTCCCCACTGCAAGTTGAATTGAATCAGTTGACCTTCAAGACCTCCATGAAGACATCTACATGTTCTCCAGATCAGGATTCTGTTTCCAGGTCAGCCAACTCAATTCTGCATCTAATTTTAGTTTCTGGAGAGAAGTAATTGAAAGCTTGGGTTTGAATATAGATTGGATATAGATATAGATGCCCTGGAAGCATTCAAGGCCAGGCTGGATGGGTCTTTAAGCAACCTGGTCTAGAGGGAGGTGTCCTGAAGGGTCCCTTCCAACCCAAACCATTCTGTGATTCTATGACTCTATGATACCCAAAGTAACAAAAAGTCCTGAATAGATTCATATACACACATCTATGCACTTTCATCTTTTCTTCTAGTTCACTTCAGACGAAAAGACCTGGTCATTCTTAGCAATTGTTTTCCAAATCAGATTTGGGAGTCACAGAATCACAGAATGGTTTGGGTTGGAAGGGACCTCAAAGATCATCTAGTTCCAAGCCCCTGCTGCAGGCATGATTGCCAACCTTTGGCTATGCATTTATAGACTAATATATCTATCAGTAGGGTGAGGACATAATGGCCCTTATCATTTTACAGAATTGCTTACAGTCTTCACACATTACTGTTTACAAAGAACGTGTTCAACAGAGATAGATGCTCTCTTCAAACGACATGCAGGTAGGTATGGAGAGAATAACTGAATAGCAGGACATTTGTTAATGATAAACCTGGGTTTTGTTAAGTATGAAAAAAAAAATTATGAGAAAGGACTCGTGGCCATAAAATAAATCTTTAAAAAAAGGTGGAAATCTCACAGTGTCTGCTCTTCACAGGTGGAGATGTGCAGTGCACATGGGCCTGTGCACAACTACCACACCACTCCACTCAGAATAGCTGGGGATAATTTGTTCCAATAACTTTCACACTATTCATGTTTAATTCTGTCTTTTAATAAAAAAGGCTTCAACATAGATTCATAGATTCATAGATACATTAGGTTGGAAAGGACCTACAAGATCATCTAGTCCAACCATCCTCACACCACCATCCCTACCCACTAAGCTACTAAATCAAATCCCTTAGCACCTCATCGAAACTCTTCTTGAACAGATCACCTCCTGCATGAAGCAGCCTCTGAACTCCTGAAAAACATGTTCCAATAGCATTTCCTTGCATATCACCTTAATAGATTTTCAGATGTACAGATGTTGTCCGGCTACCAAAATTTTGCTGGCTTCACAGATCTTTTCCACATTACAAATAAGCTACTGTCAAAAAATGACAGCGCAAGAAAAATAGGGCAAAACTGACAGCATTTGGTAAAAGCACCAGCTGCACATTTAAAAGCAACAAGAGTTTAATAACCTGTAGTAACTCCTGTTTTTCAAGAAATTTACTATCCTAAAATATTTGCAGAACAAAGGTCTCGGAAGTCCCGGCTGACAGGAAAGAGCCATTGCTTCAAGAGAAAATGCAGAACTGACAAGCTCATCAGCAAGCAATCAGCAAAGTAATGTCATTTGCTCTGTTGTGGCACATGCAGTCGCTTTTTAGAGCTGCCCCACTGCTCAGCAAACCTCCTCCTTTGTACTTTTCATCTTTCTCAGGGAGAAGAAGGGGAATTAGCTCAAAATCCATGCAAAAAAATAATTGAAAATACCAACTCGTCTCACGTCGTGCTGTGCAAGCATTTCACTGCACGGAGCACACTGTCCAGACATATCTGAACATGTGGAAGTGCTTCTTTATTGACCTGAAGGTTTTGTGGAAGCTAAACCAGGCTTATTATTGAATTTCTTTTTGTATGCTGTATATTACTAAAGAAAGATCCCAGATTTCAAAATCTGGCCTGGATTTCAACCTCCCAGAGTGCTGGGCTGATTGATTCTGTGGTTATAGTTCAACTGCTGTCAGGCAGCCAGTTGCAAAACTGGCATGTGGTTCCAGCCTCAGATTTTGATTATATTTGGACTAAATGCAGGGTGCGTCTGGAGCAGGGATTTTACATTACGTCTCTATTAAGTAACGTTTTGCAAATGATCAGTCCAGGAGAGAGTACATTCCAAGGGGCACAAACTGTTTTAAGAGAAAATAGTTTTTTAAGCCTCGAGTTCCCATCTTCTGCACCAGAACAGCACTCAGAGCTGCCTGAAGAACATATTGACAAAGAGAATTATAGTCCTGAAGGCCAAATCCAGCTCTAAGCACAGGTAATTTGTTAGGTCCTAGTACAGCAAGGGCTCCATGACAGTATATTGGAGCCTCAGGCATGCCTGCTCAAGCACAGCCCTTGGTGGAACAGTCAGACTCCACTCAAATCCTCTTCCAACCTGCAAACCCAAGTGATCACCACCAAAGTAAGCTTGGCTCTCACAAGGATGATAGTCATAGAACAGATGAGATGGAAGGTCATCCAGTTCTAGGTGCAGATAGGACTCCCAGGCTGGACACATTACACCTCTAACAAAAAGGACCATGGAACTGAGAACCTCTCTGAGCAGTCTTATCACAGGGCTCCTGACGCAGACATTCAACACTTTATTCATAAAGCTAACTCTTAACCAGGGGCTTTTCCAACATAATTTTGATTCAGCTTTCATTGGTGGTGAATGGAGTTACACCCAGCTGGCAACCAGTCACAACTGATGTTCCCCAGGGGTCAGTATTGGAGCCTGTCCTGTTTAATATCTTTACTGATGATCTGGATGAGGGGATTGAGGGCACTCTCAGTAAGTTTGCAGATGACACCAAGTTGTCAGGAAGTGTTGATCTGCCTGGGGGTAGGAAGGCCCTACAGAGGGACCTGGACAGGATGGATCATTGGGCTGAGGCCCATGGGATAAAGTTCAACAAGACCAAGAGCTGTGTCCTGCACTTTGCCCACAGCAACCCCTTGCAACACTACAGGCCTGGGGCAGAGTGGCAGAGTGTAGAGGAAATGGACTTGGAGGTATTAGTTGACGCTCAGCTAAACATGAGCCAGAAGTGTGCCCAGGTGACCAAGAACACCAGTGGCATCCTGGCTTGTATCAGAAATAGTGGTTCCAGCAAGACCAGGGAGGTGATCATCCCTCTTTACTGAGCACTGGTGAGGCTGCACCTTGAGTACTGTACTCAGTTCTGGGCCCCTCGCTGCAAGAAAGACATTGAGGTTCTGCAGTGTGTCCAGAGAAGGGCAGCAGAGCTGATGAGGAGCAGCTGAGGGAACTCGGATTGTTCAGTCTGAAGAAGAGGAGGCTCAGAGGTGACTATATTGCTGTCTACAACTGCCTGAATGGAGGTTGTGGAGAGGTGAGTGTTGGGGGTCGGCCTCTTCTCCCTCTTAACTAGTGATAGGACTAGAGGGCATGGCCTCAAGTTGTGCCAGGGGAGATTCGGATTGGAGATTAGTCCAACCCAAGCCTGATCTGAAAGAATTGTGACTCATTCTTAAGAAAACTGACTGTTAGAGTTCAGCACCCTGTTAAAAATGCAGTTCCTTGAAATACTGGTACATACAAAGGTTACTCAGTAAAGATCACTCTTCAGCAACAACTACCTGTATTAATTACAGTATAATTTCCTTATCTTTCCCTCCTGGCTTCTCTAAAGTGCTAACAGAGCTATAAGAAAGGGAGGTGATTTTTAATACTGGATTGCGAACCATCAACACAGCTGCAGATTCATTTCCAGAGGAGGATTCTTTCTGGTTAATGAAGTTAAAGCCAGAAGAAATCGAGTTTGGCTTTGATGTTTTAAACAGTTTATGGGCCTGACTGTTGGAACAGGGGAAAAAATAACCTTTTATTTGTACTTTGGGCAAATTAATTTTTGAAATGGCTGAAAGGCAGACAATGAGCCTTGCGCTATCACACTTGCAGGGCTGCTTTTGAGATTGAAGCTAAGCATTAAGACTTCTTGGATGGAAGCCTGAAGTACTCCCCGGGGAATAATTGTGCAACAGCAGAGGGATGAACTAGATAATGAAATAAATCTTTTTTGCCATTACTGTCTGTGATGCTAAACTTATTAGAGTGCTACTAAGGGCATAACAGTAGAAGAGACTTTTAAGACTCTTGTCAGACTTGCAAGAAAAAAAAGAAAAAAAGCAGAAAAAAGCAGCAGCTGTAAAAGCCAAAGGAACTGCCAGGCCTGCTGGTAGCCTGTGCAACACTGTAGTTCTGTGGATTTTTAGAATTCCCCAAAACTGCCGGAAAAGAAAAAGATGGAAAACTGACAGCCTGCAAAATGTAAAAGTAAGAACCTGGAGCAACAGAGATGGTGGAAAGCCAATCACCTGCCTACAGGACAAAACCACCCAACGTGCTTGTGTTCATGCTCCATTGAATTTGCATCCAAAAGCCCTTTTGGTGGGCTTGTTATAGGAAAACATGTTTGGACAGCTCAGAAGCCCTTTGTTCTAGCTCTGTCTGCTTTCAGATCCCTGTTCAGTCCATCCCAGAGCATTTTGTGTCATATTCCTTCCTTGTAGACAAGGCAGCCAACAAGATGGGATATGTCTTAGTGTTTCAGAGGGGAAAAGAGGTGAATTACAGGCAATAGTATAAAAAGGAGAAGGAAATTCCCAGGGAAGAAAGCTACAGCAAAAGGAGATTTTGCTTAAGTCAAAACTATTGGTGTAAGAGAAAGAGTTTCTGAGAGAGCACATGGAGCTGTGCTCAGAGCTGGAGAGGGGAAAATCTGTATAAATCAATGAAAAAGAGCTTAGTGAATTCCAAGAGTCTCGCAAGGAAGGTGGTTCATGTGAATGTGAAGAAGTTACTATTGCTCATATTCCTGGGATGTCACCCAGACCTCAAAGGTTTGATTTTCTACACATGAAAACCCTCGAACTTGTAAGGAGCTGCAAAAAAAATCAGCTCATTATTTCCCCAAAATATTCTTGCTGCCCTACGGGGAACATCATGAGCAATCTTTCATATAATTTGGGTTTTTTGAAGATCAGGGGTTACATTTCTACACCATAAGGCTTGGTGGTCCAGCACATCCCTACCCCAGGTCTTCAATGTGGGTGTTTCATAGCATAATATAACAGTACATGGTATCAGCTCCAGAGAACAAAAGCATATGCATGAACTTTGTAAGGAGGAGATAAGAAGAAGCAATAGAGGTTGGAAATGGTGCTGGGAGAGGCTTGGAAAAAGCAGAACATATTGTTGCTTGGAGATTCATGCTGTTGCATGGATTAGGAAAGGTCATACTTGAAGGCAGAAAGTGGTTAGTGGCTAAATGCTGCAGAAAGCAGCAGAGAGGAAACAAGGCAGGATGTGATGGAGCCTTTCTTGAAAAAGAATCCCTCCTTGGGAAAGAGGCAAGCACCTAAAAATGGTGCCACAAAAACAGGAAAACCTCTCTGAAGGTCAAAGCAATTTTCCTGTTCCTGAACCAATACAGAAAGGATTTGGTGGAAGGAGGGATGCCTTTTGGTGAATGCGGTTCTTTCAGCTTGCGTTTGATGTGGTTGGAGGATCAGAACAACACCAAATGTGGAGTTAGATAGGAAACTCCATCTTCCTGACTTCAAGGTGATTTCCAGAGCGGGTGCCTTGATGCTGGGCCATGCACGCAGTGCCACAGCCACATGAAATGAGCATGCCTTGCAGACAGAAAGGGAGGGAGGCAGCAAGGGTGGGAAGGAAAATTGCGTCTACAGAGTACAATAGAATGATGCAAATCATGTAAACTATGCAGAGCAAAGAACTAAGCCAGTCAGGGACAACTTTAGTATTTTATTTTGTTTTTCTGTACAGCTTTTGTTGTCATTGTTGTTGTTAAAGTGTCCTTAATTTGGAGGCCTGTAACACAGTCTTGTGGCAAAAGAAAGGAGAGGCTGTGCTAGGGCACATTCCAGGCCTGTATAGTGATGAGGCAGTGCTACAGCTTGCGTTTCCCTCTGATTTCCCACTCTTCCCTCGTATTGATTACTTTCACTGGATCTCAGAAAACAGGAACAATTCTCAAAGATGGGCAGAACTCCCATCCAGAGCACACATCTGACTCAAAGTCCTTTGCATCTTAAGAGGAAGAGTATGTTGCAGTCTGACTCAATAAATCTATCTATAGTACACTGATGCTGGTAGACCACTGTCTGAGTATCTTCCAAATTTAAGTTTTAGTGTCGACTGTGTTTCCAAAACAGGAAAGTTTTGCTCTCCTGTAACTGAGCTGGGAGACCTCAGCTCCTTTGAGTGACAATAGAGAAAAACAATTTTATTCAGTGACTCATCTGACCTATTTTAAATGTCAGCTTCAAGGAGACTTGGATCCTGACTTACAAGATGGCCTCTTCTCTCCATTGACTGCAAATAAGTGTTTGTCACACTGCAGATATCTGTATTTACTCAATTCAAATTGCATCCAGAGAAACTAAAGCTCAGATCTAATTTTCTTTACTTCATTGGAGACTGACATTTAAACGTCTTCCAAATCTATGCATGGTTACATAGATGGGAGAAATAAATCCAGGTCTGAATTCTAGGTTAACCTCTGATCACTGGATTTATTCTTACATTCTGGAATAAAGTCAGAAATGGTTTGTTCATGACTTCTCTTTCAGATACAACCAAATTTTCCAGACAAGCCACTATGGTTTGAGTTCTTGTGTTTAACAGAGCATTAAAAAATCTCCAGAAGGCCAAATCTCAGTCTTTCTTCCACTTTAGAATTCTTAACTCTGAATTAAATCACTTGTCTGATCATAGAAAACATAACCTTAATTCTAATTTGTCTCAATGTTGAACCAGATCAAATCTGACTTAAACAACATCTACCCAGACCCCAGATTACTTTCCTTCAAAAAAATTATGTTTGAATTCTGTCAAAAATCCCTATGGGTGTTTGAGCTGTCATTCTCTGCTGCCAGTTAGATGAAGTTGTACAATAGGATGATTAGGATTTCTTTGTGATGATATCACCCAGTTAATTAATTTTGTAGTAATTTTCTTTTTTTGTCTTTAACATTAAATTTCCCAAAGAAAGAATTATTTTGCTTTTCCTTTTATTGATGTTTCTATGCCTCTATGTGAATTTTTTCTTCTTCTCGTAGAGCAACTCTTCCATTTCATTTAGGGAATAGAATGGGTTTCTATCCACTTCTAGATAGCAGACTCAAGCTGTAAGGTAGTGATATTCTTATGTATGGTTTTCTGATGACATGTTCTTGGATACATCACCTACTCTTGGGTCAAACTAAGGGTCTGAACGAGATTGTTGCATGGGATTAAAACACCAGTAACATATTGGATAAAAAAGGCTGCTCTAGTGCTGCTGGATTGAGAAGAGAAACTCATATTTTAGCAGATCGGGGATTTGCAGTTGTATTTCTCTTACTGATTTTTATGTCTGCCCAAAAACTAACTAATCTCTAGGCTCCCAGAAAAAAAAATATATATACATGTATAATATAATATATATATATTTTTTGTATATATTTGTTTTTATGTACATATACATATATATATATATGTATGTGTGCACTACAGACATTTCTTCTGTACAAAGAACTACAATCTTTGAAGAGTTCATCCTTACTGTGAATACCTTGTATTGACAGTTCTCCTAGGAAATTGTAGCTTTGATTAACTGTTTCATACATACAGGGGAGGAATATTTCCTGCTGATATACTTCAGGGTTCAAGTTGGCTCATTCAAAGCAAACTTGCGTACCGTGACCTCGAGATTTTAATTTGTAGTGCAGTCCATTTTCTTACTGGATGCACTTTTCATTGGTTTATGGATCAGCTGCCCACTGTGAAAGCCAAGCTGCCTCCTGGCAGAGGCCCCCTCTTCCCAGCCTCCTGATTCAGCACTTTTATAGACACCTTGCAACTTTGACCTTTTTAGAAAGATCTCTTGCTGTTTGCCCATGTAACAGTCAAAGGAAAGGGCTGAATGTCATGAATCACCTTGTGGTCATGCAGTTAGACCCCAGTAGACATAAAATCCATACGTGCTAGGCAGAAAACCCATAAAAACTGGGAGTTCAAGGTCCTGTTTTGATCATGCTGGTACGCAGACCTTACAGCATCTAGTGGATGTTTCCATTTCTTGGTATAAAGATAGTCAATGGATATGGCACAAGGATGAAAAACCATGATTCTGTTTCTATGAAAGCTGGCCTTACTGAGAACAGATTACATGCAAGCATGTCCTTCTCTTCCTTCCCTACCAAGGCTGGGCTTGTTCACACCCACTGGCCTTTGAAAAGTTGTTCAGCAGTCCAGAAGTGAAGTAGCTTTCTTTCCAAGCTCCTACAACACATCTTCTTTATCGCTAAGCTAAAAGTTTTAATGGATTTGTTTTGTTAGGCCATTTGAGGTTGGAGGGCGTGAAGAACTTCAGAGGTATTTAATAGCAGCTTTATCAGAGATTCTGTGAAAAGACCATACAGTTGGATTACAAATGAAATCCACACACAACACTTCATGGAACACTGCTGAGCTATTTTTACTGCATCACAAATAAAGCTGACTAGAGGGGGAAATCCCACTGACTAAACAGGATGTGTGGGAAGGATGGAGCTTGACTCCATCCCGTATTACCCAGGTACTCATTAACTCTCTGATAACCAGTTAGACAACACAAAATGAAACATTTCCAGCACCAGGTGGTAGTGATGAAGAAGAAAGAGGAGTGGAACAGACAAGACAAAACTTGGCAGAAAAGTATGGAGAGGAATTTCTGTTCATTAAGGCAAAGATTGGAATCTGAGGATCCTAAGTTTAACCATTCCTTTGTTGTCAGGAAGTGTTTTTAATTCAAGGTTGATGTTCATTGATAAAATCCCTTAACTATGCAGCACTGTGACTATTACGGGCTTTCTTCAGTGTCCCAAGAGCATTACAATGTAGCCTCATCCTTTGTCACAAAGAGCATTCTTCTAATAATTTCTTTTAATAAACAAAAAGCAAACCTAGGCAGCAGTAGTATGAAAGGTTTATTCTTTAGAAATGATCAGTAGTTACCTCCAACGACTCTGGACACTTGAAAGTGAGCCACTGTAATGAGGAAAACAGTCTTCCAAATTAATGAAACTTCTGTGCGGAGAGAAGAATTTTATTGACAAGGATCCTATACAGACTGTGCAGATAGACAGATATTTCTGGAATGCATCTCCTGATAAGGTATCAGAGCTGTTATTAATCCTGTCTGTCATTTTTATTGAAAGCCAAACAAATTGCATACAGTGCATGAAAAGCAAATGCAAACCTTCAGTGGCAAACATCAGGAGAAGCCCTAAGATCAAAGCAAGCCGTGCTTTCTCTTTTACATGCCTTTTAATATAACGTGTTTTGGTAGGAACACTCAGCATGAACTCATTATGCACAAATCAGACTTGCAACAAAATTGCACGGAGAACTCTGATGCTGCAAACCTTGGTTTCCAGGATTATTAAAGAATGTAGTAACGGGGTACTCGGTCACCTGTTGCAAGACCTACAGCCTCCATGTGTACTAAATTCAGAGAGATCATATCTAATTGTTTGTTAAAGCACATCAGTCCTGAGATTGCAGTTTTCCCAGTACCACATGACATCATTATGGACAGCTGTGAGTAGCTAACACAGATAAGCAAACCAAAACAAATAACCCAACAAGGAACTATAGAAGTACCTTAGTCAATTGGTGGGGACTGGGTTTGTTCAGGTCAGGTGAGTACATGACTTTGGCTGTGGTACTGCAATGGTGCTGTGAAGGACAGAGTCCAACTCAGTGCCAAGCAGCCTGAAGTGCTGCCCCTGCTGTCCTGCGGAGGGACAAAGCAGGGACCTGGCAGCCTCCAGCACATGCCAGGTGATCCCAACATGCAACACAAAGTGGTGGGGGCAGAAAGGTGCCCCTCACCCCAGCAACAGTGCTGAGATAAAGGAATTGTGACCTCATGCCAATGACATTTGTAACTGTGACTCCTGATTTAACTCCTGCATCCAAATATGCAAAATATTTCCTATAACCAAACAGAGGATTTCTACTAAAGCCTTCCATAAACTGACTTCACAGACTGGTTTTGTAATCTTTCCAGATTGTAAGTGCCAAAACTAGAAGGAATAAGATGGCAACGCTATTTTTCATGGGGCAAAAGAAAAAGATTACTTTCCAGATGTCTCACAGCCTTTTCAAGTGGAAAGGAAGATATTGTGACAACAGATCCTGTGACTCTTGGCTTTAGAATTATATCAGAATTGTGTTTTATCTGACATCAAAAGAATGAGCTGTTTTATCATCATGACAACGTTAAAGATCTTTCATCTGCTCGGATGTAACAGTGCAGATAAGGCAGCTATGGAGAATTTAAAAAAAAACATTAATGCAAAGTTGTGTCCTTAGGCTTTATCTGTGGTTTATCACCTTCTAAACAATCAGCTATAGGAAGAAGGAGAACCAGAGCAGTTCGTATGTTCTGGATTATTGCTGAACAAAAATGAACATACACAACTTTTTGCTGAGCTTGCACTCCAGATAACTTTGAGGTTTTGTCCCAAAAGGCTCCAAATTATTTTGATAACAGTAAACCAAAAGCCACGCCCCAATGCTGCAATCTTAACTGCAGCATTTCTTTCTGCTGAGCTTTAAAAGAAATAAAAATAAAGTAAATGTGATGAAATATGTTATTTTGTACATAATTTATTGAAGATTCTTAGCATTGCTCAAGCAATGATTTAATTTTTACCATTGTTTTTGGTGGGCCTAATCTAACTGAGTTTCAGCAAAGCAATTGAAATGGTGCCACAGAGTGAACTTTTAGTAAAAGAGAGTCTGGCTGGAGTGAAAACAAAAGGTGCTGAAAGAGGAACTGTTGGGGCAGAGGGAGGTTGCAGGCAGCTTCTCAAGCATCACTCTTAGCCAATCTTAACTAAATACATTTACCAATCTCATTTGTGCATGAGGGGACACATTGATGAAATTCAGTGATGAATAACAGCTGGGGGGAAGCAGCAGAACAAATATCACAGAGAAAGAACTGAAGGATCCAATTACTGAAAAATACTCTAAAAATATTCAATTATACGAACCCCATGACTGTGCACTGAAAAGGAGGCCACGCTGCCACAGTGAGGTCTGGTCCAAACAAGGAGACAGGAATCCTAGTTCTGTGAGAAAGACTGGGAATCATGACTTTCTGATGCAGGTAACTGCAGACACGCTCCACAGGAATGGATCTGAGTGAAGGGAGGGTCAGAGGAGTTAGGGAAAGATTCTTCACCAGAGTTCAGTGGGCATGGAACAAGCTGCTCAGGGCAGTGGGCAGGGCGCTGAGCTGACAGAACTCAAGTGGCATCCAACTCAGGACATCCAGCAATTCCACAATTCATAAAATCAGATGATAACTGTTTGAGTTGGAAGGGACACTTAGAAGCTTTCTAGTCCAACCTTCCCCACAGTGAACAGGGATGCTTACAGCTCCATCAGGTGTTCAGAGCCCCATCTAGTCTGACCTTGAGTGACTTCACAGATGGGGCATCCACCACCTCTCTGGGCAACCTGTGCCAGTGCCTCACTGCCTTTATCATAAAACACCTCTCCCTTATAAGCCAATCTAAATCTCCCCTTCCTTTGCTTGAAACTATTTCCCGTCATAATGTCACAGCAGACCGTGCTACAGAATCTTTCCCCTACTTTCTTACAGTCTCAGCTCTCTCAGCCCATCCTCGTAGCAGAGGTGTTCCATCCCTTGGATCTTTTTTGTGGTCCTCCTCTGGATGTGCTCCAACAGGTTCACGTTTCCCCTGTGCTGAGGACTCCACACGTGCACACAGTACTTCAGGTGAGGTCTCAGCACAGAGCACAGGGGCAGGATCACCTCCCTCGCCGCTTCCTTTGATGCAGGATGTGCTTGCCTTGCTATGGTGTGATGATCTATTACAGAATGACTTCCCACTGGATGGAGGCATCGCAGAGTTCATCAAAAAGAGCCATAGGCTGGCCAAACCCCCACTCAGCTGCAGTTAAAAACATCCCTGAGCTCACTCACTGAGGAAAGCTGCAGCCCTCCACCTGCAAAGCTCTCCCAGTCTGACTCTAGTTCAGGAAACTGTTTCAGAGATACTCACACATCTGAAGTGCCCCCACGAGCACAAAGGGTTGCCTCTCGCCACCCACACGGACTGGGAAAGCCTTCCCTGCCCTTTCATTGCCCACAAAGACCCCTCAGAGGGCTGGCTGCCGAGCCGTGCTCCCACACTGGTGACATTTCGGTGGGTCCCTCTGTGCACAGATCCGCTCCCACCGAGCACAATAGCATGCTTTGGAGGGTGCAGCACTGAGCCTGGTGTGACATTTTCTTCCACCCCACGCTTCTTTGGTGACTGAAACTTTTGTGAGACCACGGGGACAGAAAGGCTCAGTGGTCTCACCTGTTGATGCAGTCCCTGCTCCCACACTTGGCACACTCTGTGTTGGTTCCTGTTGCCTGCTTATCTCCCACCAACACTGAAACAAGGTGCTGCACTTGGAGTCACTGCAGGAAGTCACTAAAATGCAAGTTATGAACAAGAGAAACATGATGGCTGCTGCTGAGCAGCATCATCTTTTTTACATCTCATTTTTAAGGATCACCAATCTTTTCCATCAAAGGAAGTCTTCCTTTCCAAGGACCAGAATGAGAAAGATGGAGGCAGAGGGACAGATAGCTCAGCCTTAAAACCAACTAAACAACCCATTAAAACCTACCCTCTTCTGTACAATGGCAAATAATTCAAATTCAGCTCAGAAGTGGGACTTTACATTAGACAAGCCTTGATGAACTTCTGTAGGGGTGAACATTTTGTCCTCTTCTGAGCTGCCCATTGTAGTAAATACACCTGCAATGCTGATAGCAGATGCAAAAAAAAAAAAAAAAAAAAAATCCAAGCCATCACTAAAGCAAGTTCTCTTTCTATGCAGAACATGGAAAATCACCAAAACTGTGATAACACAGCATAAACCATGCATAGGAGATTCTTTAGGATAAGACAGACAATTGTACTGAACCTTACCATTGCTGTCATTGCAATTAACAGCTGACAACCTGCACACATCTATCACACATCGATATTACAAGGACGCTTCTTGAACTGGAAATGGGCAGGCTTGTCAGCAAAACACTCTCTTCTCACCACATTGGCACGAAAGCAAACGAGCAACCATCAGCTACCAGGCATCAGATGTTTCACTGTACGTGCTAATACACTATTTTATCTTGGGAACAATCAGTTCTGCTAATACTGTTCAGGGCACGCTAAGACATTTCTTACCCAGTGCTGCTGTTCCTCTTCCAGTGCCATTTACCTGTAAGAGTCCAGAGCAGCTCTAAAAGCAGACACAAACCACACGCTGCCCAACTGCCACCACATCAGGCATGAAAAAACATCCCTCGGGTGGAAAAGATGGAATTCCTAACTCTTGTCACTGACATTTATGCTTTTCCTGTCCTACAGACGGGTTCACAGTCTACATTTTTCACATGTGAGTGTCACACACTGGCCTCAGATTCGGCATTTACATGCTCCTTTTAAGAGGCTTAACGTGAGTCAGCTTGGACATTTTTATTCTATGCCTAGTGGAACAGGGAATGGAAATGAACACCATTATACATAAAACCAGTACCCCTGCACAGCCCTGTATGCACACATACAAACAGCAACTGATTCACTACAAATCTTCCATGCTTCCTTTTTACTCCAAAAAAGCAGAGCGGTTTTTACCCACCCGTCATACTTTATCCGCTCTTTGAAAGCCTCTCCTCTGAAGGGCTGCGCACATCGGGCTGGCACTCCACCAAACCCAGCTAACAAATAGCAGATTAAGTGGAAACACGGAAAAGAATTTCAAGCATGTATTATACTTGCTTGGAGTTCAGCATGCATCTTTAAGACGAGGGTTGCCCTCTAAACAGGCAGGCCTGGGAATTCGGTTGAAAAACAATTACAGATGCGAGGAAAATACCTTTCCTCTGAGAAAGAAACGTGATGATGTCCTGCAGCCTGCAGCAAACCACGCTCACTGCTGTGCTCAAGGAGCTCAGCGTATTCTGTGCATCCTCAAGCCTTTAGCTGCCATCTCCAGCATTGCTCTCTGAAGGAGTTATACTGTACTAACCAGAATTTGTCTTGTATCAGACTCTTCAAGATGCAGGTACAGCAGATTGTAATCCTTCCAACTGATACCCGAAACAGCCTTTCTATACCCTATATAGTGCTCTGCTTTGAAGTACAATGATAACGAGGCACTTGCTTCAGTTCTGATCAGTGACAGCGATGATAGGCTGGACAGTGACACTTCTAGTGCTGTGCCTGTATATGGTTTAGTTCCATGTGTTTCTCTGATGAACTACTTTGGCTATGTGACTATTCTTCCTCACCATTTTAACATCTGGTCCTGAAAGAGCCCCCTTTACAGCATCAAGGCAAACAGAAGGCAGTTTCCAGAACTGCTTAGCAGTGACCCAGCCTCACTCCGAATTAATCTGCAGCTAAATTACCACAAGCCCACATGGGCACATGAGCAACAGCCTCAAGCTTTAGCCAAAATTCCAACCACGTTATCCAAGATTTTATCTTCTTTCCAGTAACAATCTGGAATATTTTTATAGGGCATACAATACAGGGACTCAACTCCTCAATTACTCTACACTTCCCTCAAGACTTTCTAGAAAGAGCAGAAGCCTAATTTACTCCTACTGTGTCAGCTTATCGACCTTCAGCACAACTCCACACTGCCAGGAACCTCAAAAGAATAGATCTCAGCCTAGAGACAGAAAAAGCACTTGAGAATATAAGTCCAGAAGATGGGAAATACGTAAAATAAACCATAAGCCCACGACAAGAGGTAAGGAAATCATACGGGTAGCAATTCCCAAATCAGAACATTTCTGCACTCTGGTGATCCTCTAAAAACAGCAACTCCCAGTTGGCTTCAAAGGGATTTTTTTCTTACCATGACAACTGAAAGAAAAAGATGGGTCTGATTTATGTCTTTATATTGTCTGGTTCAAATTCCTCCAAAGTTTACTGGCCAGGACGTTAATAAAAACAATGTGACTCTTTAGTCAAATAACATTATTTTCAGCTTCAACTAATCCAAGGTCATGACTGGCTTTGGAACCACAACAATCACACAAAAGCTAAGATTGATTATTACTGCCCCAAAAACATACAGTAGTAATTAAGCTCACTGAAAGCAAAAATATTTATCTAACAGGTGGAGAGAAAACTAAAAAGAAAACAAAAAAACAAACAAACAAAACTCACCATCATTGAGGATGTTAATACAAGTCCCAGAGCTTGAATATCTCCACAAAGAATTAATTGTGAAAGGGAACTGAAAAGGTAACCCAAAGGTAGCACAAATACAAGAATATCTGCATTGAAATTCCGTAAGTTCTCTTTATTCACTGTGATACATTCACACAAAAGTGCTCCAGATAACAGCCATAGAGTAAAGAAATTAAAATAAAGAGGCAGAGAGAAAGACATCAGATACATGTGCTGATTATCCATATTTCAAAGCATTAGTAACTGCTTGTATCTGAGTGCACCAAACTCCACGAGGATCCATGTTTTTGTATGCTGCACCTACAAAAGTAATAATCATAGGCAGCTCTAGCAAGAATTGGCTTTCAGAACTAGAGCTGAAGCCATCACAGACTGAAAGCACCATCAGGCATATGTTTACAAATGCCTTAGTAATTAGTAGAGTGAAAGAAAGGCTTAGCTGAATTAACATTTTCCTTGTATAGCACAGGGAAGCTCTGCTAAGACTCATTCCTTCCCTGCTCTGCCATCCCACACGAGGGACGGGACGTGCCTTTGCCCCATAACACCAAGCTCCAGGACAACTTGGTGAGCATCAGGAGACAGCGGGAGATGGATGGAATTGAGACTGGAACTGGAGCCAGCACCTATCCTCCTTTAAGGAAACAATATTGTCATGGCACCATGTGTTAACTGTGGGACACAAGACACCTGAGAAACAAAAGTTGTACAGACCACACTGATTTCCCAATGCTGTTTGCTAAGCCACAAGTGTTTGCCTGGACTGATTTTACCCCTGCAAGGCACTTTTTCTTTCGAACTAAATTCCTGCTATACCAAAAAGTTGCTGACATCTTTAAAAGACAGTAGAGCATCACTTCATAACTCGTCCATATTACATCCTGTAATTTGGCTCTGCCTCAGCTCTAGAATTACTGAACAGTGCACTTGCCAAGAATTATTTATAACTCAAAAATCTGATGGGGGGAGGGGGGGAGGGGGTCCCTGACCCAAACAATACAAGAAACAGAAGTCAAAGTGCTCTACAAAGTACACTGTGAAAGGGACATGAAAGAGAGACACAAACATAGGGTCCCTCCACCATGCTTATTTTTAGGTAGAATAGCATGGATCTTCAACAAGAAGGGTGGAAAATTCAGGACAACCCTTGTCCTGCTCTATCCTTTGTCTGCTTTACAGTCAGCAGTTCAGATCGCCACCAAGAGCAGAGACAGGCTTCCTTCCCCTCTGGAGTGTCTGAGTTGCTGACATGAGACTTTCTTTAAAAAAAAAGTAAAAAAAAAATCCAAGACATAACAGAAAACCCCATATCGGTCCCCGTATGCCCTCATAGGGATTCTGCTAGGTGCAAGGCCAGGTATGATCCCAAAAGCAGGATGCAATGGCACTGCTCCTACAACCAACACCATCTTCACAGTTAAGACCTTGCAACATCAAGGTCTGTCTGCTCAAAAAGCATTTTTCTTAACTATGTTACTAATAAAGTCTTGAATCACTCAGGCTGAAAGAAGGTTACAAGTGTTATGCAGTTATTTACCCTTCATGCTATTTGTGTGGCATTCATCTCCCACAGCGCATGCTTTGCCCTTTTCACACTCCCTTTCTCATGCAGGAACACAAAGCTGTAATGTTTGGGTTGCAAACACCACTAAATGCCCCTCTTCAGCCCCCAACAGCATAGAAATATTTTCTTTTAAAAGTTCAGATCAAAGCACTTCTACTAATCCTAGGATTTATTAAAACAAACATTGTAGGCATGAGATAGTCAACAGCGTCCCTTTTATAGGATTCTTTGGAGACGGTTCTGAGTTTGTACTGTTTACTGATCCGCCCCTAATTAATCTTCAGTTGCTCAGCTGCAAATCCAGCAAGTCCACCTGCTCCTTCCCCCAACTAGAAGATGCCCCTTTACTCCCCAGTTTCTAGCTGCAATGATAGCACCACACAGCCTCCATCCCAACAACAAGGTGGCTTGCTTGAAAAGCTATAGATCACATCTTGATGTTACAAAATCCTATCACACGTTTGCAGTGAAAGTCTAGCCTTTCCTCAGACAATTAAAACCAGTCATTAAGTGCTTTCAATGAGTTTCAGTATCTTTATCCCTCCCTGCAGTCAAGATAGTTGCCTTTGATCCAGTAACAGATCTGTGCGTATTTGAGGGGTGTGATGCGAACGGCTACATTGAAATCCTGTGGGGTGCCATTCATGTCCACCCACTGATGGCCTGAAAATATGCCAATAATTTTACGTTCCCATTTGTGATTCTGCCTCTTCCACATCCTTACGTACACCCCAGATCCACTGGCACCTGGCTGGGCATCGCACTGCTGGTACAACAGGTCGTACGTCTCATCTTTGACGTCACAGAAACGGTACACCAGGTTTCCCGGTCGATCATTGTCATAGCCAGAAAAGTGAATTCTCCCTCCAGGCAAGTGTCTGGCTGGTGGGCTCACACCTATCTTCATAAACTTTCTTTTATGAGGCTTCTTGAGTTCTAGCAGGGCATAGTCATAATCCATGCCAATATCGTTGGCATTGCCTTTGATCCATCCTTTAGGGACATGTGTCCGTTTCACGCGGATCCACTGGAATTTCATTTTCTCTGGCATTGCCGAGTTGGTGATGTTGGCCCCTTTGCTGCCATTTTTTACTTTAGGCTTCAGGAACCCCACCCGCAGTTTCTGAGCTCCTTTGACATAACTCTTGCCATCATGGATACAATGAGCAGCAGTAAGCACGTGCTTTTCAGCCACTAGCGTCCCCGTGCAACCTGTAGATAGCTTCACTGACGTGGAGAATGGGTAATTCAACAAGAAGTCCTTCCCAAAAATGCTAAACCTGCTGTCATAACCATAGATCTGCCTTTTAGTTCGAGATCTGCCTCGAGACTCATCACCAGTGCTGGTCAGAATATATATGCCCACTTCGGTTTCAGTGAGGCTACCATTAGCATACAAGGTTTCGTAGGACAGGTAGTTCTTCACTTCTTCATAAGTTGGCAGTGGAGAACTTTTGTGGCACTCCGGGCCGCAGGGAGATGCAACTTCCAGTCTGGCTTCAGCATCAAACTGTGGCTTGTCCAAGTTAAAGGTAGACTGTGGCAGGATAACTGGAACTCTGTAAGAGGGCCAAGTTGGCTTCCAGTGAGGACCGGAGGGCATCACATCTTTAGCAGCACACAAAAGGAGGATTAGAGTGGACAAGCCAGCCATCCTGAACATCACTCTGTGGAAAGCAAAAGAAAGCCCAGTTACTCACCCCAAATTGTTCCAAGACTCATTTACCTCGCTTAGCAATGTTTTGCTGACCAAGAATTATATAATAAAAGGTCAAACCATTTGAATACAGCAAAAAACGCCATTAAGTTCCTCAAGCTCGGAAAGCTCCCACCTACTGACTCCATTGAGAGGTTCTTCAGCCACCTCACACAGTTTGCTGTTCCAGCCTGAGATATCGCACTGATAGCAGGAACAGGTAGGTGAAAAAAGATCACTGGAACAGAAGGGGGTTGCAGAACGCTGTACAGGTGTCCCGCTTCCCCTCGCAGCTCACACCAGAGGAAGGTTTCTGCTCTGCGTAGCATTTGCTCTCCCCTCAGCTCACGTGCGAAAGGACAGCACCATTATACAAGGGCAGCTAATGAAGCAAGTCTACAATCCCTGAGGGGAACTTTCAGTTAACACACTGACTTACTCCTTCATAAACTTAATTAATTAGAGATGCAAACCAACCTCCCTCTGAGCACAGGGAGGCAAATGGGGCTGTGAATGTGTTTATGAACCCCAGGCGGAGTGCCTCGGGTTGCAGAGAGCAGCGTGCACTAGTACTATGTCAAGAAAACGTGTAACTTCAGTTTACTTGAAAATTAGCCATACAGCTGAATCGCTGCAGGAGGCAGCGCGCCCTGGGCAAGAAGGCGGCCAGGATCTCCCTCACACAAAGATTATTCAAACAAAACCTTACAATTATGTTGAGCTTACACATATTTAAACTCTGCTGGGGTTTCGCTGATCACAACTGTAGGATCATTCCTGAAATACCTCAACCAAGCAAACTAAAGCAAATCAGGCAGGAGACAATCACAGCTATCTAAGAACAAGAAAGCAAGCCTTCCCTCCAGTGCTGTTTGGAGGAATACTCCATCCCTAAAGGTCCACTGAAAAAGACTTCAGGTACAGCAGATCGCTTAAGTCTGAAGGTGTCCAGCTCAAATAGTTGGCCTGGGTTCCTTAATTGCTGGGAGTATTGACAGAGGCTGCCGAGGGAGGTGGTGGTCACAGTCCATGGAGATGCTGCACTGTGAGACATGGTCAGTGGGCACGGCAGGAGTGTGTTGGGGTTGGACTAGCCGATCTTAGAGATCTTTTCCAATCTTAATGATTCTGGGAAGGCTATCATTAAAGCAAAAGGTATCAGATTCTCATTGAAAAAACAACCAAGAAAAACCAACACAGACATAGATGAGCAGAGCTGATGCCCATAGAGGCAGGTACTGACTCTTCAGAAGAGACTAGACACTGCTGATAATTATTTTTTTTAGATAGGGTATTTTTAAAAGGATGCTTTTCTTTTTTCTGCAACAATTAAGCTCTATAGAACACATTATTTCGTACCTACCAGGCACACCATGCTGGAACATACAAGCTATTTTAAACACGAATCAGAATTACAAAATCTTGAAAGTCATGAAGTTGGAAAATACTTGCTTACTTATTCAAGGAAAAGCAGCAGCTTCTTTGGCTCTTTCAATGGTAAAGATTATTACTGGATGCTGGCTGCATTTTGCAAGCTATTGAATTAGTCTGTGCGTGACACAACAAGAAACACTTGATGTATATCAAACGTATTTGCTGCGTAATGGTGATTAGGAAAATACATTTTAAAAAAAAGTAGCAGTGATACATGTCACTGCTCCATCCCCACAAAGATAACATAGACTAGCATTAGTTAACCGCTAGCTGCCCTAATCTGTGGCAGTGAGGAGCTTTTACTGCATCCAATGTCAGCTGCCCAGAGCAGAGTAAGTCACACTGACACTGTACATCGGGTAGCACTATTAAGGGCACGCATTTGTACGCAGTCTGCCGTCATCTGCTGCACACCGACGTAACTCCCTGAAATGATGCTCGAAGCTTTTTCAGTCGATGTAATCTCGATTTAAACTGCACCACTCGGGCTGCTTCTGGAATCTAAAAATCACCGGGTTGATTTAGCCGGCAGGAGAAAGCTGAAAGCATCCTGGGGGGTACTGGCACTAATAGAGAGATTCCCCGTGCCCCAGCAGCGCACCCAGCAGCTTCCTCCGACGGCACGAGCCGAGGAGTTACCTGCAGCCGGCCCCGCTCACCTCCCTCCCATCCCCACGCAGGACTCCAGCGCAAGGAAGGCAATTTCAGACAGCAGAGGGCAGCCGCCCAATGGAGTGAACGAGGCAGGAACCGCAGCACAAGTTTCTCCCCCCCCCAAAAAAAAGGTTTCAGAAAGACCGAACCTGAGCTTACGCTGAGCCGCGTTACAGCGGAACTCAGCGCACTCCACGGCTCCGTGCCTTCCCACCCCTCCCTGATGCTGATCGCATCCCAGAGACGCGCGATGAAACGCTTCCTTCGCCCTTCCAAGACCTTTGCTGAACGCTAGCCAAAGCCCTCCGCGATAAACCACAGCTGTGAGTTTATCCGTGGCCGCAGGTGCGGGGCGGCACTGACGGACACCGCCGGTAATAAACCGGTCCGTAGATGCGACGAATTGAGCAAACGTCTCATTGATAAGAAGATGCCAAAAAAATCAGCGCGCGGTACACCCTTCCTCTTTAGCAAAGCAGCGGTTCAGCAGCAAAACGAAGGCGCTGAAAAAGTAACGTGAACTCAAAGAGAAACCTACCGGTCAGCCTCTCCTGCTCCCGTCGGAAGAGCCGCACAACCGCACGGGCAGCGCTACCAGGCTCCCAGCCCAGCTGCTGCCATGGGCTGACCCCTCCAGATGCGCTCGCAGAGCACGGAGCGGCGAACGCCTCCGGACGGCGTCAGCCGCCGACGAACGACCCCAAATCCCCAACCGACCTCCCGCGCCCCGGGGAAACAGCCGTCCTCGAAGTTCTCCGTTCTCCCTCCCGCCCCTTCGTCCACCGCCTGCTACCGACCAGCTCCCCGCGGCGACTGCGGGAGCGGCTCAAGCGGGCGGCGACGGAACCGCTCCCATCCCTCCCGCCGCCTCCGCGGGGCTCGGGGGCCGCCGGCCGTCGCTCAGCGGCGCGCTCGGTGCGGGGCGGGGCGGGGCGGAGCGGCGCCTCCCGCAGGTGGTTCCCGAGTCTGCCGCGCTCCGCTCCGCAGCGCTCCCGGCGGCCGAGGCCGGGGCGCGGCCCGGCGCCCTTCCCGCGGCAGGCTGCTCCCGCGGGGCGCCGCCCCTCTGTTTTTTGCCCTTAGGCTGCTGGGTTTTTCTTAGCTCGCTGAAGAGAAGCGCCTTTTTGGCGGTGCGTGACCGCCTCTGGCTTGAGGTGTGAGGTCTTAAGTGCTTGATGTGGTGGGTGGCTTCTTCGTGCTGTGTCTGGGCTCCTCGGTACAACAATGGCAGGGACCTCCTCGAAAGAGTCCAGCGGAGGGCTACAAAGACGATAAAGTGCTATCTACCTCCCTTATGAGAGGCTGAGAGACCTGGGTCTGTTTCAGCCTTGAGAAAAGAAGACTCAGAGGGGATCTGGTCCACATCTATAAATATCTAAGGAGCAGGAGGCAAAGGGATGAGGCTGGACTCTTCTCAGCAGTGTGTGGTGACAGGATGAGGGGAAATGGCCACAAATTGAAGCACCAATGTGCATAGGAACTTCTTCACGGTGCAGTGACGGAGCACTGGCACAGGCTGCACAGAGAGGTGGTGGAGTCTCCTTCTCTGGAGACATTCAAGACCCACCTGGACACCTACCTGTGCAACCTGGGCTAGGGAGCTGCTTTGGCAGGGGGTTGGACTTGGTGATCTCTAGAGGTCCCTTCCAACCCCTACAATTCTGAGATTCTGTGATTCAGTTACATCAGTGCATTGCTACAGGCTTGGGGCACAGTGGCTGGAAGACTGTGCCAAAGAAATGGACTTGGGAGTGTCAGTTCATGCTCATCTAAACATGAGCCAGCAGTATGCCCAGGTGGTCAAGAAGGTACTGGCATCATGACTTGTATCAGCCAGCAGGAGCAGGGAGGTGATCATCCCTCTGTACTGAGCTCTGTTGGGGCTGCATCTCAAGTGCAGCATTCAGTTTTGTGTGGCTGTGGTGGCTATAGTCATCTCAGCCTCAGCTGGCAAGAATGCCACCCCAGTTTTGGGGTTGTTTTGGTGGTTCTTTGGGACCCCCTAAAGTCACCAAGCACCTCGGGTTCATCGTACGGCAGACCTGTTCTCTGTGAACCCCTGGCCCTGGGCGATCCCTTGTGATCCCCCTCACTGAAGTGCCTTGTCCAGGAGCTCTGCGGTCTGTCACCTCCGTTGCCTCATCAGAGATACGACTTTAATAGTCAGACACATTTATTTTATGAGTTTTAATTGCTCATCCTGCTTGAATCCTTATAATTATACCTGGCAGGAAAAGTAGGAGCTGGAGCCAAGAAGGCAAAAATCCTGCAATGTGTTTTAGCTCTGTGAGAGTAATCCACAAACGCTTTTGCCAAAATTCCCAGCTGATGGCCGCTGCCCCAGAAAGGAAGTATAAATTTTGCAGGAGGCAGTTTATTTGCTTCCTTCTGCCCATCTCTTCTCCTCGCTGAGACTTGCATTCATGGGCCTTTTCTGTCACAGCTGTTCCAGGGCACTTTCCAACCTTCCTCTCTCAGGTCTTCCCAGGTGAAGTAGGCCTCACACAAGATGAGGCTTCATCTGCTCCTGTTGTGCTGCAGTCATTTCTAGGTGGCCCCAAACCTACCGCTGAACCGTCTGTATGTCCCTTCCCTCCTAAAGCCTTTATTTCTCACAGGTTTTAGAGAGTGAAGAAGCAACAGATATTAATATAATTCTTTTCTTTTTCTTTTCTTTTTTTATGTTTTCCTCCACGTTCTGGCTGACTGTAGGACTGCTTGATCTCAGACACAAATTTGAATAGACACAGACCTGAAAGATATGATGCCGATCAAAATGCTCCCAGTGGATAAGCAGGCAGAGATACAAGTCAGTGCTGAGATAACTGTGTCGAGATTTGCCTTACAAACTGCAGGGGTTTGGGATGTCGTGGGATATCTGTGACAGGATATAGTTCTACAGGTCTGGAGCACTAGCTGAAAGTCAGGTGGGGTGCCCTAGGGCATCTCAGATGAGTATGAAAACCAGCGTTCAGGCAGTTCATTCAAACCATAAGCATTTATGCCCTAATTGACAATGAAGAAAATAGATTTAAATTATTTTTAGGGAACACACTGAACCATAAGCACAGAAAGGAAAGCTCACTTGGCCTATCTTAACACGTACCTTAAGGAAAAATGAACCACTGCCCAGTTCCGTCCAGCTGTAATGAACAAAATCTAATGCTTTAACTTTCCAATTCAAAATAACAAAAGCAAATGTATTACAGATTTTTTTTTTCTATGTGTACAATTCCTAAGAAACAAGAGTTCTGAAGAAATTGGGCTGTGAGCTTTCTTTTCAAAAAACAGGAGTGAAGTCCAAGATCTCAGCATTACTGTGAGCCATTGTTGAGGCAAAGAGCAATAAGTGACAACATGCGTAAGGGTGAAGAGGTATTAGCTGTGCTATATTGTCAAGTGATAACACACATGCTGACTTTTCACCACCTTGAGAGTAAGCTGAAAATGAAACAGTCTACAGGTGGGAGCCCTAATGAATAGCACTGTCAGGAGATAATTTCTCATGGTTGAAGAAATCTTTTATTCTGCAGGGAAGTGAAGTAACCTGGCATTATGGGCCTGTGCCAGATTCCGCTGCAGACAATGGAGTGATTTCAGAGGCCACTGAGTCTGGAAGGAAGAATGACAACCCACAATTGGCTCAAACGAGTCCTACCATTGCTCACTGCTGATGTAATGCAGCAGAAGAGGGCTGGAGCTCCCCATGTCGTAGCATCTATTCAGAAGGCTCCCTTTTACTTGTGTGGGATGGAGACGCCTGCACACAGGTGCCCCTTTCCCAAAGATCTTTTTAAATGTGAGAAGAAGTTCACTGTGAAGATACTCTCTAACCCTTCAAAGACAGACTGTTTCGAAGGCAGGAATGATGGAGTAATGACAGCATGAGCAATGACTTTGGAGAAGCAAGTTCTGTCCTCATCTCTGCCCCTACTCTCTGCAGCACTTCAGGAAAGCTCTTGGCTGTCTTGGTCCCCAATCTGTGCAACAAGTGTGAGAGCACATTCAATCTCACTGTAGCGTGTGACAATAATGCAGTAATTGTCCCATGACTTAGAGCTGTGATGAAAGGAAGGAGAAGGCCACACACTGGCCTCAGAAATGTTACACCATAAGATGAGATCACCCAGAGAGAATGTTTAGCTTTCTGAGACTGGACACAAGGATGCAGGGGGGAGGCACACAGTCCCAGTTCTCAGAGGAAAGATGCTTTCACTGTCAGCTCTTAAAGGAAACATATGAGGAGTCAAACTCAGTTGTTCATCACATGAAAACGATTTCCAACCAGGAGAACTGACAGCTGAATGTACACAGTATCCTTATCTTGGCAGAAATGTTGTCAACAGCATAATGCAGTGGATCTCTGTACCCTGAGAGAGGATTCCTCTGCCCAAATAAGAACAACTAAATGCTAGCATGACCACTCTGGTTTCCCTTTGCCGGCCTGCAGGGCTACTTCAGAGAGAGATTTATTACATCCTAAGGTAGCCCAGACAGTTGTCCTTCGCAAATGCTCATTTCCTTCCATTGTCTGTTTGGAGACGTTAAACTGCAGATGCCTACAGTTACATGAGGTCAGCCTCACTCAACATGTCTGTCTTCTTTCTGGGTTAATGGGAATAATTTGAGCAGCAAATTTCACTAATAGGGGAAGGTTTCAATTACACAGTTTCATCTGCAGACGTAACTGTAAATAAGCGCCATTGCCCGAGATGACCCAAGCTTTACAGAAAGTTTCTAAAATTGCTGTCAAAAATAACCTACTACTACATGCAAAGCACAAGAGGTGACATTGGATTGAATATACAGTGAAGGACAATCAATACATTTAGGAATATTTCTGTAAAGTGTTTATTTATTCATGTATTGGGGGTCAGAAATCTCAACTGAAAAGCTCTTCGGGATTATTTATATCTGTCTGACAGATTCGCTAAATACGTGCTTGAAGTAGAGTCTGTTATACAGAAATTTTGATCAAGCTGTGAGATACATAAACTAACAGAAGAAAACAAGGAGAAACACTTTGAATTCAGCTTGGTTCTAAGTTCACAACTATATGTATCATATGTGCTCTAAACTTTACAGATTTGGGGAGTAACTGGTAATCGTGTTACTGAAAACATTTATGACAAGTGATATTTAGACTAACAGTGCCCCTTTAACTTCATCAGAGTGAAAACAAGCTGAAATAAAGCAGGCACCTGGATTTACTCCAGCAAGCTGAGGTTCTTGTAAGACACTGCGTCTTCACCATTTGGATAAACAGCATATCAATACAGTGAAGTAATCCCAAAATAACACCTTAAAAATAAAACGTTCATTGCAACTGCACTCACTGAGACCCTCAGGAATTTTCTGCAGAAGGGAATCTTCAGTGTCGTGCAAAGCTGGATCACATTCATCACTGCTGTTCTTATCTCCATGCTAGCCTGTGTCTTTCTGCCGGATTTAGATTCTGCTGTAGGTTTTGGTGCTCTGGAAGTTTTGAATCCACAGTGTACTCATCTAAGAATAGTGAGCTATAATACTTTACAAGTGCTTTATGTGACCGTGAGGTTACTGTACAGTTCAAACAACATGGAGGGTATTAATAGATTGCTTTTCAGCAGCTCTTTGAGATCATGCTCACCTTGTGCCCAGCTCGTTTAAAGAGAAGCTCATGTTCAGTGCTCACAGCAAAGGAGAAGGCTGGAGCTGTCAACCCTCATGAGAGCCCACCAGTTTGGGCTCAAACCTTTCATCACCAGCCTGTCAACTTTGCAACAGCATTATGTTGTTAATGCTAGGAAAGGCCTTTCCTAGTGCTCTTGGCAGCAAAGCTGATGGGATTTGTGATGCCTGGGCACCCCAAGTTTAGCAGTGTGACTCGTGAGGGACCCCATCCTATTTCAGGCTGTATTCTAGTTATTCTGGGTCATGCAGAGCAGACAGAGCCTACGTAGTTCAAGCTTCTGTATGGGGGAACAAAGGCTGAAGGTTCTGCTGCTGGCGAGAGCATCCTGGGATGGACATAGGACTGTGGGGATGCCTGAAGCAGGTGGATCTCTTTGGCTTTTACAGAATGACAAAAAAAAATAAAGGTAAAACAGGCAGGGACTATCTTAATGAACTCTTTTGCATTAATTTCTCAGTCAGTCAGCTTTTTCTGGTAGAATTGCAGTGAGTCCACATAAGACCTATGAATCAGTACTCCCAAGGGGAGCAAATGTAAGGGCCTGGAGCATGGAATCATTGAATGGTTAGGTTGGAAGGGACCTGTAAGATCATCTAGTTCCAACCGCTCGCTATGGGCATGTTCCTCTAGCACAAAGAAGGCTGTGTAGCCATTGTGGCCAGCACATAGGACGGTGTGATGGGGGCCCACGGTCTGACACATGAAGAGGAGTCCTATTGGAAGCAGGAGAGGTCAGTTATGATTAGCTTGGGAACGAGTAAACAAAATTGACCTCAGCTAATTTTAGCCATCTAAAAATGATGCCAGTACCCTGAGCAAGGTCATCTTTAAATCAGAGAAGAGGCACTTCCAGAGGGTGATCCATTGCACGCAGGTCGGGTGCTGGAGGTATTATGGGGTGGACTGCACTCAGCAGTAACTTTCTCTGGGGTGTCAGTAGAAGAAGTCTAGACAGTTCACGAGGAGAGAACATTTGGTTTTTAAAGTGAGATGGCAACACACCGTTCAGAGTTAAATGTTCCTCACCAGAGAATTGCTTTTGGGAATCTCTTCTTCACATCTTGCTAAGATGAGCTTGGCTTGTTTTCCAAATCTTGTGTATCCAGCTATAAAAACAGAGAAGGAGATTTTCCTCCCGAATAGGCACCCTGTTTCGCTAACCTATGATCCTTTTCCTTCCCTTTGGCAGATGACATCTTACATTTGCAAGGTAATAATTGCTCTTTTATGTATCTCAGCTGTAACTACAGCTGCAGTACTCTGTGCAGTTTTGGCTACCTAGTTCCATGTGAGACACAGACAAATGGAGGCAGTTAAGAAGGAAAAAAAAAAAAAAGGTAAATAAAGGATATTTTTATAGTTTGGCAAGAGAGAAATCTTAACAACCTATACTTGTATTGTAGAATATACAGAGCCCTAAGGAGGAATTATTTCACATAGCACTAAATAATGATGAGTATAAAGTAACAAGATAAGAAAAGACATGTCTGAGCTAAGTGTCACAGGAAAAAAATGCCCATGCAAAATGGTTGTGAAATAATATCCCACAGGATTTTCTTGTCCTAAAGGATGTATAAACCATGTGAAGCATAACTTCAGGAAAGTGAACAGTCCTGAATGTCCTCTGGCAGTTTAGGTCATCCATTAGGTCTTTGTTAGCAATAATTACTGCAATCCACAGATCAAAGCCTAGTGCATAGGAAAATCATTTGTTAGTATGTTTTACAGAGATGGATCCCATAAGGAATACTCAGAGCAAGCCTGGGTTACTTGTAATTTATTTCCTACACCAGTGTATTTCAAAACTCAGAGATGACTGCCTAAAAATAGCTGCGTGCTGTGTACCAGGTACTTGCTGGTGATCCAGAAATATTTTTCTCAAATGTGCTCCGAAAATATTCTCAGATGTACTCAGCAAAACAGTCTGTTTTCTAAGTGCCAAATCCATGCACTTGGTCTACATTCTTTCAGTTAACTTGAGTTTCTTTCAAAGCCAAGAAGAAAGATTTAAGTGGATAAATTTAATTCTTCATGATGAGTGCATAGCCTCACAAAAGCCAAATCATATGAATGCATGGGTACTACAGACCTGGGAGTAGGACCTCTGTACCAAGGGCTGAGTGAGGCATTAACCTGTATATGACATTTAGAATTTAACAGAATGTCCTGAGTTGGAAGGACCCACAAAGATCAAGTCCAACTCCTGGCTCCATGCTGAAAATGTGAACAAGATGAGCAGAGTATAGATATCTCCTTGTGTTTATCATAGAATCACAGAATCATAGAATGGCCTGGGTTGAAAAGGACCTCAAAGATCATTCATTTTCAGCTCCCCTGCCATGGGCAGAGTTGCCAGCCACCAGACTGATCTGCTCAGAGCCACATCCAGCCTTGCCTTGAATGATTCCAGGGATGGGGCATCCACAACCTCCCTGGGCAACCTGTTCCAGTGTATTACCACCCTCTGAGTGAAAAACTTCCTCCTAACATCCAACCTAAATCTCCCGTCCTGTTTTAAAACCATTTCCCCTTGTCTTATCACTATCAACCCGTGTAAACAGCTGTTCCCCTCCTGTTTATATGCTCCCTTTAAGTATTGGAAGGCCACAATGAGGTCTCCCCAGAGCTTTCTCTTCCCCAAGCTAACCAAGCCCAGTTCCCTCAACCTTTCCTCACTGGAGAGGTGCTCCAGCACTCTGATTATTTTAGTGGCCCTCCTCTAAGAGTTCTGTGCCTTTCTTGTGCTAGGGACCCCAGACCTGGATGCAGTACTTCAGATGGATCCTCCCATGAGCTGAGTAGAGGGGGACAATCACCTCCCTTTCCCTGCTGGCCTCCCCTTTTTTTAATGCAGGCCAGGATATTGCTGGCTCCAAGCACACAGTGCTGACTCATGTCCACCTTCTTATCCACCAGGACCCCCAAGTCCTTCTCTGCAGGGCTGCTCTGCAGGAGTTCTTCCCCCAGTCTGTATCAATACCTGGGATTGCCCCAGCCCAGGTGCAGCACCTTGCCCTTGGCTTTGTTGAATCTTGTTGGGTTTACACGGGCCCACTTCTCAGCCTGTCCAGCTCCCTCTGGATGGCTTCCCTTCCCTCAAATATGTTGACAACATCCTATGTAGGCAACAGCATTGCTCCGTGGGCACTTAGTAGCATTCTGTATCAGTACGATTATTGTTATTCTAAAGCCTACAATTGCATCAAAAGCAATATTATTCTTTGACAGAAGCTATTTCCATAAATCTTAACTGTACTCATTTAATCCTTTGTGAAATGTTTCATCTATCAGATGATTTAATCTGAGATCTGAATCAAGCAGACAAGCCCACAGTTTTCTGCATAGTTCTATACAACCCATTCAAATATTTGTATTGCCATAACTTCCTTCCAGAGCTCTGCAGTTCTCCTTTCTGCACTAGGGCTAACTGAAAGCTGTCAGTAATGGTCAAGACACCTTCAGGCAAGCTCTTTAAAACTCCTTTTAAAATATCTAATTTTAGTAACTGCTGTAAGCAATGATATTTAACTCTTGAAATGATACCTCTGTTAGCTGGCAAGGGTAGTATATATTTTTAGTGTGGATTGTCAATATAGGAAACTGTCATAAGCAATTTTTAGAAAATCCCTCTAACACTGTGGGAAAATCAGAATACATCATACAAAGTCTCTTGCTCTGTGTATTGTAGAGGGGTGATTTAAGTAGGTATTTATCCTGTAGTTCAGAAACATTTGAGATCAATGGTTTCCCTTATCAGTGACAGAAAGAGGCTAAGCCATTTTTGACACACAATTCCAGTTCTGCTATTTTGAGACCATTACTTGCTGGCTTAGTTATAACAAGTGATTTTGACTGTCTGATCACAGGAATCCTGCCACTAAATTCAGAAATATCAGCTAAGTCAAACTTATGCTTATTAATGAACAGGCAAGTTCCTCTTGCTTATTATCCAGACTCGGAGTATTAGCCTAAAATGAGATGTTTTCTTCTTTCTAAGTCTCTTGGTTGCTGTGTTCATTTATTTAATGTTTAACTTTATGCTAATGCATGCATTTTTGCTCTACCTTTCCCTCTTCTCTGTTCCCATTAGCTTAATGTCATAGCCTGCTTCCAGAGAAGTCTATAAGCCTTTCTCAGAGGCCGTATAAACTGTTGCCTTTTAACAAGGAAAAAATAGTCCAACACTTGTCAAGGCTTTGAATTTGTGCTATTTACCTAGCTGCCAGCTAGCTTCTGCCCAGCGTGTACCAGTTCTCCACAGTCACTTAAACAGCCTTTGTAGCTGCTGAGATTGCCTGGAGAGCTGTAGGTGCCCCATCCCTGGAGGTGCTCAAGGCCAGGTTGGATGGGCCCTGGGCAGCCTGAGCTACTGGGGGGCAACCAGTCCACAGCAGGGGGTTGGAACTGGGTGAGCTTTGAGCTGGATGAGAGTCCTTTGTGGAAATGTGTGCGGCTTTGCAGGCTGAGAGATCTGCATCCATCTGCCCTATGCAGCCTTCTGCTCTTTTAAAATGTTTTGTACATACGTGGCTGAGGAGAACAATACATAGCAAGCTTAGTGGCTATGTGAAAGAATGGCTCTCCTGTTCTCAAGGAAACAATAACAGAATCACAGTCAGCCCTTTTTCCCCATTTACTTCAAGTGTATTTTAACAAAAGTATTTTCTCGCTATTCTTTTATCTGTTGCTTACCAGACTTTATTATTTATCTACTTGTGCTGAAGCTGAGCTGCCAGAGCCATGGCATACAGCAGAACAATTTCCTTGGAACTTAAGTCTCCTACTCTAAAGAGTTGGGCTTAATGAAGTCAAGTAGGGTGAAACTCAGGCTTTGTGATATACAGCTTAGATTATGGATACCTCCTTATCAATCTGAAGTTATGAAGGGCATGAGTTATAATAAATACGATGTCCTGACTGAGAAGGTACAACATGTGTGCATGACTCGAAGTGCACTAACTTCACCGATCTGGAGACACTCTGTTAACATACTTTAAAACAAGTACTTGTTAAGCACTTGCTGAATATTTCCTGCATTGCTGGCACAAAGGAATAAGGATACAATCCTCCATTGTACTGCAGCGGGCATGATTAGAAATAGAAAGGCAGCTTTAAAATAACAAATTCTCTATTATGTTTCATGAAAAGCCGTCTGGTTGCTACCATCAGTGAGCGCAGAAGGGTCCGTGACAGCAACACTCCAGGTTGCACTTTGTCTAAGTGTAGTACTATGCTGGTAGCTGCTGACCCGTTCCATTCTATGACTTTCAAACAAACTCTCTTTCACCCTTGCTGGAAAGCTAAGCTCCGTTTTTAAAGTTCTTGGTAAACATCAGCCAGATCTCCCATTTACAAAAATAGAATGCATCAGAAATTCCAGGGCGGCTGGACAAACGATGGCAAATGTTTAAATATTAGATTGGAGAAAAGCCAAATTTTGAATGTCATGGAGAGTGGCCGGTGCCAAGCATCCAATTCTTCCACAGGGCCTGCACGTTTGAGCTGGAGCTAATTGTTTACCCAGTCTGTCTGCCTGGGCAAACAAACTCCTCAGAGCTCATTGCTGTGAGCCTGCCCGGATCCCCATTCCTCACCCTTTATGTACTTATTAGGCTTACAATAAAGGACAGCACCCAAGTAAGCCCAGACGTGAACAAAGCCAGGGAAATGTCAGGCCTGGTCAGAATTGAATCGGTGCATCGTGAATGCGCTTGGTCCTGAATGTGAGTATGGGGTTTCTGTTGTGAGGGTGACACACAGCACAAGGATGGTGAGATGAGGCTGAGCCCCCTGTTCTGAGCTGGGCAGGGGAAGCTGACAGATGAGTCAGCCTTAATTAGGACCTGACGACCTGATCCTGTGGGCAGTATTCTCCTTGAAATAAATGGGAGCTCTGTCTGCTTAAGGACAGTGCTGTGTTTTGTCACTATACGTATTATTTGTATTTCCTCAGAATCCACAAGTCTAGTTCAGACTGGAGTGCATTATTTAAAAAATAAAAAAGAACATTTTCTTGCCCTGTTTTGCAATTACATTAGAAGAAAGATTATCTGCCTGTGTTTGCACATTGCATTGTTTGCACCTGGAATAAAGCTGAGGTTCCCTGAAACCCAGACAAAGAGGCAGCATTGCTCCCATTCAGTTCTGCTCCTCAGCTACTCCCCTAACCTTAGAGCTTAACTTGCCTTTAAGTTCCATATACTTTCATACGTTCCTATAGCAGCTTCAGGAGGCTGACAGAGCTCCCATAATAAAACCCCATGGGACATCCACTGAAGGACAGAAATGTTAATTTGTCCTTAATGTGTTCGAAGAGACAGAAATAAATGTGTGGGACTGATTGTCCTTCTTCCAGGAAATGTTTGAGGAACAGAAAGCAAAAGGAATGCAGAGCTGCAAAAACAGCAGCACTTGAGGTCTCTTTTAGAAAGCTGTCCCAGGATCTATTTATTTCCTTATGCTGGCCAATTCCTTTCCTAGTTTGACAGAGACCTTCTGCTTGGGAATTAGGATACTCGTAGTTTAGGTAACAGCTATGGGGATTCCTTTGGGATAGGTGGTGCTGCAGGACCTGAGGTATCTCACACACCGGCAGTCTGCTCCACTCAAACGGAGCTAAGGGGACACTGGGATCTTCCCCACTTACTCTCTGTCCTTTCTGCTGATAAACGTGACAGAAAGCGGTGCTGTTGGAAGACTGGATTTAGATTACAGCCCCCAAGTGCCAGCTGCCTAACTCTGGCTGCTGCTGCCTTGGAGCAGGTTTGAGTGCATGACAAAAAGGAACCCTGTCAAAATCCTCCAAGGGCTGTCTCTTCTGAACTGCTGAGATAAAATTTGATGCAGATCCATGTGTGGGTAGGAATAATCCTCCATACAGTCACAGAATGGTTTGGGTTAGAAAGGTCCTTAAAGCCCACCCAGTTCCAACCCCTGCCATGGGCTGATTGCCCCCTACCAGCTCAGGCTGCTCAGGGCCCCATCCAACCTGGCCTTGAACACCTCCAGGGATGTGGCATCCACAGCTTCTCTGGACAATCAGTGCTGGCCTCTCACCGTCTTCTGAGTAAAGAATTTTTGCCTAACTTCTAGCCTGAATTTTTCCCCTCTTTTAGTTTAAAGCCATTCTCCCCCCCTTGTCCTATCACTATGAGACTGTGTAAAAAGTCAATGCCCCTCTTCTTATAAGCTCCCTTCAAGTATTGGAAGGCCACAGTGAAGTCTCTCCAGAGTCTTCTCCAGACTGAACAAGCCCAGCTCCTTCAACCTTTCTTCATAGGATAGGTGTTCCATCCCTCTGAGCATCTTTGTGGCCCTCCTCTGGTCCTGCTCCACCAGCTCTGCATCCTTCCTGCACTCCATAGGAGACAAATAGGAGCTGGAGGTCTCTGCAGCTGCAGTGCTACACCAGCACTGACTTATGGCAATGTGGTGGGACGCTGACATGCCTGGAGGGCACAGATGCACTCAGATGGAGCTGCCATAGATCCACACTCACTTTTTAGGGAAGACAGGGAGGGTGGGAAAAACGCTGTGCTCAGTGCAAAGGAGAGCTCCCTTAGAAACAAAACTTCTCCACAGTCCCCCACAACGCATTTCCCATGGAGAACTATCCTTCAGCCTCTCATCAGGAGGCCAGCCTGCATTTTCCATGTTCCCTTGTCACAGTTCATTCCCCCTGCGTTCTGCTACATAACTTGTTTCCTCCTGGACACCCGCTGAAATCAGTGATAAAGCTGGAATTACAAAGACACTGCCAAGAAGACGAGTTCCTGGTATCCTCTGATGAAAAAAACACTTGTGTCTAGGAATATCAGTCAGTAATTAGTTTGTGTTTTGGTAGACTTACGTCCAGTTGCTTCTTGGTAGTGTTGCATCTGTAGAGGAAAACAGGGCAGCCTATGAAACCACATTGGTTAATTGATGGAGAGGAAGCAGGGCAGGTTTTCTACAGTACAAGCAGACTTTTACTACTGCAAATTATAAGAAGCAGAAAGGCCTTTTAAGGTCTGTAAGAAGTGGTTCTGACCAACCACTTTGCCTATTCAATTATGTTAATTTACAGCAGGTGAAAAACTGGTGTTCGGTGATAGAAACAGCTACTTATTTTATTAGTCTGTGTTTTAAATGTATGTGCTACTGTGCTTTACTGTTTTTGGTAGTTCCATTGTCCTCTGTGTTACTTGTGTTCCAGTGTTGCCCAGAGGAGCCATGGATGCCCCATCCCTGGAGGTGCTCAAGGCCAGGTTAGATGGGCCCTGGGCAGCCTGAGCTGGTGGGAGGCAAGCAGCCCACCACAGGGGGATGGAAGTGGATGGGCTTTAAGGTCCCTTCCAACCTAAGCCATTCTACAGTTCTATGATTGTACAATTCTATGATTCTATATCCTTAATCCTGCACTAGTGTTTTCCAGTGATTTCCAAGGAAGAGGTCATTTGGCATTTAATTGGGAATAAGAGGTCATTTGGCATTTAATTGGGAATAAATGTATATTGGCACAATTTTTCTCACTTAGGAGTCCTGCTATGGGCAAGATCATAGCTTTTTTTTTTTTTTTTTTTCCAAAACAGAAGAGATTTCTCCAATAAGCTGACTACAGCCAACCTCAACCTCACAGAGTTACAGATCCAAGCACTACTCCAGCGCTAGGAGCATAAAGAGAATGGCAGTAAATGAATGACTAAAGGACATATGAGTAGGTATTTCTGCCACCTCTGGCTTCCCACAGCAGAATCTAGACCATCATGTGAAGGAAAGAGGCCATGCCAGCTCAGGAGGATGCTCAGCACCACTGTGAGGGACTGAGCTACCTGCAGCTGAGAGATGCAGTTGGTTCTGCGAGGCAGGAAGGAACTGCCAAAGTAGGGCAATCAGATCCGTGTCCCAGGTGAACTTGAAGTGTGTCAAGGACAAGGAGCCAGTGGCGAGGCAGGGATTTGTGCCAACTGCTCTGAAATGTCAGCATTTCTCTTGCTCTGTGGCTCAGACGTTATCTTTTCTGGGTCAGGCAGCCTGAAAATATCCCTCTGATGGAAACAGGTGTTTCAAAGCCTGGCAGCTCCACGGGGTGCGTGCCTTATGTATATATCTCTGTAAACCTGTTGAACATGAGGCAAGGGTGAAGGTATTTACAGGGCTTATACCAACTGAGGAAACAGATACACAGCCTGTCTCATCCAGAGATGAGCTCTGGGCAGTGCTAATGAGGACAGCAGCCGCCTCTGCGGTCACCTCCAAGAAAACCCTAGAAAATTCTGGAAGCTCATTCTTCCATCCTAGGAAGTAATGCCGCTGTCTTCTCAAAGCTGGAGAGTTTCTTGTTGAAATGCTTCTCGCCTTGTTCCCAGAAATGCAATTTCCTGAAATGGGAAAATAAATAAATGGAAAATAATGAGTAGATAAAACCCATTTGCTGAATTGTACCAACTCCTCTGCTGTAAGACTGCTGCAGCTCTTACTAACTCTGTTAGTGAAAGGATACCAAAGGACATCTGGACTTAGTGTCCAGATTCTGTAAAAAGAAAAGAAACATATTGAATTTCATCCTTGTCTACCTGTAAAATAATGCATCACTTGCATCCACAACTGCATGGAAATATTCTGACAACACATTTTCCCTTTCTGATTCATCTGCATTGAAAACCCTCTGTAACAGTGCTGACTTCGATGATATTTTTGGTTTAACTACTTTAACTGACTTTTCATTTCACAACGACTTTTTGTCCCCAGACATATTTTGTTCTATATTGCATTATATTAATACTCCACAAAACTAAAGTCAGAATGGCATTCTTTGTTTGGACCGTAACAGAACTGAAATTAAAATGCTGGCATTTCTTGTGGAATGGAAACTTAAGGTTTCAGCTAGATCTGCTAGCAGCAATTTCACAGAAGGGCAGAAAGGCTTCCCTCGTATATATTCTTTTATTATTTTAATATAGACTCAAAGTTTAGGAGCATGAACTCACACCTGTTTTGTACAATCCAGCTGTCTTCTCATAAAAACAGCGAGACATGCTTGTATCATAAAATTATCTGAACCTCCATGAAAAATTTGGTTGGGGCTCAGAAAACATACTTCCAGCCAAAATCACTCAATAGAGATTCTGTCTCTGTTTGCTGCTATGATTAATTTAAACTTCACGTGTAATGGGGAGGGAAAAATACGGAATGCATCAGTATTGATGAGGGAGGCTGGCAAGCTATCTCAGTGAGCTGGATGGAGCCAGGAGCTCAGCTCCTCTTAGCACCCCCTTGGTTCACTTAGTGACCTTCCACCTCATCTGTGTCGGAGGACAGATTCTGCCCAGGTATTTTATGTACAGGCACTGACAAAGAAAAGTTTTTTGAGTTGTTACATTTAATAAAATACAAATCACAGCAAGGAGCACAGAGCTCCAGCACCTTTTATCAGATAGCCTTTTGCACAGCCTTCGCCAGTGGAAAGAAGAGAGTTTTTCCATGCCAAGTAAAGGTGAGAGAGGCCAGGATTAAGCTTGCATCACATCTCTTTTCCACAGTCCCAAGCCAAATGACTGCTATAGAGTTCTCCCTCCCACTCGCTGGACTGTCTAATGTGAGAAATATCTTCCCAAGCAAAGCAGTGGTTATGTTGTCACATGGGATCCTGCCTTACTCATGCTGCTGGCTTTTGGCTCTGTTTTGTGAAACCAGGCAGAGATGCCAGAGTTACCCTCAGACTGTGATCTGCTCCAGTCAGCGGCAGCAGAAATCAGGAGGGGGTAGACAGGCTCCAAGAAAGCCTCCTAGTCATCATAGAAAGTGATTTTTGTTTTACATCCCTTGCACATTACAGCATATGTACTGCTGGAAGAAGAGGGTGAAACATGAGGACCAAACCACCCATGCACCCTAAGGAGCCTGCAAACTTTGCAAAACAGAGCTGCTAAATTCCAAGCCATAGATAAATTCCAATCAAAACACAATGTACTTATCTGCACTGCTTTGACTGTGCCAGTAGGACACACACCTGTCACCCTGACTTGATCAGCTAGGACTACTGCAGGAAGCTCCTCTCCGTGCTCCATGGCTGCTCTGCTTTTTTTTGGCTGAGAACAGTGGTAGTATTTCCTTCAAAATGAATCTCAGCTGAAACACATCAGGAGAAAGCTGAAGCAGTGTGAGCTGGTGGCACTGCTACCTGTGAGAAAAAAAAGCAGACAACAGCCAGGCTCAGCAATTGCTTCGTATACATAGTTCTCTTTGTCTGCAAGAACTTAATATGTGGTAGGAAAAGGAGAATTTTTACATTTTAGCTGCATTTTAGCAGCGCCTCCTCCCCCACGATGTATTGATCTTCTGCAGATAGTGATACAGACAAAGTGACGGTGTGGAACAAAGTGACATTGGAAAAGAAGAGTGGTAGATGCATGCTATGGGTTATATTAAGCCTTTAGAAGTCCCTCTTTGAAATCTAAAAGGCAACCGAAGTCAGCATGTTCCCTAGGAATTTGGACCAAAGTAGGTACCAATATGGAAAGTCGTTCTTCATCACAGTACTGTCCTGATAACACCTTTATCCGTTTTTCTCTTCCCTGCTTTTGAGAAGCGAAGTAATCATCCCCCTGTACTCAGCACTGGTGAGGCTGCACCTCAAATACTGTGTTCAGTTTTGGTGAGGGGTCTGGAGCACAGGCCTTATGAGGAATGGCTGAGGGAGCTGGGATTGTACAGCCTGGAGAAGAGGAGGCTCAGGGGAGACCTTATTGCTCTCTATAACTGCCTGCAGGGAGGTTGTAGCGAGCTGGGCATCAGCCTCTTCTCTCTAGTGATAGGACAAGAGGGAATGGCTTCAAGTTGCCCCACAGGAGATTCAGACTGGATGTTAGGAAATACTTCTCTGAAAGAGTGGTCAGGAGCTGGAGTGGACTGCCCAGAGAGGTGGTGGAGTCACCGACCCTGGAGGTATTCAAGGAGCGTTTAGATATTGTGTTGAGGAACATGGTTTAGTGAGAACTATTGGTGACAGGTGGACAATTAGACTGGATGATCTTCTACGTCTTTTTAAACCCTGGTGATTCCATGATTCTATGATTCTCTGCCAACTCTATTGATATTGGCTTCAAATGGTCAGACCACGATCAGAAGAGGTATATGACAGCAGTAAGAGGTATTTTCCTTCCTTACAGATCCTTCAGATCTACCATCAAGTCCCCAGCCCCAAAACACTCTCTGTGGAAATAATGTAGGGAAAAAAATGAGTTTCAGGCTTCCATCCCTCACCATTGGGCCACTCTGATTCACAGGAGCACACAGTACTGCCTACAATATGATAGTGGGTTTGGGTTTTGATTGGTTTGGTTTTATTTTCCACTGCATTAAAACAGCAGTAATAACAGTGTCATGAGACCAGCACCAAACAGAAGAAATCCTAGCAAGTGAAACTGTCCTCATGTATGGCTCAAAAGCAACAAGCAAAGGAACTGTCCAGAGACTAAAACATTTTCATGTTAAGACTTATGATTCAATACTTGTTTAAGTTAAACATTAATATGGGTAAAACAACTTTCAAAACAGAGCCAGTGCAGAGTTGATCCAAAAGTCAACAGAACAAAAGAGTCTGGAGCAAAACCCTCAGCCAAACCACTGAAGCTGATAATGTCTGGCAAGAACATTCACCTCAGAGAAGGGCTTGAGGACAGCAAAACTCAGTATGAGACAGAAATCAGACCTCGCCCCTTGCTGCCTGTCTCTCTGCCTTTATTCTGACCAGATGTGAAAGATTCATGGTCTTGGAGGCCCGGGATATCTTTTGTAAGCAGGCTGCAGGGTCAGGATTGTGTCTGCACTTCTGACTTCAGCCTCCAGCCTGAGCTGCAGCTGACACAAGGACAGAAACCTTGAAGTGACTCTGTTTGGACCAAACTTTATTTACAGACAGAGTTGATCTTCAGCTTGCCAACTATTAGTTGTACTTCAGCAAATTGCAGAAAAGCTTCCTGTCATCCATCAGGGTACCCATGATCCATTATTCTGGGCTAACAGCCTGTAAAATGAAACAGCAAACAGAGCTTCGTTAAAATAAAGTGAGACACATCCTCAGCTGGCAGGTTTGGGAGATGAGGAATCAAGCCCCAGGGGTTGCTCTTCCAGCTTCATCTCCGAGTAACTATGTGGGAAACAGGATAAAACTCCTCTCAGCTCTCCAAACCTCAGTTTATACATTCATCAAGTGGGGGCACTACTACTCAAGAGTGCTATTGAAGAACATTATGGAAATGAATTACAATTCATACAGCATTCTGTGACCTTGGGTGAATGCAAAACCTGACATTCTTATTCTAAAAGCATCCAGAGGAGCCGTCAAAGCATTACAGGTTATGATTCCAGCTCCTGGAGACCTAGGGTAGGAGTATTAGACAATAACAATCATTTACCTAGCATCTCATCCAGTGAATTACAAAGGAGAATACATTCCTCCTGTCTAATCCCATATTCCTTGGATACTGTAGGCTGTCTGACCTGACTCCGCCTGAGGCTGAGGCAGCTGCAAAGGAAGATAACACCTTCATTTTCCAATGCAGATAGACAGACAGACATCTCCAGGAGCGATCCAGATCCTGAGGGGGGCTGACTCAGTCTCTGGAAGCATTTGTTTCTTTCCAGATTATTAGGCTTTGTCTCTGTTAGCAAATAAAATGCATACAAGTTCCAGTCCTGAGGTCAGATGGTACAGTGCAGCTACCATCCAATGCAGCTGTTCTCCAGATCAGGATGTCTCTGTGGGGACCACAGATGGGAGCCAATGCAGCCCAGGTCATCACAGAATCACAGAATGGTTGATGTCAGCAGGGACCTCTGGGTCCATCTGTTCCAACCCCTGCTCCAGCAGAGACACACAGAGCAGGGTGCCCAGGGCCATATCCAGGAGGCTTTTGGAGATCTCCAAGGAGGAGACTCCACAGCCTCTCTGGGCAACCTGTATCACTGCTCCGTCACCAGCACAGAATAGAATTGCATCCTGCTGTTTAGAGGTTCCAGTTTGTGCCCATTGCCCTGGTACTGGGCACCAGTGACAAGAGCCTGGCCCCATCCTCTTTGCACACCCTATCAGGTATTTATGGACACTGATTGGAACCCCTCTTCTCCAGGTGTTCAGTTCTGTTCAAGTCCCAGCTCTTTCAGCCCATCCTCATAGTAGAGGTGCTCCAGGCCCTTCACCATCTTGGTGGCCTAGGCTGAACTCTGTTCTGTATGGGCAGGTCCTTTTCTGCAGAGCTGCTTTACAGGACTCTGCACTCAGTGGTTTCTGTCAGCCCAACTGTCCAGCCTGTTGAGGTGGCTCTGGATAGTATCACTCTCTGATTAGTCAGCCACTCCCTTCACTTCTTCACGTCACGATACTGTTGGGACAGGTTTGGTACCCACTACTACACCAATGTCAGTGACCTTTCTGACAGCATAACAGCAGCTCAAGTCTTTGTGCCCAGTAGCATTCTTTGGTCTGTTTATTAGTGGAGGCAAAGGTGATGCCCTGAGATAAGTGCCTGAAGTTAGCTGGGATGTGCTAGCACAGCTTGGCTGTATGAGGGACACCCCGTAGCCATGTGACAGCCCCACTCATCAAAAAGGATGGACAGCCCAACACCCAAGTTGACAAGGTAAGTCTATATAACCAAATACTTCACAGGAACTCAAGAGAATCTAATGTAGGTGCTCAGTGCTCTTGGAAGGCAGATATTTATTCATGAATTTAAGCTCAGTGGTTAAGCCCATGCTGTGCTGGCAATCCTGTGCTCAGGACCTTCTGGAGTCAAATGAGATCACATTCTCAACAGTTACTGGGTCAGGGTTCCTCCCCATGCTCTTCCGAGTTACACAGTGTTGCTGTTGGCTGGTTACTGACTGTTGTTTCCATCTTCCCCTTCCCAGTCTGGCATCTATAGGCCTTCTTGGTAAAATATTTCTCCCTCATCACTTTAATGACAGTATCTTTGCAATGGGAGTGCTTCTCATTGAAGCCCCTACCAGCCTCTGTGCTGCAGAGTGCCGTGGGTACCTAGAATAAGAGGAATCTGAGCATCCAGGACTTGCTCTTTGCCTGACCTGAGTCAGTGTGACAAACCCAGAGTGAGTTCTCCCTGCTGGCAAAAATACATGCTAATGCAGAGACCCTACACAAAGCCTAGATGCCACTTAAACATCCTGCAGAGGGGCTGAAGTGTTGGCTGGGCTTTGTGCTAACCTTCAGTAACGTCCTGAATGTCATTCACAAGAAATAACAAGAATAAACTGCATTTGGGTCTGAATCTGTATTTCCACAGCCCTTTTCTGATGGGAATTTGGAGTCGGTGAGAGATATAGGATGTGGCTTCCAGCTTCACCTCATACATGAAACCTTTCTTTGTGTTGAAAGGGGCACATGGATATACTGTCTATGGTAGTAGCTCTTCGGTGTAAATAGACACAGTGCATAAAATACCTGCATACCAATTACCACTCATTAAAGGTAGAGCCACTCATCTAAAGGAAGTGGTGTCCCTTGAGTCATTTTGGCTCAGGGTGCCCTGTAGTGATTTCATAAGTGGAAGCTGTTTGAAGTCCCAAATTTATCACACCAACAGGCGTGTTTGGAGCAAGATCCTGCATTGCATCCTGGAGGTAAATGAAGGGCCCCAGGAGGCAAGCCGTGGTATGTCTCCTTGGGAGAGACAACATGTCTTTGTTTATTTGCATTTAAATAAGAAAACACGGGAAAAAGTTTAACCTGGAGATCAGTTCAATGAGTCAGTTCAAAATTCATGATAGACACATCTTAGCTGTATACTTCCCAGAAATATATAAAAATTCCAGGCAATAAAAGTGCATAAGTAATGTAATAAATGTTTTCCCTGTCTCTTGGTGTCCCCAAAGGACCCTCAGTCCCAACTACACCAGCCCTTCCCAAAGGCACATGCAAAAAGCACAGCTTTACTGACTGAGACAGTTCAGATCAAGGAGGACAGTGGACTCCCAAGGGACCTGAAGGCTTTTTCTAGCATTTTGCTATGAAAATTTCCATGCAGGAATTCCAAATAGATACTAAGACTTCTTCACTGTGAGGGTAGTGAAGCCCTGGAGCAGATTGCCCAGAGGAGATGGAATCTCCATCCTTGGAGATACTCAGAACCAACTGGGGAAGCTCTTGGCAACCTGGTCCAGACAACCCAGCTGTAAGTAGAGCTTAGGACAAGATGATCCTCAAGAAGACCCTTCCAACCTAAATTCCTCCACATTTGTGTGATTCTTCAGTATTATTTCAATATCTGTGTGGCACACAAAGGGTCAGTCACTTGTATAAAAAGGTCCTCAGCCACTGAGCTTTGGACAGGTGAGCTTTCAGCTGTACCAGAAGCAAAGGAATTAATGGATTAATCTGAAAAGAAAGCTTTTTCTAGGAACTCAGACCACGGAACTTCAAACTCATTACCCCACCCCACCTCCAAAAAATAAAAATAAACGGATCTGGTTTTGGTTTTTCCTTTTGAAGTATTTTTTCCTGTTCCTCCGGCTATTCTTACTAGCTATATAAATACACTGTCCCTTTCAAGAGTCTTGCTCAACTCTTAGTATTAATGGCTATGTCTAGACTAATAAGTTAAACAGCACTATGACACTAGCTCTAGGACTGGCATGTGGTCATCTATTATTGTTTAATGGTCTCCTGACATGAGTTAGCAGACAGCACCTGAGCCCAGCACAGGGAACCGTGCATTCCCGGGGCCATTCCCAATAGGCAGCTTGGGTGTGGCCGCCCTGTTTTTAGGGAGAAAAGAGTTTAGTCATGTGGATATGAGTCATAACATGCCCTTTGGCTTCTCTCCAGGCAGCAGTCACTGGTCTGTTGCGGTTAGGATGACAGATGTAGCCAGTGGGGCTTTTTAATAACGAGCTCCACGGACCAATTAACCAACCTGCGAAAAGCAGCGCTGGGTACCTCCCGAAGAAAGCCCGCAGTCGTGGAGCTGCTGCCTCAATCCCCTTAAGTGGAAGAACAGAACATTTCCACATATCGGTGCTCTGTCAAAGCACAGGCTGCGCCCTGAGGATTTTCTCACACTTCCCGAACTTTATCAGCAACCAAAGATTAAACGTGCACATCGAAGGCTTAGCACTGTCCCTCCCAAATACCTTTCCATGCCTGTGGGCATGTACGAGGCCTGTTCAAGCCAGCTTGTCTCGAACCTGATCAGTTGTTATCTTCAAGCTAAACAAAAATATCTCCTAACCTGAGGCACTCTTATGTGAGTAATCATTTGGGAAGGCTTGGATTACCTAGACCAGCCAGCAGGGCTTCAGATTGACAGTGCACAGATACTTTCTCATAGGCAAAGGATACCTTTTTGCCCCTGTGAGCCATTTGTGTAAGGAATTCATATGCTGGAAGGGATAGACTTAGGAACTCTACTTCTTACCAGCACTCTTTATTCCCTTTTGTTTCGCATGTTGAAAGCCACCGAACCTGGAGATCTGTGGGTATAGGCTGGGCATGTGGGTACCTAAGGGTCAGGGTACTGACAGTAAAAGGCAAAATGGCATCACTGTGGTTTGTAAAATGAAATACTGAGATCAAAACACACAATAGTGGATTTGGTAGAGATGTCATATTTAATACACCAGATAAAACTCATAAACATTTTAGACACAATTTTGTAATATTTCTGTTTTGTCTCATTATTGTATGTTTGCCACATAAATGTCATTCATAGACAAGGGACAAGTAGAAATTATACACACTGCATTTCAGAAAGCTTGGGCGTTAGCTTCTGCAGATGAGCAGTTGTGGTAATGCTAAATCATTTGGGGAGGTGAAGTCTCTGCAGAAGGCTGACCGAGCCATCAGCTCTTACTGAACTCCAGCTCCTGCAGAAATCTTGAGCCTTCATCTAAAACTGAATGGATATGGAAGGATCCTTGTTGGGAAAGAGAGGACAACTCAGAAAAGCTCCTCTGTCTAGCTACATTGAAAGGCTAGGAGTATGCAAAAAATGCTCTTCTGGACTACAGGTATTAAAGTCAAAGTTCATAGCAGACTTCAGGCACCAAACTCCTTACCTAGGTTCAATACTAGAAAGTTTTGGAGACGTATTAAGTGATGCCTAACACCGTAGGAATAATCTTCATTAATGCTTAAGAAGAAATATTTTAGTGCACGAATAAAGCCTTTTACACCCTACATCCTATGATCTTATGGAAAGCCAAGAAGTTTCTAGGTACCTCAGCACTGGTCTTCTGTTTTCTGATAGTAAGTGTGCCATGATAAGGGAAGTGTGACATAGATCCCTCAATCTGTAATTTCTTAATCACCCTGAGTTCTAGTTTAATCCTGTTCCAGTTTTATAGCCCAGTCTGAACCCAGTTTGAAAAGTCTGAATCCTAACCTCTTGTTGATGTGGTTAGGGAGGAAGTACTTCACAAGGTCTCTTCTGGCCTTTGTAACATAAATATGAGAATATTTGCAGTCAAGTAGTAGAAAATGAGTGCAAACAGTATTGAGTAACTCCGAGTGAGCAGAGAAGTGTCTATAAAGTCAGTGGGAATTGATAGTGATGTCTCAAAGGGCATGGGAATAAGTCACCAAGGCAAGCCAAAAAAGGCATAAGTAAATATTTAACTGAAGGCTGAAAGAACTTTTCCTTTTAGGTAAATCGCTGCTCCTATCTGAGTTCATTCCAAGGTGAAACAGCCAGAAGACAATTAAGTGGGCATTACTCGAGTAATTCCAGAAACAAACAGTGATGCTTATGGGAAAATCATTAACAAAGAGTGAAAGATAAGAAGTCTGAAAAAGAATTAGATGACTGATGACATTGTCTTACAGAGAGAGGAGAGATGGATGTTCTGTTAGGCACGTCTGACTGAAACAGTCTGTACATCCCTCTGCAACTACTCTCCCCAAAGAGGTGGAAATAAGTATATTTGGAAGAGAGACATCTAAATCATGCTGTTGGTAACACTGCAGTGACTTTTGCCTCCTGAAATCAGTGCAGTTTCAGTTTGGTCTGAAGTATAAGCATAAATTTCCATACAGTCATGCAGATTCATTCCTCTGTTGTGCACAAATCCAAGCCCTGTCAAAGTGGTTGGATGCTCCCAAGACAAGGAGTATGAATCTGGACATGTCTGTCCATGTCTTGTCAATCTAAGAACAAGTCAGTCAGGTGAGCATTGTTGCATGACCCTCTGGAAATATCAGTGCTTATTTAATGTATTAGGATCACAGCGAAAATGTTTGACTTTAATTAACTTAACCTTGCAGAATAGTTTGGTTAATGTATGACAGGTAAAAGAGATATTGGTAGGATGGAAATGAATTAAGACTTCAGAAAGTCAAAATCTGAAAGCTGAATCTCTGCATAAAAACTAAGAACTGCTGAAATCAATTAAGAGACTGCTTTTGCCTTTGATAGGAATTAATGTTCACATCCTAGACACCAGTTAAAGCTTAATTTACCACTGCTGGTTTTAGAGCTTCACAAATGGCATTTTCATGAAGACTTATTTCACTATATTGAAAAAAGTTTTGACTTCAATTTAATAGTAAGCATTGTGCAAACTCATTCTGGCTGAAAGCATGGTTATTTTTTACATTGGGTAGTCCTTATGACAAACAACTAAAAAATGCATCTGGAGCTCTTGGGCTTATGGGACTAAAATCATTAAAATATTTTTATGGGAAAAAAAAACTTACAAGTACAGAAAAAACAACACTACTCTTTTGCTCTAAGGGAAAGTTCATTCCAGGGTATGGTATTCAGAGCATGGAAAATCACTATTTAAGCAGATAAGATACGGCTCAGATACACTCTTTACAGGTACTTGTGCCACACATTGTATTTATGTGTGTAAAGTTCACCCATCTTCTGTTGTATTTTGCCACACTATCCATTGTATCTCACAGCCCAGTTAGAACTGGGAGCAACTGGCTTTCAAAGAGGTAAGGACCAAACATGAAAATCATAGAATCATTAGGGTTGGAAAAGGCCACTAAGATCACCTAGTCCAATCAGCCCATCACCATCATGCCCACTAAACCAGATGCTGCTGTAAACACAAAGCCACGAGAAGGTTGAATACTGGGCAAGTGGGTGTCCTGCATCTTTAGTGTTTCACACAGAATCACAGAATTGTAGGGGTTGGAAGGGAGCTCCAGAGATCATCTAGTCAAACCCCCCTGCCAAAGCAGCTCCCTAGCCCAGGCTGCACAGGTAGGTGTCCAGGTGGGTCCTGAATGTCTCCAGAGAAGGAGACTCCACCACCTCTCTGTGCAGCCTGTGCCAGTGCTCCGTCACTGCACTGTGAAGAAGTTCCCACACACATTTGTGCAGAACTTCCTATGCTTCAGTTTGTGGACATTTCCCCTTGTTCTATCACCACACACTGCTGAGAAGAGTCCAGCCTCTCCCTCTGCTTCCTGCTCCTTAGATATTTACAGACGTGGATCAGATCCCCTCTGAGTCTTCTTTTCTCAAGGCTGAACAGACCCAGGTCTCTCAGCCTTTCTTCATAAGAGAGGATGTTCTTTATCATCTTTGTAGCCCTCCACTGGACTCTTTTGGGGAGACCACTGTCTTCTCTGTACCAAGGAGCCCAGAACTGGACACAGTACTCCAGGTGAGGCCTCACCAGGGCAGAGTAGATGCAAGGACAACACAGTAATTATTTTTAAAATCTCACCGGTATTTCTCTAGCTCACACTTGATCTGCTTGTTCCATGGCTTACTCAGAGTCATGGGGGAGCTGGGAAACAGTAGGAAGGAGCAAGGCATGGAGCAAAGTAGAGGTAAGGAAAACAAGCAGTGAATGTCAGTGGTGCTGCCAAGAGATTCTGCACAGAGCAGTTTTTGGAAATCATGTCTGTGGTTTAAACCATGCAATGTACTGTGCTCCTCCTGGCATAACCCACGACTCTGGCTGTTAAAATGCAGTCTCAGTACTGAAGGTTCCCTTAGCCTGAAGTCTCCTAGGAGTTTTCCTAGAAGAAAATTCTCCTATAAGAATTGCTGAAAGCTGTCATAGCATGGGGCTCTGAGCTGGGGCTGGCGGTGTGGACAAATGTGTATCATTGTACACCAAGAGATTAATTGTAAGCATATTTTGCAATGAGTTCCAGTATTTGGAAGCAATTGGAGCAATCATTCTAGAGTAAAGTTTTTTTTCTTCAGTAAGATGCAAAAGGTCCATGCTTTATTCCTTCTTATCCAGCATTAGAAAAGCCTTCAAGGAAATAAATAAGGGAGTTTCCTTCCGACAAGTTATCTTACTAAATCAAAAGCTAGTGCATTTGTATGTGAATTGAATGCATCACAAAAGATTTCTGTAATTTTTTAATTACCAGAGGATGATCAGGGTTAGGGTGATCCAGATCTACAAGTAGTATTCCTACTGAGTATATGTTAGTGGCCTGTCCAGTCTGACTGAGATGGAGTTTCCTCTGGTCCTCATAGGTAACAGTTTCCCAGCCCAGCAGTCCATCTTGCATGAGAGTTGTTTGATTTATTTTGGATTTGTGTATTTCATTGTTATTTATTGTGTATTATCAGTTCCTGTTCTTTTCATTCACTCCCGTGCTGTTTTCTAGTGATGTGTTATGCAATGTGTATTCCATCTGGCATCTGTGTGTGCTCTCCCATCTCTTCCACAGGTACAAACAAGCAGTGCAGCACACTGCAGGGGGAGCTGGGACTGAGCATGGTCAGGTTCTGAGATTCATTTGCTCATAACCCCATGGATTTATATGAGAGATGTTTGTGCTCCTTTCTGTTCCATTGCATGAAGCAATAGCACAAAAGCACATACAGATGTGCAAAATTCAGGCATTGATCGCTTAATAAGAAAAGAAAATCCCTTCCAGCTCGGGATATTCTATGAATCCATGATTCTGTGATTCTTTGATTTCATTCAGTGATTCTAGAAGCAAGCTGAGCTGACAGATGCAAATCCAGGTGAGCTGCACCAACCCAATGTCTCCACTTTTGGCCTTTTTACACCTATAAAGAGAGGTGTGATCCACCCTGCTGTCCTTGTCAGGGCGCAGGCAATGCACAGCCACCAACCAGTGCTGTTTCTCTAGATGAAGCCTGTTAAAATGGAAGGAATGAGTCAGCGATGTGCAGATTGAAAATACCATGATTAACACCTATTTCATGTGCGTTCCTGCCTCCTTATTTTGCAGATGAGGGTTTTGAATTGTTGCAGTTTTCAGCACACAGCATCCTAGGTGTACTAAGCTCTGTCTTACCTGCGCATTGGTAGTGATAGAATCAATAGCCACAGAGCTGCAGACTTGACAGCACTTTAGGGTAAGGAAAAATCTCCTTGTTGGCACCCCTTCAAAGGCTGCTTCTCATCTCTAGCTGAGGAAGACTTGCTAAAGCCAGTCTTGGGGACAGGCCGTGCCACCATCCTGCTGGGGATCCAGCACTGTCGCCCAGCCATGGTGCCCCACCATGTCCAACACTGGCAACCAGATGGGATCTGCCCAAGGGGATGCTTATGCACTACAAGTTGTTTCCTATAGGTGGAGTGATTTGTTCAATGCTTTGTGGCTGCTCTTCACAGTTGCAGGTTGATTCAGTAGGTGTCGCATCACGCAGGGCAATCTGAGAAGTGGATTTCCAAACAAGTTACTCATGTATGACAATAACAAAAACAAAAACAGTCTTCAGCATTCAGCTGGTGGAAGGAAAGCTTCCTGCTAAAGGAAGGAAGGAGGACAGTGGAATTGCTACAGGGTTCATTAATGGGGGTTCAAAAGCAATATTACAGCTGTTCGTAGTCATTCATCATTTCCCTCCAGTATCCCAGAGACTCAGGCTGGGCAGATCCTGTGGTCACAGCTTTGTTATTCAGAGAAGAAAAATCACATACAGTGACACTTCAGGCTTTCTGAGCTCCAAGAATCCTCCCTCCTCTTCCTTCAAAGCTAATCTGAAAGCCCACCCACTGGTATGGCTGTTGCTCCCACCCAGTCAACATCCAAAAGCTTGTGCATGCTGAAAGCATTCTCCATCTCATGCTAAAGGGTCCTTGTTATCCTATGATGATGCTGTGAGTGCCTGGGGCTTCGTTCCGTGACCGAGGCGGATGGGGACTGGTTGGGATACAAGTTCACAGAGCAGCTGCCCTGGGAACCACCACACTGCCTGCTTGTCCACCATGGGAAACATGAGGTGACTCCAGCAGGCTCCTTTCCAAGAACCTGGGGATGAAGCGTATGAGGGTTTGCTGCCACGGGAGAGATGTACTGTTGTAGTTCACCATTAGCAAAACTCCTCAGTCAGTGCTGATGAGATTGTATCCTGTTATTGTGCTCCCTAGCACTGTCACAGGTTGCCCAGAGAAGCTATGGGTGCTCCATCCCTGGAGGTGCCCAAGGCCATGTTGGATGAGGCCCTGGGCAGCCTGAGCTGGGGGGGGGGGGGGGGGGGCAACCATCCCATGGCAGGGGGTTGGTGCTCCATGACCCAACCCAAACCATTCCCTGATTCTCTGATTCCAAAGTCTCAAGTGTTGGAATGAGACTTTCAGCAGACAAACAAAGTAACTTAGCTAATAGGTAAAACAAACGAAAGGCATTTTATCTATTGGCCCTGGCCTGAAAAAGGAATAGGCCACTATAAATCAGACTGTGTTTTGAAGTTCGCTTTTTACACAAACGACATCAAGGCAACTGTTCTGGGCGTTGCCAAATCTGCCCACAGCGTCTACACAAACACACCTCCCATGCAGTGCCCGTTCTGCAGCATGATTCACATCCCCCATAAAGACATTCGTGTGCAGGTAATGGCAGATATTTATTGGCATGAGGGAAGAGCAGTGAAAGAACTACTAAAGCAAATCATAATAAACTATTCTTGCTGGTCAAGGCTCATTAAATTCTTTATTAATCTTGCTCACGTTTTTCTGCACACGGATTTTGCAGAAGATCTGCAAGCTGAGCCAAAGTACGGACTGTGAATTGCTCTGACCTTGCTCAGAGCAGCTTTATATGTTTGAATACGTTCCTTTCTCATAACCCGTATCTGAGCATTGCCAGATGCATTTGACACATTGTAAAATGCAGAACGTCATCCACCTCCAGGGATTAAAGGGAGCGCTGTTTAGCGACAGGGGCTGAACGTGCTGCCCTTGATTACACCGGGGAATGCCCCATGCCCTCCATCACAGGGATGTTTGAGCCACCAAGAATGGCTCTGGATGAATCCAGACACACAACGGCCTATAAAAGATCTGAACAGATTTGGTGTTGCAGGCTAGACAGGGGAAATTCTTCTGTTTTAGCACAGACTCTAACAAAGTCACTGTTTAGTTATGGTGGAGATCCCCTACAGAAAAAATGGAAACAGAGGAGACTACAACAAGAATTTCATTCTCATTACGGTTAGAAAAGACCACTAAGATCACCTAGTCCAACCCATCCCCACCACATCCACTGACCACGTCCCTCAGTGCCACATCTCCACGGCTTTTCAGCACCTCCAGGGACTGTGACTCCACCACCTCCCTGGGCAGCCTGTGCCAGTGCCTCACCACCCTTTCTGAGAAGGAAAGCTTTCTAATATCCAATCAACCTGAATTCAAGTTAAAGTCTGGCTTACAGACAGCTCCCTGGGAGGAACACACCAATAACACAAACAGGATCACTTCACATGCCTCAGATTGCTCACTTATAAACTCCAGAAACAATGAGAAAGGACCAATTGCAATGTGTATTAATTATTTCATTGTTGGCTTTTTTTTTTTTTTGGCAGCTGCTTTGGTGATCAGTGCACTGTGTAGCTGGGCTGTCACTCCCCATACAAGCCATTACAGTAGCACATGGCTCTGCAATATTTCCAACACCTCGTTTGTTCTGAGCTCGTTAGCAATTGAGTATACTCTTTCCTTGTTTAAACTCCAGAGTTTAAGTTGAAATACATGTTCTCCTGAAAAAGGATCAGGCCTGTATGCAGACTTCAACTTCACAGTCATTTGGGGCATTTCAACAGTATGCAATAAGAAGCTTAAAATAATTGGATGGGAGGCAAATACTAATACTCATTGGGCACAGTTGTGCCATCACAAGGCAAACATGAGTGGTTCACCCTGCATGGGAGGTCAGATCTCAACAGCCCAGTTTTGGCTCTTCCACTGTTGGCTTGTCCCACACCTGATGCTACTTTTGTGCCATGCTGTTCCTTGATGCTGACTGAGAATCCCAACTGCTCGCGGTGGGCAGATGGTCAGGAGAAATCTCTAACATCACTTTCATTAATTTTATGCTTATTTTATGTCAGGAATACTTTTGTAATTACTTGGCTTAAAAACCATGTGCATTCATCAGGGCCATGTGGTTTCCTATTAACTAATTTTCCCTCTTCAGTTCCTTCTGCTTGCTTCTTACAAATACCTCCAGCAATTTTCCACACGTAATGGCAAGCTTGGAGCAGGACAGTATTCACTTCTGAGCCTCTATTGATCATTCTCATAGTACACCCACATTCACATAGTACACCCACTCCCAGTCTCCCACTATACAGAGCTGGGTTGGGCAATCTTCTCTACTGCATCCAGTGTATCTCAGCAGCTGTTGTACTCAAGCAGGAGCAGAATGAACGAGAAGAATACACACTGAGACTGTCACCCTTTGTCCCGTAAAGGTAAAGCTTTCTCCCGGAGTTTGGTCACGTTGTGTTGTGAGCTTTCTCCACTGGAGGCATTCACCATCCCTCAGCTCAGCCCATTGGCTCCACAGGATCCCCGGCCCAATATGAGCTTTTGGAAATTCAAAGTGTAAGTTAGTTGCCTAAATCACCCAGACTAAGCCCCACCCAGACTCGATATTCACAGGGTTGACATCCAGTTCTACCAGGGGTAAGGACACTTTCCAGTTTCTCTTCCATCTGTGTGATCTGCTTTAAATTCTGCTGCAGTGCAGCTGTAGTGTGCTGTTAATATTTGATGCTCAACATCCATAAGCCTGCTGCAAATCACAGCGGGTGACTCCCACTGTTTCACTAATGAGATCTGTTACAATTGTTTGGGATAACCCTACGGACCACAGGGTCCTTTTTATTATTAATTGCTGCTATATAATTAAGCTGCGTCTGACTACATAGACTTCTAGCTACAGAACTTTCTCATATTTGTTTACAGTATGAAAAAGAAGAAAGACATCCTTAAATGGAGCATGGAAACAGTGATGGATTCAAACCATCAGCAAAACTAATGAAGAGAAATCTGTCACATTGCTGGGCAAAATGTCACCATGGTATGCGACTACGAATGACTCATTTTCTCTTTGAAAGAATGCTCGTGTCTCTCACGATGCTGGGAGTCCTAATTGAGTAATACTTTCAAAGCACTTTGAGCTGCTCAGATGAAAGGCTTCCCCGAATGCGAAGCATTGCTACATGTTAGGTTCATGTCTGGAGCAAATTTTTAAAACAAACCATATGAAAAGCAGAATGAAGAGTGGAAATGCTGAGCCAGCCGCTATTTACTTCCCATCAGACAGCGGGCAGAGGGTCTCCTTTTATGTTGTTTACTTCAAACAAACAACTCTGGGAATCTCCCGTGGAAAGGAAATGCAAAAAACCCATGCCCTTTCATGGGTATTTTTGGTTTATCTCTGCATGAATCCGAAATTCATCATGTGGAGAGAATGTGGAACACATTTTTTCCCCCTGTACACACGCTCACTTTCCCACAATGAAGAAAATCCGTTTTCTTGCAGTGTTTGTCCACTTCTTCACCCGAGGGTAACAAACTAACCCGGAAAGCGGGAACACCCTGTCCATGAACCCTGCTGGAAAATAAATAAATATAAATCCATACATTTGTAAATAAACACATAGGAAAAGGGAGAGATGACTCGGAGGGTTCCCAGGATAACCAGCTGCATCTAGCGCAGCGATCGCGGACACACAAGCCCCAGAGCTCCCAATTCCTCAGCTATTGCTCAGCAGTGAGTCAGAAGCTGTCTCCGGGTGACTCACAGCATCCAGAATGCAGCTGAGCTCGTGTCACTGTGCAGGCAGGGTTCTGGGGGTCTGAGTGGGACAGGGAGGCCGTGTCCCGTGTTTGGCTGTGCTCGCAGGCAGCTGGCAGGATGGGGAGCACTCTGTGCTCCAGTGACTGCTGCCGGTATGCAGCTGCCGTGGTAGTGACAGCACACTGAGTTCTCTAGGAACACTTTGCTCATGTGTTGTGTGTCTTCTTTTCCACCCTCCTCGCAGCGCACGCACTGACACCTCACTCTTTGCCTGATTTAACTCTAAAGCTATAGAGATCTCCCTGCTGGAGATAGGGCACCTAAGGAGGAGCTGGCTGTCGGCTGAAGCCCTTCTCTGGCTGCGTGGAAATACTGGTTTAAATCTGCATGGAAGGAGGCAGGCAGATTCCACAAGAGCTAAGCGAGCTTCTCCGTGTCTCAGTGTCTGAAGTGGAATGAGCGAGGCTCTCACACCAGACTCACCACAAGTCTGGGGAAATCATTCATTCATTTTCTTCTGCCACACAAAATTTTGTTACACGGCATCGGCAATTGGACACTTGGACAGGTGACGGTTTGTCTTGGGGTGGAGGATATCACTCTCCTCTTGTTTGGGTTAGATTTGTTCCCATGACGCTTGGGTGTGTGCTGTGCCCTTATAGACACTGCTCATCGATCAGCAAAGAAGAGGAGTGTATCTATTAGATGTGCTCGCCTTCACAGCTCAGATTCAGTGAAATATCCAACGCTACATAATACAAATAGACACACCACCCACACACCGCCTCTCCATGCGTGATTTCAAGCTGGATATTAGGAACAAATTCTTCCCAGAAAGAGTGGTGAGGCATTGGCACAGCTGCCCAGGGAGGTGGTGGAGTCACCGGCCCTGGAGGTGTTCAAGAACTGTGGGGATGTGGCACTGAGGGTCAGTGGGCATGGTGGGGATGGGCTGCTGCTTGGACTGGATGATCTTAGCAATCTTTTCCAACCTTCTTGATTCTGTGATTCAATGATTTTTCCCGCAAAAATATTTTGGCCTTAGCAGGCCTTCAGATTTTAGAGCTGATCTGTCTGCAGAATTCTAGTCCAACCATCCAGTTTGTGCCTTTCTCTTTTTCCCCAGCTACTCCACTGCTGGCTGCAGTGTTCCTGGGGTATATCTCTTGTGCTATCAGCTTTGGCCACGGAGCTTTTAAGATTCCAAGGGAGTGTCTCCTTGTTGAAGCAGCACTCCCTTCAGTCTTTGCTGCTTGCAGATTTCTCTGGGATGTGATGAATTGCCTCACTCAGCCCTGGAAAATGAACATATTCATCAGCATTCCATGTGCCAATAGATGTTAATGGTGGTAGTATGATCTCCCTAGGGATGGGCCTTTGCTTTGCTGCATCCTTCCCTCCTACGCTAGAAGTTACTCAAATTAGTTCATCTTTGAAGGTTCATCATTGATCTCAATCAGCCATTTTGCGCAATGCACCATTTACAATAATCTGTTCTTTTCCTAAACAGTAAATGGCAATTGATAAAGCATTGATTTTCCCACGCAGCATTCTCCACGGGTTGAGAATGTCATTGGAAGCCTCCAGGATTATGCATGGCTCCTCTGGCCTGTGCTGATGTGCTGGCAGCCATTACGTGTTACAGCTACAAGTGATGGCTGTTCTGATTTTGCCTTCTCCTTAATACATCCCCTTTGCAATGTCAGAAATTCCCACTGTGACCTAAAGGATTTCTATCTGCCAAAAAAAAGCCCTCATCTCTGTTTGGTACAGTGTTAGGACTGCTGTTTTCTCTCCTTCTTTTATTAAATAAATAAATAACCCTCCCCATGATCTGACACAAGCTCTGGCAACGTGTGCTGCAGAAGTTCAGATGTTACCAGAGCCAGCTGTCCATCCCCTTTGCCAAAAATTCATTTCCCAGAGCAGAGTCAGCAGAAGGGAACACACGCCCAGTCCCCCATCGTCTCAGGGCAAAGCCCAGCTTCAGCTGGAACTTGTCTGGCCACGACTTTTTAATGATAGGCAGCAGTTCTGATTAGTAAATGATCACAATGATTAACATTCCTTCTCTCCAGTCCTACGTCTGGGTCACGTGTGCAGACTGTGCATTGCCCTAACTGTTATCCCCAGCCTCTCCCAGCGTATCTGAGGGATGTCTCAGCAGAATACCTAAGTCAAGTTGGCTTTTATCCATTGAATCACAGAATTGCAGGGGTTGGAAGGGATCTCTAGAGATCATCTAAGCCAACTCCCAAGACCCACTGACTTCAAAAGTGGTTGCCCTCTTTTATTTTAATAAGCATAAGAGACTGAAAGTGTCCTAACATCAGATCCAAAGGTTTTTTGCAAGATTACGTTGTAGGTTTGAACAAATTGAAGACTTGAAGAACAGGTGGAAGCTTTGCAGACTTTTGTACTGCTAAAAAAAGGGTGCTTAATGAAAAAAGTATTGCCAAAAAAGGTTGTTTCATGAGAAAACCAGCAACATTTTCTGCTGTAGTTACGTAAAGAGTGTGCTTTTATGGTCCACAATGTAAGAAATATGACTTTTTTTTTCTTTTATTACTGCATAGGACACAAAGCCTTGAAGCTGACTGATGTTGCACATGGTTTTGCTGCAGGCCAGTGGCCATCCCCAGTGATACCATCAGGCCCTGCCCTGCTGCCGACCTTTCCTGCCACTTCTCACTTTCCATTTGTTTGCTTTCTTTATCAGCCCTGACCTTTGTCAATACACCCCTGGAAAGGTCCTCAGCACAGAACAGGGTGCACGGGAGTTAGGGAGGAGGCTGCAGCACTCTGTGAACTGTTATTTTCTGACAGAAAGTGGCTGCAGTCATTTACTCCTTGTCAAAGAGTTTAAAAGTAGCAATCTAGCTGATCCAGGTGATTTTACGAGGAGGTGGTGCCTGCCAGTTCCCATCATAGCTGCTGATTGCTAATCATAGAACTGATATCATTATACTGCAGATAGTTGAGTTTAAGGTAATTCCTGAAAGAACCTCGTGCCATAAAGACACTAGTTACTCTGAGAGCCTGAAAAATCTCAGCACTGAATTTTTCCACTCCAGGTTGGATGGGGCCTTGGGCAGCATGATCTAATGGGTGGCAGCCCTGCCTATGGCAGTGAGTTGGAACTAGGTGCTCTTTAAGGATCCTTCCAACCTAAGCCAATCTGCAATTGTGTGTTTCTGTGATTACTCTTACTACAGTTCACATTAGAGGCTTGGCTGTTAGGAAGATAATCTTTGGGACTGGGGTGAGTACAGAGTTATACATAAATATAGCACGTGGAAAATGCTCCACTTGGCATTCGTAAAGCTTGCCTTCTAGGAATGGAAGGGATGACAACTGCTGGTCACAGAGAGCAGGGTGAACATATGTTCTCTGTGTAATGTGGTGTTTTTTGTCTCATTTTGTAGTATTCAGAAATAGCACTTTTTTAAACTCACCATTTCACACATCTAAGTGAAACCTTAAAAATCGCTTTGGATAAGAAGGCAATGAATATGAAGTATTAATGATCATCCTTCATCCTGCTTTTCACCCTACTTTATCCCTTCATCATATAGACTCATGTTGCCCTAGAAGATGCACCAATGTCAGAACAAGACTTAAAATAATTCCAGTGATAAAGTGTCTACTGCAATCTTGTACAAAGAAGACTGCTCGAGGAACACATTACGCTTACTTTTGTGGCAGCAAATCATTGCCAAACCTTCCTTTGGCCAAACTCTTCTGCAAATACTGGTATAACAGTAAATATTTTATTGGTTCAGAGATGGAAGGGACCATTAAAACTCTGGTTACCATAAAATGTGACATTTGTTGCACAGCAGCTGTACATGTGCATGTTCCCATTGCCGTGGCAGATGCAAGTGTTAAGAGTGAAGTGGTTTCAGCCAACTGCCTGCTCACCTTAACGTAACTCAGACTGCTGCAGCATATTTTCACTCGTAATTAAGCTGCCTCAAACTGCCTTCAGAGCAGCAGTGACTGAGGGTGTGTATGGATGGATCGGCTGGCACAATCATTTTACCCCTCAGTAACCTGTGTAATGGCTTTGGTTCATGGTCTGTGTCTTTGATCGCCTTTTTGACTTCTTTAATATCACAAGGCATTATCAGGATATTCCATCGTTGGTGGGTTGCAAAGTCTCACTCAGCACCATTTTTATTAATTCATATTGTTAATGGAATCTTTCAATGGCACAGAGTTTCCCAGCAGAAATAAGGGATCAGGTCAGGCTTGTGGCACATTACCAGATGGAAGGTCAATTGTGATTCTTCAAATGACAATCTGACTTCTAAGGAAAAGATTATCCACCCACATTCATCATCCTAAATGCAATAATGTACTCTTGCACTGTATTGAAAACTATTTTTGTATTGAAAATACCTGAAATGTACCACAGCAGTATTCCAGTCCTACTGAAGCTAACTGTAAAACCCGTAACACCCTCTAGAAGAGATCAAAACCTATGCATACAAACAATTCCATTTGAAATAAATCCAAATTGCAAGCATATGATTCATTATAACTTGATTCTGTTTAGTGGAAATCAAGATTTCTGGAAGTCAAACAGTGTGTTTTCCTTTCTGCACTGTCCATTTCTCTTCAGGTATTTAGTCACTGACAGTCATGCACACGAATTTTAGGGTTAATGTCATGCTCAGCCCATCAGTAGTAAGATGGTAAGAAAACAAAAAACAGAAATAAAAATAAAAATAATAATAATAATAAAAAAACATTTATGTTAGACAAGACAGGAGAATTTATTGTCTGAAGTGTCTTTATCTTCATGTCCATTTTTCCTTTTTAGAGGTATATGTATAAACCATCATCATTATCATTTAGAATCAACCAAAGCCAGGAAAGAGGTTTGAAGGTCTGACTAAGGCTTCAGCTGCACAATTCAGATGGGTTTTGTCTTGATGATGGATAAATCCCTCACTGCTGGAGAATAACATCATGAGAGCATAAGTCAGGGAAATAAATTGTGACAAAGAGAGCCAGTGATAGATGACCAAGTGAGCAAGGGACAGACAGCCAGGGCATATGGACCCAGTTCTCAGCTCCATCACTGTCTGAGTATGTGATCATGAACAAGAAGTCTGTGCACGTCCCCTTGTCTGTAATGTCCATCAGACTATATGGAGTTAACACAGGAGCAGGTTAGTGTTCCAAAAAAGACTTTGAAATCTGCCTCGTGGGACAGACTGCAGTATAAAGATTTTTAAGACCATGCAGGAATCGGTCTTGGGATCATCTGTGGCTATTGGTCAGTCACCTCATGTGTTGGATTTGTTAGAGATGAACAGAAGGATTCTGTGGCTGCTGTGTCTGGAATTGACATGTGAATCTTTGTGATCTGATGTTCAAGTATACAATTTTTTGTAGTTGGGAAGGGTTGGCATGATGCCCCCTCCCTGGAAGTGTTCAAGATCAGGCTGGATGGGGCTTTAAGGTCTGGTGGGAAGTGTCCCTGCCTAAAGCAGCAGGTTGGAACTGGATCTTAAAGGTCTCTTCCAAACCAAACCATTATATGATTCTGTGATTCTGTGATCCTTGTAGAGCCTTCAAACCCCTTGGTCTAACCCAGTTTGCCTTCCTTTGTGCACCATACACACTAAACCCATAACTTCCTAGAATCATAGAATTAAAGAATCATAGAATTTATTGGGTTGGAAGAGACCTTAAAGAATATCCAGTTCCAACCCAATGCCATGGGCTGGTTGCCAACCACCAGCTCAGGCTGCCCAGGGCCCCACCTAACCTGGCCTTGGGCACCTCCAGGGATGGGGCATCCACAGCTTCCCTGGGCAGCTGTGCCAGGACCTCACTGCTGAATAATTTCTTCCTAACATCTAAATCTCCCTTCTCTTAGTTTAAAGCCATTCCCCCTTGTCCTCTCACTATCAGACCGTGTAAGAAAACTAGTCCCTCTCCTGCTTATGAGCTCCTTTAAGTAGAGGAAGGCTGCAGTGAGGTCTCTCTGGAGCCTTCTCTTCTCCAAGCTGAACAGGCCCAGAACTTCTGCTTTGAATAAATGTTTATCTAGAATGCATGTACTTTACTATATAAGCATTACACTACAGATGCCCTCTCTCTCTATATATATGCGTCTTTATATATGTTTCATTCAGCAACATGAGCAAGAAGCGCATGAAGATATTGCTGCCTTATATACGAGGAGCTCACCATAGGTTTACATGGTCCATTGGGCTCCAGAATCTTCTACTACTCTTAGTTTTTCTTGCCACTGATTGTAGTAGAGAAAGGTCTCGATCAAATTCACAGCCCCTATTGTGGTAAGCCTTCCTGTGTCACCATGAATTTAAATGACAAGTCTGCATGGGTTGCTAGTGTACAGTCCGTGCAGAATCGAACAAGCCAGCTGCACAATGCCAAGAATTGTCAAGGCGTGTGGTTTGAAAAACACTGCAATGTGAGTTTATAGCTGCAGCTCAGTTCATTTCCTGAGAGATAATGCTGTAGAAGAATAGACGCTATAAGGTCCCTCTTTATATGGCGGGCATTCATCCGTTAGGAGGTTTATTTCACTGGCATTCTTCTTGATGTCAAACTGCTAAACGCAAGGCTGCAGCACGAAGAAATTTCTGAAATTACTGGGGGGATAAACTAGCGCTTATAACATGCTTTGAAATTTCAATTGCATTCTGTAGCAAAAAAGCAAGTCCCCGAGTGCATACAGAATCCCATTCCACAAACCATCATTTCCTTCCTGCTGCTGAAAAATAGCTTGAATAAAATCCTACGAGTTTAATGCTGAATGTGTGTGCAATTCATTGCTCTTATAGCTTTTTTATAACCTTTTTTTTTTTTTAATTTTCTTAATAAAGAATTTAGCACTCGCTTCAATCAAATTTGCATTCAGGAGAGGCTTCATGTTATACAAAGTGCATTCATGTGCATCTGACAGTGAGCACGGCGCATCTGTGGAGATAAAGCATCTCAATCAGACTCAAGCTTTGTTGTGCTGTGCCAGGTGAATTTTGGAAACACAGTGCATGTAATTGTTTCTCACTGAGATGAAAAAACACTTTGAGGGCTGTCGTCAGCCAACAGGAGGTAAAAAGGAGAAGTTTCTTGGCAAGTGTCTGCATGGCAGTAGGGAGACAGTGGCTGCAGAGAAAGCCTGATTTTGCTTTTGTAAAGAAACAATATATCCCTTCTGCAAGAGGTATATGAGCTAGAAATATAAAATGAAGGAAATAAGTGAAAGGGTCCATACAATAGCAAGAGTCAAAAGACTCTGTGTACATATGCTCTCTTTTCCTGTGACAGTATATGTGTGTCTACGTGGCTATATGCACACAAAATGCTGCAAGCTTGCTAAAAATAATTGTCTAAAACCCCTGTCCTATCTCCTCAGTGGCCAGCAGTGGGAGATCCTACCAGCAGCCAATTCTTGAGCCCATTAAGAAATGAGACATCAAGACACAGCCCTTCTTCCCTCCCCATCTTGAGCTTTCTGCTAGAGTACATCTGTCTTTGCCATCTGACCTGCTGTGTAGCCCAGAGTAAGTGATATCTCCGTTTCCCTGCCTACATTTGTCCCTCCTGCATGGAGAGCATACTGTGTAAGGCCCTGACGTCTCTCCAGGCACACTTTGAGTCAAGATAATAATTCCATCAATTCAGGACCACGAAAATGTCTCATCAGACAGTTTGCACACAGCTTTATGGTTTTGTCATGACCCTCAATTCAGCACCAGTGGGCAGAAGATGGATGTACAAAGCCCACATTTATGTAGCAGCTCTGTCCCAGGGATATAGTAAAAGTTTTTGTCCAACCACCTTCAATGCAAGAACCTCTTTATTTTGTTGTTCTTTGGAACAGTATTAGGCAGGAGCTGATCTATTTTGAGTAAAAAACTCCAGTCCTTTCCATCATAGTGAGTTCATTCAGTTAAGCTCATGGGCACTTTGTGCTCTGCCCATGCTCACACAAGCTGTAGCTCCCTAATTCTGAGAAGGCACCTGAATTCTGAGAAGGAATGTGAAGAATAAGAACAAAATTCCTGTAGTGATTAGAAAACTGGAAGCCCACTTACCTTCCCTCACTCAGTTCCAGCATCAGGAAATGAAAACTCCCATTTCTCCTATTTCTTCTCTGACAGAAAATGAAGCAGTGCCTACCAGAAGGTGCAGAGGATTGGGACAGTACATGGTTTGTAGATATAGAAACCAGCAATGCTCTGCTCTTTTCCAAAAAATGGGAGGTACTATTTCATCAGTATTTACTTCAGATGAATAAATGTCAGCAATCTGTTCAGCAAAAGAGCCAATAAGAATGACTCCCATGGGCTGATCTAAAATGTTAATTTATTTCAGATGAAACTTACTTTTTTTACAATGTATTATATGTAGTGAATCAAACACAAACTCTGTAAAAGATTTTTAAAAAATCTTCTCTTGGTAAACCACATTCTTATGACTGATAATTTTTTTAACTAAAATTGATTATTTTGTATTTGCTGAAAAATTGGGCTATTTACATAGAAATGAAGACCTTCCATGACACCACTCACTTTCCTCAGTAAAAACACATAATTGCAACAAAAAAAAAAATGTTATTTTCACTAGATCATATTCATACTTAATATTTTATGTTTCAATAGCTTTCTATTTCTATTCTCTTCCAACTTGTTGGAAACACAGCCCATTGCAGGTCTGAAATCATTCCACCTTGTCACGGAGTCACAGAATTGTAGGGGTTGGAAGGGACCTCCAGAGATCATCGAGTCCAACCCCCTGCCAAAGCAGCTCCCTAGCCCAGGTTGCACAGGTAGATGTCCACATGGGTCTTATTATGTTACAGTGACAGAACAAGAGAATTTACCCAGCCATGAAATTCTCTTCCCCACTCCATTCTCCATAGCTTGTTTGCAAATCTTGTCTCCATATCATCGGTGTATGAAAGAGGCAGCAGCAAAGTCCACACATCACCTCCAGCTCTCTTCATCCTGCCATAATTCATGGTGGATCTGACTCCTGGCAATTCAAGATGAATTCATTAACGAACCAGGTTAAACAAACTCACCTGCACTCTGTGGAGTTCATAGCAGAACTGATGAGCTCACGGCCCTCAGTCAGACCTTCTGTGTGTAGTATAAACAGTTTGTGGTAACACTCAGACTTATGCAAAGTTATGTCCTTCTCTTGGAGATCTTAAACACGAAATGGTGGGCTTCATTCAGGAAGAGCACACAGTATTTCACAAGTGAGCTGAGTTTCTTTTCTTCAAAGTTATTTTGTCGCTGTCTCTTATCTCTTTTCCCTAGATTGCAGAATTTGATTGGAAGAGCTCTTCTAACTTCTCCAAGACACTGTAAATGTATTTTCTTTGAGCCTGAAGGTGGATGATCATCACTGTTCTCAGTCTGGCACTTTCTCCTCCGCAGTAACAATTTCTCCTCATGCAGAGTGGAAACGCATTGGCACAGCTGCCCAGGGAGGTGGTGGAGTCACCGTCCGTGGAGGTGTTCAACAACTGTAGAGATGTGGCACTGAGGGACATTGGTTAGTGGGCATGGTGGGGATGGGCTGAAGGTTGGATCGAATGACCTGAGTGGTCATTTCCAACCTTCCTGATTCTGCGATTCTATGATTTTTTCCCATAAAAATATTTTGGGCTTAGCAGATCTTCAGATTTTAGAGTCTATCTGCCTATAGATCTATGATTTTCCCCGTGATTCTGCAAACACAAACGGAAAGAGAACCAGGAGTGTCCTCCACCACCAGCAGGCCTGAGATTCCTGAGAGGGCCACAAGTACGGAGTAGCTCTTTATTAAGACTAATGGAGAGCATCCAGATCCAGACAGAGGGGGAACTCCATTCTTCGTTTTGGCGCGGGCGAGCGCTCTGTGAGCTCAGAAAACGCTGTTCCAACAAAGGCACCTGGCGGGGCAGCATCAGGCGAGAACGCCCGAGAAATGAACGTGCGGGATGCTGATGCCTTCCCTTCCACACGTTCGTTTTTTGGGCCCTCGGGCAGCCGGCGGAGGCGGAGCCCAGGCGGGCAGCCCCCGTTCCTCCCCCACCGCCGGCACAGCCCTTAACAGGTAACGGAGGAGGGGCGGCCGCTGCGGGGTCGGGCCGGGATCTGCTTCCTGGGTTTCCTTTCGCTTCAGCGGGGGCGTCGCGGGGATCGGGACCGCCGCGGCCGGGCTGGGCCGGGCTGGGCCGGGCCGGGCCGGGCTGGGCTGGGCGCGGGGTCCGCCCCGTGGCCGCGCCCTTCGTCCCCGTGTCCGCTGACGCTGTGTCCGCAGGTCCGAGCCATGGGGCCGTTGTGCTGCGGGGCGGCGGGGCGGCTGCTGAGGGCGGTCGGGGCCGGGCCCGGGCGGAGGCGGCTGCTGCTCAGCGCGGCCCGGAGCATCGGGGACCCGGCGGGAGGGAGCCCGGCTGTCCGGAGAGAGGCTTTGGCCGTCAAAAAGAGAGGCTACGACATCACCAGGAACCCGCACCTCAACAAGGTAGGTGCCGCTTGGCTGTGCCGGCTGCGGTGTCGCCCTGTGATGCGGGATTTTGGGTAGGGAACGGCGTGCGTCGGGGGTGGGGGTCAGGGAAGGGCTCTGCCCCAAAGGGCGGTGGGCATGGAGCAGGCTGCCCAGGGTATGGGCACTCCCACATAGGAGTGGGTTTGTGGAGCCAGGAGTTGGGTTCAGTGACGCCTGTGGGTCCTTTCCAACTTGAGACACTCTATGTGATGCGCTGGTGACTGTTTTGTAGGGATGTTGGCAGAAGGCACTTGGTTTGGGTAGCGGATGCCCTGACCCATCCGTATTTCCATCTGTGTCCCTCCTCAAGACCCAGCCCTTGGGAAATGCTCAAGGGATGTAGGACTACCTGTTACAGAGTGTTAAATTTGACAGTACTCAAGGCGAGTTGGAAGTGGTTGCCTCCTAAATAGGCACTGAGTTCGTAGCTGGTCACCTCGCTTCTCTCCATCTGCTGCCGCCATGGTGGTGGTAGCACTGGAAGAGCCTGGGTTGGCCAGGAGTGCCTTTGGCTTTTGTTTCAGTCACCCAGTGAATGAAGAGAGAAAAGTTCAGGAGAGAGCACTGCATAAAAACTAGTTGAACTAGTTGAGGAGAGAGCACCAATGCCAGTTTTGGTTCTTCTTGTCTTAATGCTTCTTTTCTTAGCATGTCTACAGCAGTTAGAATTCCACTACCAAAACAGCGTGTTCTCGAAGGATGAAGATAAATTCATTCTCAGTGTTGCTGAAAGCTCAATGCCGGTTTTTGTTTGTTTGCTTTTGATAAAACTAAAAGCTTTAGGAGGAGAGTTTTCAATGACATCCATACGTTGTATAAAACGAATCCCATAATTTAGCCTGACACTGCTTTTCCATTGCTTTCCATGATCTGAGAATCAATTGGGCATGAACTATAGGTTTATACAAATACATAATTCAAGAATGTTTGGTTCTACTTCATGTTGTTATAAATAAATACCAGTATGTTAATTGTCTTTAAAATCTGCAACTAGTAAGCATGGTGTTGATAGTTGCTGGGGCTGTGACTACTGATCTGCCTCCTGTGTCATCCTCTCAGCTGTAGACTGGATCACAGCTTCTACTTTGTGTAGCTGGTATCTCTGAGTGCCATGGCAGCATTCCCAGAGGACAGAGGTGCACGATGACGCAGGATTTTATAGAATATGGAACTACTTTATAGGCCGTCTGCTTGAATCATTACACAATAAATGTCTGCGAGGCTGAAGAGAAGAGGAATTGCCAACTGTCTCTCAATGCTGATGAATTACTTTTTCTTACGTGGTTTACTTATCTTGAGTGTCTGCCTTGTTTTCTTTACTGTTTAATTGTGGAGAACAACATAGCTAATGTTTATAGTGGCATTACATGTAACAGTTTGAACTGAAACATTAATACTTAGACCATTTTTCAATATAATCACAGAGTCACAGAGTTGTAGGGGTTCGAAGGGAGCTCCAGAGATCATCGAGTCCAACCCCCTGCCAGAGCAGCTCCCTAGCCCAGGTTGCACAGGTAGGTGTCCAGGCAGGTCTGGAACGTCTCCAGAGAAGGAGACTCCACCACCTCTCTGTGCAGCCTGTGCCAGCACTCTGTCACTGCACTATGAAGAAGTTCCCATGCACATAATGAAATGATAACATACAACTATGGGAGTCTAACACATTTCTTAAATTGATCTGGCTTCCACAGAGGGACATTCCAAAAGCTTCAGCTGAAATGAGATAGTTCAACCAGTTTGTATGCAGTCAAGCTATGATTGATGACCATTTGTTCTGCCTTGCTGCAGTGCTGTTAAATCAGAATTAGGGATCTTGATAGGTTTTCAACTGTTGGAGTCTCGTCGCACAGCAGTTACTGATTATGTCTCTGGTTGCTGGGGGTCACTGCCATTTGTCGGAAGCGGACCTTGCTTTCATCTAAGTTTTCATCTGAAAGCTGCTGTGTAGGGGCTAGTCCTCACGTCTCCCTGAGAGCCTCTGCAAATGCTTTTTTGGAAAAAGATACAGTTTTGCTGCTCTATTCAGTGTACTGGTTGCTTTATGGCTTTTGGGTGAAGTTTCAAGAGTCAGTCTAAAGCTATGAAATATGTGGTGGCTTATTCAACAAAGTTGACTGCATCCCTCCAGCAGAATCACAGATGGATTAATAGTATGAAGTTACTGATCCAAGTCTTTGCTTGACTGCTTTGTCAAAGCTGCTTTCTGGAAACCATTTAGACTTTGAAGTCACTGCTGCCAGGTCCTCTCTAATACCCTCAAATATCTGTAAAAGCAAGCTGTCTTCTGAGAAGCTCGTCTGTTTTCCAAACCTACCTGAGAAGAGAAAAGGAAAAAACTGGTGACGGACATAAGTTTGCAGTTGTTTTCATTTCTTTGCTCATTGTTTACGCTGTACTTAGCTAGATTTGTGCTGTAAGGGATACGAGCACTATAGTAAGCAGAGATAGCAAATGGTTCATGAATTATTTGTCTAGTCTGTGCATTGTGCATAAGATCTTTCTGACTAGAATGCTCTGGGGAAAATTTGGAGGACAAAACTTACTTTCACTTAAGGCAAAAATGGGTTATGTCCCTGGGAGTTGGTTCAGTTATCAGTTATGTCAAAGATTTCCTTTGCAACACTGGGGAAGTCGTGTGCAAGGAAATCATGCAGCTTAAAGCATGTGGCAGTAGGAAGATCCTGGGAAGACAGAAGCACCTACGCTTCCTCTGTGCTGATGAGCACGGTGCATGTTTCTGTACAACTCCAGTACTGCTCTTCAATGTGTCTTGGACTATTACAGCCCATATGATCCAAGGGCAGGTTGATTGTGGTCCTAAAAGGCAATAGCAGTTGTTCTCAGCTGACAGAACAGCCACAGAAATAACAGAAGGAAGAGTTTGTCGCAGGTTTTAATCAAGTGGTTCGTAAAGTAGTTCTTTTCCTGCCTTTGAACACTGCAAAATTGGAAATCCTAAATATTTTTTGAAAATGTCAGCCACAGGGAACTGGTGGGACCATTCCGTGGAGATCCAAGTGCATGTTGGTTCCAGAGGATTTGTTGAAAGCTTTGTCCATGGGCCAGGGCAGCAGCAGTACTGAACCCATTGGGACACAAGCCTTTCTTCAGCCTTGAGGAGAATTATCTTAGCACTCGGATCCTGTGAGGAAAGATGAGATGTGTCTTACCCACTCTGTAGGTTTTTTTTATGCATTCTGTATTCTTGATTTCCCACAAAGCATCAGAATGAGTTATCAAAGCAGAATTACCGCTCTGCTTCTGTAAGAATGAAGGATTGCTCTGGGTTCCTGCAGCGAGTGCTGAAATCTACTGCAGCACACATCACTGAGATGCAGAAGGTTTGTTTGTCCTTCAGCTTTGTGGGGATCAGAATTAAGCAAATCAAGGGTTCTTTGAATGTGGTGTCAGTAATCTGCCACTGCAGCTGAGACAAGTTAACACAGTCTTGCACATGGATGAAATCAGCCTAAAATTAGCTGGATCAGTGAAGTGATTGCATTTGAGCAAAATTAGCAACTAGTTCAAGGGCGGTGCACCTGAAATGTCTGCTGGTAAGGTCAAATCAAAGATGATTCTTCTTTCAAATTATTAAATCTTTTATCTAAACCCACATAGTTACATCCTTAGAACTAGAGTTTCCTGTTGACTGGCTAGCTATCTCAGTAGACATTTAACCACTGTGGTGGGCACAGGGATTTTGAGTGACTGTGTGACTCCCTGCATTTGTTGACTTCCCATCTGTTCACGTTTTACAGCATAAGAGCATGAGATGGGCAGAATTTAGAGATTGTCCTTTTATTTTTCAGGAATCTTTGTTTGAGCAAAGTTTAGAGGAGACCAAACATTATTTGTTGTTGTTTTGGTTGTGGTCTTCTTCTTTGTGGTTGCGTTTTTGGGGTTTGTTTCTTGATTTAAGAATGCTATGGGTTCTTTAAACACACTGAAACCACACTTGGCTTAGAGAGTCCCCACACAGAAAATAATGAAAGTGGGAGAGTGCAGGGGAAGGTGTCCTGCTTACCTGTGCTATGTAGTCACAGAAACACAGAGTACTCAAGTTTGGAAGGGATCTCTGGGTCCATCTGGTCCAACCCCAGCTCAAGCAGGAGGTCTGCAGCATATTGCTCTGGTTTAAAGTGTGACTTCAAGTGAATAGATTCAGTACATTCCCAGTCTCATTCCCAGATTTGTCAATGTCTGTGCTTAAAAAATAGAGACAAGGCATAAAATGTTTCATGATCTATAAATGAAATATGCTAAGAAAAATTCAAGGCATTACTGACAAGTAATGGTCTTATCTTTGAAGAGCTGTCCATCCTAAATAAAATCATAGGAGATGAAGTTCTCTGCAAAGTCATTGTCCTGGACCTGACATGGCCCTAAGCTGCTGGAGTTCAGTGAGCATTTGGACAACACTCTCAGTTGGATTTTGGGTGGTCGTGTGTGGAGCCAGGAGCTGGACTCAGTGATTCTTGCAGCTTCCTTCCAGTTTGGGACTGTGAGATAATAATTGTCATCAAATTGAGCCCACAGTAAGCCTGCTGGTGCTCCCAATATTGGCAGCAGCAGGCAGAAGTCCCTTTGCTTCCCCATCATTGAGCCCAGCCCCTCTCTTATTACTTCAGCATCAGGCAGCCATCTGCCTTCCTGTTCCCTTGTGTATCTCCTGCCAACACAGTTGCTCTCTCCTTTGGGATCCTGTGAGTGCTTTGAGTGTAGAGCTAACGTTTGAAAAGCTTGGAAGAGCGGAGGAAGCCTAATGCTGTCAAGGTGAGAGGAGTGTCTCTGCCTGTGTTCATGGGATCACCAGCCCTGCAAACATCAGTGCTTGTTTTGCCTTTGGCACCTGTAAATGTCATGAGGGGCTTGGCAGTATCTCTCAGGCAGGTTTTATTCATTCTGGGTTTATGCTTGTGGCCACCATAAGGCACTAACGGGAATAAAATGTGACTTGGACTGACATACTTGTTTGCCAAGCAGCTTATATCATAAAAATGCCTTAAAATTGCCTTTAAGTTGTGGAATTCTCTAGGTTTGGCAGCTGCCTATGCTGCTTTCCTTCTACCTTGTGGTTTTTCTAAGAGAAGCCTTAATTCTTACAGGTCCCTTGTGTTTTGGTGTAAGGGCAGAGCCAAGTCTGAGTGCTCCTCTTGTTTCATTGGGTGGGCTGAACTTTTTTGACACTTGAACAGGAATTGCATTTAAGTAATGACCTCTTCAGCCAATACTGTGAAAACTGACATTGGTGCAGTTAAAATGGATCCAGGCTGAATGTTACAGCTTGTTCAGCATTCCCATTTATTGCATCCAGTGAAAATGTATGGCAAACCTCTGGCTGATTGCTTTGGAAGCAGTCTGGATGTTGAAGGTATGAGTGAGTTAGGTGTGGGGGTGCTCCTATAAGCAGGTTTCACTCCACTGCTTCCAAGCTTTTCCCTGCAGGAGTAGCAGGACACTATATGCCACTGACATTAGAAATTGTGTGCTGTGGTACGTAGAGATGAGTCTGAATTGGAGCAAACTGATGTGAGCTAGCTGAGGGTGCTGGCAGGCCAGGCTCGCTCACAAGACGAAGCAAAGAGTAAAATATGGTGTCTTGGTTTTGATTTAGCATGTATTTGCTGTGCAGTTGTGTCCTAACAGAGATAGATCCCGGCAGATTTGTAGTGTTTTGTGTCAGAGGTTGACTTGGATCAAATTCAATCTTACTTGATTTTGAAAAAATGGAACATAAACTGAGCTCACTTTTGGCTTCTCTAGCGGCCACCTCCAGATTTACACTCGTTCTGCTGTTAACAGTGTTAACTCAGAGCTGAAAAAGAAAGGTAGGGTCTCTGAAGATGTAAAAAAGCAACCCAGCACTTCACCAGAATCAAGAAATGGAAACTGGTCAGCGACCTCATTGCTTTGATCTGAGTGCTGTGGAGTGAGGAGCTATATGCTCAGCATCTGGAGTATTGGGTCTCAGTGTGCAGTGTCTCTTCTTGTAGGGATTTGGGCTCTGATCCTTATGGCCCCTTCCAGCTTAGGGTGTTCTGTGATTCTGTGAACTGTTCCCTAGTGGATGGAACCTTGTCTTCTAAATACCTGAAAGACCTACAGACTAATGCCAGCTTTCTTACAGAGTTCTGCTTTAGTAGGAGCGCTTGGATTGTGATTCCTCTATTTAGGTATTATGCCGATAGTGTTTTATATAAAATAACTGTGCTTTGCCTCAGCTTTGTCACTTGAATTATGCTGAAATTAGAGAGGGTCAGAAGTGGGTTTCGTTGGGCTTGGGGTGGACTTGGGTAGGGAAGCTCATTTTATAAATTCACAGAATGACCTGAGTTGCATAGTTTGACCTTTAATTTACTCTGTCTAGTTACATACACTTTGTTTCTGTTCTATTTCATCTGCAGACATAACCAAGTGCAGTCCACAATTCCTGTAAATCAGCTTGTGTGCAGCATGCCACCAGATGTGAGGACTATAAATGGTACAGCGTATTTTGAAATTTAGAGCGCAATAAATGGGATTCAACACAATAAAAACAGTTTTTCATATTTATGCACAGCGGTAATATTTTTGCCATACCCTATTTATCCCTTCGCCCTCCCCTCCTCACACCTGTAAATTATTCTTAGGTCTTTTCTCTTTAAGAAGAAAATAAACCGGAATGTTAGTCATGTTGCCGTTCAGTAGGCACACTGCTGCTGGTCTTGTGGCCCCATGCTATTCCACAGTGACATCTAAAGAGATGTGCCTTGTGCCTGACAATGCCTGGGCTCTGTACATCTGTCTGCAGACCCAGTTTGAGCCCAGTGTGAGCGATGGCAATCGGTGTAACCATGGGTAGCCCATGAACTTGTAACAAGCCACTGCTCTCCATTGATACTCTATTGATGCTTCTTTGTGTTACTCTGCTGGTTTTAATCCACATCAAGGGAGCAAAGAGACAAATGGCTGTTTTAACTGCCCTGGAGGTTTTCAATTATAGAATCACTGTGGTTGGAAAAGACCTTCAAGATCATCCGGTCCAACCATCCACCTATCTCCAAAATTCCCCCCTGAACCACGTCCTTCAGTACAACATGAGCGTGCATCTGATTTTAGCCTCCTCTTGAGGCCTGGACACTTGCTATGTCTCTGCCCAGACATGACACTTTGATGAATGACTTAGATATTTTCAGCTTAATATGGTATCTTCTCCCTTAAAAAGCTTTCCCACTTAAAAAATATATATATATTATATTTCTGCAGTTAGCAAACACAAAGCTCGGCCATAAACTAAGCCAACCTGGTTCTGACAAAGAAAATAACACCAACACCAAAGTCATCTGTAGATCTGCCTTCTCTGCTTTGCTTCCCTTTGCAGCTCTTGTTTGCATATGTTGAAAAAGGGTCAATGTTCTGTGGAGCCCACAGAGATTTTCAGTGAATTTCTGTATTGTGTATAAAAGGTCAGCATTTCTTTTCTATGTGTCCAGCTTATAAAGTGATAAATCTGTTTTGTAATATGTCCATATGGATTAAATCTGTTCAGCCTCATAAAACACACAGTTAGGGCTGTACTGTGTTTTGCAACAGAGGAAGAAGTTGGTTATTTCACATACAGCAGTGTTAGGTTCTGGACAGGACATCTTGAACTTTAACTTCTTGGCTTAGCAAATGGATTTGTCACTTCTCCGGGTGGTTAAATTCATTACAAAAGCTATTAAGCTCTGTTTAATCTTCATTTCAAGTGTTCGATGTTAAACCTACAGGTAATCTTGACTGTGATTGGCTGCACATGAAGTAGTGCAAAATTTTGTCGAAGTGTCTGTTGGCAGGATGGTCTAAGCAAGAGCAGGGGCTGGATGGAGGGGCATGTATGTTAGTAAGCCAGCTGATTTAGATGGGGAGGAAGAATGTAAACAAAGGGATTTTGATGTTCATAGCCCCTCTTTCAGCAACTCTTTATTTTTTCTTATCCCCAACTAGATCAGATCAGTCGGTTCAGTTTAAAGGCAAAAAAACCTCAACCATATAAAAAAAAAACCTCTTTTTCTGGTGAGCCATTTCCTACCCTACCCTGCAGGTAACTGGGTGTGTTCATGTTGCCATTTATATCCATAGCTAATTGCTGATGTAAAACCACATCTTCCATAAATCAGATCCCCATATCACAGTTGCTGGAAGGGCAAGGGCCCCTTCTTTTCCTTTTCATGAAGGTGTCTAAACCTGGCCATAAAATGAACCAAATGACAATGGTTGCTAGATACAGCGCTAAGTCTGAATGCTGTGAAAAGCTAAATATAATCTAAAAATGTATAGGCTCTTCCCTACAAGAATGAATTCAGCAGAGCTGCAGGGACATGAGAAACACTCATAGTTCCACCAGAATAGTTCGGCAGTTTCAGTGGCTTCTGGGAGAGAGGTGGGGATTTCTCATGAGGACCTGAACAAAGTGACCATGACACGGAAAAGAAGAATTGAAAACTCTTGTGTCTGCCTCTAGTGGAGGGCTTGGCTTCGTGGGCAAAAGTGATGGGAAACAATGAATGGGGATCAACCATGTGTTCCAGATAGGTGTGTCTACAGAAGTTGTTTCTAAGCAGAAGTTAATGCTGATCCCGGTGCTGATGGCTTGCTTTCTGCAGAGCCTACTACTTTATACTCACTAGGGAATTTGCTGACATTGGCATCTTACACACTTCTCAAGTACACCATGTTCAAACACAAACTCAGTTGCTCAAGGAATAATAAAAGCTGTGGGAGTTTTTTTTTGCCTTTAAGATTGGAGCATTTTCCATGCACGTACCAGTGGGACTTGTCTCTCGTTTCACATGTGCAACAGATTCCTCTTAAGTTTGGTACACTGCCTAGGTTGTGATGTGCAGTGGTATTTATTAGAAGGAGATGTGTGTGACATGCCTTTCACTTCGTGTGCTGATGCCAGCAGCTTTCACGAGCTTATGGCCAGGGAGAAAAATGTTTGGTATTACACAGAGATCTCCCTGAACACTGCTGTTTGGTTTCTAAATGGCAGCGTAGGCTTAACCCATTGGAGGGCTTTCCACTGGCTTCACTTAGCTTTGCATCGAGCCTCGCTAGCATTGAGGAATGGGAGATTGTTTGGTCACAGAAGGAGAAGATTAACAAGAGTATAGTGTGAAATTCCACTTGTGATACTATTTATCTTGGCTTTGTCTGCCCAAACTCATCTTCCTTACAAGCAACAAGTGTTTTGTTGCCCTTCCAAAGCCAAAAGCCATTCTCCAGTATGCGGGCAAGGAGAGCTGAACTCCATCACGAGGAGTGCTGGACAAGAAATGAGTGCAGGGAGACACCACAGAGAGCTTGGGGCTGTCCTGCAGAATCATTATAGCAGCTTCAGAGTTACCCAAGTGCCTTTGAATCACGACCTTCCAAATATCCATTGTTAAGGGTAACTGGAATTTTGAAACCAGAGTGAATGCATGGCTGATGCTGAAGCTGGGCTGCACTCCCTAAACGCAAGTAGGTGTTTTGGGTTATGACTTCAAATACAGTTAACTGAACCATTTATCATATAAATAGAAAAGAGGTGATGCAAAGGTGCTGGAAAGGAGCAGCAAGAGCCTGGCTGCTGCTGGAAAATACCTCTGGTGCGCTGGCCACTTATTAAAACTTAATTGCATTTTAAAGATAAGCTTTAATGGATTTGGCAGTGAGAGAGCAACTGTAATCAGATCTCGTTGTTTTGTACCCGTGCCTTTCAGGTTGCTGTGCAAGGTCAAATGTCCCATTGACTGGCAGCTGTACTGCTCTGCTGGTAGGAGTGTAACTGGTGTTTGGCGGAGCTGCAAAATAAGTTTCCTACTGAAGCCAAATATAAGAAGTGTATGAGAATCCAGCAGTTTCACTACCTGCAAAACTGAAAACCCTCATAGCATTTATTAGGATTTCCAGCAGGGAAAAAAGGATATTAATCTTGTTTGACTTACAGAACCACGATACTTGCACTGCAATTTGTAATGCAGAGCAGAATTGTTTAATTAGTATTTCCCAAGGAACAGCAAATTCAGTGAAGTGGGTGCTTTCAACCTTTTGTTTTTGTCAGAGAAGGAGTGAAGCAGTGCAGTCGATATGTTCGATAGTGTTGGTGAAGGGAAGAAGAGCAGTGAGTGTGGTTACAAACTGAAGAAGCGAGGAGCAGCTAAAACATTTCACATCTTTCTCAATGTCTTTGTTTGGTTTCATTGTTATTTAATCTCTGACCTGTGGCACTGGATCGTACGTGCTTGTGGGAGGCATAAACCTTGGTCTTGTTGATAAAACAGTCACTCAGTCAGTCCACTGCTGGTTTTAATTTTCCTTGTATTACCAGGCTGCACTAAGGTCTGAGCTGATTGCAATGAATGCTGATCTGGGGCCCAAACCAGATCTACCTGAAGTCCTGTGAGCCCCTCCTCTTTCAGCTTCTCGGTCATGTCAGGATCTCAATAATTTCAGCCTAGGGGAAATTCTTGGTGCTTCTTAAAGAAAGGCTCAAAGATTAGTTTTGAGACAGCATCATTTAGATGTTAGGAAGAAATTCTTTACTCAGCAGTGAGGCCCTGGCACAGGCTGCCCAGAGAGCTGTGGTCCCCCATCCCTGGAGGTGCTCAAGGCCAGGTTGGATGGGCTCTGGGCAGCCTGAACTGGTGGGGGGGAACCAGCCCACAGCACCGTGTTAGAACTGGGTGAGCTTTACGGCCCTTTCCAACCAAAACCATTCTATGATTGCCACAAAAGCCCCCCCACCCCCAGCTGGCACTCTCTAAAATCCCAGCTCTGTTTCATATCAAGTATAAATATGTTTCATTCTGCTTATAGACAAATTATTGCTGTTGTAACTGATCTTGAAGTTTCTGTTTACAAGTACACGTTTGAAGTGCTTAACTTGTTTGGGTCCGGGATGTACTGCCCTATCAAATACACGCCAAAGTCTCCATGTTTTTCATCCCTCTGCAGATTTGGTGCAGGTTTCAGATAAATGCAAATGTGTGGTTTACTTTGGTGACAGGTGGATAGTGATGTTGGCTGCCACACCTGTTTGACTGCCCAGATTTCAGACTGTCCCAAAGGGCTTTTCCACAGCAAACTTCTGCTAGCTTGTTACGGTATGGAAGTGGGTATAACTGGGAAAGGTGGGATGGAGGATCACGGATCCAGCCTGGAACCTCTGTGGGTTTTGACTGCAGTAAGGTTGTTTTCTGAAACTAAGGGATATAAGTCAGATACTGTTTCAAATGCCATCTGGAGGGAGGGGGGGAGGGCGGGGGAGGTGGGGTGTGAATAGGACAAATTGCACCTTCTACCATCTTTGTCTTCTTCAGACTCGACATATTGGAAATAGAGATGCATGTTTCCAGGCATGAATATCACCCCTTCGTGTGCAATGGACACTTTGTCTCTTTCGTAAATTGGTCGCCATATCCCAAGTCCTAATCAGCTGCAGGCTGATTTGTAATGGTACAAACTGTCTCGTAATCACATAATCACAGAATTGCAGGGGTTGGAAGGGACCTCTAGAGATCATCGAGTCCAACCCCCTGCCAAAGCAGCTCCCTAGCCCAGGTTGCACAGGTAGGTGTCCAGGCAGGGCTTGAATGTCTCCAGAGAAGAAGACCTCACCACCTCTCTGTGCAGCCTGTGCCAGTGCTCCATCACTGCACTGTGAAGAAAATGTTTCTTTTTCACCTTTATTTTCTGCTTCTCCCTGCTGCAACAGAAGTGCAGAGCAGAAGACTGGAGTTACTCAGGCTCAGTTACTGTGATCAGTAGTAGTTTTTCCATACAAAAACTTGCTTATTTTATCACAGAAGTACTAAAAGTTTGTGGCTGAGAATAACATTTAAGTCTCTCTTATTTGGTTTATGCATGCTGTGCACTGAGAGCTCTATCACAGTGACTGAGAGGGAAGGGCAGGCAAACCAGGTTCCCCCAGAAGGGCTGAAAAGAATTGAAACCTATCTGAAGAAAATCTATTAATAATTCTTTTCATGTAGCCTTACCCTGAGGCAGTTGTGCTTCTAAGGCTGAACCTTAAAGATGTCACTGATGTAGTGACACCATCTCGATGCAGGTGATATTAGCACCTAACAGTGCTGGCTTCGCATTCAGAGCAGGTTGAAAGCATCTCCTATTTGCATGCCATTCATTTCTCAGGGCACAGGTGACAGGTACTATGCAAACACAGAAGGGAGACATCAGAAATCTTTCTGAGACACTTCTAACTTCACTGTAAAATGTATAGATTCATAGATTTATAGATTGATTAGGTTGGAAAGGACCTACAAGATCATCTAGTCCAACCATCCTCACACCACCATTCCTACCCAGCAAGCTACTAAATCAAATCCCTTAGCACCTCATCTAAATGCTTCTTGAACAGCGCTAGGGACGGTGCCTCAACCACCTCCCTAGGCAGGCCATTCCAGTGCCGGACCACTCTCTCAGAGAAAAAATTTTTCCTCAAATCTAATCTAAATCTTCCCCGGCGCAACTTGTGGCCATTCCCTCTCGTCCTGTCATTAGTTACCTGGGAGAAGAGGCTGACCCCCTCCTCACCACAGCCTCCCTTCAGGAAGTGGTATATAATATATATAATATAATTTAAGGTGCTGGAAAGCAATATGTAAAATGTTCTATAAACCAAGAGCTTACATTCTCCTATCAGGAGATGGTGTTTATTTGTTTTGGATTTACTGTCCACTCACAGATTAACTGCATGAAGACTGTAGCTCCGATACAGCTTTTGGACATTCATGGGGCAATGGGCAAAGCACATAGATTTTCATCCCCTAATGAATGATCTAGGTGGAAATGATGAGCATGCCTTGAAATGCTGCTGTGAGGGAGAGTAGACATGAAATTTCATGCTTTAGAGAGCAGATCTGCATGCTTGGTGATACACGAATACTTGATGAAAGAACAAGGTACTACAAGTTTTAAAGATATTATTGCTCCATAAATTAAGAGACATCACTATTTTATAGACACATCACTTGCATTGATAATTTTCTGTAAGTTATGCCTGAAGTGGAAACAGCACTTTTTTACTCCGGGTCAATTCCTTAACCATTCATCCTGCAGAGTTGGTTGGTCCGTTGCCATATCATAGCCCTTCTTATCTCTGCCAGCAGTGGTCTGAACCGTACCAACTGCTATGTCCCATATCTCCCACCAAATAGACCACACTTTATAAAATGAAAAGCATTTTGTCAAGCATTTCCCAAAAGTGAAGTGCAGAAAAAGCTGCACTAGAACTTACTTCTTTTCTTGTTCGTTAGGATGCTTAGTTAATCATTTAACATTTCTGTCTTTATTCTGGGACAATTTAAAACCTCCAGTCACACTGTGTATGTTACAAACCTTCAAGCATTTGAAGTAATTACTTTGCATTACTAATGTGATAGTTCAAGGAGAAATAAGGTGAGGTGAATGCTCATGCTTTAAGCTAGTGGGACAGAGAGCTGAGTGCAATTGCTCTTCCTGCTGCTTAACCATCTTACTGGGCTGATGCTGTAGCCAGTGATTTCTTAGAAATCAAGAGATTATTGGCCTCATTTTCCTCTCATTTTATTTAATGACACCTTCCAGCAAGCATCTAGGACTAGATCCAAAGCAGATTCAGTTTGATGGGAAACAAATGAGTAATTGCAGCCCTTTGCAGTAAAGTATTGAGAGTTGTTGTCTTATTGGCTTCATAATGTTTAAGAAAGTGCTTTGCCGAAGTGGGGCATACGTTTTTGATTTAGTATCCCTCTGCTGTAAGTCTATATACTTGAGTGTCTTCTGGCCAAAGTCTGTCTGAGAAGTGGCATTACAGGAGCACGGCTGGGTTGTAAAGTAAGGGGGATGCACTTGTGCTCTGCATTCAGAGGGAAGAGAAAAATAAAGAAACAATAATGTCGCTGTATCATTGAGTGCCAGACAGAAGAAAAACAACTGTAAAAACTAAGTAAACTTGTAGAATGAGGTTCAGACAACTTACACTGTCTCCAGTTGACATTTTCTGTACTGAATAAATAAGACTAAAAACAAGTAATAAATATTCTACAAAGTGACACAGTCTCTTCAGGTGCTACCGCTTTTAAGTGCTACAAATACACTCTCAGTAAATCTTGACATGGCATGATTTTTTTTTCAGTGATTCACTTTCTCCTTTTAATTCAAAAACATAATAGATGAAAGAAAAGTCACAACTCAGACCTGAGACATTATGACGGATCCTCATTGGTCCTATCCTGCATTCTCTAATACTAGCATAGGAGTTGGAGCTGTCCTGTAACTGAGTCTGAGGTATGACTGAGGGTGTCTGGAGCTGGGGTCTACCCAAAAAATGGAACTCAGACATTTCTTCCTCCTGTAGATGTGCAATAACTCAGAAATTGTTAGATGCTAAGTCTTGATTCATCTTGTCTTACTACAAAACTTAATATTCTGATACATTTGCCATTCTGTTTTCTACTTATCTCGTTCCAGTTCCCTTGCTCTTTGGTTTGGGAAGTTGGGGGAACCAGTCCAAAAGTAGCAGTAACAAGGAACATGGCAAGTGTTGTCTGCACAATATAACAAAAGGAATTAAAACCCCGCAATTATGGCAGACTCACACTCTTTTTGAGATGCTGAGCAGTAAGGCTGTGCGTTCCTTGATGAAAAAAAGTTGAGATCAGCAACATTGTGTGTTTGTTTTTTGATCCTTCAGGAATTGAAGTGCAGTACTTACAGCCAGGAACTGGGATATAGGAAGGTCTATGATCTGGTTTGCACGGAAATTCTCAAAGGCATGGATTTTCTGTGAGGAAAAATAAACTCAGAATGTTTGCCTCATTCTAGGCCTCTTCTAAGACAAATGTAGTTTAGAAATCGGTGGCTTTTGCAGAAAAAAGTAATTTTTAGTTCAGGTTACTTAGGTAAACTTTGCAGAGCTGCTTTCTTCTACTACAGGGAGAAAGAGGCATCAGAGCCACGCATACTCAGAAGTTTTTATGGAGAAATGCATAAATGGAATGGAAGGGTAACTGATTCTGTAGTCTTGCATTTAATAGAAAGCTGATTTAAAAGCAGTTGCACTGGTGCACTGTAACACATCACAACGCTGTAATCTGCTGTAAGATTTTGAAAAGTACAAATTATACCTCTCCAACGGGATTTGGACAGTTTTAGTATAACTTGGGTACTCATCAAAGTTGAACTTTACATGGTATTTCTCTGAAACTGCTTTGTTTCATGAGCAAGTACATGAGTGTGCCTAGATGATGATTTCTGGCAGATTCTGGCCTCTTTATGCTGAGTCCTAATTCACCCCTGCTGTTCTCTGAAATTAAAACCTTCTGATTCTCTTGCAGGAAGAGGTGTTCCTACTGCCATCTGCAAAACATCAGCATCTTCTGCATCTCGCTAAAATTCCTCTGACCTCTCAGTACTCATGAGTTTTATGGAACATTCAAAGGCATATTCTTATCTTCCATTAAACCTAGAGGTTAAGAAACTGAAGTCTTGTCACATAACCAATCCACTCAGTCAGCATCAGTTAATTTATGGTGTTTCTTATCAGCCATTAGTTCATGTTTTTTTCTTAGTATTCTGCTAGAGGAAAAATAATGTTTGTCTGCTAACCCGTTTGTGTATTAAACAATTACTTCGTGCACCTCTATATTTTACAATTAAAAACATCTCTGTTAAGCAATAGTAGCTTTGAAATGCTGAGTTTCAAACAGTACATTCTGGATGTGTTTGCACAAGCCATTTTCTTTTACATGTGTTAAATGTAGATCACGAGTGGAAAGGCGAGGGAAATGCATTCATAGCTTTAAGCCTGACTATACCTTCTGTGGGTAATTTGTAATCCTTCTGAGAAATCGGAAATATTTCATATAGTTAATACAGTCCTATTTTGAATATGAGATGCTTGTCAGAAAAGGATTTGAAGGTAACAGTTGGATTTATTATTTATTTATTTATTTTACCTGCAGGAGTGCAAGATAAGTTGGGAATTTAAAATCTCTGTCTTCTAATAAAATGAAAAGGGTAATGCCTAAAGCAATTTAATGTAGTGCTTGTATTTATATTGTGCCTGAGCTGGCTTTAAGCACTCCTAGGGCCTGGTTCTCTCTGTACACTTATTCTGGTAAACAGCCCAACTTCAGATTATTCCTGAAATTCAAATGACCTTCAGCAGACCCTTTTGGGAAGAAACACGTGTTGCCTTGTCTGTTGGCATTAGGTGTGTGTCTCTGGAAAAATGGTTGATGGAAAAGCATCTGAACCTCACAGGGACCTGCTGCCCCACAGCAGATATGCATGTAAGAGTTTACTGTGAATCTCTGACTGTCTGTGGTAGCTTTCTGCAGTCCCAGCAGCCTGATCACCCTGAAAACCTTCCCTAGAGGGCTTTAGGGGATAAATCCTCCCTAGGGACTTTAGGACAGTCGGTAAGCAAGCCTTGAACCCAGCTTTATGGCAGCACTTAGAAAAGACTGTAGAAGTCGGTGGTATTTCAGTTTCTGAAATCTCGTATATAACATTTATTTTATTCTATTTATTTACTGCTGTACATCTATAAAGCAACTGGAACCTCTCAGAATGATGAAAAGCTACAGTGATGCTTTACATTGGAGATGGGAGCAAACTCTGCCTAGTTTTCAGGTGTAAAATACCCTGTAGCTGCAGTGCAGCACAATTTGTTGGCTCAAAGATGACCCATTCTGTGGTAGTAGCCCTTTGCAGCAAATTTGTACAGGTATCGTGTGCCATCCTGAAGTCAAGAAGAGGATCATTCTCTTATGCTTTACTGATGTATTGCAGAGAGCAAAAGTAGAATGAATACACCTGGTCCAGCTTGAGGCTCTAGCGCCTCTAGTTGTTTTGTTATAAATTTAATGAGTAATACATGAGAATATAATTATGAGGTTAAATGCTTGCAAAAAATGCGTAAAGCAGGCCTGTGTGAGCCTAATGAGAAATAAGGCCAAGTGCAAGCTGTTACACATCAGTCAGGGCAATCTCAGATATGTGTACAGTCTGGGAGAAGTACTCAATGAGAGTAGGCCTGCAGAGAAGGACCTGGAGGTCCTGGTAGACAAAGAGTTCAGTAAGAGCTAGCAGAGCCCAGAAGGCCAACAGTATCCTGGGCTGCATCAGCAGAGGGGTGCAGCAGTGCAAGGGAGAGGACTGTGCTCCTCTGCTCTGCCCTTATGAGGCCCTATGTGGAGTACTGCATCCAGGTCTGGAGCCCCCAGTATACAGGTACGATGTGGAGCTGTTGGAAAAAGTCCAGAGGAAAGCTTTGAAGATGATCAGAAGGTTGGAGCACTTCTCCTGTGAAGAAAGGTTGAGGGAGCTGGGATTATTTAGCTTGGAGAAGGCTTTGGGGAGAGCTCACTGCAGCCTTCCAGTACATAAGGAGAGTTTATAAGCAAGAGGGAGAGTGACTTTTTACATGGTCTGGTAGTGATAGGGCAAAGAGGAATGGCTTTAAATTAAAAGAGGGGAGATTCTGATCAAATGTTAGGAGGAAATTCTTTACTCGGAGGGCAGTGAGGCCCTGGCACAGGCTGCTGTAGGTGCCCCATCCCTGGAGATATTAAAGGCCAGGTTGGATGGGGCCCTGGGCAACCTGAGCGGGCGGGTGGCAACCAGCCCATGGGAGAGGGCTTGAAACGAGAAGATCTTTAAGGTGCCTCCCAACCCAAGCCATTTTGTGATTCTAAAATGTAATTTTAGACAATTATTAGGTGTATTTCTCTCTTTTCCTTCAATTTTCTTGATCATTATCAAGCTCTAGAAATGATCCATCTTCACTACACATTCAGTAAGGCTATGCGGTCTGTCCAAGTTGCTGAGCAGCAGAACCAGAGCCCTGAAAACTAGAATTGGGATATTCTCCATGTGTATGAAAATAACAAAGGATAAATTTCTGCTCATGACTCTTTGTGTCTTCAGAAAGTATTCTGGAGTCTAGCAAAAGTGTGGGCAAATACGTAATTGCTGAGTGCTGCCCCTTGACTTTTTCAGAAAGTCAGGACTCCAGACTAATCATGGGATTACTTAAATATTTGGTCAGTACATTAACGTGCGGTACCTGATGGATTTAGCACAGCTATTTCTTTCAATTCAGCATTAAAAAGGAGATTGTCTGCTAATGCTGACAGTGTTCTGGTTTCTGTCCTCCTGGTTAAAATTAATTTATCTTGGATTAACAAGTGCTAAAGAATCACTTGAGAATAAATGGGTCTGTTGTTCCATAGTTTCCCTTACAGAGGAGATTTGGTTGGGTCCCACGGCAGTAGCTGGTGTGATGATGAACACGGGGAGGTGAAACCACAAGTGAGATCCCAGCAGTGCACACTCCCTGTTCTTTCCCTATGAGAACTTAAAATGTGGTGGGAATTTACAGTTAGGTTTAAGGTTTTAGAGACTTTCTATTCATCTGGCAACCATTTCACTTCGCAAGAGAAAAAGAGAAATGTTTTTTAATCCAGACATTTCTTGCCACAACTCATCTCATTCACTGGATCTCAACATAACAGTGATGTAATTGTTCACAATTTACCAAGTCTTCCAGTACGTCTAGAAAAACATGACGACATGCCTGATTTGAATTGAGGATTTTCCCTTGGAAATATTTATCTTCACTTTGTCAGACATCAAGTTTTGGTGGCACGGTGATAGAAGGGGTGCTTGGAACTTTTTGACAATTATTTGAGAATAATAACGTAAAAGCTCTTGGGGAAGAGATAGCCATAAGCCATTTGAAAGTGGTTAGTGGTTTCTGTGTTCAATGGCTACAAAGGTTTTAGGCTTGATTTCTGCAATCAAAATCAAATATGATGCATTGCTTACCTCAACATGCAGGTAATCTATCAGATCTCAACTGTTTGGTGATCACTGGCAGCCTTCCTTAGGATAGTAATTGACAAACACATCCTGACATTCATTTAAAACCACAGCTGACAGTCTGCTTTGCTGTGTGAGCTTCTCTCGCTGACATAATTAAATGCTTGCATGCATAATCTGGTTATGGTCTCTTCATACGGCCTTTGTAGAAGGAGTTCATTCCTGTCTCTGTAATGATTCAGTCAACACTTTCTGTGGATGACTCTGCTTTGAATGTTGTGTTGTACTAGATTCCTGATCAGGTAGAATATCTAGAAACCCCAAATAAAATACACATGGGCAGCATCTGTACTAACAAACTAAATGTATCCAAGACCATTCTTTGCCATAAGGCCGGGTAGCACAGTCTGCATACATACTGCTAAATTCTTCCCCTCCAACACAGCTTGTCGTAGTTCCCAAATGGCCAAGTGTCACCAATACAACAAATGACTGCTACAAAAGTTTTGGTTGTATTTTTGGGAGGCACCACGGGTTTTCGGTTAAAATGTTGTACGGGTAGTTTCTATGTTTAATAATTAGCAGCTGTTGTACATGTTTTTAATTATTCCTTCACAGCTGTCTTTAATATAATTTAATATGAAAACTGCAATTCTACTTTCGGTATTAACAGAAGCACAGTTTTGTTCTCATTAACATAATTCTTTTTAATCTCAAAATGCAGACTAGGGTTTTAATCCAGTGAATGATTTAGCTCTTGCCTGTAGTCTTTCATTCCTTTCACTACTTTCATTACTATTTCAGTTTTTTAGCTTGGAAACTTCATTCTGTCATTTTTGTTTTTTCACTTTGATGACCCCAGATGCTCATTTCTTCTGTTGCGTTCTTCTTGGATAGTAACTAGTGCATGAATCCCAGCATCAACTGCTTCAGGATAGAAATAAAATTTCTTCAAAACCTATATCTAATTCTATTTTTAAAATCCAAAAGTGCAAATGCATTTCAAATTGCCTCACTGTCCCTTATAATGTACTGGGTCATGCTTATACATCTATTTCTGTTACTTTGGAAGAGGGTGTACGAATTAAATCAAATTACTTGCTGCCTCTTCATTTTTTGTGTTACAGTGCCTTGCTTTAGTAAGGGTTACGCAATGGTGTCTCAAAATTTAGAATATTGAGAAGTGCTTTAATCCTTTTAAGTGATGAGGCCTGACTCTTCTCTGCAGTGCATGGTGATAGAACAAAGGGAAATGGCCACAAACTGAAGCATAGGAGGTTCTGCACAAATGTGTGCGGGAACTTCTTCACAATGCAGTGATGGAGCACTGGCACAGGCTGCACAGAGAGGTGGTGGAGTTTCCTTCTCTGGAGATGTTCAAGACCCACCTGGATGCCTACCTGTGCAACCTGGGCTAGGGAGCTGCTTTGGCAGGGGGGTTGGACTCAGTGATCTCTAGAGGTCCCTTCCAACCCCTACAGTTCTGTGATTCTGTGTCAGTACAACTCCACTTCCCCAAACCTCTGCATCTGCACCTTTTGTGTGGTCTGCATGACAGCTGCTTGCTGAGTTTCACACTAGTCTAAAGTTGAGTCACACTTGAAAAGCCCACATGTAACAAACGGGGATTTCCCACCGGCAAATTTTTAAGGAAATGTTTAAAAATTATATTTCTTGTGGGCTACCTCAGCAGTGGTGAATCATAAGGAATTACAGCCACAAATTAAAGCTTGGTTGAATGGTCTAGAATCAGCAAAAATTTCCAGTATTTGAAGAACAATTTGTGACTCTCAAAGTTTATTCATTTTTATTCCAAGTATGGCATAGTAAAACTCAACTGGAATGACTGACACATGCCAGGAGCTTGTAATTCTGATGCTTAGAGCACCAATACATATGGGTAATACAGAAATGGTTAATGCATTTGCTGAGTACTTGCAAGTGGAGGTTGTTCTTTTGGCCTGGTGTTTTTCAGCTTTCATAATAACCACTGAGGAGGTAATTGCAGATGACTTTATTCATTTATATTGATCTTTTTCATTTTCAAAATTTATTATTTAAAATTCACAGAACCACAGAATTGCAGGGGTTGGAAGGACCAGTGGAGATCATCGAGTCCAACCCCTGCTACACCAGGTTCCCTACAGTAGGTCACATAGGAAAGCATCCAGGGAAGTCTTGAATACCAGAGAAGGAGATTCCAGACACAACCTCTCTAGGCATCCTGTTTCGATGCTCTGTCACCCACATAGTAAAGAAGTTCTTCTTTGCATCGTATGGAACTTCCTGTGTTCCAGTTTTTGTCCACTGCCCCTTGTTCTGTCTCTGCACACCACTGAAAAGAGCCTGGCCTCATCCACTTGACTCCTGCACTTTAGATATTTATAAACAGAGATGAGATCCTCTCTCAGTCTTCTCCAGGCTGAACAGACCCACGTTACAAAATCTTTCCTCATACTGTATATGCTCCAGGCCATTTATCATCTTTGTGGCCCTCCAATGGACTCCTTCTAGGAGATCTCTGTCTTTTTTGAACTGGGGAGCTGAGAACTGAAAATAGTGCTCCAGGTGAGGACTCACCATGGCAGATTAGAGGGAAAGGGTCACCTTCTTCAACCTTCTTGCCATGCTATTTTAATACACTCCAAGATTCCATTGTCCTTCTTGGCCACAGGGATACACTGCTGACTCACAGCCAACCTGTGCTCCACCAGGACACCCTGATCCATCTCTTAAAAGCTCCTCTCCAGGTCAGCCTGGAGGCTGTACCTGTACTGGTGCATGCAGTTATACCTTCCAGGTTTAGAACTCTATAGCTGCCCTTCTTGAACCTAGTTAGGTTCATCTCCACTCAGCTCTCCAGTCTGTCCATGTCTTGTTGAATGGCAGCACAGCCTTCTGTTATATCAGCCACTCTTCCCACCTTTGTATCATCAGCAAACTTGCTGAGGGTTCACTCTATCCTTTTATCCAGGTTGCTGATGAAGACAGTAAACAAGACTGAACCCACTTCTGACCCCTGGGGAACACCACAAGCAATGGAAAGTGGTGGAAGAAATCCCAAATCCAAGGCAATTAGTTTGATGGACCTCCAAAAAATAGACCTGCAATAAATAATTGTATCTTCCTTCCAAAAAAATGGTCCTTGTCAAAGGAAATATCGTGGGTTGTGCTCAATAATGAGGTAATGGATATTGTGAAGTTAATGACCCAGGTTCTGAGAGAATTTGAAAATTAGCTCACTGTTGCTTCAGAACGTTCCCTTCATCAGTGGTTGGACTTTGCTGATTTAAGCTCTGTGTGAACACTGTAGAATTTTTGGCATCTGTGAGTCCTGGTCACTGCTAGTTTGGTGAGTGCCATCAAGTCTCCTTTCTACAAAGAAGGAATGTTTCTGTATAAAAAATGAATAGAAAGTTTTGGGACATTTCTGGAGACACATCACATTCATTAAACCCCCAAGAAAAGCCAGCTCTTATGCTTAGCAAGACTCAGTTCAGAAGCATTATCAGGTGTCTGGGGTGGGATTCAGACATATCTGGCATGGGAATGAACACTTTTCTGTATTTAACTTTAGCACTTCAGAGAGGCATTCAGTTCTTAGAAGCATTAAGCATTCTTCAAGAGGTGCTGCATTTTAGTTTCTACCTTGTAGGGTTTGTAAGACATCAGTTTTGACTGTTTATATGAGGGAAGCATGCATAAATCCTGTAAGGGCTGTTAGCTGGTTTCATATAAACATGTTGGTAGTGCAGGGTGTGATGGGTTTTATGTTGTTTCTTCCACGGTGCTTGTGCCTTGCCAGTCTTCTCAGTGACAGTTCACAGAGCCCCTTTTTGTAAAATCCTTTGCTGGTTGAAGAATTTCCACCATTCATATATGCATCCCTGTGCTCAGGGTGCTGTTTGCATTGTGCTACGTACACCATGCTCAAGCTGATTCCCTTGGCCATCTGTTGTGGCTGGAGCTCTGCATCTCAGTTACATGCTCAAGTCAGTGCAGGGAATTTTGGCCAATATCTGATTGCTAGATGTTGCTTGGCTCCATCAGCAGAGCTTGGCTGGTCAAGCTGACTCTGTTATGTTCTCCCTCCACCCACCCTCAGATTTGTTTTCCCCCATTCCACAGCCTGGAAACAAAAAATCTGAAAGTGAAGAAATCTCAGAGATTCCACTACTTCATTCCCAGTGCTCTGCCCTTAGGAAGTCCAATTCCCTCCTCACAATGAGCACTTCAGTGTAAAGTTTACTGTAGAGAAAGCACAAGCTTGTTGGTTTTAAGAATCAATTCCATGATGTGCAGCTGCTTGAGTCATTCCCAATGCTGTTTCAATGCTTTATGAACTACTAGAACATACTTTTGCCTTTTTAGGGGATCTGGTTACAAGCTGCTATTGGATACTTACAGAATTCCAGTTACTGCACAAACTTTGTGGTAAGATCCTTTGGCACACGCCTTGGGTCTGCACTGAATTGGCCTGGGAGCATCAGTGCCAGAGATGCCTGTGGAGAGCCCCACAGCGAGAAACAATATGAATGAAACATGGGAAACTTGAACAGAACTGGGGCTTCTTCCTATTCTGCCAGCAAAATGGTTCTTTCTGTCCTGCCTTCTTTGGTGTCTCAGGTAGTTGGGCAGTGTTACCACTTGGATATGTCTGTGTGTTGTGAATTACTTCTGCTGCCTACAGCAGCTGCATGCAGGAAATTGGGGACAGGCAAGCATGCATTGCTTGCTGTCTCCAGCAGCTCAGGGGCTGCCTAGCTTAAAGTGGGCATCATTGTACTTAAGAGAAGAAAGATTTCTTCTCCTTCCCTCTCCTTCCCCTCATAAGTTCATTGGGAACTCAGGTCATTTAGTACAACCATCAGCCCATCCCCACCTTGCCCATTAACCATGTCCTCAGTGCCACATCTCCTCAGTTCTTGGATACCTCCAGGGATGGTGACTCCACCACATCCCTGGGCAGCCTCTTCCAGTGCATTACTACTCTTGAGAAGAATTTTTTCCAACCTGAACCTCTCCTGGTGCAGCTTAAGATCATTCTCTCATCCAAACCCTGTTACCTGGGAGAAGAGGCCGACCTCCACCTTGCCACAACCTCCCTTCAGGGAATTGCAGGGGTTGGAAGGGACCAAAACAGATCATCTAGTTCAATCTCCTAGTCAGACTGAGTCAACTGAAAAACAGCTTAATCACACAGGAAGATCATGAAAAATTAGTGCATCTAAAGTCAATGACTTCTTAAAAGTAATTGATTTTCAACCAGTTGCTTAAATTCTCGTGGTAAATGAATAAGAAGTTTATTAATAGAGAGAATGGAGAACTGATACTAAAAGCCCCAGTGTGATGAAGTAGAGCTAGAAAATGAGTTTGAACTGTGCTGCTCTATGAAGTCAATTTTCTCACTTCGTAAGAAAATAAGAATTCTAAATTAATGTGTACAGCAGAACTCTGCAATGGAAATTACTTTTATATACCAGAGCTGTAACTTCAAGAGTACCACAACTTCAAAACATATTTAATAGATTGATATGATAGAATTTCCATACAAATAGTTCTTTGAAAGAGTAAACAGTACCGTGGCGGCACAGCTGTTAGATAAGCCTTCAGGGTCTTTTCAGTAATATTTGTATTTAAATTAAAAGGAAATAAATAAATCTGTGTAAAGTTTTTTTGTTGTTTTCTGAAGGAGATGGTGCATGTCTATTTTCCGTGAGCCTGGATTTAATTTAATGTGAATAAATAGTTGTGTTGTCACAGCCTGAGCTTGAAGTTTCCACATATTTCGAAGCCCTCTCCTTCCCAGCAGGCTCTGAGGGCTCATTATCAGCTGGTGAGAATGGCTGTGAGGCCAGCAGGTTCACCTTACAGCCTCAACTTGCTGCTCCATATGATGCTACTCCTGCATAGCTGTGGGAGCAAGCCCAAGAACTCACAGAACCACTGAATGGTTTGGATTGGAAGGGAGCTTAAAGATCATCCAACTCCAACCCTCTGCTGAGGGCTGGTTGTCCCCACCAACTCAGGCTGCCCAGGCCCCATCCAACCTGACCTTGAGCACTTCCAGGGATGGAGCACCACAGCTCCTTTGGGCAGCCTGTGCCAGGGCCTCACCACCTTCTAAGTAAAGAATTTCCTCCTGATAGCTAACCTAAATTGCTCCTCATTTAGCTTCACATCTGTGCTCCCAGTCCTTGAACTTAATCTCACGGAGTGCTTCTTTGCTGTCTGGATTTGCTGAGGAGTATCTCTGAGCCCTCTCAAATTGACTTTGATTTTGCAGAGAATGTGAAAGAAAATAAAATGGGAAGCTAGAACCAAGGATAAAAAAATGCTCGTTTGGGAAATACAGGGATGGAAAGCCCTGTCCCTTCGTTGAGCATTGTGAGGAAGTTTATACCTTGTAAATGGTGGAGATGGCATATGAGAGTGACCAGAGCACCATAGTGGAGTTGGGTTGGCTTTGGTGATAGTCTTCAGCGTTTTCCTTATAGTAACAGTGTCCATGAAGATACCAGTGAGAACCAGTATGACCAGCAGAGCTTGCCTGAAGTCTGAAGAGATGCAGCCCTGGTAAAGCGTCCGACAACTTTGACTCTAAAATACTTTTAAGGAACGTTTAGATATTGTGTTGAGGGACATGGTTTAGTGAGAACTATTGGTGATAGGTGGACGGTTGGACTGGATGATCTTGTAGGCCTTTTCCAACCTTGATGATTCTATGATTCTACAGTTTGTTTCCCCAGTTTGTCAAGTTTTCCATCCCAGATGACTCAGCAGCCCCCAGTGTTTGCTTCCCAGCTTCTTCATCCACAAAGCCCCCAGGCTGTGAGTGATTTCATCTGTCTTGGCTGTTTGTCACTGTGGTTGGGTCTTCTGGATTTTTGTGTATTTTTTTTTTTTTGTCCTTCAGACAGTAGTTGGTGCCTGAGTTATGGTTGCCATAATTCACTCCATTTGCAGCCAGGGAACTCAATCCGGAATTCTTTTTGTGGGTCTCAGCTGATTCGTGGCAGAGCACAAGAACACAAGTTTGGCCTGAAGCTGGCTGGGAATGTTCATCAGCTTTTCCAGTGGGACAACCCAGTGCCTTTGTGAATAGAAACAGCTAAAAATGCCCCTTAAGTTCAAGGTGAGAACTGAATTGGGGGTCTCACTTATTTATTTCACTGTTTGAAACATTTTCCTTCAAATAAAATCTCTTTCAAAGCTTTTCACTGAGACTTTTTTTGTTGATGCATTTACAACTTTTGGTCAAGCTGAAACTGTTGAGCTCCCTAGTCTTTGTTTCATTTTCTCATCTTTTTCAGAACGTTTTACTTTCAGTCACTAAGTACAATAAAAACCCTGCTACCTGCTGTTTTCTGCTCTCCTTCCTGTTGCCACAGTGCAGGGATTTTTATTTGAATAGCTCAAAATTAACAATCTAGAATAATGAAAAAGGGGTTTAAAATGTGGAAGAAGGAAGCAACCCATGTGTTTATATATTTTCAGAAAGAACGAGAGTGGAGGGAATAAAGTTTAAATTAAAAATCCAACCTTCTCCAAGGGATATATGTGTAAACATAAATTCACTGAACCCAACCAACTGAACTTCTTAGTAATCTGAGGAAAAGTGAGACAAAAGGGGAATATGCAAATGGAAAATTTCTTCCATAATTATACTGTCTAGCATATGTGACCTGGGGGTCCCATTGTGATAATTACGGTTAATTCACATACAGACACTGTTCCTCTGTCCTCTGCAGCAAGCGAGCAGCAGGAGATGGGAGAGGGAGCATTGGGCGACGCTTGGCTTTGGTTCTGTCAGGCAGCCGAACAAAGATGCAGAGCCGCGAGCAGCAAGGGTCAGCACAGAGCTTCGTCAGGATGAGAGAAGCTGGAGTGCTTGGTTCAGGTCACCTTGCAGAGCCTGCCAGGTCTGGGTAACAGTACGTTTTGTTGTTCTGGTGTTGGGCATTATGTTATTTAAACAAACAAAAAAAAAACAAAAAAAAAAAACCAACAACAACAGCAACAAAAATGAAGAGCCACTAAAGTTTATGATCCTGAGCCAGCCGACCTGCTCTGAGCAGAGGGTAGATGGCCTTCAGAGGACTCCTTCTACTTAATCTGTGTTTCCATCACACACTGATACAACTAAGGGGGATTCCACTTCAGTGAACTGCACTGTGGTATTTGGGGCAGTGCCTCACCTGCTGCCCCAACCAGAACAGCTGATAGGATAGAAAGAAGGGATGCCATCCAAAGGGACCTGGACAAGCTTGAAAAGTGGGCCTATATAAACCTAAGAAGGAAAAAGAGGGTCAAGTGCAAGAGTGGTGATTGTCCCCATCTGTTCTGCCCTCCTAAGGCCCCATCTGGAGTACTGCGTCCAGGCCTGGGGCCCCCAGCACATGAAGGATGTGGAGCTGTTGGAGTGAGTTCAGAGGAGGGCCACGAAGATGATCAGAGGGTTGGAGCACATCTCCTGTGAAAAGTGGTTGAGGGAGCTGGGCTTGTTTAGCTTGGAGAAGAGAAGGCTCTGGGGAGACTTCATTGCAGTCTTCCAGTACTTGAAATGAGCTTTATAAGCAGGAGGGGTACCGACTTCTTATACTGTCTGATATCAGTAGGACAAAGGGCAATAGCTTTAAACTAAAAGAGGGGAGATCTAGATCAGATGTTAGGAGGAAATTCTTTTCTCAGAGGGCAGTGAGGCCCTGGTACAGGCTGCCCAGAGGAGATACGGTGGTCGATCTCTAGAGGTGCTCAAGCCCAGGTTGGATGGGGCCCTGGGCACCGTGAGCTGGTATGGGGCAACCAGCCCATGGCAGTGGAATTGGAACTGGATGGGCTTTAATGTCACTTCCAATCCAAACTATTCTATCATTCTAAGAGCAAATATGGCCTGTGTTTGAATCTGTGAGCTCAAGCAGTTGAAAACTCCGATTTCTGCAGATTGAACCCAAGGTATTCAGAAAGTTTGCTTCTTCTCATTTAGTTTGACATTGATACTTTGCTGCTTAAGGGATATAAATGTAGGATTTTAATGTCCTGTGATGTTTATTTTTCAAGTGAGACCAAAATTAAACTACAACTTTTGGCAGAAGACGTATTTTTTTACAAACCTGTGCCAAGGAGAATTGTTGATTCGTTTCTCTTTCTCTATTCCTTAAACACAGAGCTCTCAGAATTAAAAAACCTGTGCATCTAACATCAGAGAGAGAAGCAGAGAGAAGCAAAATCATCACTCTTAGAGCTAGATCTTCACAGGTGGTATGCTCTTGAACAGCATGAAGTACTTTAACAACTTATTTTCATGCACCAACATCTCTGAATCATTCAGAATTTGAACCAGTGCGTGACCTGCTTTCCACCACATATATCTGGATCACCAGTTAAGATGAGAGTCTCTGTGGGAATGATGTGTTCTGAGAACAGCATCTCCTGGCATTGCTTTGTTTGTGTGAAAGTCAGGTTGACAGACTGCTGCTGCCATTTCATTTCTCACATGCACACAGTTAAAATGCTTACAGATAGCAGTTTCACAACAAACTTAATCCAGTTTTTGCAGCAATTTTTCAGAGTTGTTTCTGTTCTAAAATGTGTACATGGTGCCAGCTTTTTGGAAAGGTCATCAGGAAGCTTAAGTCATCAGCAGCTTGTTTTATACATAGGAGAGTGCAGAAGAACAGTGCTTGGATATCACCTGCCACTGGAAAGACTTTATTTCATGATGTCTGGACATGGACTTGTAGTGCTTGATCTCACTCAAAGAAAACCCAACCCCACACCATTTTAAAAATCAGGTTAGGTAGCAAGATTTGCCAGGGACTCCAATCTGGATTGAAATTTAATGTTTAAATGTGAAAAATATAATATGGTGCTCCTGTAAATGGCTTTTGCACCAGGACTGTGACAGTGAATGCATATACAGAGATCACAGGGGAACAAAATGCTATTTTTCTCTGAAGAATCCTGTTATCAGCATTCCAATTCTTTCATGTATTGCCTAACGTTTGTCCAGAGATGAAATACAAAGATACTAACCGGTGATTCTATCATGCAGCTGCTGATCGAAGTAGTTCACAAAAGAAAATAAGGATCTTGACACACATAAATAATGTGCCAGATCTGTCTGAAAATGTTGAGTTTTTAAGTATTGCTCAGTGTCAGAGGCTACAAGATGTTTTAGGTCCAACGTCCCTACAGTGTCCCATTTTATCAAAAAAGCCAAACATCTATCACAGTTTTGTCAGCTTTTATAAGATAAACTATGTGTGTGTGAGGAAATTTGATAAAAAGATGTCAAAAACAACAACAACAACAAATAACAAACTTTTAATTAAATTCTTATAGGAATTATAGGAATTATGGAGATGCTGAACACTACTAAAACCGGAATCACTAGTATATATCACCACTTGGGGAGCACTGGGAAAATGGCCAAAGGCATTAGAAATGGTCGAACAGCAAGGTGAGTTAGGTTGTGAAAAGATGGGGAGGCAGTCTGTGGGAAGCTGAAAGGATGGAAATGGAAATACTCCTAATCTCTTGCAGAATACTTAGAAAAATACAGCAAAAAAAATAAAAATCAGAAGGAACAACTAACTGAAGGTTTCAAAACTAGACCTGAATTCTTCAAATATATAATGAGCAAAAACTGGCCAGAGAGTCTGTAGGGTTTTTGATGATCACCGTATAAAAAGGAGCTGTTGGAGTTGCTAGGCACTCCGCTACAGAAACACCAAATTAATTTTTTGCATTGCTGTTTGTGATGGAAGAAACTGTTGGGACTGCCATCAGGTGGGACTGCCATCAACTGGAAAAGGAAAGTACAGGAGGTCGTACTCCCCCAGTGAGCAATACAGGCAGGATGGTAAAACAGACAAGGAGAAGGCTGAGCTACTCAGCAGCTGTTTTGCCTCAGTCTTCACAAGTGAGTGCCTGGCCAGCAGGGCAAGGGAAGTGATCCTGCCCCTGCACTATGCTGTGGTTGAGATTGAGATCTCACCTGGAGTTCTGCGTCTGGATGTAGAGTTCTCAGTACACAAAAGAGGTGGACCTGTTGGAGCACATCCAGAGGAGGGTCATAGAAATAATCCAAGGGATGGAACACCTCCCCTACAAGGACAGGATGAGAGAGCTGGGGCTGTTCTGTCTGTAGAAGACTCCAAGGTGACCTGAGAGCAGCTTTTCAGTGTCCAAAGTAAGAAACAAGGGGATGGACTCCGTAGCAGAATCTGTTGTGACAGAGAAGGGGAAATGGTTTCCAACTAAAAGAGGGGAGATTCAGACCGGATATAAGGAAATAGGTTTTTACAATAAAACTAGTGAAGCTCTGGCACAGGTTGCCCAGAGATGTGGTGAATGCCCCATCCCTGGAGACACTCAAGGTCAGGCTGGAAGGGGCTCTGAGCACCTGATGCAGCTGTAGGTGTTCCTGTTCATCATGGGGTGATTGGACTAAATGACTTTAAAGGATCTGTTCCAACTCAAAACAATTCTGAGTCTATGATTCTGTGCAGGCATATGGTACAACTTGATGATTGTTTGTGTTCTTCTGAAGGGTGTCGTAAGAGTGGCAGAAAAGAGGTAAATGCTTAAGTGGTTAAAGGCACTTTCAAGTTTATCTATACTGAGGGAAAAATAATATTAAAGCAATTTGCATTCACGTGGTAAATAAGAGATGAGGAGACTGCAAGCAGCCAGAAATATTCCAGAGTGCATTCTCTTTAAGATGACAGTATTCGCCCCCTGCATGATACATACTTGTTTTTCATGAATACTCATGGAAGTTAGATCAACCAGGCCAAGCCTGAATCTTCTATAAATCGACACAAAGCTTTCAGTGCCTGTGGTTCTGGGTCTGTATGTCCGTTTCTCCTGATATTACTCTGTTGTTACTAATGTCAGTAGAGTTGCTCCAGGTGTTGCTGGTAGGTGATATGAAAATCAGGCTGTTAATGAGAGCTAGGCACATTGTTTTGAGGAAAAATGTTCCCTTAGCTATCGCCAGAAGAAAGCAGAACTCATTTCCAAATGAGCCCAACTGTTGCTGACGTTTATTAAATGCTCTGAGAGTTCTTGCAGAAGTATCAGGGTTTATGCTGATCAGTAAAGGGACTCCCATAAGCCATATAGTCCAAAGTATTAGCTCTGTTAACTTTTTCTCCATGGATCCCTTAAAAGACTTACTTCATTAAAGGGGAGGGGACGTTAAATCACTGTCTTGAACCCAAGATCCTGTTGTGTTCACATGCAATGCAATTAAAGATTCAGGCATTCCAATAAGGCTCAGCCCACACTGATGCGAATCACTGAACAGGAAATGCTGCTAGGCAAGATCCTGAGCTTAACTAATTAATTTTAATTTATGCATTAAAGTGTTGATGTAGGCAACACAATGATTGCAAATGTTTGTTGTAAGACCACTAACAAATACCAACAAAATGAAATTTTGCTGTCTGAATGGGAAGGTTGGTTGCATTTGGCAAATAAATGTTTGCCTTGTCCCAGGGCAGTGCATTTGTAATTAAATGCTCATAATGACTCTTGAGGAGACTTAGGTCTGAAGCGCATAGTAACTTCTTGACTCAGTCAAGCACTACCTCTGTTGCACATACAGTCATAGGAATACATATTTTTACAACACACCCAGCAAATAATTTAAATAACACCCCAAAGTTTGGAATGCCCAAACCATCCTTTTAAAATTGTGTCCTTCCAATGGCTTATTTCTTCCCAGTACATTTAGATTAACCATACTAATTTCTGAATGATGGAATGAGACAGTGCTTTCAGGGTCAGCTGCTAATTTCACACTGCCTTCAGGCAGTGGTTTATCACCCACTAAAGAGACCTGAAGAAGTTTGTCTCTTGTCCCACCAGCCCTTTAAAACAGCTGTTGGCAGGAAGGTGTGAAGCTTATTTCTGGTTTTAAAGAGCTAGTTAATTGATGTCTGAGAGTGTTTGTCATTTCACTCTGTTTAATGAATTGCTGCTCCCAAAGGTGCCCTGTGGCTGTCACATCATTGGGAAATTGCTTTCTTACCAAACAAAAATAAAGGGTGAGAATTAAAATTTGGTAAGATTAGATTCCTCATAGTATGATAGAATTACTTGTGTTGGAAGGAACCTTTGAAGATCATCTCCTCTAACCTCCATGCCATGGGCAGGGACGTCTTTGACCGGAATACATATTATCATTGTTACAATTTCACTACTTTGAGTATCTACAAAAGAAGATTATAAGAAAATGCAGAGGGCAGTTAGCAAACATCCTTCCTGTTTTCATTGCCCGTGCCCTGGCTCAAAGCCGCTGTCCTGGCTGGTTTGCCAACAGCAGCCTCTTCTTTGCATTACCTGGGATAGCTGTGGGACCACGCAGTGCTCAGGGTGAGACTTGGTCTTCTGTAGATAGGATGATGTTTCCTCCTTTCTCTGTCCCTTTAGGCTTCTCGCTTCAGTCTTTTCCGAATAGAATTCTACTTTAGGATCTGCATTAAATATAGGTTGAAATAGATCTATCTTTTCATCCCTTTGCATCTGGGCTGTGGGAGGGTACCATTCCTCCACCCTGCTTCTAGACTGGGCTCCTCCAACCCTTGCTGACCTTGTGTAACTTACACAACATGTGTTTCTCTGTTACCCTATCTTTTCTGGCCTTAAGCACATTTTTCCTGTTTACAGCCTTCAGAAGACTCAGGATGTTTAAATGCACTCATATCTCACTGGATTTACCATGTGGAGCTTGCTGCAAACATTTCATACTTCACACACAGTACAGTAACATATCCAACAGCTCTGGCATTGAGTCCCACCCTCAATTATTCCCCCCATCTGCCCACCCTCCCTTTGTATTCCTTCGGGAATTTTGCTGTTACAGCAACCACGGATTGTTTTCTTGCATCTGAGTGTGCTCTCCTCAAGGCATAAGCAGATTATGTTCTGCCAATTCCACAGTTTGTTTCCTTTTGCTGATGAAAATACAGAGGTTTGTTATGTGCTGAAAAAGTTACATTTATATTAGAATAACACTCAGATTGTCCAGAAAGGCAGTTTCTACAGGCAGTTTCTTACAACCTAGAAGATTCAGTGTTATTCTGCTGTCTGGACTATCTCATCTGTGAGCTGCCACTTCATTTTTCATCCACTCTGAAATGAAAATGTAGGGTGTTTTCTAATTATAGGATACAGAAAATTTAACTCCTTGAACAACAAAAGATCTAGAGGTGATGAATCTTCGATGTCTTCATATTCTTTCTTTTCATCTAAAGCGTTGACATGTATCTTGCTAAAATACCTACTGCCATTGAGAGATTTCTAACTCTTTAAGAGTTTTGCAGCTAATACATTTCCTGTTACATCTACTTCCATAGCTGTGTGTGTGCTTGTATACAATTACGAAAGAAAGAATACTTGCATAGCTAGAACCAGAACAAGACATAAACTGTGGCCTCATGTCAGTATGATTTCAATTCTAGTGATATTAATGGGATGCTAGTGCATGCTTTTATGCATACATTTTCTGACTTTGGTGTCATCCTGCAGATAAATAGCTACTGCACCTTCTGGACACTGAACATGGGGCTGTGGAAGAAGTGATGGGAGAAGAATGAAAAAAGAAATTGCTGCAGCTTGTCATGAGCACAGACAGCAGTGTTCAGAGATTTGAAATATGCATTTGTTGTCCCTTTTCATCAACTTTTCCTTGAAACTGTTTACTTAAGAACTCTTCAGCTATTGCCAGGAATGCAGTTATCCTATTTTAGGCTGTATGAACTCAATAAAGCTCTGGGCCATTCCCACAGTGGGTGAGGGAGCGTTGAGCCGCAGTGCTGTGTGGCCCACCAAGTCCTGCAGGTATTTGGAAGAAGTCTCTTTGCTCTCAGGTGCTCACTCCCTCTGAAGTAATGAGCTGACACTTAAATGGATCTTCGTTATTTGGTCATAGAATCATAAAATCATTAAGGTTGGAAAAGACCTCAGAGATCACCTAGTCCAACCATCTGCCTACCACCAATACTGCTCACTAAAACCATGTCCCTAAGTACCACATTTCCATGTTCTTGAACACCTCCAGGGATGATGACTCCATCACCTCCCTGGTCAGCCTATGCCAGTGCCTGACCACTCTTTCGGAGAAGTTTTCTCCTACTATCCAACCCTCACATTTCTGTCAATTTGATGAACTGAATCTCCTAAAAGTACCAAAAATGGATTCCTCCAGATAATCTACCAAAATCAGCTGCACAGAGAGAGAGAGGAGAAGTTTTGACATAGAGGAGTTGGTGATAGACGTGAGAGGCAGATGGGAGAGAGAACTGATATAATTCAGCCTCGTTTTATACATGCCACGTGTTACTGGTGCTTGTGCTGAGTCACATATGCAACAAATTACACATTCATCACGTGTGAAAATACTTCAGATACAGTAAAAAAGGAAAGAAAGATTTCATACTTGCACAACGAAAGTACTTGCTAGTTCAGCCTAGTAAGCTATGGGGATCATAATTCTGTCACTGCTGTATTTGTATGCTTTTTGTGCACTTCATCGCCTGTATCCTGAACCTAAACAAACCGTCTTAAACTAAACAGCTCTGTGAGTGAACTCAATTCAACCCTCCTACCAGAAAGCAAGGCCTGGCTCATTAGTATCCTTATCAGATGGTGCAACATCCATTTATCTGGCCTATGTTCTTTGTACCAGGTCTTTTCTTATTACTATTATTAGACCAAAAGTTGGAAAAATATTAACAGTTTGTGAGTGGAGGGTATGAACCAAACCAGCCTGCCTGGAACTGCCTGGATCCAATTCGGCCCAGCAGCCAATACCAAGTGGGACTGAGTATTGGAACTGCAGCTTACAGGGCTGGATTTGTCTGGAATTTGAGAAACAAGCTGTTTCTTGTGCTTTCTTCACTCTGCTGCTTATTAAGAATTTGACCTTTTGAGAGGTCAGTGTATTGGTGCGCCCTTGAGTCTTGTAGGTGAGTATTTCAGATACATCTTCAAACACGTCAGCCCTGGAGGTATCCGAGGGAGCAACATCTCTTCTGCTTCTGGCTGACTTGCTGCTGCTGCTCTGTTGCTTTCTGTGCTGCACCATCCCCCGTCTCTCTGAAGGCTTTTTGTTGGGACCCAGCAGCTTGTGTCGGAGTTCAGCTGACTAAACTGCATTCATCTCATGTTGAAGTCTTTGTGCTATTTTGTCTCACTTCATTCAAGTGTTCTTCTGACTGATATTTATTTTTTCCCCCTCGTTCTCTGCCAGGTGAATAAGGGTCATCTGTTTATATCCATGAGTTTTTCGACCATGGCAGTACTTTTAAACAAGCAGATTTTTTTTTCTTAACAGTCACTCACAAGCTGGTGTCAACGTGAATGATTTAAAGCAGCCTGTTTGGGCTGGAATAGCAGGCTCCCATTCAGGGCACATGCCTAAACCGATTGCCTGCTGGGGGTCAGGAAGAGAATTCCTCTATCAGGAGTAGCACACAAAGGGCTATGAGCGTTTCTGAAGAAGGGAAAAGCTGGCATTCCTTCAAGGCACCAGCTACCTGTGGCTCTCTGGATAACATGCAACACCAGACATGCCAGAAGCCTGCTCAGGGACCAGTTTAACTCTGGCGTATGGGTTTACATCTCTTTGGCTCCCCTTTCACCACAGCATTTGTTATGCATTCTCCAGGAGGAAATTTGACATCCACCTCCTACCTGCTGTAATAAAGCCCCTCCGTTTGCTTTTGGGCTGGGTGAGCCCAGGGCACTGTGGTCTATAGCTCCCCACAGTGGGAGATCTCTGGAAACGCTGGGTAATGCTTCAGGCTCCACTGAGTTTGCAGGAGAGAGGTGGTTGGATTTTTTTTCTGTTTTTTTTCTTCTTATTTTTTTTCTTTAAATCATCTCTGTACTTGGCCTGTTTCACCCTTCACAGGATGTAAAATATGTCCCAAGTACTGAGTTTTATTTTTCTCAGCTTGTCTGCTAGGTTGAAAGCAGCAAAAAGACTTGGTAGTCTTTGTCTCCAGTTTGCGAAAGAAAAAATGCACCCCTCAAATTCCTGCTGTGCTTCTGGTGAGTGAAATCTGTCCTGAACCACAGCTGTACATCAGTAGGGCAGGCAGAGGAACTTCTCTTACACAGAGTAGAAGCACACAGTTATCTGCAAACGAGATACAATTCTTAGGCATCAACGAGGAAGACAGGGATATAAAGGTAGACTCTGGTTTTCTTTAGGCCAGTAACCTTGGATAAGGCTCAACTCAAATGAAATTGTTGACATATCTTTCAGGTCAGGCCTGCTTCTCTGAAGAGAGAGGGTGAAATTCAGGCTGGATATGTGAAAAAAATTCATCTTAAAAAGAGTGGTGAGGCATTGGCACAGACTGCCCAGGGGTGGTGGAGTCACCTTCCCTGGAGGTGTTAAGAACTGTGGAGATGTAGCACTGAGGGATGTGGGTTGGTGCTCGTGATGCTGATGGTTGGACTAAATGATCTTAGTGGTCTCTTCCAACCTTAATGATTGTGTGATTCTCTGAAGAGCAGTGGGTGCTGATGAGAGTGCCTGGAGAGATATCTCAGCTCCGAGACTCCATCCTGGGAAGCAGCTATGCAAACGTACTTGGGATTTACCTTATGGTGTTCAAGCTGGCTCCTTGTATGACCATAGGATTTGTGACCACAAAAGAGAATGAGGGGAAGATGATGGCAAGAAGGACTGTGCTTTGGTCAAATCCTATGTCCTGTGATCTTTTAGCCAGCAGGGCAGAAGACAACCAAGAGAGGTCTTGATGAGGAGATCTTTACATGTGGAGAAGCAGTGCACTACTTTATCACTGAAACTTTTGAATGCATAAAGGAAAACAAGCGTAGACTGAAAACACCTTTCTGTAGGGCTGTTTCTGGTTAGTTGCAAACTTAGACATTGTGTGCCTCAAGTCATTATTTCATTTCTTTTACTCGGACCATATAGGTATATTATATAATGTCTCTGTAATCAAGGAAGGGGAGTAGAATGTTTTACAGACATGAGGGATCAACCTTTGGTATCTTCTAATACGTCCAGGCTTAAAATAGCCTGAACTATTTACTGAATACATATAATGGTGTTTAATTCAACTGTGATTTCTGCCCCATGTTTCATTGTTGTTATTTTTTTCCAGACAAGTTAGAAATTGAAGGAAACATAAGCATAACACATTCTTATCTTTTTATTACAGAAAATGTATTAAATAAATGTGTGGCTTATGTCATATGACGATTTTTGAAAAGCAGAGTGAGAAGCTCTAGAGGGTTTGAAAAAATCCATGCCACTCTTTCCCAACATTGTAAAAGCCAAATCAGTGCCCTGGGAAGTGAATTTTGCTAATATTTGCAGGCTGGTAAGGGCAGACTGTTGGCACAGAGCTGGGTGTCCAACCATTTACTGCTTCACGAACTCAGTGCTGTAGCACAGGGCTGCAATAACATCGTTGTTGCAAGCAGATTTACACAGATACACCCAGAACAAACATTTCCTGTCATTTTTTATCTCCTTTGTTAGATACAAACACAAATGTCTCCAAGGACAATCAAATGAGAACACTTTGAAATGAGCCCAAGCAGTAAGCAAGTGCATTAACATGCAGGACCCTATTTTATTTTTCCAATTAAACTCAATTGTGTTCTCTGACCTGCATTTTAAATACCGAATGTTTAGTGAGATCCCTGTATTTCCCCCCCTCCCCTGCCTCCTTTCAGACTTTGTTCGACATGTGAATAGCTCCATTAGGGAAATGTGAAAGCACCGGACTACGCATTGACTTGCTGTTCTGACATTCCAGAGGGAGATGCTACTAAGCTGTAAATTACAGAATTGGACATCGTTGATTTGAATTCAGATTTGGCCTGAAAAGCTAGGTTTAACTGTTTGACCTGCCCTGACCCATCTCTGTCTTTTGTTGGGGAAGGTACCTGATTCGCTTGCAAATTCCTTCCTGTGACACTGCATACAGAAATCTGAAGAATTAAGATGTTTTAGCCCATATCTCTCGCTTTGCTGATGTAAAAATCATTTTGCTCCCCATCATAAAGTGAGGCTTCCAAACATACTGTTGGTGCCTTTTCTTTTTGTGACAGTGTCAGAATTGTAGCTGCAAAACACCGTGTTGTTTATAAAACCCATGAAACATGATTAAAGCTAATGTTGAATACAAGAATGAAAGAAGTATTTAGAGTTCCCTGAGATGGGTTTGGAAAGTGACAGGGTAGTAAGGCATGATTGCAGGGAGAAGTATGATACCCTCTGCTTGAATCACAGCATAGCACAGAGCTTTGCTTTCACAGGACAGAGCTGATGCCAGTGCTGGTGGGTCTGAGCTGTGCTAAACACAGCAGTGACAACCCCTACTTGGAGAAGGAGGTGTAATGAAGCACTGAACTGGGGGACGTCCCCCATTTCCTCAAGTGAGATTTGGGTACAGAAAGCTTCAGGTCATTACTGCATTGCAATAAAAACTACAGATCTTTAAGTTCTGCTTCCAGAGGAGGAACTGATTTGCAAGGGAGCTGTCAGAGGCGTGGAGTATTGGTAGCCGTGATGGGACTCTGCAATGAGCAAAAAGTCCTCTTTAGACTCTTCAGGAGAGTCTGTTGTGAAAGGACAAGGGGAAATGGTTTCCAACTAAAAGAGGGGAGATTCAGTAGGTTGCCCAGAGATGTGGTGAATGCCCCATCCCTGGAGACACTCAAGGTCAGGCTGATGGGGCTCTGAGCACCTGATGGAGATGTAGGTGTCCCTGTTCAGTGCAGTGGGGTTGGACTGGATGGCCTTTAAGGATCCCTTCCAACTGAGAGGATTCTGAGTCTGTGCTAACGGCTGTACCAAAGCTTAAAGGAATGGAGGGTCAAGTAGGCAGAGAAGATGTACTAGAAAAAGATGTCCCCTGACTGCCTTCCCTTAACTCATGTTTGCTTTGTTTCATTATTTTGGAGATATTTTTCCATGCGTTTTTTATACTTTTGCAAAATATTGCTTTGCATATTTTGAACGTAATATAGAGCAATGATACAGTGATTTCATTCACGTGCTGCCTCCCCACTGACATTATTCACCCCTCTCCCCAGGTCTCCAAGTCTGGGGGGAGTTAAGCAATCTGGTGGATGCTGCTGTTGGTGCTGAAAGCAGTGATTCCCCTTCCAGAGTATACTGAAATTGAATAAACTTTCCATCACACTCATACATTTTGCCATGTTAGAAGACAGAAGCTGAGAAGTTGTCCCCCTAAGCTGCTATTAGAAATTAAGATGCTAGCATTGGTATTTAGAGAGGTCCTTTTAAATGCTCCCTGGATGTTTTAGGCTCAGAGTTAGCAGTGATTTTGAAATTTAAGCAACAGAATGTTGCATTTGCTCATTATACTTGCTGATGGCAGTGAGTTTTGGAGGGCTTGTGAACGCATCAGAGGGCAGAACGAGAAATCATGATAAACTGCTTAATCTGGAGAAATTATGTGGAAAAGTGTATGTGCAGTGTTGATTTTGTGATAATTAACAGTTTGAGCACAGGATGAGGAGAGAAACACAATTAGAGAGCTGTTCTGCAAGAACAGATCAGGGGAGGTTATGATGGATCTCAAACCAAACACAGACAACAATGTCATACTATTGTGAAAGAAAGCAGTCCTCATACTGGGATGTATAGACTGTGGTGTCATTTGCAAGACATGTTTAGTAAACCTCCTGTCTTTGTCCTCTGTGGTTGAGCTGGGGGTCAGAGCCCGTAAGGAGCTGAATGGCTTTAAACTCAAAGAGAGGAGATTTAGGTTAGATGTTGGGAAGAAATTCTTTCCTCAGAAGGTGGTGAGGCCCTGGCACAGCTGCCCAGAGGAGCTGTGGGTGCCCCATCCCTGGAGGTGCTCAAGACCAGGCTGGATGGGCCCTGGGCAGCTTGAGCTGGTGGGAGGCAGCCAGCCCATAGCATGGGGCTGGGGCTGGGTGGGCTGTAAGGTCCATTCCAACTGAAAGCCATTTTATGATTCTGTACAGGGCACTGTGTTTGTAGAAAGATGTGGTCATTCAGTGAAAGAGTAAGGATGACATGACATTGGTCTTCATATAAATAAAATGTAATAACATAGTGGGATGAATTGCATTTGGTAGCTGTGGGAGGCATGAGTGGAAGTAATGAGCATCACTGCTGTGTTGGATGAAGGGAAAGTCATTCTGGAATGAACCAAGTGGCCAATACGTAATTTGTAATGTAGGAGAATGTTAGGAGTAAAACAGAGGTCTGTCCAAGAGACAGTGTAGTTCATCTTGTGGTAGGGGATTGAACAAGATGACCCTTTCGTGCCCCTTCCAGCCCCCTTGTTCTCCCTTCTGTTTCTGGGACTGAAGGACAGCAATTTTGCATCTGAGTGGGCCTTAGACCCCAAGGGTGGGAATGAGATATTTTAACGGAATCAAAGTTGGAAGGGACTTTTAAAGATCATCTAGTCCAGCTCCCCTGCAATAAACAGGGGTAGCTTGAATGGAGGCCTAAGTGAGCTGGAAGGAAATGAAACCTCTCCCAAGGCAATGTAGTAGGGAACGTGATGTCTTCGGGTAGATCAATAATCCTTCTCCCCACCTCTGAAGAAGAACTAGTTCAGGCAAGCAGAATTAGGCAAAATATAATTGGCTCATGATTGCAGAAGTGTCCAGAGATCTCCCTCCAGTTGTATTTCCTACCCTGTCCCACTGTGCAGTGACATTATGTGGGATCTGCAAATAGAGAACTGCTGGATTTGCCCCTTGAAGCATTCAGCTGGGGTAGCTGCAGAGGGGATTTGCTTTCATAAAAGCAGCACGTTCAGTTAGAACTATAGAGTTCTTGCTGCTATCTGTGGATTTATGCTTACACTAAAAACACAGACTGAGATCAGAAAGATGGAAGTTTAGCACCCAGAGGAGTAAATTCCTCTTCAGTGATTGCCATAGCCCTTCTTGTCAAGTCTGGGCTGTATAAGCAGCTCTGAGCACTTGCTTTCTCTGTCCTTCCACGCAACAAACAGCAACATTTTTAACCAAGGAGAAAATTGGAAACAGGTCACAGTTTACTTTAGCAATTAAAAAAAAACTTGCTATTTATGCAGAATATGAAGCAATTTGGGCTTTGCACAGCAGGGAGTAACTTGGTAATTGCACAGTGTCATTTTTCTCTTGCTCATTTCCAAAAACAAAAAACAAAAAAGACAGAGATGATTTGGGACTTATTTTGGCAGATAGGACACCTGTGCTTGCTTCCTGGGATTGAAAGAGAGAAAGCGAATTGGAAATTTCAGTCTCAGACAAAAAAAAATAAATGTCCAGGGGATAAGAAAGTGATGCTAATAATTCCAACGTGATGCCATCATGGTGTGTATAGGCTTGAGCACAGTCCAAGGAGCTTTAAACTCCCAAATACTAGTTCAGACATGTTCGTATAAAAAGGATAGTGTGCCTTAAGCATGAATAAAATGGATGGGGGAAGAGTCATGGGGATCATTTTGAGTCAAACTTGTTTTTAATGAAGCACCTCCAAGTTTTGCCACTAACTTCAGTAAAGTCAGATTTCACCCCATGGAAATGATCCTCCCTAGAACTAGAAATAGGCTGAACTTTTATATAGGTAGGTGGAACTTTTCTCTCATTTCTGTGAATTTTCCAGGTTTGCTTTGGGAGTTAAGTTATGCAAATAAATTAAATGGGAAAAAGAGTGCATGTGTGTGCCTGCATGTGGTTTTAAAAAGCATGTTGAATACATTAACGCTGAATGAGAGTGGAGGGAATTTATAAAACTTTTTACATTCTACTAATTCCTGAGCTACGCAACAGATGTAAGAGTAAACCAAGTGGCACTGGTAGAAGAAGCTTTTTGCAGAGTTCCGTTGACATCTGGCTACAGTTAAGACATGCCTTTTTAATTCAAAATGAATACCCTTTCCAAATATGCAGTCCTATAGGCTGTGAATTGGAAAGGGCCTATGTTAGCCAAGGGGACTGTAAAGAATAATGTTTGCTATTGGGAGAAGTGTTCAATAACTTGCATGTTATGAGCTTTCAAATTGCTTTGGCTATGGATCTAAGCATTGCAGTGATGAGCTGCACAGAATTCAGAAGGAATCCAAAGAGAAAAAGGGAGAAAGACTCTTACTGCAGAGAATCTCCTCTTGATGGCTGTCTTCTGCTGAGATGTGAGCTGCATTGGACTGCTAACCCAGTCCCTGCCCAAGCGTCCTGGCACTGATACCTCATTTGGAGACCAGTGCAGAGACCTGTAGCCTTTGGACAGGGCACATTCTTCAGCAGGGCTTGTGAAGGCAAAGAATTTACTATTAAAGAGTAGAACAACTCAGAGAGAAAGAGACTACACAAGACTCTGTTTCAAGGCTGATACAGGCTTTTGGCATTAAAACATTCAGCCTGTTTCTGTGGGACAAATCTGGCACTCCTGGTGAATTTTTATTCCATTGGCTTCCTGGCACCATTTCTGTGGTTTTGCTGTGATTTGCCTCCACATTTGTCCCTATCTCCAATTTGCAGCTGAGCTGTGCTCTAAGGAAAGTCATAAATCCTTCACATCACAGTTTTTCTTTGCACACAGCATGGCTGTGACACTAGGAATTGAAAAATAGTTACCAGGTCTTGGCAGCGTGAGAGTTTCTCCATGTTTAATACAAGTTCAAACGTATCATTTATCTGTGCTCCGAATAGCTGTGTGATACTTGCTGTGTACTAATGCAAGGAGCAATATTTATAACAAACTCTCCTTACGGAAAGTTTGAAGTCTGCATTTTACACATTTTATCTCATTGCCAACCACCTTAAACAAAGTCCATAACATTTTTTGTCTTGAAGTCCTGACATCCTTTGCCTTCTGTGGCAAATTGCCTGTCCTCTTATTTCTCTTACTGCATTTTCACCAGTTGACTTCTTGTTCCTCCTTCCTGATGTTTGACCTGAACCTTGGATCCTTCCACAGGTTGCACTCAGTTTGTCTGCATGTCGTCAACTGTTTTCTGCATAACATCTCTAATGTGGAGTCTTTTTTTTTTTAGGTGTTGTACAAAGGGATGTGGCTTAGTGGGGAAATATTGGTGGTAGATGGACGGTGACTGGATGATCTTGGAGGTCGTTTCCAACCTTGGTGATTGTATGGTTTTACAGTTCTTGTGCTACGATTTTCACACAGCTATCATTTCATCCAGGCTTTTTTATTGTTCTGTATTTGAATTAACACAAAGCATTTCAGCTTTGTTTCATGCATTTCTGAGTGCTGCTATTATTTCTCCACTTTTCTGTAGTGAATCAACGCAGTCTTTGCTGTAAGATGAATTCACAGTTTATCATCATTGCTTGAGTCTTTTTATTTTATTATCAAGGGGTTGACTCCCAGCTCAAAAGCAGCCTGCAACATGAGCCTCAGTCATTCCCTTCTTACATTTTGTTTTTTCCTCTTGTTCCCCCTACGTTTGGAAAAACTTTGAGAACCACCAAAGCTGCTTTATCAGTGACCTCAAAAACTACCTTCCAGCCTATTGATACATCAAACTCACTGCTTCTCATGCAGATATATATTTGTGCTTTCCTGCAAGCCTGCACCAGTCATCACTTTTTATGCCTTAAAAGCTATTTGGGGCATGCACTTGCTCTGTTGGTACCACCTCCAGGACAACTCTCTCCTCACCAGCTGAGACCCTCAGGTGCTCCTGGAATTTGAGAAGAGAAGGAAGTTTGCAGATTATTTGGTAGGCTCCACCTGTGTACCTCTGAGCCCTGACTTTTGGGAGGCTTTCTTTAACCTTTTGTCCAGCATGGAAACAATGAACTGATTCCTCTTTCATTTTAGGGAAAGTGCTGTAAACCTTTAGCCTCTGACCTCCCTAATGAGCTGTGCTGGCAGAAGCATGCACTGTGCGTGCTTCTCAGTCCTTCCTGCAAGGCAGAACTAAACATCCATATCTGGCTGCAGTTCCTCTGCAGTCTGGAAAAAACTTCCCTTTGGTGCAGTAAAATGGAAAACTCATTTTGCGTGCTTCAGCCAAAGACCATGAAATTCAGCTTGTGAACTTTGCATGGCAGCAGCGTTGGAAAGCTGAAGTATCTTTGTGTTGCAGTTAAATGTATATGGAAAGTGAGCTGTTGGGGGAATTTAGATCATATTGAACTTATTATTCACTACATGTCAGATCTGTAGGATCACGATGTGTTCACAAATTTTGTGAATGAGTGTAATAAGACTGAAGTACAACCTCCCTGGAGATGGAGTACTGCTATGAGCTGCCTGTACTCTTTGGTACAGTGCCATTCCAAAACATCTCCTGTGCAGGATTAACACTTGATGAGGCAATCCCGGTGTGATGGGGTGGGAGACATTAAACCAGACTGAGCCCCAGCCACCAGACAGGAGAATATGGGGAAGGAATCTCCCTCTTACAAAAGATGTCTTTTTAAACAGAACCATTAAAGTTGGAAATGACCGCTAAGATCTTCAAGTCCTACCATCAACCCATCACCACCATAAAATTTTATACAAGTTATACCAGACAGCAGAAGTCTGAGTTTCTTTGAGATCTAAGAAGGATCACCCCATAACAAATGACATATTGCTGATTTTTTTTTATTTTTTATACTTTTAGAAATTAATAAGAGAAAATATATGTATATCTTCAGGGATTCAAATATCTGATTTCTGAGCATACAGATTACTTAGCACTTGTTTAGACCTTTGTTTTCAATGTCTGTCTTTATTTCTATTTCATGCTAGTATAAGTAGATAGAATAACATATGTACTGCTGTAACTAGCTATGTCTGGTTAGCCAAATATATATATATAACAAATGTTGAAGGGAAATGTGCCTATTACAGGTAAATGCCGTGAAATTGCTTTCTAGACATGCGATGATGCCTCCAGCAAAGAAACACAAGCTCTTCCTACATCCCCAGTTTCCTCTTTAGGGCTTTCCCCTCTTTATACCAAATGTGTAATTCTAATTTCAGGGGTTTTAGCGTGGAGAATCATTGGCACCACATCACTGTTAGCATCACACCATTATGCCTTCCTGTTAGATAAACAGCACGAAAAGGAACAGTCGTATTGTGTTATTGTCAGCTCTCCTTTTATTCTGCCCTGCTGGGTTTCTGACTATTAATTCTGAGGGCTACTGTTGCATATGAGGTAGCTAATGATCAAGTAATTTATGCTAATTACATGCATCCTGTTGCTGGTACTGCATCCCAATTACGTGAAGCAAAGCAAAAGCTCGGAGCATTTCTTACATGGTGTTCCTTGCTTTTACAAAGAACAACATGCCGTCTTTTTCCCTCTGCTTTACAGATCCATAGTGTCTGTTTGATAGATGTTCCTGTGAGGAAGCATTCCTTGGCTGTCTGTTACTCTGTGCGTTGATATTCCTGCACTGTTCCCCAGCAGGCCCACTTATTGCCAGCACTGGCACTGTGAACTTCTCTAATTTGCACCACATGCTCAGGTGGGAGTTACGCAGCCCGCTGGGAGCAGCCTGATTTTCTCTGCAGACATTTCAATGGAGCCATAGGCAATAAATCAGTGTCCTGGACCGAGGGTGTTTTTCTCTGAGTCACTCACAATAAGAATTCAGCTAAAGATCCTCTGTGTTTTAGCTCTGAGATGAATGTCATCCTTGAGGAAAACTACTTGCACAGAAGTATTGCTTTAACATAACAAATATTTTTGGGCTGACTTACCAGCTTGACTGCTGATGTGCTGAGAATACTGCGAGCTTGTGGTGAGGATGAAAGTCATGCTCATCAATATTGCTCTCTTGTGTCTCCTGCCTCTTGTTAACACTTGTTTCCTTGGGACAGAGACTAATGTTGGTTGGTTTGGTTTGATTTCCTTCTTTTACAGGGCTGTGATGCGTGACAGGATCCACTCTAAAATAAATATTTTTGATGGCTTGTTCAAAATCCAGAACAAACCATGGCTATCAAAAAAGAAGATGCTCCTATTTTTCTATTTTGTCCACACCTGACTGTCTGCAGTGCTTCAAGCTCATTAGATCATGCTGATATTAAGAAGTACTCATAAGGTCTTCTATACGAAATGATGCCAAGCTGTTTCTATAAAGGATGTCTCACCATTGACATCTTTCATAAGGAGAGTTTATGTTCATTAATTACTTAAAGCAAGTAAAATATTGAAAATGCTATAAACCATAGCGTTTCTTCCATGTTTTCAAAGGAAAGTTCTACTGAGAAATGAATAGCGTAGCACACCTCAGATTTAGATAATAAATGACAAAGGGAGGGAGGTGGATTAAAAGGCAAGAAAGGAAGCACAGGACTCGTTCTCAAAAGAATTATGTGTATGGTTGACATAGTGTGTCAAATGCAAAAAGCTTTTGTGAGGTCAGGAGGCCTTCCTTGCTGGTGTCTGGAAAAGAATGAAGTCAGAGAAGGAAAGTTTTCCACAAGAGACAAAGAAAATGACCGTGAAGAAGTCTCAGACATGTAGCGATAAAAACAATGGGAAATAAAACTATCTCTTCATTTAAGACATAAAAACAGAACAAAGCAACCAACAAAAAAATTAGGATTTGAAATGAAATTTGAAACAGCAGTAGAGATATGCTAAGGGTATGTTGATACCTAGTTCCTATCAGACTTCCCCAGTTATGCCTTTGTAAAAAAATTTACCACAATATTCCAATTCTGTAGAGCTCAACAAGCTTTAATGTAAGTATTCCATATGTATATACAAGAGGTGTATGCATGAGTGGTAATGCGTGTCCAGGATGGCACAGGCTGTCCAGGGTGGAGTCACCATCCATGGAGCTGTTCAGGATCGGTGGAGGTATGGCACTGAGGGACATGGTCAGTGGGCATGGTGGGATGGGTTGATGGTTGGACTGGATGATCTCAGTAGGCTTTTCCAACCGTCATGATTCTGTGATTTTGTAGTGGCTCACAAGCGCTACCAGAGTCCAAACTGGAAGCATTCTTCTCTCAGTCAATGTCAGAGTGGGAACTGCATTCACCACTGGCGAGTTCCATTGTGATGAATTAACCGTGGCTTTTCTTTTGTTGTGGTGGGAGCACACAGCTCTGCCCTCGGATGGAATGTAGGGGTTACCCTATGGAATTCTCCCCATGCCTTTCAAGCCCCTTACCACGTGTGACAGGAGGAATCAGATGTGCACTCCAGGGCTTGTTCAGAGGCAGCAGCTCAGAATTCTGACCATCTGTGAAGTTCCCTTTCTGCCTTTACTTGGCAGTTTTCTCGTCTTGGAGTTGATTTTGATATAAAGGAGAAGTGTGAAAGAGAGTATTCACATTGCCATTTGTCCCTCAGGTACAGGCATGCCTGGATGAACTCCTGGTTTGATCCAAAGACGACTTTTCTTCCTTTATCCAGCATAAGGGAATTCCTCACCAGCTTGTTCTTGCAGTAGCCAGGCCAACAATGACAAGAATGTGGAAATCAACCAAGCAATTATATTTGCAGTGGTGTTTAACAGTATTCCTTCATCTGAAACAAATCAGTTACAGTCCAATGAAACCTGCTATACCTAGTGCTAGTACATAATGGAGTCCTTGTTGTGTATTTCCAGATTGTGCCAGGTCACTTAAACAGGTTCAGTGAGAGGCAAGAGGAGAGAAATGTTACGTTTTGTTGACCAGATGCATAGAAACCTGTGTATCTTATTTAAACCCCTTTCACATAGAAAAATCTGTCGTTTTAGTCATGAAACTATTCTCCAGGTGCTGCAAAACACTGTAGGTATGAAGTCCAGGAGTATAACTTCGAATTAACTGTGAATGAGAGCAATAATCACTGGCAGTGGTAGGAAAAGCCAGCTAACAGACAGAATGAATGGGAGTTACCTTGACTTTGATGGCCTCTGAAATGCTGCTGTATCGTCTGTACCAGTGGTATTCAACCTGTGAACCCTGGGTGCCCAAGTGCCTATATGTTATACAGCAAATGATGTGCTTGGCATTTCATTTCCAAAAAAAATCATTTGCTCCATGCTGAAAAATCTTCAGCAACCTACAGATCAATAAATACCACCCCAAAAATGTGGTGTTCTATGATAGATAATCTTATAAATCTCGTACACAATGTGAAGCAGTAATTTAGAATTGTAGAGTCATTAAGGTTGGAAAAGACCTCTATGGTCATGTAGTCCAACGTCAGCCCATCCCACTGACCACGTCTCTCCATGCCTGTTCTCTACAGTTCTTGAACACCTCCAGGAACAGTGACTCCACCACCTCACTGAGCAGCCTGTGCCAATGCCTCACCACTCTTTCTGAGAAGAAACATTTCATAATATCCAACCTGAACCTCCCCTGGCACAAATTGAGGCCATTCCCTTTTGTCCTATTGAATTTGGAAAGCACGCTCCTGTGATCCTCAGCTCGCATCTAGAACAGAATTTGGTTCTTCATGTTCCCTGACCTAAAGAATCAGCTCCTTCTCTTGAAAGTGGAAGGCCTTAATAGTCTTAGGCTGTGCTGCACAGAAAATCCTTCTTGTTATTGAAATGAGAGGGACCACACCTCTTCAGCGTTTTCATTGACAGTAACTGTTTACAGTTAGGGGAGTGAGCTGCAGTTGGTGTGGCAGTGTCCATCCAGCAGCCCTATAGTTAATGCAGTTAATGTCTGCTATTGCAGAATTTGTTGTTTGAATTATTCTGCAGTCTGTGCAATTCTCTTTAAAGTGAAAACACACTGATCCAGAGTGAATTGAACTACGGGATCCTAAATGGGAGAGCAATGTACTGTACTACAGTAGCAAATTTTCATGGATTAATGGCCAAATTGTTGTCTCATGAAAGTGATAGCAAAATTCCTGTAGGCTACAAAAGAGACAGGACTTTAATCTAAGGAATGGTTCCATTTGAAGCATTCGAGTGTCTCCCCAGAGCCAATTACTAAATCAGAAGCACCATAATAACTGAGCTCAAATTTATTTTAGGACAAGGAGATGCAGCCGGGAGGGCAGTGCATGCTCGCCGTGTGATTTCTATGGTGACTTCGTTACAGAACTCAGCCCCGGTCTGTGTACAGTGCAGACAGCAATTCTGAGATGAGACAAAGCCTGAAAGAGCTGCATTGTAATTGCTGAAAAGAAGCTGTTTCCATCAGCCGTCTCATCAGGCAGCTTGGCAGTGTGGAAGCAGAAAGGTCTCTTCTGGTTACTGACCTCCACTGTGCTCTCTTCTTTCGGTGCCATCAGTAGGCACTACCTGGCTGTGCTCCAGGCTCAGAGCAAGCCCCAAGTAACCAAACAGTTGCTGACAAAACCCACACTCCGTAGAGTGTCTCTACAGCACACCTTAATATCTGTGTTTCTTTTACGGCACAAATGCATTCGCAGGGCTCCGTGTGAAAGCTGTGTTATGTATTTCAGTTTTTCCCTTTTCCTTATCATCGTTAAATAGAAGAAATCGACTGCTAGAGGCCTTCCCAGTACTGGGTTGAGCTGAGCTCTCAGCGTCTGAGGGTGAGGACCTTGGTTATCCACCAGGCTGTGCATCCACCAAATCCACTGAGCCCTCTGGATGAACCGAAGCCCTTTAGTGGGAGCAGCTCCTTGGTTACAGCATAATGCAGCTTCCAGTTGGACTAAGTGGCTCACTGGGGTGAGATGAGCTGACTACATTAACAGGCAGGAAAACTGATTTCATATTTTCTTCTTTGTTTTCCCAAAGGCTTTTTCTCCTTGTCTGGCAGTCTGAATGTGTATCACAGGATCACAGAATCGCAAGGGCTGGGAGGGACCTCTGGAGATCATGAAGTCCTACTGCCTGCTAAAGCAGGTTCCCTAGAGTAGGTCTCACTAGAGAATCTTGTGCCATTTTTTATCATAGCTGTGAATGTATTTAGCCACTGCAAAATTAAATCTCTGAACTCAATGTGTATTAGAGAACCATCCTACGAACACTTGTTTGATGACCTCAGTAGATATCTTTCTGCATCTATAAGGGCCCCTGGAAAATATGGCTCTGTTTTCATTAAGTTATAATTAAGTTTTCATTTTGAATGAATAGATTTGATCCTTAATGCTGTTTTTTATTAGAGATTGGAAAAGGAAAATGAGTTGTTGTTTTTTTTTTTTTGCTTGGGTAGCCCAAGCACGTGAAAAAGTACTGTACCTGCTAGCTAGACTCACATCCAAAGACAATAAGGTGAGACACTTCAGATTAGTAGAAATAGAAGAATTTATGTTTGGAAGAATGTGCTTTGTTGGCATTTGTTACATACGGTCTCTAATACCAGACTTTGTCAATTCTGTGTATATTAAAAAGCCTCATATTTGCTTCCAAGAAAAGTAGCTTAATAATGTAGTATTTTTATTGTTAGAAAGGTTATATTTATTTTTAAAGCCTCAAGTCTGTAATATGGTTAAGCTTCACCATGTTTTGCCATCACTTCAATTTTCACTCATGGAAGGATTTATTTTTAAATAATAACATGATAATTGACATTACTTGCATTTATGTTTTTGTCTAGCAGACAAATCCCAAAGGCTTATCATATCTCATCTGCTTTGAAAAAAGAGTTTTGCCATTTAATTTTCTGGACCTGGTGTTTTAACATTGGAATCCAAGTTGTCTTAGGCTAGAAAGATGGCTTGGTCTGAGCACTAAGACAGACCTTCCAGTTAAGGAACAAAGAAAGCTCAGTCCACTTTGCTTTCCCTTTCAATACATGCAGGACGTGGTTTTGCATGGTCTCAGTGCCAGCTTCATAATTTCCACCATTGACCACTGCTGAACAAAGACCTGCATCCAGCTCAGAGCAGAACTGCAAGGTTTGGGCAGAAGAGATGATTTTCAGAGCATCTCGTAGAGCTTGCTTTAAAGTTCTTCTGTCTGATATTTATTCCAGAAGGACTGGCTCAGCCCTTCGGGTTACAGGCTCTACTTGCTCACCCTTGTGCTGTGCACCACTGAATCTCATCTGGGGCTCAGCCGTGGAGACCTGCCCTCCTTCCTTCAGAGAGTGTGGGCTCCTTGCTCTTCAGCTCTTCTCTGTGCTTTGTGTTTGGGAAGGGCCAAGTTTTCAGAGCTCTAGGAATAAAGGGTTGTTTTGAATTGTGACGGGTTGGTTTGTTGAAAGGAAAGGCATTGGGTCATTCCCAGGAGGTCAGACCCTGGATCCACTTGACTATCTCAGAAAGTTTCTTCCAGAGCTAGAAGGCCCTTATAGCTCGTATGCAGCTCACACGTCTTGCCCTCAGATGTGGTATTGTCTCTGAGGGCTGGACACTGCAGCAGTTCTGAGATAACATCTCTATCAGAATTCATTCTGTGTATCTGAGGGCTCCATCCATTGATCCCTTTAAAAACAAAAAACACAAAACAAGATTGAGCATCGCAGCAGAAGCAACCTGGAAACAAGTGTATACAGTTAAACACAAGGCTCACAGCTATCCCAAGTGAAACAGGCATCCACTCTGTGCTAACCAGAGTTATTTTGCTGTCTTCAGATTGGTGCTGACACAGCCTAGAGCAACAACTGTGTTGACCGCCATGGGGTGTGTGCTTGGAGGAGCTCTGTGTGCTTTTTGCTGATGTTATCAGTGCACAGAACATCTTCATGAAAGTAGCAAAGTTGCAAATAGCTGAAAATAAACGCATTCTAGTGGCAAGTTTTCTTTATTAAGTGGGAAACTGTGAGTAAGGGTCATCCTACAGATTTGGCACTAGTAATATTCATTTCCTTAGGTTCTGACACACACACATCTAATAACAACTAGGAATAAAAACCACAACAACTTTGCTTCAGGAAATCATCAGATGAAATACAATAACAGTGTGTGACTGCTGCAGCCCATACAGAATGTTCACTGATGTTCTTGGAAGCTCCCAGTGATACATACATCCTGGAAATAGCAGCTTCAGTGTGAAGCTGTGCCACTTAGCTTCTTAGTGGCTTTGTTTTTGTGAAAGAGAATCAGAAGAGAAGGATACACGGGATAGAATGAACAATTTTTATTGTACTAAAGTAATAGGAATCCTTTAATAATAAGAATCTGATGGAACTTGGAAGTGCCTAATCACAGAATTGTAGGAGTTGGAAGGGACCTCTAGAGATCATCTAGTCCAACCCCCAAGACTTTCCCTGAGAGCTCACCTTGGGCCCAGGAGTAGTACCATCTTTCAGGGCAGTGCATGGCCATGCCAGGGGGCTGGGATGTTCCCTCCTAGCTGCCACAGGATATCATGAAAGATGCATGGTGCAAAACCCATTGACTGCTCATTTGCTCCTTACCCATCCCATGCTGCTTTTTTTGTCACATTGGTTTTGACAGAAAGGATTAGTCTGTCAAGCTTGTTTCTTACCCAGCTGGCTGGACTCACTTGGCACTGTTAGTGTGCTGTTTCTGCTGGCATTCAGCATACAGGATCGGACCACGTGCAGTTATTGAGCGTAAGACACGATAGCATTAAAAACTGCTGGGGATCTGAATTCGGGTGCTCCTCTTGCCACCCTGATTATTTTGGGGCATCGCAGTATAAGCAGGACATGTTACTGTTAGAGAGCATCCAAGGGAGGGCTACAAAGATGGAAAAGCATCTGGAGGTCAGGGTGTGTGAGGTTTGTTTTCCTCAGAATTTGCATCTAGTTTCTCAGCTGTGAATGTCCAGGACCGAGCTCTTTGGTTCAGATATTTCTAATACTAAGCACGTTCTAAATCACCGTACACTTCCTTTGTTGCTAAATGACTGTGGTGCCAGACAGAGGAGAATCAAAACCCCAGTCTGAAACCTGAACTGCAGGGATCTGTTCCCAAAGATGTGCCCAGTTTTGGAGAAAACAAAATCAGTGATCATTGCACTGTATTGCATACAGGTTTTTCACAGATGATAAGTGAAAATCACTGCAGCCTTCCCAGCTTTCCCAGACCGTACTGGGCTTTGCCTCTGCCCCCAGCAGTATACCAGGATCTGTCACCAAGGCAGGAATTACACAGCTGAAACCTGACTTTGAAGAGCAACCTGAAGTTTCGATGTGTCAAAGCAGGCAACTCCTAACAAATTCAGGTGCTGATGCTTTAGTGATTGTCTTTTCCCCATCTAGATAGCAGGCAAAGTCACGTTTCATCCATGCATCGTTTAGCCTTATTGTTTCGATTATCAATGGATAGATGTTCTGCTGGAGGAAGGAAGCTGCAGCGCTGGCCTTGGCCAACATTCGTCCGAGCTAGGAGAGGCTGGATGAGCTGTGCTGAGGTGGACAGGCAGCAGCCATGCCAAGAACAATATTTTTGCATGTGAACTTACAGCATCTAATGGAATCAAGAACTGAACTTTTTTTTTTTTTTTTCTGTATACTCATTTGAAGGTTTGCCAGTGGGATGATGTACAGCTTCCTAGTCATAATGAGCAGGTCAGCTGTCCTGACCAACGTGTGGTCACGCATTTTGCAAACTGACAGAAATGTTTTATTGCATCTTGCTGTAGTTCCTGTTCCATAGAAACGTTTGTCAAACAGCTCGTGAAATCAAAAGGTTTTTAATCTTTAAATTTCATCTCAAAGTGTTTGTATTTCTTTTTTTTCTTTTCTCCATTCTGGACTCGTATAACTTATTTCATACTGCCCTTGATTAAAAACAGTTGGAAGAGGAGGATGGGAGTTTTCATTTTTGAACTTTTTTTGGAAAAATCTCAGGAACTTTATTTGATTTATAGTATACTGTAAATATCCTTCCAGTGCGGCGAGTACTTTTGACATTGGAAGTGGTTAAGTTGAATCTCATGAAAGTGAAAAAAATATTAAAGCGTGTATGAAATTAGCAGTGTTTTGTCACCTGGACTATTTGGACATAGTTCTGCTCACGCCATATGGAAAGAATAGAGCTAAACTTTTGAGGAGCGAAGAAAGTAGGAAATAAAAGGTCTATATCACTGGAAGAATATTTAGAAGTCCTGGGGGGGAAGATTGATAGAAAGGATGTATCATTTTCTATTTGCATCATTGTACAAATTGCAATCCAGATGCTCCAGAATCAGGGCCAGAAATGCTGAGTGTGTGTTACTGAGAGACAACTCACATCAGGTTGACAACAAACCAAGATAGCAGGCAGAGTGCACGCAGAGGTGATGAGAGCTGTAGACCCAAAAGGTCAGCTCACACGTATATGAGTACTTCACGCATCTTCCCTCTTCTCTGCACTAAAAAGGAAGGAAAGAAAATGAAGTAAAATATTCAGATAAGGAAGAGGATGAGGGGTCGGGTCAGAGGTAGTCACGGTAGACGAGCTACTTTCCTTAGTGATGCCAAAAGCCATTTGGACAGTGGGATGACTGATCTCAGCACTAAAGCAAAACATGTGCTTGGCAAAACAGCAGCCCCTGGGGGAGATCATCGTGGGGCCGGATGGAGGCTGGGCTGGAAAAGGGCACGCATTTGTGCTGCATATCACAGAATCATAGAATCGTCTCTGTTGGAAGGAACCGTTAAAGACCATCTGGTCCAACTGCCCTGTAATGAACAGGGACACCTACAGCTTGATCAGGTTGCTCAGAGCCCTGTCCAGCCTGACCTTGAGTGTCACCAGGATGGGACATCCACCACCTCTCTGCTCTATTCCAGTGCTTCACTACTCTGATCATAAAAGAAGTTTTTCCTTATGTCTAATCTAAATCTTCCCACTTTTAGTTTGAAACCATTGCGTGTTGTCCTATTACAGCAGCACGAAGGCCTTCTTGTGCCTCCTGAGGATAGCTGTACACAGGAATTTGTTCCAGGAGTGGGGACTGATTCTGGTCACAAAGCCAGCTTGAGCCTCACAAGGAGCAGCTGTGGGCCCTGATTCACATTAATCAGGGACAGACAGAGAGCTTGCCCCCCAAAAAGCCCAACATGGTGTTACTGTATCTCCTTACCATAGGCCATACAAGGTTAGAGGTAGGTCTGCCTCTTTACTGGTGCACCGTAGTGCCATTGGGCTCATATGCCTTGAGCCTTGTGATGGGTTGACAGTTGAACTAGATGGTCTTAGTGGTATTTTCCAGTCTTAATGATTCTGTGGGCCTCCCACATGTCATGACAGTGGCCATTTCTCTGTCAAGCCCAGCGTTAGCTGCTGGTGTTGGAGTCCAGCAGAGTTCTCACTGTGAGATAGACTGTGGAAGTGACAAGGGGAAAACAAGTGGCCTGGAGCCTCAAGCAGGAAATGGAGGCTCACTCAGATTTCCTGTGGGATGCACTGTGTTTACCTTGTGCATTCGGTTGTCTTCCAGTGGTGGTTTATATAAGTGGAGGAGATCTTACTGCTCATTTTTCTGGTGTATTTGTGAAGTGACCTTCTGAAACAGCCAGCTGTACGGCTTAGGCAGTGCGTGCCAGTGGTGTTCAACCAAATGCAGCCATCAGCAATCACCCATGAATGGTCGTCACGCTCCAACACACCTCTGGAGCAACCTCAAGGTTTGGAGGAACTCGTCCTGGAGGTGTAACAGCAAAGGAGATGTAAGCTGCAGAGAGATTTCCGTCCTCCAAAATCACAGCACGAAGCGGTTTGTGAGCAGTAAGAGCTCCAGTCTCGTTTTGTGCAATTTGCTGCAACCTCAGAAGGAAGTTGGCTCTCACTATAGCACTGAACCCAAATTATATGCAACCGTGGTTCACGTGACCATCTGTGTGTGTGAATGATGGGAGAAGTTTCCAGACATTGTGAAACTGGCTTTTTAAGCTGTATTCTTTCAGTGTTTTGGATCACATTTTCAACCTTCAAATCGCCTTGATCTTTGTTCTCAGACATATTTGCTTGTCCAAGTTGAGGATGAGGGCTGTTTTTCATAGACTTAGGAATGCAAGTGTTTTTATGCAGAATTCCTCCTGTCTAGGGAAAACATCAAAACTGAGAGAAATGTGTGTCTGCAGCATCATAGGAACTGCCGTACTCTGACAGAAATACTGTGCTTTGTGCTTGGTGGGGCCCTTACAGAAACTGATGTTACCCTGCTCCTTCTCTGCAGGCAGTGAAAGAGCAGCAGCCCCCACAGCTGAGACAGAAATGAGAAGCCCAAAAGCCACAAAGCTGACCTGGGCTATAGCTCACTGCACTCACTGACTGACACTAAAAAGGTGTGACAGCAGTATGTGTGAAACAGATGAGGAATTGCACAGGGAGGCTGGGAATCGTGTAGTTGTTACCAGGATGTTTTCCTTTTCTTGGGAGTTGAGAAAGCCAACCCACTTGGATCTGGATGCCAAAGTCACAGGGGGTATTTTGATAGGAGGCTGAGAATTTGGGCTTTGCCTCAGGAATCTGCCCATGTGCTTGTCTGTAGCACAAAACTTAACATCACTACTACTTGCTCCATCAGTTCTCCTTTCTCTGTCAAGCATTCACTATAAAGGAAGGGGCAGACAGTGGGCATTTGAGGTTTTACACTCATCCATACATCCATACTCATTTTACTCTGCTACCTGAGTGTGTGCAGCTCCCATATATCACCCCTTAAAACCGAGTCCTTCTGTAGCATGGTGCTCCTACCTATCCTCCATGCTCTGATTTTACTGTTCTCCCTTACCAGTGGACTTGCAGGTAGACACTTCAAACTTGTAAATACATGTTCAAAGCTAGTAATAAAAGAAAAAAATAAGTCATCTTAATCTGTTTCTCACTTAAGGCAAAGAAGTATTCTTTGGGCAGTCTGTGAGGTCTTGATTTTTCTCTTGTGGAAAGAAAACAAGGCATTGAGTTTAGCCCCAGATTTGAGTTTCTTATAATATCTGTATATATATATAACAGCTGTACCATGTCACCTCTTACTTGGTATTAGTTTTCTATCTCCATTTTTCCAACAAGAAGAAAACAAGGCGATTTTTAACTATCTGTGAAGTTACAGACCCTTCACAAAATCACTCAGCCAAACCAGCTGCTCTTTGGGGAAGTTTGTCCAGCTCAGTTAGAAAAATCTTTCACTCAGAGCAACAGATTCTTGTTTGCAGACAAAACACACATAATTCCTAGTGTATGGATTTTTGTTTTGTTTTGTTTTCTATGGAGAAAAAAATTGGTGCCCTGGAGGCTGGCAAACTGTGGGAAGAGTAATGAGCTCTCAGCTAAATTCAGTCTAGAGCTGTACTCCTGCTGTCTGAAAACACAGTGTGGGGCTTCGTGCTGACATTGCTCCTACGAATTAACGAATAAAGCCCTGAAGACATTTTGCTCATGAGATTTACTCATTAAGATAAACCTCCATTAACATGTGGGAACACTGTAGCTCTGCTGCTTCTTGCCTGTGAACCTGCCCACCGCGGCTGTCAGGTCCCTGCACAGTAAGGGATTTGGCATGTGGATTTTGGTATAGGATCATACAATAATGAAATCGTTTGAGTTGGAAAGGACCCTTAAGGGCCATTTGGTCCAACCCCCCTGCAGTGAGCAGGGACACCTACAGCTCCATCAGGTGCTCACAGCCCCATCATCCTGACCTTGAGTGTCTCCAGGGATGGAGCATCCACCACCTCTCTGGGGAAAACGTTATGTTCTGGTCACTCTTACACTCTTGCAGGATGAGATAAAGATGAGAACGGGAACAGAAATACACTGCTCTCATCAGTTGAGAGGAAGCAAAACATTTACTGGTGAAACCTCTTTAATAGTAGAGACAGCTTCCATGGTAGGTGCTTCACCAGGAACTGAACAAACATGGAATTCAGTCGCTTAATTATCTCTGTCTTGAAAGGGTTTTTTTTAGCGTTCTCCAGCTCTGTGGGGCAGGAAGGAACAATGATATGAAAGGATTAGAAATCTGTGGTTGTATCGCTTTGTAACAAAGGAGATGGCCAAGAGCATGGGATTTTTCAGCTTGTGACTTTGAACCCATGAAGAGGCATTGGCCCTATAGGAAGACTTTGTAAATTGTGGTCAACAAAAGACTTGCTCAGCAGTAACTGCACAGAAGGCACAGGGAGAAATCTTCCCAGGTTTCAGATAAGACATGGTGATGTCTTCCATCTACCCCAAAGCACTGTGGGTTTGGTTCTTTTCCAAGCATAAGAGCACACACACATGCAAATTAAAGGTACTAAGAAGCAACGAGACCTTTAAAATGAGAAGATAGTGGTTTGCTCTTCCAGTGTGCCTCCTTCCCTTCCTCTTTACACAAATATTTTCAATCCTGCTTTTCCAAAGTGGAAACACTTCTCAGGACAAGACTTAGAAGCACGAGGACCTCTTGGCTCTGCCATGCTCCCCCAGAATCTGTAAGTTCCCTGAGCCCTCACCACCTCAGCTACAGTTTCCCAATGCGCTAGTAACTACTGTGTTGTGTCTTTGTGCCATCACCCCACTGATGGAAGTGCAATCTACAATGAGTAAATGGCAGAGCTTGGGCTTGCATCTCTCCTGTTTGTGCTCAGCCCTTTTCACTGCTGGAGAGGGCAAGTGGTGATGTCGTTAATCATTGTCTGAGAATTGGCTCTGCCTTCAGGTTCTGAAATAAGGGGCTTTCAATGGATCTGAGCTGCAAAAAGAGAGCTGCCACCTGTGGGCTTGGTGCTGTCAGAGAGAAGGAACCAGAAGCATCTGAGGCTCTTTTTCACCGTAAAATCCCTTACTCAGCCTCCACAGAGCATGAAGCCTGGTGAGCAGCTGATATTTTGGCCTTTGTTGTTGGTTAGTGACACAGCATCTGCCCTCTCCATGACAACTCATTTCCTACACATTTATAAATGAACTGCAGCACCTGCCTTTAGCTCTGCAGGGCAGTGGCTCACCTTCTCATCATTAAACCTTTCAGGACCAGAAAAAGAGTGGTACAATATGGCTTTCAGGCAGTCAGAAATCCAACCCCAAAAGCTTTAATCTTAAACATAGCGAGAGCTCCATGAGTTCCAGCTTTTGATCTGAGGCAGAGTGTGTTTCCAAATTCATTTCACGCTGTGCTGTTCCAGTGAATGTAAGGCTTCAGCCAGGGGTCCTGCTCCTGGACCTGCAGAGCAATGCTCCCTGCCACAGAGCCGTTCTGTGATGCATGTCCTACCTTCATGGCACCTGCACACTGATGGCAGCTTTCGCATTTACCCCTGGATGAGGAGCTCTGGATGCTCCTGGCTGCATGGGCTAGGAGGGGCTGTTCAGGCAGAGCCCAACCAGTTGCAAAAATTGCAGTAAATTTTCAAAAAGGGTATGGGTAGGCATGCACTGCTGCTTCTGTAAGGCATCTTAGCATTGTTTTGAATAGGAAATGTGCTAGGATTAATCAGGAAGAAAACTTCTTGTACTGTGTGTGAACATTTGTTGATGATTTTTAGTGGTCGAGGTCAGAAATACCTAGGATGCTGTGTTTCTACCTCTTCTATCCCTTTCTCCCTTGGAAGAGTGAGCAGCACAGGTTTGCTGTGCTTCATCACACATCTCTGCATTGCATCTCTCTCTTCAGCCCTGAGAAAAGACTCAGAGGGGATCTGATCAATGCCTATAAATATCTACGGTGTGGAAGGCAAAGGGATAAGGCTGGACTCTTCTCAGTAGTGTGTGAAGATAGGACGAGGGGAAATGTCCACAAACTGAAGCATGGGAAGTTCGACATTAAGTGTGCATGGGAACTTCTTCACAGTGCAGTGATGGAGCACTGGCACAGGCTGCACAGAGAGGTGGTCGAGTCTCCTTCTCTGGGGACATTCAAGACCTGCCTGGATGGCTACCTGTGCAACCTGGGCTAGGCTTTGGCAGGAGGTTGGACTTGATGATCTCTAGAGGTCCCTTCTAACCCTACAGTTCTGTGATTCACTGCTGCCCCAGGGTCAGTCTGTGGCTGGGTCTGCCTGTGACGCGACTCTCTGGGCAAGCAAGTGGAGTATTAATGCCAAATATTTGTCTCCCCTTATCTGTCCTCCAGGTTCAGAGGTTACAGGAAACAAACAGTTTAAAATTTTGATTATCTTTTTTTTTTTTTTTTTCCTATTTGTTGCAGATAAACTTTGACATTCACGGTAGCTGTGTTTTCCCTGCTGTGATACAATAGTGTCAGCTCAAAGCCAAGCAGTGCCTTAGAGCTGATGTCCAGTGTTAATCTTGGTCTGGTATTTCAGAAGTCTCTGTTCTGGAGAATAGAAATGAATGCAGATTTTCTGATGGGAATGTTTTTCTTTAAATTAAAAAAAAAAAAAAAAAAAAGATGACTCATAAAAACTCAAGCTTTATCTTGTGGGAACATACCAGTTCTGCTGGGAATCTCTTCAGGGGAAAGGCTTCTCAGGTCCGGGAGGGAAATCTGCATCAAAAATGTTGGACACTGCACCAAAACCAGCCACGTCCTGGTGCAGCATCCATGGACCACCACAGGGCTCGTGGAGTTGCTCCTGGGTTTGGCAGGGAAATGCTGAGCACTCACCTCCAGGAATCTGCTGGTGTTGCTCGGCCAACAGGAACAATTCCTTTCTGTCATGTTCCTGCATCAAAGATTTGGGAAGTGCTTGGTTGTGGCTTGATACGGAGCAGAAAGATTAAGAAAAGGCTTGTGACGTAAGGTACTTTTCTTCTTAGATGTCCCAGAGGCTGAATGCCCTTTTTCCCTGTACTTGACACTGGTGAGGATGCCCCTCGAGTGCTGTGTCCCGTTCTGGGCCCCTCACTGCAAGACATCAAGGTCCTGGAGTGTGTCCACAAAAGGACAGCAAAGCTCTGAGTGCTCTGGAGCACACGTCTTAAGGGGAGTGGCTGAGGGAACTTGCATTGGGGAAGAGGAGGCTCAGGAGAGACCTTACTGCTCTGTGCAATTGCCTGAAAGGAGGTTGTGGTGAGATGAGGTCGGCCTCTTTTCCCATGTAAGTAGCAATAGGGTGAGACGGAATGTCCTCAAGTTGCACCAGGGGAGGTTCAGGTTGGATGTTAGGAAAAATTCTTCTCATTAAGAGTGGTGAGGCACTGGACAGGCTGCCCAGGGGGATGGTGGAGTCACCATTTCTGGGTGTGTTTAAGGAAAGGGCAGATGTAGTACTGATGCACATGGTTTAGTGGGAAATACTGGTGCTAGGTAGACTGTTGGACTGGGTGATCTTAGTGGTCTTTTCCAACCTTAATGATTCTACAGTTCTATTCTGTGATCCTATGAAATCCATAAGGACTTTTCTTAACTTGTGCCACTACACCATTTAGCAGTCGGAGAAGTGATACTATGCGCAAGCCATGGATCTGGCAATACACATAATAGGTTCTGGACCTTTCCTCTATCGCTTTGTAGCCTCTGCCAGCTTGCTGTGTCCCTGCTGATGGCCTGGCACACGTTCTCAGCAGCAGCCATGCCACGGACAAGTGGCCAGCAGCCATTCCCACGACTGACCGCCGGCGGTGTGTGTCATCCCGGGGTGCTGCTCGCAGCTCAATGACCTGGTTATTTTTAATCCCGCTCCTTCCTCTCCCTCATTAACCATGTGACCCCACAAATGCTTGTGCTGGCAAGCGCGTTGGGGTGGCACGGGGACAGGAACAAGCAACAGGAGGCGGTGGAAGGCTGCCAGAAACAACTTCATCCAGATATATCCTCGGTTTGTCTTGTGCAGCTCTAGTAACAGCTATTTGCTGTAGATTAACACCAGAGCCCTGAGGAAAACAGCAGTTTAATAGCTATATACTCATAAAGCTGCTCATTAGGATTTTTTTCAAGCATTCCTCCGTTTGCTTGAGGAGACGTAACAATAATTAGTGATTTTGAATAATTTACTGCCAACTCATCAAGATACAAATCGGTCGGTTAGTTATGGGTGAAGTTTTCATTAGGATTAAAGCTCTTCAGACTTCTGAAAATGTTTCCTTCTATCCTGCTGTCTAATTTGGTATAAGAATAGCAGAAATCCTATTAATTAAAGACTAAAAGCTTTTATAATCTTCTTCCCAGACTGCAGAATGAGTTTACCACTGCTATTCAGTGGACTGAGCCTGCTGCAGGATGCTGCTGCTCCTCTGAACCCATACGTGGGAGTGGGATACACTCAGGCTTCTGCTTAAGAAAGGTCAAATCGTCCCTTAAGAGCAGGGATTTCCCATGCAATCTATAGTTTGATCTTCGGCAGTGGGCAGGATGAGCTTCTTTATAGGATGTATGACACCCTGCTTGCTCCTTGAAAAAGTGAGCTGGTGAGCAATGAGACTGGCACTGAGAAAGCATCCTACACATCACATCTGTCTTCCATGCTCCTAATATGCCATTAGTACGTGTTGTGACATGGAAATGCGTGGCTGATGGAAACACAGAAACTGTGTGAAGCAAATGAGTTTGGTAAGAGTATTCAGTGCCTAAACGTAAACATGATATTTATAAAAGATAAACTGCAGGAGCAGAGTTTTCAGGAAACTAGTAGTCATGAGCTAATCACAGAATGATGGATGGTTTGGGTTGGGAGAGACCTTAAAGCCTATCCAGTTCCAACCCCTTACTGTAGACTGGTTGTCCCCCACCAGCTCAGGCTGCCCAGGACCCAGTCCAAACTGTCCGTGAGCATCTCCAGGGACAGGGTACCACAGCTCTCTGGGCAGCTGTGCCAGGGCCTCACAGCCCTCTGAGGAAAGGATTTCCTCCCAACATCTAACCTAAATCTTCTATTTTGGTTTGAAGCCATTCCCCCTTGTCCTATCACTATCTGCCCATGTGAAAAGTTGAGTACTGGGAAAACACAATGAGGTCTCCCTGGACACTGCAGCCCTGGTAGTTCAGGAGCCACGGTGTTCCCAGGGAGCAAACATCCCTGAGGGACATACCTGCACCTGTACAGAGCTGTCTGCCATCATACAGGGAATCACTGTGTGGCAGTGGGCATTTTGAGGACACCTTCTGCGGATCCCTTCTTTTCTCCTCGGAGTCCATCTGCCAGTGTGTATTTTACTGACTGATCCTGCCTTCCCCTTTTCTCCCCAGGGAATGGCTTTCACACTTAAAGAGAGGCTGCAGCTGGGAATTCATGGCCTCCTGCCTCCCTGCTTCTTGAGCCAAGATGTTCAGGTTCTCCGTGTCATGAAAAACTACGAGAACAAAACGAATGATCTAGACAAGTATGTCAAAAACATCTCATTTCCTCCTTCCTTCCCCTTTAATTCATGGTTCTTTAAAGTCCTTTGAAAGACTTGAGGATCCTGTTTCGAAGCACAGAGGTTTCCTTCAGAGTCACTCCTTTTCCACCCATCAGTAGTGTGTAATGTTTATTCCGGCCTGTCTGCTGTCAGTTACATGCCAGCCCTGTCACAAAATAGCATTGCTATTGCTTTTGTGTTGGGTTTTTTTTTATTTTTTGGAACGCTGAATTTAGCCATCGTCCTGCAGTTCATGATTGAGGATGTAGGATAACGCAGAGAGGTTTTGCAGAAATGCTTTTGGAGGGATGGCAGTTTGAAATGTGCATGTTTACATTTGCCTGTGGGTATACACAGTCTTACAGATTGCGTAGTTGGTTTTGATGAACAAGATTATGTCTCCCTCTGTTTCCATTGCATGTTTTCTAACGCAACAAAATTCTGCTGCTATGCATAGGTCTGATTTCCAGCTCTGTCGACCCTGTAAACTGTCAGTAGAGCTGATCAGATCCTCTGGGAAATTCTGCCCCAAGTTCATGATCACAGAATCATGGGATGATGTAGCACTGTTCGTGCTGTAGCACTTAGGAGGGTCGTGGGGTTTTCAGAACTGAGTACATGTAGAGGGAGCCAACAGTTTCTCTTTATGAAACTGCCAACATCTGTAAGTACTGATATATATCTGTTTCATTTTACTTTCAAGGTATATTGTTCTTATGACATTACAAGACAGGAATGAGAAGCTGTTTTACCGAGTCCTGACCTCCGACATCGAGAGGTTCATGCCCATCGTTTACACCCCAACGGTTGGCCTAGCATGTCAGCAGTATGGGTTGGCTTTCAGGAGACCACGGTGAGTGAAAAGACTGTTCTTGCCTCTTTTTTTCATGTGAACATTTCTTTTGTGCCTGCAGCCCATCTTTATGTGGGTGGCTTGAAACACCTAAAACTTCATCCCTATTGAAAAGATGGGCTGTCAAGCAGCTTCATGTGGATGTTTGATGATGAGCTGGGGAGTTGGGAATAGCTCTGCCTTCTTCTTATAAACAGTGAACAGAGTGGTTTTGTTCTCAAACAGTACTGCACAGTCTGTAGCTCAGCTCCAAATATCTCTCTGAACTTATGGTTGCACCCCTCCCTGGCTCCTGTCTTGGGAGCACAGAGCTCCTTCTGCAGTGCTGGCTCTTGAGTAATTGTTGGATTTGGGATACACTGCTGGTTTTTATTTCCTCAATGCACTTCCCACAAACCACCCCACAAAAATCGTTTTCAAAGGAGATGCTGCTCCACATCAGTGCCTTCCTCACTGCTCCAGACAGTTCCTGAGTAATTGATGCAACATTAAATGCTGTGCACTGCGTTGGAGGGCCCAGCTCTGCATAACTGCTTTCAACGATTATTGTTTAGATAAGCCTCTCATTAGCATTCTGAAATACACTTAGGTCTATCCTGAAAATTCAGCAGGAAGTTTCAGTTTTCTTTGCAAGCTCTTTATTTTTTGTCCTTGAAATGCAGCAGTAGGCAGATAAACACTTTTGCTTGTGCTATAGAAATATACATAGTAAAGGAATGGAATAACACGATTTTAAAAGCATGAGGCTTAACTGTGGTTTCAGTGGAAAGTAGTGGCACAGGTGGAAACTGAGGCAGGTTCTACTGAATGGCACGTGGTCACAGCGGGGACCATGAGGCCGATGTTGAAGATGTGAAGGCTGTTAGGCAGGTGATGAATAACATAGTATGGATAAGATGGCCAACCAAGACAAATAGCAGCCACTCTCTTACCCCCAGTTCCATGCACAGCCATTCTGTTTCAGGGAAGCACAGGATCACTGGGGTTGGAAGGGACCTCAGGAGATCATTGAGACATCATTTCTGCCATCAGTCTGCCTTTACCTTGCAAAAAAATTGAGGCTTTTGCTTCTTTTCCTTCCCAGCCATGCTGTTATCCTGGAGGGATGTCTTTTTGTATGCTTGAAGCCTTCTGCATTTGTTGCTACTGGGAAATTACCCTTTCTCTAACTCACTTCTTTCTCATGTCTTCAACCCACATTATTTCACCAGTGCCATAAGAATGTCTGTTCTCACAGTCTGGCAGTTTTACTGCTGAATTTGGGCTTGGAGGTGCTCTGGATTGCAGCCCATGGCTTCTGCAGTAAAGTGCAGACTATCGTGCCCTTAATATACTGAATTTCCTATTACAAGGAGTTTAAAGTGAATTTCAGCCTCGTATCAGATTTGGTTTTAATCAAACGTTTTTTCTTTTAGCAAGCTAGAGGTTTTGCTCCAAAAAAAAAAAAGAGCTATTATATCGTGCAAAGTGATGAGATTGAAACAAGAAGCATTCGTGCGTGCTTATTTTGTAGCTGTGTCTTATTGTCTTGCAGTAAATATTTTCCTTCCTGGAGTGCATAATGTACATCAGGAGCTTGCCTGCACGACACTTAGTTCAGGGTAGGATGCCAACAGCTCCTGCTCAAATCATCGGGCCCTGGAGATCTGGGGAGCTCAGGAATTATTAAGAGAAGTTTGAATTTCTAGCTTTTCACCTATTAGTTCCCCTACGCTGCACTGATTGCCTGTGAAGGCAATTCTTCTCACCCAATTTTATTTGCATCAGAAGCTTTTTAAAACAAAACGATCACCACATAAACCTTACATCCCAATATATCTCACAGTTGTTTTAGGAAGTGCACAACGTAGGGTCATAGAATCCTTAGAGTTGGAAGGGCCCTTTAAAGGCCATCTAGTCCAACTCCCCTGCAGTGAACAGGGACACCACAGCTAGACCTGCTTGCCCAGGGCCTGATCCAGCCTTGCCTTGAAAGTCTCCAGGGTCAGAGCATCAACCACATCACTGGGCAGCCTGTTCCAGAGCCTCACCACTCTCACTGTTATATCCAACCTAAATTTACCCTCTTGGAACTAAAACTGGAGAGAATTTCCAAGCTGCTCAGTTTTTCTCTGCTGTTGCAGGAAGCTTCATCATAATCCTGTTTGTTAGCTGATTACACTTTATTTTAAATCTGTAGTAAAGCATTTCTATGTAAACCATTCTGGTATTCAGCTCTCGTATGAGCAGGCAGTATTTTTTCCCTAATCTCTACCCTAAATGATCTCTGCAGATGCAATCCTCTCTACGATAGCCTTTTCATGGCAGAAACTGCAATGGTGTTCAGCCCATTTTTCTTGCTTGGGACTGTTGCTGCCTTGCCCAGGTCATCTCCCCTTTGGCTCAGTTCTTCCTGAAGCACACGCTATGAATCCTTTCTTTGATACGATTACTCCACCAGACTTACGCAGCTTTATAACTGTGCATTTCTCCTTGCTCTGTGTCCTGCTGGGAACTTTGTCTTGTTGGTTTTGGATCACCTCTTCAGTGAATCAAAATCTCCCTAAACCTCCCAGCTCAACTCTTTGGAAATCTGGAATGTTTGCTGTAGCAATTACCTTTTCATCCAAACCGTCACATTTAATGCTCTTGATCAGGCAGGGGAGATGAGAGATATTTCAGCTTCAAATATCCTGTGGTGCACCAGCGTGGCTTGACTTGTATACAGCTAGCTTATGGGGAGGAGGGAGGTCTGCAGAATATTATGCAGTCTGTCTGCAGCCTCAGCAGCAGAAATTAGCGACCCGTGAATGCAATAAGCCTCTTCCCTGTGTTGAGATCTCTGTTAGCCCCATTAGTGCTCGATTTTATATTTCAAGGCTGAACGTGGTAACATTAAAGCGTAAGTAACTTGCTTACAAGGCAAATCTTGTACAAGAGCATCTCAGATTATTCCTATGAGGTCCAGCGGGGCTTCTCTCATCAGAATGCATTTATCAGTGTTGGCACAGCTGCAGATGTTGTGTGCTGCATACTGCTGTTGCAACCCAGTGCCTCTTTTACCTTTCCTGGTCTCTGTGCAGCAACTTTTTTCACCTGTGCATCGATGTATGGGGCTGTTGTTTGGAGCTCTCTTCCCACATCAGCACTCAGCATCCTGTGCAGGTGTCAGCACACTCACCTGCTCCACATGGGATCTGGCACTTGCTGTTCCTTCCTTTTGAAAATCCATTGAGCCAGCAGTCTGAAAACCATATTTTCTCTGCTTACCAGTAGAAAAGAGGCCAAAAAACTGTGGATACCCTTTCAAGGCCAGGTTGGATGGGGCTCTGTGCAGCCAGAGCTGGTACCTAATTTAGTGGTTGGCAACCCTGCCCACAGCTGGGGGTTGGGACTAGATGATCGTTGAGATCCCTTCCAACCCAAGCCATTCTGTAATTATAAGCTGGTATTCCAGGGTCTTGGGGTTGTAGTTGTATTAGGGAAATCTGCAGTCACATTTATATTCTCAAGTTCTGGAAAGATTATGAGGGGAGGCACAAACATTCAGATTGTCAAGGCCGTTGTCAAGGCCCAAACACAGTGTGCTGGTCACCAATGCACCAGCCCATCACGGGACCTGAAGGAAGCAATGCCACCCATCCATCCCTGATTATCCAATCAAGAGTTGTTCTGGCAGGGGAAAAAGGGATGTGCAGAAGCTGGAACAAGCTGCTGAAGGCTCAAAGGGGGCAGATTTGCTAATGTTCAGCAGCTGTGATGCCCTTCTGTAGCTGGATGGAAGGGAGACGCTACCTTCAAACCTAAGGAACGAGGGCCTTGGAAGTGTTTGCTTTTGAAAGTCTGGGATTCCTTTATCCTCATCAAAAGATTGGTAGGGGGACGGAATGAAATGTAACAGAGCAGAGCCTCCTGAGACACTAAACAAGGAAAGGGAGGAGTCCCAGTAAGTTGATCCCATTAACAGAGTCACAGTTGTCCTAGGAAATGCTTCCAACCAGCCTGAGTTGGAAGGTACCCCAAGGATCCAACCCCTGGCAGGGCCACTAATCTCCAGATCTGGCTCTAGACAGTTTCCCAGGGCTCCATCCAATCTGATCTTGAACACCTCCAGGGACAGAGCATCCATGACTTCTCTGAGCATAATAATAATGTAATAGCGAGGAACACTTTGTTACAGTGGCATAAGCCCACAGCCTCTCAGGACATTGGATATTTCCCAAGCATTCTTGTATTTGAAAACATGCAGCTGTTAGCTGCTCTGCTAAAGCTTTTGGCATCCTGAGAGCAGGACTGGAAGATGCTGGTGCATCACCACCAGAGGAAAGCCACAGGCACGGGCAAAACTTGCTTAGGTTCATTCTTCTTTTGGGGAGATGTGAATATCCTTAAGGACTGGTTGCACAGCAATGCAGAGCGTGTTGAGATGAGGTGGAACCCAGAGAATGAAAGCTAACAGGATGCAGATGGTGATAAAATTAAGCCTGACAGAATAACGATCTTTGTCCTGATGAAAAATGATCAAGCAAAACACCAGTCAGTCTCCAGACTTGTCTTGTCAACAGAGAGCTTTTTTTTTTTTTTAAGTGTTGTGCAATCAGAGCAATAGGAAAGACATCTACCTGCCATTTCTAGACATATTTCAGGAGGACATTTTTCACTGAGAGGGCAGTGAGGCCCTGGCACAGGCTGCCCAGAGAAGCTGTGGTGCCCCATCCCTGGAAGTGCTCAAGGCCAGGTTGGATGTGGCCCTGGGCAGCCTGAGCTGGTGGGGGGCAACCAGCCCATGGCAGGGGTTAGAACCAGATTAACTTTAAGGTCCCTTCCAACATAAGCAATCTATGCTTCTATGAAACCAAATGAAAGTTAGAACGTAAAGAATAAGTCCCATAGACCTGTCACTAGTCACTGAATTGTTCGTGCTCTCTCTTCTGTAAACTGATGCAGACCAAAAGTGAATGGGAAGGCTGGGTTTTGAGTTGTCTGGAAAGTTGTGCTCTGAAATCCTTTAAGGTGATCTGTAATTCCTGCAAAAACACATGAATGTCATAACATCTCTTCTTGCCAGCAGCAAGGTTCAGCCTTCTTCCAAGAGCTGCTGAAAGCAGCGTAGAAGCTGGATGTGTTTTATAATCCCTGCGTAGGTAACATGAATGAGAGCAGACTGGTCTCGTGTTAGGTTAAAGAGAGGGATCTGTGAAAGGTATCATAGGGACAGCATGCAGAAAGCCCTGAGAGGCTGGAAGAGCTTACAGCTGAGAGGCAGCCCTAAGTATGGGACCAAAGCATGAAGCAAGAAGAGCATGGCTAGAGAAGGTGAGCTAACAGAGAGGGAGCCCAGGGCTGCTGAGGGCAGCTCAGCCTGACTAGATTCCTCTGCTGTCAGAGATGGCTTGAGTTTGTTGAAATTCTCTGGTTTAGCAGGAGAAGCTAAAAGGAAGAGGCAGAGCTGGCCAGAAGAGGGTGACTTGGAGGAGGAAATTCAAGAGAATATGTTCGCATTTAATCTGGCATAAATCTGTGCGGCTGCCACAAGGAACAGCCGCACCTTAAACAGAAAATGTCCCAGACAAGGAGGAGGGAGAAGGGCTATTTAGAATAATGAATACCAGGATGTAAATTGGAGGGGAAATAACACCAGCCAGCATGAAATTCTCAGACAGAAGTGTTTATTGAGCTATGGAGCCGCCTCCTGAAGACCTGGGGACATTATGTGTGAGGAGAAACACTTCTTTACCTCATTAGTTTATGGAATATTTATGTATAAAAATGATACATTTTTCTGACAGATTTTTTATTGAGTTTTTATTTTATGCCATACCACAAAGCAGCTGTAAGACATCTGGCATGTTGCTGTGTCACAGCCACGCCAGAGCAAGCACCCTCATCTCCTCACAGCAGGGCATCCACGTCTGAACGACAAATCAAGAGGCAGATTTTATTTTATCTAAAGGCTGATTTGCGGTGGTACTGTCAAAATAATACCTTTCCTCTTTGTCAAATTTTGTCCTAACTTTGTGTTCAATCTTGGGGTTCCCTGCAGTGTACTCTGAAAGCCAAAGTGTGGGTCTTGGAAGAATTTTCACAGCACAGGAAGGAAATGTTATGAGAGTAGGCTTTAATTTAGCTTCCCATGGAGTTTTGATCCCACCTTAACCTCTGGACTGTAAAGTAAAATAGAATACTTTATGTGTTTAGCAGTTAAAACAGATAAGGGTTCCTTGGTCAACATTTCTGAGCAACAGCAGTGATTGCTCACTTGAACATGGGTCTCCTTGCTACCCTATTCTCTTCCAATCACTAAGATTCTGCCAGGATCCAACACACAGACTAATTTAGAACTCAGTCTACAAAAAGGCAGAAAAAATCAGGGCTGAGTCAAATTTTCCTACATTCGAAGCCATTCTACAGCTGTGTCTCAAGACACTTGAGTACAATGAGCTTAAATGGAGTGAAGGATACTGTGTTTGAGATTTGCTCACACTAATGGTGTCTAGGATCCTTGGATGGTGGGATCTTTTCTCTCACCTCAAATCCTGGTCTTTACACAGCCCTGGCTCCAGGAGCTGAATCTTTACACAGAGCTTCTCAGTGCTCCTCTGAAATACCAGTGCTGAAACAGTACTTCTGAAAATGACACGGAAATAATCAGACTCTGAAGTTTTGAAATACAAACAGGACTTAATGTTGAGTTACATTATGACGTGACAGTCCTCTGGTAAAAACCCTTTTGTCTTGAGAAACCAGAAGGAACGGGTAGTTTGAGATGAGCCAGAAGCAGTCTGGGTCTGTTCATCTCCGCAGCCCTGGTTTATGATCAGCACTGCATGCCAACCTTCTGCATTTTCAAACTGCCATGTAGTGGTGAGTGTCAGTTGTTTCTTTCCTGATCTTTCTCAGTCATTATCCCATGGAGTGAAAGAGAGAACTGTTTATTCTTCAGGATGTTTCCAAGCAAAACCATTGAATCTAGGATCCCTCTCAACCTCTGTCTGCTACCTTCATACACCTCCCATGTGCAGTACCTTCTGTTCCCTTCCACATCCCTTTCATCCCTTCTCCATATCCACCTGTGCTCTACTACAGCCACCCACACCAGCTCGTGCTTCTCCCCTTCCCTCACCAATTTTCCAGGGAGCAGCTGGCACAGATGAGGCGCACTACTTGCTGTCCTTTCTCTTTCCCTATCAGTGCATTTTTGATCCTGAGACCCCTGTACCCATCCTCTTTTTTTTCATTTGCTTTCTCCTACAGGAAGCTTTTTCTTCCTCTTTGTCAGGGCTGAGCTAGTGAGAGCTAGGCAGGAATGAGGTGTGAAGCAACACATGTGGTGTCTGGCTGCTATCTTCGTGGTGAGATGTCAGAATAATTGTCAGAGAAAGGTCTGTGTTCCCCTCCCCAGAGAGGTGGGGGCACAAACCTCATTATCTTTTTCCTTTATATCAACAGCTATTTCCATAAAACGGCGTCAGAGCAAACATCTTTGAGACCTGATACTCAGCAGTTTCCTACAGTTTAAGCTCTTTGTCACCCCTTGGGATCATGGAGAAATCCCTTTGTGGGTTTAGGGGACTGTTATGGATAGCGATTCTTCCACTGCTGTACCTTGGAGCCTGCATCTTCTGGCTCCCACTCTGAACTCTAGTTTTCCTGCCTAGAACATCTGATGATAACTCTAGGAACATTTTGCAACACTGATGCAACCATTCACCTCACGGATTATGATTATTCTAAATTAAATCTCATAACTTACTCTAATCATAGGATTTTGCCTTATAACTCCCTGTGTAGGTTTCATTAATAGTTGATTGTGTTTTGTTTTTATTATGCTTTCATCGGGACCTCAGCGTACTCTTCAGTGTCCTACAGTTTGCAAAGGGAATTACCATAAAGCAACGAAAAGTTTCTGGCTTTTATTGTAAACAAATCTGTAAAAATAACTGATGAATCACCACGTAGATATTGTCCAATGTGATGATTAATTGTACTGCATTTAGACAAATCAGTGCATGCTAACACACAGTTTCTCCAAAGCCTGTAGCCCACAGGCAGCTATAATCTCAAGCTCCCTAAAAAAGCCAAGCAATTTCAAGGTTTGTTATTCCTGAACACTCTTCTCCTGTTCTGACAGAGACCTGAGTAAAAAATCAGCAGTAGGAGTGCAGCTGGTGGAAGAATCTCTAGAAGCTCACCTTGCTCAAGCTGTTGATTTGGTCTTCAAAGTGTAAATAAATAAAACCAAATGTAGGGCTTCAGTAGAACATTTTACCACATCTCAGACACAGATAGGCCTTGAATCCACAGTGTGGATCCTCTGACGTGTTCTGGCAAAATGGAGGCAATTTGCTGTGGTTGGCATGCAACAAAAGTCAAGGCCATCAACTATTCCCTCCCTTGTGTCTGTCCCTGGTGCAGCACTGGGCACCCAAAATACCAACCAGTCATCTGGGCCTGAGGCATAATGTAGCCAAATTCAAAGGAGTATCTCTGCCAAAGGTGAGCTTTAGATGATCCTCAAAGGTCTCTTCCAAACCAAAGCCCTTTACAATATGTGCTACCTCGGTATGCATTTCTGAGCAACATCTCACAAGTTCCATGTTGCTGTTCAGCAGTGTTCTCATGCAGTGTTAGCAGAGATCTGACTCATCCCTTTTGTTTGTTGCTTTTTTAAGTAATGGTTTCCCATGGACTTCCTACCCATTTTGAAGGAAGTCCAGGCCCTACTAAGTCAAAACAGTTGGGGACTTTAATGTGGGCAGGGTTTCATGACCTTCAGGTTTTGAGCAGAGATGTTTAACATTTAGCCGTGAGCATTTCTGTTCTGAGAATGAGCTTTTCCTGTCTTGGTTGAAGCACTGAATTATGATGCCTGCCTGCCTGACCTAACTATTCTGTCTGTTTTCTTAATGCTAACCCTCCTGGTTGTCTTTATCTCCTTATCTGTGGAGCGAGTTCTCCCCATAGCACCCAGACTAGATCAAGTTAAGAAAATGAAAGAAAATCTTCATTTTTGTTGCTATATTCATGATTTAGCTGTGCAATTCATCAGGCACTGGTGCAGCAGCACACACACACAGGGAACAAGACTGCTTGCAAGCATCTTTCTCTTGTCCTGGACAACAAGCAGTGTGTCATATAGGGACCTCAGCTTCTATTTTGATTCATGTTCCTCCATGAGACCCTCTTCTCAGGAGCAATTACTCATAGAAGATGAAAGCTGGTACACAATTAAACAAAATATCTTTGATATTTCTTTTCTGGGATCCAGTATCAAGATGATGAATGGCTTGCTGTGCATAAAGCAGTCTGCAGTTGAGTTTTTGTGTTCTTTCTGCTAAGATACCAAATCCCAAGCAGCCATTTTACATTGTAGTACATTTTACACTGTAGTACCAGTAAAAAACGGATAGTACTCTGCAGATACATCCCTCTCTTACTAAGCAAATATCTTTGTCTTTTTTAAACAATCCGTCTTAAAGGACTGAGGGAGGAAAGGAGTGAGAGAGGGAAAGGGTTAAGTTGCATTGGTTGAAGTGGGGGTTTTTGTGTTCTTCAACTTATGTACACTTAGGAGCTTTTGAGATCCTTTTAAAGGTGTTTCTTTTTTTTCTCTCCAGAAGAACATATTTACAACATATACATAGTCGTGTCTCAGCTAGGAAGGGAAGTTCATGCCAGTATACAAATCAGTCAGTCAGATCCATCGTGTGTTCTGCTCTGACCAGGATGGTGAAGTTGGTGGATGTAAGTGATGCCGGTCATTGAAAGAGGTGTTACATGGAGCTTGCTAAAGCAAAGGCATTGATTGCACTTGATTTCTGTTTGATTGCATGTCAGAGGCAGCAGTAGGTTGGGAAAAAAAAGGGAAGGACAACACCAGAAGGGTTGCAGGCACAACCACAGAAGCACTGGTGATTGCCAAGGAAATGCAATTAGGGAGAGACTTTTAGGTAGAAAGGAAGTGAGATTTGGAGCACTGAGGAAAGATACTGCATATTTTCCTCTCCCTTCTGTGTTTTGTGAAGTGAAGCTTTGCATGTTGTCTTTTAATAAACAGTAGTGCTCCAGAGGTCACACTCCTGGCTCCACCATACACTGTTTCATCTAAGAGGGAATACCTCACAAGGCAGCACTGCCAACCTCACAGATCAGGATCAGAAAAGCTACTTTGCCTTTTTGAAGTAACCTCTCATTGGCTGAAAGCATTTCAGAGTATTTTTGTTTCCTAATACCTGAGACATGTTCAAACTTATTCCTTCCCATATGTCTAAAATACTGAGGGACATGGTCAGTGCACATGGTGGGAATGGGCTAATGGTTGGATTAGATGTTCTCTGTGGTCTTTTCCAGCCTTAATGACTCTATGGTTCTATTTTTATTCTGAAAATCCATCATCACCATCTGACATTGCTTCTTCAGATCAGTTCTCTCCTGTCTCATTAGTCCCTGAACTATTTCTAATATGAGACTTGCAGCTCTGGGGTTGCCTTCATTGTGGGTCTTTCATAACACCATTAGTATGCCCAGGATGTAAACAGTAGAGAGGTCCACAGTGGGATCCTCCCACTGGTGCACATGGTAAGCTGTGTAGCTTTGTAATTCCTGGATCACTTCCATGAACTCACAACACAGAAAGGAAAAACAAATGTCACTGACTTAGGGATAAAAAAAGGTGTTGTATGGTGTTGGGTGAACATATCCAACCCCTTTGGGTCCTGAAGCCTGCAAGATCCTGAGGTACAGTTCAGGCAGCTTGGCTTGATTTGCTGAAATTCATCCTGAAATACTGTCCTAGTGACAAAGTGAGAAGATATTACATTCCTTGAGTTTTCCTGGAGCCTTACAGACATACTCAGTGGCACAATAAAATCTAGTCTGATTTTCACCCTAACTAGAGGCAGCTATAGTGAAACCACAGATGTTAAGGGAGCCCTGCAGCCCTAATGTAGAGTGGAGCACTCCCAGTTCTGAGTTATCTCCACAAAGGTAACAGCTCCACAAAGGTTTAACCAGTAATAGAGGTACAATGCATGTGTTCTGGATTGACATTTCTGGGACAGTTGATTTTTAGCATGCTCTATTTCTTGTGTTTTCACTCCTTTCCATGTGTGCCTGGTTTCCAGCTAGCTGTGTACATAGCTCTGTGGGAGATAAAGATATAGAACAGCTAAATGCAGAATGGCAGGTTGCTGTACAGGTGGTGTACAGGTGAATGGCAGGTGAGTTTTCTGCGTGTGTGCCTCACACAGTGCCCATGTTATGGGACCTGATTGAAACCACTTACATTTTTAGCATTTTATTTTAATCAGATCATTTTTATTGAGTCCCAAGCGTGCTCACTTAAACAGCCTCACTGTCTTTTTGTTCTCTGAAGCAATTTATCAAACACCGTCCCAAGGGAGATGGAGAAGGCATGGTGATAAAGGCAGATTTTGTTGCTTACATTGCATTCTTTCTTCAGAATGCTTAGCCTGCATCTTTTCCCCCAGAAAAAGATCAAGTTAATTGATTTTACTGCCACTCGAATGTTTCTTATTTACTGCTGGCCTGTATTTCTCAGTATTCAGAGTTCTACCTGCTGTCCTTCAAAGTACAAATAAGCTTTTACCTCTCCTGCAAGCTGTCTGCCCTTGAAAGAAACTTGGCTGCTAATCTTTCCTGTTCAGTCATCAGCAAAGCTTTTGCTGAGCTCAGTTTGCAGAGCTCATTTTTCCCTTCTGCCTGGCTTGTAGAAGGGATATTATGAAAGATTTACCCTCAGCCAGTTTAAGCATCTTATTTCTATGGGTAAAGTTGGCCAGTGCATCTCTGCGGGTAACCACTGCTGCCAGCTGGGAGAGCACCACACTCATGGGGACCTTTCTGAATAGGGACTGACCTGGGAATCCTAACTGCAGTGAAGTCTTTTTACTTCCTGGCTAAAGTCTGACACCTTATAAATGCCTGAACACCTCGTGAAGTCTGGAGATCCTGGACCAGGTTTAGGTCCAGGTGGGTGCTTCGAGGCATTGGAAGGTTTTGTGTTTTATAGAAACTGGGCCCTTGGCTTTCTGATTCAGCACTGAGGGAATACGAGTCCTGATTAAGTATGTGCCCAATTCCTCACGTGGCTGTGTCAGCACGAGGTGTCACCTTACCCAGATACATGGCCCTTTATGCTCCTGGAAGTTTCCCTTTCAAAGCCGTTAATTCTTAGGCTAAATCAAGCTATCCAGTTTAATCTGGAGTAAAATAAGGAGCAATTCTTCATCTGAACTGTTCCCTGCATGTGACTGCAGGGAAAAGCAGCTATAACTAGAAACCATTGTACATTGACGTCACCTGGATGCAGAGTCAGTCAGTGTATGCCATAGACATTTTGTTTCCAGAAAAGGATCCGTGGAAGTCACCATGGAAGACCCTGCTTAAACTTGCTGTTGAGAAAGGGAATGCAAACTCTGAGAGGGATGTCTCTCCCTGCCTGGTTCCCAGACACCAACCCTACTAAAAGCCAACCTTTTCTCAGGCAGAATGTGTCAAGGTGATAGCACTGAGGGCACTGCTCCCAAGCAATGAGAGCAGTCAGGAGATTTCAGAAGAACCAGACTCTCTTTTCCCAGATCTGGAGAGACTGGAAATTATCCCACTGCCCTCTCCACTTTGTATGCTGCAGCAGCAGGACTGGTGGTGGGGAGGCAATTGGGTTTCAGGTTCAGCTGCGAGCAGTGAGTGTTTTTCTAAGATGAAATAGCTGGTGGACTCCCTTCAGCACCAATGGGATCTGAATGTACGAGGCACACAACTGGTCAATGAAAGAAAAGGTGTCTTTATTATTTACAGCAAGTGCTGCGTTGAAACAATGCCATTCTTTTTACAAGCATGTCATAACTTGGAGTATCTGCAACGATGTTACTAATTAGTGCTTTCAAGGCTTGGTTAATAACTCCTTTCTAAATGTGGATGGCAGCAATACAGCACCCCTTTTTTATGAAGCTTAACATCAGTGAATAATGCTTTTGAGATCGGCTGTGTGTATGTGATTAGCTCATTGGTTACTGGGCACAGTTTTAAAGAATTACACTGAATAAATGAACCATTACTTTCCTTTTTTTTTTTTTTTTCATTTCTGATCTTTTTGTGTGATTGCATCTCCATCAGTGTTGAAGTCAGCACTTTTATTTTTCTTCCCTTCAAAGTAATCCTTCCCTTCATTAGGATTCCCACAGTAGACTGTGGGAAGATATCTGCCCTCCCAAAAGAGATGTATGAGGGAAGTCTTTGCCAGAGAGAGCAGCCCAATTATGTTTGTTTGTTCATCACTCATGTGGATGTACAATGGAAGTTGTTTCCAATCTCCTCTAAAAATACGACTTTTTCTAGCTAATATTTCACCCACCCCAAACTGCGACCTGATCTGAACTTTTAGGGGCTGAGCAATATAGGGACATGTAAGCAGCAGTAATGTATTTCTCCATTGTTCCAGATGCAATGCCAACCAGTAGTACAACTCGTGCTTTTGTGAGCAGATAACAAGGCAAAGAAAATGTGTGCTTCAGCCTGCCAAGAGGAGTAATCAAGTTAGAGCCCCTGATTTGTGCTGATTAGGGGATACTATGAGCAACATAAGCAATTTACCCTGAGACATATGGAAGAGAATGCTGCTCTGGGGTTAGTGATGCTAAAAAGAAGCATCAGAAAATCTCAACATATCCAAGCAGAGATCAGTCAATGTGAATACTGGTTTTGGTATTAACATCAAAGAGGAGAAAAATAAGCCACGAGTCTAAAGATATGCTCCTAGAATGCTGCCTTCCAGTTCCTAATTTTATTTCAAAGAAGGCATTGTAATTTAGACAGTGGTGAACTTTATGTTGAGAAGTGTTTAGTGCAATGAGATATGCAAATGCCGTGGCAGATACTTCATACTAAGATTTCATCCAAGCATGTAACTTTCTGTGTTTCTCATAATTATTTTCTCATTCTTTTGTTTTGCATTTCTTGAATGCAAGTGGAAAAAAAAACAGGGTCAGATATTCAAGAAAAATAAAGTGCTGCAAGGCTAAAAGGACTTGTCAAGGCAATCACCATGGCAAATACTGACCAGTTGGTTCACATTACATGGATTCACTGTGACCACTGATCTTACAGTGACAGCGGAGGAACAGCACTGAGTTACACAGTGAAGCATATACAGCTCATGTTTTAGACAGCCAGTATTTCCACTTCTTAAATGTGATCCCTTTTCAAAGGTATTTGCAGATGTAGCCTTAAGGCCAGAGCTATGTACAAGCTCAGGCTAGATGAACAAAGCAAGCCAAGCTTCCCTTGCCACTTTTTCAGTCCCTTGAGACATAGAGCAAAAGGGGATACAGCTGCTAGGAGCAAAACAAACTTCTCTGAGGTCACCTGGCATCATGTGGCACGGGTTGATGAGAACCCCAGACCCAGAGGGGTGCCCTGTGCTTCAGGTTGCGTCCAACTTTAGTTGTTCACAGCAGAGCTGTTCATACCATAAAAGATGTTGTTTGGATTCCTGATGTAGTCTATGGATACAGGCATTTCTGGAACACAATTCAGCTCCATCCTGGATCCATCTCTCATGTAGATCAAACTCCAGAAGAGTTTGACTAGAAAGAGGACTCAAAATATCTAATTCTGCAGTAGCCATCAAGATTGTTGTTCAACAGCAGTTGCACTCAGTGATCCTCGTGGGTCCCTTCCAGATCAGGATATTCTCTGATTCTGTGATTGCTGACACTGGTAGCTGGATGAGAAGGATCACACTTTTCACTGCTTGAACTGCCAGCAATTAGCTGCCCATCAAAGAACGTGTAACAAGGCTTGAGGTAAAACTGTCAGCCTCCCTTGCAGTTACCAGAATTATTTTAACAAGAGAAATCTTCTAGATTAAGGCAGAGTTTACTCCCCAAATCAAAGACATTTGACAAGGCTGAAATGTGCAACACTTGTGGCTGTAGAGTGAACTTGCATTGCCTTTGGCTTTTGGAATGAGAGCAGAACTTGATATTAGCAATCCCTAGAGGTCTCGTTTCCATGCAAGTGAATACTCTGTTCTTGTGCTCACTCACTTATTTCTTTGAATTTCTGAGTTTCACCTGTTCGATTTTTTCTATTTTAATACAGATCTTTTTCTTTCCTAGGGGGTTGTTTATCACCATCCATGACAAGGGCCATATTGCAACAATGCTAAACTCTTGGCCTGAGGAAAATATTAAGGTATGTGTCATGTCTTCTTTGGGCTGGGATTTTAAAAGGAGCTGGATATAAAATGGGATGTTGAATGGAACTCTTTGGAATTGCCTATTTAAAAAGGCAATTAAGAAGTATTCATGGTCTCAGAAAGTTTCCAGGCTAGTGGCTGAACCTGAGACAATCTGTCATGCATGTATGCAATCAAGAACATCTTTATTAAAGTTAGAAGGACCTTGGTCAATAAAAAGAGTATGCATGATAATAAATTCATTCAGAAAGGTGTTAGTGAAGATGTAACATCTGAGTGTTGAAGTGTGCTGTGACTCACTCACAGTTTGTTAGATGTACCAAAACTCTTTAGGATATCTCTGTAACTGAGTTGCTTGTAGGGCTCCTTCCCAGTCCCAATGAGTCATGCAGCATTCAGAACACTGCCAACTGTGCAAGTAGCATTTGATATCCAGCAGCTGAAGAAATTACAGATGCCCCACCCAGAAAGTAATCTTTTGAAGTGTTTTTCAGTAAGGCCCAGGGCTGGGCAAGTCCCTGGCACAAAATACAGTCAACACTTATGACAGGTCGTGTCAATCACCTTCTTCCATCACTTTGAAAGTATACATGCCTGAGAATTCCCATGATTATTGACAGGGCTTCTGTTCTCTATCAGTCTGATGTTTCTTTCAGGAACAGAGATGGGGAAGCCGTGAAAAGCTTGCAAGCATTTTCCATTTTTTAGGAAAAAAAATAGGGGGCGGATTTAAAATGTTTCCAGAAAATGTAATCCTATTCCTTAGCTTTGGAACCACGGAGAACAAATGCAAACTAGATGTTTTATCCAGACTCTATCCAAAAATCTCAGTACTTCCATTTGTTTCTGATCAGGGCTGTGAGCAGAGCTCATTCTGGGGAGCAGGTATGTTTTTGCAGATGGGGAAACTGGCACAGAGAGATTAGACTCTTGTTGAAACATCTTTCTCTGGCACCCAAAACAGACTATAGGAAGATCAGTGGTCCATGAAGGAGATTCAGTCACTCTGCTTTCTGGATTTTCCAGACTATGAAGGTAGTAATCAGTATCTGTTTTGGACTGCAGGGTTCCTTATGTGTTTCTACACATACTTTTGCCACACCTGAACTGGTAGGCATCTACATCTTGATATAAGTAGGGAAGTACCTGAACTGCATCTAAGTCCCTGCAGGGACCCAGTAGTTTGAAAAGGCTCAGACCACACTGAACACTAACAACACCAAGTCCCTTCAAAAGACAGTGATGAAACATCTAGAGGTGCTAACCCACTTCCTATTTTGTGCCTTCTTAGAGATTTAGGGCAACAGCGTTTACCTTGGCGATGGAAAATGTTAAGTTGTGTGCCTTTGTCCTCTGGAAGGGCTGGAATAGCACTCTGCTGAGTTTAGCAAAGCCTCAGCCAGGCTCTGAAGTATGTGCCCCACCTCCTGTTGAAGCTGGGCTGCTCTGAAGGAACCAAAGTACCAGAAGCAGAATGAGCAAGAAGTGATTTCAGAGCGTATTCATTCAGGAGAGTGAGACTTCTGTGTCTCTTCCGGGCTTGTTAATGAATCTGTCCACGAGGAAGCACTGGATAAAATGTGGGCAGCCCCTTGTTAGTTTTCTTTCTGATTCCTTAAGCTTGTACCCTTTTCTGCAGGATGGCTCAGCTAGAGCAGGAGGAGTGCAGAGAACTGAACAGGATAGTGTTGTGGTTGGGTGTTACAACAGCTACGGACTGAAACCAACTTTGGTGGTTGGACTAGAGGATCTTAACGGGCCTCTCACCAATTCTGTGATCCTATGAAATCACCTCAAACTGAGCATAATACAGAAGCTTCCCTTTCCCAGGCAGGTGTTCAGGCTGCAAGCTACTTGACCAACCTCACTGTCTTCCTTCCTTCCCTCTGTCTCTCCTTCCATCAGGTGCTCCCCCTGGGAAGTGCACTCAGCACAAACATGAAGCTGGTTTCCCCTGGGTGATACAGGCAGCACTGAAAGTGTTCTGTGCTGTATTTTCTGTTCTCCTGCATTTCGCAGTGTTACTTTGGAGGTCTTTGGTACACGCAGTGTGCAGCACATCTAAAACAGAAGAAATGTTCTCTGTTTCACTAGCATTTAACTGCAGTGTTGATGTTTTTAGGCTTTTCTGCAGTCAGAATTTTGACTCTTTTTCGCGTAATTTGCATCAGCTTCTGGATCAACCTGCAGCAGTGCATGTGCTTGCTGCTTTCCCTATTCCCCATACAGCCCTCGGGTCCCAGTTGCATCCAGGGTGTGGTGAAGGAGTGAGTGCACACCCAGAAACAGATGGAGCCCACCCAAAAAGAGCCTTTCCCATCACTGACTAACACTTCACATTGACTCAGAAGGAAAAACAAATAGGAAAACGTCCTTAAATGGGGTAAATGTGTGAATTGCTGTCGATGGTGAATTTCCCATGGCAGGGCTTGTTCAGCCTCTGGCCCAGTTGGTTTTTGGTCTTTTTACTTCTAATGGTCTTTTCACTGCATTTTCAATTACTCTATCTCTGACTCCTATTGACAATGGACTGGCAGCAAGACAACAACAAATATTCTGCATGTAGGATTTCAAAATAATCCTTATTACACAGGGGTTGTCACTGTTCCTGGGTGCATTACAACCCCAGAATGTGTCGTGCACAGTACCACCCTGAAGCTGAGTGGCTTTTTTTTTTGCTTTAGGGCAAAATAGATGTAAAAAGCAGAATAGATGTTTCCTGTGTATTTTTAGTTTATCCTCAGGCTTATTCCTGAAGTGTGTAATGTATAATTCTGCTCTGTTGCAGACACTGGTTTAGGTTGAGGGAGAAAATAGCCTTGGGATGTGCGCATAGTTTACGTTGGATAAGAGCATGATTGTTCTTTGTGAATCCCTTGTGCACAACTTAAAGTCCTTCCATGGCTTCCCCCTTTAATCATCTGAAATATGCAGGGAAAGGACGCTGAAAGAAATCAGTATGCATCTTCCTGAAATACAGAAGAAGTGCAGCAGAAGGTTTATTCCATTCCCAAACAAGGAAATGCTTTGCTCTCCCAGCATTAAACCGACACATCTGTATTATCCCCACCCAAAAATGAAGTCCATCTGTTGAGACGGCAATTAATGCTCCATTCTCCCAGTTCTTATTAAAGCACACACACGTGTCTTCAGTTTAACATTAACTTTGCAGATCTGCAAATAAAAAGACTTCTTTGCAGTCTTAGCCTAGAATTTATAAAGCTTGGTGGAGCCTGCTTGGTCCTTTACTTCCTAAGGTCCCAGTGCTGTACAGGGTGGGTTGAATAGGTCAGATTTGGACTTCTAATTTGAACCTCATTAAGCATGCTTTTATTCTTCTCTTTATTATCTCCTTCTTATCACAAAGAAGTGGTGCAGTAATGAGAAAAACAGAAGATTGCAGAACAGAGATTCTTAAGAGGTAGCACAGTGCAGTGTTGATGAAATGCAAGAAATCGGATGCACGGAGAGTTAAGTGGCAATTGTTCAACCCACACCTGGGTGGCAAAAATGCCTGGTGTTAAATATGCAGTGTGGGAGCCCCTCTTGCCCATCCTTGTGTCTACTATCTTGGAGTTAGGCATACCAGAGACAAAGGGACACAGCTATGATGACTTTTGCATTAGTTTTCTTCTGCTGGCTACTCCACAGCAAGTCTTCAAGAGTGGGCAGGCATGAACTTGTTACTTCCACAGAGGCATTTCATAAGAACAAGCACTTTTGCACAGAGCTCTTTTTCCAGGCAAAAAGGAAAGCCAAAGCCAGCTGCTGGTTGTGCAGGCAGGGATGCACAAAGCCATCCCATTGGGTTCTGCCACGTGTGAGCTGAAGTGTTGGCAAGCAGAGCTGCTGCTCTCCCACACTGAGAGCAGTTACCCATCAGCCATGTTATATCCAGCCCAAAATGAGCAGCCCTGTAACACCAACAGCTAAGAATCACAGAACCATGAAGGTTGGAAAAGACCTCTAAGAACAACTAGTCCAACTCCAAGCCATCCCCACTGTGCCCACTAACCATGTTCCTCAGTGCCACATCTCTGTGGCTCTTGAATACCTCCAGAACCTCCACCATTTCCCTGAGCAGTCTGTGCCAATGCATCACCACTCTTTCTAAGAAGCAATTTTTTCTAACATCCATCCTGGACCTCTCCTGGTGTGATTTCAGACTATTCCTTCTCGTCCTACAGACCATTACCTTTTGTCATACATGTAATGTGTTATGTAGAAGGAACAAATATCCGCTGCACAATACAACTGCAAACTGGCACTGATGTGAAGGCAGCGGTGCTGGTTTTGTTGCTCGAGCCTTGGCAGCTCCTTTCAGCACTCTCTTTTGGTCCTCCCAGGCTATCGTGGTGACAGACGGAGAGAGGATTCTCGGTTTAGGAGATCTGGGAAGCTATGGTATGGGTATCCCGGTGGGGAAGCTTGCTTTGTACACAGCTTGTGGCGGAGTGCACCCGCAGCAGTGTCTCCCTGTCCTGCTGGATGTTGGCACAGACAACGAGGTAAGACCTAGAGTTTTTCATAAACCTGCCATGGGGGAGGAGGAATTGAGATTAATGCTCAGCTGAAGCCTGTTCCCTAAATGTGGTAGTGAAGTCAAAGATATCCACGATGAGACGATGGCTAGACCAGCACTGCAGGGAAGTGACCAGGTTGCATTCCTGTTTTATGCTCATGAAACTTTTGCTCTTATTGGAAACTGAAATGAACACTGAGCAGCCTCATGGTCCCCTGGAGAGAAGAGCATAGCCATTCAGAGCTGAAGGATCAACTCCACCTTTCAGCGTGGTGATGTGTGTTGAAAGATTTCAGACGGGAAGATCTGCATTTATTCCTCTTGTGGTAACTGTGAGAAAACAGATACCCATGTCTGCATGGAGGTGGTGGTGTTCCCAAAAACAGGGAATCCCTGCTGGGTGTTCTGGGAATGATTAATTGCAGTGTTCTGTCAGGGTGCACACTTGGCTACAAGTGATAACCAGACAGGAGGGCTGCATCTGTTGGCAGATTTTTTGCTTTATGACTCTGGCTCAGAAAGTGCAACATTTTAGCAATGCCAGAATGGACATCAGCGAGGATGTCTTTTTTAAAAGGAATATACTGTCATTATTTGTGATGGCCAGGCTTTGTCCACTGATGTAAGTTGTACTTGTGCCTCACCTGACTCTGAGGAAACCAAACACATGTTTCTTGAGGGAAATAGAAATCTGGGGTGTTAAAGCTTTAAGCTTGTGTATGAAGACAGATGATGCTACTGTAAGTGCTTGATGTTTTCAGAAGTGTTCACTGAAATTTGAGCAGAAAGACAGCAAAATCAGTGGCCAGAGGTGACATGTAGGTTGAGGCTGCCAATTAGCTTTTTGATCTCAGTCCCAGAGCTGTTTTATCCCTCTGGCATAGCAATCTATCACAGACTGGTAGAGCATAGGGTGTACCCCATGTCAGCCTGATCCACACACAATATTTCCTGAAAACTGGGATCTCTGAGTTTGGACCTTCTGAGGCTTAAGCAGGACTCTCCTCACTTTCTGGCAGTTCCACTTCATAAAGCAGGGCACTTCAGCGTGATTCTTTTATCTCTTCCTTCTCCTCCCTTCTGCTTTTTACACCACAGAGTGCACACTGTGAGCTCCCGTCCAGATGGACACGGGTATAAGTGCCTCCCCACCCATGGGAAGCTTCTGACCACACATGGCAATCTGTTTCAATCTTAGCACCCACTGAGGGACACTAAAATTCTAAGTGACACCACTGATTTCTTTTAGGCATCTCCAGAAGTCAGATGGTGTCAGAGAAAGGGACATCCACAATCACTCTCTCAATCACTTGCATTCTGCCTAACACCAAGTTCAGCTTACATGTCCAGGATCTGCTCTGTGGAAGCAGTTTTCACAGCTGGGATTACAATATAGGAGTTACTGCTTTGCAGCAATATTATCAATGCATTTATTCACAATAAAAATAATGTATTGATTTCACAGCTTTCTCATAAACCCAGCCTAACCCACCCCTACCCACGTTCTGGTAACATCCTGCCCCACAGCCAAACTCATTAATCAGTTTACTTCCTGTAGGCATTCATCCTGTCCTTGTCTGCCTATTGCTATACAGTGAGCCTGTATATATATATATATATATATATATGTATGTATATATTGGAGTAAGTACATCAGACATATTGTGCTTTTAGCAACAGTTTCCAGTCTGTCTCAGCTTGCTATTGAGGGAAGGCTATAATCCATGAACAATCAGCAAAACAATGCAATTGGGTTGCTCTGCTTCATGACCCCAAAGAGTTAAAGTATCAGACCCACAGGAAAACATCTCTCATCTTTCCTTCTAAAGGAAAACATCTGTGGCAATAAAAGCAGATCTAATTTTAGCTCACCTACCAATATTTGGGGTCCACGTGGCTGCAGGACAATAGGTTTGCAATGGCTTGTCCCCTTCTCATATTGATGATTCAGTTCCTGAAATCAGAAGGGAAGTTGGGTTGCTTTGCAAGTGACTCGCTGAGCTGTTGGCCCACCTGTGTCCTGCCACTGTTTGCCCTGTGATTTTCCCCAAAATAGCTGTCATTTCCACACTGAGCCAGTCCTTTTCAGGTGGCTTGAGGATCCTTGTTTACCACCTGGTGGGCTGTTCAGGAGGAGCAGCCTGCTTTTATATTCACAAGCAGTGAAAAATGAATGAATCTGGTGTGAAAGTCCCACGTGCCTTGACACCTGCAGACAGCTGGAGAGGAGTACTAACTAGGTGAGGGGCTTGGGCACACCTCTGGTCGCAGGATCTGGTCGGCTCTGGGCTAGCACCCAATTAGTCTTGCCATAGAATCCGTAGAGTTGGAATGGACCTTTAAAGATCATCCAGTCCAACTCCCCTGCAATGAACAGGGAGCCCACAGCTAGATCAGGTTGCCCAGAGCCTTGTTGTTCTGGGTCAGTCATCGCTTCTGATGACTTTCATTGCTCAAACTGCTGTTTATGGCCACGACATCTTTCCCAGTAACCTCCAGTGCAAAGTCAAGTGCTGATGGAACAGTACACACTCCCCTCGCAAGGTCAGCTTTATTCACTCAGCACGAGGTTCATCAGCAGGGAGTCTTGGTGGAGCTGCTGGGGGTATATAGAGCCCCATTACCCACTGCAGTTAAGAAGCATCACACCTCTCCCACTTTATTACTTCTCACAGAAACACTTTCTGCTCACAAGAAGCGACGTGAGCACTCACTGCAAAGTGAGTAACGTTTAATTTGACCTCAACTGACAGACTTCCTCGGGTAGGCTGGGCCATAAATCTCCACCCAGCCACGGATGAGACACTGTCAACGGGATTGCTTTGTGTCCTAGGCTCTCCTGAGTGATCCACTCTATATTGGACTGAAACACAAGAGGGTCCGTGGGAAACAATACGACGAGCTGATTGATGAGTTTATGGAGGCGGTTACCAACAAGTAAGTGGTGTTATATACATGGCTCCGCCGAGCTGCTTCCATTTAAGAACAAATGTTGCAACTCTTGAAATAAACATCAGCGTAATGGATGGTGCAGGCAAAGGAGGGTCGTTTAAATGCAGGTCTCCTGGGTGGCCCACAAATGACTCTTTGTGCTTCGGCACTCTGCGTCCAAATTATTTATGTCTTCAGAGAGCTGAAACGGGACTGACTATTTATAACCATTTCCTGCCCATACAGGCCAGAGGTGTCAAACGTATGCCCTGTGGGCTGTGTCTGGTCTCCATCATGCATTTATGAGACTCATTCAGCATGGGCAGAATCTAAACTTTGCTTTGCTTACGTTTCGTACAGGAAGTTTCTAGCTCTCAATGTTACGGAGATCTGCTCATTGGAAATGGCGTGCCGCTGTGTGAGCTGCAAGCAGCCCTGTCTGTCTCTTAGCAAAAATAGCACCTTCCCTGCTGGCGTGACGAGGCCAGGTTTTGAGCACTGCGGCGGACTGCGTGCATGTTTCCATTTGTACTGTCTCACAGGGATATGGGGTTTCTGCTGCACCAGGGAGTCGGGTGTGGAAGGAGCAGAGCCACTCCTCAGTGCTGTATGTGCACCTCTGGCACCGCACTGATTCCCTCCTTCTGGAAAATGAGAAAATACATTAAAATCTGCGTGACTTTCTGGAGAGGTTGCCATGTGGAAGAAAGTGAGAACAGCTCTTTAAGAAGAAAATGATAATAACCAGAAAGCACAAGGCTCCTGAGCAGCTTCTGCCCTTCCTAAAGCTGCAGAGGACACACTGGTGGCAGAGAGCTGAATCTGTGCCTGATTTGTGGGCTGCTGCACGTCTGTGTGTTGTAGATCTGCTGTAGGGTCTTTCCTTCACAGGCAAAGGAGTAATGTTTGATCTTCCCTCGTTCTGTCTTTCCAGTTGGCTGCGTGTGTGTGTTCCCACACAAATGAAGGGGAGTGAGTAGGAGGCAGAATGCCCAGTGTCTAATGAAAACCCTGTCCCATCTAGTGAGAAGCACATCTCCACGTATGATCTGACCGCCCAGCTGGAGTGATGTAGGGCTGATAAACTGAATTTTGAGAGATGAGTGTCTCACAGAGAATTCTGGCATCGTGATGTGGTCACTCCATGCAGTATTTTGCTGCGTAGTGCGCAGGCGCAATGCTGCAGTTAGGATGGGAGCATCTCCTTTGCTGCTTAACAGCATGATGTAGATGTGTCCCAGCCACACTGCCCACAGCCTGTGCAAAAATGCTTCCCCTCAGCCTGTGATATAGCTGTGAATGTAAACACAGCCATGCAGCCCTGCCCGCTGCATTCACAATGCCTGAGGATGACTGCAGTGGAGAGAATGCTGAGTACTCTACTCCAGTTTGTTGCTTGTATTTGATAAGATAGCTTGAGTTAAATGTCAGTTCACTACAGTGTGGTTTTACATCAGAAACTTGTGCATTTTCCAGGGGAATTAATTCTTAGAGGCTCAAGAACCAGTGAGAAGCAATTGAGAAATCACAGGAGACTCTAGAACTCTAGAAGTAGGAAAGTTTCAGGAATTGTCAGGGTTGAGTTGTGTTTCTTTTTTTTTTTCCCCCTTATTTCTGTCTTGTTGGTTTTTGTGCTTTGTTTTTTTTTCTGTTTTGGCTGTAATCACTAACTGATCCATCAGGGAAACCACCCGCTTCTTTTGACCAGGAGACCGCAGTGTCATTGCTGGTGATGGAATGATGGAATGAGGACCCAGGTTGTGGTCTCAGCCATCATAAATTCGGATGAGATTTACAGTGGGGATGTTATATGCTGATTGCACCCACTGCTGTGATGTTGGGGACAGACAGTTTGCCTTTTCTGTGCTTGCTGCTGGAGGAGAAGGACGAGCTGTTTGGTTTACAAGAGCTGATCTCCATGCTGAAAGGAGAAGACAGCCACAAAACAGTGAGCTCCTCTCTTGTAAGGTGATGTCACGTCTAATCCTTTCATCCAAGTACTGGCAGTCAAAGTCCTGGGGCCTCTGTTTGATTGTAGCCTGCTTCTGTGCGCAAGGAAACCTATGAGTATGAACTGCTGTGATCTTCAGTCTGCTCTGACTGCACGTGCAAGTCAGTGATACCACACACAAGTTCAGTTGTTCAGGGATCCAGTTTATCTTTCCTCCTTCCCTTTTGGATCGCCACAAACCTCTTGCAATCTGGAAGGCTCCTTTGCAGCTCGATGTTCATGAAGAAATCCTTTCTGTTTCCTGAAGGTGCTTCTTCTCACAGAAACCATTTGTCAGTTCCTTTGCAGGAGTGCCTCCCACACTGCCAAATCACTGCTGGCTCAAGGGACGTTTGTCACTGATGTGGAATGTGTCCGAGCCCACAAGAAGGCCAGGGGACTGAAGATTTACTGTCCTAACGGAATAATAATATTAAGCAGATGTCAAACTGCTAGAGCTGGAGACCCTACAGTTAGCAGAAAGAACTCCTGGTCTCATTACAGCTTCCATATAATGAAACCAGAAGTGTTTCAGAGGCTTCAGAATTAGCACTCACAGTATATTGAAATAAAGTTTGGCTTCTGGGCAATTTTAGAAAGAAAAGCGCTTTCTGAAACACCTGGAAAAATTTCTGCATGGTACCTAAATCTCCATTTATTACTGTTTCACTTAAAATGCAGAAAATGACTGAGCTCTTTAACAACAGCTCCAAACTGCATTTTGCCCCACTTGGGAGGCAAGCACATGCAAACTTTGGCCCATTGAGCCTACCCCCTGACTGAATGGAACAGCACGGCAATTTGCTGATCTCTCACGACGACTAATGGGCTTCGTAAGAGAATATACACTACTTCTGTTTTCCAGTTCTCAGTTACCATGGTAAAGGGTAAGTCAGACTCATTCTTGAACTGGTGCATTTTTGTAGGATGGAATAGCTGTTCACCCATAGTGTCCAAGGATTACATCAGAGTAAGCCACAGAATTTCTGAGGCCTCCATGTATGAGGGTCAACAATTCCAAGTGCAAGGTCTTGCACCTGGGTCACAGCAACCCCCAGTTCAGTACAAGCTGAGGGATGTAAGGATGGAGCACAGCCCTACCAAAAAGGCACTGGGGGTACTGATGGATGGCAGCTGGGCATGAGCCAGCAATGTGCCCTTGCAGCCCAGAAAGCCAACTGTATCCTGGGCAGCACCAAAAGAAACTCGGCCAGCAGGGCAAGGAAGGTGATCCTGCCCCTCTGCTCTGCTGTGAGACCTCACCTGGAGCACTGCATCCAGATGTGGAGTGCTCAGGAAAACATGGAGTGCTACAGGAAAAACATGGAGCTGTTGGAGTGCATCCAGAGGAGGGCCATAAAAATGACCCAAGGGATGGGACACCTCTGCTAGAGGATGGGCTGAGAGAGCTGGGGCTGTTCAGCATGGAGAAGAGAAAGCTGCAGGGACTTGAGAGCAGCCATTCAGTATCCAAAGGGCAGCTGTAAGAAAGAGGGGAACAGACATATTGCAGATTCTATTGTGACAGAACAAGGGAAAAAGGTTTCCAACTGAAAGGGGGGAGATTTAGATTGGATTTAAGGAAGAAATTTTTTATGGCAGGGGTGGTGAGGCACTGGCACAAGTTGCCCAGAGAGATGGTGGCTGCCCCATCCCTGGAGACACTCAAGGTCAGGCTGATGGGGCTCTGAGCACCTGATGGAGCTGTAGGTGTCTCTGTTCATTGCAGGAGAGTTGCACTTGGATGGATCCCTTACCTACTTTAAGGATCCCTTCCAACTCAAACAACTCTATGATTCTATGATAGTGCTTTAGCACGTTAAGGTTGAAATCAGTATTCTGTGGGAGATACTGCTGTGCTGGGGCAATCTCCAGTCACTAGTGTAATCCCATCATACAGGAGCAGGGCAGCTTGATGGCTCCAAGTGGCAGGAGGTGATGACAGACGTCCTGTCCCCAGTTCCTGGCTCTGGTTTGGGTGCAGAGCACATAGGCTGAGGCTGAGAGGCACCACACTTCAGAAGCCTAATTAAGCTGTCTTAACTCCACTCCTGTTTCCTTTCCCATCAGTGCTCATTAACAGGCTGACTGACAAGACTGAAGCTTTCTCTTTTATCAGCCTCTGCCATATGGCCAAGCTCAGAAGACATCAGGAGATCAAGCACTCAGCATCTCAGAATGGGAGAAGAAAGAGTGAAACTAGCTCTCCTGAGATAGTTTTTCCTTGTGTTTGTTTTACACCTGATATTTTTTGTCCAGTCCCTCCCCAGTAGTTTTCCTCACAAACACATTCTCAGGTCACTTGTGCTCTCCAACGGGCAGAGTGTTCTCCATAATAGGCTGCCTCTGTTTGATACGCATCACAAAATATTTAGATTTTATTAGCTTGATTTGCCATTAGTGACCAGCTATTGAGCTGGAGACATGCTGCTGTGGGATCCCTGCTGTAACCAACTTCACACCTTTCCTGCAAATCCTTTGGGATAATGCAGTTATGGGTGTTGGAAAGCCCTCTTGTCCAGGCTGCCTGTGATCTTTCACCTCAGCCAGATTCACCACAGCTGACTTAGAAAGATGAAACTGGAGAAGATCTCTTTGGGCTACATTCTTGGTCGTCTTCAAAACCATTGCTTCCCAGCCCCTGTTCCCAAGAAGCCCTGTGCTTCCAGCTGCAGTCTTTTCTTAGACCCGGTGCAAGGACCACAAAGTCATTTTGCATACAAGCACAGGAGTGTCATGGCAACCCTTAGTGCTGCTCTACAAAGAGTTCATTGGTATTTTTTGTTGCATTAAGGACTATAATGAAAGTTAACTTTGATTTGTCAACATTTTTTTTTCCAAGAGCTTTGTGATTGAGCCTGGCATGGCCTTGCTCCATATTCTGCATCTAACAGTAGCTGATAGCAGGAGCCCAAAGATACAGCTCAGAGCAGGCATGCATGCAGTAGTACATCCTTGGCATACTCCCCAGCTTCCAGTAATCTGAGATTCAGGGATTTCCTGCTATCTTTGTGCTTCAAGGGTCACTTCCATTGATTTAGCTCTCGCTGAATCCCCAGCGGGCTCTGTGCCTTGGAGCATGCTGGCTGTCTTCATGCTGGCAGAAAAACCTAGTGAGACTTCTAGCTAATGTTAGAAATATTGCACAGCTTAAGAAGATAGTTCCTGTTGGGTTCATGACGCAGCTCCCTGGAGTGGAATTTCTAAACCCAGGACCTAGAGCTCTAAGCATTATATTGGCTGCAATTGGCCTAATTTTGCCAAACTGCCATCTGTTGGCTCATGTTGTAGCATAAAATTAAGCACATTTTTGTCTCACGGTGATAACTGTTTAACTGCTTCATCTGCTGTAACAGCCATGGCTTCGTAATGTGGATCCAGCTTTAACATGGTTCAGTTTTCACTGCATTGTGGTTAACCTGGCCCTCCACAGATCTGACTCATGTTGCCTCCATTTCAAAACAAAATAACAGATAAGACTGGATTTTCTAATGTATCTCTTTGTCTCTCCTTTTAGAAGAATTAGAACTATGTGCTGAGTGATATAATGTGATATAAACAGTATTGACTGAGAGTTTCAGAACCAAAAGAAGGTCAACTTTTTTATTAATTCACCAAAACTTTAGTTTTCATTTTTTAAATGGGAAAACTTGTATTCATCTCAGCTAAGTGGAAATCTTAAAAGTGAAAGGCTTTTTTTTTGATGTTAAATGCACTGTATGGTTTGCAGACCACAGGCAGACAAACTCTGAACCCACAGAGCACTGCCTGTCTCCTTTCCTCCAAGTAGTAAACCTATCTCTCTGTTTTCTCTTTACCTATCTGGGTTTCCTCTTCCTGGCTAGAAACACATGCAAATATGCAAACATTGCAGTCCTGAAGTGAGGTTTCCCAGACATGAATGACACTAGAAAAGGCTGAGCCTTCTGGGATATGCATGTCGCTTTGTCTGCCCTGTCCATTACAAAGAACCCACAGCACCGCTGCCACTAGAAGACTCAGAGTGAAGGAACAGCAAGAACGGTTGTGGTCTTTGCACCATGTTATGTGGGATGAATAATCCTTTTTCCTTCCTCTTAGCTTGGCACCAGTGTTTGTTTACGTAGGACTGCTGTTGCCATCTCTAATTCTACTGGAGAGAAAAGGATATCTTGTTTTGTCAAGGTCAACTGTGGAATTACATGGAGTCTAGTTTTCTAACGTTCTGTTTGTGAAAATTCATTTTCCAAAGACATTCCAAAGGACATTCCTTTGGAAATGTCTTGCCTTTCCTGTCTCTGGATGCCCCCATTTCTATCCACGTGGGGCATGGTCAGGGCAGCCCCTATAACACTGCAGAGGTGCAGGGGTGCTTCCTATTCATGCATAAGGACAATCATAGAACCATCAAATCATTAAGGTTAGAAAAGACCTCGAAGATCATCTAGTCCAACCATCCACTTACCTCCAGTATTGCCCATCTTGAGTGCCCAGGGAGGTGGTGGAGTCACTGTCTCTGGAGTTGGCACTGAGGGACATGGGTTAGTGGACGTGATGGTGACAGAGCAGTGGTTGGACTAGATGATCTTAGTGGCCTTTCCAACCTTCATGATTCTGTGATTCTATGATCACTTCCCAAGCATGATTTTCTTTGACGGCGGGCTTTTTTTACAACCAGTTTTAGTCTTCTTGGAAATCAGAACTTTGGTTGGTGTATCAAGCAGCAGTACAATGTCAAAGACAAGGGCAAAGATACGTCGGGCTCGCTGCTGCCTAGTTTTATATAACACTGAGTAACAGTTGCATTGCATCAAAGCAGATGCCTTATGTCATGACTGAGTGAAAGCAATGCTATAAAATGATGAGTTCAGACAAGGATTGGAACATCCTGTGTGATTCGTTCCAGAAAGGAACTGGAACTTCTTAGAAATAACTTTATATATATATATGTCAGAATGTCTTATATCCCCTGTTCACAGTGAACAAAAATGCCCTTTTCATAGTGGCTGGCAAAGGTGCTGCACAGGTCATCAGGCTCATCCAAGAGAGATACGTGTCATCCACTATAGGGGATACAGATTTTACTAACAGAATCTTCATAGTGATCATAGCTCAGAGATTCGGTGTAGCTCTAGGTGGATCGTAGCAGTACCAGAATGGTGCAGTGATAAACAAAAGCATGAATCCTTTATCATGAAAGACTTACGGTAACGCTGATGTGGTTTTTTAATGAAGAACAACTGACAAAGTACTTCTTGTTTCCAGTTCTAATTACTGTGCCCATAAAACACTTAGTTGTTATCATATCTCTTGATTTATCCCCAGTAGGTTTGAATTCCTTCATGTCAAAGAGGCACAGATATTTACTGTCCATGCTCCCCTCTCCATACCCTGAAAAGATAAAGATTACTCATGCTAAGAGGATTACTCATGCTAAGTGGGATGTTTCCGTTCCAGAAGGACATATAGGACTGCAGAGATCCCATGGGATCTGCAGGCAGGAACTGAATCCAAAATCAGGAAGTCAAAAATCAAAACCTTGCTTTTTTGAAAATGGGGAAAAAGAACTGGGAGATGGAAGGAAGTGGATTGGAGAGGGCACTTGTTTACTCCAATGTATGTTGTCAGTCTGAAATCCTGATATTGATGCTTTCCTTTCTGATAACGAGTGACTGAATACCAATGTCCAGGATGACAAGATAAAGTGATGTTCTAGAGGGGATGAGTCACTGGGAGTCAGGATCAGACTTGGAGGGAGCCAGCCTTAACTGGAAAGCATTCAGCCCTGATGTGACCGGCATCTTTTGGCTTCAGACTCTCCAGGCTCTAAACTGGAAGTTAGGAGATGAGTTGCTGTTGTTGGTAGAAGTGTGGAAGAACCTATGAAAGCTGGCAACAAACTGAACAGTTTGACCTCAGGATCCTCTTCCTCATAGAAAAGTTCTCAAGATCTTTCTGTAGAACCACTCCATTTAAGGATCCTTAACTGTGCTAAATGATCTTCAGAAATCCCTGTTCAAATACTCATTTTGCGATCACTTTTGCTGTCAAGAAGCATCCTGTGCATGTGGACAGTGAGCATGCTGTAAATGCACAGATGTGTCCCAAAGTGGGGCTGCCTTCAGGATCAGAGCTCACAAAGTAAACAGGGCAGAGCTTCTTAGCTGGTTAAGTGGAAGCAAACCTTGCTAAAATGATCCCTCTGTGTAGAAATTTGGGTTTCTTAATGGAAAGGGTGATTTTCACAGTGAAATGTATCACTTTGTCAAAGTTTCATCAGTTTTCATTTTTAAAATGTGACAATTGGTGGAGTCTGGCTGGGATACTTCATTCCACCCCGAAGTGCTTCCACATACCCTGACAGGGCACCATGTGGATAACCATACACGTAAGATATAGCAGGGCAATTTCTTTAGAGATATAGAAAGTAATGACAGGCTTTGAAGGAAACCAAAGCATTGCAGTAGAAAATGTGACAAAAACCTAGGTTTTATGACATATATTTGAAGTCTTCCAAACCAGCAGTGGTGATTAGGTAACACGGTGAGGGTTATATCTCCTAATTTAGGTGTTTAATAAAGTTAGACATCTAAATTTTAGATGTCATTTTAGAATGTATTTGCACAGACTGTGGAGAAAGAAACGTCTGCAGAATTGTTCTCAGCTTCCACAACTTGCTACTGGATGTGCCTCTTTCTCTCCATTGAGAAGTTATGTAGCTGAGCATTACTCAGCCAACGTTTAGCTATGTAAAAGTAGTGAAGGAAATCTGCACCGCTGTTTCTTGGCTGAATTTCAGTGCGAGCAGCAGCTCTCTGACCACCCTTTCACTCTGCAGTAATAACTGTTCTCCATATTATCTCCCAAACTGGATGTTTTTATAGCACTGGTGCATATTAAAGCAATTCTGACCCCCCAGTCCTAAATTGGCTACAATTTCCTTTTGTATGCTACCCAAATATTCCTGGTAGAGTGCTCTGAATTCTTGTGGGGTGAGGCAGGTCACACAAGCCTTGAGTTGCTGTGCCATGAAGAACAGACAGGAGAACTGACTCACCGTGTTGCTCCTTAGGAGGATCACAGAATTGTAGGGGTTGGAAGGGACCTCCAGAGATCATTGAGTCCAAACCCCCTGCCAAAGCATCTCCCTAATCCAGGTTGCTCAGGTAGGCATCCACGTGGGTCTTGAACATCTCCAGAGAAGGAGACTCCACCACCTCTCTGTGCAGCTGTGCCAGTGCTCCGTCACTGCACTGTGAAGTTCCCATGCACATTTGTGCAGAACCTCCTATGCTTCAGTTTATGATGTTGTTGCAAACAGCCCCAGCAGTTGTTCTGTTGCTCTATTTGTCTCTAAGCTGATCAGCTCATCCTAGAAAGGAGCACTGCATCACGTGTCAGGGTCCTGCCGTGACCAACTTGTAATTTTTATTAATGAAAACTTGAGTTCTCACATTACAAAACAAGGCTCAGAAATGTGGTTTGCACTTCAAGAGCTCAGTGGCAGAGAAAAAAGAAAATAGTCTTCAAAAAATAGCCCAATGAAACGTTTCTGCATTCCAGCACAAGTCCCGGCATACCGAGAGGAGCAAAGAGAAATATTTATGGGTCACCATGCTTTCCCAGTGCTCTGCTTCATCAAAAAGGTGAAAGACAAAATAGAATTCACGGCGCTTTCTCGTGCTGCAGACCAGGTACAGGGAGTCAGGAGCAAATTCTCTACTCGAAAGAAAGTAATATTCAGGTTGATATTCTTATCAAAGTGACAGAAGTCAGGGCAACCCACCCACCTCCCCTTAGGCTCAGCTTGTCATATGCACATCCATGCTGGCTGAGATCACTGGTTTTATTCACCAAGTCTTGGTTTTGCTTTCACTTCTTCATTTTAATAAGACATTAGAGAAGTAGTTTCTGTAGCAACATAAGTTGCTTAAAGATCTGCTAATGCTTTGCTGTGAGATGGCTGCAGATTTTCTAAGTGGTGCGTCTCCTCCCTGTTACCATCCACTAGAAAACTGATTTTCTGAGTCCTCTCTGTATTGATTCTTTCTTGGATATTCAAAGTCTTCATTTTGAGTTCCAAGATGTTACGGAGAGAAAGAGACTTGGGATTCCTCATGCATTGCTATTTAGAGTGTTGCTAAGCGTTTCAGAAGAAATTTTGCTACTGGTTGACTTTGTAATAGCTTCTAGAATCTGCAGTGAGGAGGCTTAAAGCACATAAGCTGTCTGTTGCTCAGCTATTCAGTGTAACTGGTAGTTAGCAGGAGGCTGTGGGCAATTAAAGAGTATCTCGTGAAAAGAAATGTAAATTTTTAATAGGCACCACTTGATGTTTCTCTGCCCAGGGAACAGCAATAGGACAAGAGGGAATGGCCTTAAGTTGCATGAGGGGAAGTTCAGGTGGAACAGTAGGGAAAATCTCCTTTCAGAGTTGTGAGGCTGCCCAGGGAGGTGGTGGTCACTGTCCCTGGAGGTGTTCAGGAACCATGGAGATGTGGCACTGAGGAATACGGTTAGTGGGCACGGTGTGGATGTGGGCACGGTGTGGATGGGCTGACAGTTGGACTAGGTGATTTGAGAGGTCTTACCCAACCTCAGCGATTCTGTGACTTTGAGCTGTGTAACACAACCTGTCATAGGGTGCAGGAAAGAACTTGTCCTGTTCAGAGTCAAAAAACCAACTGGAGCCATTGGGAAGACCCTTTGCAAAATGGCACAAAGCCCAGGATTTTTCCATCTTAACACATGGCAAGCTGGAATTTCCCCATCTTAGTGTCTAGATCCTGCTGATTTACAAAGGGAGAAGGGGTGTAACCCCTTGCACGGGGTTCTTTTTTTCTCATTCCAGCAATACAAGAAGCTGCTGCCTTGCTGTCCAGTATGACCTGTTGTGCTTGTCTACCTGCCCAAAGAAGTTTCACTGCGCTGTGACCCTGCAGAATGTACCTCCTAAAATAAGAGCACACAGACTCATCTCAAAAGCAATTTTTAACCCCTCTGTGCTGTATCTCTTTCAGAAGAGGGGAGACCACACACTGAGCATAGCAGCCCATCTCTGGTGGTACTCAGGTGCTATGAAGGTCCCCAGACCTCACAAGAGATAAGTCAAAGTTGGCCTTGGTCACTGGATTTCACGTTAACTGGGAAGAAAAGCACCTACCCTGGCATGATTGCCCTTCTGGGAGAATTAATTGGAGTGAGGTGATTGGTTTGAATGGGAAGGATGTAAGGTGATGCTGCCTCTGCACTGCTGTCAGTCCCAGAGAGGCACAGGGCCCCAGCAGAGTGCAGGATTGAGAGCCCTTCTGCGGGACTGCAGCCCAGGGGTTGCTGACTGGTGTGTTGCTCCTTCCCTCTGCTATCCCCTGTTCACAGTGCTTATGTAGGAGCAGAGTATTTATGGCCTGGTTGGATTTTATTAGCAAGGCTTTCATGCAAGTGCTGGAAGTGTGTAGGTAAGAGGCAGTCTGAGTATTTCCCAGTTTTTAGAGACTACACGCTTGCTCTGCTATTACTGGATAATTATGGCAGGATTGGAATTATTTCTTGCCTTTGGACTGCTCTCACTGTGCTCTGGTTTGCAGTGGAGAGAAATGTGTTTCCAAAGCACAAAACCGTGACTATGAAATCACACAACAAAGTGCTCAGTTCTCCTATGTCCTCCTACACTACTACTACTAAATATACCAAGAGTAGTGGTAAATATACCAAAATACAATAAAGGGAGGGCTATATAAGAATGAAAGAAGCAGACTTGAGCAGTCTGTTGTGGTAAGGGAAAACGGTTTCAAACTGAAAGAGGGAAGATTTAGATTGCATGTAAGGAAAAAATCTTTTTACATTGAGGGTGGAGAAGCACTGCACAAAAAGATGGTGGGTGCCCTGTCCCTGGAGACAAAAAAGGTCAGTGGATAGAGCACCTGATGGAGCTGCAGGTGTCCCTGTTCACTGCAGGGGAGTTGGACTGGTTGGCCTTTAAGGGTCTATTCCAACTCAACTGATTCTTATGGTTCTATGATACCACTGAAAATTTGTTGGAACAATAGTCCAAAGATGCACATATGTACATATATATGTATAAAGACATATATAGACATATTAAGGAGTTCCCTATGTCCCTTGAGTAGGCAAATTGTGAATACAACTAACTTGTAGTTAGTGATTCTGTATTTCTGAGTGCGTGCAAGTTGGAAAGGGTGTGATCCTGCTTGATGTAACTGTGGTACCTTTCTCTTGCTGTACTTCCATCTCAGCACTTGAGTCTCTGCTAGTTGCACTGTCCTCATGAGAGGTATACATATTAATCTAGATTGTGGAAATATGCATTTTAAATCACCCCTTACCTTGCAGGTATGGTATGAATTGCCTCATCCAGTTTGAAGACTTTGCCAACGCTAACGCATTTCGTCTCCTCAACAAATACCGCAACAGATACTGCACCTTCAACGATGATATTCAGGGTAAGCAGAAAAATGTAAACTTCACCTTCTCACGAGGAAACTGATTAAGATCACACAAGTGTTTGTTACACAGTACTCAGATGTGTGATAAGTTTTAGCGTTTGCACATGAGCATTAAAAAAAAAAAAAAGACAATCGCAGCTGTCTGAGTTGAAAAATGAGTCTCTGTTGGTTTGGGTAATTTAGTTGTTCTCTGCAGCAGTGCTGTTCCATGGAGAAAATGGATCATGTGCTTCAGGTTGTTAAGATAATGTAGAGAGACCCATTCATTTTCTTATAAGCTATCTAAAGCAGTACTGACATTCTAACAGTTACACAAGCCTTTCAGTTTCCAGGTGGCCATTAGCTGAACCTGGCAACATTCCTCTATTGTTATCCTCCCCATTATGTGCAGGAACGATAAGGTAAAACCAGTTTCTTTCCTGTCCATGGATGCTAACACCAGGGTAATCTGAGAACGTCCCTAGACTGGTTAACACTGCTCTTCCAGCACCAAAGAGCAGTGATGCCATCACAGTTGGGATTAGAAGCAGCATCTCTCCCAGGGGCTTGGGAGGCTCTGCTGTCAGCAGAGCTGTCGTGTGCAGAGACGTGCTGTTGGTACACTGGTGGCATCCCTGCCTGGTGCTGACTTTGCTTCAAACCACTGGAAGTTGTGTTTGCCCATTTGACAGACACAGGATCTTCCCAAGTGATTAAGGAGTTCCTTCACCTTTTCTTCTTCTGTCTAGTCCTCCTTGTGACATGCAGATATGTCAGCAGTTTGTTGATCGAATTATTTTGAGTCATTTGGGCTTCTCCTTGCGAGAGACTGAAACAAATGCCAGTGTTTTTACACAGTGATGGCTCTTTTGTGAGCAGATTCTGCAGCAGCATTTCCACATCTGTCACCCATCTACTAATACTTGGCAGTGCGTGCAACAGACTGCTCATATCTATCAAGAAGCAGTAAGACTGGACTGTGGGAATGTGGTGTAGTGGGGTGCATGGTAACAGGGTTTAGAAGCAGAGTTTAAGCATTTCACAGAAGGTGAGGTATATATTCCTGTACAAGCAGGCTTGCTAGTTGCTCTTGCTACCCAGAAAGGCTTTCAGTGGAGAGAGGAGCACTGAGAATGAGTACAGGGGATACACTGGAAGAGCCAAAAACTCAGACTTTCTAGGAGATGAACGGACGAAGCCCAGAATATGAATCAGGCAATGCAAAAGCTTATTTTGTATTAGTTGCTTTCTCTGTGGGTGGAAGGGAACTCATCAGTTAAAAAGAAAAGAGGCCAGGTGATGTGGCAGATCTGTGGGTTTCTTGAGGGAACAGTAGGATTTTACATCTTACTAAAGCCCCTTGTATTCTCAAATGAAGCATCAATCTGGCACTGGTTTCACGGTGGTAGGTATGGAAAGAAGTCGTGCTGATCCTTTGAGCTGACAGACGACGAGTCAAGGGAAGCAAGGCACTGCTTCAGGCTTTCTTATGGAGTTGACAGAAAGAAGAGGGAACACCAAGCCAGGGTCAGAAATGAGTTCTGGGGGACCTTTGGGAAGGTGACACAACTTGGATCTGCTCAATTAACTCTGTCTTGGAGTTACATCAGACATTAATGGATTTGAATTTGGGATGAGTAGCCTGTTTCACCCACACTAATATACCTGTCTGTATCCTTAGCTGATAGGAGAAGGGTAGCAAGCACCTTCTCTCACTTACACCCTCCCGTTCTTTGTTTTTCCTGCAGGCTCTCTCTTTTCTAACATGCTGGCATTTCATGATCTGCCAACTGAAAAGAAAAAAAAAAAAAGAAAAAAGTGGGAGTCTTCAGTGCAAACTGTGCTTTAAATGATTAATGAGAATTATGCAAAGCCTTGCATTCATTTTACTCAAGTCAGACAGGAGCAGACCTCCTGAAGCCTGAGTTACCCCAGCTTCTGAGCTGGCACTGTATATTGACTTAAAAACGTCTCTTAGGCACAAGCAGCACAAGGTAAATCAGGCCTGAGCTGTACTAATTAAAGTCCTCGTTTGCTGGTTTGTGAATACAGTGAGCCAACACACCCACAGAGGCAAGATGTGGGAAGAAAAGATAAATTACCCCACTCCATCTCCCTCGGGCCTCCCTCTCGCTGCCCCAGGCCCTTACACAAACAGAAAGCAGTTTAAAATAACGCCTAATTTTTTTTTTTTTAATCTTTGGTCACACAAATGACTGGATTGCCAAATCTGTCAAAACCCAGCAGAGTTAAAGTGATTCACACCCTTTCCAGCTCAACCCAGCCCGCTGATGCTGACTGGGACACCTGCCAGGTACCACAAATGGTGGTGAGGTGATGGCTCTTATTCTGAAAGCCATCAGCCTGGGAGCTAGCAGGAGCTGGCTTGCAGTGCCCGCACATGGGGGCTCCCCATTAAGGAAGAGGTTCCCCTTCCTCTGTGGGGTGATGACATCAGTTCTTTCCCAAATCTGCCTGGGTTCATGCAAGGGACAACAGCTTCAATTTCAGCCATGTGGGAGAAAATGGATTGCCCTTCTCCCTGTTTCCCGGTGAGGTAGCAGGGCAGGGCAGTGCAACACGTGTGAAATTGGAGGGACATGAGGCTGCCTTGAATCCTGCTCCTTGTGCTCCTTTTGTAACTTTGCTCCGCTAAACTGTGCCCAGCGCTAACCAGAAAGTAGGCAACTGAAAATGGTTATAGAAGTGTCAAGCCCCGTGTATCCCTGAGCCAGGCATCTCTGCCTTCCTGCTCCACGCAAACTGAAGATTCCACACATTGAAGAGTTGAATTTGGATTGGACAGCTCAGGTTAGATTTAAGGAGAAGTTTCTTTTCAGACAGAGTGGTGAGGCATTGGCATAGCCTGCCCAGAGAGGGGGTGGAGTCAGCACCCCTGGAGGTGTTCAGGATCTGTGGAGATGGGGCACTGAGGGATGTGGTCACTGGGCATGGATGGGATGCTGGTTGGACTGGGTGACTTCAGAGGTCTTTTCTAACCTCTAAGCCGTGAATGTGTGACTCCAAATATCTCTTAACCCACTAAGCCCCACATAGCATCAGCCCTCCAGGACGCTTCAGGCAGCAGTACCTCAGCCTGGAAGAACACTGCTCTGTACCGTAGCTGAGGTTGGGAACGGGATGACTCCAGCGCTGCAAATCCGAGCAACTTCAAAGATTTGGGCCCATTTTGCACACTTCCTCATGTTTTGAGAAGCTGGGCTAGTTTTTGGCAAGGCAAACGACAAATTTCAGCAGATGAACATGTCGCAGTATCTTACTTTGTTGTTTCAGCTGGCATGGAAAATGCATCAGTAATTATCACAGGAAACTAAGGAGGGGGGAGCACAATAGGAAGGGAGCGCTGGATGAAGTTTTGCTGCAGAACAAAGCAGGCTGTGTCCTGCCAGGCAGCTCCTGAGCAGCACGCTCCCCCCATGGGGGTTCACCCAGCCTGAAGACAAGCATGAAGATGTTCTCAGTCCTCTAGGAGTTCACCACTGTCAAGGCCTTTAGGACCTGCTGTGCTCCGCAGCAGAAGAGGCTCCTGTATTTTTCCCTGCTGCTACTACATTAACTATTCACAGGGCAGTTCCAAGACTTGTGCCTGAATAACAAAACCATAAAAATCACAAAATCATGAAGGTTGGAAAAGACCACTAGGATCATCCAGTCCATGCCCATTGTGCCCACTGACCATATCCCTCAGTGCCACATCTCCACAGTTCTTGAACACCTCCAGGGACGGCGACTCCACCACCTCCCTGGGCAACCTGTGACAATTCCTCACCACTTTCTGAGAATTGTTTTTTTCCTAATATCCAACCTGAACTTCTCCTGGAGCAACATAAGGCCATTCCCTCTTGTCCTAAGGCCGGTAGCTCTCATCCCAGATCACTTGATTGGCTGCAGAACAAGCCAGATCAGAACAGTCCAAAGTGCTGTGCAGGAATGGACTTCAGCACCTTGGGCTTTGTAGTGAAGGGTCCTAAAGATCTGCCCTTATGTTACATTATTTCGGGGATTGTAGCTTCCCTCCACAGATCTGCTGGATCTCCAGTGTCCCTGATCTGTTCATGGATGCAGTGAATTATTTCCCCAAGCACTGATACTTTGCATTTCACTGCTGTTCTCGATGACTTGCTCCGTGCCATTTCTAGGTTTATTTTCTTAATCTCTTACAGAGGCCCCGTGGGGGAAGGATAACAATAGCCAGCAGACAGAGGGGTGAAGCATTGAGCTGCAAATGCTTCAACAGCTTTTTGCGGCTTTGTTGTATTTGATTTTTGATGATGCATTTGGAGTGCATCTGGAAAGCCCCGCTCTGTTTTCCAATAACAAGCTGAATGTTCATGTGAACCAGGATTTGGAAAAGCTCTACACCTCCTCTGCATCCATAAATTTAAATATATTTTCTTGACTGCCCTTCACTGGAGCTGTTGAATGGGTGTTTGCTGTTGCCTGGGCCCTAACCCTTAGCGTGGTTTTAATGGGAGAAGCATAAGCAGGCAGAGCAAGGGTAAAAATGGGAAGATGGGGCTGAATTTGGCCATCCCTTCCCTCACTGTAATTCCATCCACACGAATGCTGGAAAGAGAAATGTGCAGCAGTGTGGCTGCTTGCTGCTGCCACTCAGGGATATGGTTTCGTGGTATGGTGGTGGTGATGGGTTGACGATTGGACGAGACGACCTTAGTCATCTTTTCCAACCTTAATGATTCTATGATTCTATGATCCTACGATAATTTTTTTGTTAGAAGGCCTGGGTTCAGCCCAGAGGCCAAGCATGTGATGTTCTGCTCTCCTCTGCCCCTGCTTGGGGCACCTCCTGTCTACACGCATCCTTGGGATCCTGTGTCCCCACACATTCCCTGCTCAGATGCTGGGAGCTGCCTTATGAGTACAGCCTTGGCATCATCACAGGGCAGCACTGTGCCACTTCTGTATGCTGCCCCTGCTCTGGAGGCAGGATAACATCAGCAGGAATGAGTGCTTCTGCCTTTTCCATCTCTGCTAAGCTGTACAACAGATCCTTTCCCTCTGATGTGCTCCAGTGTAGCTCCGCTGACATCTATGGGTCTAGCTCTGCCTTACACTAGAACAAGCAGAAAATCAGCCTTAGCAGAGTGGTTCTCTAATGTTTACAATATTCTCAGCATGCCTGAGTCTCAGAGATAAATTCCTACTGTGAAAACCGTTTTCCTGAATGCACCTCAGTTTCAAATAGCCCTTTCCTTTGCTGGCCGTGTTTGTCTGGAGTCCCCAGAGAGACATCTGAGGGCTGCTCACTACCAGCCTATGATGTAATGCAGAGCACCCACTGAGTTTCAGACAGACGGGATGCTTTGTGAGCATTTTCCTCTGTGCACCCTTCCCTGTCTCACCTCACATACAGAGCAGCCAAGCTGGCTCTTGCTAATTACTCGAGGAAGCAGTTCTCTGCAATAGCAGCACTCACTCTCTTCAGAAAAGTGAATGACTGATGTGTTGAAGGGTCCTTGGTTTTCTCTTGCCACAACTCATAGTGACAGAGGCTCGTTTCGTGATCTTCTTGGAACTGAAGCACTGTGATTGCTGTGATACAGGGAAACATTTGTTCTCAGAAAGAGTGGTGATGCATTGGCACAGCTGCCCGGAGAGGTGGCAGTCACCGTCCCTGGAGGTGTTCAAAAACCATGCAGATGTGGCACTGAGGGGCATGGTTAGTGGGCATGGTGGGGGTGGGCTGATGGTTGGCCTAGAAGATCTTTCTGGTCTTTTTCCAACCTTAGTGATTCAATAACTCTTGGATTAGCCAACTCCTTATGCAAGCCAGCCGTGCACTCACCTCCATAGAGACGCTTCTATTGTTACATGCTCAGAAATTGTCATTATCAAAGAAACGTATTGAGCTGAAGCCAAGGTACTGTAACTTTGTTACTCGAGTAATGGGAGTGAGATGTGGTTTGGGAGATGTGGAAGGACTGGAAGCACACTGGGGAGAGAAAGGAAGGATTAAGAATAGCAGAACTGAGGAGAGCCCTGCTGTTGGTCTCTGAAGTGCGTGTACAGATGGCACGGCATTTTGCCAAGTGAACGTATACATACAACTTAATGAGGCAGGGGAAGCCAGAGGAAATTCCTCGTGTACGTTTTCTGAGCTAACAGAAGGACCTCGTCCTTGGTGCTGGAGCAAGTTTCAGTGAAAGAGGTTTAAGAAACCACGGTCTGTAATATTAAATCTCTAGGTTAGTTCATTTTATGTCTGAGACGTGGATGCCTCCAGTGCTCTCACAAGTAGGAGATAATGCTGCTGCCATCCTGCACTCGGGTGCCTGTGCATGGACACCATGCTACCACTGTTTGCCACAGGAACGTGGCCACTGCCACCTCTGCTAAAGCAGAGTCACTGTGAGGTGGCAGCAATGACTCCTTTTTGGAGAACCGAACTCATCTGAGCTTCAAAAGCAAAGCTTTGGTGAGATAATGGTACCAATAAAAACTCGATTTTCTTTGCAGCTTAAATGGATTCCCTATGTAAAATTACCTGTGCCAGTGGAAATCACTTCTCCTCCAGGATAACTGTGCTCCCACTAGGTGTTGTGTTTGCATGGAAAGAGAGAAAACCACTGCTCACTGCCATGACATAGCAGCAGATTTCTGCTTTAGCTGTGGCACTAAAGGAGCAGGTAGAGCTCATTTACTAAAAACTCAAGAGATGTAGCAGCACCATCTGCTGGTTTCACTGCTCATGGTCATGTTTGCTCCTGAGCTGCTCCGCTTTTGCTCCCAAGCTGCTGGCTGATTAAAAACCTGATTAAATTGCCAGAATAATAAGAAATGATGGAAAACTGGTGGAATCAGGTTTCTTAGTCTAAAAGGCACCACCAGAGCCTGAAGCCTCCCTAGCCTGTGCCTTGCTCGAGTTCTCATTGTGCCCTCATCTGGGATAGGTCATTATATTATCACTGCATGTGAACATTACTGCTATTTGGAAATACTAATCCTCAGAAGACATCTGCAAGGCAGGAGAATACCAGTTTCCCAGAGTCAGAGACACTGAGTCTCAGATAGAACATAACACCAAACCCCCAAGGATTTAAGAGCATAGTTCTTTCCACAAGGTTTCTTATAGCTGTCAGTGGGATGGGGAATCCCTTTGTCAAGATGACCCTCTCACAGCATTTTCTCTTTTCAGGCACTGCATCTGTTGCAGTTGCTGGCCTCTTTGCAGCTTTAAGGATCACAAAGAACAAGCTCTGTGACCACAAGTTTGTCTTCCAGGGAGCTGGAGAGGTAAGAATGTTCTTGAGTTTCTTCCTGAATATCATCTGAATTAAAATGTAGTGAGAAATAAAGTCAACCAGGGAACACCCTACACGGTTTGGCTTCCCAAAGACAGCACAGAAGCAGGTTCTTTATCACAGGTCAGGAGTGGGCCACACAGTCTTTGAGTGGCATGGATGCTCCAAGGCTGCCTATGTGTCAGGAGGGCTTTAAGCACCTCCCTTATGAGGAGGCCTGAGGCTGGCTTGAGCCCTCGGGGTTTGTATTTAGAGTAAACCATGCCCTCTTTAACTACATAGTCAAAAGGGTTTAAGACTTAAAGAACTGTGAGAGCATGGCCTCAATTTATGTAGTCAGTTGCATTGCCTCCAGGGCAGAAGTCAGAATGTCAGTCTGGTGCTTTGCACAAAGAGTGGGAAGGAAGAAAATCCCAAAGCCTGGACTGTGCACTAAAGGAGTTGGTCCATGTCCTGGCTTAGCAGTTTCCCACCTTTGGGCAGTGTGTGCCCCTGTACATTCACACAGCAGAAATTCTCCCTGCTCTGAGCAGTGCTGGGGGATGACCCAACACATCTTTCATTTAGGATCTTCCCCCATAAGACACTGATACCCCACTGAAATGTTTATTTACTGTATTTCAGGCTGCGATGGGCATAGCACATCTCATCCTCATGGCCATGGAAAAGGAAGGAATTTCCCGAGAAGATGCCATCAAAAAAATATGGATGGTGGACTCCAAGGGGCTGATAGTCAAGGTAAATTTGTGTCCAAAGCTATCCTCCACTTCCTCAGCACCTCCTGCACGCTAAAGAGAGGCCAGAGCAGGCAGACACCTTGAACCCTGCTCAGCCCCACCACAAAGGGTTTCACTGGTGTCAGCAGAGCTGCTCCTGCTGGGTCTCGTGGTAACAGCATGAGCAGCTCTGAACAGCAGCACTGGCTGTCCCAGAGGCAGCACTTTGGGCTGGGCCTCTGAGTGGCAGGATGATACACTGCTGTCTCAGTGGCAATGATCTCAATTAGCACTGGAGGTTGTGCATGTCACTTATATGGGGCATCACAACAGCTTGATGATCCAGCCTGGACCAGCCCTGCTCTGTCCTCCCTGGCTCCTCAGAGAGTCATGAAGGTTGGAAAAGACAACTAAGATCATCTCAACCAACTGCCAACCCACCACCCCCATGTCCTTGGGGCATCTGCTCCGATCCCTGCTTAAAAGAAGGGCAGGAAGGGGAAATGAACTGGTGAGTTTCTTCATTATGTCTCTACCTTTTGCCAGCTCTCTGAAGTTTGATTCCTTCTTTTCTCTCGCAGGGCAGGAGCCACCTGAACCATGAGAAAGAAATGTTTGCCCAGGACCACCCCAGTGTGAGCACACTAGAAGAGGTTGTGGAGAAAGTGAAGCCAACAGCAATTATAGGTGGAGTTCCCTTAACATGACCTTTCCATGTCAATTCTACTTTGAGGAGAGTTTCTGTCTTTCTTCCAGGACCTCTTTTTGTTCTCAGAGTCAAAAATGCAATGAGTTGGTGGGTTCCTTTTGCCCACATTCAGCCAGTTGAATTCTGCACATCATTCCTTTCAGCCGTGGGATGGTCTCCCTCTCTTTAAGAGCCCTTCCATGCAGGCTGCAGATGGAGGTGCCACTGAATCAGGATGTGGGGCCCAGGCAAGCAGGGCAAGACAAGGACAACAGGCAGCTCGGGCAGGTCTTTCAGTTTGAGACAGGCTTTTAATTCTTCAGAACGTAACAAAGAAACATCTGCACCTCCATCTCCAGAAATGGACCCTGGCTTCCTCCCATGGTGATAAGAGGCATTCAGGAGGGATCAGCCCAACGCACTGATGTCAGAGAGCACCAGCTCACTCCGTTGTTGTTGTTGTTGTTTCAGGTGTCGCAGCCATTGCAGGAGCTTTCACTGAGAAGATTTTGAAGGACATGGCAGCTTTCAACGAGAGGCCCATTGTGTTTGCCCTGAGCAACCCCACGAGCAAAGCAGAGTGCACAGCAGAGCAGTGCTATCGCCTCACCGAGGTACCGGGTCTCAGTGTAGGGAGGATGGGTGCTCCAGGCATGTCCTTGGGGATTTTCAAGTCCAGGCTGGATAAAGCCCTGAGGACCTCACAGCTGACCCTGCCACGAGCAGGAGTTTGGACTAGAGAAATCCTTAGTGTCCCTAGCGGCCTGAATTACAATGTGAGCCTATACATCGTGAGCCTGTAAAGCTGACTGAGATGCCTCAGCCTCCCAGGCTGCTGTCCCCTGCACTTCGCCACCTTAGTTGTTTGTGTCAGCCAACTCATGCTCAATTAGCACTGAAGAACTGTCACATGAATGGGTGAGAGAGAAGGTCTTACCTCATTCTCCCCTTTGCCCCCATTGCCACCTGCTGCTTCTTTGTCTCAGTTCTGCCATCTGGGGTAGTTACACAGCCCCCAGATCTTCACCCCATACATAAGTCCCTCTTCACATGCCATAGATGGTTGATAGCAATAGGAAGAGAGACGTCTTCCAGCAAGTTCAAAGCACTTGGAGTTGGGCAGTGCAAAGACCTGCTTGGCACTCAGTGGCCTTGTCCATGACTTTAGCTCTGGGGTCCATGACTTTGTGTTTAACTCTGGGGCCCATGACTTTATGTGTAGTTCTGGGGTCCATGACTTTATGTGTAGCTCTGGGGACCAGTCCCTCCTGAAGTACCAATGGCAGAAATATAAGACAGCTGTCCTGCATTTTCATGCCTCTTTTTCTCTCCCCGATCAGGGCCGGGGTATATTTGCCAGTGGGAGTCCATTCTCAAAGGTCACCCTGCCCAACGGACAGACCTTCTTCCCTGGCCAAGGAAACAATGCCTACGTCTTCCCAGGAGTGGCACTGGGAGTCATAGCCTGTGGAGTCCGGCACATCTCTGACGACATCTTCCTCATCACAGCACAGGTTTCCAACTGGCGAATAACCACTGTTTTTTTTTAAAAAGCTGTAAGGGGAACGTGCACCTACTTGAGGCAATTCAAGAAATTAGCCTGGGGAAATGGCACAGCGTCAGAAAAAAGCCATAGCTTTTCCCAGTCTCAAAAAAAAGTTCATGCTTCCTTGCACCTACAGGAGTGACAATAAGGTTCCCCTCGCTCCATCATCTACATGCCATAACCACAGCTGCTCTCCTTTTTAGGAGTTTTACCCAGGGAGGCTGTGGGGTCTCCTCCTTGGAGATCTCCAAAGAGCCACTGGAACATGGTCCTGGGCACTCTGCCCTGGGTATCCCTGCTGGAGCAGGGGTTGGAGCAGATGGCCTCAACAGATGCCCCTTCCAATCTCAATCATTACCTGCCCAGGCACAGCATCTCCATCATCCTGGCTCCAGTGAAGTGCATAAACACATGAATTTTGAATAGCTTAGCAGGTTGTGTTAAGAACTAGCCCCCCAGCTCCATTGCTGCTGCTGAGGTTTCAACCATGTGTTGTATAATCCTACCAAAAGTGCCCATCTCTATAACCTGCCTTCCTCTTGCTTCTAGTCCATCGCTGCTGAGGTGACAGAGCAGAATCTTGCAGAAGGAAGACTCTATCCCCCCTTGAACAGCATCAGAGAGGTGTCTTTCAAAATTGCTGTCAAAGTAAGTGCTCATTTATTTTCCCTTTCTGTGATAAGGAGGGCAGGACCTGCCCTGGCATTGTTCTTGTTTTGTGTTTTCTTTAAATCCATCTTATTCGGTAGCCTAAAGCAATGGTTCTTGGGAATTCTTCCAGCCAGAATTACTGCTTTGATCTCTTCTTTCATTAAAGCCCACATTTGAAAAGTACCTCTTGATTCTGGATGCCTCAGAGCTCTCAGAGCTCTGCTTCTTTGCTTGGAGCTGTGACTTCTCAGCACTTGAAAAATCAAATTTGGGATTGACATCAAACACGAAGCAAGCTGCCAGAAGATTTTCGGTTCCAAATTGCCATTTTGGAGCCTCTTCTTTTGAATTTGGTAGAGACCTAAGCACCTAAATACCTTTTAAGATCAGGGCTTGTTATCTAATGATGGGATTTGTGCCCTGTGTGCATCAGATTTATAATTCCCATTCAGGGGACACCCACTGAGAATCACCTTGTCCTGCAAGGAGTTACTGAGGGAGGCACACTGTAACTCAGGAACTTGAGAGTAGAAGTGGAAGTGGTTAAAGAGCTGCTCACCTTCTTCAATTGCACAACATAACCATTCTGCAAGGGCACAGGGTGCATTTCTGAGCAGACAGGAGCTGCAAGCAGCTTGCATTCCCAACGGATGAAATGCAGCCAGCTTGGGGGTCAGAAAAATAATAAGCAAAACAGGATCCGATTTTGAGGGAGAAAAAGATGAACGATGCAATCGGGGCTGAACTGCAGTTGGTTTCAGCTTCACAATGTGTCAGTGTTATTTCATCAGCTCATGTTGCTTATCTTTTTGCAGATTGTTAACTGGGCCTACAAGCATGGTCTTGCTTCTTGGTACCCTGAGCCAGCAGACAAAGAAGCCTTTGTGAAACAGCTTGTTTATAGTCCTGATTATGATTCCTTCGTCATGGATGATTACACGTGGCCTGCTGCAGCCATGCAGACACAAGATGTATAAGTCTTTGTGAGAACTGCTTTCTCATTTTTTTCCATCAGTTCCCATGGTCCGTATCATTGCTGATATAAATGCACTTCAGGCTTGTGAAATGATAAAAATAATTGAGTCAAAGTACATTTTTTACTTGCTACTGTTTTTTCTTTGTGGGAGCGTATTGATAGGGGACAAAATAGAGTCCACACTGGGAAGTCAGTACCTTGAGGAGAGAGATGACCCACACAAGCTGCTTGCTCACTTCCTTGTGGTGGAGTGGGTAAGAGAATTGGGTGGGAGATCGATGGTGAGAAAAGTTGCAGGTTGATAAGGTGACAGTTCTATAGGTACAGCAACAGCTGCATGTACAGGCACAGCCAGGAGTGGGCTCTTGTGTTCCCTGTTCTCTCATTGTCTTCCTCCACCTCTGGTGCTCCCATCTTCTCCATAGTGTACCTTGAGTGTCTGAGGGACCCTTTCCCTCCATCTCCCTCCAATCCCAGCCAGCCAGGGGACGCAGCACCAAACCTATGCCACTGGGAAAGATGATGACACAGCCAGAAATACTCTGTGAGAAGGCACTTTTCTGCCAAATGTGCTGAATCCATGGTTCTTGGCCTCTGCAGGAGGGCTGCCCTGAGTGAGAGTGTGGCCAGGACAGGATCCTCTTGTCAGCAAAGGCAGCAAATGGTTAGGCTGCGCAGGCAGAAAGCTTCTACTGGTAGAGCTTGCTGGCCTAGCATTAATCCATCCTTAGAAGCAGCAAAAGCTGCTCAGTGAGCACCTTCACCTGGTAAATCCCTGCCTGATTTGAAAAATGAGGTCTCTGTAGCTTCTTCCTCCACTGCTCAAAGCAATCTGCTAACCCAGGTGCCCAGGGGACAGCAAGGATTCTGTCCAAACACCACACCTGAGCCATCCCCTCAAGGAGACCTGCCATCCCACCACACATGGACATTACCACTGCCCAAGCTCTCAGCAAGTCAGTGAGCCCTGGGGACGAAGACCTGTCTTCAGAGGCCACATGCCTGACTGCCAGGCCCCATTCTGTCACAGAATCATGGAACCATAGGAATGGTTTGGGTTGGAAGGCACCTTAAAGCCTGTCCAGCTCCATTCCCCTGCTGCGGGCTGGTTGCTACCCACCAGATCATGCTGTCCAGGGCTCATCCAACCTGGTTTTCTCAAGGCTGAAGAAACCCAGCTCCCTCAGTCTTTCCTCATAGGAGAGGTTCTCCAGCCCTCTGGTCACCCCCATGGCCCTCTTGGTTTATGTCTGAGGGATTGCGTGCATGCAATCAATCAAAGATGTGATCTTAGCAAAGCTAACAAATCAGTCACTTACCAAGGATCTGTATCAGCAAAGGCATCTTGGCATCAGGGCGTAAGGGATCTCTGCACAGGCATAACCTCCAGAGGCATCCCTGCTCATAGGGAGACGCTGTCATGCAGCCCACTCCAGCTCCAGGGTGGAGCTCAGGGCTGTGTCCATCAGTATTTGTGTATGTTTGCTACGAACCAGTGTTAATGCATGGGGGTAAGGTGGGGCAGTGGGGCTAAATGAGTACTGCAGAAGACAGAAAACACAAGTAAAGAGTGAGATTTCGGTTTTCTCTGAAGCAAGCTGCTCCATTCAGCTGAACTGCTCCAGGCTGACCGCCTGCAGTGGATCGCGGGGTGTGCAGGGATCTCAGGGAACCACCTGAGGGCTGCAGAGGACTTCTCACAGCAGCTTTCCTCGCTGAGACGGACTGGCAGCCGTACCCCACGTTTTGTCAGGGATTTAAGCAATGCATACTTTCTCCCGTGTAAGAAAAAATAACTCCTGTAGAGTGACTCTGAAATCTGAGCTCGCTGCGTGGCTTCTATGTGGGGATGCAGTAAGTGGTACAGCAGATCCGTCGGGAAAGACACAAGCTGAGCACCACGGGACTTGAGGCTGCTGGCTGTGTGTGTCCCAAAATCCTCTGTCCCTCTGCAAAATTAATGAGGTGACTTGAAACCGGGGATAAAGATGGGATAAATGCAATAACACGGCAATAGTTTGCCCCATGAGATGACGAACCCTTCCTTGCAGCACAGTGGCCATCCATCAGCCAAGCCAGCACGCAGCTCGGAGCCAGCAGCAGCTGCTCCCCGGCACCCAGGAGCCAGCCCACGGCTCAGCCAAGCAAAGGGTCCCCGAACAATACAGCACAAATAAATTACATCAAGGTCAGAGCCGTGCTCCTTTGGTGCTCCTTTAACTTCAGACCTTGTGCCCGGTGTTTGTCAGCTGGCTCTGAGCCCGTGGGGCTGATCCAACCCTTAAAGAAATGGGAATTGAAGTCTTTAAGATGAAATTCAAGCCACCTAGCCAGCACGCTGGTGCTTGGCATGTCCCTGCGCAGTTGCCCCAAATGAAACCTCTGTTCTTACAGTCGTTTTACGAGGCTTCTTCTTTACAAGCTTTGACTTCATGTGCAAACCAGAGACATTCGCCTTGCTAGCACTTCAAGGGTGTGCTGACCTTTCAGTCCTGAGAGGAAGATCTTGATAAAATCACTAATTAACGACTGACTTTGAATCACTTGTCCCAGATAGGAGGATAAACAAAGAAGCTGAAGGTCTGGCTGTTAGACAGGAGAGAAAGGTTTCTCTTTGTAGAGCAGGCTCGGCTGTTAAAATACCTAAAATGGTGGTAATTGATTTATATTCAATTATTTGAGTGCACAGAAGCAATTATCGCTCATCCTCAAAGCCTCGTTGTACTGTGAAGCGTTACCATGCTAAAAAAGATTCCATATTAGCTACCAGCTGATGAGGAACGGTGGCAGGAGGATGGAATTTCACTTTTATTCATAATTGACACAAAATTTTGCCTATCTTTGCTCTCTGTATACCGAGAACAAAAGAGATGTTTACTCCAGAGCTAACAGATTTAGCTCACGAACCGATGACAGGGAGCTGGAGCTGGAAAGGAGGGGATTTGATCACGCTTATTCCAACACTGACTGGTAATATTCAAACAAGATCTGTCCAGCTCGACTCACAGCCATCCAGGCTGGGTTTGTATAACCAGAGGGAACGTTACAGGGCTGTGTCGGAGAAGGGGCAGCTGGGGTGAGGGAAAGTTGGGCATGGAACAGGATGCCCAGAGCAGTGGGCACGGCCCTGAGCTGCTGGAGCTCAGGGAGCGTTGGGACAGTGCTCTCACACGTTGGGTTTGGATTTTGGGTGATCCTGTGTGACCTCCAGCTCACTTCAGACATCGCTGTGAAGATAAATGTGGGTAGGCAGGAGCCACAGAGGTGCAGTTCCCCTCAGTGCACACTGCTAAGGGACGGCACCTATGGCAAGAGGAGCACAGCAAATGGGGACAGTCACCTCTTCATCTGCCACGGCAACATGTGCCAGAATTTGTTCAGCCGAGCCCACAGGGTGAATAACAATTAGCTAAGACTAAAGCAGTCTTAAACAGCCAACAAGAGACATCCTGGCACATGAAACATGCCCTAACAGGAGCACCAGAGCCCATTGGTACGAAGCTGGAATCCTGCCCTCCCTTATCACGGATTAATCAGCGTTTACTGAAGTGCTCGGGGACACGAGGACAGGAGGAGAGCACACAGAGCTGCATCTGCCTGGGGGGTAGCAAAGAGATCACAAATAAAACATTATACCCCCATCAAAGAGAAGGATCATGTAGGGATAACACTGCAGAGCTTCCCTTGGCCCACCTGATGCTAAAAACTCCTTTTCACTGTACTTCAGTTTTCTGTTGTGACAGAGGAGGGGCAGCTGGGGGTCAGGGAAAGGTTCTGCTCCAATGCAGTGGTGGTGACACCGTGACCTACAGACAGCCGTAGGTCTGTGGACTGGGAAAAACAAGCCTTCAACAGCACACTTATATACGACTGAAGGATCTGAAAGCATAAAAGGCTGAAACTCTCCAGCGCAGTGCCATTCCCGGCCCCGATTTCAGACAATCAAGCTAGTAGGCATGAACAGCTCCTCTTTCCACCTTTGTTGCATGCACATGAATGCAGAGCTACTTTTTCCCTCCTGCTGCCAGTAGCTGCAGAATGACCTTCAGTTTTCGCACCGTTGACAAATGCAGTTTATTGACAAAGACAGAAAACAAGCAGACTTTACAGTAAACTTCTTTTTTTACTAACCTTGTTCGGACAACTACATCAGCTCATCAAAGATAAGCATGTCCAGAGAACGGCAACAGAGTTGTGAAGGGTCTGGAGCACAGGATTTATGGGGAGCAGCTGAGGGAACTGGGATTGTCCATGTTGGAGAAGAGGAGGCTCAGGGAAGACCTGATCGCTCTCTACAACTGCCTGAAGGGAGGTTGTGGTGAGGTGGGGTCAGCCTTTTCTCCAGTATAATAGTGATAGGGTGAGAAGGAATGGCCTCAAGTTGTGGCAGGGGAGGTTCAGGTTGGATAGTAGGAAAAATTGCTTCTCAGACAGAGTGGTGAGGCATGGGCACAGGCTGCCCAGGGATGGGGTGGAGTCACCATCCCTGGAGGTGTTCAGGAACTGTGGAGATGTGGCACTGAGGGACGTGGTCAGTGGGCATGGTGGGGGTGGGACAAAGGTTGGACTGAGTGATCTTAGTGGGCTTTTCCAACCTTCACGATTCTATGACTTGTTACCGTCAGGGGTCACAATGTATTTGAGCAATCCTAAACTCAGGTCATTCAAGGTTAGCGAACCCATGCAAACACAATGAGAGAATCCTTCCGTTTTCTTGAAAGTGCTTTGGAAAAGATGTTTAAGCAACAAAATACTGAGCTGCAGCAGTAGTGATTCACTGTGAACCCTTCAGCAATCAAACACCATTAAAGACAAGGTGAGCTTCCCCACTTGAAAAGAGAACAAGGCGCTGGGAGGTGCAGTGCTCAGCATGCAGCGCTTCCCAGGTATGGCACAGTCGAGCCCACAAAGAGGAACCCCTCTGACTGCTTCTAAGCTGGCCCAGCCCCACTGACAGTCACACAGCTGCTTCTCCCACTGCTTTGAGACAAGATCCGACCCAAGAAGGCTGACACTCTCCGTCAGAGCAGCCCAGGTCACCACACCGTCAGCAGAGCGGCCAAAAGCAAGAAGCACCTTCAGTCAGATCTCCCCTTCATAGAGTCCATCCGAGCGGGAAGGGACCCTCTGAGGCCATCTATTCCACGTCCCCTGCCACAAACAGGGACACCTACAGCTCCATCAGGTCGCTACTTCAAATCAAAGGGGCAGCGAGGCCTGCAGGGAACCAAACCATTCAGATTTGCAGCCTCCACACAGCACATCCCCGAGGCTGCTCCCCAAGGCCTTTAAGGCATTATCCGAGCAATATTCCACTGAAGTCTGTGAGGCAGCTGACAGACAAGGACGGTCGCAAGGTCTTCAGGATGAGATCCCTGAGAAATACACACTGGCATACTGGGCTCGTGAAACGAACTAAGTGGACGCAGGAGCACGAGGTTCACCCGTCGTGGTTCATCTCCATACGGCATCACACACCTCGGGCAACTTTTGGGGTGGAAAGAGGCAGTTTGAGTTACACATGCACTGCAGATCTCTCTGTTTAAAATTAAAGCCGTTTCAGAAACAAACGATCTCAACTTTTATTGCCAGATCCTGACCCTACGTCTTAAGAGATTAAATCCAGCTGGAAGAAAATAATAATAATAATAAAGAAAGCTTTACCTTTCTCGTAACTCTCACCAGCGAGAAGAAGGCACGGGGACTCGGCAGCGCCGAGGGGAAAACCTCGGCCTTATCCGTATGTGAATGCCAAAAACAAACAAGGCGCTCTGGGTGCTGGCGGGGAGCCAGGCTGCGGGACTGCCTCCCAAGGCCCGCATCTCAATGGGAAACCTCGCAGCGATTCGGAGCTGTTTTCATAACTGTAACCATTTCCATCCCCGGGCTTTATGTGCCATATTAGCATTCCTGTCCCCCCCCCCCCCCCCCAACCCCCTTGCTTTCAAGCGAGTTAAAGCAACAGCCGGTACAAACGAAGGCAAAACAAGCACGGGGCGCTGCGGATAAAATAACAGCGTTTCAAAAGATTTAGGAAAGACAATGAGCACCGCCTGTCTTAAGTGCTGCCAAGAAACCCTTCCAGAGGACGGAGACGCGGTGAAAAACACCGGAGCGCCGCGTTTCAGCAGCGCTAAGAAGCACGGCTCTTGGATCTACTGCGTAGCTTTATTTTTGCACGGCCCATCGCAGGCTCTTTTACATAACTTAAACGATTATCAAACAAATCTCCTGTACACAATGAGAGCGAGCCGCGCTGCTTTCCGAGCTCTGACACATTCCTGAAAGACCTCCAGGGGACGCGGGGACGGATGGTGGAGCCGGGGCGGCCGCGCTACGCAGAACCGACGCCGTCACTTCAATTCTGCTCGCACGATCCTCCGCCAGCTTGCAGGACACCCCGGATCCGACGGCAGCGTCTGCCTTCGCTTTCGCTTCGTTTTCGATCCGCTTTCGTGTCCTCGGCTGCAAATCCACCGGGGCGAACGACGTTAACCACAGCGCGGAGGTCGAGTCGAGCTTTACTTCCGAACCCAAACCGTTCAGAAGCGGTCGCGGCCGCCTCGCGATGTCACGTCGGACGCGTCCCGCCCGCCTACAACACGCGGCCCTACCGCACGCTCACGCTCGCTAGAAAAAACACCTGGAGGAATCACACGGTTCAGTTTTATTGGCGCGTCCGCCAGGCTGCGGGAGGAGCGCACGGACATCCCCGACGCCGGCGCCCTTCCGGCGGCAGCCGCGGTTCCGCCTCGACCCGATCGGGCGAAGCCCGGCTCTCCTCGCCGCGCCGCGGGTCCCCCGGGTCCCGAAGCGGCCGGGCCGCTCCGTCTGCCCCCCTTCCTTCGTCCCTCGCGGAGGTGCCCGGGCCCGGCCCCGCCCTACAGCCCGGTGTATGCCGCCCGATGGAAGCCGGCGCCGTACTCGTAGGGCAGCTGCAGGGGGCACTCGGGGAAGAAGGGCCCGAAGGCGTCGCCTCCGACGGACGGCTCCGGGTACAGCGGGCGCAGCGCTTCGGACGGAGCCTTCTTGGCCGGGCTGCAGGGCCCGGGCGGGCTCCAGGGCGGCTCGGGGTACGGCAGCCCGCCCAGCAGCGGGTGCGGGGCGGCCTCGTACATCCCGTGCTCCATCCCCAGCTCGGCGGGCGGGCGGGCGGCGGGGAAGGCGTCCCTCGGAGGGCACGCGTGCTCGGGCAGCAGCGCGCCGTACTCGGGACCCAGCAGCTCCAAGAAGTCGGCCGCCTCCTGCCCGCCCGCCTTCTCCGCCTCCTTAGCGCCCGGCTCGGTGAAGAAGGACGGCGGCAGGTTGCGGTCCCGCAGCGGGACCTTCCGCGGGCCGCCTCCCGCCGCCCCTCCGCCGTCCGAGCCCGCCGAGCCCCGGCCCGGCCGCAGGGAGCCGAAGAGGGCGGCCAGGCTCCGGCTCTGCAAGCTGCTGCCCGCCTGCGAGCCGTCCCGGCGCGGCGGAGGCGGCGGTTTGGGGCAGGGGGCGGGCGGAGGGGCGGCGGGCGGAGGGGCGATGATGCCGGTGCAGCGCTTGATCTGCTTCTGCAGGTATTTCCTGTGGTTCACCTTCCGCTTGGACTTCACCGGCTTGTCCAGCGCCAGCTTGATGTTGCTGGACGCGGAGTCGATGAAGCTCAGCAGGTCCCGGGTGGCTTCCTTAAAGTCCTCGCCGCCTCCTCCTCCTCCTCCTCCTCCTCCCTCGTAGCCCTTCTCCAGGTCGGCATAGCCCAGCAGGCCGCCGGCGGGGAAGCAGAAGGAGAGCAGGTGGTGCGGGCTGAGCAGCGCGGCGGGCACGGCCATGAGCCGAGCTCCGCAGGGCTGCACCGGGACGGGCACAGCGGCGGCGGCCGTGGGGAAAAAGCGGCGGGGGAGAAGGAGGAGGAGGAGGAGGAGGAGGAGGAGGAGGAGGAGGAGGAGGCCCAGCGCGGGGCCGAGCACGGGCATCATCCCCGCCTCCCACCGGCAGCGCGGGGCCGGGCGGGCGGAGCCCTCGGGCGGGGACGGCGGCGGAGTGGGGCGGGTGGGTCCGGCCACGCGTGGTGTCTGCACGGGAGGGACAGAGGGATGGGGAACGGTGTGAGGGATGGGGAACGGTGTGAGGGGTGCGAGGAGCGGCTGAGGTCCGGGGGGTACTGAGCGGGCTGGATTTTGGTTTGGGGTTGGAGCCGGGAGTTGGAGATGTTTAGTAGCGCTCATCTCAGCCCTCTGAGCTCTCGATTTCGTTTTGAGCAGGTTTTGTGTGTCCAAACAGACGTGTCTGCTTTCGGCTGAAATGAATCTCCTCGATCTGCCCCAATTCATTAGAAATGCGGCGGAACAAAAAAGCCAGAAGGCAAAGCTCTGTGGGAGACAAGGGAAGCGGGCGCCTTCCTCGGGCTGTGCTTAGTGGGTAAAAGGGAAAAGTCCGGCCGAGTTCACTCCACTGCGGCTTCCAGCCATGGTTGAACGCAAAGCAAACAGGTGTTGGGATGGGAAAAGAGGGGAAATCACATATTTCACGTGAGAAGAAAAAAACCAGGCTCAGTATCCTCTGCAAAACCAAAGCGGTGATTTTCTCACGCAGTTCCCCACGGCAGCAGCTTGCTCACTGCAAGTGTCAGACTTAAAGCACTCAGACTGTTTCCGAGGGTCTGCTTCCAACCCGGTTTGGCTGCAGCCAAGATCTCTGCGTGGAGAAGATGGATCCCCGCGTCAGAGGGTGAGCTATGGGAAACGTATATCTCTCCATATAAGAATGGCGACATAAGAGGTGGATTTAACTGCTTAGCTCGAGTACGGCCGACACGGATTAGCTACCCTCGGGTCCCGTCAAGCCCTGTCAAGCTTTGCAGCCCGCTCCGAGCTCCCTTATTGATGGGGAAATGTAAAGAACGACGTACACATCCCCTGCATTCTCCTCTGGGCAGCTTTGAGGCCGCTTCAAATTGCACCGGAGCCTGGAAAATGGGACGTGACTAGATATCTGCCCAGCGTTTCTAACCCGAGCAGCGTGACCCAGCAGCTGAGCCATCCTCAGGCTGGGAGCTGCTTCGGCATGACTGCAGCAGTATTTCATCGCGGCCCTAACGGGGCTTTGCTAATGAGGCGGGGTGGCATTGTATGCAGAGTGGCTAAATATCCGGTGGCTGAGAGAAAGGAGCCCTGCCTCCTCTTCTGTAAGGCTGAATTCATTCAATTCAACAGCTGTGAGAGCTCAGGGTTGGCTTAGTGGGAAACTTTATTACCTCCCCCCCCAAAAAAAAGAAAGAAATTGGAGAGTATTAAAACAATCGTCAGGCGTGCAAAGCAAAGTTTGCATTCAGTCATGCTAGGCGGCCACATTTACATATTCTAGACCAGGTCTGGAGCTTTAGAAAGCCTTCATAATTGCATTAAACATGCTTATTCTCCATGTTCTCTCAAGCAGAGCTGATTACCTCAAGTTGGGCAGTGCCTGGAGGGAAATTTGCTAAGCCACATGATGTAACAACTTGCACAGAAATCTCGTTTCTTCCAAGGAAGTAGCGGGTTGGTTATTCCCACAAAACTGCTCTCGTGCCCAGTGGCAGGGACAGCCAACGACCCATCTTCTGCCTGTTGTTCAGCCCCAGCACGGCAGCGAGCACTGAGCTTTGCTCTGCAAGCTTGGATCGAACATGGAGATGCTTGGAGGATGCTCTGGTGCTTCCAGTCCGCTCTGAAGATGGAACCAAGTTTGTGCAGGCAGCAGAGCTGGCTTTTACCAGCAGCACACTGACAGCCCGAGCTGAACGGAGGGGCAGGGATGCATGGTGCACGCAGGTCCAGCTCTCAGCCACACAGTCTGCCTCTGGTGAGAATACTGTTACCCCTGCAGGCTGAGCAGGCCAGGAAAGGTTTCCTTGGGCACAGTGAAGCAGCAAGCCTTGCTCAGCTTGCAAGCACATGCAGAAGTCCTCTCGATGCTTGTGGAGTCCTGAGCCAGGGATGGGCAGTGGGATCCAGCCTGAAGGCAACATCTCATGCCAGGAACATGAGCGAGGAGCATCTCAAGCTTTATCCCATCACCAGCCAAACCTCCTCTGGTAGAAGGCAAACCAATCCCCCCTGCTCTCCAGCACTACTTTCACTGCAGCATCAGGAGGGCACCGTGAAAGCAGGAGCATCCTTGCAGCAGGGGAGGGAGGATTTATTTTCCTGCCCCCTTACGCAGGCCCACATGGTTACGAAGGTATGGGAAAGTCTCGCTGCCTGAACAGGTGTCGCTATCCAAAACCCACAGTCTCATTTCCTGATCGTGTCTTAATCTGCAAGTTGGTTGTGCAAGTTGATTTCTTGCACATTCTTATATCAGTGGGAATTTCTGCCCTTCCCTGACAAGTATTATAGGCAGCCTTTGACATACAGCCCTACAGGACCTAAATAGGCTGCTATTCTTTCCCTACACTGAAAGGGAGCTTTGTGCCAGGGATTCATTAAACTGCACTGCACAGCCCTTCATAAATGGGCTCAATAATGAACAGTCGATTTAACTGGAAAAGCTGCTGGAGCTGTTAAATTAAAGGGAAATAAAGTGCACTTCAGGCTCAGTCTGCCAGAAGAAAATGTTGACCTAAAAAAAAATCTTCATTTCACCGAATCTCTGCAAACAGGATAAAATCTTCAGGAAGTTTATGCTGACAGCAGTCAGAGAATTGTTAAACCACACCAGTTTGCTTCCTTGCTGATAAAGAAAGAAAATACGATGGTAAAATATTCAGTAAAATCAGAAGTGAGGATGAAGGGCATATTCCACATAAGCCAGGCACGGTGACTGTATCTACCTACATTCAATATCTCTGCATAGATACAAGGTGGTGTGGCTTTCCCAGTCCCTGTCTGCCTTAAGACACTGTATGTCATAGAAGCTCAACTTTGTAAGGTGCTCTTTTATTCAAATTCATGTGTTAGTGGACATGGGAACACAGACTCAGCACCCTGCAGACGGAGCCCTGTTTCCTTCCTGCAGTCTCTGCATTCCCTTGCCAGTTTCCCCTTCTTCACCTTGTTGTGTTTTTCACATTCTTCTGGAATATATTCCCCCCTGAGTACAGTGCAGGGATATTTCTGGTGAAGAAATAGTTGCTTGCTTAGGCCTTCATGCAGCTCACTGTACGTATCAAAGGTTTCCACTGGAACCAAGCTCAAAAATGTATCAGTGAATTCATTTCCCGATTGATGATCTTTTCTGAATTCCTTGGGATTTTTCTGCTCCAATCCCACGGAGCCCAGTTGTGGGATCATGTTATGTATAAGACATCTGGGTGGTTTTGCTCATGTGAGGAGTGCAGGACTCAGACAAAACATGGCCCACGTGTTCACATGCTCATCCTCCCTCACCTGAACAGTCCCTAGGTATTGCTCCATGGCCGTGTTACACACTTTATTTATGATCTACGTGTGAAGAGAGGTTGTGGAGATAATGTTTGGAGATAATCAAGGCAACCTGGACACTTCCCTGTGCAACCTACTGTAGGGAAGCAGGGGAGTTGAACTGATGGTTTCTAAAGGTCCCTTCCAGCCCTTACAATTTTCTGATTTGAAAACTGTGAAGGTTATGAGAGCAGATTTTCAGGACATCACTGAAGTTACCTTTAGTAGAGTCAATTTTTTTTTTTTTTTCACCAGTGTAGGTGACCTCATGGCTCCCTGAGAGGCTCTGCCAGAAGGTGCTGTATGGTTTTGAGGAGGAAAGGAGCTCCTTGAAGCTTATTTAATGCAATAGGTAAGGATTTAGGAAGTGATTCAAAAATAGTCTTCATTTATTTCCTGGTGGTCACTGAAATGGAAGGCATACTCCCAGTAAAGCCATTCCCACTGACTGTCACTGGGTGCCTCAGTGAGTCCCAACCTCTTTGTCCTCCGTTTGGGAATAACCAATTTTTTGAGCCATGAAACCTCATGCCAAAATCTTCCTGCAATGTGTGGCATCTTCCCTTGGTGTTGCTATGATCTAAGCGCAGCTTTTTCTTCCTCGGGGCTCTTCCAGCTCCAGCTGTCTCTACGATGATGCTTCAACCATGCAGATGAGCCCCTAATTTGGAGATGACCTCAGGTACTTGAGCCCATGGTGATGCTATCATCTGTCTTTAGTCCTTTTTGTCTCTTAAGCAAACCTGGCACAGCCACAGCCCATCCAATACATCAGCAAAAGTGTAGCTACCTCCAGCACCTCTGGAGCTGCTCTGTTGCTGCACTGTGCGCTAGGGCACCAGGTTCAGGTACCAAAATGGTGGTACTTCCTGAAGAAATCTTTTTTTTTTTTTCTGTTGTGTTATAATTGCTATGAGATATCTGCATTACTGGATCATCTTTCTTGCCTAGAAGGCCCCAGACCATAGATCAGCACAACAGAAAGCAGCATGTAGTATCAGCCACCTGAATGAACCCCTGGGTTTCAGTGGGATTATTCTCAGGCTGGGATTTGAGCATATCTTGCTGGACAACAATTCACAGCATATAAGACTATTTGGTGGCACAGAGCTACTTTTTGGATGTTCATAGTATTCATTAGTGTTCGAGGCAGAAATCATAATAACTATCTGTAAAATACCTAAATAAATACATAATAAATCGCTATATACACATACATACCAAGAGAGGGAGCATTTTGTAGTGTTTGCATAGAGAAAATGCACACAGTCTGAAAATACTGTAAAAAAGAATTGATTTAGGGAGCTGTGGCTGAAAAAAATGTTACATTTTCGTTACCAGGAATGCTTTCTTAACCAGATGTTTTCAGTCTTTTCTTAACAGGGCCGCTCACAGATTGTCCCCTGAATTATTTCATGTTTAGAAATGGTGCCTTGTTAAAAGAGAGAGGGAGAGAGAGAGTAGCACAAACTGCCATTATCATGCAAATCGCCCCAGAGGAAAAAGGACAGTGAAAATGATAGCACTGATCTAATTATCTGCAGGCCAATATAGCTAAGTCACTGAAAGAGGCCCACAGAAAAGGCTGCCACAGAAACACAAAAAACAGCCAGAAAACAATAAGGAACTTAGCAACAGTATAAAAACGGACTTCTTTCTGTGCACAAAGAGTAGTTTTATGAGCATTTTTCTTGCTTTCAGTTTGCAGAAAAGGTTAGAGCACATTTTAAATTCTACGTCAGGGGGTTTTACCCCCCTCAGCCCCTGCAGACCCTCTGGCGTGCTGGCATATCTCTACGTGCCCGGTGGTGGGAACATGGCTGCTCCTGCTTAGTGTGTCCAAACCACCATGTGTGTGACATGCTGGCTAGATCATGGCAGGGGCCTGGGTTTCCATCATGATGTTCAGGCTTTTCACTCTTTGCATGTTGGTGATGTTCTCGCTGCTCCCGAGGGGATCCTGGCTGGAGGAGAGAAATGTGGCACTGACGGAGTGTGGTTTAGCGAGCACGATGGGGATGGGCTGGGGTTGGACTAGGTGATCTCAGATGTCCTTTTCAACCTCAATGAACCTGTGATTCTCTGATTGTATTCTATGATTTATGCACTGCCCGCCCTCCTCGAGCAACCCATACAAGAGCTTCAGTGCTCCCTCCATGGAGAGCTGCAGCAGGGCACAGCTACTCCAGCCTGCACACATGCACAGCCATCCCTGAAGCCTTCATTTGTCTCTGTAAGTCCATGAGGTGTTACCCACCAGGTTGCCAAACACAGATTCCAATGAGCAACTAAAAAAAACATCTTAAAACCACTGATTGTGTCTAAACATCTTAAAACCACTGATTGTGTCTGACAAAGAGGACCTCAGGTAAGATTTTGCACCCTCAGCTCTTCTTGTTGAGGGAGGGGAATAGGCAGTTCCAGTATAACTTTTCTTCCCTAATTTAGTGGTCTGCTTCGAAGCTGAATGCTCCTTTGCCTGTTTTCTCTACTAGGAAGAGAGTCCCAGGATCAATCTCATCTAACTACGTTCACTCACATATTATTCAATCAGCGCATCTGCCAACTCTTCCCCCCTTTCTTTGGAGCTATGGGCATCAAAACAACACAAAGCAGTTGCCCAAAATGTCCTGAAAACGCTTCTTATCCATCCAGAGATCACCACACTCCATTTTGAGAGGGTAAACTCCCTGCTAGTAACTGTTTATGCACGAGATACAGGAGTGCAAACACTGAACACTCAAGGTTTCGTAGAATCAAAGAATCATTACGATTGGAAAGACCACTTAAGTCCACCTAGCTCAACCATCTACCCATCACCACCGAACCATCAAACAATGTCACATCTACCCTTGTCTTGAAAACCTGCTGACTCCACCACCTCCCTTGCCATCATGTTCCAATACCTGAGGCAATTTGTTTGGAGGATGCTGATTATTTTCACGAGGGACCATCCTCAAGACTCTGCATTCTTGAGCCCTCCACCCTTCTCTCTGCGTGAGGACCATAAGATATGGACCACCACAGAGTAAACACATGGCTTCAGACTCACTATTGAGATGTGGATTTTCCTTAGAAGGATGGGATGAGTTTATGGGAAGGAGTGGGACAATTAAAAAAACAGCAGAAAACAGCAGAGAAGGGCATCACTTTCTCCAGCGCAGCCGTCTTTCTATATTGGAAGACAAATCTTTCTATATCTGAAGAGGCACCACACAAAGACAAAAGACATAAATCAGATGAAGGAAATTGCCACAAAAACGGAGGCAGAGAAGCAAAAGGCATTCAGCTCCTCCATCAGCTGTCTGGAGCACTCACTACATCTTAGTTTGAATAGACGAAGTGTCCCCTAAGCCCACCTATTTCCTTGGGAGACTTGAGAACGTTGTTAGCATTTATGCTGTTGGGGGGTGGGAACTGTCATTTCAGTGAATAGTCAGTTAAGGTCAGAAGACAGATTTTGTTGGTAAAATTGGCTGTGTCAGATAACTGTTAGTCATGGTGATTATCTGCCAGGGAATGCAAACAGGCTTCAAAGCGATAAGAGGAGCTGCTGGCACCAGGGATCCTGTTTAATTTTTTTTTTTCAGTGTACATGGAATTTAATTTATGCAGTGTTTGCAAACAACATCTGATCGCTGCATCAGATGGCCCAGGGATCTGCTCAGCAGCTGCCAAACTTGCACCCAAACAGACTGACATCCTCCTTTGCTGCACTGGAGAGTTGTGAGCCTCAAAACTGGGCATTTTTTTGTTCTTCTACATAGCGAGTTTCTCCCCATCTGATCTCCTTTACAGCATTATCTACCCAATATACCACATTCTTCCCTCCCTCTCTTTTATACTTGTATATCTGCAGCCACAGTCAAAATCGTCTTGACAAATGTCTCAGACAGCTCTTGTGTTACAGTCACCTTTTGTACGGGACCAGAAGGCACCATCTGGGACACAGAGCTCAGAGAGCTGTGCAGTCAGAGGTTCCCAAGGCACAGACTGCGGGAGGGTGGGGACTCTCAGGGGGCAAGCATCACTCTGTGCTTGTCCATTTCTTCTAGCTCTTCCCAAGGCTGACTTCTGAACTCTGCCAAGGAGAGGACATGAAGCTGCTGTAGCAGACATGTCGTTCTGAAGGACCTCTGTTGGGTATCCCCCGATGTCTCCTTCTGCTCTGGCTGACACAGTGACAGCAGCTCTCTGCCTCAAAGAGAAGGGCGTTTATCTGTTGGGTATTAGCAGACTTAATTCCTTGCCTAGTGGGACATGTATTGCTTAATGTTGGACCAAACGTTGGTGCTGAATCCCTATCAGTTTCTGGTGTAGCTCAGGGAATATCACCTAAATTCAGACGAGTTATGACAGTGGAGGTATGCAGGATCGTGAGACTCAAAGGAGAATGTGGTCCTGTATCCAGCACCAACATAGTGGCACAGGAACATCGTTCATGTTGTGTTCCTTCACTCCAACACATGGCTGCACAGAGATCTCTGTGGGCATGACAGGGGAGCTTGTCATGTCCCCTCCCCTCATCTCTCCCTCCATAGTCGTTCTGGATTCACACCATCACTTCTTGCTCAGCCTCACTGTGCTCTAGCTGGCCTTACTGTGACCACAGCAGGCATGGAAGGACCATGTGATGCCACCATCCCCATGTCCCAGCTCCACATGCCACTGCCTATTTCCCCCTCCCAGCTCCCAGGGCTGCTCCTCCAGCCACCACTTATCGTTATGATCACCTCAACCCAAACCAACAACATCTGGCAGCATCCCTTTCCCTGCTTGGTCCCCCCGGAGCAGGGACAAGCACTGAATAATCCCCCTGAGTTTGGTGTGTGGTCTGGTGTTCCGTGTCCTCCTGCAGACAGTACAGAGACGGGGGTCGTGCGGGTCATCAGAATGCTAATAAGAAATCTGATTGATGAGCCGGTGCCTCAGGGCTGAATGGGATACTTAATTAATGACTTCTGCTCTGCTTAAGAAAAAAAGTTTCTCTTAGCTCCCATCCCTCCTTTTTTTTTTTTTTAAAAAAAAAGGAAACCTCTATAATCCTAAGTTTTCCAAACAGCATAAAGGGAACTTCAAAGACAGACATGGGCAGTTTTTATGTGTCGGGTTGGGTTGGTTCAGTGATTCTTTCCTTTCTTTGTTTACAAGGGCAGCCAGGCTTGATTCCAAGGCTGAAAAATAAAAGGCCACATTGTTTAACCAGATTCTGGATTTTTACAAGAAATTTCCTCCTTCCCAGTAGGGCAATTAACTGCTTCATCTCTGGGTCCACGAGCCCCAAACTGTGCCATTGGCCCCGTGAAAAGCTGCAGCGTTTGGTTCCTGCCAAAACACGGCTCTACTTTGGAAACAAGACGTACTGAGGGGATGCTATTGTCCCACTAACTGCTAACCAGGAGCCAGGGCTGTGTTTTGCAGGGAAATAAAAGCCTGTGAGGGGAAAATACCTGGTAGGCAGTTAGCTTTGCAGTGTCGAATGGGATTTCAGAGCAGCAATTAGCAATGGGAAAACAGCAACAGGTTGAAACGATCTCATCCGGATTGATTTGGAGGGTTGTTTCATGCTAACTGAATAGCAGCAGGAAAGAAGATGAAAAGGAAAAAAAAAAAAAAAAAAAAGGAGGAAGCACACACAAATGGATTTTGTAACTCTGAGGTCTTTTTCAGGAGCTAGATAAGCTGCAGCATCCGTTGCAGAACGGGGGACAAAGGGTGGTCTGGTGGCTCCTAGCATCCACCTTTCACCCCAGGCAGCAACCCTGAGCCCCCAGATCACACGGGGACAGACAGTGTGTGGGAACCTGCTGCTGGAGCCCTGCAAAGTGGGATGGGGCAGGTCCTACTGCCAGGCTTTCCCTCCAGAGCTCACTGCAGGGACACATCAGTATTCTATTGCAGGAGGATGTGGTGCCACCAAACCAGGTTATGCCAGGCTGCTTCACTGGGGCTGTCTGGATGCTGCAGCCTGGCTTTGGATGTGACTTCTCTTTGCAGCATCAGGGTCTCTTCAGCTGTAGCTTTAAATACAGTTAGAAACCATTTGTTTCCAAAAAGCCAAGCAGCACAGAGAATCTGTGTCTGTCTGAATAGGGTGTGAATTTACTAGGTGGCTGGGCACCAGCTTTGGCCAAGCACTGGTTGCTCTCAGCTCTGTGGGGGCATTTAGGAGTCCCTTATTCAGCTGTTTTATTACCTGAATAGTGCTGACCTATTTAGAGCCACAGACAAGTTCACAGCCACTTTCCTCCATGCAGACTTTGGCTTGCAACCCATGGCCTCCTACCCAATTCTGTCCAGGAGCCAAACCCTGCGTGGCAAAGGTGCAGCAAAGCAATAACATAAAGTACTCTGATGTTCTCGGTAGCCCACCTGACCACAGTGAGGTTCAGGAAAAGGTTCTGCCCCAGAGGGCAGTGGGCACAGCCCCGAGCTGCCGGAGCTCAGGGAGCATTGGACAGTGCTCTCACACATCAGGTTTGGGTTCGGAGTGATCCTGTGTGGAGCCAGGAGCTGGACCCAATGATCCTTCCAACTCAGGATACTCTATGTGATTTTAGGAAATTTGAGCAGATGCCGGTTTGATTTTAGCCCATCAGCTGTCCCCACTGCAGGGGGGAAGCCTTTTAAAGAGTTAATAACCAGAGGGGCTTTAACCAGGCAGCAGCAGCAGCAGGAGGAGGAAGAGGGCAGAGGTGTGGGAATGGAGCAGGTCTCCGACCCTCATCACAAACATGCAGAGCAAAATAAGTGAGAAAAGCCCCACCAGGCTGATGGGCAGCCAGGAAAAACAACAAACCAACATCAACGCCCAGAGCTCATTTGCATTTGTATTGGGCACTTGGGGAACAAGGATAAAACACTTCATTTTCCAGTGGGGTCCGTGGAATATGAATCTGTGATTCTCTGAATATCAGCAGCAACATCCGTGCATGAGCACAAAAGGGAAAAACCAAGGTGTTTTTGGTGAGCTTGTTCGTTGCTGCTAACATCAGAAAAACACATCACTCGCTGCTTCTTCCTGGGTCCCACCAACAGCACAGGCACAAAATAGCAGTGACTTCTGGATGCACTGTGTGTTGGGATGGAGAAGTCAAGGAGGGAGGTGTGAGGGCGAAGGATGTCACAAGCAGTGTGTTGGCTACCCACTGATGAGGTGAAGAACCTAGAGTATAGGAGCAACATCAGAGTCCTCTGTGCATCACCTCCAAACAGGCAAAGCAAAATAATATCTTCGAAAAATGAGAAAACATTGAGAAATGCCATTTCTGTCCACTGACACAGTTTGTATGGCTGAGCTGCTTCTCAGGCTGGGGCTGCTCTCTGTGGCTGCAGGACAGAGCTCTCATGCTTCCATTTTCCAGACAGAGATCCTATCCGCTTATGATCCTGGACTGCCTATCCCTGTGCATCCAAAATACATTCAGTGCTTTCCTGATGGACCTCTGGGGCTCCCTGGACTGGTGACTTTGCAAGTCCTCCCGGGGGAGGATGAACTGGCCCAGTGAGGGCAGCTCTATGTGGCCAGATTCTTTTTGCTGTACAGTTCTGTTGAGATTTTGCAGAATCCCACACTGGTTGGGGTTAGAAGGGACCTCTGGGTCAATCTGGCCCAACCCCTACCCCAGCAGGAACACTCAGAGCACTGTGCCCAGGGCCATGTCCAGGCAGCTTTTGGAGCTCTCCAAGGAGAAGACTCCACAGCCTCTCTGGGCAACTTGTGCCAGTGTTTCAATTTACTCATTCTGCACTTTTAAGGACCAAAGATAACTATGATCCTGGGGTGCATTAAAAAGAGCGTGGCCAGTAGGTCAAGGGTGGTGATCCTCCCCCTCTACTCTGCCCTGGTGAGGCCTCATCTGGAGTATTGTGTCCAGATCTGGGCTTCTCAGTAACAAAAAAGACAGGGATCTCCTGGAAAGAGTCCAGCAGAGGGATACAAGAGAGATGAGAGACGTGGGTCAGTTCAGCCTTGAAAAAAGAAGACTCAGAGGAGATCTGATCCACATCTATAAGTATCTAAGGAGCAGGAGGCAAAGGGACAAGGCTGAGGAGACTCTTCTCAGCAGTGTGTGGTGATAGGATATGGGGAAATAGCCACAAACTGAAGCATAGGAAGTTCTGCACAAATGTGCATGGGAACTTCACAGTGCAGTGACGGAGCACTGGCACAGGCTGCACAGAGAGGTGGTGGAGTCTCCTTCTCTGGAGACATTCAGGACCCATCTGGACGCCTACCTGTGCAACCTGGGCTAGGGAGCTGCTTTGGCAGGGGGTTGGACTCAATGATCTCTGGAGGTCCCTTCCAACCCCTACAATTCTGTGAACCTCAGCAGTGCTCCAGGAGTGCTCCATGCCCAGGGTACTTCCCAGTCACCAGTGACAACCTCTGTCCCATGTGCATGGAGGGAGCCCTGGGCAGTCTGATTTGGTGGGAGTGCTCCCTTCCACCCCAAGCCATTCTACGATTTAATTCTACGATTCAGACTCAGTTCACTCCAGACTTTGCCCATGTATCTCCTCACTGCACCACTGCAGCCAGCTGTGGGTCAACCTCCCAGAGAGGTTGAGTGGCTGGCGCGGGATCACACCCTGGGTTGGGTCACCACCTTCCTTCTCAGCTGACCCATTTCCAGCGTTGTGATCGCTTATTCCCACGCCACGTCAAAGAGAAGGTTTACATTGTCCACTGGATATTAATTTAAATTATTCTGGGGTGCTTGGAAACCACCTCCCCCTGTCAGTCTCCATGGAGACTATCTCAGAGGCCGGGAGATACAAACAGGCGGCCACCAGCACACCAATCTTCCTCCCTTCTGCTGCAAACCACCAAGAGCAATTTTCACTGTCAGAAGTGGAAACGCTCAGGTTTTGCTGAACAACTTGCTGGGACGAGATAGAGAGATTTTTCACTCGTTAGGCAGCAGTACAATATCCTATTAATAGTGGTTTCCATTTGTTCCATAGGTTCACACGCTCGTGTTGTGGCTCTTTTCTTCACACCAACATCCTGCTGCTTGTTGATGGTATTAATAATACACCCAGCAGGAGGCTGTGCCCCCTGGGCTCCGGGCTGCCTGAATAATTATTGAATGACATTTGGGTTGTTCTGTAAATTACTTTGTGACCCAGGAATTCAGCAGGCTACTGCTATAACTCAGGCTCTCGCACTTGATTGCACTCACCTCCTGCTGCTCTGACATTTATTAGTCTAGTTTGCGTAGCAAGTGCTGACTTCATCTGCTGGGAGGAAAAGCAGGAGCCTCTGCTTTCCTCTAGCCTGACCCAGAACGGCCTGGCCTTTTAGTGGCCCTGTTCATGGTAATTGAGAAGAGGGACTGCTCTTTGCAAGGAAATAACATCCCTCACTTCCTCTCCCACTCTAGGGACACATGGTAAAACGCTGAGGGGCAGCCAAGGACCCCAGTCTTCAAGATCAGACACACCAGCAGGCTGCCAAGGAAAACGTCACTCCTTTCTTTTTCAGGGAGGAATCGTATTTTTCCCATGCATGGTTGCACACACATAAACATTTCATAAAGCTGAGGGCACCATTCTGCCCTTGGACCAAAGTGATATAGCTCTATACCACCAGAGCTGGGAAGCTTTGGGCAGACAGGTCTGTGGGGTGCTAGAAGGAACACCAGCAGGCATCCCACACAGCAAGAGGTTGGGTTGCTTCCTATCATATAGCAGGAGTGGAAGCAAAGCTCTGGGTCCTTGAGGAACCAGTGCTGGAAATAGTGGTCCATGGAACCATGCCTGTCTTAATTCCTGAAAGTCCTCCAGCATCAGGCCAGATGTGCTGGGTAACTTCCCTGGGAGCAGAGAGCAGCCCTGGAGAACCACTCACTGATTTGGGCAGCGAAAGAACACAAGATGTAGTATTCCTCCTGAAGGAAAGAAATCAAGACCTCTCTGGACTTACTCTGATCTGAAACTCCTCAATTTCAAAATGGCTGCTTTATACCTGTGACACAGCAATGGTGATGCACAGTTCTCTCAAATACTCATCTGAACATATGAACCATCCTAATCTAGTGCATTGCATCTCTGTCTGTAGGGAGGGGTTGGAACTAGGTGATATCCAACGTCCCCTCCAACCCAACTCTGTGATCCTCAAAAACTAAATCTTAGCTGCTTGAAAGGAGGTAACACAGGCAGCTTTTCTTCTGCATTCTGTGTTTTTTCTTATCCGTTAAGGCTGGTCCAAAGATCCTTGCAGAAATTAGTGGGTTTGTTTTCATCACAACACCGAGACTGTGCTGACTGAATGACACTTCTAACGCTCATCACTATGACTTCTGGTCAGTGGGGTCTTGAGAGTGGAGAAGTGCAGGGCTGTCCTGCCTTGACCTACCAGCTGAAGCTAAACAAGAAAATGTGACACTCTGCCTTATTTCTATGTTGTAAATACTTCAGAAAGGAAGAGTTTTTAAGAATAGTCCAAGCCACAGTCATCTGTAACAGAGAAGAAAACACACTGCTCACAGGTTTCACATTCTCCAGCTTTTCTTAGTTTTGCACATGACACCAAGTTGGAGGGAACAGTTAATACTCTTAAGGAAGGGCTCCGTTCAGACAGTTTGAAGGAAAGAGACAACAAAAGCTCATGAAATTCAGTCAAACTAAGCACAGAGTCCTGCTCTGGGAAGGAATAACTCATTGCAGTGATGCAGCTGGGCATCAATTGGCTGAGGAGCAGCTCTGTGAAGAAGGCCCTGGATATCTGATGGGCAACCAGCTGTGGGTTCTGGCAGCAAAGAAACCAAGCTGAAGGAGCAAAGCCAGATCAACTGAGGTATCATTCCCCACTAATTGGCACGTGGTACCCATCAATCAAATACTGCATCCAGTCTCCCAGTAGAAGACAGACATTGGTCAACTGGGGCAAGTTCAGATGAGGCCATCAGGACAGTCAGGGCTGGAGCACTTGTCCTGGGAGGACTATGGGGAGCCCTGGAGAAGGGACAGCTCTGGAGGCACCCAGCAGCAGCCCCTGGAACCTACAGGGGCTGTCAAGGAGACAGGGCTAGTTCTTCACAACAGTACATGGTGGAAAGATGAGACACCCAAGCTGCCAGAAGAGGTTCACACTGGATGTCAAACTTCTCCACCACGTGGAGCAGGCTGCCCACAGAGACTGCTCCATCCTTGTCGGATTTCAGAAGCCAGCTGGTCACGTGCCTGAACAGCCTGGTCTGGCCCTGTTGTACCTCCAACCTGAGCTGTCATATGGTTACTGATCACACAGCAGCCTGCTAAGGACATGCCAAGGCCTCTTTTTACAAACTGCTCTTCCCTCTTTCAGAAAATTCACTTCAGGACACAGCCTAGTTTGTAGATTGCACACAAAGCCTTTGAACGTAGATCCACAAGCACAACCCTATGGAGGACAGAGCAGTGATGCTGGGCTGGTACCAGCCAAAGCTTTCTGCATCTTGAAGCATCACCCCTTCATGCTGCACAGTCACATTCCCCCTGAAGAAGCTTCATCCCACACAAGTCCAAACCTTTCCAAAGTGCTGATGTGGAAAACACGACCTTTGGAGAATTCCCCAAAGCCAATGGCTTTGCATGGGAAGTGCTGCCCTGTGACACAGAACCGGATGATAGATGCAATTCAGCCTCCCCAGCTGCTCATTAACCCCTTCTGCATTCCGTTTTGCAGAGATTAGGTTTTGCACACTGGCAAAAGGAGGGCCCTTCGTCCACACTGTGGTCAAAGGGAGCAGTGGGCGCTCAGCAGCCTTCAGGATGGGCCCGGGGTTGGTTACACCCCTGGCTATTTGAGGAAAATCTTTGCCTCTCAGAGCTCCCTGCCTCTCTCCTGTGCCTTTGTGTTCTCTAGAAGGTGAAGCCTAAGGGTATAAAAGCTGCAAACAGTTCCTACCTCTGGAGATCAGGCATTTACTCCAAGAAAGAAAGACCAATTGCTTCCCAGAGCATTGTCCACTCACATTAGAGAAAGGATTAAGCAGATACATTCAGCTATTCTAACAGATTTTCTTTAAACCTTGAATACGCCTCTCACACTCGGTAAGATAATCACATTAGTTTTGTCATTAAAAGATCCCTTTTATAGAAAGTACCTAAACCGCTTAAACCACCCAGAGAGGTCGCATACATTAGAAAACAACAAGACAAACGGAAGGGATTTGCTATTCCCCCCCCCCCCCCTTTTGGGTTGTGCTGCCTCTGCTTTCTAAACCAGGGGACTGAGCTAAAAGAGTTTGCAAATGGTCAGTGGAGGGGGCAGCCCGAGGAGCACTTGCTCCCTACTGAGGAAACACCCCAATATCACACAGAGACCCAGGGCCAGCACGTTGTGGAGAAACCCACACCTTAGAATCACAGCACCCCAACAGCCAGCTGATGTTCCTGGGCAGAGCAGGTCCCCACTGCAATTAGGCTCTGATGAGCAGTACAGTGAGCTGTCAGCATGAGAATCAATGCTAGAAAAAGCAAACTCTTTACTGAACGTGCACTATTTAAAGGACACTTACAAAGTGCAGGCTGAGGTGGGGCAGTGAAATTGAGGAATCAAAATGACACAGGACCACGGGCGTGCTGGTAGCAGTGGAAGCTACAAGTAGATGCTAACATGTTTTGTCAATTTATCCCAGACATCATCCTAATTTCAGAACTTTTGGCGTGGTGTTACCCAAACAGCAAAGCAAAGTTGTTCACTGGTTTGATGCCATCCCTCCTGACCATCAGACAAAGATCCCACCACTCGTTGTGGAAGAGTGCTAATGCATCTAGCATGTGAAGTCTTCAACGCATAGAAAGCTTCCTAGGTAATCAGTGATTACTTTCAACTCATTTAGAGGTGAGACTCAAGAGAAAACAGCTTTTTATATATATATTTTTAGAAATATAAGTCAAACAAAAATGTGTTTATTTAAAGCACTGACATCATAGCCAGGGCACAGTCTGGGAGGCAAAGCTTGCCCTCCATTCCCAAGTGCAACACACTTGGACATTACATTCCTGGCTCCTAGAGGAGGCTTTCCTTTCTATAGCTTCCTTCGATGATACAATATTTGACAGTCTGCAAAGCTGAAATTGCCTACAGGTACAGCAAGCTACAAGCAGGACCCACCTGGTGCCTTCCCAAGATGCTGCAGCCTCAGCCCTCCCTCATAACTCCCCACATAGCGCAGCCAGCCCCCATCTATCGGTCACGGAGTGCTGTGTGGTGCTGCCAGTTAAAAACATATTTGTCCCTGCTATGTAAGAAATACTTGGGACTGAAATAAGCTTCCAAAAACAAGATGGTTTATCCTCAGCACAACTGGATTGTATCCAGAGGTCTCCCAGAGGGGAACAAGCAGTGAACAGATCTGCTCCTCACTGCGCAGCAGCTCCGAAACAAACATGATCAGATGAGTGCAGAGATGCTCCCAACGTCTGGAGTGGGGCTGTGTCATCACCTTCACTGGCTTTCCTCCTGCCCCATCCCACTCAGGCACAAACAGATTTGTCCTCTCAAAAGAAAATTCACTTCCAGAAACTCGCATTGCAGATTTTTAATGCGCTTTTGATACAAACAGCAGTAAGATTCACGCGCTGGGTAAGTCGTTCACCCCTTTTTTCTTCTTTTAAATGTCTTCCTCAGTCAGCAGCAAACATACATTTTAAATCCAAAACATTCATGACACACACCAAGGGCTTGAGATGAAGTACATCATTATATGCCTGGAAAAAGAAGTCAGCCATTTCCCAAGGCCCGTTTTGTTCTCACCTACACGAGCAATCAGTAGAACTAATATTTAGATGAGGTAGTTACACAGGCAGTTCCTCACCAGCATACACTAATGTGCACATAACATTTAAGACAAGGTCTGAATGCTTAGAGTATTATTCATATTCATGTTTTCAGCCACTTGAAGGAGAAAAAAAAAAGAAAGAACAACTGATAACAGAAAGCAAGTCACCTAATTCATAACTAAATCATAAGTTGGTCAAAGCCACAAAACACTGATCAAAGTGCTCTAGAGTCAAAGGCTGGCGTAGGGAACCTGCTTTGGCATGGGGGTTGGACTCAGTGAGGTCCCTTCCAATCCCTGTAATTCTATGAATTTCACTGCTGAAGCCAAGCAGACAGCAAGGTTTAGAAAGAAACTGAATAAAACTGAGCCATTTTTGGTTTTAAGATATTTTCTTCAAAACAGTTAATGTAATTCTGTATTCTCTAACTGCTTTGCTCAAGACAGAGCACGAGACATTCAGGTTCACGCAGTGTTTGTGCTGATTGAAAACAGTGTAAGGTGAGACAACACTGGGAACTCTGATGGAAAGAAGATGCACAGGTACATATTAAAAGATGAAATTTCAATGCTGAGTCCACTTTGCTCCCTGAGGGCAGGAGGAGACTGCTAACAGAAAAGACCACTTAGTTTAGTATTTCCCTAAGGCACCATCAGGCATATCAGCCAAGCTGAGAAAACTTTTTCACCCGAGTTGGAATTTTAAGAGCCTGGGGACAACAAGCCCTGCCCTGAGCCTTCCTGAAATGCAGTTGTCCTTTAAACTGCAAAGAAGCCTTTCTGAAGAGGGGCTTCAGCGTGAATGAAGCCAAAGCTGGAAAATGAGGGGACTGCCCCAGCCATTTATTAACGTCAAATATGCTGTCTCATGAATCAGGGCAGTTTGTCTGGTTTGGAAGCCTTACAGAAAGCCCAGTGCACCTGGCTTGTTGAGCTCAGCACCATGTTTCAGCCTGCTCCAAGAGGATAGCTGCATTCTGAGTTTTGAATAGTTCATCCCGCAAACAATTTTTTTAAAAAGGCTTTTATTGAAGAGCCACCAGCAAACAGATCATGCAGAATTTGAACAATACACAGAATGGGGGGGAGGGAGGAACCCACACAAGGCACAGCCCCAATTATTTGTCACTTTGTAAGATCTACCCAGCACAAGTGTCACACTTTCTCTTCAAGAGAATGGCTTTGAAGGCTTCCTGATTTGAAAAAAGCCAAGTGTTTGTGGGAGATACACGTATATACACACACACAAAACACACCCAGAGTTTTCTTATTGCAGTGGTATTTCACGAATAGGATCAACTGCAAAGGAAGAAATAAAATCCCTGACGCAGACTGTGCATGCTCAGACAGTTATCAGCGGAAGGAGTCCGGGTCCAGCCCTGATCATTCAGTGTGAAACAGAATGGAAAAGCCATTTAAGGCAGCTTTGATTAATAAACCTCAAGAAAACTAGTTTAAAAAATAAAGATGATAGATTTATACCAAAGGACAGGGGCTGTTTAGTTTCCCTACAAACTGCACAGCCAGTTTTTGCCCATGCCTTCCCTACCTCTCCAATTGCAGTAAGATACAATTTCTGCTCCCTCATTCTCTGTGTCCTTATCAGACAATTTACACCAGCTGAGGGCAGAGATGTCCAAAATTCAATCCCACTGAACACAGGGGAGTTTGGCACCAACATGAACAGCACTGCCCTCTAACCCATTGTATATACCACCAGTATGGACCATCATCTAGCACAGCAAGGAAGGCATCAAGCCTAGAACAGGAAGTCTACCCTAAGGCACAGCATTGGAGGAAAGCTGAAGGAGAAAGAAACACAGAGCAGGCAGCTCAATCCATGCATTCTGAGTGAAGGTTATCAGTGTGCTTGTGCCCAAAAGACAAGTAGGCAGCATCAACAAGTGCTGCAACACAGATGAGGAAGCAGGAGTGGAACACTGACAGCATGCACGATGAGGCCTGGCCCTGCTCCCTGCAAAGCCAACAGAGGTATCACGGCCACAGTTGGTGCAGTACCACTTCAGTGCTGGTGCTTGGCCTTTTTAATCCACTGCTTCATGTAGTGGACTTCCAAAGCCCGAGCTTGTTGCACAGATTTGGGATCACAAGGGTTACGGCTACGTAGGTCCAGGTGATGAGCTCCATCTGGGATCACAATCGCCACGAGGGAATCAGTGATGTTCTGGGTCACCCCACCTGCAGACCACGGATCCAGGCCGCCATTGCTGTAAGGAATGAATGCTCCGTTAGGGCTCCGCAGTGAGGCTGCAGTTCACATCAACACATCCGCACTGACTTTCAACCAGTTGGCAGATGTATGACAGAGGAAGTCCTCTATTCTGCCTGTAGGCATTGTGCCCACCCCCCATCAGATGGGCCCTCTCAACAGTTACACAGCTATCATCAGTAGCTTAGACAAGGCTGGGTGCCACCATAAACTAACTGCTGGTTCCTGTAATAACAGAGAGGTGGCAGTAGATCCATCTCAGAGGCTTCGCCGTGAAAGACAATCCCCTGAACCTATCTCCAACTACTCTTCTTCTGTGGCAGGAAGAACTGAATGTAATTTCCTCCTCCTCTCCGAGTCAATGAAAGCATTCCTTGTGCTGCAGATCTGATTACAAATAATGTCTGGTCCGCAGAGCAAACCAATGGCTGAACTGAGGTAAGTTTTGCATCCTTTATTCCTAGCTTTGGACTTCAGAGGTGGTAGGGATTACTGGGTTGATTCCTTTACTGCACTGTTCTTCCAATACATGGTCCATCTCTCTGCATAAAGAAAGCAATTTCTATGTACTTATGAAAGTACATGACTCTAGATCTGTCCCTCAGTTAACACACTGGATCCACTAACAAAAGGAAACATTAGAGATTGGCTCCTGTATGTCAGTGAAAGTTTCTAGAAGGATCTAAGGACTGATAACACCTTGGGACAGAGACACATGCTAGAAAAAGAATCAAAATACACAGCAACACCAGAAATTGCAGACAGTAACAAGTGAAAAAGTGTAGAAATAACAGTAAAAAAGTGTGATGGAAACTATGATTTCATTTGTTTCTCCGCTAAAAAACAAAACAAAACCAACACTAAATGTCTTCATTCTCCACAGCTCTTAATTTTCAGTGGTTTAAATATAATTGCAAGGGAGAGGAACGTTTTGCATCCGGAAGACAAAAAGCACACAAAGCTGCCCAATAAGCAAAAAGCATTTGATTTAAAAGGTCATCTGAATCAGCGGAGCACCTTGGCAACAGGGGGATGAGTTGCTGAGAGACTCAAGATGTACGTGGACTCGGATCTTTTGCTCCCAGTCACATGGAAACTAAGCATGCCACAAGGAAACAACAGTCCCTGGCTTTTCTGGGAGCTGCTGGCTGCATCCTCTGCAGCTCCTGCCAAATGACGGCACCAGAGGCACTGACGCAGTCTGAGAAGTGAGAGCTGCCCAGGAGAGGCAGGACACAGTACCACCACCAAGGGTCCTAAGGCTGAGAGTCTTTCAGAAGAAGGGAACTGAGTGCCAACAGAAATGGATTATTCCTACACGAAAGCTAAGCAAGCACACGAGGAAGCAGTTGCTCAACTGAGAGAACAGAAGCTTGCAGATGGAAATGGAAGTAGAAAGAAGTTGATGATTTCTTTCCTGCAGTGGTCAGGCAAGTAGGACTTCAGAACAAGCTATCTCAATGTACAGTATCAGCACTAGTCCTGATTTTAATTCATCCTACTTGCCTGACAGCACAAATAGAGCACTGCCTATCCCACAAGCAGTTTCCTTCCCTATTATGTCTTTAGAGCCTCTTCAGTCCTCCAGCTGTACCCAGAACATGAGAGGCTTCTGCATAACCTCAGCAAAACTGTGCATGCTTTTCTAACACGCCCATTCTCTGTAGTTGCTCTGGTCTGATTTCTCTTACTCCTTTTTTCCCCCCTCCAGTGATGCCTTCTTCTGCAGATAGCTCCAGTATCTCTCTATATAGAGCCTTCACTGTCAGCCTCCCCCTCCCACCCAGACCTGGATAGATGGCTCGGAACCTGGAACCCCCAGGTATGAACCACCCAGCTTAATTAGACATCTCTTAGAAGGTGCCTGAGTGGTCCAACATAACATGGATCTGCAGAGTGATGTGCTGCTTGCAGAGGAAGGAACAGCAAAGAACAGTGAGTACACTTGCCAAATCACAGCTGGGTAAATCCACCCTGTGGTGGTTCTGTTTAGATGCAGTATTCTTCCCCTCCTGTGCACGAGTGTTGTGCGAGTTCCTCAACACTAATGCAGTGCTTCAGAAGCCACAGAGAACCACATCCCCCAGCAAACATAGGGATATTTTTTATAAAGTGCTCTGGTGCTGGAGGATAAAGAGCTCTTATATAAAACGTACAGCATTGACAATGTGTTTGTTTGCAGAGAGGCAACCCAGCCTGAACACAAAGCTTTGTGTGCACAGCACTACTTCACTCATGCAGTTGCTTTCAAGCTTTTCTCATTTCCATCTCCTTCAGTAGGCATAAATTCTTAAACAATTATTTAGATTTGTTTGCTCGTTTATCACTTACAAAACCAATTTCTACTGAACAGATCTGTGAAACCTTGGAAATCAGCAACACCACAAAAATGAAGTTAGATCAACTTTTCCTTTTTGTTTTTTTGTTTTTTTTTTGTTTTTTTTAAAGGGAAAGCTTTCCAAAAAGGGTGGACTTTCTCACTCTGGAGCACATACCCTGCTGGGACAGAAACAGCAAGAGACAAATGAAAAGAAATGAACAGGCTTTTGGAGCCAAACGAACCAAAGTTAACAGCTGAACTCCCAATTCAAGACAACTTTCACTTTAAAATAAGACAACTGCTTACCACATCCAAGACATTAATTCCAATTTTTAAGTGTTGTTTTTGTTGTTTTTTTTCTCCCTGAAAAGGCCTTGCACAATGTGAACTGCACAGAGCAGTATATCCAGGAGATGCCTGCCACAGGCAGTGAGTACAGAATCACAGCTCCTGAGGGCACAGGTTTCAGCTGGGTTTACTGAACATCTCTGTACCACGTAAGATCATTATGAACAGCCAAGTGTTAAGCTAGAATCCCTTCACAGCACAAGTACAGCTAGAGGAACCTCACTTTACTGAAAGTTGAGCAGAGTTTGAAATAAAGGAATAAGAAAAGACTGAACAGCAAGAAGCATGCACGATTCTGTGCTATACTGAAACAATCTTTTACATTTTGTTCATGTACAAAGTTGTGTTAGATGAACTTGTGTTATATCACTTGTATACTTTACCACAAAAGGAACAGCTTTTTACATTGAGACCTTACATGATGTTGTTAAAACTTGCTTACCTGTCACTAAAAAACAGCAGTAACTGGAAGTGAAAGCTCCCTAATTTGTTTTTTTTTGAAAATCAAAATTAAAGAGGAACATCACAGTAGCACTCCACAAGGCTGTCACACAGCACAACAGTTCTAGTGATCAAGATCCTGTGTTACAGCTGGAACTTTAGACTTTCATGTGGAAGATACAATACTTCGGCTTCTTAAAAAGCTACAGATTTACCAGTGTGGGAAACCTGGACTTTGGCCATAAGATAAGAAGGAATCCACAGGGGAAGAAAGTCATATTTGACAGAACCTGATTTACTCAGCTGGAACGCTGCAAACAGATCACTAACAGACTAACCCAGTAAAAGACAACTCAAGCAAGGCTCACCTGAAGATGATGTTGCTGTGTGAACTGATGTTTTTCCCTCCATACATAGAAAGAATCCAAGAGGGGCGAGGTCTCACTCCCCACAACCTGAAACATTCATCTGAAAGAGCCTCAAAGTCCCATTTCTGAGGCTCAAACATATCATGGACTCCATCAGTGCACATGGGCATCACCATCTCAGTACAGACCTGAGAGAGCAGAGCAACAGGATGTGTTAATGACAGACTGTCCAAGAGCTATTTGTGCAGTATTAAAATAAAGAGGCTCACACAGGATTTGACTGGCAGTTACCATCAAGCTACCTCAACACACATATCAAATGAAAGCTTCATCTTTTATGCAAAAACATTTCCTGACCTTAGAAAAAAAAAGTTTTAGCCAACGTAGCTCCCACTGTGGCAATTAATCTAATTCCTGCTTACCTGTCTTCAAAAGTTCATAGGGTTTATGATTAAGAAAAAAAAAAAAGGTGCATAAGAAAGTGTTCAAGTTCTAAGCCAGACAGAAAAAGAGAGGGCTTTTGTTTTCTGATGTTCTGCAAAAATGGATCATCCATGACACTGTCTATTAAATATTGTTACAATCCCTTTCATTTTCCCTGTTTTTGAAGAATGAGGTTTAAAGCAATATACAAACAGAAGGGTCTTTACTGGTGCTTACATGGCTTCAGTGATTTATATCTGGTCCAATATCTTAACAGCTATGTGAATTCTCTTCTCCTCTAGCCCACGAAGAACTTAAGTTGCAAGTTTAAGAGGACAGCACAACACACCTGATAGTACCAACCCAACTGGCCTAGATTCTTTGTTGCAGTCTCAGACATGTCAAAGCAGGAGGCTTCTCCTGTATAGTTGTAGTAGATGTTTATTGCCTGGAAAATGTTCTGCAGCAACAATTTGTCAGGGAGACTGGGGTCCTTCAAGAACTTGCAGACTTCCTGTAATGAAGAGGAGAGACAGGAGTCTAAATCTGCAAGAAATACACAATACCTGATGGGATATCATTTTCTTTTCAAAGTATATTCAAAATACTATCAGAATCCTTTTTTTTTTTTTTTTGTTATTATATACCCTGAGCATCATCATTAAAGAGCATTCCATTTGTACAGTCTATGCTATTACAAAGAACCTGAAAGGTTACAATTCCTGATTAATATTCTTGGCTCTTGATGCAACCTGTGGCAGTTAGTCAAACCAAGAGAGAAAGATTGTTAAACCAGGGGTAAATGACTTTAAAAGCCCAGGCTTTAATCACTCCTCCAAGGCATCAGTCCTCAATTACCCGTATAGGCCAAGCTGGTAGAGGCTGCAAGAAGTCAGCTTTGTAGGGATAGTCCACCATAGCCAAATCTATCCATGTTTCACTCAGCCAACTTTTCAACATAGCAGCATCCTGAAGATTTTTCAATGGGCTGCACAAATGAAACGTCCTGGAAAGCCACTGCAAACCTGCATCTTTAACACAAGAAGAAAAAATGTATATATACAGTTAATATGTGTCGTTATCACATAGGGCAGTTGTGCTGCTACTAAATATTGCACTTAGTGTAGCTGATCTGGTGAAATTATCCCACATACAAGCATGTGGGATACAAGAGCAGATGAAGATTTAGTCCACATTGCTAAATTGATGGGAAATGCAACCTGAATGCTATAGCTTATGGATCTGCAAAGACTGACAGGACATTTGACTTTTTTTTTTTTTAATAAGAAGCAATTATCTACCAACAAATGAAAAACTTTGATCCAGCTAGCTCAAAATAGAACGTACAGAAGTGACCTCAGAATTCTTCTTGTCTTTGCTTTCTTTATTTTCTCTCTCCTGTTCAGCCTTCCTGATGTGAATTGGCCAACTCATCCCACCAGGTTTTACTTATTTTTAATAATAAAAAAAAAAAAATAAGACTGTCAGCACATCTGATCTCGATTGTTTGGCTCTGGATTCCATATCCAACCACATGCAGATAAAGCACATGCTTCAATAAAACAAGCACTTACAAAAATAATGCTGAACACATCCAAGAATTCATTTAACTAATTAAAAAAGAAAAAAAACTAACCACCAGCAATAGTACACCTCCAGGTTAAAGGCGTGAAGCAACAGCACTGATTTGAGGATATCACAACATAACCCTAAACATGAGAGCCATTTGAAGGCACAGTGGTAAAGTCTTACCTGTTGAAGAAAGGTGGTTAATTGCATTCCAGGAATTCCGGATGCTTTCTGAGCAGCCTGTCCCACTCCTTTTGAAATCATTAGTTACTATGGTAAAATAAGCACCACAGGGAACCAAATCACCAAACTGCCAGATTGGGGCAGAGGCTGCCAGTGCTCTGCAAATGAATACAAAACCAAGACTGCTTGGAGAAAAACACGTATTCTGAGCCCCTGCAACGTGATTATCTGTCCTCTGGGCAATACTTCTGCCACAGCCACTATTTAAGCAGCATTTATAATTCAATCCACCCCTAACTGAACTAACCCAGAACTCTGTAGGTCTGCATGCAAAGGCTGTTGAAAATTACAAGTCTTGGACGCTAGTGCAAAGACATCAGTAAATACATCAAGTGGAAATTCTGACAAATAGAGAAGTAAGCTAAGTGCCATCTAGCAACTAATCATCTCACTAAGCATTTGCAAAATCAATACAGCCTTTACCCAGAAGTACTCCCTAGCAGGCATCAGTAATGGAATTACTACTCTTGTATCCTGCAGACGAAACAAGGCACTGAAGAGATCAAAAACCTGCCTCCAGTCCCAAGGAGGTACAAAGACAGTGTTTCAAAATATTGGCTTAAAAAAAAAAAATACACAAAAGAAATGAGACATCTCTGAAAGTGCAGACTACCCAGTACCTGCTGACCTACAGTCGTCTTTGAGGTAGAAAGAACCTCTTCCCAAGTTCCACGTGCTTTAGTTTGTCCCCCCAGTAGTGAAATATGAAGCCAGTTTGAATTACAGTACACTGTAACAGTGATGGCACGGAGGTGATAGATGTCCTGCTCAAACACAGCAGAGTAGCAAACTCACCCAACTACCACATGGGGGTACTTCATCCGAAACCAGGCTGCCAGCATGCCCCCATAAGACCCTCCAATGGCTATGACAGGACTGTGACGGGCTCCTGCAATGGTCTCCTTTAAGTACTCTATTAGTACTGCAAAGTCTGCCAGAGCTTGTTCTGAGGTCAGGTAATTCAGATGCTTGGAATCCTGAGACAGAGAACACAGGAGCATTTTATACAGCAGTATCTGTCTTTTCTCCCCAGACTACACGTTGAGTTATGAAATTGTGCCTGACAAACCGAGTAGTCTTTGCAGTGTCCTTTCAAGTGCTAGAAAATCCTAGATTTTATTAACATTTATAATTAGTAGTTACAAAAATAGGATAGTAGTTTATTTCTAGCATATCTTACTCAGACAAAAAGTTACTGTAATGAAAAGAACAAGCAGATTTTTTTTTGTTTTAATAGAACACATCCAAAGAAGAAAGTAAAGACAACACTTACACTGAAAGATTCATTTCCAAAGGGCAACGATTCTCCATAATATCTATGTTCAGCAAATACTAACATGGCATTAAGTTCTTCAGCCACATCCCACATAAAACCCTGGTTGGAGAAAAACAGACATAGACAGCGACTGACTCGCCTTGTTTAAAAGTCTCTGCTTCTAATCTACTGCACATTGAATTTTGGTCTTCGATTAGGAAGACATCACGATCAAATACAACCAAAAAGACAGACTGCAATTTGGTTTTAAAGTATCACTGAAGTTGTGGAAAGGGGCAGACAGTTCACCAGCTGCCAGAACAAAGTACATAAGTAATTCTTGGATACTTCAGGCCCTGCTCCTGTTGCACCACTGGATTTTATACTGAAGGAGCAGAAAAATGCCTACACTCCCTTCTGCATGCCCAGGGAAGTGGTGGAATCACCGTTGCTGGAGGTGTTCAAGAGATGTTTACATGTTGTACTGAGGGATATGGTTTAGTGGAGAAATATTGGTGATAGGTGGACATTTGGACTGGATGACCTTGGAGGTCTTTTCCAGCCTTAGTGATTCTATTATTTATCAGGGAAGTAAAGACTTCCAAGGATTTAGTGAGGGAACAAGCATCTATTCTTAATTACTATGTACCTTCATTTCACTTAGTATTTTTCTTAATTTTCTTAGAGGAAAACAAAACAAAGCAATCAATCCTCCTCCTTTTACTCAGCAGCATTGTAAGAAATGGGACTGATATTGTTTGGCCCGAACTCTTTCATCCTTAGCTTCAGGCATCATAGAGAGTTTCCTCAAGTTTTCTTCTCAACTCAAGGAAGTGAATGCAAGAGCTTCCCTCTAACTTCTGTGGACGTCAAACAGGACCTCGAATCCCTTAAAACCTTTCCTATGCTTTTTCAGCTTGCTTTTTCTCCCGAAGCTTTCATAACCACTACTGTAAAGTTCTCTTTAAAAGACCGATGGCCTCTTACTTGTTATTTTTCAGTAGGTCACTGCTGGAACGAAGGACTGTAACTTAAAAATCAAGGATCTGATCTGTACGTACTGTGTTGTTGCAGAACCACGTGATGTCTCCTTCATTGCCTGTATAAAACAATATTGGCCCGTTGTCTTTCTTCCAGTGCTTGTCTGCTATCAGATACCGCTGCTGGAATGTAAGATTTTCATCAAAGCCAAAGTGATCGATCTGCCAAAATAAGGGATAACACCCACTTCAGAAAGACAGAACTGATCAGTGCAGGTGCTGACAGTCACTTTGCAGAGGGAAAATAAAGAAGACTTTCATAAGGACAAAAGACAAATCTATACTCTCGGATTGTTCTGGAAGAAAGACCCACCCAAGCCTTTACTAAACAGAAGAGCTCAGCCATCTGATTTCCACATATTCCCACATCAGCACTACTTTCAGTCATCAGCTGAAGATGATCTCTGCTTTCCCAAATTTGACTTCCATCAGCAGAAAGCATCATTCCTTCCCTTTCATACCGCTGCCTGTGGTAACAGCCTGACATCTGCTGGCTTGAAATCTCTGCCCAGCCATCTGCCTTCACACTGACAACTCTGCCAAACCTCAGATGCTCACAGAACCACATCTCATTTGGAAAGCACCCTCAAGTTAGTGTTAAAAGGCAAGACACACAAATCCAAGCACTTATTTCCCTCGGCAGCTCAGGAAGGGCTGCCCAGCTCCTGACCTGCAGGATCCAACCACTCCACACCACATATTTGCGCATGCTTTGGGATAGAGTGCAGAAATTCACCATGCACACTGCTGCAAAGTGTATTTTCCCCACTCTCAAAGTTAAGGAAGAACTCTGGCAAGCCTGAAGCAAAAGGACAGCTGTGCAACAGCCCAGTGCCTGACCAGTGCTTGGCCTGGACACAAGGGACAGACCCCTCATGCCAAATAAGCTGACTTCATGACTGCTGCCAGACTGAAATACAGCTAAGTTACCCATGGTTTTTTCCCCCGTGTTTTACAGTTTGCTACTTATACATGTAAGTAATGGCAATGTTTCATGGACACCCTTAAGGTTGATTCACTGAATTCCAGTACTAACAACATACACTGAGCTTATTTTACACCAGCAACTCACCGGTTCCCTTTTCATTTGCACAGTTACTGTTAATTTTAAGTTCACTTTCTACATCAGCCATAATCAAGAGTGATTTGTAGGTCAGCCGAACAAGCTCAGTCAAGTGAAAATCTTTGATCCTAAGACCTTGAGGCAATTAAAGAGTGATTCAATAAGGCTGATCTAACAAATAAATGAAGTTTAATAAACTCCAACAGTATTAGGAAGTACAACTAGATGTGAGGAAGAAATTCTTTACTGTGATGGTGAGACACTGGAGCAGGCTGCCCAGTGAGGCTGTGAATGCCCCCTCTCTGGAAGCATTCAAGGCCAGGCTGGATGGGGCTGTGAGCAGCCTGGTCTAGAGGGAGATGTCCCTGCCTACAGCAGGGGGTTGGAACTAGATATCTTCAAGGCCCCTTCCAACCCAAACCATTCTATGATTCTAGATAGCTAAAAAATAAATCACATCAGAAAAATAGGACACACAAGCCTACACAAAAGCCTGCTTTTTATGGGACCACCTAAAATTAAACATCTTGCCTTAAATCTTGATCCTCCATCCTTCCTGCCTGAAGCCAGAGTACAAACTACAAGGCTACACAAAACATATTCAGTTCCCCTGACCTGCAAGATTAGCTTCAGTGGAGGCAGCCTGGTGAGAAAACAGACAAATGGAAGAGAAAAAACAGCAGATGGAGCTGTCGTGCTGCCACAGCACCGCTCAGGGACGCCTGCTCTCATTCAGCAGGTCGTTTCTTTCCCTATCCTGTATCAAACGCAAACATGTCAAACTCTTATGTAAACAGTACATGACACACAGGCTAACACCCAGACTAAGTCAGATTTTATCAAAAAGTCGAACCAGAAAGTTTCTTTTCCACTCCTCTGCAATGAGAGTAAGACAAAAGTGCTGACTTGTGCAACCAAGCTCAATTAGATAGAGCATACAAAGACAAGCACATCAAACTGCTTTGTTTTGTTTTGTTTTTTTCTCCCTCTTTCTCCCCCTGGGTACAATACTTCAATGCTGGTTAACACTAACAGTGGTTAAGGTTAGTGTTATATTAACATACATGAGGGTTACTTTTAATTACTCTAAAGCAGATTCTGATAACAGCCTTCCAGTAGAGGAAGGAGGAGTACTGGAAGCAAGAAGTCAGAGACTTAAGGCAAGCTTCTGTCACTTGCAGTATACAAGAGGAGAATACTTTGGTGAGCAACAAGAGAATTTCATTTCCACATATCCACATATGGAAGTTTCAGGAATGTAGTTAAAGAGAAATCACCATATTTCTCCCCAGCATCTTTGGCCTGAAAGACTTGCAAAGCACTTGGGGAAGATAAACATATAAACACAACACACAGGCTGCAACCTGGAGCCAGCTGCCCCTTGAGCAAAGTGTGACCACAGCTGCTGAGAACTGCACTCACTGAGGTGCATTAAAAACACAGGTAGGCTCACAGCCACTCAGGCCACTCTGTCCCAGAGCTCCAGACAGAAGGCCTGAGCCAGCAGCTTTGATGTTTCAGCTCAAACAAGCTTCCTCCAGCACATCTCATCTGCTCAGGATGAGGAGCCATCTCCGGTTTGTTCCACATCTCTGTCATCTGCTCAAAGGACATGGCACAGCTCTCTGACCTTACCTTGGATGTGCACGTGTCCTGTGCTTATGCAGACCCCTCAAAGGTCTTAAAAAATAGCTTTTTTTATTCTAAATGGACTTTCCAAAACAAGACACCCTGCTACTCACACTTCCTCCAGGGAAGAGGAAAAAAGGCACAGCAGATGTTCATTAGTTGTTGTACAGATGTTTGCTTAATATACTCTGAAAGTATTCTGAGCCTGAGGTACCAAGTGAAATGTAACAGCAAAACAGGACACGTGGGCTAAAACCCACTTCCTTTTCAGCAGCACTTTAAGGTCATTAATGACTACAGCGATGTGAAAGCAAAATCAGAGTGGCTTGGGTTGGAGGGGAACACAATCACCATCTAGATCCAATGCCACTGCTGTGGGCTGGTTGCCCCCCAGCTCAGGCTGCTCAGGACTCCATCCAACCCAGCCCTGAGCTCCTCCAGGGATGGGGCACCACAGCTTCCCAGGGCCACCTGTGCCAGGGCCCCACCCCCTGCGAGCAAAGAATTTCTTCCTAACACATAACATAAATCTCCCCTTTCCATTTAAAGCCATTTGACCTTGTCCTACTGCTATCAGAGCACACAGAACTGTGGCCAGCACATTAGGGGAGGTGATTCTTCCCTTCTACTCTGCCCTGGTGAGGCCACATTTAGAACACTGTGTCCAGTTCTTGGCATCCCAGTTCAAAAGAGACAGGGGTCTCCTGGAAGAGGTCCAGCAGAGGGCCACAGAGATGAAAAATGGCCTGGAGCATCTCCTCTATAAGGCTGAGTAACCTGGGTCTGTTCAGCCTGGGGAAAAGAAGACTGAAGGGGATCTGATTAATGTTTATAAATATCTAAAGGGAGGTGGGAAGCAAATGGACGAGGTTATGCTCTTCTAGATGGTGCATAGTGATAAGACAAGGAGCAATGGCCTAAAACTTGAACATTGGAAGTTCTTCTATACAACCATGCAATCTTCTTTACAGTGAAGTTGACAGAGCACCCAGAGAGGCTGTGCAGGATCCTCCTCTGGTGATACTCGAGACCTGTCCAAACACCTACCTGTGTAACCTACTGTAGGGAACTTCCTTTGCAGGGGGGTTGGACTTGATCTCTTGAGGTGCTTTCCAATCCCTGTAATTGTCTAATTCCCCCAACTTCTGCTTATAAGCTCCCTTCAAGTAGCAGAAGGCGATGATGAGGTTTCCCTGGAGCCTCCTCTTCTCCAGACCAAACAAGCTCAGTTCCCCCAGCTTTCCATATAGGAGAGATGCTCCAGCCCCCCAGACATCTCTGTGGCCCTAAAAAAAAACAACTCAGGCTCTTCCAAAAAGGGACCATAATTTGTAGAGTAGCATCTAACAAAGAGCATTTAATGTTACCAAAGGTGGAAAATCTACACTCTGATGGTTTTACACTTTTGAGACTCTGGCAAGTATTCAAGCAAAGCCTTCCTGTCACGCCTCACTTCAATTTTCTGTGTGATAGAGTAACCTCTACAAATTTAGATGTGTCATCTGAAACTGAGCCAGTTGCTTCACTGGTGCAAAGCCAGAGGATTAAGAGGCACGCTCCACTCTCCAAGTGTTGATGGAGTTGTTTTGAGTGCTCATCCTGTCTGAATGATTTCCTGAGGACAGGAAGATGCAGGATAGGCTGAGGATATCCTCCTGTGTGAACAGCAGTGAGCATCAGCCTCCCTGGGATTTCACCACCGTGTTGCTATGCCCAGCTACACTCCTGGCAGGATGGGGGACTCCTGGCTTCGTTTCTTGTTAGCATCTGAGAAGGAGGAATCAAAGGTGGAAGTTCAAGAAAGCAGAGACTGCCCTGCCATCTTTGTACAGTTGTGCTGCAAGAGCTGTGATGTGCAATTAAATATCCAAGCCCCAAAAACCACTGCAGCAGTAGAGTACCACTAGAAATACACACACTACCTCTTTAGGGAGGCACGCAAGCAGAGACAAAACTAAATAAAACATTAAAATACTGGTCTCCCCTACATCATTCCTATTGCTTTACTTCCTCTTACTGTAAATGTTTGTATAGTACATCCCCTGAGTTTCATCACAGACATGAGTTTCTCAGATTGCCCCAACAGACTTAAAAAAAAAAAAAAATTAGCTCTGCTTCATTTTTTCCACTGTAAAAACATAGAATGAGATGTTCCATGAAGTGCTCACCAGTTGGATTCTGCATTCGTTGCTCCGTAGGCTGCTATTTGTGTAAGGGACACCTGGGACTGAAGATCAGCATCAACTGATTTAACTCAACATCACTGCAATCTTCCATACTCCCCATAATTCAGAGGTTTTACAACAATTTAGGTTTCTGTCATTAGATCTCATTTCACCTTTTCCATTCAATAAAAACATGCAGATGTGATACACAAGCTTTTTGTATATGGATTCCAACCATTTTACTAGTTATGATTCTGCTGCTGGAGCTTGCTCCCAGCTGAGCAAAGCCAGATTTGCATTGGGAGGTGCAAAATCCTTGTAACGGAAGGCTCTCCCCCATTGTGACTCTGTCCTTGTGAACACGCTGCCCTTTGACTCCAGTCACGCTTTGTGTATTTTACTGAAGCTTCTTTTGCCCTGCAGGAACCATGTCATCTGCTCTAGGGAGGTTGAAACCACATAAGGAAGTCTGCTTTTGGCACTCATTTATCACTTCAGTGATTAAAAAGCAGTGATGAGGAAAGCTTCAGACAGGAACTCTACCCCTGCCCAGTGACACACAGCTTGGATGAAGCACTTAGAAGAAAAAGACCAAAGAACACTTAAACAGCTACAGGATATGCTGTGGGAAAGCACCAGGCTGCTCAGGTCAACCCTCATTAGAAATAAACAGTTCCTAGACAGGTTATTTTTATTTCAGAAACCAAAGCAACTACAGAGATCACAAACAAATGAGTTTCTACTTCCACAAAACGGTCAGTAGCATCATACCACAGCTGAAACTCCAGGTGCTCCTCACCAGGAAGAACTCCACAAATCATTCAGGCTTCAGCTTAGGTGCAGAACCTTCCAGCAATCACAGGATGCTATCCAGCTGAGAGAGGACAACCCAAGAGGTTCCATGCCCTCCCCACATTTTCAGCCCCACACTCCAGAGTGGCAAAGTCGCAGGTTTGGGAGGGAATGTGTGAGCAAAGCAGCTGATGAGAACCACTGCAACCACGTTACCTGCCTGCTCTCCTTAACCCTGCAACCCTGCTCTCAGCTCAAGGCAGCAGAGCTCTTGTGTTGCTGAAAATTAATCAGCTACACAAATTTAGAACAAATAAGCAACCCACTCACCAAGAGCTGACGCCACTGATGCTTCTAGTCAAGGCACTATTATCCTGGCCAAGTTCTTCACTGGAGCAAGGAGCACAGGACAAACAGGTCAGAGCTCTATCACCCGAAGCTGAAATGCACCAACGTGCACAGAGCCAGCAGAGCTGAAGTCACTCCTGTGAAAGGTCTCTCAGATCCATAACAGCCACAGCAAAGCTCGTAACTTTCTCCATCTGCCTTTCAGACCAACCTGGAGGACTAACTTTAGGAGGAAAGAAAAATATCTACGCATCCTTTTGATACATCATAGATTAATCAGTATAAAACACATTCCAGTTCTGCACATGGTGTCCTACAGCTCCAAATACAAGTAAAAAAATTCTTAAAAAAAGAAATCTTCCAAAATAAATTAGAGACAACACTTTGATTTGGTTGAATTAATCTCTACTCCTCCCCAAAAAGGTCTAGAACCTAAGCTGCCACTGTCTTCGAGGTTCACCTCAAGCTGCATCTGTTTTACTTCCCATACTTCCAAAGCTGCAAGGAAACTTGCGCTCCTATCAGTCTCTGAGCTGCAGCTCAACCACTACTGTGTAGTATTTTCTACAGCAAATCTCACACTACCCAGGGGATCCACAGAAAAACTTAGATGAGGTGCACACAAGCAGAAAAAACTACTGTTATCCACCCAGCTCTTCTAATTATACAGAACACTGACAAAAAAAAAACAACAAAAAAAAAACCCACTGAGCTGCTGCCATTCACCGAATTAAAAGGCCCTGAATAGCTCCAGCTGAGACCAATCGGGTGTTAGGGATTTGACACTTGCCACTGTGGATCATTTCTTTAATAACTACCAATTCTGTTGAGCATCTACGAGCAAAGGGAAGAAGAAACACTTCGGAAAGCAATGCTTGAAAGCTGCAGTTAGTCATAGAGCACTTTTGCAATAGCAGCAGTATCAGGCAGCAATTACTCCTCTAACAAGCTTGCAACACATCCGAGCACTGCAGGGCAACTCTGTAAGTGCTGGGCTCCCAGACACTGGGAGGTGGAAAGACGGGCAGCATTCAGGGAATTAACAGCTTTTGGTCTCTGCAGGTGAAAAGGTATTCTACCAATTGCTCTGCTTTAAAGCTGAAGCATCCAGGTCTGCTCCAGCGGCTGAGAGGCAAACACAGAACGGAGCACCTTTTTCTTCTCGTGGCAAAGCCATCATTTTCCTTTCTAAATAGAGACCCTTCGAGGTGTGTTCTTGAATTCAAATCTATTTACATTTCATTTTTCCCTTCTTCTCACTTAAAACCAGGCTAGAACATGGTCACAACCTACCCTGTTTGGCACAGGTGGAACCACTCCACAGACATTTGCAGAGAGCTATTTGCCATTAGCTTGTAGGACAGGAGCCACTGCTTAAGAGCCACAGTCACTCCACATTTCACCCCTTGTGACTCGAAGGACTGAAAACTCTACAATTGTAGGTGGACAGGCATTTGTCATGGTTTTGAGCAGCTTTGTGGAAGGAAGTCGGGCAACAAGGAAAAGCAAGCTGCTGGTTTGAGGCATAAATCAGAAGACGTGTTAGTGCTCGACCTGCTTTCACCCACTTCCTTTAGTTCAGTTTGACCTCAGAGGGCCTAATACCCATCACTTTCTGTTCCTGTTGTCTTAACGGGAAGTTACTGCATGGAGACTGCCATCCACCAACACCTCTTCTACACTCTCAATCCCTTTGCGGATTTTTAGAAAGCTGCCAGGTCCTTTTCTCGATTCACAGTGCAAGAAGATGTACTCCCTTTGGAATAAGTTTACCAGAAATGAAAGGAGGTGCACTGAGTGCGTCCCTATCGATAGGGAGAGGCAGAAGGGCTGGCAGCATCTGAGCTCCCTGCACACTTGCATCCCACACATGCAGGGCTTTCACTGAACACCCCTTGTCCAGAGATTCTTCCCAGGCCTTACGCCACAAAAAACCTTTTCAGAAGGGCTGAACCAGCCCCAGAAGTCAGCACTTTATTTCTTTATTAAATAAAAAGGACTGACAAATCTTTCAGGGCCCCACTTTTTAATGGTTAAAACTCAAGATGAAAATGCTTATTTTCAGAGAGGGCAGCAACCAATGCTTTTCGTAGCCCTCCGTATGAACTGCTCACTTGACTGAAGAGACTGCAAGTTGTGAGGAAATTAAGTGTTTCCTGCTTAATTTGAGCAGATTATGTCTGCATTGTGACCCCCAGATAAGCAGTGCATAAAAATAAAAATTCACTGACAAGCTCTAACAAGTACTTCCCTGTTTTCCTGTGCCCTGAATGAGAGCTATTGTTTCTGCTTATAGACCTGGCTTATAGCTTACAGCTCCCGTTTTAAATCACACTATGAAATCACAGAGTAAGAGCTGCCAAGTACTCTTGTACTACTTGATGAGTAAAACATACACGCCAAGTAATTCTCCTCAAAAAAAAAAAAAAAAACAATCATCAGCATCACTGCTCTGAACACTGACACAGCCCCTTGGTACCAATTAACAGCTATGTTAAAATCACTTGTTTTTTCCTTTACCAGAAGTTAAAAGTGCTATTGTGCTGTGTTGCCAGACGTGACAAACGAACCTTTCTTACCATTCCCAGCATCTGTTACTATTCTGAGACACCAACCTGAGTCACAACAGGCAGCCAAAGAGCTGCTAACCAGAATTAAGAGTGTCGATTTCAATCTGCTTTAATATCTTTAAGAAAATCTATGTGTCACAGTCGAGAGTGGGAGAACTCTAGGATTGACTCTAATTGTACTTCCCATAAAAGAGACTTCTCCCTTCCCTGAGAAAGGTACTTTCTCCTCTTTGTTGCACTCTGCCTCTAATTTTATTTGCTTGAAATCAGCACTCCTGTTTTCACAGGTTACAGTTTGCTAAATGCTTGCACTTTCAGCCAATACTTACGTTTTCCATGCCTCAAAACTTCAGTCTGTAACACAGGATGGGCCATTAAAGAAACCTGATGTAGCCAGGAGAGATCAAATTGCATTACTACTGCATTATGTGAAGAGCTTCCTCTTACATATACACAACGTGAAGCACAGATGTGTTTGAGCACAGACTTTACATGCATTTACTAAGCTATGAAACCCAAGAAGTGATTAAATGCTACCAAACCCAATCTTTTGGCAATGGCCACGCCGTGGGCATGTCTTTGCTTGAAAGAATCTGACTGGAGGAACGGACACAGAAGTTTGCTGAGCACACACAAACTGTTGCTGAGTTGGTTTTTAGGCCAACTCATAGCTGCTTACAGAATAAGTGATGTGCACACGAAGCGGGATTGCAGAGAAGAGTCCACCACGTTAAGTCTTACACAGCTTCAACTATCAGAGTGAGAAGTGGCCACGTGCACCCAGTTCTTGATTCTTGGTGAAATTGGTCTTGGAATTCTGGAGAGCAGACTTTGAACTGTTATCCTCAAGGTATTCTACCCCCTAACCTGGAAGTCTGCGATGGGAAGCAGAATAACCCCCCCAATTCAGGTGGGATCAGATAGAGACCTACTACTCCACCTGGACTGCCACACATCCACGGAGCAGGACAGAATCCATCTGAGGGTGCCAAGAGAGCAGAGGTGATTGCCAAGCCTCTCTGCAATATCTGTAAGCATTCCTGGTCAACTGGAGAGATCCCAGAGGATTGGAGGCTTACCAACGTGACTCCCATCTACAAGAAGGGATATAAGGAGGCTCTGGGGAGCTACAGTTCAGTCTGGTGAAGCAGAAACTTGGGGAGCCCTCACCACTCTCTGTAAAGACCTGAAGGGAGCTGGGATGAGGTGGGAATCAGCCCGTTCTCCCTCGTAACCAGAAACAGGACAAGAACGAAGTGGTGAAGTCACCATCACTAGAGGTGTTCAAGGAACATTTGTGTACTGTGTGAAAGGATATGGTTTAGTGGGGAAGTACTGGCCATAGGCAGACAGTCGGACTGGGTGGGCTTGAAAATCTTCTCCAGCCTTGGTGACTCTGTGATTCGCTCCTCTAGAAGGACAGTTTAATCCCTGAGAAGCCTTTGAATTCCACTAAATTCAAGCAGTTGTCCACTCAGTACCACATTCAACACAACAAAAGTTTTCAGGCTTCTATTTGTATAACATGGGTAGTGCACTGAAGAGAGGAGCCCAGAGGTACAAGTCAAGGCTCCCCAGAGGTCGGGGAGTCCAAACCCTCCCCATCATGAGATTATCTCCACTCTGAGGAGACAGCTCTCAAATGCTGCAGTGTCTTCCCAGTGACTTTTCATTGTGGTCACAGCCACAGCTGCCTACAAAAAGGCCATTCAGATTGGTCCTCTGTCTGAAGCTCCATACATCTTACATCTTTGTTAAGTTCGTTTAAAAATGGACTAATTTAGTACACCAACCACAAGGTTGTGAGCAAGATACTAAAGCACGAGACTGCTCTCACCCAAAGAAGTCGCACTAGCCTAACAGCTGTGCAGGAGATCAGCTTCCCCACTACAGATACAGCTTGTTGACTAAAGCTGTGGGTGATGGCAGCCCCTCATCCAACAGCTGCACACCCATTTGTGACAGCATGAGGAATCTTTCTGTCAGGGTAACGTCACACATGCACTGGAGAAGCAGAGACCTTAAAGGCATCAGTGAAAAACGCCCCACCTCAAAGCCAAAATAATAAAGATCATTAAGGACACAGTCCAGGGCACACACAAAGATCCCAGTCACACTGACAGGCACTGCTTAATTTCTTCCTCCACGTTCTAGACTTCAACCCTGTTGTAGGGATGCTGGACACCTGGCGTGGTAAACAGAAGGATGCAACAGTTAACTCTGAAGTGCTGACACTGAACCTTCAAGCAACTCCAAAGGTCTTCATGCCAAGAAGTCCCACTTAGACTGTGATCATACGTGAAGGTTTTCAGCTTCTGAAATCCTGTTCTCCAGAGTGCAACAGTGAATAATTATTTACAGTGTTCAATGAGTAACTTCTTAAGCAACGGGATTCAAGCAAGCTGCTATCTATACTTCACAAAGTCGTCTAGTGTGGAACTACTAAATATTTAAATAGTGTTCAGAAAGTGTTTTAAATATAAATAGGTGTAAGAAATGTTTCCTTTGTTACAGCACATGCTGTTGTACTGTCAGATTGCTTTTATAGCGCATGACTTTGTGTAAGTAATTCAACTGAATTAAATTAAACGCGACAACAGGAAAAACAAGAGCAAACTTCAGCTACAGGAGAAACAGCAGCATAGAACAGGGGCAGATGATTCAACCCCTGAGCAACTCCAAAGTAAACACTGAAACATCAACCCTGAGAGGCAGCGAAGTATCATCACCCCTACTTATACAGTAATCACAGCATTTATGTTCCATTACAGAATCATCATGCAATTATGAATTTCCAGCCACAGCCTTCAGCTGTTGCCTGTCCTATAGGTAGCACAGGTCCTGCATGTTGTGCTACTGATAAGAAACAGTCTCACATCCCACCCTGTGATTAGACTTCTTATGCTAGCACTATGCCTTCCAAGTGACAGGCAACTGCATTCAAATCTGACAGCAGGAATACACTAAAACAGAACCCAGAAATCAAGCCATGAATATACAGATGTCTCTGACCACGTTCTGCAGTACCAAGCACTCGGACAAGGAAAGTGAAGACTCCAGGGTGTATCATTGGGATCCCTCTTTCCCACAGTAGGTACTCACATACAGTATGATTCTGCTTGCAGTAAGGGAAGGAAGCCTGGGAGAGACCCAAGGGAGCAAAATCTGCCATCATCTTTAAAACAAAGTCACTGAGATTCTTCCTTCCCTTCTTTCAACGTTTATCTATCCATAAATCCACAGACCTCGAGCACACAGCAGTTCTGCCACTTTGTTGTCAGCTAGACAGCACCCAGGCTGCCTCTGCCAGTACCTGGTGACAAAAACCAAGTGGCACCACAGCTGAACGGGGGTGAGGACAGAAGTGTGGCAGCACAGAGACAAAGTGCAGTTCAGATCATGGCACAGAATGACTATCACCAATATTCCCTGCAGAACCTCCTGCGCTGCAGTTTCTGCCCGTTCCCCCTTGTCCTGTCTCCACACACTGCTGAAAAGAGTCTGGCCTCTACACGTTGTTCCCCACACCTCATATACTTATAAACCTGGATCAGGTCCCTTCTCAGTCTTCTTTTCTCAAGGCTAAACAGACCCAGTTCACTCCGCCTTTCCTCATAGGGAAGATCCTCCAGGCCCTTCACCATCTTTGTGGCCCTGTGCTGGACTCTTTCCAAGAGAGCCCTGTCCTTTTTGCACTGGGGAGCCCAGAACTGGACACAGTACTCCAGGTGAGGCCTCACCAGGGCAGAGTAGAGGGGGAGGATCACCTCCCTTGACCTGCCGGCCACGCTCTTTTTAATGCACCCCAGAATGCCATTGGCCCTCTTGGCCACGAGAGCACACTGCTGACTCGTGGTCATCCTGTCATCCACCAGGATACCCAGGTCCGTCTCTGCAGAGCTTCTCTCCAGCAGCTCACCCCCCAGCCTGTACTGGTGCACACAATCACTCCTCCCTAAACCTCTAAGTGAAAAACACCTGACACCTAACCCAAATACACTCTCTCCTAGATTAGAGCTGATTCCCCCTTGCCCTATTGCTATTCATCCGTGTAAAAAGTTGCTTTCCTTTCTGTTTACTCCACTTAAGTACTTTAAGGCCACAACGAGGTCTCCCCTGAGCTTTCACTTCTCCAGGCTGAAAAAACCTCCACACTGAAGTCACCTTCTATAAAATTAACAAGAGATGCTTTGTTCACATAACTGTGCATTAAAAACCCATACTCCCCCTCCCCTACTTAGCCCAGGGCACAAGGTTCAAAGCAAGGCCACAAGCCGCCAGCCAAAGGCAGACACAACCACAAGCGTCCTCTCCTCAAGCTTCCCAGTCAGTAAGATAATAATTACTTCCCCTAACGACGAGGCAGGGGATCAAGATGCCGTACGCGTCGCAAGGAGCTGCTGATCGCTGCGGGGCAGGGAGGCGGGCCCTACCTGCTGCGTGAGGTACCGCGTGAGGTACGGGGCAGGCAGCGGCGCGAGCCCCCGGCGGCGGCGGGGAGCGAGGAACGCGCCGAGAGAGCCGGCGAGGAGAAGGAGAAGGAGGAGCCGCACACACAGCATCTGTAGCATCGCCAGGCTAAATGGGGGCCGGCCGCCGGCCCGCAGCTTTATAGACGGCCCGCCCCTCGCCCGCCCGCCCGGCAGCAGGGGGAGGTGCTTCGCCCGAGCCCCTCACGGGGCGCTCTGAGGGGCGGCCCCGAGGGGGAGGGGTTATGGCTTCGCACGCTTGCTCCCGATTGGTTGTTAACTCGCGCGCTCTCTCGTGGTTGGTTGGCTGAGCTGGAAGGCGCGACATGGGCAGTTTGGGCACAGTAGAAAAGACGGCGATTGGCTGCGGGGCGCACGTGATGAGCTCCTCGCTTCTTATTGGTGAGGTGAGGAGGCATCGTCCCCGCCCCTAGCAACGGCCCTTAGTAACCGGTCACTTCCGCCTTCCGGGCTCTCCTCAGAGCCCAAGGAGCGCGGCCTGGTCGCGGCCGTGCTGTGTCCGCGGCCGCCGCGCGGTCCTGGCGATCGCGTTCCGGCTTCCCGTGCCGCCCCGAGGGCTGCGGGGAGGCGGAGACAGCCCTTGTTCCGGTGACGAAGCCGTAAGGTAAACGTGGCGGCGTGAGATCCGTAGCCGCGCGCTTGTTTCTGCACGCCAGAGGGCGGCAGGCGCTGCCGGGTGCGTCGCTGGCGGTGGGGTTGGCTCTGTTGCTCTGAGGGGTGATAATACTGGGGATCAGTGACTGCTGATCTCAGCTGTCTCGGGTGAACTGTGCGCTGTTTTGAGCGAAGCCCTTCGTTTAAGCGGCGGTGTTTTGTTTCTTTGAAAAGCAGAAGTAGAATTCGTTCTTCGGAGCTCATAGATTCATTAGGTTGGAAAGGACCTACGAGATCATCTAGTCCAGCCATCCGCACACCACCATCCCTACCCACCAAGCTACTAAATCAAATCCCTTAGCACCTCATCTAAATGCTTCTTGAACAGTGCTAGGGACAGTGCCTCAACCACCTCCCTAGGCAGGCCATTCCAGTGCCTGATCACTCTCTCAGAGAAAAAATAGTTAGTTTATTAGTTACCTGGGGGAAGAGGCCGACCCCCTCCTCACCACAGCCTCCCTTCAGGAAGTGGTAGAGTGTGATGAGGTCTCCTCTGAGCCTCCTTTTCTCCAGACTAAACAATCCCAGCTCCCTCAGCCGCTCCTCGTAAGACTTGTGCTCCAGACCCCTCACCAGTTTTGTTGCCCTTCTCTGAACACGCTCCAGGGCCTCGATGTCTCTCTTGTAGTGAGGGTCCCAAAACTGAACACAGCACTCGAGGTGCGGCCGCACCAGAGCTGAGTACAGGGGATGATCACCTCCCTGTTCCTGCTGGCCACACTATTCCTAATACAGGCCAGGATGCCATTGGCCTTCTTGGCCACCTGGGCACACTGCTCGGCTCAACATGAGCCGGCATCAACCAACACCCCCAGGTCCTTTTCCTCTATACACTCCTCAAGCCCTTCTGCCCCAAGCCTATAGCATTGCATGGGGTTATTGTGGCCAAAGTGCAGGACCCGGCACTTGGCCTTATTGAACCTCATCCCATTGACCTCAGCCCAACTGTCTAGCCTATCCAGATCCCTCTGAAGGGCCTCCCTACCCTCAGGCAGATCAACACATCCTCCCAACTTGGTGTCATCCGCAAACTTACTGAGGGTACACTCAATCCCCTCATCCAGGTCATCAATAAAGATATTAAACAAGATGGGCCCCAATACCAACCCCTGGGGGACACCACTCATAACGGGATGCCAGCTGGACTTAACTGCATTAACCACTACCCACTGGGCACGGCCCTATAGCCAGTTCTCATCTCTTGGCTTATCCCATGGTGCTGAGCAAACCAAGGATATCTGTGAAGTGGTGTCTCAGAAGAAAAGGGAGCTGTGTTTTGTTTTCAACACTTGAGTCTTTTATATGAGCCATGTTGTTCTGTGCATATGTGGAGCTGCATCTCAGCCAATACCTTAAAGAGCATCTTTAAAGCAGGAGCCCCCCTGCAGAACAGCTCAGTTGCATTTCTTTCATAGGGCTTGTGGTCTTTATGTGGTCTTTCTTTGTTTTTGTTGTTTTTAATGTCTGTTTCTCCTGTGTGCTGAGGAAAAAAGGTAAATCCCTAAAACTGGGGAACTTCCTGAAATCAGTATTCAGTACAGCATGGTGATAGCAAAGACAACATGATTCTGCAGGAAAATATGAACGAATAAGAACACGCTAGTTCTTCTTCATTTAAGTTTTCAGTTCATCATATGTATCACTTTCAAGGCGAGGCTGGATCAAGCCCTGGGCAGCCTGTGCTGTCCCTGTTTGTTGCAGGGGAGTAGGACAAGCTGGCCCTCAGAGGTCCTTTCCAACTCTAAGGACTCTGTGATTCTGTACCTGTCAGATCTGCACGATCTCTTTACCAGTGGTCAGTACTGCAGAGTGTGCTTTTTGGAATTGGAATCACTGTCACAGCCCTTTTGAGGTTTGCTGGGCATCCTCTCCTTTCAGAGTCGCTTGTATTGAAGGTGATTGCAGAACTGCACGCGTAACGTCATGTTGTGACTTCACTCTCAATTAACAAAAAAGTCATAAATAGATTTGCTGCAGTGCTCAAGCTGCGTTCTAATAAAGGTTCCCTAAAAACAAGCAGGAATTCTGATGATTCAGCTGAAACAGAATGTAAATGTTATGAAAGTTTGCTTCTTATTATGTATCTCCATCTCGTTTTCTTTGAAAGGGTTAAAGCTAGTGGTACATGCCTGAATGGGGCTGCCATTCACAGAGATCAGCCCTTCCTGAGGGATGCCTTTCAAAGCGTCAGGAAAACCCAGCTAAAAGCATTCTGTTAACATCTCAGAACACGAGAACTGGGTGAATTAATTTGATTTCCCCGTTTCAGGTAATCCTGTGAGCACATGAGTAGTGCAAGACGACTCTTGGCTGCCTCTGTAATCTCCATCCAGAACTCCTGCTTCATCTACCCTGCTTGTCAGAGCTGCTTGTCCAGGCTGATCCTGGACTCCAGGAGGTGTGTCCTGTATCTCACCTGTCCTATTAACTGTCAGAGGTCTGAAATGTCTCAGGGCTGAACTGTATGTTACCAATAATTGAGCAATCAAAGAATTCAGTGATAAGTAGCATAAATATCTGAAATTAATGCTACGTGGGTTTCTTTGCATTCCTGTAGCAGTTTGGAGATGGTTGTGCATCAAAGCTTCCACTGTGTTAAGTGCCATGCAATACTGAAGGACAGTGTAGGAGAAGAATGATGTGTGTTAACAGCTTCCAGCTGCAGCCTGTGCTGTTCTTAGGTTAGAAGGCATTAGCTGGAAGCCTCTGTAAGTCAAATTCTGCGTTTTATTTCTTGTTGTTCTGTATGTTCAATGTGTTGTCCAATCCTCTAAGACACTTCTGCTTATTGTGTGTCCAGAAACGTGTGAGCTTTTATTTTTCCTCCCACTGTTATGTCAAATAAATGACACACAGAGGAGAATAAATCAATGAATATCAGCACAAAATGGAAGGAGCTGGCTTTGCAAAGTAAGAATATCTATTGTTTCACATGCTGAAGTTGAACATCCAACTTTTTATTTCCAGGTTTTATGCTAAAAGCTATAGAAAGAAAAATTCCAGAAGAGGATAAAGCAGAGACAGGTGCTAAGGAATTCAGAGTGACCCCCACCAGAGGTCATTATGAGCCCACTGTATCTCTGAATTGACATCAGGCTAGCATTTAATACATCTATAAAAGAAGCTACATGGATTCTGTAGTAACACAGGCCCCTTACTGAGCTGATAGCAATATTAATGCCTCAGGGGATCAAGAATGAGGAAAAAAATACATTTTTACATTTTGGAATGGAATATTTGACCCATTATTTTAATAGTACTTACAACTGCAGATGAGTTCTTACCTCAGGAGTGATAAACAGAAGTTCATGCATTCAATCTTCTTTTATTCTTTTACTCTCTCCTGTCAGGTTTAACTGTCTGAAGTGTGGCTGCACTGGTGAAGCTGAAGATGCAAGCTACAGATACAGATTGGCCCTAAAGATTGCTGACACTAATGACTTGTTTGACATTACTGTATTTGGAAGTTGCTTAGACCCATTCTTTGGCATCACTGCAGGAAATCTGCAGAGGTAAGGAATTAATTACTTTTAATTATATAGCTGCTGCTTTTTTCTTCAGCTGAAAAGCATTTAAGATGAGCTTGGATGATGGGGAGGTGAGTGGAAGAAGCTGCTGAAGTGCTCCCTGTCAGCATTTCCCAGTACCAGTCACCTTGAGAAACTGCTCAAGTTTGGTTTCTTCCTGAAATCTTGATGTTTTGAGATGGATTATTTCTACATAAAAGGTCCTGCAGTGATCTCTTGAAGACAACTAAGTTTCACAGTTTGATTGGTTGGGCTTCTTGCTTGGGTCCTGCCTCCTAAACTTGTGAAGATGGCGTTTTCTTCATCAGAAGTAAATTGCCTTTTCCAGAGAGATAAACATATTTTTTTCCTCAAGATTTCAGAAGAAAACTCCTACAGTAAACAGAGAGCCTTTGGGTTGTTACTGTTTGTTTGCTGTTTATTTGGTTTACAGTTTGGATTAAGAAAAAGGTGTACAGCTGCTTGTATTAAAGAAAAAAACATTAGGGTATTCCTATAGCAACGAGGGATTTCTAAGAAAGGCTGTTAGTCCTTAGAGCCTGACCTCCCATGTTATCGAGACTTTCTGATGTGTGAAACTGCTGCAGTAAGATACTCACATACATTCCCTGCTTGTTTCTGAATGTTTCCCACTGACTTGTGTTATCAGTGGGTCATGGATGAATGCTTTTCAGTTCTCATATGAACATCATTAATATTCCATTCTACACTAAGTCACCCCACTACCATGAGCACCAAAACTATTTGCATATCTTAGTATAGAAGCTGCCATCTCTATAAATCTGTAGGCAGAAAGGATGTATGAGACATAGCAGCATACGTGACAGCACTGTAATACATAAATCATACAATCACCAAGGCTGGAAAAGACCTCTGAGATCATCCAGTCCAATTCCTCACCTACCACCAACATTTCCCCACTGAACCATGCCCCTTTGTACAGCTGTGCTGATAAAAAATTGGAGACACACAGAAAAATGCAAAATTTCTATGTATAATTAACTTTTAGAGTAGTTTGTCTGTATTTCATTGGAATACATTAAAGGAAGCAAACAGTTTATAGGCTCACAGTTGCCTGTTTTCATCCTGTTTAGCTGACTAGCTAGCTATAGTCCCACTAATACTGCTATGTAAGGCTTCCTTGGGTACATTACTTCTCTGTGTGTGTTTTTACTCAAGGTGTATTCAAGACTTTAATCACTTATCAGGAGAAACAAACAAAGCTGAATCTCCAGGAGAGTTAATTCAAGCAGTTGAAACCTGTTTCATTGGAAAAAGATTTATATTTGGAGTGAAGGTGAGTTTTAATCCCCATAACTCTCTTGTATTGAGTTTTTCATTAGTTTGTATCCAGCCAGAGTCATAAAGAAGACATCTTTTTGGAATGTTGTTACTCTGAGGAGAAAATGTAGGGCCTGGGTATGGGAATTACTCTCATCCTCTTCCTCAGACTCGTGTGTTATTATAAATGAGTCAGAAGTCATCGTGCATGGCAGTAGTCAGCCTGACAGCTTGTCGGGCTGCTTTTCAGGGAGGCAGAGCAATGCCAGCTCCTGTGCTCGTCAGTAACAGCTTGGAATCAGCATATTAAAAAAAAGAAAAAGCTAAACAACATGTACAGTTGAAGCATGAAACAGCCTTCTCTGTAAGCACTGCCTCAGCTTTTCCACACCACGTTCCCTTCTGGTTCCTAAAACAAAGGCACTCATCCCCTTGCAGCATTTTAACATTTCTGGATTTAAGAGTCTTTAAAACTGCCGATGAAGTACAGCTGCTCAGCATATGATCTGTGGCTTGTCCATGTGTTTAACAGACTTTGAAATCTTAGTTCTTAGTAATATTTACATAATACGTGGGAACTGTATTTTAAGTTCTCTTCGAGTGGTGCTCTAGAGAGTTGTTCACGTAATAAATCCTTCCAGTTGCACAGTTGCTTTTAATCTCCTGTAGTTGCAAGCCTTGTACCTGAGCTGAGATTCATCTTATGTTGTGCATAAGCAGTGGAAGTTTGAAGACCTTCTGGATTAAATTTCTTTATTGGAGCCATTCACCATCTCTCTGCTTGCTGCCTTTACAGATAGAAGTCATGCTGCATATCAATAACCTTGTTGCTGCTCACTGCACACATAAGCTTGTCCATTTGCCTGAACACATACGCTTAAGACCATTTGACTTTGGCTCTGACATTTCTGTGTGGTGTTCAGTTGTGCACATTGTTGCACTCTCACAGATAAAACTCAGAAACAACATAGTATACAGTTGTAGTGTTCGTTTATATTGACTTTTGAGACAAGTCTTACTTTTAAGCCTTACAGCTAGAAGGGTGTTGTCCTTGGCTAACAGCCTTCAGCCTCAATCTTTGCACCCTGTGCAGACTCAGAAGGATGGCTGAATTTTAAGATGGGTTTTGTCTTCTCTGGCATTGCCAGACCTCGAGGGAGAGGTAAAAGGTGTTTTATCCTCTTCTCAAAACATTAGATAATTTTCTCTGGTTTAAATGTCATTTTCCACCCACAACATCTTTGGAGAGTGGAGCAGGTGGTATAAGGAACTGCATCTGAAACTCCTTTGAAATACTCTTCTCCAAATAAATCTGAGGGGAAAAATAAAGTTGTAGGTTTTCTTTTCCATTTAATGGAATCACAGAATCACCAAAGTTGGAAGGGACCTCCAAGATCATCCGGTCCAACCACCCACCTACCACTGGTATTTTCCCACTAAACCACGTCCTTTAGTACAACATTTGTTTCTTGAACACAAGAGGTAGAGGTAGCACGTAGAAAATACCTCGCTGGCTTTGATAGCTGAGCTGCCAGGTCGTGTATCTGGTACCAGAATGTTTTTCTTCACGTACTGTGCAGTGCCTCCTAGATAAAAGAAGAGCATTGGCATTAGGCAGCTGCCCACTTGCACAGAACTGAACTGAAGGAAGCCCTGGAGCACCCAGTGTCCTAATAGGAGGTAGAAAATTTCTGTGAAGTCCTTCCTTAGAATTCCTGGTCATTTTTCTAGCTCCAAAACTCTGCATAATTGCAAAGAGGGAAGCACCTCTTACTGTGATACCCTTTATAGCTTTTGTCAGTGCTTATTTCCTAGGGAGTTATACTTTGTGTGACAGACTGTTTTGTCTTCCCTTTTCTGCATTTCTGGCTAAAAAGGGAGACCTGCATTTAAGCCTGACTTAAAAGACATGCCTTAGTTATTTGTTCTGTCCTAAAACAAAGCACTATATGTTTTGGTTTTTTTCTTTCCTTCCTCAGGGTTATGGAAGTGAAGATGGAGCGTGTTCTGCTGCCAGCAGCATCTTCCAAAACTGTTCCAGAATTAATAGAGGTACAAAAAATCTTATAGCTTGCCAGATCTTCCTGCCAAATGCTGCTGTTACTGGCTTTACTGTTATCAGCTACTTCCATCGGCTCCTGCAGTCTGTGAAATTCAGGAACAATAGCTCCTACTTACCTGATGTGTCTTCAGCTGCAGTAGATGAACCTGTCAGTGAACTCAGCAGTTTGTCTGTTTTGAGCAGAAACTCCTATTTTGTTCAGTCTAGTGGCAGAGAAAGTTTTTTAGGGTCCTGGCAGCAATCCTTCAGCCTGACTTCATCTGTTGCTTGGGTAACAGCAGAAGATTTTCCCAGTCTGGAAGTGGGAAAGCTGGTGAGTGAACAGCATGAAGAAGAGGGGAGCCCTGTGTCTGCAGAATCATGCAGTGAAAACCTTAACAATCAGACTCTTTTGGATTCACAGTTCTGGAGGTTTTCAGTGAAGGAAGGGAATAAAGAGGAGGATAATGAATTAAGCCCACAGCCTAATCAAGCTGACAGAATCCCTGCCACTGATAAATTAGAGAGAATTTCTTCTTCAGAGACCAAGTGTTCACTTCAACTCAGTTCCAGGTTGTTACAAAATCCCTTGGACTTTGGAGTAAAAGTCATTTACCCAAAGACTATTAGTGGAACCTATTGCCAAGAAAAATCTCCGATGTCACTTTTTTGCAGGAGACAAACCTCACCGTCTAATCGTGTAAATCTAACTGGAGTATCTCAGACAGACTCAGCGCTTTGGGATGAGCTCCCATTCTCAGAAAGCCTAAATGAATTTTTGGCCAAAATAGAATATGGCAGTTTTGTGTCATCACCTGATCTTGATGCAGGTAAATGTGGCCTTCTTGAAAGCAGCAAGTTGAGTGTAAATCTTAACAGATCTCATCCCAGGCAAACCCCAGTAGCTGGTGCCTTACCTGAAGTATCAGGGAGGCTCTTGCCACCAGCAGAGAAAGACAGCTGGGAAAGAATATCACTTCCTTGTCTAAAGGCCAGTCCAAATCCTCCAAGTGATGAGATGTTGCAGCATAACTGTTTCAGTAGTGTTTTATCTTCAGCTGACGAGGATCATGGAGCATCTTGCTTTATACCTCACCCTCATCTACTTACTCCATCACAGTCCCTACAGGTTACATCCAAGACTTCTGCTTCCAAACGAAGCAGACAGTCCAAAGAAGCAAATGCTGAAGTTTCAAAGTCAGCCTGTTCTTTTACCAGCCCTTGTTGTTCTGCTGAACATGAAGAAACTTGTTTACAAAGGAGCAAGAGAGCTACCTGTGTGCGTTCTGCACACGAGAGCTGTTTAGCTGGTAGTGAGGACAAAGAAAATTCTTTTTGTACACCAAACCAAAGAAAAGATCTTACATTCACAGGAGCATGGGACCCTTGTCCAGCAACTCCCAGCGATATGAGAAGGATACATGAAAGAGAATTAAAACCATTGACAGAGCTACATGAAAATGCTTTCAAAAGTACAAATAAGAGAGAGGTGATATGGAACGGTGGCTGCCCTGAAGGGAGCTACAATGCTTCTGCTGATCTCTTTGATGTGAATGCAAGTGAGGTAGCAAAAACTGTAGAATCCTTAAATAAGTCGTGTGACTCTTTGACACAGGGAGATCCCTCAACAGAAAAGGTCACAACTCCCAAATTGGTGCTTTTTCCTGGAGATATTTCCTGTGACAGTTCAAAACAGACATCCTCCCTGCACAGAACCCCTCTTGCTTTTCGTAAGCACAGTACACCAGTGACATACTCCTGTTATGATTCAGACTGCAATTCATTTTGTGCTCAAGACTTTGTTCCTTATTCAGAGTCAACTCCCGTGGCGAAACCTCTCCAAAAACCGTGGCCTGCTGGGGAGCACAGCCCTTCTGTCACTCTGTTCACCCCTGAAAATCCCACTAAAATCCATTCCAAATGCAAGCGATCTCGATCTTCCTTTCAGAACACTCTGTTACAGCAGCTTACTGGCAGGCTCGTGAAACGTGAGCGGCTGAGCAGCAGTGAAGACACAGAAGGTAGGAGCTCAGTTCCAAAGCAGTTCCGTACCAGCCAGTCACCAGCCAGTTTTGAGGAGTGGATCTCTCCATCTACAAACAAGAGATTTATACCAGCTGCATCTTTAAGCATAAAACCTGTTCGTTGGGACACACAATTGACCTGTGAGTGTGCTGACAAGAGCCCTATTTCTGGAAGTGAAGAGAACAGTGATAAAGATGCGTGCTTCAGGAGTGAGAGATTCAACCCTCTGAATACAGCCACGGTTCTTGCAACTCCTGTGTCTTCAGGTATTGCCAAGGCTTTGTTTTTAAATGACGTGGTCCTGGAAAGCTGTTCTTCTTCAGAAGGAAAGAATCTCTGCTCATCTGCAAATTATTCAGGGGTTTTAATGGAAGGGGCAACAGGCTGGTCTCCTGAGTTATTCTTCCAAGCACGGAGCCCTATTTTCCATAAGCCAAAACAGTGAAAAATGGTATTTCTGTGCTGTGTTATTGTAAATTATTCATACGATTTTTGGGAGGACTCGGTTGGATGAAAGAGCTGTTTAAATACAATTATATTGTTTCTATGCTTTTTGGCAACTGTCTTCCCAAGATTAATTATATTTATTTGCGGAGCTTTGCACCACAGAGATGAGGAAAAGAGAATTCTGCAGTGACTTTATTTTGTTGTAAACTAACTCTGGACAATGCAATAAAGACTCGTGTAAATGCGTGAGCATTTCCCGGTTTCATTTTGCTCAAGTTCAGGTGTAGGTGTCTTAACACTCAGCATCCACTCTTCCTCAAAGGAGCGAGGAAATGTAGCCCATCTGGAAATGGCAAACAAATCTTATGCAGAAGAAATAAAGAGAAAGAAGGCGTTACTTCTATCACTCAGCACAGGGAATGCACCACTGAAAGGGTTTTTAAGAGGCTGGTATCCTAAGCAATAGATTATATGCTTAAAACTACAGCCTCCTACATGCTATGAGAGTATATCTTCGTCTCATGATGAACTGGGCAAGCACCCACTGTACCACGGGGGTTTGATCTTCGTGAAGCGATGTGGCAGAACTGATGCATCTAGTGCTAAACCACCGCCAGGACTTCTGCTTCGTGCACCTGACAGCGCCTCGGAGTGAAATGTTTCACCCAGCGTGAGTCTTTTTTCTTCAGTGGTAAATATATCCCCATACTACAGTAAGCAGTAGCTCTGGTACAAGCTGATACAGTTTAATTGTGTGCAAAAAAATAAACACAAAAAAGTGAAACTCAGCATGTTTAACTCTGAAGGTAATAAAACTGAAAAAAACACAAACCACCACCATGTCCATGGTTGGATCTTTAAGTTTAGAAAACCATCAATCGAGACTAGATTTTCAGATAGGACTGTCTCTAAGATACCACTGAAATGAATGCAGAGCTGTCAGAGCCTTCTGTTTTATGCAGCAGGGCTGCACGCCGGTGAGGGCAAAACGTCCCCTTGTGGGTCAGACCCTGGGCAGAGAGCTCCAGGTGCTCTGGAAGAAGGATATGTACACGTGAACATGGAGCATTTCTCCCCCTGTGCAGGTTGTTCCCTTGTTGTTGGAAGCCTTTGTATTCCTCCAGTGTTTCCAGTTCCTACCTAGAAGCTTGCAGCAACTTTTCCCTCTCCAAATTGTATTTCCTGTTTTATTGCTTCCTGGGGAAACGTGGAGCAGATGGCCCGGCCCTCACGCCAGCCGTTTACCAAGGAAAGACCTTCAAAGTCAGAGGAAGAGGCAATAAAAGACACATGGTGACTTCAGGCTTCACAGCTCATTTCTCTGTGCAAGTGTGAGCAGAAGGGAGACATCTGATCCCCAGGATGAGTCTGAGTGCAAACTTTACATTGTGACCAAAAGGCTGAAGGCTTAGAAGTGGGAGGTGTGCTTGGCAGGGGTTCTCTCCGCTCAAGAAGGGCATGGCCCGACCCTGGAGGCATTCAAAGCAAGGCTGGATGTGGCTCTGGGCAGCCTGCTCTAGTGATCGGTGACCCTGCCTACAGCAGGGGGTTGAAACTAGATGATCTTCGAGCTCCTTTTCAACCCAGGCCTAGACTGTGATTCTAAAAAAGGCCGATCATGTGGGCATGGAAAGGGCAAGGTGAAGGCTGAAAAACTAGCGTTATAAACAAAGCAAAACACTAGGCCAGTGAACATAAGGCAACTCAAACATGGCCTTCATCCACACAACCCCAGCGTCCCTGCTAGGGCAGGAGTTGGACCAGCTGCCCATGACACACCACCCTCCAGTGACTGCAAAGGTCTTTTCTTTGGTGTTTCCAACGTGGCTGTGAACATTCTGGTTGTAAATAGACTCCCTTCTGCTGCTCTCATGCAGAGGGACATAGCTCCCATGGATGAAATCTGTACCTCTGCCCTTGCTGAGAGTGCTGCGGGGGGCTGAACTCAAGCAGAATCCTCTGCAGTTGTAAACCTGAATTAAATCACGTCCTAAAGGGAAGCAGTTTGCCTCGCGTCCACGTTAAAGGCATCTTTGCTCTGCAGATCAAAGCTAACGAAAATCAATCAAATCAGACACTTTAAAACACCAGCTGGAAAGGATTAAACGTTTATTTACATACAGATACAGATGTCAGCAATTTCTAAGTATAAAAAGGACATTACAAATAAACATGAAGCATCATACATTCATCATCTTGGTCAGCCAAAATACATTCCTTTCTCAACCCCACTGTACCACACTTGACAACGGGAACTGAGACATAAACGGACGGGTCCAATGCTTCCAACAGTCCACGATTCCCAGCTTGGTGACCTCTAACACCTCTCCTCCCCAGAGGCAGCGCTGTCTCAGTGACCCGACATAAAGGACCCGACCGAGTGCAGTGCTTTCCCTCCACTGAAACGGTTGTGCTTGATCAACAAGAAGCGTGTCCGCTCCTCATCCTTCTGGCCACGTGTTCGGGGCATTTGAGCAACCAGGGTTCTTGCTAGAATCCTGTACATTGTGCTAAATTCACAATTGTTGGGGGAAAAGACAGCGGGTCTTTTGCAAAACAGCTGAATGTGTGGGAAAAGCTCCAGCCCAGGAAATTCCTTTAATGCTGTGAGTTCACTGGCATGGAAGCTGCAAACAAAATGCTGCTTTTAGGGCTTCAGCAGGCTTCTGAACTACAATTCAAGCTGCAGATGACGGTGTAAAATGTACTTTGTTCGCAGTGTAAAAAGAATGACGTGCTTTGGGATTGATTCGTTAGTAATCAACGCTGAGAGCGGTTCAGTTTTTTCTTCTGCAGAAGTGAAAACACACCTTGAAAAGCTGGCTAAAAATTACCATAGCGTTTCAGGAAAGAGGAAACGTTTTAGACTTAAAAAGCCAAACGTGAGGCAGAGTACGGAGAACTTGTCAGTTGGGTAACACGACAAAGGGAAACAAGGCAGGAAACAGAAAATTAAAATGCCTACTCAATGCATTAATGGATTCAAAGCAGATCTGGGTGAGTCTTTCTGTGCAGATCAAAGGCAGCTGGGGAAAAAACTCTCATAATCTGCAAATTCACATAAGAGCTGAATGCGCGCAGCAGAACGGAGTGAAGTGGAAATAAAAGCGGAGCAGAAAGAGGCCCGTCCCGCACTGACAGCTGAGTGACTGCAGCTGCTCCCATCCCACTGGGATGATTTATTTATTTTTCTTTCGCAAACAGCTGTGGGGAATGAAAGGGATGTGACATAGCTGCGGCGCATCTCATTATGCTAAAAACCGTGCACATTTCTAACTATTCCTCTAGAATCCAGAGAGAGAGAGAGAGGCTCAAAGCCAGCAGTGATGAGCACCACATTTCCTCCCTGCTTTCATTAGGTGGCCTTTTCTCCCCCTAACTATTGGCTTAAGGAGATGTTTTTCCCTCCAGCACTATGCGGAGGCCAATGCTGAGCAACAGCAGCGCTTCAGAGATGACTGTCACCATCCCTGTCATAAACCAAACGGCACTAGAACACCCAAACGACATTCCCCGCTCCTCTGCTTCCCCTCCCTACAGGTTCTGCAGCCTTTGAAGAACTCCAGCGTTTGCATTCAAGTGACACCAGAGCCCTGGATCACATCCTCTGAAACGGAATATCCCGAGGTTGTTGGGACCCACACAGATCACCGAGTCCAACTCCTGGCTCCACAAAGGACCACCCAATATCCAAACCCAATGTCTGAGAGCAGCATCCTTGAGCTCCAGCAGCTCGGGGCCGTGCCCACTGCCCTGCGCATCCTGTCCCATGTCCACTGCCCTCTGGGGCAGACCCTGTCCCTAACCCCGAGCTGCCCCTCTCCTGACACAGCTCCATGCCATTCCCTCGGGCCCTGTCGCTGTCACAGAACAGAGCTCAGTGCTGTCCCTCCACTCCCTGTGAGGAGCTGCAGCCGCCATGAGGTCTCACCAAATCCTGCTCTGCTCTGGGCTCAGCACATCACAGACCTCAGGTTCCTCCCATGCACCCATCTTTGTAGCCCTCCTTTGGATGCTCTTTGATAGTTTCACGTCCTTCATGTACTGTGGTGCCCAAACCTACACCCAGCGCTTGAGGAGAGGCCGCACAGCGCAGAGGGGACGATCATGAACATACTACAGCCAACAAATACAGAGCAGAAGTCGGGCAGGCCGGGCTCTGGGAGATGCTCTGCAGGACACTGCTGCGGTGCACACACACACACATCCTTGGGAACGTTCCCTCAGGACGAGCGGTGGAAAAAGCAGTGGTGGCACCTGCTGCTCCAGCCTGAGACTCGGTTATTTAATTATAGCACTAATCAGAGCTAAAATTATCTTCTGAACATGCTGGAAAAGGAGAATGGCTTCAAAGGACACGATCACATCCAGGAAGTGCTAATAGCATGATATTAATGTGAAAACAACCCGAGAACGGCACAGCCAGCTCTTGCTCATCCAGGGCCAGGAGAGCTGAGCTCTTAACCCTTGCTATACTCCTAAAACCAGAATAATCCGTCACTGACCTTTTTATAGAATCAGTTACAGAACAGTTTGAGTTAGAAAAGACCCTCAAAAGCCACCTAGTCCAACTCCCCTGCAACAAAACAGGGACGCCCACAGCCAGACCAGGATGCTGATGTTCAGCCAAACTTCCAGCCCAATTTAAGTCACTGTCATCTCATTTTCAGCTGTATCTGTGTTATCTTTCCCCAGTTACCTCCTCCATACTTGGAAGGGCATGATGAGATCTGGATCCATGACTCCCACCTTGGAGGAAAAAACTCAGCACCCTTGAGTCTGGATACTTTTTACTCCTGGTTGAAGTTACAGCTCATTCACAAGAGGGGAAAGGGTGTGATCACATCCCTGGGTGATGACAGCCGGCCATCCATCTCAGCCAGATATAGCATGCCTGGCAGCAGGAGGCTTTGGGCCCTTTCAGCTTGTGAGCGAGGTAAGTCAGAGCAAGGCAGCAGGCCCTGCTGTCTTTTTTTCCCAGCCAAGATCAATCCTAAACGGAGGCAGATGGGAGATCTGTAACCTTTATGGAACATTTAGCTACAATTCAGGTGGGTGATTGCATTTCAAAGACTGGTTCCCTTTGGGCTGCTTTCCTTAGGATGCACAGGTCACTGGTGGGAAGCCAAGCGAGTGGCTCCCCACTGCTCACTGCCATCAGAGAACAGCCCTGTCCTTCAAAATGTCAATCCTTTCTTTGTGAACAGCAGCTACAACAATTACTACCCACAACAACAAGAGGACAGCCTTGATACAAAGAAACAGAGGGTGGCTTCAGAGCCAAATTGTCACATAACTCTCACTGGCCTTTCACGGAGATAGGACAAGGGGGAATGGCATTAAACCAAAACAGGGGAGATTTAAATTAGATGTCAGGGAGAAATTCTTCACTCACAGGGCAAGGTGCTGGCACAGGCTGCCCAGAGAAGCTGTGGGTGCCCCATCCCTGGAGGTGCTCAAGGAGAGGTTGGAAGGTGGGTGGCAACCTGTCCACAGCCCAGAGTTGGAACTGGATGGGTCCCTTCCACCTAATCCATTCTATGATTCTATGATACTAGAATTGATCAAGAGTATTTGGCTCCAATGGGTTTTCTGGTGAGCTCTTCTGAATACCAACATTTGAGAGTTTCCACGTGTGCTCGCAAGCAATATAAAGCATTTTTCAGTCCCAACTCAATAAACTCAGAAAGGTCTTCCATTTTAGACAGACATTGGTGGGAGCACTGAGTACAGGAGTATTGGGTTCTTGGATACTAAGCATCCCTTATTAAAGTCCAGAGCAGTCAAGTCTAAGTCACAGATGAATTTTTAAAGGACTAGACCGAGGAAATCCCAAGAGGAGGACTGCCTCTTCACCTCACATTTTGAGCTCTACGCACCTTTCCCCTTGCACAGAGGACTGTATACCCAGCATGCCCCACAGCCAGGGGAGGTTTTCTCTATGACAGCATCTCCACGTCCTGTCAGGCCACGACAGCACCTCCAAAAGACTGTGCATCCCATGTGCTCAGCCTGCTTTAACAGCTAGAGAATTTCACCTGATTCCCAAGTGAATTCAGTCTCCAGCTATAGAAATTATGTCAGCTCAACATCTCAGCATGATTTATGGTCAGTTCTTCAAGCTGGAAAGACAGGACAAGTGGAAAAGCTGCTGAACAAACAGCAGTCCTGTGGGATAAGGAACAATGCAAAACGCAGTGGCTTTGACTATAACTAATTGCATCCCTTGCCAGCAAAAGCTGGGGAAAGCATGTCGTCCCACTTGTGTACACCCACAATGCTTCTGCATCACTAATTTCGACTTTCCCTCCTTTCAAATCACTGTCTGCTGTGTCACCCTCTGCCTGCAGCTATTATTACCGATGCTGAAGGAATTCAATAGCCATTAACTGCTAAATGTAGACTAGCGGGAGCCCACTGTCAGCGATACAGCTATTTCCAAAAAGACAAACAGCAGCAGCAGGCTCACAGATTGCAAAGGCTGCTTCCCGCGCTCCACAGCAAAGAACAAAGCATCTTGTCTGACAACTCGTTACACGTGGTTTTCATTAAATAATGATCACAAAGCCATTTAGCATTCAGCACCAACACATGTCCCACTGCAGCTCAAGCGACTTACCTGTACATCAGACTGAGATGTGAGGCAGGAAAGAGGCATCCAATAATTTCCTTTTTTCCATCGAAACTCTTTCCTCTGAATGGCAGATCGGGCATTGGTGTGGTTTTTTTCCCAGCACTTAGTCTCTCATGGGGAACTTGAATGAGAACAGAGGGGAATCACGGCTTCTCCCAGCACATGACATTAAATGCCCAAAGGAAAATACTGATGGAAATACCTCACAAAGAGTGAGCAGGAGCACAGAACATTCAGTGGTTTACCCAAGGTCATCCTGATGGAATCAGCAGCTGAACGGTTATAAGGCAGCTCAGACCATCTCGCTTTCAGGAGATGCTTTTATAAATCATCCCAAACAGGTTTGCTAAAGAGCAAACGAAAACCTGTTGGCCATCCAACACTGGCTTCTGCTTGGAGCTATTCAATGTGCTGAAATGTTTAAAGAAATGGTTTAATTAGAGGTCTACTATAAGCACCCATTTTCACCCAGAACTAAGATTACACCATGACTGTGAGTGTATCACCCTGAAGAAGCACCAAAACCTGGCAGCTCTGCCAAGAGCAATGCCACGCTCTCTCAATAGCGGAGAACATTTCCAGTCAAATTTGGCCCATCATATCAACTCTGGACGGGTTCTGAACACTCAACCCAGGAAGCATCACAAAGCTTTTACTGACAGCTCTCTCAAAACCCCAATCATCCAGCTAGGTGCTGGTCAGAGTTGGAGAGATGACTGTCAGATGACTGGGATTTGTATTTTTAAGACTCCTTTAATTTTTCAACTCTCTCATCAATCTGCTACAACACACGCTGTCATTAGCAGTTGAAAAAGCTCCTCTTCTGATTGCAAAAAGAAAAGTAGAGAAAAAACATTCCTGCAAAGGAGCTGCTGCAATGAAACATTGCTCCTTGAACCAGTACTGTGTTTGGTAAGTGCACAAAAAAAACCCATTTCAAGCTACAGCTTTAGCTTACTACCTTGTAAAATCAAACACACTGCCCTTGCTTCCTTTCAATTTCTTGATAGTCTACATAGAATTAACTTTGAAAGGAATGACTTCAGATTTGTCCCTGGAGAAGTCAGACACAACATCGGCCCCACCACAGCACTCCACCTCTCTGCTGTCTGGAGGTGGAGGTCTTGCACACAGATCTGCTATAGCAGTAAGAACCAATGCTTGGAGGTTAGGCAGCCAGCCTCCAAAACAGACACCTACAGCTTAGGAAAGGACCAGAAAAGAGACCTTGACTTCTGGAAACCTCCAAGAGAAATCTCAAGAAAATAAGGTTAGCAGCTTCTGCTATTGGATTGGTTCAGCCATGATGATGTGTTAAAGAGTACAATCCCCAGAAGTGATGCAAGGAGCATTTGAAAATGCATTGACACTGATATTCAATGAGATTTAGCTGCCCAGCTTTGATGGTTTTGGGAGCCAGGCTGAGGAACTCACTGCTATTTCAGTGGGCAGACTCCTTCCGCCTCAACTCACTTGACCAAAGAGCCCTTCTTCTCCATTATACACTATCAAGCCCAACACCTGGAGAGTAAGAGCTTTTGGAAATTAAAACATATGAAATATTGACTTTTAACTCAAATGTTACCTTACCTGTCACACCCAGAGTCTTGCTATAAACAGCAGCAGCTGTTTTGGAGCTGTGTGGTCTGCACAAGCTCAAGTCAGGCCACGTTTGGCCATCTGGGGAATGCTCAAAAGAAATAATGCTCTTCTAAGCTGTACCACACGACTCAAAAGAGCAGAAGCCATGACATCCCACACATTTCTAAATCTTCTAGATGACATCATTGAGCAGAGACCAAAAAGGACCACTGCAGGCCAGTGTGTCTGCCCCGACACGTAGCACCTGCAGCAGCACTTTGCAAAGGGTTACCTCAATGACAAGCAAGATTTGTACCACAGTTTCTACTTCTTCATTTTTAGCACTAGTCACAAAAGAAGAAAGTGACGTAAAATTAGCGAGAAAACATTAAAAATGGCTATATGGTACAACTATCCCCTCTCTCTCAAAGACACATATCACCATTACTGATCAAAGGCACACCATGATACAACCCAGGAAAATGTGAAAATGCATTTTAAAATGCTACTTTTGTTTTATTATTATTATTATTATTATTTTCAAGATGAACTTACTGGCAGCTTTTATGTCGATACAAAAGCTCTGTTATAGCCTTCAGTAAATGCCAAATGATATTAAGGTGATTAACTTTAAATTACAGCACATCACAGCCATGTAATTGCCCGGAGAGATATATCCAGATCAGCTAAACTGAACTCAGACTTCTAAAAATCATCTTCCACGTGTGCATTCAGTATCTTCCAGTTTTGCTTTCAAGTCACCGTGTCAATCTGCATCACTCGCGTATGGCACTATAGGTGTAATACAAACTTCATCCCAATTCCACTTCAGTTCTGTAGGAAGAAATTGCCTAAATAGTTACGCATAGCTGGAGTCTGAGATCAAGAGCACTAAGCATCGAGTAAATTAAATGACTCTGCAGCCCTGGATGTGAAAGCTACTCTAGCAGAGAGGGGAGGTCAAGAAGATGCCTTCAAGAGCTTCTCAGGGAACAGTTCACAGAATCACAGAACTGTTGGGGTTGGAAGGAACCTCCGAGATCATTGAGTCCAACCCCCTGCCAAAGCAGCTCCCTAGCCCAGGCTGCACAGGTTCCATAAGGTGATCACCAGATGGGTCAGACACAGAAGGATGCCACCTGCAACCTCCTGCTACTTCCATTTAGCATTAAAAGAAAAGAAAACCTCTACAAAACGGTATGCCTGCCTTTCCAGCAGGACCTTTATCTACGAGCTTTATTTTTAACCCAGACATATTGCAGGCTGCCACTTCAACTGTGCTCTCTTTGAACCCTCCTGCACAATCAGCGCACGCAAAACATTCTGGTCACGTCTGGTGCACTTCTTCAGTTCCGCCAATAACATTTCCCAGGGCATATTTCACTTTTGGACATTATTAATTAGAGGAGGGACATTTTCTTATTCACATGTTTATTATATTTCTGGGAAATCTTTTCATCCTGCAGTGGATACCAAAGAAGCACAGTTGTTTTCTCGCTGTGTTCAGGCCTAGAAAAAGAGGTAATGAGATTTTAATGAACAGTGCTTATTAGTGTTGTTTTCCAAATCAGTCTAGGTTACACATTCAGAGGACAGCAATGTAGTAAGACTACATTTGGTCTATGGAACATTTGCTGAACTGCTAGCACCAAAGGGAGCAACTGAGCTGTATCCACGTCTTCTCAAACTGCTGTTTGGAAATGTTGAGATATATAACCTTTTATTATTATTATTATTATTATTCCACGTTTATGAAAGTGCCTGTAGATGAGAGACATAACACTATTTCAAACACCTTCCTCCACAAAGACGGTATATACACGTCCCAGGAATTCACTCAGCCGGCAGCCCGGATGATTGCCAGCACAGTCCTGGGTCAGTGCTCATTGTTGTTGTTTTTTTTTCTTTTAAAAAGGAACAAACACATTGTTCTGTAAGAGACATTTTGACCTCTTCCAAATCTTCCCCAAGAGAGGTTGCTCTAACCTCCGCCAGAAGGAAACGCGATAGCTCATTTTCTGCACCACGTGAAGCGCTTGTGCAACTCTTCTTTCTCCTATCCCACTCCAGAGACTGCAAGAAAAATTAAATTTGAACCACGTTATATTCTGCTACGTTGCCATGCAGCTGGAGCTGTCAGCCTGCCATGCTTCTAGGTCTGCGACCTGACTGCGAGGAAGGAAGTCAGATGGGTCAAGGCGGAATTCCCTCCGAGGAGACAAATCCCGGCGACAAATCTTCAGGGCCCACGGCGGGTTGGGAATCACAAGCCAGCTCTTCAATTAAAATTACAGCAAGTCAAATAGCTGATACTTTTCCCCTCTCCTGGTAAGGGGGATGAGACATTGTTCACCAGCGTGTTCTGCCGTGCCTCGCTGATGAGCCGGCAGGCTAAGTCCAGGAAGAGTTTTTCCACATTATCCGATTCCTTTGCTGAGGTTTCCAGATAGTACATGTCCTGCGCCTCGGAGAACTCTGCTGCTCTTTGCTGGGAGACTTCCCTCTTATCAGCTAAATCAATCTTATTACCTGCATTGATAGAAGATCGTAGAGACGGAATTAATTTGACCTTTCAAACAAAATGAGCAGAAGTTCGGGACAGTTTGGAACAAGGAAAAGTTTGGTGCTATATTTATTTCCTTCTGGTATTTAATGGGGGGCTGTAAGAAAGGAGACAGGCTCTGCAGCAGGGTCTGCTGTGACAGGACAAGGGGAAATGGTTTCAAAGTGAAAGAGGGGAGATTCATACAGTAAGAGTGGTGAGGCACTGGAACAGGTTGCCCTGAGAGGTGGTGGATGCTCCATCCATGGAGACAATCAAGGTCAGGCTGGACGGGGCTCTGAGCACCTGATCTAGCGGTGGATGTCCCTGTTCACTGCAGGCAAGTTGGAACAGATGGCCTTTAAGGGCTCCTTTCAACTGAAAGGATTCTCTAATTCCACAGGCATGGACAGTGATTTGATGAGAAACTCTCAGTGCCCTCCCTTCCAAATAATTGGTTCCCTGACTCACGGTCCGGGTTCATTCAATATCAGTTTATTTAATGGAACATGCCCCGTGAACACCCAAGTCAGTCAGCTTTAATTTAGCACCAGTGCATTTGTTTGCTGCTATCAACTGACATTAAAGGACTTCCATTTTAGTGTCTATTGAAAATTCTCCTGTTCTGGCTCTGAGGTGCACTTAAACTGTCAATTACAGCATGCGAGATGCTAAGTGTGATATTCCTCATGTCATTACCAGCTTTAAGGGAGTCTGGTGCAGAAGGTGCTCTCCCAATTTAATTAAATATCCCTGAGAACGATCTGGTTTGGAGCACGGATAGGCTCGGGGCACTCACAGAGCGAGGTGGGGCAGGGAACCATCCCCATCCCCCAGAGCTCGTTTTAACAAGGGGTTGATTAATGTCTCCACCCAACATCCGATACGATTATAGCGTTACTGACCACTTCAGACACAATCTTTGTGCCATAAATCCATCCTACAAAGACAATAACGAAGCACAGGACAGAGGGGGCTGTGCCTGGTTACTCAGCAGGCTCAGGAGGAAACCTCTCCCAGCCCCGTGCCTGGAGCTGATGTGAGCACCCGTGGGAGAAGGCAGCACTTCCACTGGCAATCCACCTCCCACTGCCTTCCTGCCATCCAATATCCCTCTTCTTTTCTGACCAAGCGATTTTTGGACCTCCCCTATACAATGAGGTTACAAGTTCTAAACAAATTATCACTCAAAGCAGTTCATGGGTGTTACCACCTTCAAAGTAGGTGCTTGTGGCAGTCATCATTTATATTTTATATGGCAGATGCAGATGATTAACATAATGTTCCCTAAAAATTAATGTATACATTTGTTAGTCATTAATTATTTCCGTGCCATTTGTACATGTGCCACGCTCTTCTTATTGAGTGTAATGAGTTCCTTGCACGGAAGCTCCTTAAGTCCCAAGGCTCACTTGCAATACTATCAAGGCATGCAAAATTCAAAAGATCTCTAAGGATATGTTGAACATATTTTATAATGCTCTAGATTTTTCTTGTAAACAGGAAACTACTATAGGAAATGATGGCACTGCAGTATGAAACTTCCTGGCTTTCCCCAGGTTACACTTCTGTTTCTCTTCATACATTCTTGGGCATTTAAAAGTCAAGTCCTGGACTATCAGGAACAGAAAGCAGAGAATGGAGAAGGATGGGTAAGCAAAATCACCTTCCTTGTAGCAGACAGATGGCCTGAGGTCTGTTTCAGCTTGAACTGAAGCTGCTATAGATTAACACGCCATTCAGTTATTTATTTTTAGGGTCCCTAAAATCCATGCAAAAAATACCCAGCTTTCCATCTCTGCTTCACCCATGAACACTAAGATGCACACAGCCATCGCATCCTGAGCTGGTTCCCACATCTGAGCCAAGACTACTCTGTCCACAGCCACGGGGAGTATCAGCCTGCACACATCAGCAGCTCGAGCACATCCTCAGTTACACGGAGAGATCCGAACTGGGAGTCACAAGGGATAAGTTTGCGCTCTTAGCTCTGTAGAGCTGCACAACCAACACTTCAGTGCTTTGTGGGACCGACCCATGGGAATTATCCACCTCTGCGTGCAGCAGCATTGGGCTTGAGACAGCACAGCCAGAGAAGGGCAGCAAGGATGGTGAAGGATCTGGAGCACAAGTCTTATGGGGAGCAGCTGAGGGAACTGGGATTGTTTAGTCTGGAGAAAAGGAGGCTCAGGGGAAGACCTTATCACTCTCTACAACTGCCTGAAAGGAGGCTGTGGTGAGGTAGGGGTTGGCCTCTTGTCCCAGGTAATAGTGACAGGACTTAAGCTGTGCCAGGGGAGGTTCAGATTGAACACGAGGTAAGGTTTCTTCTCAGAAAGAGCAATAACTCACTGGCACAGCTGCCCACGGAGGCTGTAGGTTTACTGTCCCTGGAGGTGTTCTAGAGCTGTGGCCATGTGGCACTGAGAGCATGGTTAGTAGGCACGGTGGGGATGGTTGGACTACAGACCATCTCTTCCGACCTTAATGTCTCTACGCTGTGACAAGCAGCAGTAGAGCCCTGAACATCTCAGGGCTCATCTGCAGGAGGAACGACCCACGTGTGGGCACCACGTCAAGCAGATGCCACCTTTCTGTCCCCAAGCCCCCTCCGTGGCAGCTCAGCCCCCTCCTGGCCGCTTACCCACTAGCACGGTGATGACCTTGTTGCTGGCGTACTGCTCGATTTCCCGCAGCCACTCAGGGAGGCAGCGGAAGGACTCCTCGCAGGTGATGTCGTAGGTCAGTATCAAGGCGTTGGCACTGCGGTAGTAGCTCTGCGTGATGGAGCGGAATCGCTCCTGTCCCGCCGTGTCCCAGATCTGCAGCTTTGGGGATAAATGTTGGGGGAGGGGGAGGAGGGAGAGGAGAAAAAATGAAATGTAAAGGCACTGCTTTGACCTGAATGCTTTTCCTTGCTGGGAAAGTGCTTTGCTCTTCTCCCCTTTGGCTTCCCATCCCCCAGCCCTTTTTTTTTTTGTGCCTTTGCAGATTGAAATGCAAGGCACAAAGTCAGCCGGCTTCCCTGCAGTGCTCATGGGGCTTTCAGAGGGACAGAGCTGCTGGCTCTGCTGGGTGATGCAGGCAGCAGGTCTCCTCCTGCCCCCGTGGTGTGACCCACAGCAGGGTTTGTCCCAGCAGCGACAGGAAAGCCTCTCCAGCTTTGAGAGTAATGCAATTTAGCCCGAGATGATGCAGCACTGGAAGGTGGAAAACACAAGGTGAACAAAGCTGAGATCTGCAGGCTCACGCAGGGACTCCAGCATGTTTCCTTCAGACTGCCTCCCTTCCCAACATGATCCCTAACTGCAACTCAGAGGTCACGAGCTGAACCGCTGCCTGGCTAAGCTCTCTACGTCCAGAAAAAACAACACTCATTTCCCAATACGAATCAAACTCCGGCCGTTTTCCTAACCTGACCCTCTGACAGCTTTTGGTGGGACACCAAAGCCACAAGGTTTCAAAAAGGCAGCAAAGAAGAAGCGTTCAAAATGAACACATCTCTGCATAACAGCGCACTGCTCTGCTTCAGCTTCTGGTTTTTAAGCACCCCTCTTTGGACTTAAATACGTGGAAGGCTGATTTCCAGCCAGAACCCTGTGTACTTTGGGAGGAAAAAGTTAAAAAGTATTTGAGATTTTTTCCATATATTCAGCAGCCCACAACAGAGGAAGCCTTATTCTAGCCCAGTTCCGAAGTCAAACTATGTCATCTACTCATCACAAATACATTAGCCTGAAACAAGAGACCCGTGAGCAGCTTTCAGATGTGGGGTATGATTTTGAAGAAGTACATTTTTGCAGAGAAAGGAATTCGCTGCTGGCTCACAGCTCCTGGCAGCCTTGTGCTTAATCCCTTGGCAGAGCTGCGTTTAAGTGGCACCTGCAGTTGAGGGCCACACAAAATGAGAAAAACTCTGCAGATGGAAAAGTGCTGATAACTTTGTTACAGTTCTTGTCCAGTTATTTCCCAGGAAAAATACCTACAGATTGACCTAGTGGTTTCCCTTAGTAGGTAAATGCTTTGCATTCATTGAGAAGATCCGTGAGCTCGAACGTACTGCTTTAATATAACACTGGAAATCGAAAGTGGCAGATGGTTTGTTGCTGGCCAGGGCTGACTCCACCTGCAGAAAACAGTTACCTGGATGTTCACTTCCCGAGAGGCAGCTGATGCTTCCCTGTGCCCAACATTTCATACACACATTCAGCTTTCTGCACGCAGGGAAGTGCAGTAAGATCACACTACCACACTTGAGTAGTCAGAGCACACAATGCACGTGTATTTGGTTCAGTCAGAAATGATCAGATAGATCAAAAACCCCTAAGGGCTGTCTGGGGGAACCTACCAGCAAGCAACCCTTAGTAGTCTCCCATATGAAATAGCCTGCATGCTACTCACGCTACCAAGTCCCTCTCCACTGACATTCCAGAGCAATTTTAAAAGCTCAAGAGTATTTTCCCCAGAAATTTATTTATTTGGTAAGTCTGAAGACCTTGGTGCGTGGCTCTCCTGGATCCCAGAGGCTTTGCAGGAGATGCCACCTGGCACAGAGGCACTGATGGCTTGGGCACAGCTCCATGAGCTCACAGAAGTGCCTCACTGTGCTGAGATGTCATTTTTTCCACTCCATGCTGTGAGCCATCCCCGCTTTTCCCACTCGTTAAATGTTGCTTCTCCCTAGCGCTGCTTGGTCAGAAAACCTCACCTACAAACTCACTGCCTGCCTGCACCAATGCAAGAGGCCAACAGGAATCCTCCTGCCTTTCAGCAAGACCCAACATTGGCGACTTCTGCTAACTTCAGCCTTTCAAAACCTGGACCTCAGACAGAAGTGAAGCTGCTGGGGTTCCATCTGCACCGGACAGGACACACAGATAGCAGCAGGACAACCAGGAAGGGATGGTGTCTGTAGCCGGTGGGAAAGCCTTCCTTCCATGACTGCATTTCTCCCTCCACTGACCAGGACAGTCTCAAGACAGCTGGATTATGGCAGGTAGGTAAGGTAAAAATGAACTCTTCTTCATTCTTCATTGTAACCTACTCTAGGGAGCTTGCTTAAGCAGGGGTTGGACTAGATAAGGTGAAGGCAGAAAGGGGAAAAAGATGCTGTTTTTCATTTCAATATTTGTGGACAGGTATTTAACACAGGAAAAATAATTCCAGGAGCAGCTGCTCAGGGACTCTGGCCACCTTGACACAGAAGGTTCATACTTCTCTCACAGGACTTGAACACCACAGTAGCTCTGTAGAAATCCCAAGTGACTTAACAGGCGCCAGCCAGCATCTCTGGGCACTGGAACTGAACCACAGATGCCAGTAAAGCATTAGCTTGGGTCCCAGCGTGCTTTCACCCTGGCTAGTTTCTGAAGGTAGCAGAGGACAAGGTGATGACTTGGTTGCAAACACCCCATTTTGGAGGGTGAAAGAGCTCACTTCAACCTGTTGAGCAAAGCACCAGTACCGTGATCTCTTCATCCTCTCAGGTCTCAACAGAAGTGTGAGACAAGAGACAATACTGCACTGAAACATCTCCTCTGCAGCTCCTCAGACCCAGACAGGTACCATCAATGCCTATTGAGCAGGGACAGAGCTTTGCAAGACCTCCCCCCTCCATTTTCTCCCTTACAGTAGGTTCACTGTTACGATCCTGATGAGAGAGGTGGAAATACTGTATCACACAGCATGTCTGGAGCCATGACATGGAGCCCTTCAGCCCACGGACCTTCCAGCAGCAGGAGGGCTGAAGCAAGAAAGCCAAACCATCATCCCACCATGTAAATTTATACCAAAAACCATCATGTTCCTACCTTTACTTTTTCACCATTTATCTCCACAGTTTTAATCATAAAGTCAACCCCAATCGTGGCTCCTTGGCCTGGTGGGAAAAGCCCCTGAAAGAAAACAGTTTTGTTAAACAAGTTCTGCAGCAATGCAAGACCCCCTGCCCCTCCCTTGCCCAGTTCCCCCAACACTTATTTCCACCATTTAAACAGAACACCCTTGAAGGAGCTGCACTGAAAGGAGCAGCTGCTTTCTCTGCTGCCCCAGGCAGTGTGGACAGAGTCCAGAGAGCTCTGCACGCTGACCCATCCCCACTGCAGCCACTGGGAGAAGCCACCAAATCCACTACCACCTCTCACGGGAAGTGAAACAAAAAATGACATTTCCCCAGCTTTGAATTTGGAGTGGTCCTGTGGAGTTGCAGTCCCTTGTGGGTCCCTTTCAACTTGGGATATTCCATTACTCTACGATGCACAAAGGGAAAAGGAGAGGGGAAAATCCCTTCTGCCTCTGCACAGAAGAAATGTAAGGGTTTCTGATCCAATTTTCCATTGCCTTGAAAGAGATGGGAACCTGAAAAGGAGTGCCCAGGGCACCCTCAGCAGCACCCAAGCAGCTGGATCCTGCTCCCACAGCACAGCCCACAGCTGGAAGTTCTCAACTTCCAGAAAGGAAGACAGCCAACCAAACAGAACTAAGCAGAGCTTTTTCATTTCTGGTGTCCCAGCTTGCAGAGCTGTGTTGGTTTTGGGGCGCAGCCATCCCCTACAGCAGCAACAATGCTGCCAAAGCGCAAGGAGTAGCAGCAGTAGATTTTGCTGTTAACCCTTCTGGTCTGACCAGCTTCGTTGCCATCAGCTAGTACAGGCAATCAGAGAGCATGCTTAATATTATTAGCTTTAAAACAAAACAAAAAAAAAACCATAACTTGCATTTGAGTCGAAATTACAGACACCTGATTCCTTCCCTGCTGTTCTGTCACCAAAAAAGCAAAGGCAGTTCTCCAACCTTTGCACTTTCAGCAGCCAGGCAGGTATTGCCTCACCAGCCCCCACTGATACTAAAAGGTTTTTGGGAGCTGCTGTATGTTAAGCCAGAAACACAGGGAGCACAGATTTTTTTGCCACAAGGCCTCATGTTCCTGCCAGCACCATTTCTCACTGCTTCAATTCATTAAGTGCCCCCGTTAACTCTTCAGGTGTAAACCCCAAAGGGTGTGTGATGTTAACAGCAGACCACGGGCTGAGGGACAGCCCAGGATCCAGATTAATTAATCGCCTGCTGATGGACAGTGCTACAGAGAGCTCAGTGCAGCAGCTGCTTGGCCTAACCTAGAGGGATCAGAAAGTCCACGGAGAGAGCACCAGGAGGTCCTTACAGCTAAAGCCCCAGCAGGACCACGTAGTGCACCAAGCACTGGTGTAATCCTCGTGCTGATACAGTGGGTGACACGGGGCCACGAGCACGCACAACAAAACCTGAGGAGATGCAGTGCTGCTGGAAACACCCATCCAGCGTCAGCCTTACCTGGGTGAAGCGTCGCACCAAGCAGGTCTTCCCCACACCGGCGTTGCCGATTAAAACAATTTTGAAGAGGAAATCATAATCTTCCATACTCATTTACGCAGCTGCAAGAGAGGGAGAATGACAAGCGTGAACCGAAGCGGTGTGCTCACGTTGGCTGTGCAGCTCCACTGAGGGACAGCTCTGACTTTTGACTCCTTCCCACTGGGGAAACACTCTTCCTTTTCCCACTGGACTTTATTCTTCCAACTGTCACAACAAAGGTCACGTGCAGACTCCGTAGATAAGGGACACAGGGCTGTCCTACGCTGGTGGCACTGCACAGGCAGAGTCCATGCAGCTCCAGCAACGTCACCCACTGCGTGGCTTCAGCCAGCTTCTAGTTTCTGTGCCATCCTGTGAGTCACTGGTGCTGCCTTCAGCCCAGGGCACACAGAGCTGGGATGGGAAGGGAGGGGTGAGGGGCGGCCAGGGAAACTGGATAAAAATAAAACCAAAGCAAAACTTGGTGGGAACAGCTTGGCAGAAATGTCAAATGGGAGGAGGAGAAGATAGAAGAGGTGAACACGGCACACCCACAAGAATTCCTGTGCAGCCCCTTGCCGGGATGCTCACACTGGGATTCTGGCAGTGTCACAGGGCTGACTACACGGGGAAGACCTATAGGGCCTCCTTTAGTCGCTTAAAGCATGGGAATGTCCAAGCACAGATGCAGGGCTTGGCCAAGCAAGCAATGCCAGACCCACAACCCCTCTCCAGTGCACCCAAGGGTGCTGCTGGAGCCACGGACAGAGAAAAGGGTTTTCCAGAAAATGCAGGTATTGCAGTCAGTGGCAAAAACCTGTCCTCAAGACTGGTCAGGGGTAATGGCATAGATGTCCCTGATAAAGGGACAGGTCCACAGCCTGGGGTGTGGTGTCTGAGTGTGGTACCCGATCTACTGGTGCACAGAGGTTGTGGATGAGGAGATGGAGACAAAGGTGTAAAGCACAGGGATGGAGGGTGGTGAGAAAAAAAATAGAAGAAATAAAAAAGAGAGAGAATTAGGGAATCGTTGTTCTCTGTCAAGCCCCATAAAGCTCACAAGGCTGAGCCAGCCTGACAGAGCACAGCATCACCTGATGGACCCAGAGACCAGCAAGGTGAAAGACCAATGCATCTGCTCCCTGTTAGTGTGACCCTTGGCCTCTTCAGGAGCCTAAAAAAAGGCTGAGCACCCCAATTAGTGACTAATGATCTGCATCACGCCGGCGGGCAGTCAGGAGGGTGCAGCTGAGTCACTGCACGGCCACGTCAGCGCTGAGCTGGAGCAGCCCTGAGGATGCTCCGACCTCACCTTGCTCCAACACCCAGCGGTGGGACCTCAAAAAGCAGGCTTCCAGACGCTCTTATTGTTTCTCGGGGCTGTTATTTCATATGAGAGTTATCCGGGCTTTATCCAGGCTTCCCCTGGATAATGCAGTGTTAAGAAGGTGTTGATGCTCCTCTTCTAATCAAGGCTAAGATGGCTCGCAGCTTTCAGAGCAGCCAGCACAAAGAAAAATGTGATCATCTACGAAAAGCTATTTCAAGACCATCCAGACTTACTCAGCACTGGATAATTATCCCTGGGATTCTTCAAATCCCAGAGGGCATTGCTACCCTGGAGCGATTTCCTTTATATTACTTGTACCCCAAACAACCCAACGTTCAAATTTATCTTCTCAGGATCCTTAAAAATAAACTTCCTCTGCAGATCTTTGAGCTCAGAAAGGCTAAATGGTTCAGACATGGCCTAGAGTTATGTCTGATCCCCTTCGTTAGGCTCCAAGACTAATCATATGTGATAATGACCCCCAAACCAGAGCTGGAAGAGAAGCCAGGGAGGTAAAACAAACAGCGTGATGAGGAAATTAAATGCCAGAACTAAAGAGATTAGGGTGGGCCTGGGAGAATGGGAGGGGAGAAAGAAAGTAAAGGACAAAGAAGAAATCTGGAAGGGGGCTGAGGTTGACCATCGCTGCCCTAGGTCCCCCACCTACAAGGACTGGTGATCCTGTGTGCACACACTGAGCTATCACAGCCAGCACTGAACACACTGCAGCAGTTTCCCTTACGAAATCTCCTTTGCAGCTCAAACCTTTCAGCCCAGTGACCTTTCCTGCTGACTCAGTTGCACGCAACACTCCCCCTCCCCAGGGAAGATGTCTCAACCCCTGCCTGCTCTCGGCAATACATCACACACTACTTTTATTATTATTTAAAGCATATAACCCTTTTTCCTATTTTCTGTTTTGTTTGTTGTTTTTTTTCCTGTTTTCTTGTGTTTGCAGGCACAGGGCTAAGCCTTGCATCACTGTTTTGCTTCAGGGCACTGGGGTCCCAACTGAAGGGCAGGAGTGGGATGTTCATCTACGCCTCAGTGAGTCTTCCCCACCCAGCACATCTGTTTAAACCATCACTCCAGTCACAAACCCAGCCAGAAACAAGCCCTGTGGTGGCATGAATCAGTGGGGTCCAACAGTCCTTCCCCCTTCACCCAGGGTCACTCCTACAGAAACCATTCTGTAATTATGGTCAGCAGGATCTGACCCTCTGCTTTACCCTGCCATGGGCTCTTCGTTGCCTCTAAGATGATGGAGGAGATACACTCCTATCTGCTTTTGTTCACAAGGCAAGTCATTTCTCTGTAGCAAATACATGCTTTAAGGAATATCATTTCCACACGTTTTAGTTTATTTCCCAACGTGATCCTCTCCCTGAATTTGCTCTGCTTATTTTCCTTGGCCCACTTCAGTTTACTTCACAGTGTTCACCACTGCCCTTCCTACCACCTGAAATAATTATCTTCTTCCACCCATTACCTAGGATGGGCACAGAGGGCTCCTCCCTACCTCTGAGCAGCTTTGACCACAGAATCACCAAGGCTGGAAAAGACCTCAGAGATCATCCAGTTCATCCATCCACCTGCCACCAATATTTCCCCTCTACATCATGTCCCTTAGTACCTCTGAACGTTTCTTGAACACCTCCAGGGATGGTGACTCCACCCCTCCCTGGGCAGACCATTCCAGCACCTGATTGCTCTTTTGGAGAAGAAATTTTTCCTAACATCCAACCTGAACGTCCCCTGGGTGCAACCTGAGACCATGCCACGCTCAACCTCTTTGAGTAACAAATAAAGAGAAGAAACACAGGGCAGGGGATCAGAAACCATCTGGGAAGTATTAACGGCTCCGAAGTGATTGGGTTCTCCTTCAAATGGAGGCAACTTCTACCCTGCATGTCCCCCACCAGCTTTTACAAGTCTTTGTAGTCCCTGCCCAGAACACACAAGTATGAATGAGGTTTCTAGGTGCTGAAACATCTGGCGCTTCTCTCTTGATTCCTTTGCTTGAGGATAACTTTTCATCTCTAAGCCTGACGAGGGCAGACTCTATGATGATGGTTTTGCCCACATCGTTTTGGCCACAAGAAGCATTAGGACTTCAGAGGAGCGAGACTAACTCAGCTGACCTCAAGGTGTGCCAACCTCTGCACACCAGATCACCAGATAACGCCTCCTCAGGGAACGTGAGCAGCCTCCATCTGAAGCCAAAAATCTCTTACGTATGAAAGCTTACCAGCCATGGTTGGCCCCAAATCAGAGTAGGCCTAATGCCATGCATGGTCATGCATGACTATCCACAGCCAGTTCAGTCCACACTGCAGAGGTTTCTCCACATTTAGGGATAAAAACTGAAACTGAGGCACTAGATGAAGCCAGGAACCTCAACAACATGCATTCCAGTCTTACCTACCTTTCAACCCCATGGTTTGTGTTTATAACCTACTTCAATTAGATGCAGAGGATCTATAGCTACAGCTAACCACTAGGGCAGGGCGCATTTTGATGTATTTACACAACTCAAAGAACAAAGATTTTCTGCTCTTCATCATGCAACAGCCATAAACAAATTTACCTATATAACTGAAGTTCAAACAGCAGCAATTATGTGTACAGATATCACACTGAACGCACCTGCTGTATACGCAAGGAAATTCACTGCTAAGGCTAAGACTTCAAGCAGAAAATTATCCCTTGCGGGCCAGAAAATTGCAGGGGACTCAGCTCTGGACATGCTGCTGCATTACATAAGGCAGGATAAAATATTTCCATTTCCAGAGCACCTGCCAGCTCAAGCAGGTTCCTGTGCCTGCCAAGCATGAGCCCAGCTCATGCCCTTCTGAGAAGCAGAAGCCTGCATCTCCTCCTGTGCCCTTGCCCACATTTCTCTCTCCTCTCCACAAGGCTGAACTTTCCTTTCACCCAAACAGAAAGAATTAAGAGAGATTTCATTCCCATTAAAACTGAGATTAGCTGTGTCACAGCCCTGCTCCTGTGCTGGTGGCAGCAAAGCTGCCTGCAGGTGGGATCCACACACTTGCTTATTTGGGACCTTTAAACTCCAGGGACATCTTTCCCAAACCCAAAGAGACAGATTTATTGCGTGCACGTGGGGCTGCACAGCCTGGCATTTCCCATCTCCTCCCATCCAGGGGAACAGCATGTAGCTGCCTGCACACTGCCAATCCTTAACGTGCCTCTTCACCAAGGTCAGTCCCTCACGTGCAGAGAGAAGGTTCTGAGTGCAGAAATTCCAAACCCTGAAGTGTGATTTCTCAGCTAAAACACAGATGTATATATTCCATGCACAAGTTAGCTACTACATCCAGCACTCCTGTGCTAGGCTTGCCATGCACTTGCCACCACTGACAGACTCTGTCCCAATAAGTCCATCTGATGCTCCCAGGAGGCATTAAGCTGCCACACACAGCACAGGGATGTGCAGGGCTGCCCTGCACCTTTGTTCAGGATACTTCTTCTCACAGAAACCAAGTGAAATAAGTGGCAGGTCCAAGCTCTCGTGTCTTACAGACGTTTCTGTAATAAATAAAAATGCTAAAGCTGAGGGGTTTTGCATCGGCGACTGCACGGAGCACACAGCTCTCCCCCTTACCACTTCTGCCATGAGGGAGAACTCTGCAGCTTCCTGAGTTATTTCAATTGGGTCATACATTCCTTGGCCTCAAGAAATACGTGTAAGTAACACCCCAACCAGTGAGTAATGTCTCATTAGGTAAATCCAGTACCGATATCATTCCTTAAAGAGGCCAGAGCAGGAGCTCTGCTTCACCGGGCAGATGTTCAGGAGAGCAGGATGCTCAGATGCCCATGCTCACAACACCAGAAGGCCCAGCTTTGGCACAGCCCATGAGCAGATACCAACCTCACCCACTTCCACAGACAACAAACTGTAGACTGTCCTGTCCCTCTGCCCTTTCTGCTTAATGCTCTAGGTTGCAGGTCTCACATTTAGGAGCAATTTCTGGATCTTCATGCACTCTTGTTGTTCCCTAATGGCAAAAAGCCTTTGTGTAGATGATGTCCAGTGCAGGGTGAAGTCTCGTATTTTGGATTGCCTTGACCCAAGTGCAGCACCTTCCCACTTGGGCTTGCTGCACCTCATTAGGTTCACAAGTCCACTTCTCCAGCCTGTTTAGGCCCCTCTAGATGGCATCATATCAACTACACCTCTCAGTCTGGTGTCACCTGCAAACTTGAGCCCATCACCTATGTCACTGCCAAAGATATGAAAGAGTGTAACTCCCAGTACAGACCCCTGGAGAACCACTCATCACTGGCCTCCACCTGGACACAGAGCCATCGCTAACAACCCTCTGGCACTGACAACAACCACCCAGACAACTCCTTATCCATGGAACAGTCGACCCTTCAAATCCACCTCTCCAATTTAGAGAGGAAGTGGTGCCCCATCATGTCAAACACTTTGCAGAAGTCCAGGTAGTTGACATCAGTTGCCTTCCCTCTGTCCACCAGTGACATCACTCTATGATAGAAGGCCACCAGATTGGTCAGGCACAGTCTGCCCTTGGTGAAGCCATGCTGGCTGTCTCAGATCCCCTGCTCATCCCTCACGTGCCTTAACATCTTCCAGGGTGCTCTGCTGGCACCAGCAACAAAAGTGGAATTCATGTACCCCATTAATCACTTTTTGTTGGGTGGATGAAGGATGGGTGGTGCTTGAGCTAGGGACATCACTGAAGATCTCAGTCTCACCAAAGGCTCTTCAGGGGAGATCAGACAAATCAGTCTCTGTGGCCCAGATTCCCCACTTGAATTTCTCATCTTCTGAAAAGTTAATTTTTCATTTAATTTTTTTTTCTATCATCTTCACTCAGTAAAACTTTCAACACTCTTTGACATTGTGAATGGACACAAAAATGCAAGACCCCACACACAAAAGATAAGTTATTTTCCACCATATTTAAGGACGGAACTGTTCATCAGTGATGATGCTCCTCACGCAGATAGATGAACTCATCTAATTTCTGCATTACTTCAGAGAAATCACACACATACTACTCAAAAAATTAAAAAACATTACAAAATAACTCAAACCATTTCTTTAAGACTGAAAAAAAAAAACGCTGATGTGTGCATCAGTCACTCCGGAGACCAAACCGTGTGCTGCACTGCAATGCGTTTTTGCATGGAAGAGGTTAAAGAATCAGCCAGCACAGCAGACAGGCTGACTTCCAAATGTGGAAAAATTGCATTGCCAGAAATCCAGCCAAAAAATGCTGTTTTAACCACTCAAAAAACAGCAGCCTTTTCCCAAATGAAAAAAAGAAAAAAGATTTTTTAAAACTACAGCCAAGAATTAACTGGATCGTGCTTTGCATGGAAAAGCCAGGAAAGCTTTGTGCACCCAGCTCTCTGCAATAGGGATCAAAGCTGTCCTTCACAGAGCTGTAATTTGGGCAGCTGCCACTCCACCACAGGTAAACCAAAGGGAGGAGTAGCAACAGCAGCTATGTTACCCCTGTCTGGGCAATTCCCAATGGAAACAGCCTTCAGTGTGGCAATGCCAAGGGAGAAATGATTCAGTTTTGATGCAGAAGAAAGGTATGTGGGTACAGCACAAAGAAATCCCAAGGTGCATTCGTTCACGGGGTTGGCATGAGTGTGAACAGCATCACAGTTACACGTGGATATGTTGTCACAGGGTGACAGCATTCCAATTAAACATTTGCTGGATTAGATTGTTTGACAGCAGCATTCTTGATAAGAGAAAAGCTACCATAACTAAAGATCTGGATATCTACAGGAACATCATGACTCAAATGAGGTCACGAATGCAGAAGTACCGTGTTTACTGTTAACCAATGACAGAAGTGCCATAATTGTACTGTGAAACATGACTCTTTCCTGCTCAACCTGCTGTAGGGAACCTGCTTTATGCAAGGGGTGGACTCTATGATGACCTTCAGGGGACCCTTCCAACTCCTATGACTCCATGACATCAGATGCCTTTGGGTTATGGCACTTCCAAGAAAACTTACCTTGAGTTTTAAAGGCAATGACATAACTGCTGTTTAGCACTGGGTTTTGTTTGTGTCAGAGATTGTAGTGTGACTTTTTTTAATTGCTAATAAGTTTTTGTTTTGTAAGAATTAGGTGGGTTTTTTTTTATTATTATTAAAAAAAAAAGTTATTTTAACCTCTTGATTCCCACCACCCTGTGATTTACTGGGAATGACATCACTTCACCATCAAACCTAGTAGCAGTAAATTAAACCTCATCTAATCTTGCTTTCACACGTGGCTGAGATCAGCACCTGCTCCCTGTGGCCTGGGCCACGGTGCAGTCAGCTCCTGTGCCATGCTCTTCCATGCCACTCGTGTCACGCCATGCTGTGCCAAGCCACCAGCAGGGCCACTCTGGGCCAGCACAGTGGCATCCCACAGTTTGCAGGCCTTCTACTGATCTGATGGCAATGCTCTGCCTGGTATTTCCTCTGTCATTCTTCCCAGTTTTGCACCACTCCACTGATCATCAGGTCCTGGGCCTGGCTACTCAGACAATTCACCTTGCTGTCTGCCCACCCAGCCCATACATCAACAGCTCATCTATGGGGCTCTTAGAGATGTCAGTTTCAAAGGCCCCACTGAAGTCTACGCAGACAATATCCACTGCTCCCCTCTCACCTACCAGGTCTGTAGTTTCATCACAGAAACTTAGCAAGCTGGCCAAGTGTGACTTCCACCTGGTGAATCCATGCTGACTACTCCTGGTGTTCTCTCATACTTTGCTTGTCTGGAAAATGGTCTCTAGGATAAGCTGCTTCAACAGCCTCTCAGGGATCAAGGTGAGGCTGACCAGCCTCTAGTTCCTTGGCTTCTCATTCTTGCAAAACAGAAGTGAGACTCTTATGTTTCCCCAGACTCTGGGCAACTACCCCCAGTTGTCATGATCACCCAAAGATATTGAGGGCCAGGCTGACAGCCATGCATCACACAGATGTCCACCTCAGAGTGACAACAGGACCTTGATCTTTGCTGAGGATGAGCTTCACCAACCTCTACTGGGAAGGAACAACAATTCAGCAACACTGAAGGCAAGACACGGCATCACTAAAAAGCTTTGGTAACAAAAACAGAAATTTGGGCTCACGGTAGGTAAATGGAAGAAGAGCTTTGCCCATTTTAGCAATCAAAAAGCTATCTGCTGTAGTAAGATGAAAGTTTGCCACCTGCTTAGAACAGACAGCAGGATCCACAAAAAGCTTGGGCTCCTGGATCAGTTCTTTGGGACAGATACATCGGACTCACCAGTAACATTTCCAAGATACAATAACTCATCAATATCAGCAGTAAGGGGAAGAAGAAATAAGCAAGAAAACAATCCTCCTTGATGCCACACTTCATCCACTGGGCTGATGTTATTAACATTCAGACAGCTACACCTCCTGAGGAGCAGACAGTATCCCGCTACTCATTTCTGCTAGGTTCAGCCTGCATCCTGTATCACCAGATCTCAGAAGAGGAGATGAACTCCCTCCCACTACGGTTACAAGCAGCAAGGCTCAAAGCCAAGACTGCAAAAGCCCAAGAATGCAAAAAACCAAGACTGCAAAAGCCCAGGACACTGCAGCTGTAGTACAATCCGTATTAAAAATAAATAGATCAGGTTTCTCTGGAAAAAATATAAATACATTGCATCCTCCTTATTTAAACAGCTAACACTTCACGGAGGAGCTTGACCCCTAAACAGCATCTCTCCTACATTTTGTCACAGCCCAAAGAGCTATGTCAGCCTTCCCAAGGGCTTTGCTGCATTTTAACGGAACATTTCCAGAATGTAATACTTTCTGAACATGAAGTGATGGAGGAGTACAATAAAATAAAGAGTTTCAGACCCCTGTTAAGATGGCAGAGACAATGCAATAAGCATCAGTTACCAGAAGCAATTCATAGCCCTTTTCATTTCCACCCAGGAAGCACATTTTACCTGCACCATCGTGTATGTTCTTGCACACACAAACCTCTGCTTCGTAACTAAACCACATGGCCAGCACAAGCACTATCCCCTGAAAAATGCTCCCATTTGACAACAAACCTTCGGCTGAGCTGATAAGGAATACACAGGCAGCTGCACTTCTGCAAAGAAAGGCTCCAGAATATTTTTAAAGGCAAGAATCTGCCAGAGCAGCAGATGTTTCAGGAAAACAAGTTGTTCAGAGGGGGGAGAAAGGGGAAAAAACAGAGATCTGGGCGTAGCTTCACAACTGGTTTAAGCTGATCTAAGCCATGCTGCCTCCAAGGGAAGGTCCAAGCTATCCCCAAGTCCTTCCAGCTGGGACTCAATCCAGCTGGGAAGGATTCTGGGGATGGGAGAGCAGAATGAGATTTTTACTCAGCTCAGCTCTAGGCTGCAGCTGACTTCATGGCCCCAAATGGCACTGGGATCCCAGGGACAAAGGACAGACAGCAGCTCCTGAATGTAGGAGACAACTTTTGGGCTCACCAGGTGCAGCCACCAACCTGACCTAACAAATCCCCCACTAAACCACATCCCTCATCCACATGTCTCTTAAATATCTCCAGGGCTGCGACTCCACCACTTCTCTATTCATTTTCTGGCCAAATTTTAGCAAACATGGGCAGCTCTCAATTCCACTCAGACTTTCAGACGGTGACAGTGCTTTTCACATACCCAAATGCCCCTCTGAAGCTCAGTTCCCCATCCATGGTGGCTAGCTGCAATTCAAGAGCCTCTAAAGGTTAAAACACTAAAAGAAAACCTCAAAAGTGAAAAACCAGCTCTTTACTATACGCTTTCTGCTTCAGATCTCCCACCTCTGCAGACGTTATTCCAACAGCTTCTGACCAGTATCAATCCAAAGGGGAAGGGTCCTTCAGCCTCATTATTTAGAGCTGGAGCAGCAGGCGGTACCTTGAGGACAACAGCAGGCAGAAGCCCATAGCACCAAGCTTCTCATGTGCATGCACACGTTAAAGTACAGCACCAGTCACAGCAATCTGGCCCTGATAAATCATGCCTTCACCTCTGCTCCCAAGCTCAGCTTCTCCCCATCTCCAGCCACCCAGGTAATAAATTATTGCAGAGATTTGCTGATAGAGTTTTGCATTTGCAGAGAACAAGGCGTCACAACTGCAGCTTCTGCAGCACCAGTACTCACCCTCTGGATGCTGCCAGCATGTGACAGCCCTGTGACACAGGCCAAGCTCTTCCAAAGCACAGCACGTGCACTCCCTCTGTTCAACTGTTTATTTCCATCACACACGATCTCCCGGGGCTACTCCACCAGAGATACTGCTGGGCTATGTATAAAAATCAACTTACAATTCAGAAATCACGCTTTCCTGATCCTGATCTCCTGGCAGCAACCCGATGAAGTTTTGACCTCTGTGGAGCTAATGTTAGGAAGCAGAAAAATCATTTCTTTCATTACTTACAGCCAACAGGAGGCAGCCCTCTGTGGGCCCACGCAATGCCTGCAGCCACTGCCCAGAGACAGAGCTCACACCAACACACTGCCACAGCCACGGAGATGCTGGGTGGCACATCAGCTCCATGTGTGTGACCATTTTTCTCCATTCCTTAGCAACAGAGCAGCCCTGGGGGATGTTTCTTCATGTACTATGTTGTCAGGCTTTGTTTTTTGTTTTTTTTTTTTTGCTGTTGAATCTCTACTTGGCACCCCGGGGAAATTCCTCAGCAGAAGATAGCAATTTTTAAAAGAGAGGATAAATACTGGCACTCGATGATCCTTATGGGTGCCTTTCCAACTTGGGATAACTCTTACGAATCACGGAATTATCAATATCCCCAGCTTTCTCTGGCTCCCAAGCAAACGTGCAATAAAATGCTGCCTAATCTACATGAGAAAAACAAATACCACCTGATGTTTCCCAACTCAGTCGGCAATGTGGCTTTAAAGAAAAAAAAAAAAGAAATTAATCATAGGAAGGATAAAGAAATCACATAGCTCTGCAGTTTCATTGGTTGTCATGGCAAAAGAAAATCCCTGACTCTCTGACTTGTGTGTTTTGGAGGAAAGGAAATGACAAAAATGCTTTTTTTTTTTTAAGGCTAGAAGGGAATGTTTTCCTACTAACTGCTCATGAACCCAGGCACTCAGCAAACCCTGCACGGCCAGCAATGCATACATCTTATCAGAGCAGAATTGCTGAGGTGAGCAGAGGTGGGAGCTCCTTTGGCTGCAACTTCAGGAGCAGGTCCCCAAGAGCTGGCTCCTTCCAGCTACGCTTGCTGCTCTCCATCACCCCTTTCACCACCACAGCTTCTCCTGCCCATTTTATTCACAGCCCTTCCCCTTCTGTAAGCCTTCCTCTGCACTCTGCTCCAGCCCTCTGTCTGGGAGGACCCTGAGGGATCGTGTTTGTTATAAGCTGCTGGAAGTGATGGTCCTCTGTGGGCCAGGCTCTTTCCTGCCACATTTCCCACCCCCATCCGCTGGGACTGAAGACGTTGCACAATGCACACACGGCTCACTGGAAAGCAGCTCTTTCCCTAATGCTTTTTGGGGAGCTTGTGTTTTGCAACTGGGTACACAACTGCAGTGCCACGCTCAAAGTCACCATGTGTGCAAGAACCACAGGCAGGCAATGGGATGGCACCACTGGGCATCACCACAATGCTCTGCTCTGATCAGGGGTGCACGTTAGCTAAAGGCAACAGGACAACTGGAAACACAGTCACAGAATGGGTTGGATCGTCCATTTCCAACTGACCTGCCACAGGCAGAGTTGCCAGCCACTAAACCAGGCACTACATCAGGCCCCATCCAAACTAGCCTACCACAACCAGTTCAGATCCTTTATCTTTTGTATATGAGGCAGGAGATTCCTCATCTTCCTCCTCTGCAGGGACAAGCTCTGCTCATAGGACTGAGCCTCAGATCCCGTGGTATGAACACACCAAAAGGAGGTTACTTTGCACCCACGATGGGATAAACAGATTTCCACAACTCTTTCATCTCATAAACACTGAATTGTAACACAAAAGCAGCAGCAGAGCAAATGTCTTTCATCCTGGCTGGGAGACTTTGCCCTGAGGCCACTGCCAGCTAGTTACATTCACAGCTCAAGATTTTGACACAGGCTGATGAAAGAAAAGTGTGTTTTGGTTACAAGAAACCCTGCATTATCAGCTTCTTAAATGAATAAAAGACTTTGACATTTTTCTTTAGGATACAGCTTGTCAGAGGAAATGGCATGAGATGAACAGACTGTGCTTGTGCCTCTGTGTGGGTATGGAACATCTCCCATTTGTTCCTTCCTCGCCATTCCCTAGCTTGATATCAAATTATTTGGACTGACACCATTTGTTCTTCAACAGACGAGCAGAATACCCAACGACAACAAGTGTAACTCAGAACTGAACATGAGGCATTCTGATTTAGTCAATCCGTTTCCCCTCTGGGTGTTTCACAAGGAGACCGCTCAGCAAAGCTCTGGGTGAGGGACTTCTGCAGGAGCATCACCTTAGGACTGAAGTTTGAAGGCAAATTTACAAAGTCGGTGTTTGTTCTGCTCTCCAAAGCCTCTTTTCAGACTGCAGAGCCTTCCACACACGCACTGCAGTGAGCCAACTGAGTGAGAACAAGCAAATTCCAGCACCCTTCCAAACTCCTCTGCTTTTCCATCCTGCTTTCCTCCAAGGGATGAGCCCAAATGCCCACTATTTTCAAGACTGGCATCTTCACCACTAACACGCACTGCTTTTTAGCACGAGCACCTCGGTGTCCCTGCAACAGTCACTTAGGGAACAACTGAAATTCAGCCAGCGTGAAGAACTGGATACACGCATGACAAAAAGCAAAAGCAAAGAGTAACAAAAGCTTGCAAAATTGGGTTCATCTGGACTGCGGTATTTGCTTAGCTGAAAGCACCTGGAACTGCTACAGATTATAGGGAAAATAGATATGTTTTAGCTGTAAAATCTAGGTTTAAAAGAAAAATAAAGTGTTGGAAAGGAACTGTGAGGCAATTTCGGCTACAGAAAAAGAGGAAATGTTAAAAAGAAAAAAAAAAAGCAGAAGTGCAGAAGGATTGGAGTGGACCTAGAATGAGAGGGAATGGCTTTACGTTGCACCAGGGGAGGTTCAGGTTGGATATTAGGAAACATTGCTTAGAAAGAGCGATAATGCATTGGCACAGCTGCCCAGGGAGTGGTGGGGTCACCGTCCCTGGAGGTGTTCAAGAACTGGAGAGATGTGGCACTGAGGAATGGGTCAGAGGGCACGGTGGGGGTGGTTCAACAGGTGGACGAGAAGACTTCAGCAGTCTTTTGAAACCTTGATGATTTTATGATAAAGAAGCCCTGCACAGGCTGCTGGAGCACCGAGATGTCTGGGACAGCACAACCAGGGCGGGAGAAATGCAGCCAGGAAGGGACAGTGGCAAGGGTCAGTTGGCAAAAGCAGTCCCATGCCTGGCCTGACTCGTCAGACCCCTGCAGGGACACAGCAAGGAGCCTCTGATCGCCTCTGTGCAAAGGCAGAAAATGCACCATTGCCAAAATTACAAAGCACCTCGTGTCTGGGAACCTGAATTCATGGCAGCACAAATGGGGTCAGAGTGTAAATCTTGGTGCCAACCGTAACAGGAGTCACCACACCGTACAGCTGAGGAATGCACCAGTAATAAAATGCACGCTTTTAACTCACCGACAGGCTTTTGGTTTGCTGTCAGAAGCACAAAACAACGCCAAGCAATCATGGAAATTCAGGCATGAAGTCAAGTATCCCATTTGTGGCACAAAACAAGGACACCGCTTTAAGTGCCACTTGGGCACAGAAACGTAGGTTGGCTTACGGCAAAAACACGCGCTCCACATCAGAAAGATGTGGGAACACAAGAAAGTATATCTAGAGCAGAAGCTGTGGAGCAGGATAAACAGCATGAGAAAGGAAGGCTGGGAACCAAGGACACTCCTGAAGGAAAGGAAAACAATTTCAAGTAAGCTAAGTGATGGCAGACCCCAAGTGGAAGAAGACTGCATGGCTTGGAACGACTCATGGCCCTGACTGGATAAGTGCCTGCATGCATGGTTAAGGTTCTGAGGAGTACTCTGTTGACATGTAAAGATGGATAGGAAAGTTACAAGAGAAAACTTCTGAAAGTATATAATGGATGTTAAAACCCGTAATAAACGATTTGGATCATCCACATCTGAGTCTGTGCCTCAGATGTTGCAGAAAGAGAAAATAAAAAGGTTTTTTGTTGCCTTTGGAGTTAAGAATATCATTCCCAGTGAAGAAATACAGTATTTCACTGGGGCAGGTCTGTGACACCTTGTGCTTGCCCAAAGCCAGCAAAGTAGAGCTCAAGTATGGTTACGAACACCATCCCGAACACCCTTAGCACAAAAGCATTTTTTATCTAGATCTTTGCTGTGATGAGCGTGCAGGAAGCCAAAACTAACAATATCATATGGCACTGAGGTTAAATTATTCATTCATCATGTTTTTACAACAAACAGCAAGCAAAACATGAAAGAAACCTGAACAGCAGCGTGGTTACTTCAGAAAACAAGAGCAGTGTTACAGGTTCTTCCATGTGGCTTCACTGCTTGCCCCACTCCTCAGGCTGTCCTTGGGTTTCATCACAACGTGCACAATGCAAACTTGGTTCACACCAGCCTCTACAGAAGGCCGTACAGATCCCAACACCACAAAAAGGATTTCTGCTTTGGAAGAATATAATGATGTTCTGGGGGGGCTAATATGTTGGAAGAGCTAAAAGGTCCAAGGTACAATTCCTAGAAACACAGAGTACCCCAAGTAGGAAGGGACCATAAGTCCAACTCAAAACCTTCACTCAGTATTTAATTTTTGTGAGAAGCGTACACTTCTATATACATCCTGTATATGTGCCCACGTGGACATCCCTCAGATCTGAAAGAACAGGCTATTCACAAACTGTGTGTATGTTTTTTCCCCTTTCCTCATAATTAAGGGTAACTTTTAATCTGTACAGTGATAGCACTCGGTGATTCAAGCCAGGCAGATGACCTCACTATCCTCCCTACTACACAAAAATCTCTTGGTGAGCTTTTATTTTCCACCTCAGAGCTCTTGGTACACACAAGTAAGATGGGAAAAAGTAACAGATGAATTAGCCCGAGGTCAGACATTTGGGAGCAGCCTCCATGTAGCCAGATCCAAGTCCCATACTCTGATAAACTATTTCACCTCTACAGGCTCATCCACTGCTGCTCCCAACTCAGCTTTGCTCTTCTTAACCATCCATGTATTTTTTCCTGTCTTTCATTCTGCTGTTGTGGCATGTGCTTTCCACTGCCCTTGTATTATCCTCCCTACATGTATTCCTGCCTTTGCTTTGCAACTGCCAAGAAAGTTGTAACAGGGCAGGCATTTTTCTCTGGGAAACAGTTCTAGGTGTTGTACTCAAGAAATGTCCCTTTCAAGGAGTAACCTTTGTATAGAAGTTAGAGCTACCAGCACCAAGCAGATAATTATTTCTTCTTGCCACTCTCCCTGCTCACCATCTCTAGTTACATGTGGCAGCACAGTTTTCCCTTCACGGTGTTCATTGCTGCTCCCAGGTGGAGAGCTCACATCCTGCTGCTCTCCAGCTGCCTACATCCTTCCCTCATATCCTTGTGCCATTCCCTTCCTTGGACCCCACAGAAAAAGCTTTCAGTCCTCATGTAATGTTCTGCAAGCAGCAGGTATCAAAAAGATACTACTTACCACTGAATAAATTTGCTATGGTTGGAAAAGACACTAAGGTAATCTAGTCCAACCATCAACCCATCAAGACCATGCCCCCTAAACCATGGCACTCAGTACTTCTAGTGGTACAGACATTAGACTTCTGGGTAGCTAAAGCAGCCCTGAAGCTCCAAAAGCTGATGATACCTCTCTATAATTTCTTAAAATGGTCAACATCCACCTCTTCTTAAAGCCCAAGGCTTCCACTGCCCCAGAGGACAGCTGTGCCCTCACCAACTGGCAGCTCTGCTGCTCACCAGGTTGTTTATTTGAAGAACTGGCTTAAGCTCTGTTGGCAAGAGAGCTCCTCCATGCCAAGTACAACAGGGAATCCTTTTAAAATGAAGAAATTAATAAATAAAGGATTGATCCCATTCAGCATCCCCTCACACCTCAAATACTGTGATTGCCCTTCTCCAGCCTTCACAGATCTCATCTTGGTTCACTGGCATCCATTCAACAACAAAAATATTGTTAAATGACAATGTTCTGCTTGCAACTTCAGGGCTTCTTTTTGTTCTCTCATCCACTGGTTCCCTCACTATTACTTTTCACATTGATTTCACACCCCAGTGTACATAAACCTCAGCACGTATTCCCAGTACAAGAGTGGATGTGTGCAGGCAGACCTGTGCAACAAGCTGTCCTCTCTGCAACTCCCCTCTGACCGCTGCAAGGATCTCACTGCTGCTCAAAATGAGTTCATTCCCTGAATTTGTGGCCGTGGCCTGTTGTCACCCACCAGAAAACAGAGCTTTGCCCAGAGGAAGCTGTGTTTCATGTTTGCACACTTCCTCGGCAAGCAAGGACAGAAAACGCAGGCTGTAATGTACTCAAGTCCTGCCTGGTGAACCAGTCCTCATTTAAAGCAGCAAGGCTCCCTTCTTGAGGCCCGTTATTCCTAGGTGGAAATGTCAGGTCACTTCTCATGCCATTTATTCTGCTCTGATCTAATGCTCAGAGGACCCACAACCAACCCTGCTCCACCAAGGATGAGATGCTGAGCCACATGCTTTAAACTCCCCATCAAGTTTCTTGACAACACCAGCCACGTATGAGCTATGAGGGACGTGAACAAGTGACATAAGATGCACTTTTGATATTTACAGGGGTTTCTGTGCTGTGTATCAGCACTTCAGTGCATTTAATGAGAATAACCCACATTCCCAAAACCACGCATGTCTTACACATGAGAAATTCAGCTAGTTTCAGAGCACAGTATTTTCCAGTGTGTTCCTGTATGTCACATCACATATTAAGACCTAATTAACACATTCTCACTTTCAAAAGGGTGTACAAATTACAAGCTCTTCCTTCCTAGCAGGAGATGGATGCTGGTTACAGGAAGGCATATCCCATAATAATTCTCTTCACCTGCCCTTGTCCATGTGAAATATCACAACAAAAAGGCCTCTGTTATTTGCAATGCCAGAACTACTAGAAATCAAAGTTATTTGCATACTGGACATGTTATCTTTTCCTGCACTGCACTGCTTGAATCCCCACAACACTTCCCCAGACAAAGCTCCATTAACATGCAAATCCCTCTCCTTCATTTTGCACACAAACAGCAGGTCCTACTTGAGATAATACACAAAGTCATACCGGTAGGTAATGAAAGGATCAAAACAAGACAGGGTGGTTATAGGTGCCACAGTAATGCCTGCAAATCAGCCTCTCCTCTAATTACCAGAGCAGTTCTAGGAGAGATCAATTACAGCAGGACGGCTGAACAAGATCCTAAAGTTGAAAAATGTACTAGATTAAACATGAATGCAGGCATTGATTGTCATCAATACATACATTTAATGAGGGGTGGAGTTCAGCAAAATATAGAAAGAACACAGAGAGTTATAATATCTAGAAAGACCAGAATCCATGACTCAAAGGCTTTAAGAGTCTCAGCAACACAATATACCCCAAATTTAAAATCACTCAGCAGGCTGTAATTATTCCTTGTGTTTTGTTTTTGTTGTAAAGTTCAGTGCATGCATACATACCTGGGAGGCACAGGCAGGAAGCCAAGCCTCAAACTGTCCTTTATCAACTGCTGAGGTCTCCATGAGCCATGGGGTGATGATGCTCCAAACAGAAATAGTAGTTTGCCCAGACCAAGCCTGAAGATAATACAATGCAAGCTCTCCTCCACACCAGGTAAGCTTTGGTTGAACGCTGCCAATGAGCACCTGAATTTAACAAGCTCCCCTTTCCTTGAAGCATTATGCATGCTTTATTTTTATATGGAAAGCAGTCTTTCACAGTCCTGTAGCTAATGACTAGCTAACAGGATCAGAGGGCTCCGCAGGAAAAGCCGTTTCGGCAAGAATTACAAGAAGAATCCGATTTCTATGAGTCTTGTGACTCAACAGGCAAGCAAGAATGAGGCCACATTCGTGTCTGCACTGCAATGAAGGTGGACAAGCTCCTACCATTCCTGTTTGGCTGCAGCTGCACGGTTACTTAGGACATTCATCCCTGTCCAACAAAAGCACACATAGCAGCAACACATTTCTTCCCTGTGTTCCCACTGCAGCTTCTGGATGCAGCTACTTATTTGCATTAGCCACTTTCCAACCTCCCCAGGTTGACTGTTAATAATTCTGAGCTCTTTAAGGTTCAGCATTTGGCCAAGCGTTCAAAACCTCTCCGACATGTGGTCTCAGATGGGAAATACAAAAGCTGATGAACCTCTCATTAATAAATGATTTGATACTTTGAACCTCATGCCAAGTCTTTAAAAGCAGAAAGGTGTGATACTGCCCTGGCAGATTACACCACACCCAGTGGCAGTGTCTCTTCTTAAGGACCTTTAAGGAGCAAATGAGAACGTCTCACAAAAGCTCCAGATTCCCTACCTAATCTGTGAATGGGATTCACATCTCAGAGAATCTACCACCTCTCTCCAGTGTTTGGGATCTACAACAACAGTCAACTTCAGACAGCCCATCCTTGGTGCCTACGATTCAGAGGACAAGGCTCCATCACTCAGAGAACAGAGCCAATCCAACGTAACAAATCCTCACCAAACATCTTTGCAAAGTGATTTACACTACCTAAGAGGATTTAGAGTTAATGGGATTTCAGTTTGAGTGCAAATTCTCTGGGCTGCGCTTCCAACTCTTTTGGATGTACAAAGTCCAAGCGACTGTGCCTTCTGCCTCTGTAAGAAGAGGACACGATATGCACCGTCATCCAGGCTGAAACATCACCGAAATCACATTTATGTCCCACAGCTTTGGAATGATGATCTCCAGAAGTACACGCGCTCAGCAGGACGGAGAGCACATGCTCTGAGAGCAAACAGTGCTCTTTCTGCTTGACTGGGATTGAACCCACACTGCCGAGCAGTGGGACTACCAGAAACATGTCTCATTTTGCGTGACAGTCTCTTCAGCTCTAGGAATCCCAGATCAACACAAAGCAAAGTCACAGCTCTGGCAGTGATAGCTTGACTCCTCACTCACCTGCTCGCGCCATCCTCATCACACACAGCATTATTCCTCTCTTCCTCTCCTCCTGCACACTGCTGCCAAACGCATTACAAAACCCATCACGCAGCGCCTTGCCAAGAGCTCGCATGACAAGTTCATAAAATTCTCTGGAGTTCTTCCAAAGGAAATGCCCCGCATAAACTGGAGTTATTATTGTCATCTACAGATTAAGCCCAGTTCAGAATTCGCTAGTGCTCTGTGTGGAGGCCGAAGATGTCTGAAATATTGATCACCGCGCAGCAGAGGCTGAGCTATAAGCTTCATTAGCATTGCCCATAACACTTTCCATCGGTAGCACACAATAAACCGCTGATGAATATTCAAGGCATCCCTCTGGGGTTATCTCCATCTTACAGATGGAGGCGACCAGGAGACAGAAAGTTTGGGAGTGCCTCGCCTTTAATGATGAAGCAGTCAGAGAGGGAGACTGGGGTTGTCTTGCCTGCAAAGGCCTTCCAGAGAAAACTGCAATACAGGCTGTTCTGCAGTGAACCTAAAAAGACTTCATTCTATAAATCCCTACTGTTGTTCCCCCACACCCCCAGTTATAGCACTGCTTGCTTCTACTACCGCACCACCACCAAGCTGCAGCTAATCCAGAGTCCCACAGCGCAAAGCAGGGACTGACAGAAAAAAGTCTTATCCCAAAGATCTGTGAGTGTTCAGTCTGGAGAAGTGAAGGCTTACGGTGACCTTATTGCTCTCTACAACGCCCTGAAAGGAGATTGCACTGAGGTGGGAGTCAGGTTCTTCTCCCAGCAACAGGATGGGAGGTAACAGCCTCAAATTGCACCAGGGAGGTTCAGGATGGATATAAGGAAAAGCTCAGTCAGAAGGAGCAGTGAGGCATTGGCAAAGGCTGCCCGGGGAGCTGGTGGAGTCGACATCCCCAGAGGTGTTTAAGAGAAGTGCAGACGTGGCACCGAGGGGCATGGTTTAATAGGCATGGTGGGAATGGGCTGATGGTTGGACTGGATGATCTTAGGAGCCTTTTCCAACCTTACTGAGTCCACAGTCTTACCTCTGGTACTAGAAACCAGCTGATAAACAAACACAGGAGCGCTCAAAAAAAACATGAGTGACTCAAAAACCACATCAGAAGTGGAACCACGGGCATGGACCACCCAACACTGACTACCCAACACACACTGACTGCCCAACATTGACCACCCAACACCAACCATTGAACAAGAGATATTTTCACAGCATCCCAGCATCTCCAAGATGCCCACAAGCAAAATAAGGAACGTCGTGAAGGATGCGTCAACACAACAGCTATCACTTTTTATGCAGTTTCACACATTTTTTCAGCAAGGAGTTTGACACTGAGGTGGAACGTCCTGGGTACTAATGGCCGTTCTGCAGACTGAAGCAGCGAGCTCACCGCCGTGCTGACTGACAGCTGAAGCAAACAAACATTAATTCACGCCAGGTTTTTCATCCCTGTGGCGACAGCTTTAGTAAAACCGCACCATTTAATGAGACGCTTTCTTTAATATTTATTTCACAATCGGCCTCCTTTACTCGAACAGGATTAGCCTCAGCCTGCAGTGAATGCACTCCTTGGTTATTTAGTCGTGCATGTCAACGCACAACATTCTGATGTTCTTCCATTTATCAGGAGCAAGCACTGGATTCTGCACCTGGGATGGGACAAACCCATGCACAGACTGGGGGACGAGAGGCTAGACGATCCTTGTGGCTCCCTTCCAATTTGGGATATCCTATGGTTCTGTGATTTTCTAAGTAGAAGAGGCTTTTTAACATTAAACACCAGCTAAGCACCTGTGGCTGCATAGTGAACTGGAGACACTGTTCCATGAAAGCTAACTTAGCAAAAATATCAAAAAATTAAAAAAAAAATAAGATTGCCTTTAACAAGTAGTTTCCTAATCCAGCTACACAACAGGTTAGAGACAATACCAATACAAACAGGACAGCCTGAAGGTTTATGGTGTGTAAGACCAAGTTATTGGTGGTGGAAGCACATCAGTGCAGCAGCTCCATGAGGAGCTTTAAGAATTCCCCCTATCAGCAAGAAAGGGTCGGTCCCCACCACGAGGACCAACTACCAGCACAGCCAAGTGCACATGTAATGCAATGTGGCTTTTCTAGAGGACTGCGACAGCTAAACTGCTTAAAATATACTCGGTACATACATAAATAATATACTTAAATATATTAATATATATAACACACAATAATAGTATAGATATGTATGTAACCAGAAGAAATAAAGAAACCAAAAGAATCAAACTCTAAATTAGCTTCCAGGATCTGCAAGCACAGTTGGAATACTGAGAATTACCTAAGGATCACAGCACGGACATAAGTTGGCTTTCCAGTCTTGTGGAGGAGGTAAACAAGAGTGGAAATCAGGGTTGTGCCCTACACCACATATATGCCATATTCATAGGGGAGACAGTCAGCACTTGGCAGCACCCAAGAGCACAAGAAACAACTTTATTCCTACAGACACCACGCAGCAGTTCCCAACCAAGCTGCACACTCGTGCTCCTCTGTCGTAAATTCGTCAACCACAATCTCTTTCAGAGCTCATATTCCACAGTTCCCATTTGGCTGCTGAAATTAAGGAGTTAACAGAAACCTGACATCATTTGGGGGCTTCCGATTTGCACGCACACACGCATCCATCTATTTGAGCAAAACACTGCTACCATATTTTTGAAATGTGAATACTGCAGGCTGGAAGAAAATGGGCACTGTTCCCTTTTTAGAAGGAACAAACTGTTCAGAACAAGGCCAAATGCAATAGAGAAATCAGGCACCAACTCTGCTTCTGATGTTTCAGGCTTCTGGTACACACAGCTCAGATGGAACAGCTACGGGATTTTGTTTTTTTGATACCCAGCACTGTTTGAGAACTGCCCCAATAAGAGTAAATATTTACAGCTGGACGTCTACATTATCAGACACATATGTAAGAAGTCAGAGCACAACGCAAAACTCTGCTGGCTGCAGTATGGGGAGACTCTGGAGGCAGCTGCTGCCTGGAGGAGGTGAGGATGCTATGGATACTGACTTCACCTGGGCAGGTTTAGGACAGATAAGATGGAACTTGCTGCTAAGTGTTAAAATTGCCCCTTTGCAGTGGAATCCATTCTCTATTCATGCCACAGAACCAGAGGGATTACAGCGAGGAGCAGCAGAAGCCATTACCACACGGGTTGAACTTGCAGCCTACAGACCTGCAGATGCCCACCTTCATCACGGGCTGCCCAGTCCATGAATCCAAACACTGGGAGCAGACTTCCCAGGGTGCTCAGGAACCCAGAGCCTGTCCCTGCGCCCTTGTGAAAGGTACACACCACTTCTGGCTGTGTTGGGGCTTTTAACTGAATTCATTTCTGCAGCTTTATCAGAGCGAATACCTTTTCTCCACAGGATTTAACACACCACAGAACGCAGGGGAGACTGAGAATAAAATGGCTGCTATTTCTCCTAACTTCTTTCTCAAAGATGAACCAATATTCTCACAGTAACTTCAGAACAACAGGGAGAGCCTACCTGAGTCTCACATCCAAAGGTTTTACTCATCTCAGAATGGAATAATCCCATTTCTCTCATGGGAATACCACATAGTGAAAGCTTTTTTCTGGCCCTGTGTTTAATTTTCAGGTATTTTAATTAATAGCTGTGGAGCAATGAACCAAACAGGACTCCTTTCAGCAGCAGGCTCTTCCTATCTCTGTTGATCAGGTTCGGACACCACTACAATAAATCCCAAACCTCCATCATTAGGGAAGGCAGAATTTAAAACGCCCTTCTGTTATCAGAAGGCAACAGGAAAAGAAGGCAGCAAAGAGCTCTGTCTGCAGCACGGAGACCACTTACTGGATTTTTTGAGGTCATTAACAGGAAATCAGGTTGTCCAAGAAATAAGATGCATATACAAGTTTGTCTTCGTGCGTTTCTAAGAAAGGAAGTTATTTGGAGGAAGCGTTCCCAGTGCTGCACCCACAACTGCCACGAACACACCACGCATCAGACCCGGGATGCACAGAAGATGGCCCTACAGAGAACCTCTCACTAATTAGAAACGAAGCTGGCTCCCTTTAGAAACTGGTTAGATAAAAAGCTCTGACTGATCTATTTTCCATTACTCCGAGTTCAGGCAATGAAATTTAAATCACAGAGAAGCGCTAATGATTATTTTTCATGTCAGCTTTTTTATTAGTGAAAGCACGATTCGCAATAGAGCAAAACCAAAAGGTGGGCAGCTGGAAACATGACTTCTTTTCTAATCCCAGCAATCCCCTTCACTCGGCCTTTGATCATCTGGAAATCTGAACGTCGGCATTCACCTCCAAAACGAAGGCACTGATCTAAGTCCTGAGCACGGTTCTCAGCTTTTTCCACAGTTCCCATCACTTCTGTACCCATGGATGAAAGAGTATTTGGAGCAGAAGGGCAACTGCTAGAAAGAGGGCTTGGCAAGATTTACCTTGTCTTCAGAATTACACAGTGCAGGGCAGAGCATGGGCTCATCAGACGTCATTCTTTTTGCCCACCATCTTTAGCAGCCCCTTTCCCTATGGGTGCACACAAATCAAACAGCACAACCGAAGTTCTCTGTGACTTCTCGGCAGGTGGGGAGCAGCCCAGCTCCACCATGGGCTGGGCTCACTGGGCCCTGCATCACGTTCCTCCCTGCATCCAGCACCTCTAGCAGGACAGAATCAGCCAGGCACTGCCTGACTTCTGCACACTTCGGTACCTCTCACATCTTTTTCCTTCCTCTTTTAAACTCACTCTGCAGGACACAGCCTTTTGGGAAACCACGTGCAAGCTCATCTCTTTTTATGCCAGCACAACTTTTCCTGTCCTTCTTCATCTCAAGATCTAAAAAGAAAGCACTGTTCAGATACTTAAACGCTACCATTAACTTTTACTGCAGCAGTATTTTAGCTAGAAGGAAAGAAAATAAACAGGGCATCCTGTCAGCTTGAACAGGACACTAGCAGATTTTAGTGACGCTCTACGTAGCTTAAGCAACGCCAAAGCTTACTGAGGGTTTCTTCCTTCATTTGTACAAGCGTTCCTCATTACTTTTAGGAAAGTGACAGCTAGGTTAGTCTGAGGAGGTGGCTCAAACTTTGCCTGAAGTGCATTAGGGAAGAGCACACAGAGAAGTGGGAGAGCAGGAACTCCAGGCGAGGTGACAGACAGCACTCAGCTCACAAGCTGCATCAGTATCCTTCCAGAGCTCAATGCAACAAGCCCTCTCACCATTTTTATCAAATCAGATCATATCCAACTACCACACACATCTCACTAATGCCTTGCCTTTGTCCTACATTCAGAACCAGTGCCTACAGATTCGTTATAAAACTACTGTAACAGTGACATACTTTCAGGTGGTGCAGATGCTGTTTCAGTACTGACAAGGGACACTGTGTTCGAGTCCTGTTCTGCCCTAATTAATTCAACATATCAGCACCCGAGAAATACTTGACCCAACTCTCTCGATTTAAATCCATGACCAAGAGTCACCAGGGCTGCAGACAGCCATGACAGGACAGCTGTTTCACACGGTAAGAGAGCCATTAAAAACAAAACGAGGAGTTAGTCAGCTATTGACAGAATCAATGGGAGGGAAGGAAGCTAAGTGACTTGCTGCAAAACAAAATCACAGGAGCTGAAGAGTGAATCAAAACACCGCCTTAGGTCATGTAATGCTCAGCACCAGCTCGGCTTGGGCTGGAGAACACATCTCTGCCCAAAGCTATGTCTACACTCATAGATGGTTTTAGCACTGGAAATCCACCTGCAATAAAAAAAAGGCGATTTTATTGCCTACTAAACCTCCAGCTCTGCAAGCACCCATACAAGCCTCCTGGTTTCAGCAGCCTCAGCACTGCTGGGTGTGCCCTGCCCACATGCTTCTGCAATGCTGGTCACACCACTGCCATGGATCTTTGGCTGTCCTACAGCCTGGGAGCTGTTGGCAAAATGCAGGAACCAGCCCCTGCCACGTTTCTCACTCCTTGCTGAGAGCAAGGCTTGCACTCACACTGCTGCTCCTGCCCTATAACAAAAAAAGAAAGAAGCATTTTAAGAATCAGAGAAAGTATCCAATTCCCAGCTATTCTCATTTCTTGTTTGAACCACATGATGTCCAGAGGTGCCTTCCAACCCCTACAATTTGTTGATTTTATGCTTTACAGGGCTGGAGAAAAGGGGAGCATAACAGAGGAAAGCTCCATAACGCTCATCTTCCCTGCCCATGCCCAATACTGAAGCTCAGCCTCTGGCACAGGACCCTCCTCCACCACCTCCTCCCCCTCCAGAAACTCATTTCTTCCCCAGACCTTAATTCCTGGCTAGGAAATCCATAGAACTGTTTGAGTTGGAAGGGACCTCTAAAGGTCACCCAGTCCAACCCTCCTGCAATGAGCAGGGACACCTACAGCTCCATCAGGAGCTCAGAGCCCCATCAGCCTGACCTGGGTGTCTCCAGGGACGGGGCACCCATCACCTCCCCACGCAACCTGCGTCAGTGCCTCATCTCCCTTATAATAATAAAGTTCTTCCTTACATCCAATCCAAATCTCCTTTCTTTTAGCTTGAATCTATTACTCAAAAGGAGGGAGCTCTTCAACCCAGCTTTGCATTTGCCCTGGATCACTGAGCTTCTGAGTGAGTTGCAGCTTTCAGTCCACTTTTGTGTCTGCTGCTACAAAGCAAAACTTCACTTACGGCGTACATTTCTGCACTGCTTCTTTAACCTACATCTTGAGTAGCTTGGAATGCCAGCACACAGGTTAACACTGTCACAAGCCCTTCTAAATTCAACTAATAACAAAGCAAGCGTCGATCCCAACACACCTATGTAAAGATAAAAGTGCAAATAAGGATGAAAGCAGCAATGCCAGCATCGCCATGGAAGAGTCGCCACACTTAAAACACAAAACCAAGGACTTCTCCTTCCTCCAAGTTCCCTGTCACCACTCCCCAGAGCCCAGGTTATGCTCACAAGTTATCACTTCATTCCCAGTTCCATCCTTCACTGCTAACGAAACCACTGCTGCAAGACATCCCCTTAACAGCCAAGAAGGGAAACCCTGCATCAGGTTGCCAGTTCCCTCCCTTGTAAAATAAAGAGGAAAATGGCATTCCAGGAATTAAATAGGGTTAGAAAATGAAACAAGGAAGGCAACTCCACATGCTGTTGACGCTCTTCTTGGAATTGGAGAGGAAGAAGGAACAAGAGGACCTTCCCTCGCTGCAGGGTTGGAAAGGGGGAGAAGCCCCACGGAGCACCACGCTGGGCAAGCATCACTGCATCCTGCACCAGCACAGCAACGTGCAAGCAGAGATCTTGCAAGGAGCAAAGAGAGCGCAGCAGAATGGGGCACAAAGTTGTTCAGAAGTTCAGAAGAGCTGCCCTGCTCGTGCTCGGACACAGGGAAAAGGCAGCGTCTGCCAGCACGAGGAAACGAAAGAAAGGAAAGGAGATGACATCTCACCAACACCCTAAAAAAAGAACCAAGCTAACAAGCCAGCACCCCTCGCGAGGTCGCTCCTTTTTGTTCGTTTGTTTCCCTTCCAGCCCCGGCACAGCGCAGCAAGAAACGATGGCAAAGAGGAGAAAACGATCACGGGACGGTACCCGCGGGCACTGGGGCGGGGACACGCGGGCATTGCCCCGTCCCCATCCCCATCCCCATCCCCATCCCCATCCCCATCTCCCCATCCCCACATCCCCGCCCGGCGCTCCCCGGGACGCGCAGCGCTCCGTGCCCGAATTATTTCGGTCATTTTTTTTTTTTCTTTCCTCAAATCCGGCTTTATTCCCCTAAGTTCCTTCAGTCCTGATTTTTTTTTTTTCCCCTTTTTTATTTTTATTTTTTTCCCCCCCTTTTTATATATATTTTTTTCCCCCCAAGCCCGCTCGGCAGCGCTTCCCCGCGTTGGGCAACGCACCGTGCGGACAAACGCATTGAAGGGGAAGGGAGGAGAAGGGATTGGGGGGGGGGGGGGGGGGAAGGGGAAAGAGGGGGAGCCATTCAACAACCCCAAACGAAACCCTTCCCAACTCGTTATTTTTAACTTAATAAATACAGAAAGAAATAAAGACGAGCGCGGCACTCACCTGGTTTGGGATTCTTCCTCCCTCTCCACGACCGTAAAACGAAGCGGGAGCCGGGCACGGCGGGGCTCCCCAAACCCTACCCACCCCCCCACCCCCCACCCCAACCCGGGGTAGGGCGGCCCCGCTGACTCCAAGCAGGGTGCTGAACCCCGGCGTGAGGAAAAGCCTCGGGGAAGAAGGGATATGAAGGAGTGTGGGGGGGGGGGGAGGGGCGTGGTGCGCCGGTCCAGCAGTGGCGCAGCCCCACACGGGCACTGAGCGGGAGCGGAGCGCGGCCCCCCCCCCCCTTCCCCTCCCCCCCCTCCCCGCCGTGCCCGGCGCCGGCAGCGGCAGCGGGACGCAGCGCCGCCCGAGCACAATGAACGGCGATGACATCACCCTCCGGCCCGCGGGGGCGGCGCCGCGTTCCCATTGGTTGGAGCAGAGCATTCTGGGAGTTGTAGTTTTCCTCGCCGCGGCGCCGTAAGGAAGGATGGAGCGAAGGGACTCGGGTTCCCGGCAGCCCCCGCGCCGCGCAGCCGCCGGCTGCGGCCGCGGCTGGGGGAGATGCGGGAGGCGGGAGCCATGTTGGTGGCGCGGGAGCGCTTTGGAGCGGGAGGAGCGGGCTGCTGTGGCGGCTGTCGGTCCCGAGGAGGTGCGTGCGAGGCGGGCGTGAGCGCGGCGGGGCCGGGGGAGGCTCTCGCGGGGCAGCGCGCGTGTGTGTGCGGGGCCGCGGGCGGCTGCAGTGGCGGGGCGCGGCCGCCAGGGGGCGCTGTGCTCGCGGGGGCGCCGTGGGTCGGGTGGGACCGTGCCCGGGTGGGCATCGGGGTGAGCAAAAGTGAGCTCGGGGTCACCCAGCCCCAAGCCGGGCTGGAATTGGGCGAGCTGGCTTGTTTTCCTGCTTTCTAAGCAGCGTCACGTTGTACTGACACGGCGGCTTCTGCTTTGGGGACGTGGCTCTGCGCGCTGAGCATCACCGCCGCTCTGCGTCGCTGAATGGGGAGTGATCCCTTTCCTAACTCTGCTGAAGGAAGGGGAGATCTCTTGCTGTCGCTGAAATAATCTTTGCTCAAAAGTGGCTGTGTTTGTTGCACGGTGCGTTAAATAACGCGGTTTCTCGTTGCAGCTGGTTCCTGTGTAATAAAGTGATTTATTCCTTCGAGAAGGTGCTCTGCTGAGAGGAGCTGGAGAGCTCTGTAGGCTCCTGGAAATGCAGGCCAAAGTCCGATGGTGGTGTAGGGCAGGAAAAGGTTGTCCTTTTTGGAAGTATTTTGGCTCCTCCTGGAGGTAAGTGCAGTGAATTCCCCAGGATAACACCTCACAGAGCTGTGCAGATGTGTTAATCTGTTTTCCCCGCAGTGCAGTCAGATGGTGAAGGGCTATCATGAGGTGCTGCATAATTCGCATCACGAAACCTAAGCCTCAGTGTCTTTAAATATGAGGACAGCACGTGCACCTCACGTAGCTTCTGCACACTCCACCTGATCCAGTTTTGCCGCATTCATCACTAAATAGGGGACCGTAATGCTCTGTTGCCACTATAACTTCCAGCTGTAGTTTTATACAACTGAAGAATTCTGAATTGAAAGCATCACTCTCTGTTTTATTTCTCTGTGTGGACACTTCTGGCTTTGCTGGGGGGGGGGGAACAGGCAGTGTTATATATCAGAACAGCTGTTGCCATTAAACTTCAAAACTAAGCCTAAGCTCATGTTTGTGTGCAGCTGATACCAAGTGATGATGGTAAGTGGTGTGATGGAGGGGGTGTCTTTTCTGCAAATGGCAGAAAACGTGGATATGAAGTTGTCCAGGATGAATCCTCTGACCTAGTAACTATGTACTTTGCTTTCGTATGTTAAGTATTGCTGGATATCGCTTACAATGATGCCTTCTCTTCCTCCCCCTGCCTTGTTTCCATGCTGCTGGTCTGGGTAGGAGGCAGGGATCCTGCTTTACAGATGTAATTCCTTCACTGTTTCACTGTGTTTCTTTATCCGATGACATAGGTGCTGCTGATGTCTCAGTGAAGTGAGAATTGATGTGAAAAAGTAATGAAAGGAATACTTGACGTGCCAGACAAGTAAAACAGTTCCCTGAGTTGTATAGCTCACTTCGATGAGTGTGGGGGTACCCGATGTTAATCAGGGGCTAGATTCTGCTGCTCACAGCTTAGAAGACTGTCATTTTAAAACCTGCGTTATCTCAGGCTTGAGATAATCTTTTTACACTGTTCATCTGGAAGTGTTCACACCCGTGTACCTTCTGACCCAGCAGGTCAGTTGCAAGAAGGTCTTAATTGCAAGATCTACAAGAAGCTTGTAGCCACATTGCAGTAAGAAGCACTGTCCCAGTGTTCCATGTGGGAAGACTTAAAGTGGCCAAAGAACAGAAGGCCTGCCTTAGCTGTGTTTTAATACGTGGGTGTGCTCTGGTTTAATGCAGTTTATGGAAGCTGCTTCAAGTATCTGTATGGTCCTGAGCCTGCTAAGTCGTCACGTTTGTCTGTACTTTGCTGTGCTGGCATCCTGCACCGCAGAAACCACGGGTTTTGTTTCAGAAATGCTTTTGGTCACAGGTAAGCAACAGCTCTGTGCCCTGAGAATCAGGAGAAGCAGCTGGGAGCTGTGGGAGATGGTGCAGAGAATAAGTAGCAATGTGTGATGCGTTCATCTTCCAAGAAGCAATTAGTGTATGTTTGTGTGCTTTCCTTGATTTCATCGTGGGTAAATCCCTGCTCCTAATGAAAACCTGAAGGATTTTGTTGCTGTCAGTTCAGCCTTCACTGGATGATGCAGTGGAAACATGCCTACGGTCTGAGTGAGGGATGCACACGTTTACAGTGTGGGGTGTAAAAACTTTCCAGGATAAGTTTTAAGGTGCTTTGTTTCTGAGGAGTCACCACTGGTGTTGGCACAGCTTGGAAACGTTGGGCTTCTCTCAGTTCCTGTGTACTAATTGCTGGTCCCATGTCATTGCCAGCATGCAGGCCAGCTGGGTGTGAAGGCTTTCATAGTGGCACACAATCTGTATTTCACTTGGCACGTAAATAAGTTGTAAGTTCCACTTTGTTGCCTGTGGTAGCTTTGGATGAAGGGGGAGAGCTGTCAGGCACACTGCTGCCTTCAGACCTGCGAATAAAGCAGGTGTGGGTGCATTAAAATGCTCTCATCCTGGCGTTGGAGGAGCTGCTCTGATGGTTTCTGATCTGAATGCTTTATGGAGAGGTAACAGCTTCAAGGTAAGGGTGTGGGGTCAGCTCTGTGCAGTAGGTAAGTACCACTGTGTGGTGTTCCAGGTATCAGAATGATAACGATTCAGGAAGATGAAATACGTGTTCTTCAAGCAGTGAAAACTTGGGAAAACACGGGTGGGAATTGGGAGGGTGATGTGACTTTTTAAGCATTGGTAAATGGAAACTGGGGGGGAGCAGTTGTGAAATTCCTGGAAGACCTCAGGGTTCCCGTGTTAACTTCTTGTTACTGTGTTTTTCAGCACAAGAAGAGTGTCTTGAGGTGTCGTGGACACGTCGTGCAGCTCTGGAGCAGTAACACAACGTGGGGCGTGCGCAGGCTGCTCAAGTCCTGGCTTCACAGGAACTGGGTTTAATAGAGAGGAAACCTCAGGTTCTCTTGGAACTTCCATGAATTTAAGTGAGGGCTCATTGGCAGTGGTGAAAAAGGAAGTTATTTCTATTTCTGACGCTGGACGGGGGGGGATGAGGATAGTGAATTTAATCAGGATGCTGTGAGAAGCATCACCAGAAGTGCAGGCTGTCCGGGAGTTGTGTGGAAGCTCATTTTCCCAGCTAGCAATGGCAGAAACTTCCTGAGCAGAGGGAACGGACGAGCTGTGCTGCTCAGCTGAATAAGGATAGTTACTCCTGAGACCATCCATAGAACCACACAGTCTGCAGCTACCCACAGAGCTTTGTTCTTGCTCAAATGAGATAATACTTTGTGATTTAAACAGTGTTAATCCTGCCCAGGGACTGGAGCCCTGCCCTGAAGACGTGCCTCCACACACCTAGCTGGGGTCTAGGGCTGCATGCAGGCCCTCTGCTTGGCTGTGTCCCAGCTTTCACCTACCCTGCAAGAACCTCAGCGCTTCGGAGCAGGACAAGTTAACACTGGGGTAGCAGCCCATAAGCTGACAGATCCTCGAGCACAGTGCCAGTTTTCGTGCTTTTATAAAATGAGGGGTAAGGGGGATAGGTAGGGGTTCATTCTTTCCTGAGTCACGGGCTATTGAAATCCAAAGCTCTCTGAAAATAACTTCCTAGGGAAGTACATTTTAGGAAATGGGTGTGAGTAAGGCAGTGGGAAAATAGCTGGCATTTTGTGTGAAACCATGCACTGCTATAGGGCAGTCCTGCAGCAAAGCTGCTGATGCTGGAGTCCCTGCTTACGTATAATGGTGTGCTTGTGTGGTCAAGCAACTCAGATGCAATGGCACAAAGGTGTGTTGGGTTTGGTGCTGTTTGGCTGGAAATACAAACGTTTGCAGTGTGAGCACGTGAACAGCAGTACGGTCAGAGCATTCCTTGCCACACACGAGCCATTTCCTTGGGGTAAGTAGCAGTGCCATGTGGAAAGCAACACCTGGCTGCCAGGAGGCATCGCTTCATAGCATCTCTTGAGCTGGAATCCCTGATGTTGCTGCTCCTGCCTTTGATGGGGGTTTTCTCAGATTATTTCAGTGTGTTGTCATTCGTTGGCCCTTTCCCACCTCGTCACGTGCTCTACTTTTTGGTTTTGCCATTTCTCCGCAAATACCTCTTCCTGGAAAACTGAGAACAGCAGTAAGTAGCTCAGGTTGCTGGCCAAGCTTCCACTGATGTGGTTTCACTTGCTGCGTTCTGTCAAGTTATTTACATGCGGGGTATAATTTAGTGCAGGGGTGGTAAGTGCTAACCTTTATGTCTGGCTGCAGTCCACGTAGGTCAGGCTTACCCAGGCTGCTTCCTGCTGTGCCTTCACTGCCTGCTCCTGGTTGCAGTGTTTCATGAAGGAGCAGCATTCTCTGCTCTTGCAGAAAGTACATAAAGGATAGATAGGGTCAGTGGCTTTCCCTGCTGTGTTGCTCAACCAGATCTGTTCTGAACCTTGCTCTTGAGTACGCAAGCCCTCAAGTGAAAGGGATTATCACATCAGCTCTGGTTCAATACAGGAGAGTGGTTTCAAAACTAGTAGAGATGTTTGAGTTTGGCTGTTTACATTACCTCTCTCAAAACAGAGCTGCTGTCTTACTCCCTGGTTCTGAATTCGTCTATACCAGAGCTGTCCATGTGTGTGCATTCCCCAAGCTTTGAATTCCAAGGATGCAGCTGTATGGTGTGGACTGGGTGGTGTGGCTGTTTAAGGAGCCTGATGTTATCTTCTGCCCTTTGCTCTCCTGTGTCACACTGCACTGTTGCTGGCATGCCAGCAGGTCTGTTTGCAGCAGCAGGGCTGTTAGCATGCTGTTATATGTCCAGCCCTTTCCCTGCTTTAGCCCAAGTTGGAAGTGTAGGAAGTTTATGGGACTTGTCTGAAAACCTGGAGGGGGACAGTGAGGTGGTTGAGAGCGTTCACAACGAGGCAGTAAAAGCTGGTGAGAGTGCTTGGGTTCCTGCTGCCTCCATCTCGTTAAAGCTTGCACCTAAGGGTGGGCTTTGTTTTGTAGGGGAGCTGCAGCAGCACATCCCTTGTGCACGTGATTGTTAATGGTGTTTTTTTTCTGCTTTAGGTCTCTGATGCATGGCTGCTGAATGTTTTGCTGTGTGCTGCCTTCTGACCAGGCTTGAGGAGCCCTGATGTCCGTGAGCAGTTTTGGTGATGCTAGTTGTAGTTAAGCAAACAATGGGAGAGCTAGAGTGAGATGTGGAGCAGGTTTCCCAAAGTTTTCTCCTTTATGACTGTTACAGAGGGTACACATTGTATGATACGGTTTCTTATGGTTACGGATTTGCATGTTACTTCTACACCCCTCGCCAGATACACCTTATCTATTTAATTGCAAGGTACATTTGCACAAAGATTGGGTACAAAAAGGACAGGGATCTCCTGGAAAGAGTCCAGCGGAGGGATACAAAAATGATGAAGGACACCTCCCTCATGAAGAAAGGCTGAGAGACCTGGGGCTGCTCAGCCTTGAGAAAAGACGACTCAGAGGGGATCTGATCCACATCCGTAAATATCTAAGGAACGGGAGGCAAAGGGATGAGGCTGAACCCTTAGCAGTGTGTGGCGATACGATGAGGGGCCACAAACTGAAGCATAGGAAGTTCTGCGCAAATGTTTGTGGGAACTTGTTCACAATGCAGTGACGGAGCACTGGCACAGGCTGCACAGAGAGGTGGTGGAGTCTCCTTCTGTGGAGATGTTCAAGACCCACCTGGACACCTACCTGTGCAACCTGGGCTAGGGAGCTGCTTTGGCAGGGGGGTTGGACTGATGATCTTTGGAGGTCCTTTCTAACCCCTACAATTCTGTGGTTCTGATAAGAGTGCAGTCAGCTTCAGCACAGTGGAATTTCTTACTGTGCAGATGTGGTTACTGTCTGCAGTCAGACAGTGGTGCGTTGTGTCCTTTGTGAGCCTGTGCTTTCACTGTAATGGTTCTCCTCTAGCAGTTTTTCAGTCATTTCTACTGAAATAGCACCTGCATCCCCAGAGGGATAGTAGAGGCAGATGCAGTCCTCGTGTGAACTGGAGGAGGGTGCTGCACAGACAGGCAGGTGCTGCTTCTCTCATGGGACACAGAGTGCATCATTAATGAGTTCGTCCCCATGAAGTCCATTAACCTCGTGCAGATCCTTGCCAGCTAAAAGCTCTTAAGTCTTGAGCAGTGAGGTAACTACTGACCCAATCCTACCAGCTGTATGTATTTATATATTACATATTGCCAGTATTTATTGATAGTGTTTTTCACTTTATATAAATCAATAAGCCAGAGGAGTTGAGGAAAAATAGGGAAGCGTGATGTGCTGCTGGCAGGGTCCTGGAACACAGTGGCAGTTCCCTGTTGAGAACAGCTCAGAGGTGTCCCAGACAATACAGTTTGTGTGAATGTTTCTGCTTTGTTGTTAATCCCATCTGTCTTTGCTGCTCTCATCCCTGAGAAGGTTCTTTGGCTGTGGATTAACCTTGTCAGGAGAACCAAGGCATGTGACAGGAGCAGGTACGTGTGGGGGCTCTCACGAGTTTCTGTCAACACCTCAGCACTGGAGCTCTCCAGAATGGATAATGTTGCTGCCGTTCCTTCTGAGTGGTTGCTGCCTCATTTATATGAGTTTTATGCTATCTGAAATATCCCGGCCTCTTGCTGCAGTTAGTTCTTCACTGTCTGAAGGTAAATTTAGGCACCGGTCAGGACAGCCAAGATCCTTGGCTTGGAATATGCGTGCCTTCCTGTAACACTCAGTCATACACTCTGGGGTGTGTAGTTCTGCATTGTAGGTGTGATTTCCCACTCTTATTCCTCCCAAAGCCACCATGCAGCTGTGGTGCATGGTAGTGCAGTGCTTAGGTAGTTCTTGAAATGCACATCTTCCAGGTAATGTGGGGCACAGTGGAACTTACTCCTCAGCAGGCAGTGGTGTAGTGTGCAGTACAAGGTGTTCTTTTGCTCGTGTCCATCACCCATGAAGGACTTTTGGAGTTGTCACCATTTTCTTTCTCACCCTGTTTGTCTATGTTTGTTGTTTTCTGTAGTAGCTCCCTGTTGGCTATACACAGCACTTCACAGTCAGGATTGGCTCTGTGTGTGAGAGCCCTCGTGTAATTCCACGTTTGTCTGTGGCCATCTGGAGCTGGTGACACACTGGCTGCATTCCTTCAGCTGCCCACGGTTCTAGGAAAGAAATCAAGGAAGGTTGGATGTGTTGTGATCAGGGTTTTGAAATCTTCTGCCAATAAGAAGGTGCTGAGCTCGCAACACCAATGTGGCACTGCTCTTTTGCAAGGGGACCTTCAGAGAGAGGTTGTGGGGGAAGAGAGTTGGATCTTATCTTACTTTTTAGTCGGTGTTTCAGTTAATAACCTGTAGAAAAGCCTTCCATTTTGGACTGTCATTTTTATGCAGAGGCCGGTAAGTGACATTTCCTAGACATCTGTTTCATGCACTTATAGCTGCATGTGTTCACACGTATTCGGATTTTCATATAGAATCCTTAAGAGCTGGAAGGGCCCTTTAAAGGCCATGTAGTCCAACTCTCCCCTGCAGTAATCAGGGGCACCACAGGTAGATCAGGTTGCCCTGGGCCTGATTCAGCCTCACCTTGGAAGTGACCAGGGACAGAGCATCAACCACATCACTGGGAGCCTGTTCCAGTGCCTCACCACCCTCACTGGTAAAGACTTTTTCCTTATATCTAACTCATCTTCCCTCTTAAAGCTTGAAACCATTTCTCTTTGTTTTATCACAACAGATCCTGCTTGGTTTTCTTCCCTTCTTTCCTTTTTTCCTTCATTTAACCTAATGTTAAAGTTGGGGCACAAGCCATGAAGGTTGTTGAGCTCAAGCTTCAGAGGATCTGGGTCCTGCACTGGTACATTCAAGGGGATAAATTTATGCCTCAGAACCATGCTTTGTTCCGGATGACTTCTCTCAGCAGCTCCTTCCAGTTCCTAAACTGATGGCACCCAGGGTTGAATGGTAGATCACTATGGTCATGTGCCTTAAGTACCTCACAGACAGAAGTGCCAAGTTGAAGGCATCAAGTGAAGGCACAACACACGTGTCACTGGAAACAGAGCAGCCACCACTGATGTGCAACAGTGCAAAGGTTTTGCAGCCAACACGGCCCTTCTTCACAGTGTTCTTAACACGTATCCCTTGGAAAACTAATGACATTTTCAGAGAGGAGATTCAAACTCTGAAGTGCTTTACCTCTGTAGTACTGCATTTTAATGCGCTCGGATGCAGATTACTACCAGTGCCATTTCAAAAGTTACCTTGGAAAGTACCTGTAGATAACATAACTACTTCATCTTCTTGTAATAGTCTGTGACTACTAAGATACTCATTGTTATTGTTAATTTCTGGCATCACAGAGAAATATTTGCTGTCCTGAGTCCAAGACATAGAGCAGCTTTGTGAATACTTTAGAACAGAGTAACAAATTTCAGAATAGGCCAGATATTTAAGGCAGGGCCGTTAGATTCACATGTTTTAAATAAAATGAATGTGTGTGCGCTCACGGAGTCGGTGTTCAGACAGGGTTGGTATGCTCATCTATCTGCTTTGCTTACAGAGCAGCAAAGAGAATGTGAGATCATGTTAGCAGTCAGAAATCCTTCTCATCTCCTCCCCCATCACAGCCCCTCATGGTAGTGCCAGCAGCGACTGGCTGTGGCTGCTATGGGAAGGAGTGGTGTTCCCCAACTGCAGGACCAGAGTACCCATAATGCTGACAGGCAGGGAGAGGGGCTCACTCCTTACCAAGGTCCCCACTGTTTGGGTCACACCTCCGAAGCCTGCGGAGTACCCAGGTACCACACAGTGCTGCAAAATGTGTGTTGGATTTGTGTGTCTGTGCTTGCTTTGACATGAGGGAGGCTGCCCCAGTTCCTGCTTCAGTTCAGGACCAAAATACGAGAAAGAAATAATGGAATAAATTGGCAGCGCTGTAGCATTTGTTAGGGGCTGGGTTTAGGACAGTGTTGGATTAGTGCACAGAGTTGCTGAGGTATCACCAGACTTGAGGTGTGTAACATGTGCCTGGTCCGTAGCTTTGCTGCAGAGAGGACCGTGCACGTCACAGCAGCTCTTATCCTGCTTTGGGAATCTTGGTTTGCAGAACTTGGGCTAGACAAAGCCTGATCCCAAACATAATCTGTGTGTGTATAATTATTCTCATGTGGAACCCCTCTACTTCTGACAGTTAATGGCTAGACAGTTAATTACATGAGATTTATAGTGCCAAATGGGCTCAATTCTCACACTGTGTTCCAGGGAAACTAATTTCTCTCTTGAGATGTCTGTTCCTCTCAGCTGAGTACAGAGGGAGCAGAAGTTAGAGCAGCTCAGAGGTACCTTCCTTTCTAGCTATTTGGGTCTTATCCAGCACGTCTGCTGGTTGATGTTACTAGCATTGGGTAACACCCACATCATCTCTGAAGGTCTGTAGGTGTTCATCACGTTTCATGGGATCTGCTTTCACAGCTGATGGCACAAACCACGACAGTTACTTATATGATTAGCAGATAGTCATTAGCTTTTGTAAAATCAGTAGCATTCCACATGGGAGCAATTGCACGTGTGTTTGTAGTTCAGGCTGCTGTTGACTGGGGATCTGTTAGGACGTTCCTAATGAACAGTAGTAGTAAGTGATGATGGAAAATATCACATCCTAATAGTGAGTGTTTTGTGTTCTGTATTTGATGCTCTGTTGTGAACTGTCCTACTGAAGTATCTTTTCAAACAATATTGGGGAAAAAAAAAACACAACACATTTGAACAGAAACTAAAACATTTCTGTCTTTGATATCATTCAGGACCTGTATTTTCAAAACTGAATTCCTGACTCAGGTGCTCTAAGTCACAAACAACAAGTACCAGCAGTCTTCGTTTCAAGTGGTTCCAGGTGAGTAGCACGCATGAGGCCTTAGTATCTGCTACAGTAGGAACTCCCTTATCAGTTTGCAGAAATAGAGCAATCTAGAGACCAACTCCAGCAAAAGACTGAAGATTTCCAAGGCATCTTCCACAATGGCCACAAACAGCAGATGATTTCTGGCTCTCCCACAAAACACAGCCAGCACGCATGAGCAGGATCTGCGTCCTTGCCTTGTGCAGGGCTGGAGCCTTTTGAACCAGTTCCCAACACCGTGTCCAAAGTGCAGGAAGGGTGTTTGATTCATTTGAAGGCAGGTAAGTGCCATGAGAATGATTAAAAGGATTCAAGGAACAGTGTCAGGAAGATAAAACGAGGTTATTGCGGGCAGGGATATGTTCATTTCCAGCCTACAGGAGGCTGTGCAGAGCTACCTGCAGGTTTTGAGTGTGCCCATTCCTTGAGCTCTGTTTGAGGTTAACGATGTGGAAAACCTGGTGTGTGATTCCCTGATGCAAGGACCTGCTGGTGTTTGTGTGGGCTTTCAGGTTATGGAAATGACCCATTATTTATAAAATAGCCTCTTCCTGTTTGCAGTGATGCAGTGCAATACTGAGTCATCTCTATACCTTTAGCCTTCCCTGCACAGCCTTTCTCATTTGCTGCTTCCTCTGCTTTGGGTTGGTGACTTGGGAGGAGGTTTTACTTGAACTAGTCGCAGTTTTATTGCTCCTGCGTGAATCGCTGCACTTTAAAGTTCTGAACTCCATCCCTGTTGATTGCGATGACAATAAAATGCTAAAAAAAGAGCTGTGCCTATTTGTTAATTTTGGGAATGAACACTTGCATTCACTCTGAGCTTGAGTTTTTGATTCCCTAAAGCAGGGTTCAATCGAATCCTATCAGCATTTTAGCTCTGGTATGCTTTTGTTTTCCGTACCACGGCCAATCCATGTGTTGAGGTGAGGTGTGGAAGGTCATGTTTCACTCTTGTCATGATGACAGTGTTTGCTGCACTGACAGAGCTGAACTGTAAAGAAAGCATGTCCAAGAACTGGGGCAGATCTGTGGTTACTGAGGCCAACTTTGTTCCAATGTGAGGTTATGTCCATTTATTACTCATATAGCCTGATTGAACTCCTAGCGTGGTTTCAGTTCCACCTCCTAAATGAAGAGTTATTTTTTAGCAACAAAGCCCTGTTGTCCAAAACTCTATTTGCCCATGAAAACAAACCTCAAAGATCACAGTGCCCTATGAATGCCTTTTCTGCCGCCTACACAGACCCCTCTGGTTTGCAGGATGTACAGCGATACGTTTGCATGCCTTAACTCTGTGCCTTAAGTGTTGTGGCAGTAACCACTCCAATCCTTTTCCAGCACCTTGTGGGCAGCTTTCCCCTTTACATGTGGATTTGAAGTGGCTTTTGCCCCATAATCCATTCCAAGACCCCCAGTTCTCCTCTCAGTGCAGTGCACACAGGGGCCCGAGGAGTTTGGCTTCAGCTTTGGGGCGGCTCTTGCAGAGCTCTGCTGAGCTGTGTTTCTCCTCCTTTTGGAGCGAGCCCCTAATGCCACTGAACCTCTACAGAATGTCATCTGAACCTTCAGGGGATGAAACGGAACGGAACGTAAATCAGAATCAGAATGGCACAGTTGGGAATTGTATCCCTTGTCTCCAAAACGTAGCACAGGTTTAAGTAAAGCATGATGGTTGCTCCCAGTTCTTGCCAAGGCAGAATACTTCAAAATCTTTGGCAAGATGAATGTGGCACGGTGCTTACTCTCGTGGAACATTTTAATGGCAGTGCTCAGTTTTCCCAGAGGGACCTTTGCTTTCTCGGAGCAGGAATTTGTGGCCACTCAGATGAATTGGATGTACCTTCTGCCAAAACCAACGAGAAGGAATGGATGGGATGGACATCAGCAATAGGGAAACTGTGACATGTCTGAAGAATACGCACGCTCAGAGGAGGAGCTATTTCTGTTTCAAAAAGCAATGTTTTATCTGCACAAGAAGCTTTGCTTTCCTGCGGATGTCTCATCTCTGCCTCAAGGCAATGCTACAATGATGTTTTGTCTTGTGATACACCAAGGGAAAGAGAACTGACTATAGTGGAGACATCTACTCACAAGATAAATAAACTCCTATTTAGCTGAACTAACGCAAGCACTGCAACCAGTGGGACTGCAATGATTAAAGTCTTTGCAGTTATTACAGGGTTTGGTTTTCTACTGAATCAACACATGCTGCAGACTAAGATGGAGGAAGGAAGTACGTACTGGTATGGTGGCAGACAAAAATACCACTCACTGCTCTTCGGCTCCTCTACGAGAAACTGGTGGTACAAAACACAAATGTATGCAAAAACTGCCAATTTTTCTACACGCAAAGATCAAATTTAGAGCTGTAGAGGTGCTAAGCAGCACACAGAGCAGTTGTCCCAAAGAAATTTAGCTGAACCAAGTACCCAGGAATCCAAGGGCTGTCTGAAAGCAGCAGTGAAGCTGGAGGGCAAGCTCTCATCTTCTTCTTCTCACTTGGCCCTGAAATGCCCCATCCAAAATGAATCATAGAAATTGTCGTAGAATCATAGAATGGTTTGGGTTGGAAGGGACACATCAAAGATGATCCAGTTCCAAGCCCCTGCCGTGGGCTGGTTGCCACCACCACGTTGGGCTGCTCAGGGCCCATCCAGCCTGGCCTTGAGTACCTCCAGGGATATTAGCAAATTTAATGTCAAAACATGACCTCTTTGAAGGCACTTTACAAACAAAGAATAATGACACGGCTGCAATTTGGTGACTTCTACCATATCTGTATTGAGTTTTGAAATGTGTCTGGAAATGAAGAACACAATGGAAATAGGGCTCTGCAGTCCTGAAGTATTTTAGGAGAGTTTCCTGGAAAAGAGAGCACTGGGATGGGCACAGCAGCAGGCACAGGAGCATGAGGCAGACAGAGAGGGGTGTGTGTGCACTATCTGCTCTGGTAGCAGGGACCCAGCATCACGTGTATTGTGTCACCAAGCCACAGGCAGAGAGGTGGAGGGAGAGCTCTGCCTCCTATAGCTGCTAAAACCTGAACTCCATCCCTCTGAGTGAAAATCCAGCACTGTTTGCAAACTGCTGTTGGAGATGATTCAGCCACCATCTGCACGTTACATCTCTGAAAAGATCTTTTGTTAACTGCATAAAGCAGTGCCAAAGAACAACATCACACTGCTACCATGGGGCAACGGTGGGATTCAAAGCTGTGGCACTGGCACTGTACGACTGCGTGGCTCTGAGCTGAGCAGGGTGCAGCTATTGTCTATGTGCATCACTGAACTGGCCTGAGACCAAAATTCACTCTTAATACCAGAATCACAGAACTGTAGGGGTTGGAAGGGACCTCTAGAGATCACAGAGTCCAACCCCCTGCCAAAGCAGCTCCATATCCAACAGCCACCAGTGCCCATGATATGTTCACCACGTCAATAAACGAGTAGCTGAACAGGTGCTGGGTTCCCCTGGTTAAAAAAAACAAAAGAGACCTTCATTAAATTCTAAGATAAGGTTAGAAAGAGAATTGTTTATGTAACCTGGTTATCTGCTGCATTCACTTGGTGACTGGATAATTTGGATCTCTTTGTTGTCTTAATTAAAACTGCCACCAAAATCATATAAAATACAGCTCACTGCTTTGTTTTTTAATCAGTTTGGTAAAATTAAATGTAAATTAGGCAAGCAATGTGCTTTGGGAGGTTTACGTAAGCACATTTTCCCTTTGTCCATACCCAGGACTTGGGATCTGTTTCAATTCATCACACAGAAACGCAGCTCATGGGCTCAGAAGGCAGACAGCAGCCCAGGGGAGAAATGCTGAGCCTCCTGTGTGTGCCTCCACAGGCTGCAGCATCCCTGGGATCACAGAGCAGGATAGTTTCCATCTTGCACTGCTGGGAATGGAGCTGTTTTTCAATTAGAAGCACATACCTTTGGACGGGCTTGCACGCCTTTCTTCGTCTCCATTAATCAATACAAGATAAACAAATTGCCAAATATATTTGCCCATAATGAACACCTATGTTTGAAACAAGACCAAGCAGGGAATTACGCAGAGCAACAGCCAACCTCTGCAGGGCAAAAGAGCCACGGCTGCTCAGCCTACTTTTCCAGCTTGCAGTACCTGTTCTGTTTCTGTCTGTTCATTTTCTATATGTATTTCTGTTCGTCGTTATCTATCGTGTTCCTTGGAAGACTCACCCTTAAACTTTCTGTTCTGCTCAAAGCATTCAGTGCTTAAAAGTGCTAAACATGCTCAAGTAAAAATCTGCTTTCTGGAGTTGAGTGTTTTGGGATTTGCTGATTCTACCATGCTGCTGATGTTATTCTATGCTTATTACCACCCAAATGAATTTGCCTTCCTGTAGCTGTCATGCAAGATTATAACGTGAGTTCCTTAGGTAAAAGCTGAAAATGGTGTTCTGCTGCCCAGTGCTTCATATTTTCATTTCATTTTTGTAAAGCAGGACTGGATTGCAAAACATAGTGATTTAAATGTAAATCCATTTCTAAACTTTGGCCTGGAAGCATCAAGGTGCAATCACCGTCATTCATATTTACACAAGCTGAGTACATAGGTAAGGACTGACACGAGGGCAAGGAAGAGAAAGACTCCTGAAGCGCCTCACTAGAGCCAAGTTGCACTGGGCCACATTCATCAGTTGGGTTTTTCCCCTTTCAACACCTGTGGTTTTGCAAGTTCTGCAGCATGGGGCCCATTTAACATGTGTGAAGCTTCTCCAAAACCTGTTGCTGCTGTTATTCATGTGCCAGTGTGTAAGTTTTGCAGCGTTTCACAGAGCATGGGTGGAAAACATAGGTACGGGTGTGCTTCCTTATTCCTAAATGCAGAAACAGTGCAAGCTGAAAAAAGGGCAAAAGGGGAAGCAAGAATTTCTGCTGAAATGAAGAGGAAAAACCCACTCCTGATGATCTGTTTTTTATCTGGATCGATCCAGAGTTAATTTGGGCAGCCCACTAATGTGCCTGCTTACTGCGGGGTCCCACTGCACTCCAGCAGCTCGTCAGTACGTACAAATACAGAACACCCAGGGCATGTTTCAGTATCAGGATAGTTTCTGTCTCCTCTCACACCACTGAAGTGGTTAATGACAAAACTCATGCCTTTCACCCCTTGTCTATAGGTATGTAATGCTGTGCCATACTCACCAGGCACTGGAAGCACTACCCAAGGCATGAGCTGAGTGTGAGGAACCTGCCCGAAGCACTGCTGCCCTTGGCACACCTCTGCCTTGTGATCCTCACAGCAAACCCCAGCCTGCCTGATGCTCCCGGTGCAAGGAGACACCTTCACGCCTTTGGGGTTGTTTACAATTAACAAGTTGAGCAGCGTTTACTGGAAGCATTTTTTTGGACGAGCACAGCACTGCAAATAGTCAGCAGTATTTGGCAGCTGGGCGCTCCTTCTGCAGCACGCAGGAAAACTGTTGTTGGAGTTTTTGTTAGCAACTCAGTTGGATGGATGGACGGTTAAAGCAATTGGGAATCAGCCCAGGGCTTTTGTGGTGCTCCTGAAGAAGAGCATCATCAGTGAGACCCTCTGAAGATGGATGAAGACAGCTGGGAAGCCAAGAGCAGCATAAAAGGGGTGTAACAGTGTCCTTCTGTTTACTCTGGCCCTGCAAAAGATGAAGCTGTGTGTCATGTGCTTAATATTAAATGCACTAAACAGGTTGCTTGGCTCCTCTTTAATTCTTTTAATCTTCTTATGAGATATGAAATAGGCTTGAGTTGGAAACTGTTCTTTAATGTAAAGGGTTGGGGGGGGATCGCTTCCTTGTCTGTTTTGTGATGCCAAAAGCTGTCCCTAGGAAGGCTATTCCACCCAGCAGGTAATGCCTCCTTACTCAACAGCCACAAAGATTCCTGGGAGCCAATTACAATCACAGCGGCAGGAAGAGTCAGAGTGTGGCTGTTAAACCTTCCAGCCCCCACACAGCAACAGGAAAATCCTGTTTGAAGAATAAGGGAAGAACCCATTGGAGACCACAAGAGAGACTGTGCTGGTCGTGCTGCCGCTTCTCCATGTGTTATATGGCTACCTGGCTGTAAGTCACCACAGACTCTGGCCCAATGTGGGTATTATTATTATTGAATATTCTTTTACACAGGGGGGACCGTGCAGGCTGGGATTAGGAGAGATGGGTTTCTTGGAAGCTTTTATCCTGCTGTTTGATGACTACCCAAGATCCAGTCACTGCGAAAATATTTGTTTTATGGGCCATGCATGCTTGTTTTATTTTGCCTGTGTGTGTTCTTTGTTGTTGTTTTTTCCAGATTGAAAATGAGAGAGGGAAGAGAGCTGCTGGTAGTGAGATGAACAGCAGGAGAAGCCATCTTGGGTGGGAGGGAGAAAAGAGAGAGTGCCTGTGATGTATCAGTGCTGCTGGCATGCAGCTGTGCTGAATAAGAAAGAGGAAGAATTTCTTCATGGGGAGGGAGCTCAGGCATCAGAACGGGCAGCCTGGCACAGCGGTGGAGTCCCCATCCCTGGAGGCATTTATGAGACGTGCAGATGTGGCACTAAGGGACACGGAGCAGTGGCAGGATGCAGTAGGTCAGGCTGATGGTTGGGCTTGGTGACTTTTATGATCTTTTCCAATGTAAATGATTCAAAAAGCTTGGACTAGATGACCTCCAGAGCTCACTCCTAAGCCATACAACCACAAAAAACTTTCAGCACAATAAAAAGCGATAGTTGGTCTACTAGTGTAAGCAGGACCCCCCAAATCAACACTTCCCAGTATATAAGCAAACTAGAAGAGATTTGTAGCCAAGAATCACAACTTTTCTTCCCAGAAAAACACCCCGAGGAACAACATCAAATTAACTTCACAGAGGTTCCTTCTAATCTAACCAAAGAGCCAGAAGGAACAAACACCACCCATCGGATCCGCTGACTTCGGGGAAAACTACTTTGCATCTCAGAGACAACCGTGCATTTTCTGAAAGGCAGTGTTCTGCTGTCAAATTAAAGAGGATCCTAAACTTTGCTAAGAAAATAGCATATATATCCTATACATACATAAATGCTTCAGCAGGAGGGCTGGACTTGATGTTCTCTTGAGGTCCCTTCCAACCCCTGCAATTCTGTGACTACAAGTCCTTTATATATGTGTATATATATGTGTGTAGTAGGTGACAAAGACGTCAGCAACATAAATTTATCAGAAAAAAAGATCTCAAACCAATTTAAATGCTTGTTTGAGTAAGAAGATACTCAGAGAGGGTAAAAAGCATTAAAGATAGGCAATTTATTAGGGCTTCATGGAGAGCAGCAGCTGTGCTGGCTGCACATTTGTTGTGTGAACAGCTTTTCCAGTAGGTTAATGTAAGGCAAGCAGCTTCTGTGCCACCAATGAGGAGCAGGGTCTGATGGGCTCAGCTTTTGGACGTAACAAGTTAAAGACCGGTCATCTTCAGTTCCTTCAGTCTGGAGAAGATGAAAAGTTGTTTGTGAGCACTTGGAAGATTACAAGGAAAGGGGTAGCAGCCACCATGGATTCATCAGTGCAGGCACATTTCTTTCTATGCCAAGCTAACACTCAGGCATGAACCATCAGTGGCACAGACAGAGAATGAGAAGGAGCTGGTGAGACAGCTGGTTTTCTTCCAAACAGATCTGGAAAATAAATGGATCACGACACCCATCCATCATCATTCAAACCTTGCCACTTCTTTTGGTGCCAAGAACAGCATCTGCATTGATCTCAGCGGCTGGAACAGGTCTCTGCCCCAAGGTGGATCCATATGCTGTTGATGTATGGCAGGGAGACCAGAAAGAGCATTTCAGGCTCTGTATAGTTGGCCACACAGAGCTGGCAGGTTACAAACATTTTGAAAAGAGGACCTACAAAACACAGATACAGTCTCCCATGCACACTTCACAACATTCAGTAAGGATTCAAAACAGAAATGCCAGAATATACAGCTAATCCCTCAGCTAGACACAGCTGTGATCAGGATGGGAGGGCCCGCCCGGACGGTTGGCATGTGGCTGTGCTCTATCGGTCAGGAAAGCAGCTGCTGCTTGGCAGCTTACTGCAGTGAGGGGTAACTGGTGGGTGTGATGTGATGTGATAGGTGCAGATAGGGTTGGAAGAAGAGCTCCTCTCGTTATCTTTCTGAAAAACCACTGACAGAGTGTATTGCTCATTGCCCTTCTCCGAAAATAAATACTGGGCTCTGAATCAAAATGGTTTGAAAACATATTTTAGTAAACATGCCTTTAATTCTGATATGTGTGTTCCAGATAATCACAGCTGCTCTCCCTCGAGCCATTAGTCTGCTTGTAGGGAAGGCAAAGAGAGCGGGCCAGCAAAAATGTGAATTATTTATGTTCCTGCTGAAAGCGCAAGTCTTGTCACTACAGCCTTTCTTGATCGAATGGATCTACAGAGACAGTTTCTGTAGCAACCCAGAACCTCACCCAGCAAAGTGTCACCCAGCAGTCACAGGTAATGCAGAGCAGTCACAGATATCTGCCTGGGTAGCTGCAGATGACACAGAAATGCCAAAGCAAAATATATCTGGGCCTCGAGCCCTTCATTCTCCAAGACCCAAGAAGACTTTTCAGACTAAGTCAGGAACTGCTAACAACCCAGCTGTGACAACACAGTGTTTCAGGTTACACCAGCCTTTGCGGGAGCTCGGCATACTCTTTATACTCTTTACATCTGCTCAAGCTGCTGCTGACCATGAAAACTGCTGTGGTCTCAGACTCTTGGTGGTACGCAGCTAGCTTGAGTCAGAGGCCTACAGTCACAGCATTAGTGGTAGGTGCTTATATCAGACACTGGAGTCGTTAATATCCAAAATGTTTCAGAGATCTCACATTTATGTCACTGCATGTACGGTAAAATTGACACAGGGATGCGTGGATTCAGTAGTTTTAGCCCTACTTGTCATTAGCTGTGGCTCTTGGCTTGTTGCTGTTTGCTACTCATCTCAATGAAAACGTTATGGAAATTGTGAGCTGTCGGGAGCGTCTTGCAAAGCTTTGAAGTATAATATATTTGTCTAGACATATGAAACATATTTTTCAGTAAGTCAGTATTTGATTTTTTTCTTAATAATCAGCATATCAAATAATCTGTTACTGAATACATTCAGGTTGTCTTAATTTTGGAGACCGTGAAACACAAAGCATGTTAGAAAAGCTACAATATGCTGAAATTCATACGTACAGAAGTGTTAGCAGACGGCTCCTTCACCATGCATCTCCACTTGCTCACCACCAACACTGGAAGAGTAAACTGAATTTTTGGGGGGTTTTCCAGAGTTCGCGTTTCCAGTGCTCCTCCAGCTTGACCTTACAAACAAAACCAGGTTCTCTGCATTCAGAGCAACCCGGGTGCTTAGCTCTAAATAGGAGATAATCCAGCTATAAAAAGCTTGTGGTTATTTGAGAGAGGTCAACAAGGTACAACTCTAAATGTGAATAGAAGTGTGAGAAGCAGTAGGAGTCCTACATAAGCCGAACAACAAGCAATCCGACTGGCAGGGCTTGGAGGCATGGCTTATGTTTACAATTTTGCTGACTCAGCAAGCGATACGCTTGTGGGCAAAAACCTTAAGATGCAGTTTCAAGAGAAACATCCCTTGCAGTTTTGATGGAAGCAATATATTGCAGCGATCTAAATTAGGTCCCATCTCTAAGAGGCTCTACCAGCTCTTCCACTGTAGCTGCACCAGCAAACTTTCTGGTTGAGACAGTGGTGCAGATGGAGGACTGAAGAATAATGCTTATGACAGCAGAGCTGCTTGGGAGGCTTGAAGGGAGAATACTTCCCCCTCTGGGAGGAACCACAGAGAAACACTGTCTGCTTCCTTAAGTGAATCTGGGCTGGAGAACAAAGGAGTTGAGCTCATGTACAATGAGGTAATTTGCATCTCATTAAACCGATGTTTAAAAATCTCCAGTGTTTGTCTCTTGTAGTACCTGTGTTTTTCTTTTCTAAATGTGAAAAATGTGATTGATTGATTGATTGATTTTACTATACAAGAATAAAAGATGTACGGCCATTCCTGGGTGCCAAGAGATTGCTTTTGCAGTTTTCCAGGTAGAAAACAGTTCAAAGGAATTTTATTAATACTCCCCCAAAAAATCCAGCTCAAGCACCAACTCAAGGAGAAGCAAAACCGTAGGTGTCACTGACAGTACTGAATTCTTGGATGGCTTTTTACCCTGATAAATGTTCTCATGTAGCACTGTTGTATCACAACTATCCTGCCAGATTTCCTTAGTTATCGGTTACTGGTGATTCTCAGTTTGAGCGTGCCACTACTCGGTATGCTCCTGAGGCTTTGTGTTGAGCTTCATGCCACCAAAAGCTCCAACTGCATCTGTGTAAAAGAAAGACTGACTGACTGCTACGTCAGCTAGGATGAGAAGAGGTGCCACACATTTGTTCCAGAAGCATTTCTAATTACTGATTTCAACAAAGCTGATGGGATGCCTTTGCTTCTGGGAGGTGGTTTCCAACACGCAATGTATAGTGAATGCTTTTGCAGGCAAAGATAAATCCACACGTCAGACGTACTGTTGGTATGATAATGCAGTTCAGAGACAGGTTACAAAGCTGGTGAGGAGTCTGGGGCACAGGTTTTATGGGAACAGCTGAGGGAACTGGGATTGTTCAGTCTGGAGGAGGCTGAGGGGAGACCTTATTGCTCCCTACAGCTCCCCAATGGGGAGATCGGGGTCAGCCTCCCCTCCCAGGTAACAATGAGAGAACGGCCTCGTGTTATGCCAGAGGCAGCCCTAGTCGGGCATTAGGAAGATTTTTTCTCTTCGTTCCGGCTCTGTGTAGAAAACACTTCGCTACGACTTTATTTCCAGGGCGAACGCAGCTTTGTTATGATCTTCGGGCGAACCTCGTGAGCGGGTTTTGTTACTACGATTACAGCAGCCCGGAAAAGCACGGAACGTCGCTGGTGCCTCCCCGCGACGCGCTATGAACCGCCGCGGGATGCGCGGGGGCCGCTCCCTCACGCTGAGGGCACCAGGCCGCGCTCCCAGGGCGGCGGGAAGCCGCGTTGCCATGCCAACCGCCGGCCAATGGCGAGCGCTGCCCGGGGCGGGGCGGGGCGGGAGGGACACAATCCGTGGGCGAGGAGGAAGGGCCCAGGCGCCAATCAGAAACGACTACGGAAAAGAAAGGCGGGACGGTTGGGAAAGAGCGAACAATCGCAAGTCCTGACGCGGGGGAGAGGGCGGGGTTTCGGCGCGGCCAATCGGAGGGGAGAGAGGGGCGGCTCCAGCGAATCGGATCGGCGCCCTGCGTGCCGAGCCAGTCAGAAGGCGGGGCGGGGGCGGTGCCAGCCAATGGGGACGCGATGAGGGAACAAAAGGGGCTTTCCAAACGGCCGTCCCTTTTCCTCGGCACAATTTCACATGACGCAACGGTTGGAGGAAGCGGTTCGCGAGCCCTAGCTGCCTCCGCCATTTTGTGAGCGTTCAGACTGAGCCGGCGGCGGTCGGAAGCGGCGGCGGCGGCGCTGACGGCGGAGCCGCGGCCCGGAGGATGCGGTAGAGGAAGCCCAGCGGCTGCGGCGGGGGGGCGGCGTCGCTCGGCGGCGGCGGCGGCAGGGGATCGCGGGGAGGGGGCCGTCGGTCGGTGGGTCGGGTCCTGGTGCGGGCCCCGGTCGGAGGAACATGTCGGCCCCGGAGAGCAGCGCTGGTAGCAGCGAGGCCCGGGAGGACGCGTGCCGCGATTACCAGTCGTCGCTGGAGGACCTGACGTTCAACAGCAAGCCGCACATCAACATGCTGACCATCCTGGCCGAGGAGAACGTGCCCTTCGCCAAGGACATCGTCTCCCTGATCGAGGCGCAAATCGCCAAGGTTTTTATATTCCACCGCCTAATACTCCTACCTATACTGCTGGGGGGACCGGCCGGGGCCGGGTGAAAGGGAAGGAGGAGGCAGGGAGAGAAGGAGGGCTCGAGACGGTGTGAGGGAGGCAGCGGGCCCGAGGATGGCGGCAGGGCGGGGGGAGGGGAGCGGGGCCCGCAGGGTCAGAGGTGGCCGTGGGGGGGGAGCAGGGAGAGCCGGGAGGGGCGGGGGCAGCGGGCGGAGGACAGCGTGGCTCAGGAGCGAGCGCGGCCATCCCCCGCCCTACGTTCGTGAGGGCCGACCCTCCTCCTGTAGGGCACCCGCCGCGGTCGCTAGGAGGGAACGGGGTTGGGGCAACAGGCGCGGCCCCGTGGGGTTGGGGTAACAGACGCAACATGGCGGCCCGGCCGGGAGCGGGCGACGCCGCGCCCTTGGAGCTGGGATTGCCTTCCCCTCAGAGCCGGGTTCTAACCCCCGCTGCAAGGTGGTGTCGGGACCGTTGAGATCGGTTGTGTAGATAACGATTCTGTGAGTGTCGTTAGCGAGAGCCTGACCTTGCTGGAGAGTTTTTTTTTTTTCTTTTTGAATGTATTCCTGGGTGGAGTTTTTAGCGTGGTAATCGTGCACTTTAGAAAGGCGAAGTAGAGTGTGTTTTTTTAAGTGTCGCTTCGAGTTTGGAAGATAAGGTTGTTTTCCCAGTGTGGTCCCTGTCAGACGTTAACCGCAGGGTGTGGGGTTGGCCTTATTTTCCGGGGAAGTTTTCAGGTGAATCTGCTGTGGGTAGGGATGTGTGTGTGGCACCGGTGGGGTGGTTTTGTGCTGTCTGCTTAGAGAAAACGACGTGGGCTTGGGGTAACCCGTTTGGCTTTCAGGTGGCTGTGCCCTAAGTGAAGCTAGTGCTGCGTATCTTCCACGTGTCTTGGTTAGGGAGGTTTATTTAGCGAGGATTGGGAAGAAGAAATTCTCCCCGACTGTAGAAACCACGGCAGCCTGTAGGATCCTAACATGGCGTCTGAAAGGCACGTGATATAAAGGAAGGGAAAGAGGAGGCTTCCTCTGAGCCCAACCCAGGCAGTTGCTGACATCAGTCAGCCCACAGCACATGGATGGGGGCGGGGGGGGGTTAACTGCACCTTTCTAACAGCAGCTCTCTGTAAGGAAAGGGTTAATCCTTCACCGTGTTCCTGCCAGTCACCCCTCCCCTGTTGTCTCCCTTGCTCCCTCTAATACCAGGCTCCCTCTTATATACAGGCTTTTTTCCTTTGGCTTTAAATCGTGGTTTATAATGGTGAGAATTGTACTTTCTAATGCTGGGGAGGGAAAGATCTCTTTCGTTATTTAATCTGTCTTTCTATCAATGCAGGATGGCTCTTTAGTGTTCCGCAGACCTCTTCCAGTCTAGTTTTAAATGCTACCGGTGGCCAAGTTTTGCCATTCCGTGGGGAGGTGACCTCATAACCGAATAGATCTCACCATTATATCTCCTAAAGGGCAGTGGTTGTATATAATTTGTGATAAATATCAATGCTGTCAAATTTCTTCATTTCTGGGTGTTTTGAGCCTGCCCTGAAGTGTGTTTTCCTTTTTCTTTTTTTTTTTTTTAAAGATGTCTTAAATCTTGTATCAATGGTTAGTTCTGCCTTAGTTCCTGTTTGTCACTGTGGTTTATTGAAGGCAAGTTCTTAGTTGTTTCTGGGAAAGTGCTCTCCTTTGCTAAGCCACTTTTAAAAAGTGTTGCCTGGAGACAGTTTGTTTAGTGTAAAACTTGAGTGGTCTGCTTTACGATTTAATAAATGGCTCTGAAATGTGTGACTGGTATTATAAAATATGTAAATAAAAAGTGTGAAATATGTATTTGTCTTTTTATTTACCATTGTATAGTGCAGAATTTGTTCCTGAGACCCATTTTGTGTACAAAGTTGTTTTTTAAACAAAGTTTTTTTTTTTTTTTGCAAGTTTGTGACTCGGGGTTTGATTATGATTTGATTTTTCTTAAAGTTGAAACTTTTTTTTTTTGTAGGAAACTAATAAAAAAGAAAAGCCACACATTTCCAACAGTAGCTTTCATACGTTATTTGAAAGAAGAGTGGGAGTTCTGTGGTGGTGAGCTCAGCAGTAGCATTGTGTTCTGGTGGCATGCAGAGCCTCCCTGCTGTTGGTTAGCGCTGTGTGGGTCTCTTTCGTGCTAGGGGGTACTGTATAGATCGCCTCTAAACAAGACCTTGAAGTTTGGGATTCCCTTGTGTGGTTATTAAAATGCGGGCTAGGTACCTTAACATAATAAACATTTCCAGAAATGAAGACTTAAATAACCCAACTGTTTTTAAGTCGTGGTTCTTAGGTGGTACCACCTGAGTAGTTGATACTTGAAAAAGGCCACTCTGCTCAACTAATGCTGTCACGTTTTGAAGTAGGCTTCCCTACTACAATTGCCGTGCTCTTCTGTGTGATTCCTTTTAACCAGAGGCAAGCACATGAAATTGTTAAACTTGTTACAGTGTCTTTGCTATTGAATGGATACTCTGGCATCTCCAGCTGAAGTTTAGCTTGAGTGTAGTGAGCTACTTGGTGAAATGGAAGAGTAGTATGCTCTGCTGGTTGCTCCTGAGCGTTTCTGCTGCTGAGACAGCTCTTTGTTTCCCTAAAAGCTGACTTAGAGAGTTAGAAAGTGTACACGGTCACTTTTTTATGAAGGAGAGCAGTCACAGCTTAGTGTGTTAATGTGCCATTGTGTAGGCTGCATTAAAGAGCTAACCAGTATTTCACAGACATGTTAACATTAAGCAGCTTCACATCCATTTTTTTCTAAGCTGGAGAGATGCTCCTATTCTAACACTTGCATATTAGCTCCTTTACAGCCTGCTATTTAGTGAGAGGTTCAGCATTCAGATTAGATAGTGTGAGTGGTGAAAACCATACTCTTAATGTCCTGCAATTAGTTCTAGCTCAACTGTGCACTTTTCTGTCTTTTCATGCACAAAATACATGACCTGCCTGCATTTAGTTTTTTCTGTGCTTGGAGGCAGTGACCTCCCCCCTCCCATTAACAGGAAACTGTCCTTTTCAGTGTTAAGTTTTGGGTCGTGGTCAATTAATATACACTTAAAAGTGAGGAAAGGTGATTTACCCATATAAAAGTTGTGTTGACGCGGTGCCCTCCTGTGAACCACTTGAAGAGGGAAGGATTTAAATCTAAAACTGTAAAGCAAGTGCGCTTCCACACACTTAACCTGGACAGTGGGGCTGTGAAGTAAGGTGCTGGTGATCATCATCTGAGCCTGTCCTGTTTTAAAAGAACGATGAAGTTACTCTGGTTTTGTACTGAGTTCCTGGATGGTGAATGGGACTGTAAAGTGTTACGAGTTGGATGCTCCTGTGTAAGGGGATGTTGGTCAGCGCAGAGCTTGTGGCGGTGGCTTTCACGTTGTCCTCCTCAGCTGTTTGCTCACTGATGCTGTCTGGAACTTTGCTGTGCCTTCTGCTCATGGAAACCAGCAGTGGGCATTAAAAGCACCTTGATTGGGGCCAGCAGTGCTTTTGGTACCTTGGAAGTTGTAGCTGTCCGCCATCCATGCTCCTGTTTCACAGACCTGCTACAAGTTTTGAATGTGGATTTAAAACCAACAAAAAAGACCACTCAAGCCTCTTCTTGTAGCAAAGATGTATCCAGAGCATGAAGACTCCGGACTGTGAAAACGGTGGTTGTGATTCCTGAGCTTCCCTCTTTCTTTACCCAGTCAGCCTGGTGATTGGGGTTGGTCTGGATTTAGAACTTTGTTCGGTCTGCGCATCCGTCTCAAAACCTGCTTGTGGCTGCTGACACGTGCCAACAGAGACTGTGACTCCTTGCTCCCTTCCCTTGGATTACAGTGGTATAGTTGTGACCTTTTCTGCGTGTCGTTTGTGGAAGGACTGTGATGTTCGACGTTTAATCTACGGCTGCCGAAGTTCGCTAACCTGGGCTGTTTGCAGGAAGCCTGATTTGTGTTCTGTGCAGTGGAGAAAAGCAAGCATTCAGGAGGTCCAAGTGATAAACAATTTTTTAGAAGTTCTTTGAAACGCTAGCAGTGGCTTCCTGCTCGTTTAAAGTTACTTTCTCCAGTGGGTTTTGAAAGGCTGCACTCGGTAAACTAGCAGTAATACTGTCTTGTGGGCTTCTTTTTTTTTTTTTTCCCTTTTTTCACCCCAGAGCTTTGAGACAAACAGAATAACCCAAGGTGTTCCTTTTCTCTGAGGTAGACCCACCGCATTATGCTTTGAACTGAGTATTGATTTTCCCGATTTAAGCTTTAAAGTTTTTGTATAAACCAAAAATCCCAAGCAAATCCCTTGGTGTTTATAGTGGCAACCAAAAAGAGAGGTCTGTATTTCTGGGATTGGTAATCCCTTTATTTAAATAGCTTAAAGTATGTTTTTGTTGTACTAAACTTCTCAGTTTCTTCTTATTACTCCAGGCTCCTGCATCAGAGAAGCTCCCAGTTATGTACCTTATGGATTCCATTGTCAAGAATGTGGGAAGAGAGTATCTTACTGCATTTACTAAAAACCTAGTTGCAACATTTGTTTGTGTATTTGAAAAGGTATATACATTTTCAGAAAAGTTCTGTATTTAAGCAAAGTTGTTCCTGGTAAAATAAATACGTGCTCTCAGCTTTGGGTTTTCTTGGGTGCTGAACCAGAAGGACTAATGTTTTTTTTTATAAATAGCATTACTGTATCTATAATGTGGAGGGGCATTCCTGCTGTTGTCAAACCTGTGAGTTAAGTTAGCCAAGAGATGCAAAGTCTTCATGAACTTGTGTAATTTATCCAGGCAAGGCTTGACTAATTCTTTTTGATCGCTGCTTGCTTACCTGGACAAACATTTTGTAATGTGAACAGTTATTATGAATTGCTGATTTATTTTTTAAGGTAGTGGTTAGTCTTTATATCAGGAGTATACTGAGAATCCTTCTTAGAGATTTTTCTGAGCTCTCTTGTAGTTAGATTTGTCTGATTTGCTTAATTTTTGTTGTGGAAAAAGAGCATTTAAACTGGAGAATATCACTAGCACCTGATATTCTTACTCTTTAAGTGGTCTGTTATTAAAAAATACATACATGATGGTTGAGGGGGGGGAAGGTTGTGCGAATATATTGTTGCTTTGTTACATTAAAATTACATGTCTTACTTTCATTCGGTGTTGAAAACTGCTGCCAAATATATTCTTATTTTTTATTCTTTAAACCCAATGAAGTAATTGTGCTTATTCCTCAGTGAGAATGGCAAATCCAAGTCCAGCTTTTGAAAGACTGGACTTGAGTGGGTTTAAGTTGGATCTGAAGTGGTTCACTTCTGTTGGTTTCCTGTACGCCCTAAGAAAGTGGCACTACATCTGAATGAGATGAGTGGAGCTTTGGCGTATTTCTCATTACCTACCAGTGAGGATCTGCCATCCCTGTATGCTTTGTATCTGGTTTTCAGGTGCACAATGCATGACTAAATAAGGGACAGATTGTAATAATGGGCTCAGAAGTACTGAACTCCTGTGTGTAGGGTAGACAGGTAGACATTTATTATTTTTTACAGTTTGGAATCGTGTTTTTTCACAGAGTTGCATTTAAACTTGCACCTGAAGCTCTGGGTAACTCATTTGCTGAGTTTTGTAGGTAACTGTTTACGAAGCTAACTAAAACTATTAAGTTTATATTAAATATGTAAAGTGTCAGTCACTTCAGATAACTTCAGATAATGATGATACTGCAAGATGGTATTCTCACACTGACATTGTTAGAAATCATTTTATCAGTAAATGATCTTTAAACACTTAGCGAGGTCAGGAACTGGCTCAGTCATGGCAGCAACTTTTGCAGATCTTGGTTCCCTCACATTGAAAGTTGTGTAGAGGCACCCTCCCACCCCCTGTTAGCTAGGTATGAATTATTTTTCTTGAAGTTCCTGCCCTTCTCTCTTTCAAAGAACTTCTGAACTTTCTGGACAGCGTGTCTTGCTATGGCACCTTAAAATAAAACTCCAGCCAAAAAAAGGTCTTTATGGGGTCAATGTTTAATGCTTGAGTTAGCACATTCGCAGCAGGGCAGCTGCGTGTGTTTTGTTAGCAAACATTTTGAGTTACAAAGTGAACTGGATTTTGCTTTAATATGTGAATTTTGAACTCAAAATTCAACTGTCATGAAATGATCCATATTAATTGCAAAGAGAGAAAATGGGTGCTAGTGCTCCCAGTACGCTTGATTTATGGCTCACAAATGGGTCTGATTTTGCAGTTGAACTGAAATGTACTTGAGATCATTTTGACTAATACACCTTTTGTTGGATTTGTTAGGGGGAAAAAAATCAGTGATTAAACAGCTGAACAAAACACCTTTTCTGTTCAGAAAGTTTGTTGTTCTCTGATTTGTTTGTTGTTGGTGTATGCCACTCAGCACAAACATTGGAATTGCTGTATTGTTACAGAGGCTTTTTCTTTGGATATTTTTGTTGCTGTATTTTTTTTGACAGAAATTGGCCAAGTAAAATGAGAATTTTGGTAATGGAAAAGCTGAAAGAAAGTTCTCAGAGAACGGTAATACACAATGAAACCTTTGAATAGCCTTGAAATGACAGTTCCCCATTTGAACTCCTGTTACCAATTCTGTTGTTGGTATAGATGTGTAATCTGCACCACTTAGCAGCTCTTTGTAGCCAGTTCGTTGTGTTAGAATGGTAAATTTGGTAAGAATATAAAACATATGAAATCTTAAGGTATACAGAAAAGTTTTAAGTTGTTTTATATTAACTTAACAAGCCATAGAATTGTTTTATTGTTTTAGGTGGATGAAAATACTAGGAAAAGTTTATTTAAGTTACGCTCCACATGGGACGATATTTTTCCTTTGAAGAAACTATATGCACTTGACGTCAGAGTCAACTCATTAGATCCTGCTTGGCCTATTAAACCTCTGCCCCCAAATGTGAATACTTCTAGCATCCATGTGAACCCTAAGTTTTTAAATAAATCGGTAAGTCTTCATACCTACTGTCTGAACAGATGGCAAAACGTAGTTTGTGTTGTTTGTGTGCTGCTTTTTGACAAATGTGGTACGATCAGAACGAAGCGTCTGATCACTGGAGGCAGGTAAGAGGAACTTATGGAATTGAAATATTTAAGGGCCTTAGTTTTTGTGTTTCAAAACTGAATTCTGGATTTCTGAACATTGATTTATGTTGAGTGGCCTATTAATCATATCAGTGGCATATTTAATCCTATTGCAGTAAGCAAAAGCTAGAGGAGCAGGAATTTTTAAGTGTTTTGTTTGTTTTTTGCATAAAAAACGCAGTTCATAAGTTGTAAGTCCCAGTTTTATATCATGCTAACAGTTAAGGGAGATAGAGTTAGCTGGTTCCATTAAGATGTTAAATGTAACCTTATGTTCTGTTTTTAGCCAGAGGAATCTCCTGCATCTACCTCTGCTGTCACTTCTGGTGCCTCTACTCCTCCAGCTGTTCCTGAAATACAAAAGAATTTGACACAGGAGCAACTGATAAGACAGCAATTGCTTGCGAAGCAAAAACAGTTGTTAGAGCTTCAGCAAAAGAAGTTAGAGCTGGAGTTGGAACAGACTAAAGCACAGTTGGTGAGTGGGGTAGTTGGTGAATGTCCATAGTTGTCTCACTTTGATAGTACCTTAACTGCTATCCCTCACTGCAGTTAAGTTTAGACAGGAGTGGCTATTTTAGGACTAGAGCAGCACAATTGATCTGGTGCTCTAGGCCAGTAAGTATTACATAAAAATCTTAAAAATTACATTCAGAACAGGTTAAAAAAAGTTCATGGTCTTTTGTTCTTCAGAGTTGTGTCCGCCTCTGATCTGTCTTCTGCCTCTTCTTGTGACTCATGGCAAACTGGGGCTTTGCAAATATATTTTCTCTTAGAAAACTTAGGATGTCCGTAAAGAACAGGGAATCCTGATTGCTGGAAATGTCAGGGCAGTTCCTATCCTCACTAGGCTGGGTTGGTTTGATGCCACCATCTGAGGGTGGTGGCAGTTAAACTCTTATTTATTATTATTATTATTATTATTATTTTTAATTTTTTACATTTGTAATTGAAAGTCATCTTGTGTTGAAAGTTGGTGAAACATCTTAGAAGTGTAGGAAATAAAAGCATATAAATACACTTGGCCATTTAGTCATCTTGAAGACGTGGAATGTAAAAAAAGAAACCTGAAGCTGTAATGAGATGTGCTTATGTTGCATATTTTGCAGCATTGATGTTGTAGTATTGATTACTTGAACTTAACTCTTTGTGATGGTACTGTGCTACTTTAATACCTATGATTAGGAATTAATGGGTCATTTTCAGTTAAACGGATGAATCTCAGTTTTCAAAGCATTTCTATTTAGTTTTATTTTCAAAACAGAACATGAGCATCTCTGTGTAGGAGTCATATCATGCAGTTTAATGGTGTTTTTTCTTCTTTTCACCTTGTTTCAGGCTGTTTCTCTTAGTGTTCAGCAAGGATCATCTGCTATGCCTTCAGTTCCAACACCGTCCAAGCCACTCGTGTCCCAGACGCCTCACATGACAGTTAAAACACCTAATCAGACTTCTCTGCAATCTGAAAAGATCAAACCATCCCCAAGTCCTCCACTTCACGATGTCAAAATAGTAAATCGGGATCCTCGACTTAATAGAATGTCTCAACATTCTTCTCACGCTAAAGATCAGTCTCATAGGAAGGAATTTCCACCAAACGCAGCTGGTCAGTCTGATACCAAGGCGAGCAAAACTTCCCAGTCTGAAAAGCAAAACTCAACAAAACAAGAGAAAGTGAAAGCAGGAGAAAAGACACAGAAGAAGGAACCCGATCAGTTGGAAACCAAGTCTAAATCACCTTCTCCGTTGAAAAACAAGCTTCCCAATACTAAAGATGCTAAAACCCAAGAATCTGAAAGCACAAAAGTATCTGAAATGAGTAAACGGGATCCAAGACTGAAAAAACATCTTCTGGAAAAGCCAGAGAGCAAAGGGGATGAGGTGAAGGATAAGAGGAGGAATACAGAGAAGAAAGAAAAAGACGAGCATAAGACATGTGAGCATAGACCAGTGGGCAGCAGGAATAAAACAGTTAATGGTGTTGTCCAGAAACAAGACGTGACTGCAGAAGAATCGGAAAAACAGGGTGGGAAACTAGGGAGGTCCAGTAATAGAAAGCGGTCCCGATCCCGCTCTCCGAAGTCACGGTCACCATCTACCCATTCTCCAAAACGGAGAGAGAGGAGATCACCCAAAAGAAGACTCAGGAGTTTATCTCCCACTTCTTCAACTCCTAAAATTGGAAAGATACGTCAGATAGGTCCTAAGCAGTCTCACGCTGAGGAAGCTGCACAAGGAACAAGAGATGAAAGAAATTCCAATAAGCGAAATGTTAAACAAGAAGTGCGAGATCCAAGGAGGGTGAAAAAAAGCCAAGAAGACAGGCCCCAAGAAGCAGCAAAAGCTTCTCCAGATCCAAAGGAGAATGCAGAGAATTGGCAGGGATCCAAAGCAGGCAAGAGGTGGAAGTCCGGCTGGGAAGAAAATAAAAAGTAAGTTACCATCCTGTAAATAAATTCTCTCTGTAGTCACTGGAAATTCTGCACTTGACTGAAGTACAGTCAGGTTTGGGAGGGAATGTTTAGACTCTACATGTTGTGTCAAAAGTTCTTGGTCGAGATTCAAGTCTAGTTTGTGGTGAAGCGTGGTGGTTATGCATCTTTTTCCAAGTCGATTGTGTTGTTTTACCACGGTCAGTTCTAACTGGGATGTAGTAGTTATATCCTGAATAAAGAACTAACTTACGCTTTAAACGTGTTCCCATTTTCAGCTCGCAGCAGACTGAAGAACACCAAGCAGTTGGTAAATCCCCTCACCAAAGACACCGAGAAAACTGGTCTGCTGCTAAGGGAATTCTGTCTCCCCGAACACCAAAACAGCAGCACCGGTTAAGTGTGGATGCCAATTTACAAATTCCCAAAGAACTGACGTCTGCAAGCAAGAGAGAATTACTTAAAAAGGTAATACTGATGGATTGTCTTTGTAGAAGGCTGTTGGATATGGTTGTGCTTTGCTTTTCTTCTCAGACATCCAAACTTTACGTTGCAGGCCAACGACCGCTTAGCATCTGGGGAAATAACACAAGATGAGTTCCTGGTGGTTGCTCATCAGATTCGGCAGCTGTTCCAGTACCAGGAAGGGAAGCACAGATGTAACGTGTGGGATAGCCCTACTGAGGAAAAAGGCTCTTTGAAAAGGAAACCTCTTCTATCTGATGCAGAGCTGTCGTACTATGAGCATAAAGCTAAACTGAAAAGGACACAAGTTCAACATTCGTTGTCAAGACTTGATCTCTTAGATCCTGATGATATTTTGGATTACCATGTACCGGACGCGTTGCTTTCTGGCATGGACTGTGAGCAGGCGAAAGCGAAGCGTGGAGTACGCTTTGAAAGGAAAGAACCTTTTGGAGAAAGGCCAGGGCGGCACTCTCCTGTGGGCGGCACGAGCAGACCCTTCGGTGAAAACCTTTCGCCCCTTGAGGGTCGGCGGAGGCTTGAAGAACAAAGTGGTACTAAAGGAGGCAGGGGGTCGAAGAACTTTGATCCTTATGACAACTGGGGAGAGTCAGATGAATTCAGAGACACCCTCAGACAGCAGGGGAAAGGTCCACCGGAGTTCCAGAAGATAGATAGTGATGCAGTTTGTAGGTTTGATAACCGTGAAGAGAGATCGCTTCTTGGGAAATCTGGTATGTATGCTACAGGGTTAAATAATTTGCAGTCTTCCAGAGAGTGGTTATCACAGAGTGGGTTGGAGATACGCAGTCCAACCCTCTGTGCTAAATCAAGTACCCTAGAGTAGGAAAGTGTCCAGGAAGGTTATGAGTATCTCCAGAGAAGATGACTCCACGACCTGTCTGGGCAGCTTGCTCCAGTGCTCTTTAACCCTCCAATTATTTCTTTTCTCATGTTTGTATGAAACGTCCCGTGTTCCAGTTTGTTCCCGTTACACCTTATTCTGTCACTGGGCACTGCTGGAAAGAGTCTGACCCCTTCTGTTATCCCCTTGACTGGCTGACCGTGCTCTTTTTAATGCACCCTAGGTTTATCAATGGTCTTGTTGGCTACGGGGGCTTGCTGTTAATGTGTGGTCAACCATTTGTCAACCAGGACACCTGGGTCCTTCTCCGCAGAGCGCCTCATCTCTTACCTTCCTTTTTTCTTTTTCTTTTTTTTTTCAGGTGTTCGAGATGAACCAAGATCACCATTCAATGAACGTTTCAAAAGAGCTAGATTTGAAGATCCAGATAAAGAGCCATTTCCGGACAGTCCGGGATCAAGATTTGGAGGCATTGACGCAAAGCCGAGAATAAGTGCACTAATGGAAGACAGACCTTTATTTGATGGTTCCCCTAGACCAACTGCTGCAAGAGTTGGGGCAGATGGACAAGGAAGTACTTTTATTGATAGTCCCACTGCTGGTTCAAATTCTAGAATTGATGGTCCACCTGGACAGGATGCTCTGAGATTTGAGGGACCTTTGGTGAGGGCAGGTGCATCTCAGTTTGATGGGCCCCTGGCAGGAGCAGGGGGAGCTGGAGCCTTAAGATTTGATGGGCCACCAGGGCAGCTGTCAGGGGCTCTCAGGTTTGAAGGACCCCAGGGACAGGTTGGTGGAGGAGGTCCTCTGAGGTTTGAGGGACCTCTTGGGCAGATAGGTGGGCCATTACGATTTGAGGGGCCTGCAGGCCAGCCTGTGGGCGGTCCTAGATTTGATGGACCTGGAGTTAGTCTCAGGTTTGAGGGACCCCGTGGTCAGCCTTCAGGTGGCCTCAGGTTTGAGGGACCTCACGGTCAACCTCTGGGACCTCGAGGTCAACCAGGGGGTGGTCTCAGGTTTGAGGGACCCCATGGTCAGCCCTTGGGGCCTCACGGTCAACCAGGAGGTGGTCTCAGGTTTGAGGGTCCGCATTTACAGCCATTGGGGCCCCATGGTCAACCTGGAGGTGGCCTCAGATTTGAGGGGCCGCATGGGCAGCCTATGGGGCCACATGGACCATCAGGAGGAGGGCTAAGGTTTGAGGGGCCACACGGACCGCCAGGTGTAGGGCCCAGGTTGATTGATGGACCAGTGCACCAGGGAGTTGGTGGACTTAGATTTGATGGCCCTCTGGGACGGACCGGTCCGAGATTCGATGGCTGTCACGCTGGGTTTGATGGTCAGCCTGGACAGCTGTCTCTTTTGCAAAGATTTGATGGAATCCATGGGCAGCCTGGCCCAAGATTTGAAAGGGCTCCTGGCCAGCCCGCGCAAACACGTTTCGATGCAGCCATACCTCAAAGATTTGATGGTCCTCATCAACCAGCCTCAAGGTTTGACCTGCCCCTTGGCCTTCACGGTGCACGCTTTGAAAATATAGCTAGCCATCCTGCCTCAAGATTAGAGATGTCGCCGTATGGACAGAGCGGTCCGTTCGTTGACCATCCCGGACAGGGCTACAGCGGACCAGCTCACGGCATGCAGTTCCAAAGGCCTGAGATATTCGATGGTTCAGGACCAAATTTCAGTGGGCCGGCCGGCCCAGGAGCACAGAATTTTGCATTGAGAGCATCTGGACATTATTTCGATGATAAACTTCAGGGTCCTCAATATGGAAACTTCAACAGTATGGCAATGGGAGGTCATCAGGTAAGAACTGATTCTCGTCAATAATTACTCCAGTACTTTTATGGAAACAATTAGCAGTTTTTCTTGTGAAAGCGTTTAAGGGTTTTTTTTGCAGACTGAAAATATTATCCTTACGAGGTGTTAAGATGGTTCAGGGAAAGGGGCGTGCACTGCTGGTTAAGAATTTTTGGTTTCAGAAGTTAAGAGCCCGTTCTTTGCAGCTGAGAATATAACACAAATTAGTGGTATTAATTTGGTAACAAATTAGGTAATTGGAATACTGTGTTTCCACAAGTTCTCTACAAATCATGACAGATTACTGAAATGAGTAGATGTGATTACTTTTTCTAAGGGGTGTAGGATTAAACTGGACCAGAATAATGATCTTTTTGGAGTCGTGCATAACTTGGGGTTGAGAAAAGATGTGGGCTGTTGAGCTATAGCTTCTGGAGAATGGCCTTGGCATCAGCATGTTTACCAGGTTCTTTTTTTGGTGAAAAGGGTCAGTTTGAAATCCCGTGCTTGGAATATGTGCTGGACAGGAAGAGCAAGAGTTTGTTTTAGCTGACTGTTAGGCAAAGTGAATATGCCTTCTGATGTTTTTCTGACAGGGAATGGAAATGATGCTGAGGTTTGGTTATTGGAGGATCCTTCACTGTGAAACTGACAAAGTAAACTAATGGAAACATTTATGTAGAGCTGAGAAAATGTGTAGAGGTTAATGATAGAATAATTAAAAACAAATTGCCTTGAAAAACAAAACTTAAATGCTTACTTTTACAGGTTTCACACATGTCTGCTCAGCCAGGACCTTATGGCCAAGGTCAGCAGTACTTGCCAAATCCTGGAAGCTTTGTTCAGAACCCTGCAGGTACTGAAGTAGTTAACATCCTTCAGTGTTTTTTGATTGTTCTCTTTGTTCATGACCACAAAAATAAGCTGCACTGTGGTGGTGTGATGGGTCCGTGTGCTCTGGGGAAGCCTTCTCTGTGAGATGGCAGTAGGTGTGGTTTCTGGAGTAATGTCGTCTGTTCAGGGAATTCCCTCAGACTCTGAGGGCTTTCATTAACTGCATGCTCTTGGTATGTTGTTACACTTGAAAGCACAACAACAAAGAAACCACCAAAACCACGTTTTGGTCTGCTTTTTGGATGGCAGGAGGGCACCTGGATTGGCCAGGATGCATAAAAGTTCCCAGTATATTAACTGTGTTAGTAATAGAGCTCTTCTAACAAGTCTTAAACGGTTTGAGTGATTCTTGCGAAGTATTTAAGCGTGAAACAAGAAAATACTATGCTTCAGTTATCATTATCCTGTGGAAATCTCTGTCCAAGGCAGATAGCTTCTAAATACTTAAATTATGAAGGAAGTTGTAAGGGAGGAAAGGAAGCACAGAGGCTAAGTGTGAAGCAAACTGGAGTGCGTAAATAGATCGAAGTTAAAAATGGAATTGAAAAAGAGTGAAAGAAGTTGTGAAATAAACTGATGGAAGTGGTTTTTTTGATGCTAACCTTGTCCTTGAGCATTGTGACAGCTTTGTTTTCCTCTCTTCCTCTAGGACCCCTTCCACATTCATACCCTGACAACCACCTTGGTCAGCTTGATGTCAATGAACTGTTTGCTAAGCTGTTGTCAACAGGAATCCTCAAACCGTCCAAAACGGATTCTGCTTCAGCACGTATGTAGATTTCATTGCATCCTAAGTATCCAGTTTATGCATAGCTGAGTGCAAAGTGAAGTGTAAGAACGTTGTGGACCGTTGCATTCTTCTTTCTTAAATGGGTTTTTGTCTGTGGGAAACTGCTTGGTAAATGTGGCAATGTGGATTATTAACTTCCTGAATGTATCTTGTTTAATTTGTACACTTAAGCTATCTAGAGCATCCAGGGCTGTTTTTGGTGCCCTGCCTCAGTAACTCGTTCTTGATTTTAATCCAACTCTCGTCAGTTTCTGGAATATTTGTCTGAATACTGAAGATCAGTGCCAGAGGCTTAGATAAAGTAGTGCCATTTCAAATTGAAGTTCTGAGTAGCATACTGCCTTTTGTAAGTAAGACTGACTCAGCTGTTAGGCACTTGCAGGTTAGCATAGTCAGATCCTATTTATTAACAGTTGAATTATGTTCAGTAGCACCTTCTTCCTTTCTGAAAATGAACTGAAATTTTGATAAAGTTATCTTTATGCTTTAAAGAAGCCAATGAAACTTCGGCGCAGCCAGCTGCTGAGGAGGAGGATGATGACCAGGCTGACCACGATGTCCCGGACCTTACAAACTTTACAGTTGAAGAACTCAGACAGTGCGTATTGTGGCATGAGCTTACACTGCTCTGGGAGTAATGGCATGGTGGTATCTAGAGAGCTAATCCAAGGCAGTTAATAGGCATGATATAACAATACTGGCGCGTTCCTCGTGAGTAGTTAATGCTTATGTGAATGCTTTTAATTGACTTACTTGAATGCTTTCAGTTAACTGTGTTGTGTGCTTTAACCTTACAGGAGATTGATGCTTTTCTTCTGCTCTTGAGGTCATGTTAAATGAGAAATTTCCCGTGTGTTAACTTGTTTTTGTTTTTCCAGGCGTTACGATAGCGTTATAAGTCGACTGTACACTGGAATTCAGTGCTACTCGTGTGGAATGAGATTTACTACTTCACAGACAGACGTTTATGCAGACCATTTAGATTGGCACTATCGCCAGAACCGTTCAGAAAAGGATGTTAGCAGGAAAATCACACACAGGCGGTGGTACTACAGCTTAACGGTGAGTGATGCAGGGTGTGTGGGACGAAGGGCTGTGTCTGGTGTTCTGCATAACTGCTGTGGGATTGCAGTTGTCAATTGTCATTGGAGCTTGGTCATCGGTGGTGCCTTCAGGATTTCAAGTAGTTCTCATACATACCTGCTGAAACACAAAGGGCTTCGAGTCCTGCTTTTGTTGCACTGAGAATGGAATGAAAATTGAAGGCTAATGTCCTTTCACAGGACTGTTTCAGTTTTAATGAACTCTGATCAAAATTGTTACTTGCAGGATTCCATTTTTTTCTGAACTGTATGTTTGAACCATTTGTGGCTGCCTGTGATTGTGATTCAATACTTTTCCTTAGGATTGGATTGAGTTTGAAGAAATAGCTGATTTAGAGGAGCGTGCAAAAAGCCATTTCTTTGAAAAAGCTCATGAAGAAGTTGTACTGAAGACACAGGAAGCTGCAAAGGAGAAGGAGTTCCAGAGTGTCCCTGCTGGACCAGCTGGAGCAGTTGAGGTATGTTTCAGCTTGCTGCTTCAACCCATACGGGCTATTAGTAGACCAAAGTCCTGTTCTCATGCAGACACTTGCTGAGTTTTGCATGTGTGTGTGTAATGTTTGTTTCCTGGTGGCAGATAGATAGATGTTGTAGTCTTAATATTGTTATCTTAATTCAAGGAAGTTTTGTGTAACTGTATAACTAGCCAAGTTCGTGGTGTTCAGTAATTCAGTAGTAATGCTACTTCAATAACTTCTCAGAGGTGTGAAATCTGCCGAGAACAATTTGAGCAGTACTGGGATGAGGAAGAGGAAGAGTGGCACCTAAAGAATGCTATCAGAAGGCATGAAAAGGTAATCTAATCATATTAAACGTGGTGCTCGTAGCAAAACAAAAATGTAACAGAATTATAGAAAGAAATAGGGCACAGTGATCTGTCTTTTCTGCAGCATTCCCCTATTAGTTTTCCTGTTTTTAAGTACATAAATATCTCAACCTTCAGAAATGTTTGAAGTCCTGGTACCTTTAGTACAGACTCAACTAGGCTTCCCTCATACTGTATTGCTGAAAGAAAAATGAAGCTGATCTTCCCTACTTAGCATTGAGTCTGCCTGGATTACTGCTTCCACTTTTGGGTGCCTCATTACAAGAGAGACCATGCTGGAAAGGACCCAGTGGTGGAGCCTCTCCTTCTTTGGAGGTCTTCAAAAGCCAAAGGATGTGGTCCTGGGCAGCTTGGCTCCAGATGTCCCTTCCAGCCATTCTGTGATTCTGTGAATGTTCCCGTGAGTGTGGGTGTCAGTTTTGGTGCAGTTATTTCTATATGCAAATAATTCCCTATTCTTACAAGAATTTTATACTGTAAGCTTTCCTAAATAAGCATATACCACACATTTTCCCAACTGTACTTGACCAACAGATTGTTGTCCTGGAGGAACTGTGATCTGTACGTGAGATTGATTGTGTGATTTGTATTTGACTGGTGCTTATTCTGTATTTGTAATGTATTTAAATGGATAATTATTTTTCAGATCTACCATCCATCATGCTATGAAGATTACCAAAGTGTAAGAAAATCCTTACTTTTTATTTTTGAGTTGTATTGTTTTCAGTTTGTTTGCTTGATCACTGTCTTTGTAGAGAGCAGAGTCTTCAGAATCAGTTCCTCTTGCATGTGACTAGGCAGAGAATCAGAGACCCTGGGAATGGCAAGTTTGTAATGCAGAGTTAGTTAAGACAGCTTTTGTGTCATATAAGTGAAACCATTATGAATTTATTGTTAAGTAAGATGTGTAATCTTAGGAATTTTCAGAAACTGAGAATATGTTATGTTAGTATGTGTTAAGTTTGCTACTAGGGAGCTAACAGTTCCTTTTGGGGGGGGGGATAGTTGATAATGTTTTACGGTAGCGTATTAAGCTTTTAATCACTGTGAGGATAACGCAGTTTCAAAGTAATTATGAAAAAAAGTAATGCTATTAAACACATTTACTATATAATTAAGATTTAGATAAGTACAAGTTCTGATTTTGAGTGCTCTACAGCCCGTGTGTTTGCATGCTGAAGACAGAAGGGGAATGGAGGTAAAAAATGGTTGTTTTAAACGATGTGTTAATGCTGTGTGAATGTTTGTTTTATAGACCTCATCATTTGATTGCACACCCTCTCCCAGCAAGACCCCTGTAGAAAATCCCCTAAATATTATGTTGAACATTGTTAAACAGGAATCAGAGGAGTCCTGTGACTCACCTCAAGTGAAAGAAGAACCTGATGATGTCCCTGCTGCCTGTGCAGAAGAGAGCACACCTGCGTCTATAGATGTTAAAACAGAGCCAGATGAGTCTGTTTAAGAGGTTTGGTTTGTTTTTTTCACAGAGGAGCTCCTGTGTTAATTCTGGAAAGCAGATACTTTTTATAGGAAATAAAAACATTCAGCTAAGGCAGGGCCTCAGCTACTGTTTGGTTAATAAATACATTCTTGTATTTAAATTTTATTGCCTGCACAGTTTCAGGTGTCATTGTGTGAAAATTCTGTAGATGCGTGAGAATTTAAATGGGATGAAATTGTATATGTAAAAATGTACAATTTTCACATGTGGAAATGTAAATTATAAATAAAACATATTTTTGCTATATATGGAGTGTAATGTTTATGCACACCATCAGATGAAGACAGTGTTTTCTGTACTTTTTTCAGTTTAAACGGAAATAAAAAGACCTCAATTTTAGATCTCTTACTGAATAAGATTCAGAAAAGTGAGAGCGAGCAACCTTCCTTCAGGTATCTCATAAGTGGGTGATCAAGGGAAGCAGTGCCAGAACTTCTCAAGACAAAATCCAAGGTTTCTTTTCTTTTTAAACTTACTTGAACAGACTTACACATCCAGATATTAAAAAAAAATAACCAAAAGACCATTCTGGGTAGGATGACAGAATTTAACCAAGCAACCAGAGTGCTTGACGGTGAACACAAGTGCCAACAAACCATTAACAAACCAGGATGCCTGGTAGTTGAGACATTTTTAATGATTTTTTTTTTTTTCCATTAGTCACACATAAGAATTTAATACAGCTGAACAAACTTTTCTTTACAGGGGGGGAATGAATCTTAAGAATGCTCATTTGAATTTTTTTTTTTATTTTTTTTTTTTGTTGCTTATGACTGGATTTAGGCGGTAAACCAGATATCCTGAGATGTTAATATTTCTTAAATGTAATAAATAAAATTAAGCATAGATTTGTTGTGAGTCTCTTTCTTTCAGAAACGGGTTTGTGTGGGTGGGCGATAAATTGTCACACAGTGTCTTGGGGTGGACATGCATTTTGCAAGGTGTAGGGATGATTTCTTCTGCAAGTCAGAGTAAATGTGACTGCCTTACTATATGGCTCTTGCAGTGGAGATCCAGTTTCACCCCAGTGTATGCTGTAAGTAGAAGTAATCAGCTGTGAACTTGATGTTGGTTGCAACACCTGCACCTTTGCAACCAGACCTCGTGTAAGAGGTCTGTGTAAGAGCTGCACTGAGAGGTTGGATGTTAGGAAAGCTGCCCCAAAAGCAGCGAGCTGCCCGGGGAGGTGGAGGGGTCACTGCCTCGACGTGTGGTGGCCCTGGGGGACGTGGTGAGGGGGGGTGGGTTCGGCAGTTGGACTGCGTGGTGCTCATTTCCACCACTGCGATGCTGCGAGGAGTTAGAGCAGCTTTCTAATGCTGAGGCTGAGCTCAAAACGGCCGCCCGGCCGCCATTTTCCTCCCGTGAGGACAAGCAGAGCCGCGCCCATAGCAACCCCACAGCGGCGTGGAGGAAGGAGAGAGGGGAAAGGGAAGGGAAGAAGGAGAGCACTATTCCGGCCGGTGAGAGCGCTCCGCCCGCGTCCTGCTCCCGCAGCCTCCCCTCAGGGCCGAGCCCTGCCCGCCCCGCGCCCCGCACCCCCATTCCCGCCTCAGCCGTGTGAGGGACGGCCCGCGGGGCGGCCGTGCCCGCGGCTCCGGCTGCGCTCGGTTCTTTGACCCGTCCCGTTCCCCTGAAATACCCCATCTTAATCAAGTTACGGAAAAAAATATCACTCGCTTTCCAGTGTGTTTTGTACAGGGTTTGTGTTAACAGCTGGTCGTTGACCTTCAGTCCCAGCCGAGCTCGTGGTGCCTGAGCCGTGATACCCGTCTGCACACAGACATAGGTCATGGCCACCTCCACACCGGCGTGGGTCACTGCCCAATCCAGAGGAAGAAAGAGGGCAAGATTCTTCTGGATTAAACAAACAAACAATCAGATAACATTGCCTTGAACCCATAGCACTGGAACACGGCGTTAAGCACATCAGTGCTTTGGCAAACAGTTGTTGGCTTGATCTGCCTCTGATGTAAGCCTGCGTCAATGTGCTGAAGTCTGTAACCCTCACTGGGCATCCTGAGAAGTTGTTTCCTTGTGGGAAAATCAGGTTCTAGTGACGCTTTAAAAAACACAACACCAAGCACTGCATGTATTTAAGTATGATTTAAAAACATGGACTGGGTGACGCCTGGAGGTCCCTTCCAGCCTGAGCTATTCGATGTTGCTGCTGCAGTTGGTTCATGCAGTATTTTGTGCAGGGCAGCGATACAGCCTGGCTTAGGGAGAGTGGGAGTGAAGGGATGATGCACCAGGGGTGTGTTACAGCACTCGGCTTACTGAAATGGTTTAACCCTCTCTTTTCCTATCTGTAGTAATGCCAGACCTATCCAAGCACTACTATCATGCTACAGATTACATCGGAATTTGTCCAAAGATGATAAAGGGCCTGGAGCACCTCTCTTATGAGGAGAGGCTGAGAGACCTGGAGCTGTTCAGCCCTGAGAAGACTCAGAGAGGATCTGATCCACGACTATAAATATCTAAGGAGTGGAAGGCAAAGGGACGAGGCTGGACTCTTCTCAGCAGTGTGTGGTGATAGGATGAGGGGAAATGGCCACAAACTAAAGCATGGGAAGTTATGCACAAATGTGTGTGGGAACTTCTTCACAGTGCAGTGACGGAGCACGGGCACAGGCTGCACAGAGAGGTGGTGGAGTCTCCTTCTCTGGAGACATTCAGGACTCACATGGACGCCTACCTGTGCAACCTGGGCTAGGGAGCTGCTTTGGCAGGGGGTTTGACTCAATGATCTCTGGAGGTCCCTACTTTTATGTATGTCAGGAACCTCTGAGCAGCAACTCGTTGATATGCTTTAACATTTTTGATCTCACATTTCGTAACAATTCAAACTATTGCCTCAATTTCTTCTCCATGGGCAGGAAAACTGAGGCACTAATACTGTAAAACCAACACTTATGTACATGCTTGGCTTGCAGAACAGCAACCTGGCTCTTCAGGACTTCTCACAGCCTGATATTTAATCAAAGAGTGTTGGCGCATTTTGGTTCCAGAATGATGACTACTCCAGAAGGTGATTACTGATTCTTTTGGGTTACTCGTATGCTTAGCCATCTGAAGTTAGCCACCCCAGCTATTACATCTACTTATTATTCCATCTACTTATTACATCCCTTATTTTTGTTGGCAAATGTAGGCAAAATGCCAAAATGTTGCAAGAGGATTTAGATATCCTACTCCCATTGTCACTCAGCAACAAGGCCTGAAGGAAAATATAGACTATTTGATCCCATGGCCTAGTGATGGATTTTTTTGGACCATGCTGCTTTTGATTCTGCACCACTGAAGTCCATGAAAATGTTATTGACTTTGGTGGGAGTAAAATACCGGGCTGCTAACAGAATAACCTGTGCCAGGGCAATGCTGAGGGTGTAACAGGTGGGATGACTAACACATTGTATGAAGAATTGCTTTTATGTAGCTCAATCAAGAGCCATTACATGGGTCATCTGTGCTGTTTGCATGCTGTGCCTACCTGGTGAAGGGCCCCAGCACAGCATGCCTTGCTGTGCCATGTCCTTGGGCAGCAGCAGGGAGTGTGGCCCCAGGGGAGCGATGATGGAGAACTCATTTGCCCCTAAGGTGTGGTTGATGAAAGAGGTTTGTGATGCCCACAGCTTTGGAAGAGAGTCAGTGTTGGGGTGGACTTGATCCAGTATTTGCATGCATAGATGCAGTTGCTCTGTCCTCTGGCCCTTTTTCTGGGGCTGGAGGGGATGTGACTCTTTCAGGTGTTTGAATGTTGCTTTGTTTCTGGGAAGCACAAGTGGCTAAGGACCCCTGCTGATACAAGTTAAACTCTTGTAGCTTGCACTTTTGGCTGGTTCTTCTGAACTGTTAGATGCTTCTTTGATTCCTGGCTTCTTTCATCTCTCTGAAATGTGACTGAGCTGCCTAATGCTTGTATTATTCCTCACCAGCTGTCAGGAAGAAGCAAACTTACGCTGGTGTACACGAGGCGGTGAAAGCTGGTGATGTGGAACAGCTTGCATCACTGATAAAATGCGGAGCCTCTATTGATGAGGTGGATTTAGTCCACAAGTTCACCCCGCTGCACTGTGCTGCACACTCTGGAAGCTTGGAGGTAAAATATTATGTTAGTGTTCAAACACAGCAAGGTTTTCTGTGTTAATATTTGGCTCTTTTGGGAGAGGCTGTACACAACATGGCTAGCTTTGATCAAGCTAGGTCGATAATCTCTGCCTGGTCTTTGTTTTTCTGATTAAACGTATTCACTAAGGAAAGAAGTACAGTTTTTTAGGATTTCGTTTTGCCTTTCTGAAGCCCTGGGCAGTTTATGTAATCAGTGTTGTCAGATCTTACAAAATCAGAGGTTCTCTCACTCCAAGCAAGGTGTGCTTACAGCCTCCCTTGTAGCCTCATTGCCTTCTTTTGTCCCTCTTGTGTTTTCCTCTTCACTCAGAACACTTGGAAAATCCACAAGGATGTGTATAATGTTCTGAGAGTGGTTGAACCAGGTGAGAAGTGACACAAAAATGTTTGTTCTGTTACCAGAGTTCTGTCCCACTCCTCATTCTCTACAGAAATAGTTCAAATAGAATTCATTTTAATAAGTGAGAACATTGACTACTGGTGCAGAAATGAGCAGGTACTTGCTGCATGAATGATTTGGTTTCCAGGAGGACTGAGCTGGTGCATTCAGCACAACATTCACCTTTCTGTTACAGCCTCCTCGTGAAATGTTTATAACGATCCTACTGAAGCAGCAGGGTTGTAAATAACCATATAAAAAATGAAGTCCCAAAGGAAAGAATGTAAAACTCTCTCTGAATTTCAGAATAATAACTGCGCTGCTGTTACTGCATGGTACAGAAACTGTCAGGAAAATGCTGATGATTGTGTTGTCAACCCTAAAACAGATTGCTTGCCCACCCTTCTCTGCCTCTATAAATTGTACCATTTTTCATTTAAGTCTCCTGCTCTGCAATCAGTGTATTCGAGTTTATTAAATTATCTGTCACCCATTTGTTACTAAGCTCCTTGGTGGGAAGAAGCAGTGAAGGAAGCAGAGCTGGAGACTAGCCTGAGAGAAGACAGTAAATGATCATGATGTATAACAGAAAGCTTTAACTAGTTTTGTAGCTTGTTATTATTTTTTTTATAGTTGTTTAAGCTTTCTGTGGAAAGCAATAACACCTGCTGAAAAAAAAAGTGAATAAAGCCAAAATAATGTGAGGCAGGGTGAGAAGAGAGAGGGGATTACATATACCTAAGCAGCTTAATAAATGAACTGGGGCTTTACATTTGATTCGTGGCACGTCTCCTACTGTTCATTTTAGCTGGACTTCAAGTGAGCACGTTTGCACCTTTTTACCCAATGATTTTACCTCGTGCCACATGAATGCTCTCACAGGTTGCAGTTTAAATCTGGAAGAGTTGAATCAGAAGCCATACTGTACAGTCATTGCAATTGGTAGGTTGGCTGTGCTTTCTGCACCCCTGGAGGAAGCCTTGAAGCGATCTCATTTCCTAGTGGCTAATGCTGTTTTAAATGCAACATCTACTGTTTACGGTTAAAATTTGCTTCAGTAACGTTATAAGAATAGTTAAATAAGAAGAGTTTATGAAGGAGCTTGTTTTTGCTTGGGCAGTGCCTGCACTGGTTGCTCCAGCACGGTGCTGATGTGACATGTGTGACGGTCAGAGGCTGGACAGCAGCTCACCTCGCGGCCATCCGTGGGCAGGATGCTTGCGTGCAGGTACGTAGGAATATTCTCTCTCCAGCGAAAGTAAAGCAGACCTTTGCTTTGGACACTTCCTTACGAAGATCAGCTGAGAGTGCTCCTACTGGAGCTGGATCTCATCTCCGTGTCTTTACAGCTGGAACTAAGCCACTGATAAAACAAGTGCACTCATTTGTTGCTAACGGATTTATTTTGTGTGCTGATTCCAGAGATACCCAGCCGATCATTTCAGGTCATCCTGCGAGGCAGTGTTTGCTCTTTCAGCTTGTGAACTGAGCTCAGGCTTTGCATTTCTTCTAGGCTTTGTTACTAAATGGAGCAAACCTAGAAGCTCGAGACGACCGTGGGTGCACTCCGTCACACCTAGCTGCAGCCCATGGGCAGTCCTACACCTTACAAACCATACTGCGAAGTGGAGCGGTGAGAGACTTCTACCTGCACTTCCCCAGTGCGCAGCCAGCCTGCTGTCCTTTTCTGTGCCTCACTGAGGTTTAGGACCTCTTGTTGGTGACACTGGGAATTTATTTTTAGTGTAAATTTCCATTTTTTAATTGTAAGAGGTTTTAGGGGAACGATTCAAAAGTGGAGAGAGAAGCAGTAACATGGAACAACATTTGGGTGGGGAAATCACTCAAAGAAGATCAGGTGCTATGTTTTTTTTTCAGCTGGACAAATCCTCTACAATAAGAGATGGTAAAAGAAATCCAGTTGCATATTTAAGAATACTGACTAACACAGTGTTAGAAGTATGTCTGAAAACATACCTTGCACGTGTGTTTTATTTCAATAAAGCCACAGCCCATAAGGAATACACATCTTATGCTACTTTCACGGATGGAATTTAGAAATATAACGCAGCACAAGGAACCACTGATTCCTAGTTAGAAAATATGTCTTGTGTCTAAGCTTTGTACAAACATTAACAGGCTGTCTTCGTTTTAGAATGCACACATTGCAGACAAGAATGACTGGCAGCCTGTTCATTACGCTGCTTTTCATGGTCGCTTGGGCTGTTTGCAGCTTCTCGTGAGGTGGGGAGCGTGCATCGATGATGTGGATAGCGATGGAAACCTTCCAGGTATGTCAGGATTAATCATTTGGTTTTGTAACCCTTGTTGTGTAGGTGATGATTTTAGCACGTCATAAACAACAACACACCAGCAGCATTGATAGGACAGTAGGTAATGGTTTGATAGGACAGAGGGAACAGATTTAAACTAAAAGAGGAGATTAGATATTAGGAGGACATTATTTATTCAGAGGGTGGTGAGGCCCTGGCACAGCTGCCCAGAGAGATTTGGTGCCCCATCCCTGGAGGTGCTCAAGGCCAGGTTGGATGGGCCCTGGGCAGCCTGAGCTGGTGGGAGGCAGCTGGCCCACGTCAGGGGGTTGGAACTGGGTCATCTTTGAGGTCCCTTCCAACTAAACAAGGCATTCTGTGATTCCATGACTCTGGAGGTGTTCAAGGCCAGGTTGGATACTGCTTTGGTCTAATGGGAAGCATCTCTGCCCATGGATGGTCTTAGGACTGTATGATTTGTTCCGTGTTATCAGCCTTGTTATTCCATTCTTATAGTGATGGGGGAAGACATAAATGCAAAGCACTCGTCGGTTGGCAGCAGTATCCTGTTCAGCTCCTGCTGCTGCTGGCAAGGCTCAGAGCTCATGGGAGCTGGCATAGCTCACATCAGAAGCAGGTTCAGCCTGACTGAGTGCTGTGTAGGTGGGCATTCCCTGTGCCTGTGCCAGTGGAAATCACAGGAGGAGAAGGGCAGGTGGGGCAGCAGTCAGGTTCTTCTGCTATCTGCTCCTTCTTGGATGCATACCAAGCTTAAACAGCTGTGCCTGTGTGATCAGATCCTGGCATGTTTATGTGCAAGTTTTTGCATTCAACTATTTCTTAACTGGATTGGTAAAACACTTGTTCTCTTTTACATCTGATTTCCTCATCTTGATTAATTCTGTATTGTCTGTAGTCTGTATGCATTTCAAAATCACGTGTGTAGCCTAGTGTAAAAAAAATGAGCACTCTGTTCCTTGGCCTTCAGAGTTTCTCCACTGACCCTTTGCCTACCACACTACTGCCTCAAATTACTCTGTAAGTTGAATGCTATCACTGAACCCTTTGTTCTTGTTACACCATTTCTCTCTCTGAACCTCTTTTTGGAGGTTTAGATTTATCTTTTAAGATCCCTTTAAAAATATTTTATCCTTTGCTGAGCACCATTTGTCCAGAAAACTGATGTCTGTGTTCTGCTCTGCAAAGCTGGGTTTTGTTAAAGGATGTGAGGCTGCTGCATCCAGCAGGACATCTGGTGTAGTGACTCAGGCAATGAAGGATCGTGTTGTCAGGCACTCTGGTGACAATGGAGAAGGTAGCTGTGTTTGCATTTGGGTACACTTATTTTTATGGAGAGATGGTGATTACCAGCGCAGTTCCTCTCAAATGCTCTGCGTGTACTGGTTGGTCAAGAATTGTTTTTGCGATTCTTCTGAAGATGGTTTGTCCAGTCTTTGCTACACTTCATTTGATCCTATTATCACCCAGAGGAAAGAAAATGCCAACACCAAACATGATTCCTAAGATAAAGATTTTCAGAGTTCTCAGCACGAAGCCACGTATTTATGTTAACGTCACAAAACTCTTTGGCTTTGGTCTCAAGAGCAAGTGCTCAGCATGTCTGAGATGCACTGCTCCATGCTGGGCACTAGCTGCTGAGAAGCACACGTTAAAAGCGCATGACAAATTCCTTTATGTCTTCCACAGCTTCCCACTGAAACTCTGTGAAAAGACACAGACACAGTAGAGCTTTTTAGGGTATTTTTCCTGTGCCATTTTTGCAGGAGACCTCGAGTTTCTCTGTCTGCTTTCTGCGTAGGATGGCACTTAATAACATTTGGTCTCAAAAGGTGACGTTTTATCCCTGAGATTCTTATGTATTTGAAAGTGGATTTGTAAGAGTTGATACCGTTTTGCACCAGCCGACCAGCAATCAGTACTTAACTTTTGGAACATATCTCTTCATTTCACTTCTTCCTAACTAACTCACCAACTGAAATTAGGACGATGGGAAGAACTGCTCTGATTTCAGCAGAGTTCAGATTTTCTCCTCAAGTTTTAGCAGCCATCTATAAGGAAGTGCTGTCATCGTGCCATAAAACATTTATCTATTACCTTGTAGAGCATTAATGCTCTGGGAAGCTGAGACTGGTTTGCTTGAACGTGTCAGAAGTTAGCTTAAGTGACTTAAGTGGCTGGGCTTTTTTTGTCCTGGATGCATTATTTAGCGACTGTGAAGGTAATCAGAAGCAGCTAACCCTTTTGCCTGCAGAACGTCAGCCAGCTTTTACAGAGCATTTTGGTGGAGTGATAAAACGTATTGAGTTAACACATGGAGTGGCAAATGGAGTGATAATCTAAACTGCATTTATTTTGTAACTTCTTCTCATCAATGGGATTTATTTCATGAAAATGGACACGTATTTTGTACCTCTTACTTTGTTTTAGGCCCAGCACTCTACTGGTGTTGAATAACTGAAGTTCAGTGCAGCTTAAAGGACAGGGCAGGAAGCACTCCTGTTCTGTCCTGTCCTGAGACAGAACAGCTCCTGCCCACAGCAACTGTCCACAACTGTAAATATTAACAAAATCAGCACTGTATCAGTACATACATGTATTAATGGGAATATGGATGTCATGGGGGGTACCTCCAAAGCTCTCCCCTGTAAAGTGAATGTCACAGCCCTTTTACAGATGAAGCAATGGAGCTGCAGAGGTGTAATGCAGCTTGTTTGGGGTGGCACAGTGGATGTGGGACTGAAACAGGTGCCCTAACTCCTAACCAAAGACTGCCCTTGCATGCCCTCTGTAGTCTTACCTAGGAGAATGAAACCAGATCACAGCTGCTAAGGAGAGAGATTTCATTCCATGGAGAACGTGAGACCCCACCAGTGCCCCCCTCAGTGCTCTGGGGTCTCTTGGCAGTGTCGTGTGGGCTGGCTGCAGTCAGCTCTGCCAGGGAATTTTCTTTGCAGATCCTGTCCTTGACAGCTTTCTTTTACCTCCTTTGCCTGTAGCTGAACTCTGTTCTGGACAGGAGCTGAGTATTCCCTATCCAGCTGACTGCTCCCTCTTGCGCAGGGTCGGATGTCTGAAGTGCTGGTAGAGGAGCTAGATCTAATTGGTAGTGGAAACATTCCCTTCCTGGTGGTCAGCAGTGCCCTACTCTAACATACTTTGCTTCCCCTTGTGCTGCAGCTCATCTGGCAGCAGTGGAAGGACACCTGCATTGCTTTAAGTTCCTGGTCAGGAAAATGGCCGGTGTCACGCACACGCTGAAAGCCAGGAATGACCATGGGGAGACTCCAAGGGACTTGGCTGAGCGGTTCTATAAAGACAATATTCTGCAGTATATTGACGGTGTGGAAAAACTGGGGGAGCATCCAGAGACACAGGAAGGTGAGTAGGGATCCAGTGTTAAAAGTTGATGAAACACTGTACTATTACAATAGGCATAGTAATTCTACGAAGCTCTGAAATCTTATACGAGCAGAACTGTAACCTTTATATTACCATGGTAAGGTACAGCTGTGGCACTTACTGACAGCTAGACTGGGATACTCAGCACAACCTTGTAAATATTATTTACCATAATCAAAGTAAAGCTTCTCAGATTGTGTTGCGCTATGAATACCAAGTTGCTCATCTTCTTCCACCTAGACTCCAGCAGACATCCAGAATCACTGTATGATTTTCATGAGCTTGCAGATTTTCCTGCTAATGATCCCAAATGACTGCTTAGCCTGGAAAACTCCCACTGAAATTAAGGTTACTTACCAGGAATACTCCTGCAGTCAGCATAGCAAAGGATGCAAGGGTGGCAAGGTTTCTAAGGAGGATGTTGAACAGAGCAAGGATATGAGGATTGCACCTTCACCTCTCTTCCAGGTGCTCACTTTCCCTGTTGTCTGCTAGGCTTTTGTCACTGTGCTCACAGACATACACACTCAACACTCTCCACCTATGAAAAAAAAACTAGGAAAATCAAATTGCCTGCATCAATAGTTTCTAAGCAAGAAGAGGTAATACAGTTTATATGTTTGCTTAGACCATGGAAATCTGAGTAGGTAAATGACTATGGTTACCACCAGTAATTGAACATGAACTGTAAAACAAAGGTATATTTGTCATTTCAGATTTGTAAAATTAACCTCTTTACTGTATAAGATGCCTGTAGCCATAACCAAGACAGGTTTAGTCAAGTCCAAGATGAACAGTCCGAGATTTGCAGCTGCATTTTAACTAATTAAAAGTACATTAACCTTGCTAACTACAGCTATGGAATGTCTGTTAGTGAGTTGTTATCATAGAGGCAAGTTGTTTGAGACAAATACGAGCATGTTTAGTGGAATTACTGGCATCTGTTTAAAAATGTGTGTTTCATTTTCAGTTTTAGCTTTCCCAGCCCATGATGCCGCTTTCAGAGGGGACTTGTTAGTGCTCAGAAGATTAGTGAGATGTGGAGTAATCAATATTAATGAGCGGGATGATGAGGGATCCACTCTCATGCACAAAGGTCTGTAATTATGATCAGTGTTTGAGCTTTTTACTGTTTGTTGCTGGCTTCTTCACTTACGTTTTCAAATGGCTGCTCATTAGATAAACTTAATGAAACCCAGCATCTCATTTCCTGAGGGCTCAAAGGAGCAAACATTTTATGATGTGTGCATGCGTAGGCGTCACTTTAAAAACCAAATAACCAAGCTGAAGTCAAGGTAAGACAGTTTGTTTTAAAAAGAAAACAACATCCCCATTATTAATTTTTTTTTCATTGGGTGAGATGTTACTTCCAGCAACATGGACTAGTTTGGCATGGCAATGATTTGTATTGTGGTGTGAGCCTTTATTCACCCAACGTATTGGTACTGAGGAGATGTGTTCTGCAAACTACAACGAAATAATGTGGTAGTGCACTGTGCAGGCACATTTCTGGTATGGGGCACCTTGATCTGTAGTAGAGTCCTAGCATGACAGAGTAACGGTCTGCTTGTGTTTGAGGGTTTCTTAGTAGTGTTTGAGAGAAGAAATGGCAGAGAAAAGGTAGAGGGAGGCATTCTTGTAATATGCTTTAACACTATTTCCCACAATTTTAAAATTCCTTCACATTTCTTGCCACAACCTTTCCTTGGAAAGTTTCTAGCCAACACTTGTTTCATCCCCAATTTTTACTTCCAGTGTTTCTGCTATGGGGATTTATGGCTGATGGTCAGGATGTTTCTTTATTTCAATCTGACACATCTCCAAATGGGGCACTGTCAGAGGCAGGTTTATTTTTCCTTAAGAAAAGGGCTCTCAGGTTTCAGCCAGACACGCCAAGGGCCATCTCCCATACATGAGACATCATTCCTGGGACCCTGTGGGGTGGGCAGTAGTGGTGCTGGTGCTTGGGACTGAGAACATTCAGTTTAGCTCAGGTACAGCAAGAGTTGCAAGCACATTTCAGGGACCAGAGAAAGGCACAAACCCACACTGCATGATCCTCCCTAAAAATGGATGTACCCATATGACTTGAGCATCTTGAAATACATCCTTCTCTGAAATAACATCTCACCCTTGAGGTCTTAGTGAAGCCAACCTCGGGCATGTTAAACCGTGACAGAAAGGGGATGTAAGAAGTTCAAGGCGCTGCAGTTGTATCCAGCTGACTTGCATGCACCTTCCTTCCCCCAGCTGCAGGACAAGGGCATCTCCATTGCTTACAGTGGTTGATTGAAATGGGAGCTGACTGTGACATTACCGATGATGCTGGGGAGACTCCAAAGGATGTAGCCAAGAGGTAGCAGAACATGTGATGTAGCTCTGTCTTTTTTTTTTTTTTTTTAATTTATTTTACTATTTAAACATCCATCTAGCTTTGTTGTAATTACTCCTGATTTTCAGTGATGAAGCAAGAACTAATCAAGCCCTTGGATTACAGCTCTGAGTGATAAGCAAAGCCACGCTGTAGCTGCAAAAGACTGTAAATTTAATTTCATTTGTTTTGTGCAAGGTCAGACATAAAAGATGAAAACTAACTGATAGGATCATTGTGAGCTTGTGTGCTCCAGCTGTCCAAAGTAAATGGGAGCTAGAGAAGGCTGGCTGATCTTTGATTTAATAAAAATAATGTAGTTGCTGATGAGATTCATTTAAGAAATCCTACAAAGGAAAATATGTTTCTTCATAGTAATAAGGTTTCATTGAGGCAGAGTACTTTGGAAAGGAGATTGCTGCTCACAGTTTGTATACCAAGGCTTCCTCGAATCCTGAAACTCCCTCCTCTAAATGGGAGCACCAAGTGTTTCAGAGTTTCTGTCTCGTGTGGGGGGCATGGCTGTGCATTTTGACATTACAGGGTTATGTCGGTGTAGGATAACTGTTCTCTGTGCAGATTCGCCCAGCTTGCAGCTGTGGAACTTTTGACCCAAAGAACTGGGGACAGTTACTCTAGTGATGAAGAACTGGATTCAAGCAACATAAAGTTTTTTGAAAGGCACGGTGTGGAAGGGAGTACAGACAGCAAAGAAGACTTCATCTTGGATAAAGCAGAGAAAAGGAACGCACGCAGTAAGCATGTCTTTCCTCGCTCACTAATGGCATGGTATTTCTAGTTGCACAGTTTCTGTCAGCTGCCACGTTTTTTTCTGTTGTAGAATGAGTTTGTTGATAGGATCTCTGTGACTCTGATTACCCAAACGAGCTGTGGAAGGTTAGGAAGTATGGTACGGGACAGTCAGGACATAACAGTTACAATCCCTGCTGCTGAAACCACGTTGGAATGCTCTTTGTTTCTGAGAGCTGTCTGCTGTGAGGGTGCCAGGTGTGTCTCAGTGCCTGCTGAGCAGTGTGATTACTGCTCTGTGTGTGTGAGACTGTCTCCCAGACTGTTGGGCTTCAGCGTGAATGTCTTCAGTTGTTTCCACGCATTTCACCTACCTGCAGAACCCTGTCTTACAGTAAGGGCCTATCGCAGGATTCAGGAACTTCAGCAACTTCTGGAAATTGCCTACAGCAACTACAGACAGCTGGGAGGAATAACTGAGGAGGAGAGGAAGATGAAAAAAGATGAAAAGAAGGTTGAGAAGTAAGGTCAACTTTATAATGCGTCCCATTTTGAAGCCTTCTTTAAGGCTACCTTACACTCAGGTTGCTTTGGCCATTCTGTCTTTTCCAATTATCAAATTTAGCCACAGTAAAACAAAAAAGGACTTCATCCAGTTGGCCATTTGTAGTCTCCTGCCAACCCTGCAGTACAACACAAGTGATTGCTGGCTGGATTACAGCCTGCACAAGAAGATAGCCCTGATTCTACCTCTGCCTGTCAAACATTTGGCTACTCATTGTTCTCAGTCCCTGAAGATGAGTATGTCTATTAAGTGCTTGGGCCACCTCAAACCACTTCCACAAATGATCAGTGGAGGTCAGAGAGCATCCCTAAGTCCACGTGGAGCTTTAGAAACTGAAGTACTGCTTCTCAGGGTACCTGGGTGTAAACCCCAAAATACTTACACCGTGTGCCAGAAAACCCCATTACATTTCTTGTCTGTATCATTGTACTTGGGGAACAGCAGGAACTGCCACATGGGAAGGATTTCTAGCAGATTTTGAACGGGTCTCCTACTTTTGTAGCTGTGCTAATTCACTGTGGCACAGAGGAGAGCCAGCTCAGCTGCAGATGACTCAGTTGCTGCGGTCAATTACTGTTACACAGGAACAGATCAGAATTAAGTGGTAGCAAACTGCTTCCGGGAATTTCAGTCAATTTAGTAGCTATTGCGAGTGTGACTGATGAGAACTTGTGCAGCTGTCTCAGCCAATGCTTCGGCTTCCTTTCAGTAAATGTCACGCAGGCTCTCGTTTGCTCGTTCCTCACGTGCCGGTACCCGGTCACTCCAGGAGGTGTGCGGAGGAGCCGGCTGCTTGCTGGGCGCTGAGCTGCTTTTCAGCCCGGAGCTGCCTCGGTGTGCGGGGAGACGTCTCCATCTGGTGGTCAGAAGCGCCCAGCACAGCCGCTGCGGGGCGGGCGGAGCAGCAGATGTTGGAGCTTTGTTGCAAAGGGCTCTGAGCCAGGAGCACGTTACATTTGCGCTGTTTTCTCCTCTCGCTAGTCTGTTCCTTAAAACACGCGTGGAGTGGCTGGGGCACAGCTGGCTGCGCTCGAAGCTGTTTTGTCCCCTTTGCTTTCGGCAGGGCCGTGAGGGAGCTGGAGGCGCAGCTGGAATCCGAACGAGTCAGGAGGGAAAAGCTGGAGAGCCAGCTGGATGGCTGCCGCGCCGAGATCAGCCGCCTCAGGGAGAGCCGGGGGAGAGCCCGCAGCCCTGCTGCTCCGCCTCCGGGGCGGACGGCAGTCCCACTGCTTGTACGTGTTATCGCTGAGGTTCTGAAGTGTGGCGCTTGGAAATACTGGAGAGAGTGTGTTAACAGGACGCTGAAGTGAGCGGCAGCCTGTGTTGCATCCTGACCTGAGGGGTTAGCAGTTTCTCTTTGTCCCTGGCGGAGAAGAATATGAGTGCTTCCTATTAAGAAAAGAGAGTGGAAAGGTCGTTGATTGCATGGTGACTGGCCATTCACGTTGCTGGGTGCCCGGTTCAGTCTAGACTGACGGCTTCAGGAGCTGTCCCCTCATTCCCCAGCTGCCACAGATCGTAGCAGCTACCACACGTTTCTGGATCTCTCTTTCGCATCAGAACTCTCCTTCAGAAAGGGTTTTTTTCTCCTCCCTCACGCCTCAGACTGGAAATAGAGTTGGTGGAGGCCTGTAATAGAGTGCTCCTGTGTGCAATGACTGAATTCAACAACCGGTCTCATGTCAACTTAAGCATCAAGCTCACTGACAGCAAAGCAGGGGCAGACAGGTTGAATTAGCAGGTAGAGACAGAAAACACATATACACGTATTTAGTCAAATGTGACAGTAGATGAGAAGTTCACATGCTGAGTTTGGAGACACGGAGAGCTGGCTTTTCAGACATCTCCTCAAGATGTGACAACACTGTATTCTTCAGATCTTTAGCATGTTCAGCCTCAGCTGCTGCTGGCTGTGTCAGAGCTCCAGCCAGCTGCTCTGACCATTGCACTGCTGTGCAACATAGGGTCCTGCTATAACCTCTCTAAAAGTGCAAGACTTGAGTCGCTGACCGTGTGGGATGAGCCCAGCTAGCCATTGGGGTAACTGTGCTTACACACTGCAAGCTGAGACAGCTTCGTTTCCAAAATCTGCTGTAACCAAGGGACCTTCACATTTCACCCTACTGCAACTGCTATCCTGTGCCCTGGGGCTGTGCTGTGCACCAGCTTCCACAGAATACAGCACGCTGTGGTTCTTCAGAGCCATATATTTTTAAAGCCTGTCTGGTGATGTAGCAGATTTACGTGATTGCTGCCTAGTGGCTGTAACCATGTCCTTTGTTTCAGGAACCTGAACGCACCTCCGTTTCCTGCAAAGAGAAAAAGAAAGTGAAGAGGAACCCCACCTGCAGCCGTGGAGGAGTGTTTGTGAGGCTGCGCTGAGGAAGGGGCAGTATCCACAGTGTAACACGTTTGTAGAGCCCAGTTCTGCAGATGAGCTGTGGTTCATCAAACTTTCGTGTCCAGGGTAGTTTAGCAAGAGCTTTGCAGATTGGAACATCCCAAAATTCGACTGCATTAATATATTACGTCCTCAGCTATGAAAAAGGTATCCTCACCTACTAATCTGCTTGGAACTGCTGTCTTAGAAGAGAAAAAAAAAAATGAAGAAAGCCCCTTAGGGCTCAGACAGGACCTGCAGTATGGACACGAGGAACAGCGTAGGGGTAAGTCCTTGCAGAGCACCAGCTAGGTGCCCGGCAGCTGGCTTTCCACCTCCAGCCCATCTGTGTGAGCCACAGAACAGCTGCCATGCAATATTTTGACCGTTTTGATGTAAATCATAAATCCTTGTGCTTGAATCCTGATTTGTCCCTTCCTCTGCTACACAGAGCAGCTTAATCACAGTAAGTTTCAGAGTTACACACACACAGTTTTTCAGTATGCAATAGCTGGGGGGCATGCTCAGTAACAAAGAAGAGAAACCCAGGAATCGGATCACAGACTTCAAGATGTGTGGTGGTGGTGGGAAGCTGCCATGAATGAGATTTGGTCCATCACTGTTGCTGCTGTTCCTGCATAGGGACCAGTGCAAAAAGATCAGCCTGAACCTTCCAAGAAACTCCAGGAATGGTTACAGCGTGTATGAGGATGGATGTGTGACTATGCAGCAGTCACAAGCACCTGAGGCAACCCCTTGGCCCTTGTGCTGGCACCCATACCTATCCCACTAACACACAGCAGAAAAAGCAGCCTTATCTCATTGTAACAACACTGTGCTCGTTATAAAAGCCACATCTGTACAGTCCGGTCATCCATATTCAAATCTCACAAACAGCAAATGTAAGAAATCCATTTTATTTTGTTCAATGTACACATTAAATACGTAATGTCACGCAGAGAATATAAGAATTCGCAGTATACCAGCAACTTCATCTGAAAACAACAGAACTGCAATTCAAAACTTGCCACTCTCCAGTACTATAACATCTGCAGCCCATAAAGCTCACTCTGAACAAAGCTAATTCAGGATTACAAGGACTCAAACTAAGCATTGGCATCTGTACCCCAGATGAGACCGCTTCAGTTCTGCAAGGCACCCACCCATCACATCCTGGCTCTGTGACTCGAGACGTCCCTGCTGTGGGCAGAGCTGAAGCTGAGAGTCCACGCGTCCCACAGCATCGCAGACCGCTCACAAGGAGCACTGCAGTGGCACAAAGCAGATCCCACCCCCAGAAAATACACACAGCTTTACTGAGGATACCCAGCACTGCTCGAAGGGAGGAGGTACGAGCATTTATCTGTCCCAGGGCCACCCACAGTCACTGAGGACAGTGGCATTTCCCCTTGGAAGGAGGAAGAGAAGTTCTCCCATTCTGTCGACCTCCAGGTTTACAGAAATTTTAAGGGATACTAAAAATAAATAAATCCGTAGAAGCATTTCAGCTCTGCACCAGATTTTAAATTTATGTAAACCGTTTCTGAAGGAAAAAAGGCCTTGGAGTGTGTTTTTTTAATATATATACGTTTATGTTTTCATACATCTTTATGAAAACAAAAAACCAAAGGACCAAGCTGCCACCCATCGAACGCAGGAACAAGCACCAGGCTCCCATCCATGAGGTCACAGCCTGGGTCACAGCACATCCCTAGCAATCTGCTGCAGTTCTCCCATATCACTAATACTATTTGGAAACAGAAGCCCAGTATTTCCATAGGCATGCTGAACTTCCATCTGGAGTGGAGACGAGTGCTGGCAATGTCCTAGAAGACAAGGAACTTGATTCTGAAGCCCATTAGGGAACACTTTCTGATTTAATGCACCGTGTCTTATGAAATACAGACATCACTCAACTGGGGACAAGGAAATATTACTATTACCTGCCAACTTCTCCCCCATCTTAGTGTTACGCAGTCAGAAAACATGTCAGTGCACAAGAATCAGAACAAGGAAACTGGAGCTGGAGGTACCGCAGTGATCTACAGCGCAAATACATGGCAGACGCCGCCTGGCTGCCCCTTCCCCACCATCTCCACATCTGATGCGACCATTCAGTTCACATCTATTTCCAGAACCTGTAAAACCCCAGTGCTATCGCCAAGCAAGTGAAAACCGAAGCTGTTAAAAGAAAGAAAGCAGTAATCAGATGAATGCCAAACTCTAACACGTTCTACACACAAGAAATTAACTGCATGCAGATGGAAGGATGGGGACTCTAGAGCAGTGCCTCCTCAATGTCCTCAATTGCTACAGGCATGTTATGGAACCACGTTTAAGATGTGGTATCCTCCACAGCAGCACTGCCTGGACAGTGAGATGGGAGGTCAGACTCAGCAGCCTGCACAGCCATGTTTTCAGGAATACTTCTGAAGAGCTCCGTTGGATAACACAGAGCACAACAGACTACAGTACTCCTTTTTACTACTGTTGCCCACCTCTCAGAAATGGTATTACAGGAGTATTAGGTCTCAATTAAATGTAATTAAACAGACTTTCCTCTGAACAAAATGAGAAGCCAACAACACGTGTGACGTGACACCCAGTTCCAGATATCTGCTGCTACTCTGCCCAACCCTTGAATTAATTTTGCACGATGCTGAATAAGTCTTGAACTTGACAGGTCCAAATTAAGCTCCTGCTACTCAGCCCCGTGCCCATCACGTACCTGCCAAGTAACGTATCGTATCCAGTTTATTTGACTCCATGAGTGTTTTTAAGGAAGCTATTTCAGTGTCAATTTTGTTACTGATCTCTGAAATAACGCTGTTGGTACTTGAATCCTGAAACATTAAAAGAAGGCATAAATTCCACTCAAGCTCTGAGCAGTCTGCAAAGCCCAACAGGAATATCGTTCCATGAGCAATAACAAAGAGAAATTTCCAACCCATCAGTGAAGATACGTAATTGTTGAATGATCTTAGGAGTCACAGAGCAGCACTTAACACCATCCTGGCAGTAGATTATAGATGAAGACAGGAAAACAAAAGAACTGCTATGATCTGGATTTTAGCTGCGATACACCACGTACCTCTTAAGGAAGACATTCCACTACGTTGAGTAGCATCCCTAAATTCTTGCCAAACTAAGGTCTAAGATTCATCAGCCTTATCCAGAAAAGGGAGGTGATGCTGAAAATGGGAAGCATCCCTCAGCAGCCTCATGCTGCACGGCCTTCAGGAAGGCGCTGAGGACTCCCAGCCCCTGGACAGACTGCACAAATGCACTCTGGAAGTGAGAGATGAGGCTTATGTGTCATCCTCTGCAGGGATGGCATTTAGTGCAAATCCCACAGACACAGGCAATGAACACAGACAACACGCACAGGTTTTACCACACACAAATCTATTGCTTCCACGAAAGTCCTGTTACACCCAGAGTATAACTATATCCTGCTCAATACGAAGTGAACTCAACCCTTACTTTTTTATGAAACTCTGTAGTTGCTTCCATCAGTTTCCTCTCTTGATCTGTAAACTGCAGATAAAAGACAAATTAACAACCGTAGCAAAAGAAAACAAAAAGGAAACAGAACTCAACAGTATCTTCACAGATCAGCTTACCATATCTGTCACTCTGCTCCTTTCCAGGTTTATATCTAGCTTGCTGTCTGCTTGGATTTTACTGGTTTCATTCTTTAAAACAAATAAAGATGACAACAGTAACTCCTTTTCCCCCCAAACGAGTGAGTGCATACCTGCTTGCTGTTTACTTACCATTAACTGCTGCTTAACTTGATCTAGTTCAATTTTCATTTTCTAGGAGCAGAGAAGAAAAAGAGATCTTACAGCTTCACAAAACTGCTGACCAAACAGATCAGCTCTGCAAGTGTTACTACTGCATTCACGTAATTACTGCTGTGATTTTCTCCCAACAGAGCAACGTGCTCCCACTTCAATACCTTCACTAGTGTGCTCTATTTAAACAGTCTGCTTGAAACTTTGCTCAAAATCATTGCTGTAAAAACATACAGTGATGATTCTGTTATTCTGAGACTAAAAAACCACCAAAATGGTGTCCAGCAAAACTAAAAGATATCACCAGTTCAAGTAACAGGGACGCCTGAATACTCTCCCTGCACTGTAAGGTTAACGGTGACAACACTTCAAGAATCACCCTTAAGTAACACAGAAGATGATTCTGTTTTTCTCCCCCTCAGAAGAATTAAGCAAATCTTATAAAGCAAAATATATTTTTATATGACCACAGAAGCTGTCATGTACGAACACTTCAACTCTGACAACAGCAGCCAGCAGTACATCCACATCAAATATTCTGTACCACCAAAAACGTGCACTAGGGAAATCGTTGTGTATTTTGGGGGTACTGAATGCTTCATTAAAAATATTTATTAGTACCTCATTCTCTGCTCTCAGGTTTGCAAATTCACTTTTCTCCAGGATGACCATATCTTTTCGAATGGAGTCCAAATGCGCCATGATCTGCTGCAAAGTTATTTCCTTGGAAACAAAGAAACGTGCCAACGGTTAAGTTCCAAACTGTCTGACAAGCAAAGGAAGGGATTCTCAGGTCTCACGTTAGGAAATTAGCTGCAGCCAAGCATAAGCACGGGGGGACTCTCCAAAAGAAACAGCTTATAAACTACAGAGTTGAAACAAAAAACAATATTAAGGAAGGAACAGAAGTTCAGAATCCTGAAAGCAGTACTCCTTGAAGTGGCAGAAGAAAGCTTCCCTGCTGTTTAGCATGGAAGATGACATACCTGTGAGTCTGCTTTCAGCTAACAGGATTTCTCAGATCCTACACTGAAGTAAACTTAAAATATGCTCTGTCCACACTTCTGCTGAAGTCTGACTCTGTTCCACTCAACACAACAAAGTTTTCACCATTTCGGGAAGAACTTCAGGGGCGCTCACACCAACGAGCTCACGCCCTTCATCCCATCTAAAGATGTTCAGCTGGTCACTGAATGCACCGTGTTCCTACCTAACAGCATTCCATACAAATGAGAGTTGAGATACGGGCTTTTTCTTTTACATATAATCAGATGTCCAAACAGAAAGGCTTCCGCTCTGATGGAAAACACAGATACAAGTTCTTGCCTTCTTTTCGAGACTCACAGAAAAAAAATGTAAATTCCATTAAGCATAAAGGGCAGTAAAATAAAAACCCGTGCAAGTAGAACTCCACAGTTTAAATAAAACAGCAATCAACACTTCATTGCCTTAACTCAATGAAGAATAGCACATAATTTCAGCTTGCACAGCCTCTGTGACTAATCATTAAAACCAACACTGTGTACCACAGCTTTATTGTGCTGGCCAAGGTGCACAGCCTACAGGAAGCAGCTAAACCTCTTTTTATTTTGGCAATGTGTTAAAATGAAACTTGTCACCACCTCAGGAGAGAGGCCACGCTACTGAACTGAATCACTGCCTGCAGGTACAGTCACAGATGTGACTCTGAGTGAAGGAGACAACTGAACGCTCTGCTTGAGTGCAGGATCAGCCCAGAGCAGCCAGGTGTAAACAAGCAACCAAGCAAGCCACAGCCTGCACAGTGTCCCTGAGGGCAAGTGACATGCCACAGGTGATCTCTGGATGGCTAAAAATCTCTTCCTGCATCCACTCTGCCTCGTGGGAACGCTTCCTGGGCCTAAACTCCATTTAAGTCAGACCTGGGTAAGGAGAGTGAAGTCACTGGGGGCTGCAGTAACAGTTCAGCACTGCATGACCACACGGTGGTGCCTCAGCCCACATCCCAGACACCTTCTGCTGTCATAACAGATGTAACTTACAGACAGCTGTGACTTCGTAGACTGAAACGCAGGGCACAGCTCTAATAATAGCTACAGGTTATGAATAAAGAAGTAGGCCAAATACAGAGCATCCTCCTTGCATTTCTCTTCTCTCAACTGCTGTAAAGCACAGTTCCAAGTTCTGTTTCACGTCAGAGCTCTAACGAAGCAGTCTCTGTATTACGTCTATACCACGTGGCCACACTCAGAAAGCACTTCTGGCACTCTCAGTATCACCCTGAAACCCAGAGAAACCCATCTCAGAAAGGAACTGATGGCATGACAGAGAGCTACACTCATCTTTTAAATGCAAACACGTGCTACTGGGTATATAGACCATAAATAAACGTTACCTGCTGAGCCTGGGTAACCATGTCCTTATAGACTGCCTCCAAGCTGACATTTGACAGGGTTATTAACGCAGACACGATGGTCTCTGCTTGTTCTTTTGCAAAACCTGAAAAGCAGGTGGAGGATGACACGCTGAGATCACGAGCAGGGTGAGGGGAAGAGCAAGAACTGCATAACAAATTGGACACTCGCGTGCTGCATGCTACAGCACAACAGAACTGGAAGACAAGTCTACACATAATGAAAGTTTTCTATGGAGGTGTAAGGACATGCAAAACGGATTTAAAAACTGGTGCGTCCATTGCCTGCAGAATGATTTCAGACTGCACGATTTCTGCTTGCTGAAGAGAAAAATGACACTTTGTTGGTACCTTGCTGCAATTTCAGGGCATTTAAAGAGAAAGTCAAATCTGGCCAAATCTGACTCCGTGCTGAGGGTTTCCTTCCAGCAATCTCACTGATGCCTTATATTTCAACTGCCCCATTTCATAAACAGGGATCAATTAACTTTTCATCGAGCAATCCTTTCAAATTCAACTATTTAGAGACACAACACCAATCCCTTCTGATTTATTGGAACTATCAAGCCTTGCAACACTGCACTGCTAAAAAAGCTATGCAAAATTTATGAGTTTCCTTCCACTGAGGCACAACTGCATTGCTTCAGCTCCCCTGCATTTTCAGGATAACTTTGGCTTTTACTATCTCATTTTGTTTTCACTGTTAGGAACTGCCCTTCTCGCACAGAAGTTTAGAAAACATGAAGAAATTCACACACCTAAGAAACCTGAGACTGAAAACTGCCCGCAGCAAGTCTGACAGACATTAAAAGCATCTCTCAGTTTCGTGGCATCCACAGTTTTTTCCTTCAGAGCCCCATCACTGCGATACCACAGCGTCTGTAGCAGTTACAGAACAAACAAACTGAGTAACACAGTGCACCAGCATCAGACTCCATCTTGAGGTCTAAAGGACCACCAAGGAGAAATAGCTGACTGAGTACTTGGGGTAAGAAACATCTCACGTGCTGTCTTGGCTGCCTGAGGAGAGCAAAGTGGCAAATACAACATCAGTTTTCAGAAATACACATGGGGAACCACGTGCTGACAAGTCTGACCTGCATTAAAAAACAAAGAAACCCAAAAAGCTCCTTGCTGGTGGACTACTGGGAGTCTTCTAAGTACTTAACTGTGGCAGCACCAAAGCAACGGAGCTGAGGCCAGCTTCTACATACACAAATATTGTTCTACGCTGTTAGTGAAGCTCCATCAGAAAGGATGGACTTGGTGCTAAGCAGCCAACCCACAGCACTTCAGGGACTGCATTAACACAGAAAGGATTTTAAACACATTATGTTCTCTGAGGGGAAGGTGCTATGTAAGTGTAACCTACAGCTACAAATGAGGCAAATCTAACAGTGTACAGTTACAGAGCACGTGCTTCTCTCTGCTAGAGGCTTCCAAAACACGCAGCTCCAAGCGATAGCACTTAAAGCTTTCCTTCACAGTCTCCACTTACCGTGGGTTTCCAGATCCCGCACTAAGGCATGAGTGTCAAAAGTGACCTTCCTCTGCTCCAGGGGAGTGATTTCAACTCTTCTGACATCATACGAAGCCCTAGGGAGCGTGGCAGCGAGACCTGGAGGCAACAACACGCGCTTTAAGCTTAACATATACGGCTCAGCACTTCCCCTTCCTCCATCACAGCAAAACTGCGGGGAAACGGCAACAGCAAGCCATCGCTGACGGTCAGCTCGCCTTCACCTGGCTCCTCACACAATCCCTCAGCCGTACTCTCGTTGCACAGCCTTCTACACGCTACTAAGGAGAGAGTGCCACGCGTGAGGCCAAACCTGCAGGGCTTTTCTCGCGTGGCACGCACAAAGCCCCACACCCGCGCTGTCACCTAACAGCCGGCCCTCCTAAAGCCGCGCTTGCTTGGAGCTCCCTCACCGCCGGCTCTTCTTAACCCTCGTCCCCCTACCTGATCGAGGCCTTCACGTGGAAACTCACCTCTCCGAGCAGCCGTGGGCAGCGGGGCCCGAGGTGCCCGCGGGACCCACGCGGGGAACGGCCGCGGCCACGGGCGCACGGCACCACGCATCTTCGCCGCGCCACTTCCGGTCAGACCCAGCACGCCGCACACACTGCGCATGCGCCCTCTTCCGGCCGAGCCCGCGGAGGACGCCGGGAAGCGTAGTTCTTAACGGAAGCGAGGGAGCGGCTTGTGGGCATGCGCACTCGGTGTCTTGTCGCCGGCGCCATATTGGCGAGGTTGTGAGGTGTGACCTTAGATTCATTAGGTTGGAAAGGACCTACGAGATCATCTAGTCCAGCCATCCTCACACCAGCATCCCTACCCACCGAGCTACTAAATCAAATCCCTCAGCACCTCATCTAAACGCTTCTTGAACAGCGCTAGGGACGGTGCCTCAACCACCTCCCTAGGCAGGCCATTCCAGTGCCCAAAACTGAACACAGCACTCGAGGTGCGGCCTCACCAGAGCTGAGTACAGGGGGATGATCACCTCCCTGTTCCTGCTGGCCACACTATTCCTAATACAGGCCAGGATGCCATTGGCCTTCTTGGCCACCTGGGCACACTGCCGGCTCATGTTGAGCTGAGCATCAACCAACACCCCCAGGTCCTTTTCCTCTATACACTCCTCAAGCCATTCTGCCCCAAGCCTATAGCACTGCATGGGGTTATTGTGGCCAAAGTGCAGGACCCGGCACTTGGCCTTATTGACCTCATCCCATTGACCTCAGCCCAACTGTCTAGCCTATCCAGATCCCGCTGAAGGGCCTCCCTACCCTCAGGCAGATCGACACATCCTCCCAACTTGGTGTCATCCGCAAACTTACTGAGGGTACACTCAATCTCCTCATCCAGGTCATCAGTAAAGATATTAAACAAGACGGGCCCTAATACCGACCCTTGGGGCTGCGCGGCTTGGTGTCATCACCATACTGCCTGCCTTCAGCCCACGAGTGCTTGTGGGTAGGCAGAACCCAGAGGAAAGGCAGGCTGTGTGCAGCACGGAGCAGTTCAGATCTGTGTGCGTCCAGGCATGGAGCATTTGCACAGATGAGCTCTGCAGGCTGCTTTTCCATCTACCGAAAATATGGGATGTAGTGACATGAAAGCTGAATGTTAACTGTACACACAATCACCAGACACACTTTGTGAGAAGAAAGCAGCCCAGAATGTCTCGAACATGTGGGCTTAAATGCTTGTGTACAGAGTTCGAGTTAAGACTTGTGATGGAGAGGTCTGTGCAGAAGCTGAGGGGCCATTATTTTCTCCCAGCTGTGGACTGCTTCTAGTTTCGCAGAAGCAGAATCACAGGGGTTGGAAGGGACCTGTGGACATAATATAGTCCAACCCTCAGCTTAGCCTGGTTTCCCCTGCTCTCTATCCTGCACTTACTGTAGCCTCATAGCACTGCCATAGCCAGCCTCTGTAAGCCAGGCTCTACATTCCTCCAAACATCCCCAACTTCACATGCAAAACAAGACTGCAGTTCTTCTGAAAGATGAAACTGTAACTCAGGACCCTCGTGCATTTGAACTCTGAAGCTTTCAAACTGCAGCCTGTTCTCATGTTATTCCCTATTGGAGCAAAACCCAGATTTCACAGCCTCAGAATGTATTTGCAAAATGGAATTCTTCTCTTTCAGCTTGTACCACATGCAATAAAATGCTTTAGATGCTCTCAGGCATCTGTTGTAGTGTAGAAGCCCAAGGATGCTGAAGGCACATCTTAAAATAAATATGCTGACCAAAAAAGAAGATTGCTTATGGTACTTTTAATAAAAGCTTCTGTCTGAAATAGTAAACTTTGAGAACCACTATATAAGTTGGATAAAAAAAGATGTATTTTAGAGTAGCCATCAGCAAGTGCGGGATATCTGAACTCTCCTTCTGTGCTTTTCCAGAGGCCTGATGCTCTCATAGATGTTACAGTGCAGTGCACATATGCGTTTGGGCTGTCAGGGCAGAAAAATCTCCCTGATGGTGATAAAAAGCATTTTAAATAAATGACCCCTTGCTTTCCAGTCACTCAAAGGTTCCCTTTGCTGTTAGTTGGCTTCATGAGCTGTTCGTCTCTGTTCAGTGACAGGGGTCATTTCGGTGGACTGTTATGGGGCAGTTTGATCCTGCTCTGTTTCCTTCTTTTGGAAGAGCCACGTGGGGCAATCTTAATGTATCCAGAGCCATTTCCACTTTCGATGTGTGACTTTCATTTGGAGGACTTTGAGGATGAGAATGAGGATAGAAGTAAGATGTCTGTGGGATGGCTGGAGTAGGAAGCACTGCCATCAGCAGCACCTGTTTATAATAAAGGTAATAAAGAAGGCATGCAGCCAAGGAAATGGTGAGAGGAGGAAAGCAAGCACGTGCTACCTGTGCTGAGGTTTAACTCTGCCATGGTAACAGATGCAGGATTCAGCAGAAGTGCTCCAACAAGCCTAGACACCGAGTTTCCAAGTCAACAGCTCTCCGTGCTGCCAAGATACAGGCGTTAGAAAGAAAAACAATAGCAACAAAAAGCTGTCACTAAAGGAGAGGAGCCCTGAATCAGCGATCTCTTCGTGGGGACATCATTGCTCAAGCACTACCAATGTCACATGAAGGCTCAGGCTGGTGGCCACTCAGCAAACAGCAAACGGTGCTTTCCATCCGCAGAGAGATCCCTCTCAGGACGGAAAGGCTGAGTGCGTTTCTGCTGAGTCCACCTTTCTACTTCAGGCAGACCGTGAACCTGCACATTGTGCGTTTGGAAGCTGTAATTTCTGACAGCAGGTAGTGAGAACTGAACTGAGTTCTGTTTAGCAAGGCGCAGCTGCTCTGGAGATAAGCGAAGCTGTCGCAGCTTGCCATAGGAGGGCAGCAGCCTACAAGCAGACAGGGGCTGTGCGTTCAGCCCAATCCACCTCACGTGGGGAAAGGAGAGTATCGCTGGGAGCTGTGCTCGTAGAACTGGCTCTGATGTCTCCCCTGGCTGTGCTACTGGAACAAAACCAGTGTGCAAGACAGAGCTTGGGAGGCAAAGGTAAGTGGGACAAGCAGACAGCTGGTGTCTGGAAGACACTTGCTGTTGTCCTCTAATCGCATCAGCGCTGGTTGGTATTGTGTATATTTAGGAACATGAGATTTTCACTGCATCAGTCTGTTTTCCCATTACAACTCAGGACATCTTGCTCTGCCTCTCTTGTGTTGCACAGGCAGCTGCACCACTGCTGGCTGCTAAGTGGGCTGCTGTGCTTCAGCGTTTTGCTATCAAACATCTGACAGAATTTCATTCTCATCTGCCCAAGGTACTTTGCAGACAGGTTGTTTCAACCTAGCAGCTCTCCAGGGCAGCTTAAGCTCTGCTGAAAACCCACAGGGAAGGGCTTGTGCATTCCTTTCAGTTTTGAACTCAGTGGAGCTTATGAACCAAATTATAATTCAGAAATAACACTGAGATTAAGAGCTGAGTGCCAGTGCAGAATTGTCATCAACAACAAAATGGAGTCTATATTCCTCATATAAAGGAGCTCACAGAGCCATGCTTTATGGGAAACTTTCTTCCTTCTTGAGTATTGATCGGTCATTTTTACAGCTAGATAAGCGAATTTCCAGCAAATGAGATTACTCTGGAATAAATGCACAAGCAGGGGCAAAAGGAGCTTGTGGTAGGATAGATCACTCTTTGTGATTAATTTAGTTACGTGAGTCTTAGATCAGTCTAACCAAATTTTGTTTATGTAGATGGAGTGTGGGCAGTGGACAGGCAGCCTGTGATGCTCAGGTTGGTATTAGTGACTCTCTGTTGACTTCCTTCTTTGTCAGTGTCCAGATGCACCTCTGGGAGACTGGGTGGAAAAGAGAGGAGCAGTGCTGTGCAACAACTGGGTGTGGGGGGTGAAAAATATGGAGAGAAACAGCCCTGCAGCCCCCAAGGTCAGTGCAGAAGGAGGGCAGGAGGTGCACCAGGTACAGTGCAGAGGTTCCTCGCCAACCTGGAGAGGCCCATGGTGGAGCAGGCTGTCCCCCTGCAGCACTTGGGAACCACGCAGAGCAGTGCCTGAAGGGTGAGCCCTGAGTTGGAGGTGTTTGGAGAGCCTTTGGGAAGCCCACGTAGGATCAGATGGCATCCCGAGGGAGAGACCTGCGTGGTGCAGGGGCAGAGTGACCAGGAAGGAGTGGCAGAGGTGAAATGTTCTGGACTGCCCACAGCCCCCATTTCCCATGCATCACCCTAGGTCAGTGGAGTTGCTGCAGCCAATTTAACCATCCTGACTTGTATCAACAGGAGCTGTTGTTCTCCTTGGCATTCTTGTAGTACTCAGAGTCCAAATCCTGTGTGAACATCTCTCTGTTGTGAAAAGTCAGTATGTAGATTCTGCTTATGGAGGAAGGCAGTACCATTCTAGTACAGAAAGTAGGGAAGAAAACTTCAGTGTTGGGTTCACAAAATCTTGGAGTGGTGGAGGCTGGAAAAGACCCCTGTGTCTGGTCCAAGCCCTGCTCCAGCAGGGACACCCAGACCACAGTGGCACCACATTCAAACCTCCAAGGAGGAAACTGCACAACTTCTCTCTGCAGCCTGTTCCAGTGCATAGCAAATAAGTGTTTTCTGATGTTCAGGCAGAACCTCCTGCGTTCGTTTCTTCTTGTCCTGGCACTGGGCACCACTGAAGGAAGCCTTGCTCCCTCCTCTTTGCACCCTCCCTTTGAACTGCTGAAGCCATTAGGACAGTTGTTGCATGGTCAGTGGCTCAGCCTGGCTAGTGTATCATTACCAGGATGCTGTCATAATTAAGTTGTTGTATTATGTAGTGCACCAGGCAGCACTGGTTTATTTCCAGTGAACTACAGACCACCTCTGCCATAATTTATTCCCTCAAGCACGAGATGCACGAGTATCAGTCTACTTACCTGGGCAGTGTACCATATCTTCCTTGAGGGGGTAACTGGCTTTCACAGTCAACAGGAGTACATCCAAAGGCTGTGGGTTCCCCTTCCCTTTTTTGTCAGTCTCAGTGTCCCTACTTAGGGATCCTAGCTCCCAGACTTCCCTGCTTTCTCACTCTTGACAGTTGACTGCAGTATCCCAACACTGAAGCATCCAGGCAGCAATTCACGCACCTGGATTGTGGCTGAAATCTTTCTGCACAGCTTGCAGCTCCTTTAGGTTTAGGACCTGAGTGTTTTTTTCCCTTCTGAGTGACTTCTGTCCCTTCTTCCTCCTGCTTCTATTGGTGCTGAACAGAGAGGCTCGGTAGGCACAGACCAAGCCCCAGAACATTGGTAGTGGTTGCTGGGTCTCACTGGGTTAGGTCTTTCTTTAGGGGAAAAAGGACACTGATAACGCACCAGCATTTTAGTTGTTGGTGAGCAGTGCTGTACAGTGTCAAGGACTCTTCAAATTTGCAGCTTTTCTTACTGTCCTGCCAGCAAGGGAGCTGGGAACATGAGGAGCTGGAAGGAACAGAGGTAGGACAGTTGGCCTGAACTGGTCAAAAGGGTATTTCATACCATGTGTATAAACTGTAGAGCTGAGGGGGAGCTGGTGGGCAGCTGCTGCTTGAGGACTGGTTGGGCATTGGTCTACAGGTGAAGAGCAGTTGCATTCTACATCACTTGTTTGTAAATATATAATTGTCATTACTATTACTTTATTCCTTTTCTGTCTCATTCTCTCCATAAGGTATCTCATGCAGCACAGGAAAACCACCAATGCCAGGGCCGTAGTGCATGGCCATTGCGTTTATCAGCAGGTCCCTGGGCACAGCAAAATAAGGTGTTAAGCAGCACAGCAAATAGTGAAAGCTCAAAGCAGACACTCACAAGCCCTGGATTTTAATTCAGAGAAAAGCAAGCAAGTTTCAGCAAGTTTCCAGCACAGGAGCCTGCTGGTTGACAGCTGGAGCACCTATAGCATGCTTAAATTTAAACTGTTGTCTCAAGCCCCATGTGGGGTGTGGAAAAGGGCTGATGTGAGCTCACCCTGGCTAGCAGCTGGGCTCCCACTTAGCTGCTTGCTCACTCTGCTTGCCATGGGGGGAGAGAAAACACAAGGAAGGTGAGACTCGTGGATCAAGATAACAATGGCTTAATAGGGAAATGAAAAGCTACAAGCAGAGACAAAGTTTATTCATTACTTCACATTGGTTGGAAGGTGTTTATCCACTTCCTGGAAAGCAGGGCCTCAGCATGCGTAATTGTTGCTTAGGGAGACAGATGTCATAGTTATGAACATCCCTTCTTCTTTTTCCTCCTGCACTGTATGGTATGGTATATCCCTCCACACTGCTAGGGTGTCTGTGTCCCCTTCCAGCCCCTTGCCCACCACCCGCAGCCAACTCACTGCGTGAGGTGAGCAGAACAGGAGAGAGAGAAACCTTGGTGCTACTCAATCTCAGCTCAGCAACAGCCAAGACACTGATGTGTTACCAGCACTGTTCAGCCACGAATCTAAAGCACAGCACCATATGGGCTCCTGTGGAGAAAGTTAACTTCTTCCCAGCCAGACCTAGTACACCTGCCTACCAAGATCCTGAAGAACCCAGATGGTCTGAAGGAGCTGGCAGAAATTCATAAACGTGCTCAGAGAAGTTGTTGTGTTCTTATTTACAAGCCATTATGGAGATGGATGTCAGCTCCCATTATTTCCCAAGGAGATGTATTGGCTCCTGAAGTTGCTAGAAATTCTAATGGAGTTTGGAATACTTTGCCTTGCCTTTCACAATGCACTTGTACTGTTTTGAGGCCACACAGAGATTGCTACGTTTCCATGCAGGCACAAACAGCACCCACTTAGCCGCAGTGCTCTGTGTGATGGGAGCAGCTTGCAGACTGTTGTTTTCACAGATCTTATTGCTTGAATAGATTATGGTGAAACTAAGAGCTTTTCACAAAGTGGTCAACTATTTATGAGACTGGAAACATGGCAAATATATTTCCTTGCTAGTTAATGTGAATCCAGCTGGGATCTTAAAAAATTTAACAGACGAGCTTCCAAAACGTACTCTTCTTGCATCAAGACAAGTGGAGACGTGGAGATATCTCCATTTAGAGCTCCCTCAGCGTGCAGGGAGGGTACACTCATCCTGAGCTGGAAAGGCTGTGTCAAGGGGGACGTGTCACTGCAGCAGCTCCTCATTTCTAGTTGCTCATTTCATCTGTCTGCCCGGCAGCCCATCGTGCTGTTAACTACATTTGCCTTTAAGGACATTTATCTTCTGAGCAGTGCCGTAATGGTGCCACCACCGACTGCAGAATAGCACAGACCTTCAGACGTGACTGCAGCGAGTCATCTGTGCAGTTGCATAACGGAGTTAAATGAGGCCGTTCTTCTCCCTTGTTCCAGGTACAGCAGAGCTTTGTCATCTTACACAAATGTTAATTATATATGAAGTACCTAAAACACCAAAATGAGAGATCCCACACCAGACATTCAGTCCCCAGGAGCCAGTCTTAGTAGCTAACCGAATTACAGGCTTACAGACTTGGTGTTGCAAACACTCATGCATTTAGGTAAGTTTGGTTCCCAGTTGCGTGCCTATAAATCAAGTGTGGATTCACTGCAGAACTGTTAGACTCATATGCTGGCAATCTAAGATGTGTTTTGTGGTAGTTGAGATTCGTTGTTGATGCTCATGAAACAAAACCTTTGCAGATATCTTTTAAGCTCTCATCATTTGGTCCCTCCTTTGTTACGATTCACGAATAGTCTTCGTTAGAGGCCAAGAGCACACAAGCAGTGCTAGCAAAAAGTTTCTGCATGGGTGACCTCCAGGTTGGCTTGTGATTGTAAATGGGAATGAATGAGCAAATAGTTCAGACGTAATTTTGTTATCCTCCTAAAGAAGCTCTGATGCTACGCTGATTCCCCAACTAACAATCCCATTTGACATTGCAGTGTTCTTTTCCAATAGCATTACAGATTTTAGGTTACCCAGATGCAGAAAATGTAAGCCACTGCCTGACCAGGCTGTTCTGCTTGGAAGGGCCAGTAGGGTTGTTCCAACATTCTATAAGATTTATGGGAACTAATGATAATAACCAAGTTGTATTTATTTCAGCTTCCCTCTCCAGGACAAATTAGAGTGTAGTTCTGCACATTTGAATGTACAGTGATTTACCCTTTCCAGTTCTTGGAATGGAGTTATGTGTTTGCCATATCAAAGTGAGAAAGTACGATTCTGAGAGTAGTGAAGAAGAGCTTGAGGATACACATGACACTGGAACTGTGTGAAGCAGTTACTTTGGAAGAGGTACATTAATTCTGCATCAACACCATGTGAGCATGCACAGGGACATGAGAATTCATAGAATCATTCTGGGAGGGACTTTTAAGACAGTCTAGTCCAACTGTCAACTTATCACCAGCAATCCCACTAAATCATGTCCCTGGGTCTCCACATTTCTTGTACACCTCCAGGGATGGTGACTGCACCCCCTCCCTGGACAGCCTGTGCCAATGCTTGACCACTCTTTCTGAGAAGAAATTTATCCCAATGTCCGACCTGAAAGGATCCTTCTGTCATGCAGAAGCAGGTTTCCCAGCTGCCAGCACAAGGTTGGAGCTGAGTCAGAGTTTCAGACTCCCTTAAGATGCCTGTATTCCCTTCCTGAAAAAATGAAATGCTTCTCAGTGCCTACAGGACACTGAGCACACAAAACTGAGCTCTCTCCTGCCAGAACAGACAATTCTAATTAAAACTTACATAAACCTTCCAGATCTGATGCAGCAGGAGAATTAATTCTGAACTAACTCTGGTAGCTCATCATTTCCAACCTAAGTCTGTTAGAGAAGTGGTGCTAGAGATCAAAAGAGCAAGAAGATCAAATGAGGGGGATGCCGAGGGAAAGCTGGCCTGGGGAGGGCTTGAGGTGAAGTTCAGACTGCTTTACATGAAAATTAGAACCTCATGACAGAGCACGGCTCTGTCCAACAGATGAGGCCTTTTTATCAGGAGCAGAATGTGAACGCTGCCTACTGGTGCCATGTACAGAGAGAGCAACTGAGGAAACCACATTGAGATGCTGCTCAGAGCTCTGTGCTTGTTCAGTGGCAAAGGCAGGAGTAGCGCAGAGCCCTCTGGCTCTGATCCCAGGCTGTAGGCACTTCCTGGTGTAAAATCTGTTTCCTTTCTACAGTTGTGTCATTTGGGTTGAAATGTTCCAAATTTGGAGTATGGAAAAGGCTGAATTAGGAAAAAAAAAAAATAGATCAGGAAGGTTGGTTCAGGGCTCCCTGAGCAGGCAGCTCTGGTACTGCCACATCTTGAAGCAACATGAGGATTTTAGCAGGGTGTAATGCTGGGTTAGAGCCTTTGCTGTCTCCATTATCTCAGCGTTGGGTAAGCTTGGTATTGCAGTTCTAATGGTGTGTGTATGAAACATGCGTGGAGTCTCTGTATACACACAGTATATATATTCAAGCTTTACTGCTGAGAAGCACCCGACCTCTGTTTCAATAGCAGGTGGAAACAAATTATACAGAGCACTGAAATAAAGCTGAAGGAGGGATTGTTTTGTTGGGAGATATTACTTCTGTTCTCATTCCAATTTTCTTTTCCTCCTTGGCTTTAATCTAAACTATTGACCCGGGAGCATACCTCAGAGCCCATGGGGAATTTCTGAACTATCCAGGAGGAGTGCAAAGAAGCAGTTCTTGCTTTATTTTGTGCACTGGGTCTGTTTGCTCCTCTGTGCTCAGGAAAATTGCATACACAGTGTTATTTAATGAACACCAATTAACTGGCATAGGTAAACGAGCATCAGTGTGACATCCCCTCCGTGCACGAGAAGAACTGTTGCTGGAGAAAAGCCCACCTAGAAACTGGGAGCTGTAACGAAGTGATGTGTGTTTCCACATTTCAGAGTAACTCTCCATTTCACTGCTGATGTGTGGACACGGCTACTGGCAACAAGTTACTCTCAATATGATTATATATTAAGGAGTAATAAGATTAAATTAGAGGATGCCAAATGAAACTTCAATAAGAAAGAAATTTCTTGATGCAGAGACTCAGCTAACATGACAAATAGATCTCATAACCTGACACTGAATCACTTAGGAAATGTACTGTGCAGGAATTTGATACAGGAGAGGATTAAATAATCAGATGCCTCGTATCTGTCTGGGAGTTTAAATGATTCCTCTTTTTGCAGACTGGTGTGGTTTAGGATGGAGAAAACAGCTAAGGAGAACAAACACTGTTGCAGGTTGACTCTTATAAATCACCCTGCTGGAGAGGAGGTGGGCTTCTGTCACTGAACAAAGTGATTTGAAGAGAGACTGGAGCCAAGCGTAGCCTGAATGCTGATGTGAGTGACTCAGATTTACAGGGGGGAGAGGAAAAGGGCCTGGATTTCCAAGAATTTCTGCCTGCCATTCTATAAATCTGTTTTCAACTGAGGCCAATCTTTGTAATTTCAAACGCCTTTGAAATACATGCAGTTATTTACACATTGCCTCCTTGAAAAGGAGGGAAAAGAGATGTGTGTGTGGATGATTCAGCTGAAAAACCCTTTTAAACGACCATTCTCATGTTACTGATAGAGGTAGCATTTTGTTGCTACTCGTTTGCATAACAGAAGTTCCAACTAAAATTATCTAGACAAGACACTCAGGAAAAGGTTAATGTGCCTCCAGAAATGTAAGGCCTAAATCAGACTTGTATGGGATATTTCCCTCCTGTCTGCCAGCTTTCTCCCTGGAGGAATTTAAGATGAGGTTTATAGGCAGATAGAAAAGTTGAATAATTTCTTTTGTCCTCAGAAACACCTGGAGTGTGAGAGAACACGCTGCTGTGTCCTCCTCTCCTGAGCACTGTGCTGCCTGCTTTGTACACCGACCTGTGGGCAGCTGTGGTCTCATCATGCCTAGGGCACTGATGGGCATCCACACGATGAGAGAGGATGTGAATGGGCTCTCATCAGCGTGTAGAAACAGGCTAAACACTTTTTTTTTCTGCAATGTGCTAGAAAATGATACTTGTTGAGTGTATTTCTTATTGGATGAATTTGGATTCCGGGAGAGCATGCACTCAAGGCTATCAGTTATGCACAGCCAGGATGGTTAAATGGCCTGCTCTAAAATCCCATAAAATGTGGCTTGGTATCTTAACCAAAGATCAGTTTTCCCCTTTGCATCCATGGGCTAAGAATTATATTATTCAATGGTAGATATATGAGGGCTGCTCTGAAAGAAGTGCCTCCTGTTTTATGTTGGCCCATGACGTCAGAGGAGGATGGTGGTGGTATGGCAGCAGAGCAACCTATGTAAATCTGTCAGCTCTATACTCAAAGCTTCCTGCCGTCGCTAAGCCATGCCAAGGGCTTCAAGCTGGTAAAAACTGTGGGAGGTTCTGCTTATGTGCAGCTTCCTTCTCTTTTTTCCATTTTCTCCCTTTCTGGGAGAATAAGAAGGGCCTCCCATTTTATACAGATCTTATCACCTGCCTCCTTCAGCAAGCCTTAAGCACGCTCAGGCACTAGGAGGGGTTGTGGATATTGGTGTTTCTATGAATAATACACTTGTAGGGCTGGATGTGACAACTGCTGCCCAGCCCTCAGCCACATGGGCAGACCACTTGTAAATCTGATCATCTGCAGCAAGCAGGGAACATTAGGAGGCAGGGAACAACTCAAAAGGGTGTGATGTGTTGCCCAGCACTGTTCAGAACCAGACATTTCCTATCAGAAAATACTGCAGTGTTTCCTAACCTGGGAGATCTTGAGAAACAGAGCTCTGAGACAGGTACAGCAGCAGAGCCACTGTCCAAGATTCTGCTTGACAAATATAAATTGAAATGTCATTTCAGTTTCCATCATTCAGAGCCCAAATATGTTCGATCTATCTTTGCAGGTGTGAGGGCCGGGTAGGTCACTAGCTCAAATCAGAGTAGTTCTGTAGGCAGACTTTTAAGTATTTCATCATGAGATAACTTCCTAAATCACCAATAGCAGCAGCGTTTCAGCTGCTTCTTTATGCCACCAAGCAAATCTGGAAGAGTAGCATGGAAAGGCAGCAGTGCAAGAGAAAATCAATTTTCATTTAACTTTGGTAGGAATTAACTGAAGTGTGAAAATTTTGTGGTCAGTTCTTGCTATAGAAGGAAACTATTCCTGCTGTCCTGAGGGACAGAACTGTGTGAACTGCTTCTATTTTTTTTTTGTATCCGTGACCTTAATTGGAAACACTGAAATTAATTTACTTGGATTTGATTGAAAGTAACGAAAGAGAAAAAAAAAAAAGCCAACAGCAAAATGAAACAGACACATTAAAACAAATCTTCCATCCCACAAGTGGAGAAGGATAACGTGCATGAAAGTAAAAGCTCCAGCAGAATGGAGATAGAGACCTCTGAATGATGAGTGTGCGCTGGCAGCAGAGCAAGGGGATTTCCTTGTGGTGTTGTCATCCAAGCAGTGGCACTTGGCAGAGGTAGGCAGGACAGAAGTGCAAGTCTGTGCCAGGGCTGCCAGGTTTTGCTGTCACACATTTAAAGCATGCCGATGTGTGTTTATAAATTAGTGAAAGTTTCTAAGTAGTTGTGTCTTCACCTGTATTGGGTGAGACTGTCCAAAGCTGCTTTTCTGTTGAATTTCTGTTTTCCTGTTCCTGTGAACACTACAGCACAAGAGCATTCCCTTGCTGTCAGTTATCTTAAACCGTCTGGGCTGTCTGTGAACAAGAGATCCAACTAGAGACTTGCTGATATTCCTTCCAGCCTCCTGTGATAACTCATGTACCCTAGGTATAGACAGGGAATACTGGGGCTGGTGTATTTGATCACATTGCTACAGGATCACAGGGTGATGGGAGCTGGAAGGAACACCAGTAGGTCTCCAGTTGAAGCTCCTGCTTGCAGCGTGGTCAGCTGTGAGGTGAGGCCAGGTTGCTCAGGCAGTTATCCAGTTGGATCTTGAAAACTGGACGGTAGAGACTGTGCAGTCCCACTGCACAACTTGCATCCAGTCTGAATTTCTCTTCCTTCAATTTATGTTGATTATCTGCCATCCTCTTGCCATGTGCAGCTGTGAAGGGTTTGATTCTTACCTACTTCATAACCAATGCTTCATTCAGCATTGAGGGCTGCCTAGAAACCTTCTCCTTTCCAGACTGAACAACCTCAGCTTCCCCATCTTTTCCTTACAGGACAGGTGCTCCAACCCCAATCATCTCCCCTCAACTTGCTCCAGTTTATCAATGTCTTCCCTGTTTTTTCTTGTACCATCCCAAAACTGGATGCAATACCTAGACATCATCCAAAGGCTGATGGTATTTTTCCTTTGTAGCCTATCTATACATCCATCTCTAGTATGTGTTCCTTCTAAAGTGAAGCTCAGTCATGAGTTCCTGATTTGTCTGACAGGTCTTGAAATATGTCTGCTTATTTTTCTGACTTTGGATGGACATTTATTCTGCCTGGAGGAGGTTATCCCTAACAACTTGTCAGCATACTTGAGCATCTTTGCCCTTCACTGAAGGCCCTATTCCAGAAGGACACAGTCACTGTTGTAAAAAAGCATGTAAAATGCTTCCAAAACTTCTTTTAATGAATAATTAGAGATGCCAGTGTATTACTCTAAAGTTAATGGAGTTTCCTTTATCACATTTGCAGGCCGCGTGTAATCACTTTTGATTTGCTCTCAGAAATAAGAAGTTCTAGACTGTGCAGTTCAGAGTGGTTTCTGTTGATCTTGTTGAAAGAAGACATGTTTCTGTCTCCTGCCCATCCAAAAGGAGGTGGATTGGCTAATTTGAAGTGAGGCATAACACCCCAAAAGCAAAGAGCTGGTCCTGTACTGGAGTTGCTCTGTCATGGTTATCAGAAAAGAGATCTCCATTGACAGAATTAAGATTGTGCAAACGTTTTTCACTTTCATTTCACTGACAGAAGGATCACTGTACCTATTCACCTTTACCAGCATGGGTAACTTGCACCTCATATTGTCCAGATGTTTAGAGTCTAAAGAACTCCCCAGGACAAGTACAGGATAGGAGCAGAGTGAAGACACAGTTAAGATACCCAGCACAGTGCTCACACCACTTTTCTTCAGCCTTGCCTCTTTAACTTACCACACAGGAAACAAAGAGGGTAACATTTTTTAGGGGCATTTTGTAATGGAAAGTGAAATGATGCCAGGATTATATAAAAATACCCAAATTAGGAAATCCTATTTTGAGGAAACGGGTCATCTAGATGTGATGGATGCTTGGGGCCAAAGTCAGTTTTCTCCCATCAGAATGTGGGCAGAGCTGTGCAGCACCCAGCAAGAATGAAACCAGTGCTCCTCACTCACTTGGTACAGGACTCCATTAAACTCGTGAACCAAGGAAAGGCAGTGAGTTGTGAGTTCCAAAGCCTAAAGTCGGACTGATTTGAGCAGCCTAACACGAGTCTGCCATTCCTTTTCCCTGAAGATATGCCAGGGCCTCCTAATCAGCTCTTTCCTGGGGTCTGTGTGCATCGGGTGTAGCTGCTCCGAGCTGGCACTGAAGTGGGTGTCGTGCATAATGAAGGAGCTCAGCAGCAGTTGAGCTCACACTTGATGAGATAAATTATGGCATAGCAGTGTTCAGCTTCTGAAATGGGAAAGAGTGGTACTGTGCAGCAGGGAACATGTGTTGAGTGTTTTTTCCGGAGTCATCACTTTGGGCCAAATGCACTTGTTAAAGAATCAGTAATGTCTGCTCATGAATTGTTCCAAAGCAGATCGTACTATTCATGGAAAGAGAAAATATCATGCTGCTTGAACAGAAGAACAATTCCTGTCTATCAGGTTAAATGCAATCACAAAAATTCTTGAACAGTGCAAGAAGGGACATGCGGGCTCGGGGACATGTGGGCCGAGGCGAGCTTTAGCAGAGTCTGTTGTGGCAGGACAAGGGGAAATGGTTTCCAGCTGAAAGAGGGGAGATTCAGACTGGCTACAAGGAAGAAGTTTTTTCTGGCCAGGGTGTTGAGGCACTGTCACAGGTTGCCCTGTGAGGTGGAGGTTACCCCATCCCTGGAGGCATTCAAGGTCAGGCTGGGGCTCTGAGTAACCTGATGGAGCTGTAGGTGTCCCTGTTCATTGCAGGGCAGTTGGACTCTGGACCCCCTTTGAGGGTGCTTTCCAACTCAAACGATTCTATAGATTTATTATATTTATTCTGTGAATACCTGGATATAAAGAACATTTGACTTTTCCTCCAGATAGATCTGGATGCAGCAAACCATACTTTTTGATGTGGCATAATCATTTTGCACTGTTCTGCTCAGAAGTCTTGAACTCACGAACCATCCTCACACCTCCTGGTACAACAGCTCAGCTTCTGCTTCAGGGTTGTCTTCCCTGTGTCCCACCACACCTCTCTGATTTAGGTTCTTTGGAACTATTGGATGGCACAATTCGTAGGAGACTTCAGATTTCGGTGGTTGAGCTGAGTGCACATCTGCTCTCTACGTATGAAGGATTATGAAAGTGACATTTATACAATTTTCATTATGTGCTCTTTGGATAAAGCTAAAGGTTGAGTATGCAAGCTGTGTCTCCCTTCTTTGAGCTTGCAGAGAAAGTGTGAAAGCATGCACCATACTTTTCTTATTTAATGTAAGGGGTAGCTTGTAGACATCACTGCTAGGTAATGTGGAGTAAAACAGTTCATGCCTCTGCACTGATTGCTTGGTCTTTCAAGTACCATCTCTAAGACCATTTGATATTCTCTTCTTTTCACCCTGCAGTTTTCAGCAGCCTTTGTAACCACTGACTTGAAGGTTTCTTCCCACTTCGGAGGGGAAAATGTAAAATAATATTCTGTTTTCCAGAATATATAAAATATATATAAAAGGTAGATATTTTTTCTCCTGCTATGAAGCTGAATGTCTTGTAACTGTGACTTATTTAAATCAGCCTCGGGAATGCTGATTAAATGCCAGTAAAAGAGAGAAAGATATATTTTCTGCAACCCCTACTTGCATATATTGCTAATGGAGTTTGTGTTGAGAATTTCAAGTAGCTGTGGTTCATCTAGCAGCAGCAACTTCCACAGGTGCTCAAACTGTCCCCTTGCAAATGTGTGTATTGCTCATAAGAATCAAGCATCTCTGCTGAAGACCCTTAAATTGATGTGCTGACATACACACAGAAAAAAGTTCAAATTTCAGTTGCTGCATGGATCGTAATTGAAATTCTCATTGCATAGATAAATTCAAGCAGAATGGCAAATACTGTATTTGTTGATTTGTAACCATTGTATTAATATTAAACTTGTGCCTTAACTCTGGGAAAAGCCCGTGGATGTGGAACTGACTTTTTTGGCTAAATGGTTGGTGTTCTAAAGATCAGTTTGAAACTGGGGGAGAGAAGGAAGACAGACTTCTGAATTTAGAACTGTGATTGGAAGCATAAGCGCATCCTCTGTGTTGTTGTGTGAGATTCTCCTTCACTTTCTTTTGTCTGGGGAGGGCTGATGGATACAGGGTATATTCAGCTCCCTACTGGAAGAGTATTCCAGGCAACAGGTTAAGAAGGGCTGAGATGGATTGTTATAATATCGCACTGGAGCAGGTTGCCCAGGGAGGTCGTGGATGCTCCATCCCTGGAGGCATTCAAGGCCAGGCTGGACTGCATTACCTCTCATGGCAGCCTGTCCCAGGGCTCAGTTCTCCTCATGGGAAGTTTCCTTTTCCTTTATCAATGTCATTCATTTATTGCTTTTTAGTAAAACTGGACATTATGTTCAAGATACGATCAACAGTGCTATCAACAAGTGATCACTTCCCTGGATCTTCTGACTCTGGTCCCATTTGTTTGGCCCAAGTGGCTAAAGCTGTTGATCTCTTCGTTACCACAGGGTATTTTTATTATCTCATATTTGTATATGTGGCTCTGTTTTTATTTTATTTTATTTTAGTTTTAGTTTTAGTTTCATTAAGTTCCTGTAGGGCTCTTCCTCCAGCCTATCTAGATCTTTCTGGATCGTAACTCTATCCTTGAGAGTTTGAAATGCTCCTCCTAGTGGGTGCAATCTATTGTGACAGAAGGTGATGACAGCCTGCCTACAACCAGCGTGAATGATATCCACTGCTCCCTCCGATCTGCAGAACCATGAGTCATTCTATCCTAGAAGGTTGTCAGGTTGGTCAGGTGTGATTTACCCATGGTCAGTCCATGGTGATTGTTCCTACTCATCTTTTTTTCCCTTCATTTGTCTGGATGTGGCTCCAGCAAATTTGCTCCATCAGGTTCCCAGGGATCAAAGAGAAGCTGACCTGGCCTGTTGATCCCCGAATCAGCCTTCTGGACTATTTTTTGAAGACAGCTGCAGAATTTGCCATTCCCCAGTCATCACTGCTTGTACTGGCCTCTTTTCAGAGTCTGACCTGTAGGCTTTCAACCTGACTGCTGTCCATCCTGTAAAGGAGCTCCTTGAGCTGCTTCTTCACACAGCAGGCAATCTCCATTCTCACTCCTCCTACACATCCTTTCTGTGGCAGCCTTCCAGGTGTGTGAGCATCTCACCAAGTCTCTGTTACACTTACAATGCTGTATCTGTAACCACATAGGAAGCTTTGTCTAGCTGTGTCTAACTTTCTGCTTTGTCTAGCAGAGCTGTGGTGGACTTTTTGTACACAGATGCCTTCATGATTTTTCCTTTTCTTAAAAAACTGTGACTGTTTTCCTCTGGTGGACTGATTCTGATCTATTCATGTTTCCTCATTACCTCACTAGTGTAGGATCCTGTTGAACTGAGAGTGTGCAACATGCCAGGAATTGAAGGGTAAGTTGCAGAGAAAGAATACAAGAAGTTAAATTAACGAACACAAAACCCCACCCTCGATTCTGAGAATAAAAATGGGTGTGAGGAGGTTTTAATTGACCCCCTCAGACAACAAACTTTGTAGCATGTGTGAAGGAAAAAGTTCTTTCTAAATGCTCGTTGTCACCAATTTTTCTTTGCTGACAGCAAAAACAAGCAAGAGAAGCTTATATATTTATGTTGGCCGTAGCCCAGGAGTTATTGGAAAGGCACACTGAGACATCTATGCATATAAATGACTTTTGGTGGAAGAGTTATTGCAAGTATGATTCTCCAGTAGTGATAAACAGATTAGTTTATCTCGTATATTATATAAGCAAGGCACTGAGTAAGAACAATCAGATTCACTAGGACAGCAGATTGAAATATTAGACGTATTTCTTCTTCCATAACGAACAAAGACTAGGCAATGTTACAAAGGTTCCAGTTTTCCTTTTTTTCCTGACCGTTTTTTAAGAAGTAAGTAGCTAATTGATAAGGAATAGGGTAATAATTTACTTTTAAAATTAGCTTTGCTCTCAGCAGTCCTATGAGAATGTAGAAAAAATGTGCATTTGCCCAGTAGAAGCTGGATAGAGATTTAGCACTGGCATCATTAACCAAGCACATTAATCAAGTTAAATCCTTCTGGTTACTGTACATACAGTCTCAAATGACAAACATCAGAAATCTCAGACTGGGCAATCACTTCTCTCTAAGCTTTTCAGATATTATTTTTATCATAAACAATGCATTTTGCCTCTGAATTTGTAATATGGATCCAGCAGTTACATGCTCTGTTGTTTAATGTGGCCTATTGTCTGAAGCTCACATTGCAGTAGCTGTTGGTGTGCTCACATTGATCCTTTGTTACAATTAGCACCAGTCACAAGTGCAGGCAATTGCAAGGCTGACAAGCACAGCTTAATCTGAAATACCTTTGTGATTTAGTATAGGGACATTTTAAACCTTCTCACATTAATGTTGGCAGTAATGCTGTTATTAACGCTAATGGTCCTATTACTCAATTAAGAAAAATATATGCTTTCTCATTATACACTTATGTCCAAGGTCTTACGTTTATTTATGTTCCGCCACAGTTTTGTGCAGATGATGTATATTCCCATAATCACAAGTGTAAAATGAACTAGAAATAATAAAAATACTTTGTCATCATTCATGTTTTCTCATATACTGAACACCACACCCGAGGATGCCCTGTTGGATTCTGCTCTGAGTCCTTTCCTTCAATCTTTTCCTGTGTTTGAAACCGAGGATGGAGACACCTCATGTTTTAGTGTGTGTGTAGGCTACCTCTGTTATGGGTTCTGGCTATTGGGGTCCTCAGCTGGTGCTGTGTCCCTACAGCTGTTGTTTCACAGAGTGAGGGAGTGCTCACTGCTTTTCTTCTTACAGAAGAGATGCAGGTCTGAGTTCAGGTCAACCAAATGGGCTCAAAAGCCCAACTCACAAGAGAGTGCTTTTCCCAGCCTCATCAGGGAGAACATGTTGGGGTCTCTCATCTCTTGGTTGAAGATGGCAACGCTCCAGGCAATACAAAAGACCTCAATGGCCTTAGGTTGTACTGCAGGAGCTTCGAGTTGGATACCACGAAAAAATTCTTCTCAGAAGGAGTAATGCATTGGTACAGGCTGCCCAGGGAGGTGTAGTTACTGTCCCTGGAGGGGTTCAAGAACCGTGGAGAAGGGACACTGGGGGACATGTGGGCATGGTGGGATGGGCTGATGGTTGGAATAGATGATCTTAGAGGTCTTCTGCAACCTTAATGATTCTATGATTCTGTACCGTGAGGCTTCTGTGTAAAATGCAATAGATTTGCTGATTCTGCACCCATTTTCTCCTTTGTTTTAAGCAGTGTTAATGTCTGTGCTTTATGAGCTGGCTGTCACGGTGTTAGGGCACGCTGCAAGAACACGTGTTGACCTAATTAGGGCTCTCAGGGCTCCCTGTGCTCCTCTGTCTCAATTTTTGGATCAGGCTTGTCTAGAATTAGGTGCCAGACTGCTCAGAGGGGTGAGTGTGGGGCAAACACAGAGCTCTGTGCACCTGGGGACCTTTGCAATCCGAGCAGGCCAGATGAGCTGCATCTCTCCAATAGAGTTATAACAAGAACCGCCCTGTGGGGAATAATGCAATGATTTGGTGAAAGACATCACTAATGCTCGTTGTTAGCTGTTTCTTGCTTTAGCTTTACAGTGGGGATAGTCATTCTACAATATTGCTCACTACTGGAACATTGACATTTTCATTTATGAAATTCGACTGGAGTATCTCTTTGTTCGGAAGCTATCTAAATGTCTCTTTTGAATGCTCAGGAACATAACTGCAAGGAGCAATCAGGGAACCGTAACAAGTTTATTGTCCAATAGCTGGTGGGAAAAGGCACGCCTGCATTGATCTGCCCTGAACATTTCCAGAGAAGTCAATGGCAATTCTGAGAGTGTAAAATGTCCTCGCTGTTGCTCTGCACTTCAGCTGCCTGTTGGAAGATGATGAGTTATGCCAAGACTCTTCCTTGGAATGGCACTGGTGACAAGAGCTCCCAGATCCAGTGCCCTGGGGACTGCTTGGTGGCACAGCATTCAGTGAAGGGATAAGAGGGTTGTTTTGACATGTGCTGTAGTCAGTCAGAAGTCGAGGATCTTGTCACTGTGGTCTTTAGAATCACTCATAATTTATGAGAGTCCAATACGATGAGCGGGGAAAGACACTCTGAAGCCATTCTTCTGACTAAAATATCTCCTTACAGCTATATGCAGCCAATAAATCATCACAGCGTTCACCAGCTATTTGTGTCCTGAAGAGGTCCACTAGATTTTTGGGAGCTAAACTGCCTTCTTCTCTTGGTGGATGTGGTGTCTCCTATGCACTCTCTTCTTCAGGTGAAGTCTGGAATGATTTCTAACACATGCATTGATCCAGAAACCCCAAGGACTACCTGACCATGGTCAAAAGTAAGCCAGAATCTGTGCCCACACGTCAGGAGTGCAGAGAATATTGTTGCACAGCCCAGAGCCTATGTGCTTTTTTCCAGCAGGATAACTGAAGGTAAGCTGAGGTGTCCCAGCTGTTGTGGAAGAACAGAGCCAGTGCAGCATGGCTAGTAGCCAGCTTGTGTGCACATCACAGAAGTTGTCGCACCTTGTGGAGGTGGAAGTTGAAATAACCCTCCTTTTGGATTAAGGGCACTTTCTCCAGCTTGCAGCATCACCAATGAAAGAATGATCTCTCTTAATGTCATGTTCTTGTAGAATCAAGCACTCCTTCCCACCCGCAAAGGTTAAAGGAGAATTGGTGTCTGCTGGGTGTAATATTAAAGGCAAGATACGAGGTCTTGCAGAATTGCAGCAGTAAGTGAATTTAGAAACAAAAGCCATAAGACTTTCCAACTTCACCTTCAAAAACTCTCTCCTTAAATTTGACCTGAAAACCTTTTTCAGGCATTCACTGGATGCTTTAACTAAAAAGTTAAATTATGATTTGAACAGCAGTTTCTTCAATAGTTAAACTTGTTCTTAGTCGAGCTGTTACTGACCCAACCCACACCCTTACTGACTCAACAGATCTCCTCATGCATGCTGATGTATTTTAAATTGATAAATCAAGTCCTAAATTTGAATTCTTTTAATTTCTGTGGAAAGCTCATATGCTACAGGAGAACGCACTGCAATCTGTTTTAGTTTTTGTATCACAAAATCGTTATTACTGGTGGGTGATTTGCAAGTCAATAAAACCCAGCCAACTTGACTTCCTGATCTTCTGCTGAACATGCTCTCAGTTGGGAATAACTCCCAATCAATTTAACTTGCAAATTGGTTAAATTTGATGTAGAAACATTGATCTCATACAGAAAGTCAGAGCTTTTATTTCATTTTATTTTATTTGTAAGAGAGGAATTAGGTGTGAAAGTCAATTATGTCCTTTCAAATGCACTCATTCTTGCATTTTAAATATGTAAGCAACTGTAACTTTATCCAGATGTTTCTTATCTAAACCTGTGATAAAGAAAAAGTGATTTCAGGAAATCTCGGTGTGTATTCTGTGTTCTGCCCTGGCCAGCGTGCGAAGCACAGCTGCTTATTTTCTGTGACTAAAGCATTTTGTGTAGAAGGAGCCGTATCTTTGCTGCAAGCACATTATCTAGAAATCTGGCTTCCAGGCTGCTGCTGGCAGCAAGCTTCTGCTTTATTCTGTAAGCTGGCAGCTTAAGAGGCTGAGCTCAGTGAAAAACAACAGTGCTTATCTGTGCTGTGGACTCCAGGGGACTCTCAGCATTAAGGCTTTCACTGCTGGCAGCACAGAAGGAGTTGCTCTAATGAGCTTTAAAATCACATTAGAATGCAATAAAAATCAAAGTTCTCTCAAAGCATTCTTAGCAAGATCCGTTCCCTGGACAGACCTATGGTTAAGAAACTCCAAAATAGTTTTCAGGTAATTATTTTTATCCTAAAGTTCCTCACTGCTTATTTCCAATTTTCAACCGTTCATCCTTTGCACATAATTTCTTGCTGATTTTTTTAATTAAGAAATAAATTAGAAATGATTTATTCAGTGGACTGTTTTAAGACATTGGCTGTTTTCTCAGAGTCCATTCCATATTTAAAATCGGTAGATAAATACTTCCAGAGTGATTTTTGGCCTGTAATTAGTTGTCAGAGAGCTCATCGTGCCCCCAGGATGTGACCAATGGATGAGAGTTTAAACAGGTGTGCATGGCATGTGGTTGGCTTGCTCTTTCATTGGATGTGTTTAATGGGATAATTGCGCTCCTCGATTGAAGAATACATTTAATTTAAAGGTTTTAACAGAGTCCTCTGGATCTTAGCTGTATTGGGGAACACCCGTTATAGCTAAGAGGTGCTGTGTTGCCCAAATTAGACATGAATAATTTTAACTGTGCTACAGATAAACAGCATCCTGATTTCATGTTTTCTGTCCCTTTCACTTGGTACACTGAATCTTCATTTTCAGCCTCAGTATCAGCTTCTTCAAAGGTGCATCTCTGGTTTGGTCTGACCTAGCTGATGGAAGACCAAGACCCCCAGGAGGGGAGGGCTTTGCCCTTCATGCCCATTGCTTAGGAGTGAGGAACTGAGGTGACCTTGCACACAGTGCCTTGTGGGCACTGAGGCTTCCCATGGGGACTTCCAGGAGGAATTTCATTTCAGAAGGCTATTACAAGCTGAACTTTGAGTCTCCCAACCTAACGTGTGTTGCCACAGTCGTGTGCACGCGTGAGCAGTGTGTGGGAGGCAATGCCTCCCCTGGGGATGCACAGCTTGCGGCAGCTATTTTCAGAGCAGTCAAAAACAATAGAGGAAGCAGCTCCTCCCATCTGCTCCTGGAGCTGTTATTTTGCACCCCATAGTGTGCTGAGCAGCCAGCTGCAGAGAGGCTGTAGACACCTCCAGGCTGGGTGCAACAAACATTTTTACTTCCTAAATAATAACATGGGAAAGATGTAGAACGTTTCAGATTGTTTTAAGAAGCCTGAATGGGCATCTTGTTTTGAAGCCTGTGTTGTTCTAAGCTGCCTCACTGGTGCCAGGTTATTTGTAGCGCACATGGAGAAGAGGCACTCATCCCTGTTGAGCTTTATGTAGCATCTCTGTCTCCCCTTCTCCTTAGCCTTCACCCCATCCTTTCCTTCATAAGCACTGCTTATCCACACACAGAGCAAATTAGTCAATAACAACTGAACTGCAGCACTGACACCTTAATTAAAGTAAGAGTAATCCTCACTGCCAAGTCCCAGGACAACATACTTCTCTCTTAAACTGCATTTTGAGGATCTCAGATCATGCATGGCTTTCTTAGGCTTGGGATTGCAAATATGAATGTCAGGGTTGAATTCAATTCTGTGCCCTGAGATAAGGCTTCCTCCTGTTGTTTGTGTGACTGAAAGCATTCAGCCCAACATGACATCAGCTCTCATTCCCTAACAACTGCATGTAGATTTATGAGGATGTTTTCAGCAGCATGTTTCTCCTGCTATTAGAGACAGAAAAAATGATCTCATCAGAGATGTGGCCCTCATCTAGTGCAAGGCAATGAGCTTTACGTAAAACAGCACATCAGTTTTGTCTTCCATTTGCCACTGTTCAGTAATGTGGCAGCAGCTGTGACAGGAGCAGAGAAGGTTTCTGACCCATAACCTCCAGTTTGTGCTGGTAAATGTGACAGAGAAGCTGTGGGACAGTGGACATTCGGTCTCTTCAGGCAAAAATTTATGCTCTGAAAAACCATACTTACAGGGTTTTATTTGGCTTCACAGACAAAGGGCATCCATGTAGCTGGGGTGCTGCCAGCTCTTCTTTTCGCTTGGGTCAAGGAGCTTCATTCACTTTGCCAACAGCTATCTCCTACTCTAATACATCTCTGTCATGCTTTTCATTGTGCTGTCCCACAATGGCTTGCTGATATTCTCCTCTGACCTACTCTCTGCAGCAGGTAGCTGCAAGTCAAGTGTCTTCACACATGGATCTTTTCAACTGTACACCCAAAATTCAAGCCCTGTATCAGAGAGCATTGTCCCACTGCTCCCTGAGCTCCAGCAGCTCAGAGCTGTGCCCACTGCCCTGGGCAGCCTGTTCCATGCCTACTGCCCTCTGGGGCAGAACCTTTCCCTAACCCTCCCTCTCCTCCCATGATGCAGCTCCATGCCATTCCCTTAGGCCCTGTTGCTGTCACAGAGAGCAGAACCCCCAGATCCCTTTCTTCAGGGCTGCTTTCCAGCCTTCAACCCTCAGCATGTACCTATAGCCAGGGTCACCTCCTCCCAGGGGCAGAATCCAGCACTTGTTCTCATTTAACTACATACGGTTGGTGAGTGCCCAGTAACCAAAGAAGAGCCCAAAACAAGCAGTGTCAAATAAAGATGGGGTGAGACAGTTCCATGCAGAGTCCGCTCTCATGGCAAAGGAGTTAATAATGTAGTGAAATCAAAGTAAATAGTGAAACAGTCAAGAAAAGCCTTGATGGCTTGAAGGTCGTTGGGTCAGTGAAATAGCAACTGAGAGGAGGGAAGGAGGTGTTTGGAAACAGTAAATAGAGATCAGAAGGGAAATTCAGAGACAACATTCTTTTGAAACAAGGTCATTTTAATTATTCAGAGTGGAAGAAGGCTGATCTTCACACAGCTGTGTCAGAAAAAGGCTTGGTAGAGTTAACGTATGATCAGAATTTGTTTCTCCTTCTTAGGAGGACTTCCTTAGCGCAAAGCTGAGACACTTGTAGCTGTGAGGGAAGAACACCATCTTTCCAATCTAAGCTACTGCTCCCACTAAGCACGGCTTCCATCCAGCTCCTGCTATGAAATAATGTTTTTGCTTTGTTAAACTTATGAGAAAGATCACGCTCCAACATGATATTACTTCAATTTTGAGGAACAATTAGAGCTCTCTTAATCTGCACTCCATACTGAGCAGAACCGTGGAATTCCCCAGACAATGCAGGGAATCAGAGGGAGAAAAACGTATTTGTTTTACGTTTCTTTGACTTGTTTTAGTTCTTTTACTTCTTTTATTTATTTAGAAAAGGATTACTGATATGAAGTCATCAGTCATTTCTGCACACATGCCTAAGAAGTCTATACATATTTAAATGTGTTGTCATCAAGCATTCTTCAGTTTACTCTGTTTTGGAAATGATAGAAAAGAAACACATCACATTTCAATATTAGGCATGTTATGACACTTGATTATTCTTCCATGTTTCCGGTGACAGCTCTTCAGGCAAGCATCAATCTGTAGATGTTTTCCAACTTCAAAGGCAGTGTTTGGCCTTTGACATTTTAGAGTTGCTCATCAATCAAGATCTCTTTGAAAGGCAAGGTAGCTTTTAGATATTGTGATTGTCCTATAAGCATACTCATTCGATAAACAATGCAAGAAAATTGCATCGTGCTTCCAAAAAGTCCAAACTATGAATTATCGATAACTTTTAGCACAGCTTAATCTATGCATTCCCATTCACAGAACAATCGTGTCTGACTGGATCTGTTTATAAGTGCTCCCAGACAAGTCTTGTCTTCTTTAATTCCACTGATGCATACTGTAATACTCTTTTATTTTTGCTCCTGCATGTAGAAGGGTGAATCAGCCCCATATTATTCGCAATCTTCCCTCCCACCCTCAGGTTAATTGTGTTCCAAAGGGAGATGAAGGTAGGAACTGAAACTGAATTGAAGCATTTCATTCCCAGCTTCAAGTGGTTATAAACTGATATCTTCCTTGAAAAGCAAATTTATACCACTTTTCCTTTACAAAGCTGTAGCAAAGGATCAAAGTGTTAATGAAGAGAGGTTGAAGATGCGGAAAAGAACTAATCTTGTGTGTTACTCACTCCCATGTTGTATTTCTTTGGAAAATCAGTGGTTAGGACGATTTATAAATGAGAAGTCAGTGGAAATTGGAGACCCCTGCCAATTTAGGAAATTGCAGTTCTTGGCCTGTACCACTACAATATCTCCAGCAAAAGATAGAGATAGATTACAGAAGAAACAAGGTATGTGTAATAATCTTCTAGAGTGGGCAATATAGCATTTTTTTTCCATTATAATTCTTACGATAATGGCAATTTGAATTCATTTTAATCTGGTTAATGGAGTAAGATGCATTCTTTTACCCTAATTCTTGTCTGAGTAATACTTAGGGACCTGGTTAAAATAAGGGGGCACCACTGCTACCGAAGGATGAAAACTGTTAGCGAGAGCAGAATTACTCTGGTGTGTAGTGCTCATCTTCTTTTAGTCTTGCTGGTTGTCCTTCAGCAGTGCTGGAGGGCCTGGTTGTAGGTTTACAGTCTGGTGCAAAATCTGGGGCAAATCTTTTCCCTTGTCATTTCTCAGCTGCAACTCTTAGCTGGAGAGTAGGCATAGGAGATGAAACTCCGGGATTACTCTGAACATGTCACACTGTGCTATATATTTGAACAGGAAATTTCTAGAAGTCGTAAGATTCTGTCCTTTGCTGGTACTGTGATTGCCTTCAGCACCATGGGTTTAGCTGTGCAAGCCATTGAGGAAGTGATAATTTGTAACTAACACATTTTAGAAACCTGTGAAAAAGAGCCTAAAATAGAAATTCCATCTACAGTGCCACGTTTTTAATGTCACAGTGTTAGAAAGAATTGATCAATTCCCAGCTTGTGAGCTGTAATCTCATTTTCCTAGTCCAATAGAATCACAAGGTACTAAACCTTGTGCTGTTGCTGATGCAGGGCTTGTTCCTAAATCTGTTATCTCCAGGGCAGCGTAGGATGTGGTAGTGCTGGATGTTTGAGGCTACTCGGTAGTCTTACGTGGGTTGCTCAGGTTGTAATGCCTCCTGTTTGTTTCTATGGAAGCAACAGTGGATAGAACACAATAACACTATTTGATAGAGCAAATTCTCAGGGAGAAATCAGTAGTTTTTAACATAGTCGTCACCATTTTTACATCCATGAACAAGAGCCTGCATGCTGTGCCTGTAAAAGTCTGCACCAGTGACCCGCTGTTGCTGTTGCCACCTCTGAAACACTCCACCCGCAGCCCCACTGTGCTCACATCCACTGTTTGGTCTCCATAAACATTCAGCATGCATTAATGTATGTCAGTAGGTTAATTTTTTCCTACATAGAGGAATTTAAATACACACTTCTGCTTCATATACACTTCCATGTCAGATGCTGTTCTGTCAGACTGCCCCTCTGCTGCCATCCATCGCACAGCAACAAAATATAATGGAACATTGGTGGCAAGATTCATCCTTTATTTCCATACCACCAACGTCCAACTCTGCCCTTGTGGGCTAGCGTGCTAAAATAGGAGGCATTACTTTTGGAGCAGCTGTTGTGTATGGTAGCCATTGAGATCTCCTGAGAATACTTTTGTGTACGTGGGAATTGCCCAGAGCTGCACGCCCATTGCTGACTCTTAACCACTTGGTTGCATTTCTGAACTTTTAAGTGATTCGTAATTCTTTGGTCATGGCTATTTGTTACCCTGGAATGGCACTGACGTGGATGCAGCACATCCGTTGCATCTTGGCAGTCCTGTATCATAAGTGGAGGAGCAGATATGTATTCCTGTTGAAGGAGACAATGGTAGACTAGTGGAAAACACTGTCCAAAAGTCCTTCTATTTGTGCAGGACAGTTTTGACTGATGCTTCCTGGTGTGGGAGAACTTAGATTACTCCTGGAGAATTAAGGAATGATTAAGATTGGAAAGGAGTCAAGTGGTCCAACTCCCCTGCCCCTGCCCAAGCAGGTTGCTCTCATCCTGTGATAATGAGTTTGTCAATACTATCACATCAGACAAATTTGTTTTGTTACTTCTCCACATGTATTTTTCAAAGTAGGATTAAAATGTAGGCCTCGTCTGACCAAATGGAGACACCTCCGTGATGATCTCATCATCCCATCTGCTTTAATAATCAGCAGGGGAGTAATGATCATTTTAGCTCACTCAGAATAGTCACTGAATACATGCCAGATGTTTTACTACTTAAAAGTGACTGTTTCTCCTTGTTGAGTAGGAAGGTACTGTATGGGCAGTATTTCAGATACAGATCAATGCTGTGGATGTTCATGGTGAAATGAAAATCTTAGGACCTGTCCTGACAATGTTTGTCTCTGGAACTGGGATTCACTGCTTGGGTTTCTTTTCATGATTTTCTTATCTGAGCTGAAATGGCTATCATGAATTTTTCTTCCAAAAAGTTTGATTTTTCTTCCAAAAGTGAAAGACTCTTTGCAGAGACATAATACTTATATACTAATGGTTATATAAATTCTTTGTTTATTTTAACTGCGTCTTCTGTATTCATTGTAGTGAATGCAACAGGGGCATCTCTACGTCTATAACCTTATTCCCTTCACCCTCTTATCTGTGATTTAGCAATCTTCTCAAAGCAGCATTGTACATGGCAGATAACATTATACTCATGATTTTCTTAGCACTAGCATATACTAAGTATGTGATAGCAACAATTAAATTGATAAAATCATGCGAATGAAAAGCTGTGTTTACAAGATCAGAATTAGACTCTTTTTATTTCTTCTGAACTGATAGGCCCTTAATTGGGCTAGGTTTTTTTTTTTTTTTTGCAATAATACTGCTGGGAATGACACTGAGAATTGGCTAAATCACCATGTAAATCACCAGCACCCTTAAATCTTGGATCTACAGAAGATAATATATTTTCCTGCACTTGCTGTAACAGACTTTTTTTTTTTTTAAATAAAAATATGTCTTATTAACAAATGTCAGCAGATAATAATGTCCATTAGCAAGATGTATCTTTGAAGACTTAAGGAGGAGGAGAGCTTAGCAACACAATAGGGCAGACATCGAACTGAATAACATCCATCTCTTCCTTCCAAGCTAATGTTCTGTTTATTATATGGAGCAGCTAGTGCTTGGAAGTCTTTTGCAGACATCCAGACTGAAAAGCAGAAAAAATGAGTCAGACATCAGAGAATGCACAATACGGCAGCAAATACTGATACACTAATTGCTGTGTTGCTCCTGAGTTAATTGAAAAAAATCTGTCACTGTTTATTCTCCTCAGACGAACATCTAGTTTACATACAAGCTCTATTAGTGGCTGCTTTAAAAATTAATTGACCATATCACAGTATTGAGGAAAAGCAGCACTCAGAACAGTTGCATGAAATCTCTCGTTCTATTTCTCTGCAAAACCAACAAGGATAAGTCCCTAAAGGACCCTTAAACCTTTTCACTAGTCAACTACATTTGGAATAGAAATACATAGAATAACATTCAATGCAGAGACACGTTGCTCATACAATTTCTTACAAAGAAACAGCTGCAATGTTTTATGGCTATGGGTCCTAGTGAGACCAGGAACACCACTATGTTTATTTATCTGAAGATGCACAGAAAACCTTCTCCTTCCTTTTGCAACCATTAGCTTTCAGCTTGCTGGTCTGGTTGAGCACAAATTATGCCCTCTTTCATAGAGAAAGTGCTTCTGACTGGGATGTAGGCTCAGGTGGATTTCACTTCTCCCATCCCCTCTATTTTTAAGCATCTGGCTCATGGCTTGAAGGATCTCTTGAGTCCTGCCTGCTGAAGGCTGTTAGTGAAGCAGAAACTTGCACAGACCTTCTGTGCCTGCTGAGTCCTCTGTGATCCAGAGCAACATCAGGCTGCAGAGGCTTTGGGGGAAGTGTTACGCAAACCATTAAATTCCATGTTCTGGCAAAGTGAAAAGGCTAAATAGCATTGCCCCAGTGCTCCAGCACTGTGGTTTTTTATAGGGGAAGATGGATTCTCCAGTATTTCAGAGACTGAAGCAAATGGGAAAACATGCAGAATCATAACAAAGCTCAGAGGGCCATAGCAAGAGAGAAATTAAACCCATCTATAAAGGTTATTACTCTGCTGCTTTATACATGCTGGCCACTTAAATACGGTTAGTTACAGGTTTACTCTAGCAAATCATAGAATCATAAAGTGGTTTGGTTTGGAAGGAACCTTAAAGATCGCCTAGTTCGAATCCCCGTGCTATGGGCAGGGTCACCCACCTAAAGCCACATCCTGTATGGCTATGAACTCCTCCAGATATGGGGCATCCACAGCCTCCCTGGCCAGCTTGTTCCAGTACCTCACCAGCCTCTGAATAAAGAATTTCTTTCTAATATTTAATCTAAGTTGTCTCTCTTTTATTTTAAAGCCATTACCCCTTGAACTATGACTACATTGTCTTTATAAGAGTACCTCTCCAGCTTTCCTATGGGCCCCCTTTAGGTATAGAAAGGCTGCTGTAATGTCTTCCCAGAGCCTTCCCTTTTCTGGATTCTTCCCTCCTCCCCAACTCTCTCAGCCTAATTTGTAGGAGAGCTGCTCCTGCACTCTGACTGTCCTCATGGTTTCCTTTGGACCTGCTCCAACAAGTCCATGTTTTTGTGCTAGGAGCTCCAGAGCTGAATGCAGTACTACAAGTGAGGTCTCACAAGGGCAGAGTAGAGGGGGAGAATCATCTCCCTTGCCCTGCTGGACATATTTCTTTTGATGCAGCCCGGGATATGGTTGGCCTTCTGGGCTATGAGCACGCACTGCCTGCTTATGTTTAGTTTTTTTTCCTCCACTACTCCAGAGCCCTTCTCCACATTGCTGCTCTCAGTCCACGCATAACCACAGCTGTATCTGTGCTTGGGTTTGCCATAACCCATGTGTTGGACCTTGCACTTGGCCTTGTTGAACTTCATGAGATTTGCGTGGGCTCACCTCTCAAGTCTGTCAAGCTCCCTCTAGATGTCGTCCCCTCATGTCAACTACACCACATGGCTTGGTGTTATCTGCAGACTTGGTGAAGGTGCTCTCAATCCCGTTGTCCATGTTGTTGGCAAAGATGATAAATAATACTGGTGCTAGTACTGGTTTTTGAGGAATGCCGTTCATCACTGGTCTACCCAGTGGGACACTGAACTGTTGACTACAACTCTATGAGTGTGACTGTCCAATCAATTCCTTAGCCACTGAGTAGTCCATCTGTCAAATCCATGTCTCTCCGTTTTGAAGACAAGGATGTTCTCTGGGACTGTATCAAATGCACTGCACAAGTCTAGATAGATAATGTCAGTTACTTTTCCATTACCAAATAATGATGTAACCCCATTGTGGAAGGCCCCCTATTTGTCAAGCATGACTTGCCTTTAGTGGAGCCGTGTTGGCCATCATCCTTCACCTCTGTTTTTCTTATGCCTTAGCATAGTGTTCTGGAGGGTTTACTCCATGATCTTGCTCCAAGAGTCTTATGAAATGGGTCCCTCCACCAGTAAAAGTCAAATATTTGAGTTTATGTGTACTTTATGTAACTATAAGTTGGCTGTGCTAATTTTTTCTTGTTTAAAATAGACCTCAGAGACTTGCCCTGGCTTCCTCTGAAGTGCAAACAAAATTAGGAACATGCAAGTTACAGATGGATTCTTGATAGTTCAAGTAAAATCGATTGTTTTCTCAGAAAGAAATTAGCCACTTGGATGACATTGACTCTGTTAATGTTTCTCTAATCTAAGCTGTAATGGCCATCTCTTGAGTAAACTCAATACCATAGGAAGCAGAGCCAAATACTCTCAAATTAAGCTTGTGCATCACACTGATTCATTTCAAAAGTGAAAAAGATTGTAATTGTTTTCATTAACAGAAATAAAATTATTAATCTGAATGCTTCCCTTGTCCTTGTGAAATATCCTTTGTGATGTATCTCAGTCTTCATCGATAGGAAAAGGAAGAAGAAAGGAGACTTGCTAATTAAAATGGCTCAGTCAGAACAGAGTCAATAGGAAAAGTCAAATTGATAGCGAGGGAGGAAATATGGTATTAATATCCTTGGAGAGACCAATGGATTCAGCAAAAAATTCAGGTCATCTCCTCATCTCATCCATGACTGTTTTAGAATTTTTAAGCAGTCGCTGCCATTCTTTCTTTTACTCATTAGATAACACATTTAAAGAAAAGAAAATAGAAGTCTTTTTAATACCCAGTTCAGTCTAGTTATTAAAACAGGAGTGTCAAGACTTGTCTGTTTAGGAGACTTCAGATACCTTTTTACCCTCCTTTGTTCTGCTTCACATTTTATATGGGCATCTTTACTTTACTTTATGATCACCTTTCAGGAGTGTTATAAAGCTGAATTCATTAGTACTTTTAAAATATTTTGAGATTTAACAAGAGAGATCTACCAATACACATCACACTTCGAATAAGGTTGGAAATGACCTCTGGAGACCACCTACTCCAACTCCCTGCTCAAATAAGGGAGCTGTGACCCATTGTGATTTGAATTCCTAAAGCTGGAGACTTCGGAGCCTCTGTGGGAAACATGTTCCAGTGTTTAACCAACCTTGTGGTGAAAAAACAATTTCTTATGTTTAAATAACATTTCTCATATTTCAGTTTGTGCTCATTGCGTCTTAGGCTTAAGTGAGAATGGTCTTGCTCCTTCTTTGTTCCTTCCAATCAATTATGTATACAAATGGGAAAAAAACCCAAACACTCAAGCCTTTTTTTTTCCTGTCTGAATAATCCCATTTCTTTCATGCTCTCTTCACACATCATGTACTCCAAGCCCTCAGTCATCCTTGTGGCCCTTAGCTGAGCTTGCCTGAGTAAGTCCTCCTCTTTCTTCTTTCAGGGAGCACAGCACTTGACACAGAACTGCAGAAGTGTCTCATCAGTATTGGGTAGAGAGAAAAGATCACTCCTCTTGACCTTCTGGCTACGCTGTGCCTTAGTGCAGGTAAGGATGTTGTTGTCTTTCTTTGCAACACAGTGCATTATGCACATTTTTTTTGTCTTTATTTTCTGACAAGCTGTTTTCCAGCATGTACTAGTGGCTGGGATTCTTCCTCTGCTGGAGCAAGACTTTCTATTTCCTTCTGTTGAATTTGATGAGGTTCCTGCTGCCCTATTTCCCTATCCTGTTGAGTACCCTCTGAATGGCAGCAAAATCATCAGATATTATCAAACATTTCACCCAGTTCTGTATGAGTGGCAAATTACAGAGGGTACAGCCTTTTCCATCGTCCAGGTTGATGATGAAGATGTCAAATAATTTTGTCCCCAGTGACATCCTTTGTGGTACACCCCCAGTGGCTGACCTCCAACTGGACTTTGAGCCACATTCTTTATCAGTTTTCAGTCCATGAAAGCAAATTCTCTCACCACATCCACCAAGCTTGTCATCTCATTGCAGAAGACTATCATATTTGTCAAGCATCAATTCCTCTTTGTAAATCTATGCTGACTACACCCAGTCATGTCCTTGTCATTCGTATGTATGTTTGGAGATTGTTTTCACGATTATGATTTACTTTTTGCTATTTCATCACAGTATGGTGAGTAAGAAGTTTTCCTCTATACCAACGTGTGTGTGTATAATCAGTTCACACAAACTTGCAAAGGCATAAGGTGGTAAAAAGTAGAAAACGATCAATAGAAAGTATGAAGGTAGGAGTTTGTAAGGAAAAAATGCTGATGCTCACACTAGGCTAGAAGGTGTTATATGTAACTAATCTCCTGTTGAAAACTTTTATGATTCTATTTATTCTTTGTTCTGTTGTGTTAGATAATCTCAAAGATGAGTTTTAGTTATCTCCTAACAACAGCTTCAATTCTCCAGAGAGGCTTATATCTGAAAACTGCTCTACTCACATGTCTAGACACTGAAGTATTTGTACTTAAAGGAGATGATAACAGCTGCAAGGTCTGTAGTTCTTCCAGTTCTCGGTGCAAGAAAGGACTCCTCCAGCAATGTGTTTTTCCCCTTGTCTGGCTGATGAACTCCTCCATCCATTAATATACAATGTGGTAATTCTCTTTGATTTTGACATTCTCTGTCTTTTAAAGAAATCCTCCACCGTAGAATCAGAGCTTTGCTTTGTGACTGTGGAAATCTAGTCAAATAGAAAAGTTCCTCTAACTTATATGACAATTTTTGGACTGTCTGCATAAAACTTATTTTTTCTTTCGAACATAGGATTTTTTCTCTCCATGTCTGTGTCAGACTACGTAACTCCATTTGGTGCACAGGACTGCCTGCTGCCCTCACACTTCCTATGCTGGGCTGAAACTCCAAGGAATTATAAACTTGACAATCTTTGGTAGAGAGAAAAATTAGGAAAAATTTCTTCTCAGAAAGAGTGGTTGGGATTGGCACTGGGAACAGGCTGCCCAGGAAGGTGGTGGAGTCAATGTCCCTGGAAGGGACATTGGTCAAGAGCCATGGAGAGGTGGCACTGAGGGACACGGTTAGTGGCCATGGAGGGGATGGGCTGACAGTTGGACTAGATGATCTTAGTGGTTTTTCCAACCTCGGTAATTCTATGATTCTATGAAATTTGGCACGCTCATTGGTTTTAATAAATCAGTAACACAGCAATGTATCTCCTGGTGATGTAGAACTGAAATTCAATAGGGTTTATCCATTTGGTGGGCGGTGATGCTGTGTTTAAGTCTGGCACACGCAGTATGGCATATAATATTATACCTGAAAAGCACAGAAAAAAACCTTTCATCTCTCAGGACCCATTTCTATGGCAGTTTTGGGGGTTGCCATGCAAGCAGAACTAGATCCTACCCCCAGCCTCATCTCTGCATCTGAAGGGCCACAGAATTTCAGTGGAGTGAGTTCAGCTTGCTGGCTGCATCTCTCAGGCAGTTCTTCCTTGGTGTATTGGTACAGATGAAGGGATGTCTTGGAGATGTGAATGAGCAGTCAGGATCAGACTGTGTTCAGATCAGCAATGGCACCGAAGAAAAAAGTGATGTGTCTCCATGAAGGCATTGTAGAGAAAAAGCAGAGATCTAATTCTGCGTACCATCTGGTGTTTTTAAAGGTCACTAAGGAGAAACTTGAATGGAGGCAACTTTCAAATAGAAAAAAGCCCCAACTAAACAAAATTAAAACAGCCTGCTTACTCAAGGCTGCACTTTAGAAAAATCAATTGGTTCCAGAAGTTCACTGAGTCAGAATGAAGAGTGACCTTGTGAGGATGGCACGAAAGCCGAGCACATCAAATCTTGGTTTCCTTATATAATAGCAGAAAAGTGGACGCCATGACTTTCATCTGCGAGAAAGAGTGATTGTTCTGTGTCCCAGCCATTTAGACTTCATCTGTGGGCTGTGACACTTCTGCAGGGCACCTGTTGGCATGATTAACTCTCCAAGGGGCCCACTGGACAAGAGTGGCATGGCTAAACAAATCCCCAAATAGGCAAAGTCAATCCTAAAAGAAATTTGGATTTAGATAATTGGCTTTCTTTAAGAGAGTGCCATGTGTTGGTTTCCTGTTCTGGTGGCAGCTTGGCTCTGGCGAGCAGCAGTGGCCCTGCTGATTCCTTGCAGAAATCTTCCACCTGACAACCTCCCTGCTTCCTACACGGTCAGCAGTAAACCTTGCACCATTCTTCTGGACTTATGTCCAGTGTTGCCTGCCCAGCTGTGGGGCTGCCCTGCCTCAGGAGCTGCCGTGCAGCTGGAACCCATCCATCAAAGCAGTGAGCTGAGCCATGTGCACCAGCCCTTGTTTGTGCTGTCTCTTGTGGTCCCTCTGCTGACTGCTCCCAGCTTGCCCTAAGCAAAGTGGCTTAGGCTTGGTTTCATGGGAACAGTTCTGCCCTGGGGGAGTTATCCTCTCTCTGCTTTTTCTCTTCAGTGTTTCTCATCTGTGCGTGCATGTGCACAACTGGAGAAGCAGTGGTGTCTCTGCAAATTAGTTATCTCTTGTATTTATTCTTCTAGAATAATATATTTATAGCTACCTGAGCTTTGGACTTTATGAGCTAGCATGAAGACAATCACTCAATGCCAACTTTCATCATGCTTTTTTATCAGTGAATTGCTTCAAATGCATTCATCTTGCAAATTGCACAGCAAGAACTCACTCTTCCTTCAGGGTCATTTTAAAAATAGCTTCTAAGAAGGCATATTCTAGTCCAAATTGCTTCTGTTCTTCTTCAAATGGAGAAATACTGCCTACATAGGATGAGCACAAATGAAAATCTTGAATCCAAATATGCTTGGATTTCAAGCTGTTGAAAGTCTGGATCCAAAGTAGCTGGCTGCAGATACTTTTACATTTTCCCTCACTTCCTTTAAGAGTCACAAATTTTCCTGAGGCTTATTCACTGGCTATAAGCAGAGTATAAAACTGCAAGGGAACTTCTAACTCTGGGAATAATCAGATTATAAGAATTATTAAAAACCCAATAGATTACAAGCTGTCTTTTGCAGAGTCACAGACTAACTTGGAAGAAATAGAGAAATCGATGTAAATCACATATCCTTTTCATTCCAGGGCTGGTGCTTAGCATGCTGAGTGGCAGATGTCATTTATTTAAGCACAAAAGAAATTAGCCCTCTTCTTACTGAACGTAACATTAGTTGCATAAGCAAAAAGACAATTCCAAGAGATAATTACCTCATGGGAAGAAAGCATTAGCAGCATTCATGCATACCTAATAATTACAGGAGTGATTAGAGCATGATAGTCTGTGCTGTATCTGTACAAAGACAGGCAGACAGCGAGCACACGCTCCTAGGCTTTGCAAATTCATGGGTGGCCTGGAAGTCTACATCTCTACAGAAAGTGTTCACCAAAGGTTTGGACTTCTGTGTTCATGACTGAATCTTTCAGTGAAGTGAGCTAGCAGGAAGGCTTTCCAGAGCTGGCTGTGCCAGCACAGTGCTGCTGGTGCAGACCTTCCCATTTTCACGCAGCAATTGACCTTGTAGAATAGGAAACATAAATATATTGTTCTGCCTCCTTTCCCCTCAGCCTCAGCACTAATAAAATATCACTCAAGATCAGTCATGGCTGTTTCAGCTTGCATTTCTAGCTGAGTCTGGTCTCCAGCTGAACATTCTTCCAGAGCTAGAGGGCTGCAGTATGTTGTTCAAGAAGTAGCTCATAGTTCATTAAACCTCTTCAATTTTTGTATCTCTCCATACTGTAACGCTTACTAATGTGAGACACAAACAGACCTGAGCTGCCCATCTTATTTGTCAGATATATTTATTTATTCCTCATTACTTTCCGTACAGTTTTTCAGAGACAGGTGCCATCTACGTACCAGTTCTGACCTAAGCTTCAACCAGCCCTTGTGGTAACCACCTTGTTCCACCTACCCAGTCAGCTTGTATTCACTGGGGACTTTTAAGGCTTTCTACATGCCACTGTGAGGCACAAAACAAAATACATCATATGAGAGAAAAAGTGGCGTCAAAGGAAACAAATCATGGCAATCTTTCAGCATAATACACATACATTAATTAATAAACAGAGCAGAATGTGATTTTATATTGTTTCTTGCTCAGTATTGTTCTGGAAGAGGTGTGCCACTGCCTACAGAAGAGTGGGGTTGCCAGCTGATGTTTATGTAATTACTTGAAGGCAGCTCTCTAATGCTGCACAGACACTGTGGTGCAAATTTGCTATGAATTTCCTAATCCCTCTGATCTTAGTAGCCACTGCTACTGAGTTAGAGATAGGTCCTGTAATCACATCTGATCAGATTCGAGCTATTATCTCCCTCAGACAGCAGCTGCATGTGTTTGAAGGAGGCAACTTTAAAGCAATGTCACCACTGTCTGGTAGCAATGACAACAGATTGAGGAAAGAGTTGTGTTGAGTGAGGTGCTCTGTAGAGTAAGAAATGTCACCATAATAATCACTTTGTGACTGTCTGCCTCTCTGTAGAAACTTTTTCTATTCCAACCATTTGCATACATATTTAAACAACTGTGCTCTGTTTGTTTAAGCCTAGACCCTGTAATTTGTCCATCCCCATTGCAGATTGTGGCTTTTGGAAGACTCATGGCTCCCGAGAGGACATGCTGGCTGAGCAAAGGCATCCTGAGCATGATCCAGGTTGTAAAACAGGCTCCACATTTTAGTGTCTGTCTGGAGGAGATCTGTCCTGGAGACAGCTTGCAGGGATGGTGCAAAGCAAGGCCAGGGCAGTAGGGAGAATTGGGCATCTGGAGTCTGAGCTGGCTCACTGGTCTTTTGTAATTTAGCACTTTTTGATGAACTGTGCTAGATTCTCAGGCTAATGTGTTGCTTATTCACAGCTATGTCTCAAGGGCCTTCCTAAGGTCAAGCACTCCTTGCTGGGCAGCACTTACTGAAAGCAAATCTCAGTCCCCAAAGGATTTAGATTTAAAAGACAGAGGCAGAGGAAGAGATAGGAGGGGGGAGAGGAGGGAGCACTGGCAAGGACAAGGTTAGATCACCTGAAAGAGAAAAAATAAGCTAAAGGCAGACTTCTCTTTATACATTTTCTTGCACTTAATGCTATATGCAGTGGGTCTGAAAAGTCAGGTAAACTCAAAGAAAATGCTTCTCTGTGCACAGCGGTGCTTCTCTTCATGGTTGGAATAGAAAAGGCAACACTGGTTTCAACCCTGGGGCTCTGAGCTGTCTCACTAAGTTGATGAATGTGGGCATTGCTGCAGAGGTTAAAGAGAGAAAAAGCAGATTTTGAAGCCTCTGGCACAACAGTTAACTTCTCAGCCACCTGGAGAAGTAGAGCAGAGAGGGGAGATCTCTAAGAGGTCGTGGTTAGGTTTTTTAAAGGACAAGAAAAGGAACAGGAGGAGCCAGGCTATGGAGGTATGTGGGAGTTAAAGAATAGTTCCTCTAAATTGTGGTATGGGAGTCCAAAATACAGTGGAAGAGAACAACTCATCCAACTTATCACATGTAGAGGCTACCAAACTTTGGTACTTGTTGATTTGTAGAAGGGATTTCTGTTGTGTTGTGACTGCACAGTTATGCCGTGGAGCAAATGTAGATAAGCCACCACACAAGTAAGAATAGAACCCAGCAACTAGGCTGTTTTGCTGCCCAAAAATTCCCGTTTTTTTGTTTTTTTGTTTTTTTTTTTTCCATGCTACTGAGAAGAACCCATAAAGCAGAAGATTGTGCAGAACTTATGACAGAAGGGGCAGGAACTGGGAAAGGGGAAAGAGGACATGAGGGATGTGCAGATTTGAGAAAATGTGAAGGTTGGGGTGAACCAGTTTGGACAGGATGAGGATAAAAAACCTATATGCTCCCAATGAGCTGTTCCAAGCTGGTGACTTTTGCTGCAGGAAGGAAGAGAGACCAACCTGCCCCTGGAGCTGGGGTTAACTCTTACAGCAGAGCCCCAGAGAGTGTTTCTCACCATCTTCCTTGCCCTGTATGAGAAAGACCAAGTTTGGGGTTTCCTGTCAAGGTGCTGATTTCCAAACATTCATACATCATCTATCCTCAAAAGCTCTGTGGCATAGGGATGGGGTAGAGTAGGCTGGAGTGGGGTGGAACTTCTTACTGAAGCCTCTACAGGGACAAATTTGTTAAAAGCAGTGGTCTTCAGGGTGAAACTGTTTCTTGAGTGCCTTTCAGGCTTATAGTAAAAAACACTGATCAAAAAAAAGAGAGGTTCTCTGTTTTGTCATTTGATCACAGCTACATTTGCTTCCTGCCAGCTTGTCAAAGCACAGTGACAGCAGAAGGATCCTGCTAGTCTTGCTGCCAGTTCCTTTAATAGCAGTTCTCAATAAATCCTTCCTTATGTTTGTCTTCCAAATGGGCCTAAACCAGCACCTTGGATCTGAACATCTCCAAAATCAGGGATGGAGGAATGTTCAGTTCAAATGAGAACTGAGTTTTGCTTGATTTTATGTTGGAACTAAACTAAAATGTAGAGTGAACCATCAGGGGACTTTGGGATGTCTAAACCCCAGAGCCAGGTCTGGATCTGCACAGTCTGCCTCGGCTGTCACAAAGCTCTGGGTGACTTTGATTTACCAAGGTATTGCTCATCTAATTAGTTGTAGAAAGTAGGTACTCTTAGGCCAGTGTGAATGTGAAATAAAATATATTAACACAAAGCATCTGCTTTTATTTGAGAGAACACTTTTACGGGGGTTGAAACAAACACTTTTGACTTCATATTATCCACGGGCTGAGAGCCGTCCATCACCCTTTGTCTGAGTCATAACCAGCAGCTCATTATGCATCAGCATCTTGATTGCTTGTTGCTCTGATGACTGTGGCTGCGTGCACTTTGATATACTGATAGTCTGTATTTGTAACAGCAGTTGCCTTTAGCTTTCTTGCTATTAGTTTCCATCTGTTGGCTCTCCAGAGTGGTCTCATCTACGCAATCATCTAAGACATCATCTAAGAGCTTGACTCAACAATCCCCATGAGTCCCTTCCAACTCAGGATATTCTATGTTTCTATGATTCTAAAAGCTGAAAATGTGCAAGGACATGGGTCACAGCTTAGAAACCCAGCAGTGACAAGGCTGATGGACATTAATCATAGGAGGGACAGCATTGTCTGCATGAGAAGTAATTAGCAGGTGCAGAAGGGGGAGGTCTTTATGAGTGCTGGTGTTCTGGGGAAGGATTCTGGGCCTACTGGCTCTTGCTGAGCTTTCAGGTAGTGGAAGAGAGATGCAAAACAGTTCTTTTGAGTACAACTCATTGCATCTCAAGAAATCACCTTATATGAGAGGTTCTTTTCTGTCATCTAGATATCCTGCTTGCATCTGCTTTTTCATAGAAAAGAATTGTAGTCAGAGAGACTCTGGCAGTAAAAGCAGGAAAACGACTGCTTGGTAATGACATCCTCTAAGTCACTTCACTAAGGTGCACTGCCCAGCACTGGCTTCTGTAGCCAAGTTTGGTGGTGCAGTTTACTAGCAATAATCCTGCACACTGTAATTACTTTTTTCTGGAAGAAAATTTCTCCTTGAATTTATCACTGTACTCTGTTATAGGAAAACATGGAAATAATTGCTTGATGCACTGATTTTCACCACATCTTTTCACCCTGAGAGAGGCTTGTACCATAAATGGACAAGATATCTTTTCTTCTTTTCGTCTTATTTTTTTTAATTACTTATTTAAACCTTTAACTCCTTTTATTATTTTTTTTCTTCTGTTTTTATCTTCTAGTCTTCTATTTTCAATTTTATAATTGAATGTAAGTGCACATGTTGGTGTGGTTAATGGCATACGATGTTCTCAGGGTACTCAGTGGTAATTTTGCTTTGTACCACTATCAGCCTATTCCTCATATGTGCTCCATAAATGTCATCAGAAATTCCCTTGTTCCAGTTTATGGCACATTTGGGATACATTTACCTGCTCTATCTGAGTCATCGTTTCATTAACATCATGTTGTGTACACACTGTCTTCTCTGTAGCTCAACCAGCCCCGTCTTCCCATCTCTCTTCTTACATGCCATTAAATGTTTGCACTGCTTGTCTCCAATTGCTTTGCTTTCCATTGTACCCTCTGAGATAGCAGAGATGGAAAAGAACAGAGCATTTCAGGTGAGACTGTGCATTGAATTATATAAAGGAATTTATAGATTTTTCTGCTATTTATTGATTCTGCTCAATATTTTGTTTACTTTCTTTTGTCTGCTGCCATGTACCTGGGGTAGTATGTGCATCAGTGCACTTTGAAGTGGTTGAGCTATAGCCCAGCAGTGTTACTCAAAGCACCATTTGCCTGTGAAATCCCTGCCTTTACTGCACTGCCCTTTGTCCCTCTGCAGCACTCTGTGTGTCCATCCAGTGGGACCTTTGCTTTGTTCCTGAACTGATGGCTCCTGTCCCCAGGCCTTTTCCTGGGCATCCTCACACCTTCCCTTGTAGCTCGCTGGCACTGCCCTCTGCCAGGTACAAGAGCCTCAGATGGTGTCACATTGCTGAACAGTGAGGTCAATCCTTACTGAAGGTAACCTGTACTGCACCCTCTGAACCTTCAACCTTATGACCATTGCCATGACATCCCTTTCCAGTTTCATGCAATTATTTGATTAGACCCTTCTTTTTCTTGTAATGAGGCTACAGTGTGAAGTCTCATTATCCTTTTAACCCAGAGGAAGTGTCCAGACAGTTTCCAAGGCAAACAACTTACAGCAGTGAGCAGGTGCTTACAATATCTAATTTACAATTCATTAGCACTGGCAGAGTTTTATTAGGAGGTTATTTCACTTTCCTACAGCTACTGCCTCTCTGACAACAATGATTAAAAACTCCTTTTGGTTGGAACATGATCATTTCTTTGCCAGCGCAGGGAGGCTTTATGTTTGAGGTTAATAAAATGTAACGTTTCATTCCAGAGATCACAGTTTGTGTCTCATGCTGTAACACTCTTTACTTAGAAACATTTTCCTCTGGGGTGGAAAATGGCTAGGCGAAAGCGTTATGCAGAAGCACTGCTTTAGAGCTGTCCATGTTGATATTTGCTTTCATGCAGAGCCAAACAGCCAACTCCTGGGCGTAGCAAGCTGCAAAGCTTTAAGAATTACAGCGAGCTAATGCAGCTGGACAAAACATGTCAGAATGTATATACTTGTATTTTAAAAAAGTGGCAAAAGAAAGTTTCTCTTACTCTTAGAAAGTTGATTCCAGTTCAGAGAGATTCTGATTTCAGTTTTAGGGGGTGATGCTCTGTGGCATCTCCTGTGCTGTGAGCTTTAAGCTGTTGACTGAAGGAGTCAGTTTACTGCCTGAGTCCTTACCTGAGGAAGCACAGTGTTCCCTGAATGCAGTGAGGTGAACAGAAAAAATATTGATGTAGATAGAGGTCTTCTTCCCTACTGGGGGAGTGATAAAGACTCACTAAAATTACATCTTCTTACAGTTCAGAAGGAAGACAGTTGACACAGTGGCAAGCGTGAGTGGCTCAGAGAGTGTGGTGAGGGAAATGGAAGTGTATACCCCTCTATGTGATTGTTTTCTGGTTTTAAAATGGGTTGGACAGCTTCCTTTAATTAGCAGAAATATAATGGAAGAAAGAAAAGATGTAAAAAGTGATGTCTAAAAATGCAACACTGTCACGAAGAGGGTAGCAGCCAAGAAGCCAGCAGGGGCAACAGCCAGTCCACTTCATAGTGCTCAAATTCAGTACTACTTTGTTATCATTTAACTCGTAGTTGATCAGCTACCATTGCCCTGGTAACCACATTCAAAGATTATGTCACACTTTGCTGCTTCAGTTTGTGTAGGAATCACACATTTTTCCGGCTCACATGCTAAATAGGACAGCCCTGTGTTATCTTGTGCTCGCAGCCCTGAAGACCAACGGCATCCTGGGCTGTATCAAGTGAGGTTGTCAGTAGGGAGAGAGAGGTGATTGTCCCCATCTTCTCTGCCCTTGAGAGCCCACATCTGGAGTACTTGTGTCCAGGCCTGGGGACCCCAGCACAGGAAGGATGTGGAGCTGCTGGAGTTGGTCCAGAGGAGGGCCATGGAGATGATCAGAGGGCTGGAGCACATCTCTTATGAAGAAAGATTGAGGGAGCCGGGCTTGTTTGATCTGGATATCTCTCCAGGGAGACATCATTGCAACCTTCCAGTACTTGAAAGGAGCTTATATGCAGGAAGGAAAGTGACTTATTACACTGCCCAATAGTGATAGAACAATATGAATGGCTTTTAAGTAAAAGAGGGGAAGTTTAGGTTGGATGCTAGAAATAAATTCTTTAGTTGGAGTGTGGTGATGCCCTGGCACAGGCTGCCCATAGGAGCTGTGAATGCCCCACCATACCTGGAGGGGCTCAAAGTCAGGTTGGATGGGGCCCTGGGCAGCCTGATTGGGTGGGTGGCAACCAGCACATGGCAGGGGGTTGGAACTGGATGGGCTTTAAAGTCCCTTTCAACTCAAACTATTCTATGATTCTATGATCTTGCTCGTCAAGACCACCTTTGTCTGTTCCAGGCCAACACTAAGTGCACCAGAGGGCTTTGGAGCAGACCTGTGGACATGGGGGACCTGTGGGTGCTGGGACACAGAATAGGAGGGGGGAAATAGAATAGAAGCCAGAATAGGAGCCAGTGGAGAATGTGAAACAGGCAACGTGGAGACTGTTTCTGTTACAGCCTGATACCATCTTTGATATAATGAAGAAGTTTTTTACGATAAAGGTAGTGAGGCACTGGAACAGGTTACCCAGAGGTCCATAAAGAGAGCCGTTGATCACCACTCTCTAGACTTAATCCTGCAGCCAGTTCTTTGTCCATCAGTCTACCCACCAAATCCATATCTTTCCAATTTGGAGAGAAGGATGTTGTGGGGCGACTGGAAAAGACCTCTACAGTCGTCCAGTCCAACCGTCCACTTGTCATCAATATTTCCCACTAAACCATGTCTCTCAGTACAACATCTAAACACTTCTAGAACACCTTCAGAGTCAGTGAGTCCACCTCCTTGAGCAAACTGTTCCAGCACCTGACCACATGGGAGAAGAGACTGACCCCCACCACACCACAGCCTTCCTTCATGTAGTTGTAGAGTGTGTTAAGGTCACCCTTCAGCCCCCTCTTCTCCAGACTAAATAATCCCAGTTCCTTCAGCTGCTCCTCATTAGACTTGTTCTCCAGACCCCTTACAGCTTTGTTGCCCCTCTCTGAACACTCTTCAGGGCCTCAGTATCTTTCTTATAGTGAGGGGCCCCAGACTGAACACAGTACTTCAGGTGCAGCCTCATCAGAGCTGAGTACAGGGGGATGATCACTTCCCTGCTCCTGCTGGCAATACTATTTTCTGACACAAGCCAGGATGTCATTGGCCTTCTTGTCCACCTGGGCACACTGCTGGCTCATGTGCAGCGAGCATTGAACAGTATCCCCAGGTCCATTTCTTCTACACAGTCTTCCAGTCACTCTGCCCCAAGTCTGTAGCATTGCCTGAGGTTGCCGTGGCCAAAGTGCAGGACCTGGCACTTGTTCTTGTTGAACTTCATCCCATTAGCCTCAGCTCAGTGATCCAGCCTGTCCAGATCCCTCTGTAGGGCCTTCCTACCCTCAGGCAGACTGACACTTCCTCCCAGCTTGGTGTCACCTGCAAACTTACAGAGGGTGCACTCAGTGCCCTCATCCAGATCATCAATAAAGATATTGAAGAGGACAGGCCCCAGCACCGATCCCTGGGGATCATGACTGAGCTGCATGACAAGCAGTTATCAGTGAAGACTGAGTCAAAATACTAAGTTCCTCAGCCTCCTCCTTGTCTGTTGTTACCAACTTGCCTGTTGCAGGGGAAGATATGCTCTCCTAGACTTTCCTTTTCTGTTTGAGGTACCTGTAGAAACCTTTCTTGTTCTTGGCGTCCCTCAACAAGCTTAGTTCAATCTGGGCCTTGGCTTTCCTGACCAGTGTTGAGAAGGGCTTTTTGTTGTTATCGTATTGAAACCCCAGCATCATATATGAATGAAGATAGCTCAGCATTTCTTGCCTAAACTCAGAAATTGTTGAATCAAGTATTGCCTTTATACTTCTGATCATAGTATAACCCTGTGCAGTCATACCATTAGAGACCCAAAGCTGGATCTTAGAACTGTAGAATCATAGAATCATTAAGGTTTGAGAAGACCACTAAGATAATCTAGTCCAACCTCAACCTGTTCCACTAAATTCCCACTAAACTATGTCCACATGTGCTACATCTCCATGTTTTTTGAACACCTCCAAGGACAGTGACCCCACCACCCCCTGGGCTGCCTGTTTTAATACCTCACCACTCTGAGAAAAAGTTTTTACTAAAATCCAACCTGAACCTACCCTGGTGAAAGTTAAGACCATTACCTATCGTCCAAGTTGCTGTTACCTGAGAGAAGAGCCCAACCCCACCTTGCTACAACCTCCCTTTTCAAGACCCTGTAGAGAGCAATAAGGTCTTGTTTAGTCCATTTCATATTTGAAGGCAACAACACTGCTTTCCTGTCTTTCTAACCTCCAGAAGATGGCTAGAGATACTTGTGCACATCCTTTTATCCTTACTCTGGATGCAGTTAGAGTGCTAGATTAGCACTGAACATGGTGAAGAGCTGTGTGGCCTGTCTGGAGCACAGGGTTGCATGTCAGGTAGGCCCAGACATACAGCTATCACAGTGGGCATAAAAAGCAGATATGTGGGAGAGTCAGTTTTGTTTCTGCACTGGGGCTTTGGGTTTTCATGGGGTTTAGAGCAATGGAGGCTCCATGATGCTGAGGTGATCCTCAAGGTGATGAAGATCTCTAGAAGAGGTCTACATGCCCTGGAAGGAACTGGCTGTGATGTGAGCTGCTGTGATTTTTTTATGGCTCAGAGCAGTGAAAGGTCATACATGTTGTAAAACGAAGTTCAGGTCCCCAGATGTTTTTGACATGTAAGTGATGGAACTGGAACCCAAGGCCGGGACTACCTTGTGTCTCTGTTCGGTATATACCAGTGTCTGAGTGACTTCTCAAGAACTCTTTTTTTTTTTTTTCTTTGTTTGTTGCCAGCAGCCCAATTTACTGTGTCATGTGGAATATTTCCTTACTGGGCTAACAGCGATTTTATTTTTCATATTCTATTCTTGCAGAGTACTCCTTGAAGCATCTCCTGCCCCAGGCAGTATTGCTTCTTCTATTCTGCACACCGCTGCTTTTTGTCTCCCTATTTTTGACTACTGTATCCAACCTGCAGTGTCATTACAGAGATGGCTGCTGCCATTTGTCTGCCTGAACTGTATTCTCTATGTCCTCTACTCTGGCCATACACGAAAGAAGTGCACAGTCATAGAATCATAGAATCATAGAATATCCCACATTGGAAGGGACTCAACTCCAACTCCTGGCTCCACACAGGATCACCCAAAGCTCAAACCCTACGTTTGAGAGCATTTTCCAAACACTCCTTGAATTCTGGTAGCTTTAGATCGTGCCCACTGCCCTGGACAGTGTGTTCCATGCCCATCATCCTCTGGTGAAGAACCCTTTCCTGATATCCAAACTGAATCTTGCCTGAAAGCGTCCCCTAAACCCATTGTGCTCCACAAATGGTGAACCACAAGTTTGCAATGGTGGGACCATCCTCTCTGCCAGGAGGCTGAGCACCGTGCAGCTCTGAGGAGGCACTTCGTAGGGGCTGTGGAGTGATTATATGGGATAGCCAGGTAAAGATAATCATTGCTGATCCCCTTGGGGGACTGGACAGGGCACACTCAGGGTATGGGAATGGCTGGACCTGAACACTGGGTGGCATTTCCCAGAATGGCTGGGAAATTCAAGCTTGAAGTCATTGCTGTGAATATGATATCTGGACAGCTTTGGATACAGTGGACCTGTCTGTCTGAGTACCTGATGCATTATCTGAGATATTCCTAAGCATTTCATTATAGAAATAAACTTCATATCATGTTGTTATTATTATTATTATTATTATTTCTTTTTAGCCTTTGGGAGAAAAATACTTCCATTAAATTACAGAAATGAGTGTCTGTTGGATGTAGATGGATGTGATCCATTGCAAACAACTTGTTCAGGAGATCTTGTTGACAGAGGAGGTTTATCTTCTGTTTTAAACCAACAAAAGTGTTATGGATGGTTAAACAAGACCAGACATGGAAAACACTGAGTTAGCTAGGTGGGAAGGTGGCTCAGAGTGCTATATTCCTGTCAGCCTTCTTGAATTTCCTCTTTCTGTTGAAATTCTGCATGTTGCAGAAGGTGGTTATCTCCACCACCCCAAGCCCCACGCATACTCTAAGCTCTAGTGAAAGGGTGGGAAGCAGAAGCAAAGGCGTATTTTTGAGGAGTACCACTCTAGGTGGAGTATTTTAGACAGATAAGATCTGTTTCTCTGCCAAATGAAAACTTAAATGTACTCACCCACTTGCAAAATTATGCTTGTATTTTTTTTCTTTAAAATTACCATAGTCTCCATCTGGTAGCATCCTGAAGGACTGAACTGTATTTGTATGAATGTTTTGTTCAGGACACAGCATACACCCTCTTCTTGTTCCTCCCATTTTGACTTTCACTCTGTTTATGCCGTAAAAGTAAATGAATTCATGCCATCTGCCCCTACATCAAAATGAAGAACATCTGTGTGAGACAGTGACAGAGGGATGCACGGGTCCAGGGAGGTTTCCAGCAGCATCAGCTGCCTCATCCCTGCACATTTCAGAGAGTGTGGCCAGGCTGCTCTGTGCTTCCAAAAAGGTGCCAAGTGATGGATGTGGAAGCCAAAGCTGAAAGCACCAAGTCTGGAAAATCTTTCAGGAATCTTGGCCACCACTTCCTAGCCTTGTCTGGATATAAACAGCAGGTTTTGTCAGGAATCGACCTACAGATTCCCCCTTCTTCTTTTTCTTTCCCAACTGCATCTCCAGATGAGTGCTTTTTTGCTTCACACTGTCACACATTGGTTTTAATTCCAAATACCAGCAAGAAATATCCTTAACATACACTATCTGTGTATATATGTGTGTGTGTGTGTATGGTTCTGGACAGCTGTTGAATTGGTGAAGTCAAACCTCCTTTCATGCATGACACTTCTCAACAACAACAACAAGAAAAGTTATTTTTTTATGAGATCACAAAAGAAGAAAATTGAAGAGTAAATGCTCCATGTGCAGTTTAAAATCTGGCAGTGGAGCACTTCCTTTCATTTTTAACTTGAATTTCATCTTTCCTGCTCCCTGCCACGTTCAGTGTATTTCTTCTGCTGTGGTGGTTTTCACTTAACTCCTTTGGCAGCCACAGGAGGAGTTCTCACCACTCAGACTGCATTAGCACTTAGGCCCCATGAAACATAAACTGCATCTGAATGCAGCATTGTGTAGATGGGTGAAACTTGGCCAAAAATAGGTTTGCACAAGTGATTCTAGGTTATACTCAAGCTGTAAGTGTCCAAGAGCATCCATCTTCTTCCAGGTCCTTGGGGTGGTCTCTGAACTGCAAATCAAATGCAGACCCAGGGATGCCATGGCCCTTTTACTTCTTTGGAAGACAGAAGAAGCAGAGAATGCTCTGGCCTGTTCTCAGCTTTGTGGGAGAGAAGATCTGTAGGTGTCAGAGACTCTGTGTCTATTTTAGGGCTAAGCCAGGTGCATTATTGGGATGGGGAGAGAGTTTATATGGTGAAAAGAGTGGTTTGTTGGTTAGTGGCTGGTGAGATGAAGGCAGGGCCCAGTTTTGGTACAGCATGGGCTTAGTGCTAATCTTCAGCTCACTGCTCTGTAGGTAAATGACAAAGAAAATTGCTCTCTGCTTCCCACGTGCATTGCGAGATGCACAGAGATTGCAAAAATAGTGCTGCAGAAGATAGGTCAATGTGCTGTTGAGTAACTTACTGCGGAAAAAACAGGAAATTAAAAGTTTCCTTTCCTTTGTGTGTCTTAGAGATCTTTAGAGGCTCTAAAATCTGATACATACAAGATACTTCAATGGACATTAAAAAAAGGTATGAAAGATTATTCATCATTAAACAGAAGAGCAGCTTACACTTACACTTACAACGCAAATTAAAACAATATAACCCACTGTTCAGCAAAATATAAGAGCACTGCATTGTTTTTAAGCAGCTTCAGTGTAAACCACTGCACTTTTCCTGGGGAGAGAAGCCTCAAGATGAGGATTTTCAGAGAAGCCGTTCTCTAAGCAAGCTGTTCCTTTTGGAGGCAACTAGAGGTACTCAGTGAAAATGGGGACCTAATTAGCTTATTCTTTTCAAACTGGAATTTCTTTACAGTTGTGATAGGCCAGCAACTTCTGGTAGTCTGGAAGATGCTTTGGGAGACTCATGAGCTTTTTCTCACACCTAATGTCAGTTTTGCAGCTGGAGTAGAATTGATATTTTCTGTCTTTGTATAAGTATTGGTCTGTGTAACACCTGAACTATTCTGTAGTGTTGTAATTACATCTGAAGTCTAGTTTCTTACTTAAACTCCTGCAGAAGTTAACTGAATGCATCAAACAATTTAGAAGTAGCTCTGTACTTCCTTTTGACTCGTGAACCCCTTGAAATTTGGTGTTTGTATCCTGAAACGACAAACTAACCCATCTGACAGGCTGCCTTCCTCTCACATTCTTCAATAGTCATTCTTAGACCACATCTTGAAAACCAGAATCTCCTATGCCTGGTAATGTTCACAGTGTAATAAACACTCAAAAAGACTAACTCATGTACAATTAGTTTCCATCTTGAGATATTCTACCAGCTTGTTTTTCAAGACAACAGCATCTCCTCATCTGTTTTAAGAGGGTTTTTTAAGTCAGCTGACTTCTGACCAGCATTCTTCTAATGATACAGCACCTTCTGATGGAGCATTGCAGATACAACTGAGAATTACTGCAGCCAATTGATTCATGTCCTCCTCAAGAGTGTTCAAGTAGGTGCCTTGATTTATATTTTGGAGGAGCTCGATGTGATTCAAACTAGAATGGCTTTCCATTGATTCTAGTAGGTTATTGTGTTACTGCTCAGAAATAGAAATGTGTTACATGACATGTGAAAAGCATATATATCTCTGTACGTGTGGTGCATTGCATTGCCTTCAATCTGTTCAGGAAAAAGTAAATAAATGAAGAAAAATAAATGCATTGCTGCAAAAATATATATTTTATATATAGGTTCTCACTGAATCACAGGAAAGTCGTTCTGGAAAAGGTCTTCAGAACTCCTCTGGTTCTTTCTGCCAACAAACATGTATATGTAGAGGATGCTTTTATACACAGACCCATATGCATGGATGTATAAATCGTTGCCATGTTTTGCTCCTCTGAGGACAGTTTAACTGCAAAAATTGCTTCCTGAGAGAGACAGGTGATCCAAGTGGATACGCACTGAAAGGTAAACGTTTGCATTAAATCCAGTGAGAGGCTCAGATTTTTTCCCAGGAGCCATTTATTTACTCAGTGTTTCATTTTCCCACATAATCCTTTTGCTATTACCAGAGTTATCTGTGCGTGGACTGTGCATAATCTGTGGTTTCAGAAACTGCTTGTCAATACTGTGAAAATTGAAAATTGAAGTCATGCTTTGCAAGATTACTTACTACTAGAAAGTGGGCGTGAAGAAAGGAAAATCTGCTGCAAAGAGAAGCATTTAGATCTGACCTGTCTGTCCACTTGAGATGTCTTGAGATTTTTTTCAATACCTACTGTTGGGTTATTGTATGCAAGCGGAAGAAGCTTATGGAAATGTAATAGTCCTTCAGTTGTGGGCTCTTGCTAGGCTTGATCTAAAGTTGGGCACAAGAGTTGGGATGCCTGGGGAAGCTAAGAAGTGGGGAAATAGCTGAGAGTGCCTGAAAGAGAGAGATGGGGCTGAGTATCGTAATCACAGTATCATTTTTGTCTCCATCTCTGTTCTCCCTTCTCAGGACTTACAATCCCATCCAGTTATATTCACCAGTTCATTCTTTTCCAGAGGGTTTTGAGCAGTTTTCCCAAAAGAAAAAATTACACTAAAACCCATTGAAACACCGTGGTTTTGTTTGGTTTATTTATCAGTCTGTTCTTGTGCCTGCATGTTTTGAGTTTTGATGTCAGTGGCAGTCAGACGAGGGTCCCCAGTTTTGCTCCCTAAGCCAGTACTTGAGAAGATGAACCCCCTCTTCTGTGGGGATAGCAGGAACATTGCAGCAAGTCAGTTATCAGCCTACCATTCACTATTTCGCAGGATAATCCCTTTGGTTACCCTGAAGTGGAAGAAGGGTTTGATGGTTCTGGGATAGCTGAGTAGGAAGAAATGGCAACAGTTCTCTGGATGATTTATAGCCATTCTGTGCCACTGCCACATGTAGGATGCAGCTCTGGTAACACCCAGTCTGTATCCGTTGATTGATTTTAGCAGTTCTTCCCCTTTTAAAATCATAGAATCATAGAATCATTGGAAGAAACCTTGTTCAGCTCTTCTGAAAAGGACAGGGACATCAATGGATGAAAAATTAGTATTTTTGTGCAGATTCACCCTGAAAATCTATTTTCCCAAGATGAAAACATTACTGCTGGTACTGCTGAAAATATTACCTCCAAGCTGGTGGCTTGCAATTAGTATTGCTGTAGTCCTCCCTCTGTGCCCAGCAAACATCTGTCCAGACACGTACAAAGCTTCTGCGAAGGCATAGGAAATGGAAAGGAAGGTGATCTCTAGGGATTTCAGTAAGACCATGCCTTTGTCTTGCCTGTCCTTATAATATGTGTTTATGCAAAACACATATTCTGCAGACAATTTGCAGAAAAAAGAGGTAAGAAAATGTGGTTGTTTTTTTTTTTCCCTTTTCACAGTGCTAATCACCATGGTACCCAAGTGTCTGTTTCTTAGGCTTGCATAAATCATCATTGCTTTTCTAACACCCTCTGGGGGATGTTTTGTCTAATTTATTGGGATTCTCATTCATGCTCTCTGAACCTACACGTGGATGAAGAGCAGCAGAGGGATTGAGCTGTACATGGAGAAGGTGAAAGGGGGCAGGGCATGTTGGAGAGGTGAAAGTGGCCCCTGTGGATTCACAGCACAAGAAAACCCACCTAGCTGAAGGCTGACCAGCAGCAAGCACAGCTAGAAACAGCATTCATTATTCTCATAATAAGCCACTAACTATCCTCTGCTGACTTGATGCCTCACTTTAGCCATTCTTTATTTTGAGCAGGTTCTGCTTATTTTTCCTCCTTTATCTTCATCTGCACTCCTCTCATAATCTATCTGCCAGAGAAGCTCTTAGAAGTGTCTTGTGCTGTTCACGCCTGCTCTATATTTTAAGTGATTTTCTGAAGTCTGAAAGCAAAATTGTGGTGTGTTTGGAACTACATACAAAGTGTCCAGGTGTCAGGGGATTTAAGGATTTGAAAATATATGGGTAACCTCAAAGATAATCCTTTGAATATTAAAAGCAGAAAACCTGCCAGGCCCTTTTGCATAGCACACTATATAGTCTGTGAAGTAATTCCAAGGTGCCTGTTACCATGGCACCTCTTGGAGAAGCTTAGCAGTATGATCAGAGAAATGGTGGTGGTGGGTTTAGGCAAGAATTACAGCTCTGGGTTCAGGCACACCCTTGCTATACCTCAGCCTGCCATGCACTGAAGCGCCCATGGCTCTGATTGTTCACTTACTCCACCACAGTGTATGTTAAAACTTATCACCATAGACTTCTTGCCCTGAGGTTTCAATGTGAATTTGTCTCAAAACTAAAGCCCAACCACTGACAGTTGTGCTGTTTGTCTAGGGCTCCCAGGAGCCTGTGAAATGCTGATGATGTGTCTGTGTGACTGCAGTGGATCTGAACTCACCTCACAGCATCCTGTATGGCTTTGGTAACTCTTGAGTGGTGTGACTCAGCTGACAAAGTGTAGGTGTCTGTTCTCTTTCATTCATTATGAATGGAGACAAATTGGCTCCTCTGGTTATGCTGTGTCTCATTTTAAAGTAAATCTCTAAAATAAGCCAACTGGAATCTATCCTAAAACCAAATTTTATTCTGATGGTTATGAAAAATACACCTTGAATCAGTGACGCTGTTGGTGTAAGCAACAGTACTACAGGCATTACCTCAACTCAGCTAATGAGATGGAGGCTTTTAGTGTAATCTGAGATATTCTTGGGACTTGAAACATCTGCATGGGTTGGCAGGAATGACGGGAGGCCAACAGAAGACACATGTCTTTTGAGAGTGGCAGATGGAGACCAGGTTGCAGAGGATGTCTCATATGGTTCTAAATGCTGTTTGCTAGAAACTAAATAGGGCCCATTGGGTGGGGTATAGCTCTAAACTAAGGCATCTGTAGAAGGAATTGTCAGATAGAAGGCATGTCAGTATAATCTCTAAGCACCCACAGAGAATTGTAAGAGGCTATGTCACATAGGTCACATGTAGGCATGCAGTATTGTTTGAGATGTCACACTTATCCTGCCAGCTGCTGCTCCAGAAATGTGTAAACCGTGCATCATATCATGGGATGCCTTGAACACCCTAGTGTATATCAAATAGATGACATTCTGATGAGTCCTCTCCCTAGTCAGTATTTGAACTCACCTTAAAGCATATACCCATTTGCTGGCCAGATGAATTACTCTTTAGCTGGGAAATTTAAAGATCCAGGACTCGTCAGTTGTCTGCATGTATATATATATTTATTTATAGTCTCTGAGAGGCTCTAGAGTATCTGAGACATCTGCATCAGCTTGGCAGGTATGACTCAGGACCTACAGGTGCCCTTCTGAACCAACAGCTGAAGGTAACCAGCAGATAAGGTACCTTAAAGTGTCTTAAAATATTCTAGATTCCTATGTACAGGCAACTGTGTAAATACAGCTACTCAAATGGATATATATGAATGTTTGTTTTAATCCTTCTCTGAAAGACAGTGTCTGAATTTCATTTGGGATGGAATTGTTTTCTTCAGGATGTCTGGTATGATGTTTTGGTTCTAGGAGAGAAACAATATCTATAACACAAAGTTTATAGTTGCTGCTAAGGAGTGTTATCAAGAGCCAAGGCTATGCACGACAAAGGGCCCAGGGAGCTGGGAGGGAGCAGTATTAGGACATTTGACTTAAACTGGCCAAAGGGATATTTCATATCATATGACATCGTGAGGAAAGAGTTTTGAAGGGGGTGGGAGTTCATCTCACTCTCTTTTGCTGCTCAGGGACTAGCTGGACATCTGCTGGGAGGTGGTTAGCAATTGCTTATGCATCACCTGTTATATACATATATGCATATATTTGTCATATTGATTTTCCTTTTCTTTTTCTTTGTCTTAGTGAATAGTTTTTTCTTGACCCATGAGTTCTACTTTGTGGTTTTGGTTTTTTTTTTCAGTTCCCTCCTCCATCCCACTGGGAAAATGGGGAGTGAGTGAATGGCTGTGGTGCTCAGCCATCTGTTGGGTTGAACCACAACAGACAGATGCAACAAATCTTTACACTTTTCTCTCCTTACTTATACTGGGCTTTCTTTGTATGATCTTCACCTTAATGGTGTATTTATTCTTGCTGACATGTTTCAGTACTGCAGTGATGATGAGAAATAACATAGTGGAGTCAGTCCGTCCCTATGCGTACTCACAGGTTCTTTGACATTCTCATTCATTCCTATTGTTTCCATGGATTGGGATTGATTTTCAGACAGCTGACTTCTGCTGTCTAAAGCCCTCTCAGAGCTTCTCCAGATTCCCTTAAAACTGCTGTGTCTGGAAAACATCCATCAGCCATCTCTTAGCCCTAGTTACTCTCTTGTGGAATGAAAGCAGAAATATTTACTAATATCTCTCTGGTTTGTTTTGTGACTTTAGCCAATAAAATTTGTAAAAGCGTACATGGCCAATATATGGCTGTGATGGTTCATAAGAGACAGAAGTTGGAAAAATTATGTTCTTTCTAACTCATTTATATTTTATTGACATGGTAAGTGACACAAGTTTTACCAAAATATGTAAACCACAGCACTTCAGGGTCTGTCAGAAGTATCAGTGTACAGTATGATGTATCAGATATCTTCCTGGATGGCAATACAGATCACTGTGTGTGCAGTTATCTCCTGTGACCATTTGTGAGTACTGCCCCAACTTGATGTGCTGCCATCTCTCTCCTTTCACAGTTTGGGTACTGAAGAAGAAAGTGTCTGCTTGAGTCTCTCTGCCACTTTAGCTTTGTAATATTCCCCTTGCTCACGGCATCTCATGTTGTGGTATGAGAACTTTGGTAAAATATCTCCACTGGGTTATGATACAAATTTCCCTGCTTTGACTCACTGTAGTGAAACGGTTTGTTAACGAGCTGCTTGTGTTTGAACTTGTTTGTTCTGTTTCCCCAGAAGATCTCATTTTTGTTAAAGTTTCAGTCACTGGACTTTATTATCAGTTCCACTGGGAATGTAAATATTTTGATAATTTGTATTTGAAATCATGCTGTTGATATAGGTATTTGATTGTTTTGTTTTTGCTTTCATTGGTTTTCAATAGACGAGCACTTTCCAGGGGAGAAAATATGTTGGTTGGGAGTATTGATTCCTTTAGATCCATGTCCTGGATGTGTCATTGTGCTCCAGCTCAGGCACTGCTAAATTATGAACACCATAATCCACCCTGCGGGGTAAATCAGCTGCACTGCGTCTTTCAAGAGATACTGCAGCAGTTCAGGCAGCCAGAGATTGCAAAATAACACGTTCAACACCAGTGATCTCAGTGAGAAATTGAAAGCTCACCAAAATCTTAGATTATACAGAAATATATATTTTTTTTTTCAGTCAAAAAATGATGATGAAAATTCTCTATTGCCCTCTGGAGAAGGAGAGTTGTCAAGGGGCTGGAAACTGAAAAAGGTGTTTACGTATCAGTGCTGTGATTCATGACTAGCCTGGATTGCACTGTAGATTTCTGATTCTTTGTGATGATGTGTCCTAATGTGTCTGGGGTGGTAACAGACATAGAATGGTACTGCTCTGTACTGTATCCTTGCCTTGCTTCAGTATTTTTACTGTAGTTTTGGAGCTGCAGAGTTTTTGTGAAATTCTGTATTTTTCTATTAAGAAGGAGCCCTAGATTTTACTGTAAATTTAAGTATCTCTTCTGCTTTTCTGGACATTTTAACTCCTTCTGCCTCACCTCTCCCAACCTCCTTTATACAATGCAGCTTCGTCTCAAAGTCCCATATGCACCAAATTGGTCATGAGCAGAAGCATGACCCAGATGCTTGGAAAACCTTTGTGTTCCCAGAGGAGGTCATGGACAGAATCCAACTCTACCTCTGCTGCCCAAGTTGCTGAGACACCAGATATCAAATGTTGCTTATATTCAGTCTAAGTGCATTTTAAAACACAGCAGAGAAAGGCACGTAGGTCATTACTTAGCACTGGAGAATATCTGGTGGCTTAAGCACTCACAACATGTGGAATCTGGAAAGACATACTGAATGAAAAACTATTTTTGTTCAGAAAGACTCTGTGATACACAGTAATCCCACGAATCACGTAATTGGCAGTTTGTAGGCAAAATAAAATGCATGCTATTTTGTTAACAATGTATAGGAACTTCTATATATGAATGGACCCAGTAGATTACAATGCTTTCCTGTGTGCTGCCAGTGAGAATCTGTGCAATCTGCTTTTTTCAAGAGACAGATTAATTTTTGCAGTATCAGGGCCGAATGAACAGTCTTTAATAGGAGGAGACATGAGGACTGCCTTTGCTAGCACGACTGTCATGTTTCCTCAAGTTTTTTTTATTAATGATGTAGACTCATCTTGCACATTTTACAACAATGTATGTTGATGAATGGCAGAATATGTTTTGGTGTCCTTGACCAGTTCATCAAACCTAGTAGTAGATTACTGTTCTAGATACTGAAGAATCTCCCTGATGTGTAGCCAGGTATGTGCTGATAAGTGATAAGTGGAAAGAGTTTTCTTCCTAATTTCAGGATAAATAGTCCAAAGGAAGATATTTGGCCATCCTTGTAATAGTGTTCATAGGTCGCTCCAAAAATAATGTCTCCTATTTATCTCCAGAGAATCTACACCAACCTCTACTGCCAAACCATCACCATCTGACTCTGACACTGTAAAATCATAGAATCGTAGAATTGTTTGAGTTGGAGGGGACTCTTAAGGGTCATCTAGTCCAACTCCCCTGCAGTGAACAGGGACACCTACAGCTAGATCAGATTGCTTAGAGCCTGGTCCAGCCTGATCTTGAATGTCGCCAGTGATAGGGCATCCACCAAAAATAGGAGGCATTACTTTTGAAGTAGCCCTTATACATTTAAATATTACTGGTCACAAAGTTTCCCAGCCCTTTGAACAATCTGTGGGAGCAACCATCAGCTAGAGCCTTTGCATTTCCTAGAAATGATTCCTGATCAGTATGAATTGAAGCTTCTTGTTGTCAGAAGCAGATCAGCAGCATTTGCAGGCTGCTGTGCTTTCTAGGGTGATCAAATAGGAGCCTAGCATGTGATAGTGCTGCTCCCTGGAAAGCTAGAGGGAAACTTTGGACTAATTTCAGAGGAAGCAGTAGTAGGGTACCTCCAACAATATCTTCTCTGTATCTCCAGAGGGCTAGTAAAGGTCCTCTAACATTCTCATTTGTTAAAATGATTTACTTATTAGCTGGAAATGTTCTGTAGTAAAATTTTACCATATCTAGCTGAGTTATCAGTGCTATTACCATAAAGTTATGTAAGTCCATGCATCCACATGACTGTTATTTCTGGAGTAATCCGTGGGGGATACCCTGACCCTTTCTAAGTGCTCCCTGAAGTTAGCTAAGCTGGCAGTAACATTCTCCCTATCTAGCTTGTGTGCCTTGGACTGGAGTCAGTTTGAGCAGTGCTTGGATCTAGGCTCTCAGACGTAGGGTTTGGATTTTGGGTGGTTCTGTGTGTAACCATGAGCTGGATTCATTGATACTTGGGGAACTGTTACAACTCAGGATTTTATATGAGTCTAAGACTGCCAATATTATAAGCAATATTAAGTAGCTGGAGCTCCTGACATACTTTTGAGCAGCCTGAAGCCTGGAATGTCACAGCAAAGAGTTGCGTGGAAACCTTGGGGAGGCCTGGATGGTTCATTTTCTCCTCTGCACGTGTTGGAGGGGACTGGGTCTGGAGAACCACAGTTGCTTCAGCAATGGAACATTTGAGAGATGTTTATGTGTAGTTTTCCTGTTTGCTTTTTTGCCACAGAAGTGCCCAGACACTTGTGTTATTGCTTCAGTGACCACACAGTAGTGATGTCAATGGTAATTCAAAGATGCTAATACCCAAAGTTCCCAATTAGATCAGCCATTTCCATCTCTACCTCCTACCTACCTCCCTCTATTGAAACACAGTGGCAAACCGTAATTACCATCTCTTTACTGAAGCTGTCCAGCAAAATGCATAGACAGCCTTGCAGACCACGCTCATATTCAGAGTGGTATGTAATAAATTTAGTTTTCTGTCACAAAAAGGGAATAAAGGTCAAAATAACACATTTAAACTTGCAACACCAGGCCTAGGGGTGGCTGAAAGAGACAGTTTTTGAGGACATGGAGTATAATATAGGAAGGTTCCCCATATAGAGTCCATTTTACTTGTCTAGAGTCAAGGAGGGTGTCCTGGTTTCCAGCCAAAAGCATAGTAGAGGCAAAGTGTAAGAGGTATAGAAATAGATGCATTTAACATCACCAAGCACAGCCAAACCAGGAGCCAAACCAGAAAGAGTGGCCTCCATTTAGGGAAGGGGCACAAGGCACATTCACTTCCCTTTCAGCAGTCTGCACCATCTTTACTGATTTTTACACAGTTATTTGCATTAGTTGCCTTTTAAATCTTGAGAATCTCTGGAAGGTACTCAGTGCTTTGCCTAGAGTAAATGTGAAAATAAAGGATAGTATTTTGCATCTGACACTTTCAGATGTGTATGTTATGTTTGATTTCTGATATTCTGTATTTAAACATCTAAAGGATAGACACTACAGACCGAGAGCCCTATTCACATGCTCCATGCTGTGGATAATTTAGTTTGATTCTTTCTTGTTTTTTTTCCTTTACCTTAGCTAGGAATAATTTGGAGTGGAAGTGTATTTCCCCAAACTACATGGCAATACAAAGTATGTCTGTACTATAGTGATGCATGTAAAAGAATTAGTAGTACTTTGTCACACAATAGTCAGGTAGTTTTGCAGATCCTTGCAAAGAGTAATTACACAGTTTGAATTTCAAGTTACAAACCTCCTTACTACATTGCAGCAAGAAAGAAAAAAGTCCTGACTTCAAGGTACATGACTCTAAGAATCACAGGATTGTAGAATAATTTGGGTTAGAAGGAATGTTTGGAGGTCATTAAGTCTTGTCCTCACACTCAGAATGAGTGGGTTCCTGTAGAGCATGTAAATCATGCTCTACAGCTGAGCTGTGAAATCTCCAAGCATGGAGATTTTGCCATTTATTTGGGTCCTGGTACCAGTGTTTGACTTTCTTTGTGGTTTAAAAAAGAATCCCACATATATAACTGGGGAACCCCATGGCGAAACTTGAGTCCATTGCCTTTTGTCCCATCATTCTTCATATCTTAGAAGAGTATAGCTTCATCTTGTGTACATTTTTTCTATTTGCTATCTGTACATCTCTAAAAATAGGGATTACTTCTGCTGGCTAGTTTGAAAAATATTGAACTTTGCTGACCTCAAGGAATGATTTAGTGATACTGAAGGGTATCTTCGGGCAGAAGGTGTCTATTTTTGAAGGAACCCTTTGTTTCTGAAGAGAAATCCTATTTAAGGAAATGCCCTTGTACAGGCAGTTCTGCTTATTGTCACCTACTTTTCACTTCTCATCTGCCGACTGAAGGTCGAGAACTTAGCCGTCATTCTGAGCTCATGAGAAGCTGAGAAGAGCAGGAGATGGCTTTACCTCCCACACATGAAATGCATTGTTGAGCTGCCCGGGTGAAATCTTCACCACACTAGAGTTTAAAGGAGACTTCTGCCCATATGTGGCTTGTGGAAGAATAGGAAGCAGATAGCTTCTCTGGTTATCTATGCCCTGTAGGATCTTATCCATGATACTGGTGGGAGAACCACACCACACACATGTGGAAAAGAGCCCTGCACTTGGAAATTATATGAAGAGTCAAGAAATGTGGTAGATCTCTACAACTGATGAACCTTAAATGACCCCTACTCTGACACTGCATACTACTGTGGCTTTGATGCACCTGTCTCATCTTCAACAACTTGTTACTGTCAGTACCTTTCCCCAGCACCTCTCAGTGCTTCTGATGCAACTGTTATATTACACTCTTTCCAACAAAAAATTTTTCCAATGAAAAGGTACTGGGGAGGTTCTGACAGATCTGAGGGAACTGGTTAAACTGAGATCCCAATTATAAATTCTCCTGGAGAACCTAGGGAAAACTTTTAAACAGCAAAAATGGTTCCCAGGATTTTAAGAGGTCAAACACTTATCTATAAGGTTTAATTTCAGAGAGAATTAAAAACTTACGGTTGGCCAAATTGAAAGCCCCTTCCTAAACTTCTCCCTTCTCTGCTCCCTGAATGGAAGCAAAGCTTCCTTTGAACCAGGTGTCTCCTTCACTTCAGTTCTCCTTATTGCTAGGTGAAAGCTTCTGTTGCATTACTGCAAACCTCTTAACATGTATGTTTGCAGTTGGACCTATGATAATAATGTTATTGAATTAAGTTTTAGTTAGGTGCATCTGAGTTTATCTGAGCATCCAGCCTCCCCATCCCTCCCAAGGAGGCACTGTAGAATGCACTGGGAAACAGCTTGCTTGATCTTCATACTTTTCTGTAGCTGATTTCTCTGGAATGGAGCTTCCAGCATACACACAAAGCCACTAAAATAACTGTAAAGTGCATTATCCATTGCTCTTCAATTTAGGAACACACGGGACTCCAGGTTTGCTTTGGAAGCAATATAGCTCAGTTTGCACAATACTGGGTCTGAAGTTTGCTTTGGATGAGGCAAGCATTGCTCTTCCTGCTCATATTGTACATGTCTAACTGAGGAGCAGTAACTTTATTCACAACACCAAAGAGAGATACCAAGGTAGGAATCTGATTATTTTTGTTTTAAATAAGGTTCAGCCTTTAATTTCCTTTTTGGTTTTCTGTATGTCATTAAGTATGAGTAGCAAGATCAGAAAATGGCATACAGATTCTGTGTAGGTAACAGTGTCTCCAAGGCTCATTATCTTTGTCATCAAGCCTTTTAAATTATGCTGGAGGTAAACTAGGAACATAGTAGACAGTGGAATCATAGTTAAGTAAATGTTCTAGATGAATCAAGTGGATACACACTTATCTTATTATTGTCCACATCACTCTCAGAAACATTTTCTTCCCAGTTACTTAATGGGCAGCTTTTTCTTGTTATAGTAAAAAGAGATTTCCATAATTCTGACACTTTTTTTTTTTTTTTCATTCCTAGTCTTCCTCTGAAGAGCATGGCACAGTCTCCTGTTTTTGGAGAGAGAAAGAAGGAAGTGATCAGCAAGGCTCAGAGTTCATGAAATCATGGTCCATCCTCTAGGAACAGAGTTCTCTGATGCATTTTCCATGACTTGATTATCCAGTCCAGTTTTTCAATAAGTCAAGCAAGTGTCTTCTGTAACATTAATCTGGATATTAATTCATAGCCCAAAGAAACTCAGTATGCAGCAGAATTTTTCTCTTGTTGCTTCCACTTGCTGCTCCACTAGTACCAATTTCACTGTTTCAGAGGAGCACAGCAACATGGGTTTAATCAGTGACATGCCTGTAAGGAGTGCTTACCTACCAGACCTTGAGGAGTGATGAGTGTAGAGGAGAAATGAAGAGATCAAAGGTTAGTATGCTGACAGAATTTATTAGTCATTTGTGCCTGGAAATATTATATTTGGAATGTATTTACACAGTGTGAAGAGGTAGTTGTGCCATATGCAGACAAAGAAAACAACAATAATCCAGGCAGTTTTCATAAGTCTTTTACCTCTCAGTGAGAAGTAACACTCCCCACAGGCAGTGCAATAACATTATCATTTCTATAACAGCAATGCCTCCAGGCTCCAGTGGAGATCATGGCCTCGTCTGCTTGGAGCTGTGGAAACATATACTTAAGGTCTGTATTTATTTCAGAGTGTTTGTGTGCTTATTAGGAAATGAGAGATATAAGCAATTTCAGTGTTGCTGTCATCATTTTACAGAATGTAGGTGGAGTAAACAAGGCATGGAAAATCCCAACAAGTGGCATAAATCCCTCTAAAATCCATTTGGGGACTAGAACACAACTGTACTGTTGGCCATACATTGCTTAGTAGTGATGAGGAACAGGGGTTAAGGAGAGATGAGTGAGTCACTATTTAGTTTCAAAGATTAGATCAATGGCATTACATTAATTTCATAAAATTCTACTTACATGAGGAAGGATTTGAAAATCAGACAGTGCAATGTGTATGAAATGCATGAAGTCAGATGTACAGCCAAAAATGTCACATTGCATTACTTGTGGCATTTGAAGTCAAAATGAAGGCTGGTCTCTTTATTTTTTATTTTTTTAACCTTTCACGAATGTAATCAGCAAGGTGTTGAAATGAGAGTCACAAACACTTGAAAGGATTTCTATTTCTATTTCACTGATATCTCCTGAATGTGGAGCAAAACTACAGATAGAGGAAGCAGCTTACAGGACTTCCCCTCTTTTTACTGCTGTTTACCAATCTCCTGTCCAGTCTTCCAGTGATGAGGGTGGCACCTGCTAACATGGAAGATTAGTACTTTCTATCAAATACATGTGGCAGGATAATATGCAAGCATTCTTTCCTACTGACTGTACCCATGTACTTGACATTGTCCTGCAAACTGCATGTTAGTAACTGAGAAAACATTATCACAGAATCACAGAATTGTAGGGATTGAAAGGGACCTCTAGAGATAGTCCAACCCCCTGCCAAAGCAGCTCCCAGCCCAGGTTGCACAGGTAGGCATCCAGGCAGGTCTTGAATGTCTCCAAAGAAGATTCCACCACCTCTCTGTGCAGCCTGTGCCAGTTCTCCGTCACTGCACTGTGAAGAAGTTCCCATGCACATTTGTGCAGAACCTCCTATGCTTCACTTTGTGTCCATTTCTTCTTGTCCTACCACCAAGCTGAGAACCTCATCCCTTTGCCTCCTGCTCCTTAGATATTTATAGATGTGTATCAGATCCCCTCTGAGTCTTCTTTTTTCAAGGCTGAACAGACCCAGGTCTCTCAGCATTTCTTCATAAGGGAGGTGTTCCACGTACTTTATCATCTTTGTGGCCCTCCACTAAACTCTTTCCAGGAGATCCCTGTCTTTTTTGTAACAGGCAGCCCATAACTGGACATAATACTCCAGGTGAGGCCTCACCAGGGCAGAATAGAGTGGGAGGATCACCTCCCTTGACCTGTTGGCCACACTCTTTTTAATGCACCCCAGAATCCCATTGGCCCTCTTGGCCACCGGGGCACACTGCTGGCTCATGGTAAACCTGTCATCCACCAGGACACCCAGGTCCCTCTCCTCAGAGCTCCTCTCCAGCAGGTCATCCCCCAACCTGTACCAGTTATTCCTCCATAAGTGCAAGACTCCGCACTTGCTCTTGTTAAGCCTCATCTGGCTCCTTTCTGCCCAATTCTCCAGCCCTTCCAGGTCTTGTCCTTCTAGTGTGTCAGCCATTCCTCCCAGCTTCGTATCATCAGCAAACTTGCTGAGGGTGGACTCTATCCCCTCATCATGGTCATTGTTGAAGATATTGAACAGGACCAGACTCAGTAGCAACCCCTGAGTAACACTGCTGTGTACAGGCCTCCAACTGGACTCTGCACCATTGATCACAACCGTCCCCACTCCCCCAAACCAACAGCCTGAACTACTTGTTTATTATTCTCAGTCGTCACTAATGCAGGTTGTATTGTGTTAACTTTGAAACACACTCAGTAAACCTAAGAAATGGTGTGTTAGGGCCACAAGTGCAAGCTCTTGACCATCCTTGTTGACCCTCACACCCATTAGTGTCATGATTTTTGTGGTGGAACATCAGTGATGGAGAGATGCAGAGCCAGGACTGGGCAAGATGAAGCAGTGTTCACCTCCTCCTAGACCATAGGTACCTCAACTGAATTAATAATTAAATGTGGTGTACTCATTGGATGGTCTATCTGTGGATCAAGTCTGCTACTAGAGAAGTTAATGCCTATGGATTTTTAATGCTTGTGTATGCTCAACAGACAAAGAAGAAATAGCAAGTGCAGTGACTGAGAAGACTTGTATGTTAACATCCATATGAAGTGAAAATATTTCCAAAACAGTGATACACATAAAGCTCTCCCACAACGCTGTTTTTTTCTCTGAATGCCCATGTTTTACATTTTGAGTCATCACTGCCAAAATTTGATATAACTGCTATGTTTCCTGCTGAACATAATTATATCTTTGCCACAAAGGTGGAATCGGACTGCAAAGACAACTAGTCCTTGAGATGCTATATGCTGTTGGGGTCACTGGGGAATGAAGTTGCTGAGCATGTGGTATTGATTTTGAGAAAACTCTCAGTAAGAGATACCCTGTCAAATGAAGAGCTCCTCTGGTACTAGGAAAAACAGGCTAGGATATCTGGTGACATGCATGAATTTGAGGATCTTAAGTTACAAGGGCACATGTATCAGTATAAAAGCTGCACAAAAATATCTTTCAGGATCAGGTTACAGATGTATATTGTGACCTATTCTTTAATTTTTAATTACTTTTGTCCCCGTGGAAGTACTAGGCTTTTAGAGACTTTACAAAGCCGACAGCCTGTGCAAGGATAATGTCATTCAAATGAGATTTGCCAGGCTACAAGGAATATTAAAAATTCATGTGAACACAGAAACCAAGATTCTTTGTATAAGTTGACTTATGATTGCTATTAATTTACGCAGAGTTATAAATATGCTATATTTTTTATCATCCTGATTAGATACTGCTTCTTCACCAATAAGCCTGTGTCCAACAACATTTAAAACTTTAGGATGAGAGAATTTGCCTTTGGCTCTGAAATCCAGCACAGGTAGGAAAACATGGGCCTAATGAATACTCCTAATCTTCTGAAAGACAAAGAGAAAGGAACATTTAGGAGACATCAGTTCCACTTCATTCATCATTTAGTCTAATCTGAAAATAATGAAGAGGGATGTCTGAAAACTACAAGAATGAGGTTAGATTAGATACAAGAATAAGATTAGATTCAGTTTGCAGCTCAGCCCCAAAGAGGATCTTTTGTTTGTCATCTGTAGATGATCTGGTTTTCCATGGGTTTCAGCACGGATGTGCATCTAGTGGCATTTTGTAAGTTCTTGTACTTGTTGGGTGGAACAGGAGATTGGATGCTTTTGGTTAGATCCACCAAGTACTGACCAGTTGTTTATTTCTGAAAAGAAAAAGTTTTGAGTGTGTGGCTCGACCCTGGGAAAGGGCATTAACCATAAATTTTGAATGCTCACATTCTCTGGCATATTTGAATCCAGAGGTGGATCTTGTCATCACTTGTGGATGTCTGAAGAGCATCTAAAGGCTGCCCCAACTTCTGTCCATGTAGTGAACCAATTCCAGAGAGCTTATTCATGTTAAAGACGATTGTGTGTCAGCTGATGCTGTCAGTGATGGAAATGAAATTGAAAGAACAGTCCTCAAATTTTGGTAATCTTCACTGTTAGGTATTAGTAAACAAAGATGGGTATGGATAGGTAGGGACCAAAATGTCTTCAAGAATCTGATAGTCATATTTTTTTGATCAGACCTTTAATTGTATTGTATACTCCTACCTTTTAATGATCTCATTTGCTTTTAAACATAATATTTTCAGGAGAGATTATGTAATTGTTTTACGCTGCTAGGCATACCAGGACATTATGTTGGCTGTGGCTTCTAGGCGTTACTGGAATGCAAACACTCTCCCTGCTATGTGGTTGCAGTTACAGCTGGGAGACAAAACACATTTGTATACTCATTTCAGGTCTGAATGGACACACACTTCTTGGTAAGTGTCTGGAAAATCCATTTGAGTCCTGTAATTTATCAGGGTTGCGTAAACTCCTGCATATAGCAGTCATCACACTCATGGATGTAGTTCAAACCATGCAACATATCATTGGTGTTAGTAGGTGGTCATTCATCTTCAGCAGAGTTTTAAGAATTTATCATTTTTGGAAATCACTGCCAATGTCTAGAGAAAACCAGTTCCTGGGAAGTCTGACAATATTACCTCAAACCACTCTGCCTACGTGAGACCATGCGGGAGCTCTGGGAAGTGCTTTCCTTTTGCCTGATGAACTTTGGACCTCACATACTGTTAGATCTCTGGGTTGAAAAGCAGAAATCGTTTTTAAAATAATTGGTTCTTTAAAAAAAAAATGGTGTCGTGAGTTCTTAGCCTGCAAGTAGAATCCTAACCACTTTTAGTCCTACAATTCCTGGGTGAACTTAAGTGAACTTGAAATTTGCCCCCAGCTCTGGCACTAATGTGTCACTGACAGGGAGCAGTAACTGACAGAAGAGATAACCTGAATGGGGTCAGGACCATGTTCCCTCAGCTAAAAATATACTTGACACTTTTTATTATTAGTTAAAAAACTCAACAGTTTAAAAATGTGTGATAGGTAAACAGCATTTTTTGTTGCATTCCCAAACTGAAAAAGCAGCTTGCTGAGCAATTTTTTTTGGCAGAAAACTACATAAACTAGCTATTGCACTTGCAAACCAAGTGAGAAACAGTAAAAGTGTGCTGCTGTAAGAAAAACACATGTAGACTAAGCTTAGCTTGATCTCTGATGAAAAAATGCACTTTTTATTTTGACTGATCTTTATCTTACTAGATTTTTATGACTGTCATCGTTTCTTTTTTAAACATTTTCCTGACATTTTATGAGACTTCTTTTAAAGCTTCTGAAACCCGACCAGCATCTCTCACACTCTTATAGTCTATGGGGCTTAGCAGACAGTACTGCCATTATGTTGCCTTTTACATACTTCTATCCATCTTTATGTCTGGAAAATGCTGAGGTCAAAATTTATGGTATTGTCCCCTGTAGATCTTAGATGGCAAAGCTGAAATAAGATGTTTAGGGGTCGTTCTCAATTACTTTTTCTTATTTGTGGTGACTATAGTGCAAGAGTAAGAAAAACCATCCAAGAAAACATGATTGGATTTAGTTCTTGCGTTAGAGGTGTGGATCATTTTCCTCATAGTCTTTAATTATGAGATCATAGAATCATTGAATCACCAAGGTTGGAAAAGACCTATGAGATCTTCCATTCCAACCATCCACCTATCACCATCATTCTCACTAAACCATGATCCCCAACACAATGTCTAAACGTTGTAGATTATTTATCAGTGATTAATGCTTAGTTGTCATTGTAAATAGTCAGAGTGGTAGAGATGGATATTTCAAAGACGCATGTCCATCTAAAGCAAGCTTCTTTAGCTGTTTGGGAGAAATGTTTTGGTGGCTGAATGCTTTAGTCTGGTTATGCAAATAATGCATGTAATATCAATTGCAGGATTAGTAAGAGGTCAGAGTCTCAGATGGAGAGCGACAGAGGCAAAAAAAAAAAATAAAAATGTGTGGCTGCTGTAAGCATCTTCAATCAGGTCAGATTTTGGTATCCATAGTGTGATCATAGATTTATTGCTTGTTAAATGAGGGTTGTGGGAAGACCTCCTGGATCCCTGGATGAATAAAAATAGAAAAGTGAAGGTTCATAACTCCAAAAAGTTTTTGGAGTTTGTTACCAGACAGTGAGACATTCATGTGGTATGTCCTCTAAAGATCTTGTAGGCACTGGGATAACAGCATGCTGTACATGTGGTCAGTCCTCTACCTACACCACGTTTTGGTGACAAATGTTCCAATGGATTACACATGCTTCTGAGCAGCCTTATTTTCCATTCTTCTTCTGACCATGCTGATCTCCATCAAATTATTTTTACTCCTATCTGTTTCATTATTAATCTCCCTTTCACCTGCCTGCTATTTGCTGTGTCATGATTCATTCTGTATCTCCTACAATCTCTCTGTAATCATGGCACTGTGGACAGCTACTTTTTTTCTGTCCCTTTGCTTCATCACCCGAAGTCTGATTTTCCTACAACTTGAAACATATTTAAACACTTTAATCTAAACTATCTTCTTTTCCTTCATCACTTAATGTTTTCTGGTATAAACATATTGTTTAAAAATACACAATTAAATTACTCTTTCATGGGAATTAATTAGCAAAACAGTCCTTCAATAGATTTGAGAAGGAGAAAGATTTTGGGATGCTTGGTATTTCTCAGATATACTTCCTTCCATCTGCTTTTCAAATGCACATTACCATTTGAGCAGTTAAAGTCTCTAGTCTCTGCTCTATCACACATTTGTCATTTATTTCCTACTTTCACTGTTGGAAGGGAATTGTTCTGTGTTGAGTGTGTGATATGGTCTCTTACTAATGGCTCACAAATCTCTGCCTCTGTCAAGTGAGTGCCCATATCACATAATAAACTTCATATCCAACTGTAGAAACTTCTCAGGGGTCTGGGTAAAGCTCATTTGTCTGGAACAATTTTTTTTGCTTTCCGTTAGATGCTGGCTTTACACATAAGCCAAACTTAGCGAGAACCAAAAGATAAGTTTTTAAGGGTGTTTTTATATTGAAAAAGGAAACCCCAGGTGATAAGGGTTTGTTGTGATCTGTCAGTGTAAAATGATGTATTCTGCATCCCAAATAACAAAATATGTAATGTTTTTAGACTGACACTTCCAGGGTATTATTTCTTCATGAAAAATTCAACCACATTCAACTTTCCTTTTCTTTTTGGCATATAGACAAAACCCTGAGATTTCTAACTGTGCAGAAAGTCTCTTTTTTGTTGTTTCTATTGTTTTTGCTATCATCATTCTTATTATCCTGATCATTTTTTTTTCCTGTCTGTGTGTTTCATACATATCCCATAGCCAGCCAGATCAGAAGCCAGTGAAGACGTTACTGTAAGTGCCTGAAAAGTCATGGATTTAGGGTAACACTCATTGCAACCCTGATGCTGTCATCAAGTCAGCTTTTCATGGCCATGCCAACTCTTCAGATTTCAGTGCTGCTTTTTTACTTCAGTGCTTTTGTTTTCATCCCCACCAAACAGGAGGCATCTCTAGGACAGCAAGGTGTTTAATAGAACACCCACACCATTGCTCCTAAGCCTATGGAAATAACACGGAGTGCTGAGAGCTGTGTATTCCTGCATCCATCTCTGTATTTTGTGGTCAAGATTGGTCTCTTGACTGAGTCAGTAATAGCAGGGGTGTCTGGCACATTATCCTGGATGAATTCCAAACATGGCTGTAATTGAATACATTAATGTAGTGCCTGTAATGCTTCACTCACTTGGAAGGGAAAATGAATTATTTTCAAAGAACTTCCAGTAGAAGATGCTGGGATAGAGCAAAATCAGGGAGCCTGTGGTGTTCCCTTTTCTCCTTTTGTCCGTTTCCCATAATGTTGCCCAGTGACTGCATTCAGAACACATGTACGTAATTCAACTCTTAACTATGCCCTCTTCTTTACTGATGGCAAATGGTCACCACAGTAGGGTCACTGCCTGTGGGGTTAGCACACACACTGCTAACAGATGCGTGAACTCTATCCCCTGCAGCATCAGAGAGCAAGTCAGGCTGAGGAGGCTGACCAATCTATTGAGCAGGGCGGCCCTGGAACTGAGCACAAGCATCTCAGCTGCAGTTCAGAAAGAGCTAGGAGTGGTAGATTCATAGGACAGGCTTTATAACCTCTCCTATTCCTACCCAGAGGGCTGTTCTGGTTGCTGTGCCTGCCTCCTCCTTTGACAATAGCCAGGTCCACACTGCAGTATAAGGAAAATATAGAGTCATTTTTCTTATTTGAAAGAGACTGGAAAAGAAGAAAAGCCAACACAATTTATTTCTTATTCTACACTAATCAGTGCTTTTATTTTTATTTATTTATTTATTTTTCTTTCCTGAAGTAGAAGAAAATACTGACCTAAGAAAGTAGTTCTTCCCCAGTTCTAGCTACTGATGTCACTGTCACGTACCAAATGTGTGGCAAGAGTCACTAAGGGCAAATATAAATCTTTGGCTGTCTTTCTGTGGAAAGCTTGGGAAGACTCAGCTCTAACTGCTGTCAAGAGAACTGATTCCTAGGCAGTCTTCCAGCAACCAGCATCTCTGCTCCAGTCAAGGTGGCAAACCCTCCATGAGGTGGAGATGTGTACTCTCCCTTCATGTCAAAATATTGCAGTTTCTCGTCCCTTATAACCCAAGCAATCTGCCATTCTTTATGCACATGTGTGCATGTATGTGCCCATGGGTAAGTGCAAGCCTTCATCGCAGTCAGTGAAGCCGTCTAAGGGAGATGGGTTTGGTATGCCTGTATAGATGGGCTCTTCAAGAAGCATCTGTAAGCGGTGAAATCATGTCTTGACTGCACAAAGTGATTAGACACACACTGTGGTGCATCCAGGATTCAATTCCCGTGCAAAGGAAAATAGTTGCTAGAACTAGGGCCAAAATTTGTGATCAGTAGGGACTTGTCTCCACGGGCAAAGGCTCCATTAAGAACTGGTTTCTTTCATAAGGCTATGAATTACCACTTGCCTGTTCCCTGCCTGTTTTATTTCAGGTTCTTTATTGCCTTGAAAATGAGTTGTCGTCCTGCTAAACGTACTCAGAGACCCTTCAGCCTCCATCTGTAACTCTGCTGGTTAATGGGAGACATTCCTGCATCACAGCTCTTATCACACCTCAGATAGATCTGCTGTAGTTGGTGAGATTACCACCCCCCTTCCCACCCCAAAGTAACTTACCTCCATACTCTGCTCATGCATCCCAAATCCAGTCACTCTATGAGCAAAGCTCAGGTGAGAACTTATGCTTGTTTAGTTGGGAATGCTCCTTCTGACGATTGCATTGGAGATGGGGATCTGCAGAGCTTTCCCCTGCTTACTGGACAAAGCCTCAGAATATTGCTTCCCTTTTCATTTAGGATCTTTAAAACATGACAGTGTGGTTGCCATTAAAAAAAGAGGCTCTGGATATTCTGCCTGTGGAATTACCTTGTAACGTATGCTTACCTATGGCAAAAGCTATCTTTATTAAGGCAGGATTACACACAGATTAGGAGTTGAATGCTTGGAAAATATTTGCCATTGCTCAGCAACTGAATCCCAGCACATCACATCCTAGCTGGCAGAACACTGCCAGTAAATACACAATCAGAGGGGGAAAGTGGGTGCTGTCCTGCACCTTGCAAAGCCTGTCCAAGACCACTATTTCACATAGACAATGAGAGGAATACAAGACGAGCATCTACTCTCAGATCCTTGAGATTTGTTCTTTGAGTCAACAGATATACAGCATTCGAAACTCTTATTAGGAAAAGAAATAAATGGTTGTTTGACATCAGTTTGACACTGTTAGTACTTAAGCATGGTGAAAACTGTGCTATTTTAGCCCTGTGCTTTGACATTCAAGGTAGTGAACAGATTTCCAACATCTTTGTGCTTTTCTTTCATGTTTAAGCCCCCTTTGCGGCTTACGGACATGCAAACTGCAATTTACAGCCAATTCGATTTTGCAGTGAGCTTGCTGCTTGCAAGGAAGTGTCATGGAATTAGTATGTGGAAGTAAAGCCATGAGACTTAGATTAAAGTTCTTTACCTTCTGTACTTAGCATAGCAAACGCAAAATCCAGGCTTGTTATTCAGCTCAGGACTTAGCTAATGAGCTGGTGTAGTGTAGGAGTGAGCTGTGTACTGCTTTTCTGCTGGTGTTGTAGCAGCCCTATTACTATTACGATAACAATATATTAGATCTAGTTCATTTTCCCTGCTGCCAAGACCTGCTTCTGCTTAGATGGATAGCTAATGAGCAGTTGACAGCAGTTAACGAGCTTCTGCAACAAGCATTTCAGTTTTTTCAGTGAATACAATTAGATATCTCTCCTAAGCACCTTCCTCTGCCTCCTTGGGATATTCAACACCATTAACAGCTCAGTGCGTCAGGGAGGAAATGTCTCCATCAGCAAGTGACTGTGGTGTTCACAGAACACCAGAACAACCCTCCTTCATAGAGCAGGGGAGCTCTGCTCTAGCCCACAGCTTTCCAGACAGGTTTGGACACCAGTTCAGCTCAGGATGTTGCACTGGTGGCCAATCACCCAACTCAGTGCCACTCTGCATCTGTGCTGTCACCTTCCTCACAGGAGCAGGCACTGCAGTAGCACTGTAGACGAGTCCCTCTCTGGTAGGTTTATTACTATTCTTGGGTAATTCAAAATTTCTGATAGCAAAGATTGCTCTGGGCTGGGGAAGAGGATTTGCTAAGTGCCCAGGAATTTAGGAACTGAAGCTTCACTTTCCTGCTCTCTCACAGGTGATGTGGGAACCCAGGTGTCTCTGTCTTACTGTGTGACAATGTGAGATGATCATAGTGAAATTAACAACTTACGCTGGGTAGGCAGGTGAACTCCTTTGGAAGTCGTTGAGAAGTGACTGTCCCATGACAAGCTAGGCACTTAGTTGTGCCTGCATGTAGAAGTAGTGCCCAGATCCCTTGTAACTTATCCCAAATCTTTTTTTCAAAATGGGACATTACATCTTTCAACCCACAGGGATGTGATTAGACAAGGGAGTCGAGATACTTGGCTGGCTGTGTGAAGTGACCATTAAAAGCCAGCGGGCAGATGAGAGAAGGTCTCCATTCAGGACACGCTCCATGCATGGCAAAGTTTGGCACCACTGTCACAGAATGCATAGGTTCCTGCAATTCCAAGTATTTCCCATTTCCCAGGCATTTTACAAAGCTTTTTTTCCATGTTTTGCTCATTTTTGCAGAATCTAGTGCAGGAAATTAGTTCAGGTTTGCCCAGAAACAGTGTGAAGAAGAAAGTACTTCAAGAGCGGCTGCTCTGTAATGAAGAGCCCACCTACGAACTGCTTTGTACAGTGCTGCTCAGGAAAGTGACTTCGCTTTGTTGCTGCGATTGTTGGAGCAGTAACTTACTGCTGTGAAAAATCTCTCAGTAAACAGGCTGCCATCTCAAAAACAACTCACTATTTTATTTTTTTTCTTTTAAGTTATACTCATCTGCATATCAATGTGAACTGTTGTTTGGATTTTCTCCGCTCTCCTGAATCTATTTGAGAACTCCAAAACATCACAGTGAATGTTCAGGTGATTAACCATCTTTCACGGGCAGAATTTTTCTCCTCACGGTGCCAGTCATAGCTCCCAGAGCCATATGGAAGCTGTGTGGTCCCCTGCAGGCTGAATTTAGCACCGTCTGCGTGTCAAAAGCAGTGTCCCTGTCCTGTTTCTGCTTGTCCTGATAATTCACAATGTCACATGGCCTCCCCAGAGCCCACAAGACATCTGTAAAGACTCTCCTGGGATGGCCAGCAGCCAAGGTTCTTGGTCTGTTGGAACCCCATTGCACAGCTGATGCTTACGGTCTGTGAAGCTAGTTGCAGTGCTTAGCATGATGGCTGCGGTGTCAGAAACATGGCAAAAAACTGTGAATTAAAAGAAAATTATTATTTCCCAGGTAACTAATGACAGGAAGAGAGGGAATGGCCACAAGTTGTGCCGGGGAAGATTTAGATTAGATTTGAGGAAAATTTTTTTCACTGAAAGAGTGGTCAGGCACTGGAATGGCCTGCCTAGGGAGGTGGTTGAGGCACCGTCCCTAGCGCTGTTCAAGAAGCGTTTAGATGAGGTGCTGAGGGATTTGATTTAGTAGCTTGGTGGGTAGGGATGGTGCTGGGAGGATGGTTGGACCAGATGATCTTGTAGGTCCTTTCCAACCTAATGTATCTATGAGTCTATGAATCTATGAAAAAAAAAAAGTGTTAATAATTTTCCAAGATGAAGAAATGTGACAAGGTAACAGCAACATTAGTTCACCAGAGTGCATCTTCTCGGTGGTAACTCTCACATTGCTGCAAAGTCAAAAAAGGAAAACAGTGCAAGAAAGAAAAGTTTCTTTATCTTCAATTATTCTTGAAATCACTCATCCCACTTCCAGGTTTCTGCCTTTCATGTGTGGTGAATGTGTTAGGGTCTCAAGATATAACAAGATCATATTCTTTCTTTTTTTTGCTATTCTGCTTTAAGGAAAAAAGACAAATTATGCCTTGTGAGGAAGCCATTTGCTATAAAGTGTAAAAATGCTTTAATATTAATATTTTATAATAAAATTCATGACATATTTATAAACACTCTATCAAGCATTTACAACTGAACCACAGCTGAGGGCTTGGAGTGGAATAAATAAGCAAGGACACGGCTAGTATGAAATATACATCTTGAATTTGTAATTGTGTGTGCTTTATTCTTTACACAAATGGAATGGATGCGCAGAGTATTTACACATAACAGGAGTGTAAGCTGGACAGGGTATTTTGTAAACTCCAGATTCTGAGTACTCCACACAACAGCTGGACTGAGAAACATCCTGCCAAAGAGACGCACGTTGGCCAGCATGCTGGACGGAGCGGCATGCCGCGTGCAGCCTGTTGCACTCGGAAGTTCGAGCTGACCAAATCAAATTTAGGAATACAAATCCAGAAATGAAAAGGTTGCTATCCCACTAAGAGCCAACAGTGTTGCTTTAAAAAAAAAATGATTATTCTTTTTGTTCTTATTTTTCCAACGATCTTGCCTAGGATGCTGGCTACCGCCCATCACCAGAAACACTGCTTTACACCAGAACGAGGTACGTGGGCTGTAGGTCAGGGCCAGAGGTGTAAGCTGCTAGCACAGGGTGAGAGATGATGGCTCGTGTCTCACACTCCTCACCTTACAGACAGATTCTCAAAAGAGCCAATGGGGCACCCGTTCCTATTGCTCTTGGTGAGATGTTGGTGGGGCTGAAGCCTTCTGAAAATCTGGCCATGGCGCTTGGCCCATGGGGTGTCTTTGTGTTCAGCAGTTTCAGTGCACCTGCCACCAAGGGATACTGGTCCAGGACATAGCCCTCCAGGTGCTACAGTAATATAGGCAGTGAATAAAGGTGCAAAATGCTGAGTTTCTGTTAGTGATGGGGCCTTGGTGCTTTAGAGTAGTGCTAAAAAATTGATGTAACAGAGAGGATGGATGTGTAACTTCAGGTGGTATAAATGGGATGAACTTGTCCCTGGACACATTCAAGGTAAGGCTAGATGGGGCTCTGAACAACATGTTGGAACTGTACGTGTCCCTGTTCATTGCAGAGATTTGAACTAGATGGCCTTTAAGGGTCACATCCAACTCAAACGATTCTGTGATTCTATAAAAGTGATGGAGTGACCATAATTCCACTGGCTGAGGATCTAGGCTAGTAGGTTTTGGCTGTTGTTTACTGTTAACTTTGATGCAGATTTGTGCTCTAAAATATCCTGCAAGGGAACAATCCCTTTGTTTTTAATATGACAACCTCATTCTTATTTCTGAGCTAGTTGACAAGATGTCTTGTGTTTTGATGGAACAGGAAAATACATTTATTTCACCAAGGCATGCATAGGCCTGAGCACATGGATGCAGTTGTACAGTGAACTGCATGCATGACATGGCAGACAATATGCTCAAGAGAAGAAATGCTGAGATTAAATGCTATGAACAATAAAAGACCAGTTTTCTGTGAACATGGCAGATATGGCTTTAAATCTGCAGCTTAAAAATAAACCAAGACGTTTGTGCATTAATGCTGTTTTCTCTACAAGTGTCCTCTTGTGTTGTCACTCACTGAATCCTCTGGTAAGGGAAAAAAAAAAAGAACACAAATAGGGAAAACCAAAGCAAAAATACAATTTGACTGACTGCTGATGAGCAAGTAACAGTGGAGGTGTGACATCAACAATTTCTCCATACAGACTGATGTAAATAGGTAGGTGGGTGTTGTATAGCTAGAACACTGTCACTGGCTCGTAGTGGTTGTTAACTCAGATTCAACACTGCTCTCCAGGGTGAGGATTTGAAATTTCAGTGCAACGGAGAGATTTCTTGTCCTTGACTTTCACAGAGTGGTTCCTAGGACCCTATCCACACCGGAGCATCAAACCATGCTAGCTACAAACACAATTACATCACAGAATATTATTCTAGAAACAACCTTTACTACCAAAGAAATAACAAAGCGCTAGCATGGACAGGGTACCTCTGTAGGAGGGGGAATTAAGCAAGAAAGAGGCTCTTTCAAGTGGTTTGTGGCCAGACCACAAGACCAATAAAGAAGGCCTTTTCACTGAGCCCTGTTAGCAAGCTCTCAATGAGTCAGTGCATGGAAGATGCTTTGTGGCAAGGAGAAATAAATAGGTTGCAATATTGCACATCTGCACAAATCTAGCAAGATGTCATTGTGATCATTCATGGGTGGACAAAAAGATGCCGTAATTTTGGTTCTGCTTAGACCCTATGGTGCTACACACTGTGCCAGAACATGAGAAATAGCACCGGGGATGTGATCTGGCACTTTTCCTAAAGGGTCCAGCATTTGCATTTGTCTCATGTTTAGACACTGGCTAGTCTTTTACATGGACAGAAAAGGAATCTGATTACTCTAAGCTGTGTTAGCACCAATTTGGTCTCAGGTGCTGATTGCTGTGGGCTGTGAGTTTGGACATTTTTTTTTTTTTGCACCAGATGTAATTTTGCTTGAATCTTGTGTTTCTCTTCCTCCTCCCACTACCACCCAGTATGATCTGAACAGCTGCAGTGCAAAAATGAACTGCAGCTCTGAGGATGCTGAAACGTGAAATGCAAAACGCCAACACACAAAACAAATGGGAGAACAAGTCCTAAGGGAAAGAAGACCTCTTACTGCTTCTCTTGGTGAATTGTTTTTAAATATAAGTTTTATTTAAAAAAAAAAAAAAAAGAAAAAAAAAAGAAGTGCAATGGCAACTCTAAATTGGAAGCACAAACAACAGACAGGGAAAAATAAATAATGTTACTACAGTAACCAAGGACTGATGGAAAAATTGATTGTACTCAGCCATAGTGTTATCGTTCACCGTAAAGCATAGCACATGACAAAGCAAAACAGTTACTAGAAAGATAGTACTGTAAAAGGCTGCATGCTGAACTAAGAAACAAATAAGCAGGTGTGATTGATTGCTTAAAAACGGAGCTGAAAATTAGAATGAAGTTCCTGCTTTAGGATACTTGGTTTTCAGGTCCAGTGGGCTATTTCCCAACCTGGGGCAATAGTACTTTGCCAGCATGGAAAAATGCACGGCGGTCAAAGATCTGGGGTCACTCTGTGGATTTCTGCAGAATTATCCAAAATCTAAGCTTTCATTTATTTCTATGGTGTAAAAAATGTTTCTAGCCCTTCTGGTTACAAAGCTCTTTTGGAGACTTAACTGAATTCCTTGTTTATAAATCTGCGCTGGCCAGGCAAGAAAAGTAGTAGTAAAAGAAGTGTGAACTCCTCAAAGTTACCGTAGCTGGGCAGTATGTGAGGGGCCGCTGCAGGGCCACCAAAATGCCCGCATGTTTACCTCTGTCACCACTGGTGGCTGTGTTACAAACATCCAGCTCATAGCATCCTCTGGAGAGGTTGGCTGGGTATACCTGTCAGCTGGACAGGTTCAGAAATGTCAGCTTCAAAGAGGTGGGTGACTGAGGAATCTGTTTAGCATTTGCCCTTAAAATGTCCTTAAACATTAGGGTTGCTGAAGCCACCAGCTCATAAGTGTTAGACTGCTGCAGCATGGCAGGCAGGAGGTTGTGGGCTTTCTTTAAGACTTGGTCCAGCAGCAGTGAAGGCAATTCAGCTTATTGTCATCGTTATCTCTTACAGTTGTCCCCTTGTGAGAATGAAGAATGACATCAGTATAGAAAAGAAGGGCAATGCGAAACGAGTTAAAAATACCTCCTCTTCTCTGCACCCTAAACTGCAATTCCACAGACTTTCCCCAAATCCCTTGCAATGTCCATTGCCTCAGTTTTTGCTTTAAAGACCCTTGTTGACTGTGAAATGAATGAAGATACAAGTTAGTTGGTGACCTGCCTGCCTACTAACAGAGGAAAGATCAAGTAATGTTTGGTATTTCCTTTAAGAAACAGGAAGAATCAAAACATTTTTTCAGGGTGAAGTGTGTAACTGCACTCAAGCACTGACATTTTGCTTCTGAGAAGTCAACCATTTCAATGTAAAGATGCATTATCCTTTTGTGTTCAGAAAAGGTCCTGAAGGCAGTCAATTCAAGAGATCTTTCCACAGGAGTTCATTGTGATTAAATAGAGGCAAGGGAGAGGATTAGATTGAGAGAAAAACAATCAGACAACTACAATTTAAGGAATTATCTTGCTTGCCATTAGTAATAGAGAATCTGTTACAGAAAAGGGATAATGCAACTTGATGATCCTCTTTACATTTTACAGTCGCACAAGGGTGTAAATATTTAATCTTTCAGTTAATTAATCTTTACAAAATATCTCACAAAAACATTTTTACCTATAGAAATTAGTTTCTATACATCAATATATTTTTATTTTTATAAATTATTCCATCTTTAAGTGCCTTCTATCAATATAAATGATAAAATAGACAATCAAAAAATTTAAAGCGTTTCCCAGTTGTATCCCTCCTCGTCAACACAGGTGCTGTGAATCCTCATACTTGTGTGTGTCCACATGGGAATGTATTTGTGTGCACATATGTGTGTTGTGAAATACTTCCATCCTCTCTCACCCCCAAAATCCATTAAAATAAACTATATTGTTATTAGTTCCTGATGCAATAGTGTTTCCAGAGGGGAAAAAAGAAATGCTTGACTTGGTTTCAGAAATCAAAAGATGTGCATAGTTACCAAAGTCGAGGTGTACCAACTACAAATGTGCAATGACAAGCTTAGAACAGGATCCACCTCCCAGTCAAGTCAAAGACAGTCCTACCAATGACTTCAGTAGGAAGTGGACCGAAAACTCTGAGCTTGATTTTGCAAGGTGCGTGTGGCCCTGATATAGCAGAATGCTTAAGCCCGTGCTTAGCTTTAAGCACATGAATAGTCCTACTGGAACTGATGAGACTGTATGGCATAGGGAAGGATCACAAGTAACTCCAAGTCAGCGGGCTACTCACATGTGTATGAATTGGGGTCAAGTGCTGAGCGCCTTGCAGAATCAAGCCCTATGTGAGGTTCAAGAGCTGGGAACTTCTCTTTAAAGCAATCAACACACTGAGCTCAGCCATTGAAATTGATCAAAATGTCCGCATGGGCACAAGAGGTGGCTAGCTCCCCTTGACAGAGGGTCTCCATGTCAAAAGTCTATACCTACAACTGGTGCTTTCAGCACACAACATATTTGCTTTATATGGTAGAAGTCTTTTTGTTCCTACCCTTTGACCCATCAGTGTCCTTCATGGCTTCTAACACTTTGTGTTGTACATTCATCAAAATTCACATTGACTGCAAAGAACATAAATGCAACAAAAACAGGAAAGCCTCCAAATAGTATATTATAGTTTTCTTCTAAATATTCTCCCGTCGTAATCAGAGGTGCAGTGGCTAATTTATAATTTTTCCTTGGAAGGAATCCAGATGAAAGGCCCAGATTGTTCTTCAATTACAAGTTTGCATTGATTATATATATCTTCTAAGCTATCTCCTTGGACAATAGCTGCAGTAAGAAAACATATCAATACGTCTTTTAATGGATACATTCTACAGCATTTAGTGTCAGCAGATTTTCAATGTACTTATAGACACTGATGACATTAGAAGAAATACTATTGTATTATACTTTGGTGTTATTGATTTATGGGGAAGTCATACACCTTGCAGATAGCAACAGAGTTCAAACCAATGGCACCTTCTCCTTTGCTTATAGTAAAGTGTCTGAGCTAGATTGTTGATTTCAAGAACTAGCAGCTCTGTCTCAGGAGAGGAATAGTGTGGTAAGTTCCTACTGTTGCAAGTCTAACTTGTCATTTCATGTGGTTTAGAGGCCTGTGAGTAGCAGCAGGTTTACAACCTACTATTTTCCTCACCTGTTGGAATAAACTCACTTTTGTCCTCAAAAGGAAATTAGATCCGGCCCAAAGTGGAAAGCAACTGTGCCTATATTCTTAAACTCCTTTTTCTCACATCAGAAGACTGGAACTGTAGTTCACATTATATGCACTGCCAGCATACAAAGGGACAAGTGGGGGATTCTGAATGCAATCCACAAACACCAATCCACTGAGCAGGGAGCTGCCTAGTTCAGCCCAATGGGGCTGGGACCCAGAGCAGGCCTTAAATCCTGCTCTTCTCCAGGTCAGGAAGAAGGTGCCTTTGTCTTGCCCTCTCATGATACGTGTGGGTCCCTTCCAACTTGGGTTATTCTATAATTCCATGAGTCCATGATTCCACTGAATTCTGCTTTGGCCTGCACAAGTGCAATCATGCAACAATTTTATTCACTTCAGCAAAAGCAAATTTGGGTCAGGGAAGGAATTAAATTAATGCATAGGTTTCCCATAGGACATCAGACATTTGAGGTACTGAATGCCTTGACTGATCTTGAGTTTAATGGGAAGCAATTGTCCCAAGCCAGGAGTCCTTACTATGGACACACTATACAGATAAGAAATTTATTCCAAAGAAAGAGCTAATTCGATATTTTAATAAAATATATACCTGATGATATATTTTTAAAAACATACCTGTAAAATATTCTCCAAATTCTTGTTCTAACTTAATTGCACGATCATAGGTTTTCTTGGCTTGCTCCTCTGTAAGACGTTTATTCATTTCCCTAGAAACACAAAGGAAGTCATCAAGAAGATTGGATTTTTATTCAGTTTTCTAAAAGATGTACTCCATTCATCATTAGACTAAGACTGGTACAAGAACCAAGAGGTGAAATTGTTTCAACAGTTCACAGTCAGTTCTGGTATTTTATATTTACTTCTACTTTTATGTAGTATAAACCTACATTTCCAGATTTTTCCTCTATTTCCAGTTTCCCCTAAATTTTTATTTTGGCTTCACCACCACTATGTTCCTAAACAAAATATGAGGCCTGAAATGGACATGTGGCATCAGGAATCCCTGGCTTAGGCTGGGAGACAGGGAGGTCTCAAGGTCTGAGCGCCTGGGATACTCTTGCCTCCAGAGATAAAGATCCTTCACGACCCTCCTATCATCCAGGCCCTCAGCTGCCTGTCTTGGCTGAATGAGATTGTCCAAACTGCTGAAATGGAAACTGCAGCTTGGCTGAAATCGTGATTAAAGATGGGACAGAGCACAGAAGAACTTGTGACTGCAGGAGGAATCCCAGAGTCATTGTAAACCCTGTAGGGATTTACAGGTCCTAGATGGACCTGAGGGAAAGACTTCCCTGGCTCAAGTGTGGGCATGTGTTCCAGACAATCACAAGAAATCAAACCAAGACTGTCTAGCAGTTAGAGTTAGGATGAGTTACTTATTTATATTCTTCTCTGATTCAGTTCATTCCGATTAAATACAGAGATTCCCAATGTGTCTTGTAGACTCTAAAAATGAGTACCAATAAATGTGAAAATGTAGAAATGCCAATAACATTCTATTATTGCAATGCTTTTGTTATTTGATGAAGCATTTCTATTTCAACAGATGCATTATATAATAGCTTTAAGAAATGGGTTGTCTTGTTCATACATGCTCAGTTGTTACTGTACATGCAAAGAATCAAGCCCATAATCCTTAGTACCTTACACGTACATGCCTGCAGACTGACAAATTAATTAGTAATAATTAATCGCTTGCTCTTGAATTTTTAAGGATTGATTCATTTTTCTTAAAACACGAAGGAAATTTTCTGAGGCAGCTAGTAGGGCAAGAGAAGTGAGCATCTTGTGCCCTACATAAATCTGATTTAATGTCTTGCACTGAATCATATGATTGTGGTAATGAGCTGTATACAGTATGACATGTGTGATGCATGTAGGAAATTATGTGCATGATGGTGCATAAAAAATGATCTATGAAGTGCACAGCAGTGTGAACTTGCTACAGCTACCTCCTACCCAGCTTCTGAAATACACCAAGTAAGTTCTTCAGGATGCAGTAGCATTTTTCTAGAAATGACTGTAAGTTGTCTGTCCATATAAATGACAACTGGGAACACTGCTTAGTAAATCCCTCTGGAAGTACCAATGCAATTCAGAGAGCAGATTTATAAAATGAAGAGTAAGGAAGATTTTAATGAAATTTATAGTGAAATTGTCATTTGTGGATTGTATAAATTATAGGTTTAAGCTGTGTTATGCTGCTAAATTTGTAATACTGCTAGTTCTATTTATTGGAAGGATGGCTATTTAATTGAGCTCAGGCAGGCTTCTCATCTGTGCCTACCTGAAAACGTCTTTCCGTGACTGAATTGAAACTCTGGCTTGGAGCAGGACATAACATTGAACATTTGTATGTAAATTTAACATTTAACATTTTATCCCCCTCAGCCTTTATTCTAATGCTAACAACATTCTCCTTCATCCAGATCTGGTCAATTGCTGAGAATTCTTCTTCAAGATTTGGCAATCAGAAGAAAAAATATAAACAAAGATATAAACAGGCACCTAAGGTAATAAATGCTTTGAAATAAGTAGAAATGTGGATTATATTTGGAGGACATAGAATTGCCTTTGGTGTAAAACTTTTCTGGTTGTATTCATGCCACTGCCACTCTTCTCCCTTCAGGAGTGGATGGAGGAGGACCCTGATGTCCATTGTTCATGATAAATTAAAAAAGCTGTCAAACAATGGTCTGTTCTATTTTTTTTTCTCTTCTAATCAGGGATCTGCACAGATGGTGAATTAAAAATGCCTGCAAAGAGTGGTTCCTCCAGGCAGCTTTCCTAGGGATTTCCTCCTCTCTGAGTGAAGCACTTGCCCAGGAAGCCTCTTCATTACTCCTAGCTCTCATCCCTGTGATCCAACCACTGTCGTCCCTCTTCTGAAGAGAGAAGCTAATTGGAAAGTGTCAACAGGGGTACCTGTGGGATTTAACCTGTGATATGGAGTGAAGGAAAGGAAGGAAGGAAAGGAAGGAAGGAAAGGAGGGAAGGAAAGGAGGGAAGGAAAGGAGGGAAGGAAGGAAGGAAGGAAGGAAGGAAGGAAGGAAGGAAGGAAGGAAGGAAGGAAGGAAGGAAGGAAGGAAGGAAGGAAGGAAGGAAGGAAGGAAGGAAGGAAGGAAGGAAGGAAGGAAGGGAGGGAGGGAGGGAGGGAGGGAGGGAGGGAGGGAGGGAGGGAGGGAGGGAGGGAAGGAGGGAGGGAGGGAGGGAGGGAGGGAGGGAGGGAGGGAGGGAGGGAGGGAGGGAAAGGAAAGGAAGGAAAGGAAGGAAGGAAAAGAGAAAACTACCAATAACCAAGCTTCAAGTGCATATGCAAGCTCTCTTGAAATGATTTTCATTTTTGACAACTGTTATGTTTAGGAAAATCCTGAACAGTAATCCATGTTTTTGTCTTTTGTAGTTTTACTTTGCTCTTACTTTAACATTTGTTTTGCATGATCAATTGTAGTAGTTATGGCAGATAAATCTATCCTTACAAGGAGATTTTATACAGGAAGGGTAATTTTTGTGTAGCTGTAATGACAGTAGTATAAAGGGAGGGCTGCACAAACAAATTGTCATGAGAAAAATTATGGTGGGGATTTACAGCTTATTATGGGAATTGCTCATGTGCTACTCCTTATCCCAGGGTACAAATGAGACAGTTTGACCCAAGATGACAATTTGCAAAGCTGCCCTGCACCTTCTGGGCAGCAGGAACAAGTGTACAGCCTGTCTGTGAAGTGGCCATGCACTGTAAATTGCCAGTACCACTTGCATTAGAATATGTATATGTTTAGCTAAACCTAAATGATACAGTTTCATTACTAAATAAACGATTTTTGTGAGCAGGGAGCTCAGAACTGTGCAATTATTCTCAAAACAATTCTTAAAAGGGAATGATACTACTTGTATTTAATGTCTTTATTTCTGATAGAAGCTGAATTTAGGTATTGCTGAATAAGAAAAATACACATTAGATAGATTAAGTCACTAAAAACATTACTTGTAGAAAACAAGCTGCAGGGGATACTGTAATTTAGAGTGCCTAAATGAATTATCTTTCTTTTTCTCATTTTTTTCGGGATTTGTTTTATTAGTTATATGCAATTTGTTTATATAATATATATTTTTGTGAAAGATCCCAAACTAATACCAATGCAAATGGACTTTTGCTGCCCCATGAAAGTTTGGATTTCTAAGTATGGGTATCTTTTGTGGAGTATTTGTTGAACAAAGAATTTGGTCACATAACGGATTTAACTTTACTTGTTCCTACTGTACCATCAACACCAATGGGGGTCTAGGTTTGGAGAGTGAAGAAGAATTTCTTTTGATGCATATTTTACTAAACAAAATTCTAGAAACTGTGCAGGACTGGTTTACTAGCAGGATGCTTATCATATTTTGCATCTTCATAACTCTTTTCAGTCAGCCTGTTTGAGGATTCACTGTTCTCACACCACAACAACTAAGCCTTGATGTTATTGCCACATTTCTGGTTGTGTGCATTTTCAGAGGAAGGGCTGCATTTGTTTACTACCTTTTTATCACTCTAGATGCAAACTCAGCATTAAACAAGTAATGGAAATATTTTATGGACAGGAAAGCTGTAGGAGAAGATGTATCTTAAAATAATCAATGGAGATGGCAGGATTTCAGATTTCCCTGACCCTTCTACATAGCAAGATAATCAGAACATAACTGAATTGAAGGGCTGGAAGAAATGTCAAGAAGTCATTCAACCCGAGATGCCTTTGTTCAGAATGGGGCTATGCAAATGCCACATACAGTACATCATTCTTTGTAATGCACATGGACATGAAGCAACCTTATCACCAAATGTCAGGGCCAGAGAGGATGCACGTTCAGTCACATCAATGCAAATTAAATTGACGTTTTTTTTCAGTAACATATATGTACATGGAAAACATGTATTTTCTCCTGAGTTTTAACCAATGTGAAGATCACTACCATCTCCTTCCATTCCATTCCTTTCCATTTCCAGATGGTACCCAGAAGACAGACAGCACTCTAGCTGGTGCCTCATCCATATCAAGTAAAACAAAATAATGATCTATTGTGTCCTTACACAACACCAATATTAATGCAGCCCACAGCAGCAGTTTCTGATTTCGCAACTGCATTATCCAACCATTCATACTCCTGTGTGATCCATTCCAACTGCCAGATGCTTTTCTGCAGTGCTGTTTCTTGATTATTCCCTGCTTGTACTTGTGCATTTCATTTTCTCTCCTTTGTGCTGAATTTCATCTTACTAATTTTACAGTGAATTTTAATCTTATTCTCCAAAGTTCTTTCTACCTCTCTCAGCCTTGAGTCAGTCACAAACTTTACAAGAGTACTGCCCAATTCATTGCCCAAGTAATTCATAAAAATAACAACTAGTCCCACAGCTCGGGAAATACACTTTCAGGACATCTGTTATCCTCCCAGTGTCATTTTCAGTGACTGTCTGAGTGCAGTTGTGCACATACTTCCTAACGATTCCCTCTGGACTGCTGCTGAGAATGTTCCTTGGAGATGTGTCAAAAGTCAGAACAGAAATCAAGACACAAAACAATTATTGATACTCATCCCCAGACACAAGGAGATAAGGTTGATTTGATTTGCTCTTGATGCATATACACTGGCTGCCTCTCATAAAATTTTACCCTTCCAGCTATTTACTTGAGCTACTTTACTATTCCCTGGATCCCAATATGTTTTTGAATATTGAAATTAGGCTGTCTGGTGACTGGTTAAATTAGTGCCTTCTCTTTGCCTTCTCTTAAGGACTTTTTTCCCTACTCCAGTCCTACAGGTCCTTGCCTATCCTCTTACAGATCTTCAAACAAATGAAGGGCTGATGAAGAAGCACTAGCAGTGAATCTGGCACAGTTTTAACCTCTTGTTTGCCACTGTGTATACTGACCAAACTACACCCCCAGACCGAAGAGGGCTAGGCAGGACATATGAATCCTTGATGAATTTGCTGTCCAGGTTGGAAGAAATGCATTGAACACTGGTGGGAAGACATGGACTAGCACCTAAGCCAATAGGTCCCAGTGGGAAAAGTTCAAAGGCAGCTTTGGCTCACTCACTGGGACTCTTACAGTGGCCGACATGCACGTAGAGCAAGTTTTTCTTGTTCCCCCATCCTTTTGTTATTACTGATTTTAAAGGACAGACTAAAGATTTTCTGAGGATACAATCTGATTAAAAAAAACCAAAAAACAATGAAATGAAACACTTGAGGAGTTTATACTTACATCAGGGGCTCCCATGATTTAGGCTTAATGAAGATAGCGATGGGATAGAGTTGTGCAACTTGTAGTCGTTTGATCGCATTTCCTGACACATCAAGAATACAGTGCTTGCCCTGTTGGAAAGAGATGAGGATGTCTTAATTTCTTCAGTTTGCTGAAGATCAGCCAAAAGAGAGAAGCAGTTCTGCAAGGCAGTGCCCTGGAACATGGTCATGACTGACACACCAAGGGAGGGGGACCCCAGGGCATGCGCTCCACTCCTCTGCCTCTGATTTAGTCCTAGTATAAAATATACACTTGAAGATATGGAAGAAGATGGTTTTTATTTTTTACTGGCATGAACTCTGGGGGTGGTGATGGATTTTCTTCAGAGATGAAGAAAATCAATTCATAAAAATAATAGCATAGCTAAATTCTCTATTGCTTAATTTATTTCTTGTTTGTGTCAAAGACTCTGGGTATCACTTGAGGCAAATCATCTAATCTCTCTGGGCTTCATTTTTTTACCTCTGTGAAAGCAAGATATGTTTATTGGTCTGTCTTATAGAAGGTAGAGGGAGGGCTGTTTCGGGCATATCTGAGGTGCTGTGTTAAATTGCTGAATCCATGGCACTTCGTCCAGTTATTGGAAGTGCCAAGAATGTTTACATTCAAAGTTACAGACTCTACAAATGGTGTCATTTTAAAGCCTGTGAACATTAGGATGACACTTTGCATATATTTTATGTTCTTGGCAGGAGCATGACTGAGATACAACGTGACTGAAAAACTGTTGCATGGGCAATGAAACTGGCATCAACTTACCCTTTCTGCCACGAATCTCACAGACTGGACACTAGTTCCATATAAATTATCATTGTACTGCCCGGCTTCTATAAATTTGTGCTCTTGTATATCTTTTTCCATTTGTTCTCTTGAAATGACAAAATGATAATCTCTTCCATCCACTTCATAGTCACGTTTTGGTCGTGTGGTATCTGCATGAAACAAAGACAGAGGATCAAGAAATCTGTAAAAACAATTCATGCAAAAATGCACCGAGTAACATTTCCAGTGGACAGCACTGTTAGTGGAGGTGCTCCACATCTTGGAGTAGTCTTTGGCTAATACATTTTTGTTCTTTTAATGGAGTTATGACAAAGAGGCTCTCATTTTACAGTAGTTAATACACACTAAGATAAAATAAACATTTGCTAAAATTTCACTTTTTCTCATCATGATCATAACCAAACTTCAAATAGAAAAACACACTGCAGATTATAAAGCCAATCTTATTGCAGATGTAAAAATGAATGGCAATCTCATTAATTTAATTTAAACTTAATTATAAGACTGATTCTGATCTCATTTCCTAGCAGATTTAAGCTGGTGTGTTTGTAGAGACAACAGTTTAATAACGAAGCAAGACTGCAATCAGGGTCTGCAATGAACACTGAACAAACTCTAACAATCCAAGATACAAACACTCTGCTTAATTTAGTGCCCAATATTGCTTTCAGAGGAGCCAAGCTAGATCCCACACAAATCTCAGGTTACTCTATAATTTTGTTAGTCGATACTGTTCAGCTGAGTTGAAACATTTTACGTTTCATCAATACTTCAAAATTTTATCGTCCTTAAGAAACTGCAGAATCATTGGTTAGTCAACTGAGTTTGTGGCTTAAAGACCCCTTGATTAGATGTGCAGCTTCTGGACTTTGCTCACAGAGGCCACCCCTGCAGCCCCCCGCTTCCAAATGCTGACACATAAAATTAACACTCACAATCTTCGTTTGTTTGTTCCTTTGATCTTTTTTTTCTGTCCAGTATAAAAATGTTTTTTGAGAAACTCAGCTACATAAAGTTCACATATGCTATTTTCACCACAGTTCACTTAATGAATGGTAGCAAGGGATACAACTGACTGCTGCAGAATGAAGAATAAAACTGTACTTACGTGGTACACACGACCCAAACTTATCAGGGAATTCAGATATCAAATCATCATTGATCCGATCTTTCATAGGACCCAGAATAATAACTGGCCTGGTGTAATTAACTGGCAAACAGAAAGAGAGGCACATTTTGATGCTATTACTGGAAATAATGGTAAATATTCCCAAAGCTCCACTAGCCAGAGTTGCTGTATTTAAGTACCAAGTTGGTGGGTCGATGGTTGGATTAGATGATATTAGTGGTCTTTTCCAACCTTAACGGTTCTATGATTGTAAGTGAAATCTCAGGTCTACCTATAATTCATTGATGATTTTTTAATTGATGTGGCTAAGGAAAATGGAACAAGTCCTACTCATGTGGCATATCTCATTGATGGTGTATGCAGATGTAGTAAAATAACATTACTAAAGGCTATGGGAACATACTGCAGAGACTCCTGGAAACATCAGGAATCAGGTGAAAGCTAGGGGAAACCCTTATATCATTTCTTATGTATGCAAGTGTTCAGGAAGGAACCACAGATATGACACAGATTACTGCTCTGCTGCCTTCCAAAAACAAAATGAAAAATGTAAGGAACAGAGACAGAAAAGCAGTTGGAACTTACTTTCCTGTCTTGTGACAGGTTCATAAGAAAGGATGCAGTCTTCTTGGCCTCCTGATGAGAGAAGAAAGAGAACGGTTTGAATCTGACACGCAACACTTCACCAAAGCTTGATAAAATGCTTCACACAGGCAGATCGGGTTCAGCACTTCTCTGTAATGCATTCACCTGAACCATTCCAAAACCCTTAATATCTTCAAGCTGCAGCGATAACCTTTTTCCTTTCCCCTTTGACCTGTGCCACATATTTCAATTCTGTTCTCTGAAACTGGGTTTCTTCAGTGGTTCATAATACTGGAGACAGTAAGGAGTCATTTATGGACAGGGCTGTTTACAAGGACAGAAATTTCAGATACAGTTCATTTATGTACCTCTTGTTACAGCACTAACATGCTGCTGCAGGGAAAATCTACTTACTACATAAACTGAACTGTTTTTACCTTCAGAATAAGTACATTTTGTCTGATCATCCTCCTGTGCTTAAGCTCCTGAGTCTAGTTTATTTACAGCCTGATATCTAGCTCTGAGCTCTTTCCTGACCCTTATCTCTTATCTGAATACAAATATTACAAAAGCATTGTATTTTATGACTTTATTCTCTCCAGGTGCTTGGACTGTGATGTTACGATTGTGACATGTAGGGAACCAATGCAGAGAACTTTGACATGATACTCAAGTGTTGAAACATGATCCAGGACTTGGGTATGGATGTACAGCCCTAAAGCATCTCTGTCTTCCAGGAGAACATAAAAGGAGAGCTGGATGATTCTTCAATCTACTGCATGAATAATTCCTGCAGATCTCTCTTTCTGGGTCATTGTTACATACTTGACACCATATAAGGTAGGTTCTAAATATGACTTTGGCTTATCAAATCTTAATATTCTGCTTTTATTTTTACTCAGCTCTGGGTTTACCTTTGAGAAGATCTATACTTGGAATTTTGCATCTAATTTAGATACTAACAAAGAAAGATCGACATCACAGTATCTGGGCTTTTACAAAAAAGGTAGAATTATCTTCATGTCATTTGTTTGTACATGTGAGTCTACATGACATTATTCTGATGGGCTTCTGTCAAAGCAAACTGTGCACATACACATCAAGAGTGCTGCGTGATGCCTGATGGATGATATAGGTAGGATGTAGGGTGTGTAGAGCTCACACTGAGGCTTTCTGACTGATATTCAGGTCGCATTTGAAGCTCAATATATTAACAAGACTTTATTAGAATGCGGTGTCTAGTTCACAAGTGGTTACAAAGGCCAGGTTGGATGGGTCATGGGCAGCCAGTGGGTGGCAACCCTGCCCACAGGAGGAGGTTGCAACTGGATGGTCTTTAAGGTCTCTTCCAACCTAAATCACTCTAAGATTCTATAACTATGATTTTGGTGGTTTAAACTGACTCCCACTCCACGAATCTAATATGTTCAGAGGGAATTGTTCCCGTTATATTACCTAGACAGCTGTGAGAAATGTGTAGGAAAATCTTACAAGTAAAAGAAATTTAATTAGGCATGATGAAAGAAAAAGCAAATTAAATAAGTACTACTGTGGAAGGAGGGAGAATAGACAGGGCCAGTACCAAGTTAGCAATGGTGCTGAAGCAATTGAGGAGAAAGCTTGATTTTTAATAAAAGGAAGAGATTAGCTTTTAAGGACAAAGCAGTGGAACATATGAGGAATGTGTATAATTGATTCTATTCTATTTTGTGAGTGTTTGATACTGTAATCTTGCTTCACTTTGATTCTTTGCAAGGTTAAAAATCTTGAATTCCAACCAGGTTTCTTGCATCAGATTTATTACTGGAAAATAACAAGTTACTTAAGAGAAATTTTGTGTGATATAGTAATCAGGATTGCCCAGATCCTTGGGGATGAAGAGTTTCATGCTCCAGCCGGACAAGGATGCTCCTGCACTGCCTGCCCTCCAGCCCTCAGGAGCCAGTGTTAAGCTTTAAACAACTGAGAATGTCAGTCTTGGGATAGTTGTTGAAGCCACTGTGTACTAAGCATGTGGAGGGGATCTTGTTTGCATGAACAGTCTTAAATTTGAGACTACTTGTTTCAATGGCATGTAGCTTTCTGCAGAGAGGGATTCGTTTAGCTGAGTGCAGAAGCCATATTCTGAGTGCTTACGTCTGAGGTAGTCCCTAGATGCTCTTTAAACTCAATGGGTGCCTACAAATAGGGAAGTGCCTATTCTAAGACTTGAGTCATCTGATCTATTTTAGATTTGGGGATGAGTATCTATCTGTTTGATTTGGGCTATGGAGACAAATGAACTTGTCACTTGACGGAAGTCTTGTGAAATTGGGGCCAGACTGAAGGCAATGAAATTACTCCAACTCAGTGCTGAAGCCCAAGTCTCTGGAAAGGGTTGAAGCAAACAAGAAATAGCTTTAGGGCTAACTGTGATGCATAGGGACTTAAAGATATTCATCTTCCTGAATGAAAGCTCTTCAGCACCGAGCTTCAAAGTCACATGGGGTGTGAGCATGCTGAAAATCACTGTTTCCACTACTTGGCTTTTTGGGAAACTGGGCTCAGGAAGCTCAAGTTTCCATGTGAATAAAATCCTTTCAAGCACTGCCCACTCAAAATCTTGCAAGTTTTCAGGGGCTGATATGCTGTTAACAAACAGTACCAGATGGTGGTCTTTAATGATCTCTTCTCAATTGGTACTGCACAAAGTATTAAGTATAATGAAGAGCTCTAGAATCAGTAAATAATCAGATTGCCATAACCAAATGATGGTTTTGAGGTGTGACACAGAATAACATTCAAGCAGGGCACAGGCTTATTTATCATTTGTGTAAGCCTCATTTACCACTCACATTAACAGCTTAATTAGCACAGGTTTGCTATAATGATCTGGAAAATTGTTGTGAAATACATCAGACAAAACAGAAAATGAAAACATCTGTAGGACTTTGGCATGATCCTCTGTTGTTCAGAAAAACTCTATAAGTCAAAAAGACAAGAAAAGAAAGAAGATAGGGAAAGAGAAGAAATTGAAAGATTTATCAAATCTAGTTTACTGTGATCAGAATTACTGGAGGTCTTTTTCAGAATTGCTATGGCTCCTGTTCCCTGTGTTCTTGGTTTGTGCACTGATGAGTTCCCATGCTCAGGAAGAGAATAGCCTGGAGTTTTTTACAACTCACTGCCTCTAAACCCTGAGCAGAGAAGTCTATGAGGTTGGAAGAATTTCATAAGGACTACTCATTTTCAGTTTTTAAAGGATTTGGTGGGATTTTTATAGAGTAACCCTAAAGTGGATTTAAAGGGTTGTCTTTATTTTCCCTCTTTAGCTAGTTGGGTCTGTGGTGGTAACAGTGTACATATGTGTACACAAAATTCAGGCATTTTTCATTTAACTCAAAAAACGTCCCATTTCTTACTGGCTTGCCAGAGCATCCAGAGCTTCCACAGTGCTGGTGCAACTGCATCCAGCATGTGAATAATGGGGCAGGAGAGCTGCTGTGAGCTGGATGGTGCGGCCACCATGTAACCAAAGGGCCACCCTTGTCAGATACCTCATGAATCCATGGGATGCTGGCATCCTATTCATGACTGTAAATGGAAAAAAGGTCATCAGAAGTCTGAGAATGAACTTATCTGAAAAGTGGTCTATCAGCACTGCATGTTTGAGATCAATAAAACTTGTGCAGCCATATTTAGAGACTTCAGTGGCTGTGAAAATTTAAGTACTAATATACAAATATATGGGGAGAGTAAGAGCAACTGTTAGTGTTGTAACTAATTACTGGCCTAACAGAACAATCAAGACTCTTAAACCTTGTTCTGAAATTTCAAATATCATTATGGAATGAAATGTTGACCAAGTACAGAAGGAAAAAAATTTGTTTCGTAACACTTTTTCTTACTTTTACTAATTGCCTCCCTAAATAATTGGTGCCATCATAATCAATTATGCAATTAGACTAAGTAAATGGGTTAATGTTTGTGTAATTTTGATGACGGCTGTAAAAACCTCTACTGAACTATGCTTGAGAGCATTACCACACATTACCACACATGTGCAGTGGAGAGACTCAAAAGTCATGGTTACTATGAAAATCCTGTGTAGGAAAATAAAAACTGATGAGTCCATGGTAAAAAATACATTCTTTCAATCTTGTTTTGAAATAGAAAATTAGAACTCTTTAAGTTACAGAACTCGGAATAAACTTTCAATCGTTTAATTAGCTGGTTCAGGAGTACGTCAAAGTTGGCTTCACGTGTACTTAAGGAAAATACACCACTCTGCATACTTGATTTTTCTGCTAAGGGCAGGTGCAAATAAATCAGCATGGTTATAGCCTCCATTTTTGCACAGCCTGCCTAACATAGCAGCATCTGTGTGGCAGCTCAGCCCCTTGAAGCTCAGGCTAGAAAGTGTTCCTGGCTCTTTAAAACCTTGATTAAGTATTTTAAAACCAGATTCTGCTGTCAAATGTGTTTGTGCTTCCCCCCAAAGTTAACAGGTTATCTGTTGGGATTAAGAAAATTATCAGCTGGGATTTGAGGAGGCTGCCACCTCACCTCCCTGCAAGAAAAGGACAGTGGTGAGCACTGTGCAGCCAACTTGGCATGGGCATGTTTAGGAGAATGCTCTGCTAGTCTGGTTTAGCTATCTGCTTAAAGACAAAATAAATTGTTTTCTGGATGTCATTCTATGTCTCCATTAACTTCATATTGAATCTAGTGCAAGATATGAGAGAGTGATGGCTGTGTTTTTGGGATTCATATTGATTAAAGGTATCTCACTGTTGGCTTAAGGTCTTTTTCTCAATACAGACTTGTGTTTACTATCTGCAGCAGCCTTGTTGCTAAGGAGTGTCCAAGAATTTTCTCCTTATACCACATACGAGCAAATTCAGTTTAATTATTATTTTGAAAGTAAAAATATCAACTTTAAGTCTTAGTCTCCAAACCCAGCACATAAGCAGAGTAATACTTCAGCCAAATACTCAAGTATTCAGCAATATACTCATCTAAATAAATAAGAATTCATCAGAATGTCTCCCAGAAAAAGCCCAGTTCCTTTGTAAACTTTCTATTAATCATTGTACAAGGCACAGTGTGGCCAGCTCTCAGAATCCTTCAACATCACTTTGTGCAGCTGTACCCCTGAATTGGAATGGTTCAATGCATGATGAAGTAATACAGGTTTTAACACTAGCTACTTTTCACTAGATGCTCATCATTAGAAGCAGTAGTTAGAGAAACATGTCAAAGCAATTGCCAGAGACCCATGAGAAACAATGCAGAACGCTTCAATCTGAACTACAACTGGACTATTTTTACAGGAACAAATACAAACATCTGCAGGAGACCATGTGCTACTTGCCAGTCGTTTCTTACTCACACACTTTTCTTTATATTGGCCAAGGAGTGAACTGCTGATTTCCCACAGTTCAGAAATTCATGGGACAGGCAACAGGCAACCTCTTTTTCCTCCTGCTCATTTTCTTGGGAAACAGAAGAGAAAAAAGGTGCTGTGCATACTGTCTTACTCCATCAGGAGTGAGCTTTATCCCGAGTACCTATTATTTTTCTTTCATTAAAAAGGAATTAATTATAAAGCAATGAGGACTGTGTCTTTAGGATGTAAATGTTCACAGAATACTTCTGATAGCTATTGTTCCCATTTGGGGAGATTGGGATTGTCTTCTGCTGTGCACTGTTCTCTCTCAGCTGTTCCACAAAGTCAGATCTGCAGTGAAATAAGACAACTGCTTCATGGCAGACCCCATCATTCTTATTTCCACATCCTCACAGCTGCTCTCTCTGGCCACCTTTCACTTGCTCTTCTCTGTTTTCTGATTTTTATCCTGAGTCACAATTTTTCTAGAGGGGATTTGCTGCAGTGAGCTGTGTGATGGGATGTGATGCTGACTCAGAGTGGCCTAGAGATTCAAGGAGTAACCTTCTGGACTCAGGAGTGCTGTGAGTCTCCACAGGAGACATGCTCGTATTCCATGGCCATATAGTAATTGAATACAGGGTCAGACTAGAGCTGACATGTCATTGTAGCCAAATGAAACAGTCATTTCCAAAAGCTGGTGTTTAAAATTGGTGGCTGCCCAAGGTCATGGCTTCAAGTGTCATGTCAGCACATAGCAATGAATCATTAGCAAATGAAATAGGGCCCTTTGGGCACCAGCTCCTGGATTTTAAAGCCACTTTCACTTGGCACTTCACATGACTGGCTTCCTTTGCTTCTGAGTGGCATAGCTTTGCCCTGAGCAGAAAAGGAAGTCCTCACAGCATTTCCTCTGCCAGGCAGCAGTTTTTGGACACCCCAGGAATATGTGGTGAGTTCAAGCCAAGATGATGCTGATTACTGCTTGGGTGAGATAGGAGCTTCCTCAGATGGAAACTACCCTTGAGTGAGGTACCTGCTGTGTGCAATTGTACCTCAGCACTACTTTTTATTCTAAACGTGTCCCAGCTAACTACCCCCAGTATCTTCTATCCCTTTCCCTGGATCCTTAGAACAAATGCCTTATTTCACACTATTGCACATCCAACTGGCTACCTGGTCAGCCTTATTTTGAGAACTAGCTTTTGTGGACTTGTCCAAGATCTTGACATGTAGTTGTGTTCCCACCTTAATTCTCCTGTTTGGGACATCAGCCATGGGATATGTTAAGCCTTGATTTCTTGGGCATGTACATACTCACCCTGAAATTAACACACCTGAAAGATTCGACTCATGAAAACTTTTGAAAATTTATCCTACTGATTCTGTCATGATTGTGAAGTCAGTCTGGTGAAAGAGCATCTTATATGTCAAATGTAAAATCCTTTTTTCCCCTCAGTAGTGGACACAGAAAAAATAATGTGGTTCAGAATTTGTTCTCAGCAGTTCAAAAGTGCCTACTGTTTTCTTGTGACTCTGGCAATTGCTTCCCAAATAAATATTTGCAATACAAGAGAATACAAACTAATTTACCATTTCGGAATTGTATAAGGTTAGCTGTTTTTACTGAAACAAACCAATGTTTATTAACAGAGCTTGACTGCTATGCACTCTACAAAGACTAGAAAGTATGAGGTATGATACCAATGATTACCTGAATGTATGCGGGTACTTAGCGCAAGTGCTGAGTGACTGGTGCAAAACTTGATTTGCTAAGCAAATGGCTTGAGAAAATTAAACAAGTGGGTAATTTAGTGATCAATCTCTCTCTTTTATTACCTTTTATTACTTTTCAATTCATCTATTTTAATGACATTGTTTTTGTTTTCAGCACTTCCAGACAAATTTCCACAATTTATGATCTATCTCTAGGCTATTTGAGTGTAGTTCTGTAATTCTGACCAGGTTAGGTTACAGGGTTGGGACCATCACTTAGAGGAAATCCATGTCATTCAGAGGCAGTGTCTAAAGGGTGAAGGTCTCTCAAATTTTTTGAAGATTTTGTTATGTATTAGGAAACCTGTACTGACAAAATTAAAGACTCAGCAGAATTTTGGGTCCATTTATTTGATTATGCAGGTATGCAAAAATGCTAGTAAAAATTGTGACATGGTAAGGAGGATCTTTTGCAATTTTGACTGCATTTTTGAAGCAATTTTACTTTTAAAAGGTCATCAAGAAATTGTCCTTCTTCTTTCTGAATAGACTTCCTTTTACTGAATCAAATAATTCTGACTCTCAAAGATTACCTAAAACCAAGTTTGATTTTATAACCCAGAATAGACTCCAAATAGAAAACCTTCCTTCATTTTCTAAAGGTTACAGTTTTCTTTTATGGCTTTGTACTCAAGAGGTGGTTGTAAATCTGAATTCCAAGCCATTTGCTCCAACCACTTTTTTTTTTTTTAATATCAACAAAAGAATAGCAAGAAGAGAACCAAAATAACAGAAACGAACAGAACAAGCATTGCAAAGTAAAAAGACTCTAATGAAAGCAGTAACTTACTGTAGCTACTTTCACTATCGCTGGCATTAGAAGAAACATGTTCTGCAAGAACAGTACAGCAAATTAAAGAACATAACCAAGCACCACAGAGCTGCAGAAACTCAAAAGAACTGCCATAGCCATGCAAAGGTAGTTGAGCAGAGAGGAAATAAAAACTACAGAAGTGACATCACCTGAAGGTTTTAGATAATTTACATGGTTAAAATGAAAGCTTTCTCTCTTGAGGTATTTCAGAGCCTATACACATCCAGTGATATTCATCGTAGAAAAGCCATTGATATACATTATAGCAATGTTGTGTCACTTTTTGATAAGGTAGTTAATGACATCTCAGATAAATCAATTTCAAAATACTGTATAGACCACTTGCATCTCAGTGAATGACTGATTTCATGAAACCTGAGTTTCTGCTCATATTCCTCAAAATTTAGAGTTCTGTCCTCAGCATTCATCACTTTCTACTATCCCACGGGTTAACAAATTAATATGAAAATGGTTTTGATATCAAATGTTGCAACAATCTTTCAATGTGTGCAAAAGAAAAAAAAGACAAAGCCAATGTTTAAGCTTAAAAAAAATATAGAAAGAAAATGGAAGAAATCTTTTCAGACAAAATCTAGCTTCAGGATTTGAGCTAGAGTATGAAAATCTTTCTTAGACCAGTTTAGATATGTGAACAGGGTCAGAAGTATTCTCGTGGGATAGACTTCTGGTTTGACAAGTTTGGTGTCAGAAAGGTGTGGTCTATATTATGTGAAGTGATTGTTCCCAAACTGTAGTCAGCAGGCTGACTGCCATCAGTCAGATCATGCTTAGTGGTCTCCAAGAGATCTGTGAAACCACATTTAATGGTTGTTTTAATAGCATCTCTGGTAGAAATAATGATATCTTTGCAGATAGAAGTTCATTTGACATACACTTGAAGGTTTTGAACGGGACCAGACCTTTTAAAAATGAATGTTACAATGGTTATATAGCAAGAAGCAACCCTGGGTTAAATAGAATGAGATATATATTGTTGAATGGACAATGAGCACAAATAGCTAACTTCCTGACAAATACGAGGAGCCAAAACAAATCTAACTGTCATTAATCCACTGTGTGGATTAGGACGTTGGTGACTTGCAACCACCACCTGCAACTGCCTCAAATTCTCAGTGAAAGAAGAAAACTAATAAAGATTAAGGATCTACCGGGATGAACCCAGAGTAGCCCATAAGAAGGCGAATGAATATAGGAACTGTGTCAATGCCACCTCTTTTCTCCAAGGTGCTGCGTTCCCCCACCTGCACACCTTAAGGCTGGGGTTCATTGAGTGGTAATAGTAGAGCTGGTGGAGCAGCAGGAATGGGAGAGGTTGATATCTGATAAGTAATAATTGAAAAACTTTGGTCTTGGACTTATTAACAAGCTTCAAAATGTAAGATTCATGTTCTGAACAAAACCGTGTATTGAGTCTTGGGCATTTCACAGAAGGTTAACAGCTGCTGCCTCCAGCCACGATGCTATTCAAGGCCCTGAATGTTTTGTTAAACAAGAACAAATATCCTCCATAATAATTACTGAAGTAACAAGTATATATTAGATTAATATTAGTGAAATTTGAATGGGGCTGAAATGTCTAGAGGCGTGTCAGTAATTTAAAGCTGGGTGTAATATTAGAGAAACTAGACCCTGAACAATACCTTTGTGCCACTTTTGTCCTAGCAATTTGCAGGATTTAGTTATCTCCTTTCAGATGATTGAAAGTTACAGAGATTTGTCTTTTTAAGGACACAGATATGCAGGAGAGTTTATCGAATCAGATGTATTTATGTTTTTTTTTCTTTCAGGCAGTGGAGAATCTATATTTGTTCCTAGTGAACTTGAAGTAACAAAATGGTTAAAATTCATGTGGCAGTGACATTGAAAATTGGTCTTGTAGAGCTGTTCTTCATTAAAGAGATGAAGCTTTCATCTTTAAATGGAAAGGTACTGTATGGATTAAAATAAAACCATTAAAATGACCCTTAAAAATAAATCAGAAACTGAATAATCTGTAAAATTGCACATTCCTGTAATTAAAAAGCATATAGAAAACAGTAGGTGATGCAGTGTCAACATCCACATACATTTAACTTCAATTACTTGGCACTTAAGAACTAAATGAAGAAGCAGCCAAACACATGCAAGTGCCATTTTGCTTAAATTATTTAGGTCTGGATACACAGCCATTTCTATAGAATGCTTCATTCTGTACAGTATTTCTGGTCTGACTTTCAAGGAAGCAAAATTGTTCCCAAACAATTATCTGACACATGACACATTCTGCAATGCCAAGTCTTGAGACAGGATTACTGCGTCAGAAAAAGAAGTTGATTAAGGTTGTATGGCAGGGAATGGGTTGGTAATGGTGAAATGGGTCCAAAATCAGTTTGGGAGAAGGCGTGTCTTCTCTAGCCTGCAAATGACTTCTTCCATTAATAACAAATGCTAATCTAAAATCCAGCAAAGAAACAAACACTCCCATGCAAGAAGCTGAAAATGCAGAAGCAACAGCAGGAAACAGTTTTCTATTGATATCCTCAGGATGTGATCTGGTTGAGATGTTTAAGTTTCCCTTTTGATGGAGAGGGAGGGATTGTTGCTGAGAAGTACATTCTAGCAGCAAAACAAGTTCTAGGTATGCTACTCTACGGAGCTGGCATGATGAGAACAATAACATACTGTCAGAAACAAAAGGTGTTATTACAAAAGAAGTGAAAGTGTCTGCTTGATACACTGTATGTTATTTTATATTGTCATGCAGAACAAAACGATTGAAACATTTTTAATGCATTCACAGCTGGGTAACAAATAAAACTCTTATCTTGTGCATGCTAGGAGTGGAGGGTCCTCAGAGAAGGAACAGAAGCCAAAACAGAACAAAACAAAAAAAGATTTACAGTGACCATTCCTGGGAACTTACTCAGAGTCTTTGTTCCATAACCGTCGTCACCTAATCCGGGGATGTCCTGCACGGAAGTCCCCAGAGAGAGCAATGAGAAAGGAAGAACAGCCGCAGAAGAGGAAGGAAGAAGTCAGTGGAGTTGAAATGGATACTACCATGACTGACCATGTTGATTGAGCAATCTGGATCCCTGCTTTTTCTCTCTCTGAAACAACTTTAAACCCATATTCTATGGGAATGCAGCCAATGAAAGAGGCAGTGACCATTTCTACATGGCTTTATATTTGTGACAAAGAAGGAACAATGCAATAAATAAAGTCCCAGAAACGGTCCTCACCACATAAATTAGGAAGGAGAGAATTAATAAGAAAAAAATGCAAATTCTTTGGGCTCGGAGTCATCATTTTGTTTGTAATAATGTCAGTTGTTCACACATACAGTTTAAGCAAGCAGTAAGTGCCTGGAGAGGTACACATCCCAAGGTCTGATTTGCTTATTCAAGTTGTTAGCGTGGATGCTTCATTTAGCTGTTGAACTTTCAGTGAAGCTGTCCATGGCAATCAACTTAGAGAATGTCAGAGGCAAAAATAAAGAGATCAGCACAGAGCTTTAAAAAAAAAAAATATTTTGGTATTCTAAAAGAAATGATGTTTGCATAATTTTGAGCCAGGAGATATTTAAACAGAGCCAAATCTGTGTTTAGGACAGGTGCCACAATGATACTGAGGAACCACGTTTTTTTTTTAAGGAAGTGGATAAATGCTCTTCCAAAAGTTAAGGTCACTGTTTCATTCTTCAGAAAATGATGTTTCCAAGGAAAGAAGGACCAGCTGGATCCAAATTGCAGTCACACATTGGTCACAGTAGTAATACCTTGCCTGCCTGCCTATGACATGTATTTGCCTAGATGTGTGGGATACTGATATCATGCGTGTCACCCATTTTTTGTGCTGCATGTGACATCATCTCCGAGAGGTTACTTACGTTCTGGATCACTTGTTTCCTGCTCACTCTGCTCCTTGCTCTTGTAGAATGGGAATTTTCGTGAAAAGATGAAGTTCTTTTTACGCTTGTCATTGAATGACTGTGAAGGAGAAAAGGCATGGGGCAAAAACAGGGACGTCTAATTGTTGTCACACTCATGCTGACAAAACAACTAGTTTGTAAAAGTGGAGAGAACTGTAGTGACTCAAATCAGTCCAAAACAAGTGGCTGGGAAGAATCACAGGTGGCTGTGGTGATGTGTACAAGCTGAAGGCAGAACCCCTGGAGACTGGATCGATTTAATGACAGGAGTCTCAAACTACAAACTTCAGCTCCTTATTTTGGAACTATCATGTTTGGCTTGCTCAGATAAGGGGCCACAGATGGCTCAGCATGCTTTGAGATCAAGCCACTCATCTTTAATGACAGCAGACTGTGCACAAAAATAATTAATTTTCTGAAAAAGAATAGGCTGCAAAGAGGAAAGAGGAAGCCTTTGATTTTCTTCTGGTAGGTGTGTGGATTCAGCTCTGTGCCAATTAAAATTATATATGTTTTTTTCTGGTAACTGTTGCTGACTTCATAGTGCTTTGCTTGTCCAATTCACTGACAGCTTCTTACATGTTTTAATGTCTTTTTTTTTGCATCACTTAAGAAAATTTGCTTTTCTTTGTGTTATACATCTGTATTAATTTACTGGGTTCTTCTGGATATGCCTTTAGTTTTATGTGATTTTTTTTTATGTGACAAAAACTTTGGCTTTATAGACAGCTGTAGGGGTTTTATGGCATGGTACTGTGTAAAAGTAGTGTATACCTACTTGGGACACCTATTCCAGGTACTAAATGAGGAATCAAGGTCCCTGTGCAGTCAACTGAGAAAAGCTGGTGCTTCCAGAGGGCACCTATGCTGTGCTGTAGGTAGTGCTTAACTGATCTGTATTGTCCATCAGGCAATGCCCTGTGCTGTTTACTGGACAGAATGTGGGCAAAGCCCAGACTTGTGCATCCAAGAGAGCAGAGAACTTATTGGCTCATTTAAAGAGACAATCTCATGCGTTTGTTGTTGCTTGAATGAAAATATAACAAGTATTTGCCTACAGATCTGAAATGGAACAGATTTTGGAAGAACAGCATAAAATGTGGTTTAGAATGTGTATTTCTGATAGATGTCAAGTCAGGTACTGAAAAACTTGATTAAACCAGTTGTCTACTTGTGTCACAAAAGTTTCATGCCACTTTTACATTTCAAGCATATTTAAAGTTCAGTAACCAAAAACAAAGGAAAAAATGCACATGTTGAATAAATGATCCATGAGAATCTCTGAGTATGTAAACATTCAATGTGAAATTAATGTGGAGGTCATGCACAAATAATCTAGACTGCATGCAACCTCAAAACAAAGCAAATATGAAAGAAAGCCAGCATAAAAAGTAATGGGTAGGAAGGATCAAAGTAACCTGTGGATGAAAAGAGGACTGACATGCATATTACATCACATTAATGACCTGAAAGACGTAATTAAATTAAAAAGTGTTTTCTGTGACCATTTTCTTTTTCCAAAGAAAAGAATGCAGCATGTGAACATTTCCCAAGTTGTGAAAATGTTGTTTGACACGCTTCATCTGAGCTTTATATACTAACACTACAGGCTTTGCACTTAAAAAAGAAAAAAAAATGAATACACAGTAGTACCTCAGAAAACAAAGTGGTTTTAAAGTGAAAATCACTTCTTTACCAAATGACATTTCACTTCAAAATTAAAGAATGTTATCAAAGGGACATATAAATATGCCATTTCACAGAGATTCTATGATAAATAACCACTTTTGAATATTCTCACTCAACTTTTTTTCCCCAACAGCAGCAAAAGCTTCAGAAAACACATTTGCATCAGAAGAGCATATATTGTTTTTCAAGCTTATGCACGTTCTAGCAGAATATTCCAAATTACACAGACATCCCAGAGAATTCTTTCCACTTTCCATTCCTCGTGCAGTTGGGTTGCTTTTTTTAAATAACGTATTGTTCCACTCTGATTTGGACACATCAAAACCTGGCAGTTCACAGCAGGTGTCTGTTATGTTCAGATGTGTTGATAGCTCATACCAGTAAAATCATTCATTTCTGAAGTAAATCTGACGCTTAATTTATTAACATCCATAAGCAAATAAGCTTATGCATGTGTAAATATTTCTACAAATTAATCATGTTAATTGCCACATATACTACCACAGGATAGCCATATTAAAATATGATAGTAGACTGAACTGAGTCTGGTACAGAAAACTTACTGAAATAATTGATCTTTAGTTTTAACTGAATGGGCTTACTGAACAATTATTTTATTGTACATTAAGTGCATGCTTTTCATATAAGAAAGCAAAACAAGGAGTCTTAGTTTTGTTTTTGCATACAATATGAATTTGATTGAAATCAGGCTGATTGCCTCCACCTCAAGGACATGAAATCCTACAGATATCCATCAAAATGTCCTTCCAGAGACTGTGTAAAGTATAGAGATAGAGGGTGGTAGAGAAGAGGAAGACATATGGAATAAAACTGTGTTTTTTCAGACACACTGTTTTAAATGAAGGTTTTAGTTTTTGGGTCGAGGAATAGAGATCGGCACCATCATCCACCACATGCATCACTTGGATGCATATTTTCTTTTCTAGATGCACGTGAAGAATGGTGGTAGGGTTAAACAACAGTAATTAAATGTATGCTTTTCAGAGGTTTTATTTCTGTGAAATGGAATCTTTGAGTTAAATAGTCTGAAGTCATTTTTCACAGAGTCTCCTTACACTGCTGATGTACAAATAAATGAGGGAGGTATTTGTCTACATCTCTCAGCCTGATAGAGAAGTTGCGTGCAACTGGAATTGAAACTGTGATACAAAGCTCAGGCTTGATCCAACAGAACTTACGCGGGCAGAGTTTCTGAATGTCACTGAAAGTACCTGAAAATGAATTCCTGTGCAAATCGCAATTTCTTTGCATGAATATTGCAACATTCTGTAGTGGCAAATAACTGGGGTTTTTCAGTCGCAGTGAAAACCTGTATAATAGACAGCTTTTTTACCTCACTGCCATCAGTTCACACAGCCCACCCATAAGCCAGGAGCTGGCATTAGTAGGCACTTTATATAGATAATAAAAAAAAAAGCAGATGACATTTTCAAGTGCTGCTTGACAGCTGAACGGGGAGGTCATTGTTCACAGCACTTGAACTGTGATGAAAAAAGTCTTTTTGCAGGAAAAAAAAAAAAAGAAGGGGAGAAAAGCTTTCACAAACATCGTAGCTTGCATTCTTATTTTGGCACCACTTAGGCACAGAGCTGTACTCTGAAGAATCAAGTAAAATATGCAATCTGCACTCTTCCTTGGCCAAATATCCCACAGTGCTATTTATATAAGTCTTATTTACATGTACAACTCTCTCTGGTTATGACAGACATTGAGACACTGGGTGTTTCTTGTTCTTATGAACTCCATTTGGTACTTTTTTTTTTCGTCAACAACATTTTTGTATTCTAAATGCTTTTCTCTAGGGGCAGCAGCCATACAAACATTACTCACCAGCTAATAGGATAGTGTGTTTAAAAGGAAAATTTCATGTAGAACGGAACAATCCAATTTCAGAATTTGCTCTACAGTGGTAAACATAGCAAAGAGTAGTGCATCTGTAACAAGATGGGTGTAGCACACTGCAATAGCCAACCATCCCATTGCTTATTTGAGCTCTTTCTCAATATTTTTTCCAGTGCAGCTGATCCAGCCCATACTGTGTTCATGCAGATGTGTTCTTGATAAAGATTGTCCTCTTTGTGTTTTGCAGAACTGTATAACATCTTGGGAAAAGATTGTTTTTGGTGCTCTAGAAAGCAGTTATGTAGTATAAAAGCCACTGGAATGTACTGGGAATGCCTTATTTTGCTATTTCATTTAACCAGTGCTGATCGCTACTCACGAGCTGTGAACTGGCATTAGGGGATCACCAGAAGAATGGCTGCTCCAGAGCACTGGCTGTAAAATTCTTGTGTACAGAGTGCAGAAGAGAATCTATCAGCATGTTCACTCATTTTACTGCTTCTCAACTACCTTTTTTTTTATTTTTTAACTTTTATTTCCCTAATATCTGTTTTTGGCAAAAATGAAAAGCCCATTTATGCAGTATTCTACAAAAATCTACACGATCTGTCACTGACTACAATCCTTTTCTCTACACGTAGTAAGCACACTTTTCATGTTAGGATCATTCCTTTTCTTTGTTTGAGCAGCACTGGCTTTAATGAAGTTTTAGGCACTGAAGCCCTGCTGTATCTACAAGAACTGGTAGCTCTCACAGTACCACAAAGTACACTGATACCAGAAGGAAGTTTTTGACTGAAACAGATACTCAGTGTCATTTCTCCTTTCAAATTCACAATATAACCTCTCTGTTTTTACAGTGAGCTTTTTTCCTAGCATACCAAAGTATGGATATGAAGTCTCCTGAACAACTTTCTGAATTGTATTCGTTTTCTACGGAAAGTGAGACATTTCTGGGCTCACGTGCACAGAAAACTATTAATGACATCTGTACAGACAAGCAGAAACATAAATTAAGAAGGTGTTAGCAGCAACCATAATTCTGGTTGTATGGTTTTCACACAGGATATTCCTTAAGACGTCTATCAGTCTGACCATGCAGTTACATGCTGCCAAGAAATCAACTTCTCTATGTCTATCACTCACAGGGAGAAGGATGCCCTTATTCTGATAAAGTCAACTATAAATTTTCTTAGACTGCAAGTAGAAATGCCTGGCATAAAGTCATGTTTGCACCATGATCTGTTTTAAAATTGCTCAGAGGAGCTCTGGATGCCCTTTTCTTGTAGATGTTCAAGGCCAGGTTGGATGGGGCCCTGGCAGCCTGACCTGGTGCCTGATGAAGTGTTTGGCAACCCTGCCTACATCAGGGGTTGGAACTAGATGATCTAGATGATCTTCCAGCCCAAACCATCCTATGATTCTATGACTTTGTGAGAACAAAGTCTGGCTCTAAGTGAGAACAAACTCTGGGTCAGAAGAAGATACCTCTGCTTGCTTAGCTTCCCTGTACAGCTGCAGGGAGATACGGATCTTGGGAATTCAGAATGGAAAAGTAGAAGCCTTGTTAAAAACTACATGCTGCCTAGCTTCAAAAGGCAAGGGTAGCACTGCTGAATATTCATAAATACAAAATTTTACTAATCTTTCTTAACACCGACTTAATGTCTCTTGTTAGCCGGCAACTGAATTTTAATTGCTACCAAAACAAAGGTTAAAAACAACGCTGACTACCAGGGGAACAAAAATACTAATAGACTTTCAAGAAAGCATGTAAAAACAGAATTTTCAATTCTGCAAACATGTTTTCAACTTCGTGAAAGGTTGGAACTGCATTCAAAATGGAATGCTCATCTGTGGTAATTTATATTGCAGTTGTTGGCAGGAAAAAAACACCAGCATAGAAAGCCTGCATACACAGGCAAGGTCATGTACAAACACCTGAAGGCTGTACACAGAGAGGGTGCAAAGAATATGTTCAAGCAACAATACTGAAATTAATAGTGTGAAAATAAGCAAGGGCAAAGTTCTTTGACAGTAAAATCAATCTGGGTGTAGAATAATCTGCCCCAAGGGAAGTGGAAAAGTTGAGATCATTTTTCACATTTAAAACAAATCTACCAATCTTAAGTACTACTGGGAATAACTGCTATGCTGGGGAGAAAGGAGGCTGGAGGAAAAAGAGCCAGATACTAAGTCTCCACCAGCTCCAGTACCTTGCAATGGCGCGTGGGCTTTCACCTAGCCTGGCTCACTGCTGTCATGTGGGCAGTACTGAGTCACGGCTGTCTCTGGAGTCAGTGCATTTGATATTTGGCAATGTCCTAATTCTTTCTCCACTCTTTTATTTATTTTCTTAACCAAAGTAACTTTCCTGTTAGAGTTGAAGCAATCCCTCAGCTATAAATCTTGGTGCACACCAATTTCTCTTAGCACCCTTCATGCAACAGCAGTGAAGATGAAAGATCCTCAGAGGTCAACTGAGTGTTGGTTTGGACTCGGTAAGTTTCTGGGACAATCTGACATCCTTCCCAGGCCCAGAGCTTCCACAGTGCCCACTGCAGGACCTTTACCAGCTCATGGCAGAGTGTTAGAACAGGTAGTCTTTAAGGACCCTTACAACCTAACAAATTCTAGGATTCTGTGATTCAGTGATTTTGTGCTATGCATTTGTGTGAGTGTAAACTACTACATAAAACATTCCTCTACATTTAAAAAATATATATAGTTCATAAAGACCTTTATTACATTTCTTTCGTAAAGTAGTAATGGAGAAAGATTTACAACACCTATATGCCTTCAAACTGTTCACTGAAAGACAATCAGACCAGACTTTGAAACTGCTCTTTTGGGTTAAAAGGAAGACGAATCACTGGGACAGATGATTGAATGATCAGAAAGATCTGGCTCAGGAGACTGTGAATCATATCAGGCTCATGGATTTCATTTAAAACTTTCATGTACTTAGGCCTTACAGCTAAAGCCAAAAAAATTAAAGGCATGGAGCAGCAAGAAGTCACTCTAAGGGACTGGTGTAAGGTTTGTGTAAGAGATGCCATTTCTATGCCTTCCAACCACACACTCCATACTGCCAGTCTCACAGACAGGATATCAGATCAGATGGACTTTGGATTTGACCCAGTTTGGCAGTTCCTGTGTTCTTGTAACCTTCCAAACATGGCCTGTGAGTCACAAAGTCAATCATCACAGAACGGCTTGAATTTGAGTGAGCCAGAAAAAAAAGATGTGAAATATAGAGACTTTGTCATCTGTGTCATACTCCGCACTTCAAGAGCTCTGTGTCTAATCTTGCTAAAAGAAAACTTTGTTTAATTATTTGACCATTGCTATTACCAACGCTATACATTTTTTTTCCAACCACTGCAGCTGCTTTTCAGAACAGTCAAACAACCATGGAATTATATTTACATAGATGCAAATCTCCAACCACTTGATTCAGAGCATTTAGACAACAAGTTGTAAAAATAACACGCACATGAATTTAAGCTCAGCATAAATTTCTGCTGGAAAAACTTAGAATAAAGGCAATTAACTCTCAGCTTTTTACCTGTACTAGCAAATCTTCACCCTCTTCTATTTAATCTGTGTCCAGTTTAAATGTTACAAAATGCTCATTAACTGCAGAAATGACTACCAGTATTTTCTTTGACTTGAGAAACTGGCACCAATATTCTTGAACATTTGGATTAAATTCAACCCCCAATACCATTATTTCTCATATTTGATAACCATGGAATTGTAGAATCATAGAATGGTTTAGGTTGGAAAGGACCTTTAAGGTCTATTTAAGGTCTGTTCTGTTATGCTTGCAAATTTCAGATATTTAGATTTTTTTTCTCAGTAAAATGCAAAAATGGCTTCTTTCAGATCCCATGATTTCACCTGACAGTATTTTCCACAGTTGCTAGTCCTGTTCTAACACTTAAAAAGACCCCACAGGTTCCTGAAAGCATTCCAGTTGCCTGCTACGGTCAACAGTGGCATAAATAAAAATCTGAAGACTCAAATGTTTTCCCTTACTTTTGTCAATAGACCCGACAGGCATTATTATTTGTCCAGGTCCCAGTGGGCACTATTATTAAATTGTTACACGTCTTTGTTGAGTGCCTCAAGATATCCTGGAGCAATGAGACTGTATAGTTAAATTCTCCTGGCTATTCACTGTATCAGCTGAATTTCATTTGGTGACTTCAGCACATGAGTGAGCTAGGTGCTGAAGACAGCAGTATTTCTAATGTCCCTTGCAGCAATGCTGAGCAAATATGTTTGGCTCAAGGGGAATGATCAGAGCAGTCCAATAATACGGGCTCAGATGAAAATGGATATGCAGAGTCCACTGCCTAGCACCAGCTCCACCTGTCATGAATTGTGAAGGCAGGACTGTGGAAGGGATGAAAATGTGTGAAACATGCAGCAAGACCAATGAGACTCCACTTTCCTCTGCCATGGGAAGAAGAAGTCTTCTCCAGGATATGGGCTGCAGTGATAGGAATGGTGCTGCCCCCAGTGTCCAATGATCCCACTGCTACCCACCTTTATGAGGTTGTGGAGTGAAATACAATGAAGAGAAGGCTGGAAGCAAAAAATCATCGGAGATACAGAGAGAAGAGTAATTTACTTCTCCTCCCTGCATTTGGCAGTCTCACACTAGGTTTCTGGAGAGCAACTTCAGATCTACTCATTCCCTATGCCAACAAAAAGACCTTGTGTAAAAAGTATCTCTGATAAGGAATTTCCTTCTAATAATTTTTGTCAGCCTTTTTGATTTCATATAATGACCCACCGATAGGTCCTTTGTGCTGCACAATTCTTGCAGCATGGCTTCACGTGAATTTTTAATTCTTCTAATTAATTTCCATTTTATCCCAGAGGAGACGTTCTCGAATGTTTGCTGAAGAGTAACAGCTAAAATCCAATGATGCAGATACAATGGTTTTGTAAAAGATTTTATGTCAATTAGTAACGGAGATATAAAACTAGAAAATATATGACATGACTGATTTTTCAAAGCTTATTTTAAGACACAAACATGAACATTTGTTCCTATTCTCACAGCAAAGAAAATTTAAATCTTTCTGAGATGGGAGTGTGTACAGTAAAACATTGATTCACAATTCTTGGAGAGAAATGAGACGCAGAAGAATTTCCTATAAAAAAGCTCAGCTCTGAATAAAATAGGGTGTTCTTGCCTGTAGTATTTCTACCTCTAGTTGTACAATCAAAGAACTTCAGGAGACTGCACTGCCTTTGCATCAACAGCATAATTTTTATTGTCACTGCAGGAGCTATATGTGGGGCTGAGCTTACACTTATGCATTTTTAGATGAGAGGCAATGGCTTGCCTCTTGTCTAATCTCGTTTAATCTGTGCCAAAGGTGGTTCAGGTTGAATAGTAGGGGAAATTTCTTCTCAGAAGGAGTGGAGATGCATTGGAACAGGCTGCCCAGGGAGGTGGTGGAGTCACTGTCCCTGGAGGTGTTCAAGAACCATGGAGGCACTGAAGTATATGGTTATTGGGCATGATAGGAATGAGCTGATGGTTGGACTAGGTAATCTTAGAGGTCTTTTCCAACCTTAATGATTCTATGATTCTAATAGAACCCAGGACACCCAAGCATTTATATTTTACTCTTGGCAAAGTGGTACCAGAATAATTTACGCACAGCACCTGTTACTAGTGTTCTTTTTTTTTTTTTTGCTATAACAACTAGCTCAAGGATCAGTTTGGAGACGTGGTTGAGATGGCAAAATTAGCTCTGAAACTGTGCAGTCTGGATATGGTCCTGTCGTTGCTAAATTCTTGTACCTGATCGAGATTAAATAGATGAGGAAATCCTCAAAATGTTGTGTGAGGAGTCATAACTCTGTCTCACTGTGCATTATAATGGCTGGTGTGAGTTTTCAGAAGGTGCACCCAGCTAAGGCTAACAGAAATGGGATTCCTTGCATCTGACTTGGGATATATACACTGTAGATGCCTGTGGCAAAGGCAGTGACCTCAGGCTTGCTGCAGGCAGTGCACAATTCACATCTTCTCTGGCAGCAGTGGTAGGCTGGTGCTCTGGATCACAAAGAAAGAACAAGGTCTTCATTTTGGGATTTTTGAAGAGGAGAAATACTAGCTCAGGAGATGAAAAAAAAAAAAAGGATTTTATAAAAATTAATCTTTTACAATGTTTACATAATTGTCCCAACACCATGTGTAAGTAGCATTGCTGCAGAAAGTTGTATTTCAGGCTTTCTAGACAAACAGGCAAAATTGTTTAATGGGTAAAGCCAAGCTAGAATATTATGACCCATCTATGCGTGTACTCCTTCATGCAATTTCCAGAAGCTTATAAACAAATGCCTAATGGAAGCATATTTTAGCTAGAAATTATTACTCTAAGCAAATTATTTTTAATGCCAGTAGGTGTCCAATAATTGTTTGGCACTGAGACAATAAAACATTTTGTTTTTGGAAAATTGCAATGTGTTTGATAGAGTATTATTGAAGACTCATTTTGTTTATACAGCCAGGGCTGCACTGTGTACTACTCTGCATACTAAATGTTATTAGGAACACTAAAAAGTTGTTAGGAATCAGACCAGTTCACAGTTGAAGTACTCCCTTTTTTTTTTTTAAGGGATTAAACCAAAGTTTAACTTGAATGACTTCAAGCTGGGGACTAAATTAATGTATTTTTTTAATTGTAGTTAATATCTGCTATCTTTAATGCAACTGAAGCAATATAGCAGTCCTTAGCAAAAAGAACATACCAGGGTCAGATTTTCTCCTGCATTTAATGGGAATGCTCTTTGCCTTCAGCAGTTTAGAAACATGATGTAATGGAAGAAATAGAGAAAACTAAATCAGTTGATGCTACAAGCAGAAGTGGCGCCACGGAATGGAAGAAGATTCTTAAACTAAAATTTAATTACACAGAAAAGCTGGACATCTCATTTCAAGTACTCAGAATTAGTCTGAATGTAATCCAAAGCCTTCTGCTAACAAATGCTGTTCTAAATGATAACAATAGCTAGTTAAAATTTCTGGACCAAACTAAGGTGCAAACTAAAGTCACAGTGCATAGCAAACAGGAGAATCCTGGATTCTTATGATCTCATCTCTGATCACATTAGCAGGATGTATATCTACAGGACAATAAGGTCCCACAGCCCCTGCTCCTTGCCTTACCTATGCTGTAGGTTTGTCTGTGTTCACTCTAACCTGCGTTGCTGACCTGGGGTCTGGGCTTGATTCTGGATGTGATTTGTCACTATATACTTTCTGGGAACCACTGGACTGGGGAGCAACCTGAGTTGCTACCAACAGATTTGATGTTCATGTCCTAGGACTGTGCTGGGTGTAGACATTTATTACGTTCAGGATTTTGCTCTCCATTGTCTTTCCTGGGTACCCAAGATGTGACTGCAGCTTCCTGGGTACCCAAGATGTGACTGCAGCTCACTCTGCCCTCTTTAGTACAACAGCTATAAAAATAGCAGTAAGTATAGAAATAGAACAATGGTGGAGATGCAGTATTCACTGTCTGCTCCACAGAAGCTACAGTAGTGGCAGGATAGAAAAGATACAGAAGTGTTGGATTGTGCAGGCTAGTATACATAGATGGATTGATGCTAGGCATATTGCTCTCAGGCATATATACCTTATTTTCCTAAGCAATGGTTGGAATATCATTTGGAGACCAATTTTTATCTGAACTGAACATCTATTTGAGTAAGAGTGCTCAAATGCCTTTGAAGAGCACCCCACAGGCAGCCATTCCCAATGAAAAGAAACAAGAGAAGTCAGGTTGGATTGGTGAGGAGTGATAAATCAGGCTGAGACTGGGAATAAAAAGTATTTAATTGTGCATTAGTGCCCACGCCACCTTCAGTAACCCTCCTTCAAATCATCCACGTGGGTAGGTGTATTCTTCTTCATTTATGTGCAACCTCTCTTTTTCTTAGTAAATCTCTTAGATTAAGATCCCACACCTTTTGGTGTTTGGCATGTCCATTATCTCTTACTCAGCCTTTGCTGCTATATTCTGACTGTCAAATATAGAGGAGGAAAAAAAAAAAAGAGCAGAAATTCCTTCCTCTTCTCTTTTCATTCTTTAACATTCAAATGTACAAATGCTCACCAATACGCACAGAAATGCTATTGCCAGTTCAGCATCTCTCCTTTCACTACCTCAGCTGTTGACTGGGAGGGTAATCAGAAATTTAAATGAGTAAGCAACTGGGCAGATATTTATAAGGAAAATTTACATATGGGTGAGTACACACAATTTTTTGGACTTGTTGGAGGAACTCAGTGGCCAGTATCTAAAAAAGGGGTATAAGAAAGTAGGGGACAGACTCTTCACCAGGATCTGCTGTGACAGGTTGCCCAGAGAGCTGGTGGATCCCCTGTCCCTGGAGACATTCAAGGTCAGACTGGATGGGGTCTCAACAATTTGATCAAGTTGTAGGTGTCCCTGCTCATTGCAGGGGACGTGGACTAGATGACCTTTAAAGATCCCTTCCAACTCAAAAAATCTATAATTCCATGATTCTAACTACTCTTTCTCAGTCAGATGTAGAGCTGCTGTAGTGGATCCAGAGGAGGGCCATGAAAATAATCAGTGTATAGCTACACCCCTCCTATGAAGACAAGCTGAAGGAGTTGGGCTTGTTCCACCTGGAGAAGGCTCTGGTGAGACCTCTTTGCAGCCTTCCAGTAATTGAAGTAGCTTTTGACATTTGGAAGAAAGATGCATTGAGTGTGCAGAGGGTTTTACTTACATCAGAGAACTGAATTTGTTATCTTGGCTGAGCTCAGATTTTCAATTTCAGGCCTTAATGCAGTGTTACTAAAATGACAATAAAGCAAGAGGATGGCCTTACATTACAGGCAGGGCTGCGGGATCTGTAAACAGAATCTGCTCATAAGAAACATTATTAAATGCTGTCAAGCTTCTGTCTGTCACAATAAATATACCCAGTGGTGTTTGAAAGGGCAGGGTGAGTGTAATGTAGGTATCTGACTGGAATATGAAAAGCACTATGGACAACAAGCTAACTGAGTGGGGAAAACTAATGGATATGGATGGTACAGTGTGTTGTGGTTACACCCTAGTCTGACAATGAGGAAAGCAAGAAAGATACTATTTCTTTTGCCTGAAAGACTGATTCAGAAAAGAGACTATTGGCTTGCATTCTTCCCCTCTGTAATATTTCCATAATTGGTCGGCATTTGAGTCAGTAAAAATCTGAACAGCCCTCAGCCACTGTGAGTTTTAGGGTTAATATAACAAACCCTGAAGCTTGCAGTGGGCAGAGTTGCCATGAGTTCAGTATGCCACTTAGGCTGCTCCTGGTGAAAGGTGAACATCTGAAGATACATGTCACTGAGTGGCATAGTTAATGGGCATGGTGGCGATGGGTTAATGCTTGGAGAAGATGATCTTAGTGGACATTTCTAACCTTAATGATTTTATGATTCTCTGCCAGGGAAATGACCTTGAGTTCAACATAGCATAAATACTTTTTATTGAAGTTTGCTCTCACATAACACCAGTAGCTTTCTCCAGCATAAACATTTAATATAAACCTCTGAGCTGACCAATTTTCCATTACTTCTGCAAAGACTGGAGGGCCCAAGACTGCGAGAGCAAATGTTTAGGAAATCTAAAGTTTTTAACTAACCCATCTGCCCTTTTCATTACGAATGACAGTGTCCTGAAAATGCTGCCCTTTGCTGCAGTAGCACAGCACAGCCTTAGGGAACCAGAAGGAGGGACATGTTGCTTTGATACCCATATTAATTAACAATTAGAACTCATGAACAGTATTATTATGATTAAGTAGATGAATTTAGAGACTGAAATTTTTCAGATCAACTGAAGCATAACCAGTGCTTGATGAAATGAAGCTCTGCAGCTGTTTATAAACAGTATTGTATCTTTTTTTTCCAAAACACATAGGAATTAGCTTTTCTGTCTGTTTGAATATCTTTAACAATGTTAATGAGATCTAGAATTCTGATTATTTTTTTATTTTGTCATAAACTTTACTAATGTTTCATTTGCTGCTTAAATTATAAATTACATCTCTGAAATTGAATTAATAAGCTTCTTTTACTCAGGGAGAAGGGACAAGAAAATGAAAATTATGAAGAGCAACTGAGAGATGATTTTTATCTGGAGGAGGGTGAAGGGAGACTCCACTGTTCTCGACAACTTCCTGGAAGGAGGTTGCACTGAACTGAGTGTCAGCTTCTTTTCTCAGGTAATAAGTGACAGAGTAAGGAAATGATTGGAAGTAGCACTAAAGGAAGTTTAGGTTAGACATCTGAAAGAAATTCTTCATAGAGAGTGTTGTCATGCACTGTAATGGGGCTGTCCAGGGCAGTGATGGAGGACCTGTCTCCAGAGATCATAGACTTGTAGGATTATTGGGGTTGGAAGGGGCCTCTAAGATCATCTAGTTCCAACCCCCCTACTACAAAGACACCTCCATCTAGAGCAGGTTGTTCACAGCCCCATCCAGCCTGGCCTTGAATGCTTCCAAGGGGGAGATATTTAAGAGATGCGTGGACATGGCACTATGGAGCATGATTTAGTGATTTGTTAGGTCAGGTTGAGGTTGGACTTGGTGATCCTAAAGCTCTTTTCCAATCTAGATGATTCTATGAAAAGTAGAACTATAGGGTTAAGCCAGAGATCTAGTTCCACTAGATCCACTGCTTGAAAATTGAATTCCTTTCTCACTAATTTATGTTTTATATAATATCCTGTTATGATGAGCACCATAATTAAATTATGCATTCTACAGAAAGATACTATCCACTGCCTACTTTAAACTCAAGACTATAAGATTTAACTAGTGCTCCCTAACAGAGTTTCTCATTCCCTGTCTTTGCAACCATCCTGATTTTATATATCTATTTGATTCACAAACCAGGGATTGGAGGAGTCTAAGGAAATAAATTGAAAGTTCTCTAAATATTTTAAATATTATTAAAAAATGCCAGTCATTTTAGATAAGATAACACATCCAGATTTGATTTGGAGAAGATTTGGAGCCTTTGTAGAACTATCCTTTAGCTATCCACACTAACAGATTAACTATATCGGTGCATGTTTGTAAGCACTTTTTCAGTGATACACAAGAACCTGGCACACTACAAATGTCACATCATCTATAGTACTGACTTCGTATCTTATATCTGGCTATTCTCCCAGTTTATCTTTAGTACAAAATAAGAAGAAATCAAATCTCTCTCACTTGTCCACCTCTCCACACACATATGAGCTCAAAGGTGCAACAGACTAATTCCTATTTGAATTGTAGTTTGGTTTCCAAACAGAAGAGTTCTGCTGGGAATACTTCATACCTGTTTATCTGGGCTGAATTTGTTCCAGTTAAAAAACAATAAAACATAGTGTTAGACAGCTCCTCTACTTCTTTTTGAACACTGGAAGACTAAATTGAATTGTTGATCACTAAAACATACATATGTTTCAATGTACTCAACTGTCACATTTTACATCATGTTGTTTAACCTGAGTGCGGACAGTTTTTCCTTTTATGCTCTTTTAAATACACCTTTACATTATCTTTTCCCCAAGAAGTAGTGAATTCTCTCTCTCTCTCTCTCTCTTTTTTTTTCTTAGTGGACCAATGCAGATTTTTAGCAAATATAAATGATAGAAAATGTGTTCCCAAATGGATACAACATCTCAGTCTGTAATTATGCTATTTCCACCATAGTGAAACAAACATTGACATGAGTAGCTGGAAGATTAATGTTATGCTGATGACAAAAATGGAAAAACAATTTGGGGAATCAAGAGGTAATTAAATTCTTGACAGACTCACTTGAATAAGGACCATTAGTTATATGAATGGATTATTCCCCTGAGGCTTTGATTATATACAGGAAACGGGCATTTAACAAGTAATTTCATTGGCACTATAAAGCATATTATCTCCCCAGATAAATGGCAAAGTTAATTTGAAGGCTTGCAGAGAGTGGCCAGTTCAAATTTCAATATGTAGAACTGATTCCTTAAGAAAGACAAGGAGATAAAGGTTTCACAATGCTGTTTTTTATGTATTTTGTACCAGGTTACCTGCACGTGCAAATAATGTACAGAGGCTGAACTCTGATTCCACATACTTCATAAATCTGGAAATCTTGTTTCAGTCAGTGCACTTATTATATGCTTGCAGTGAACTCAAGAATTGTTTGTTATGGCAGTAAGAGAAGTATTTGCAAATATTAGTTTGCTGGCATGCAGAGGTTGGGTACCCTCTGGACTAGTTACTGTATTCCAACAAGAGGAACTTTTAATTCTGGTAATCTGTTACAGGGTGAAGTGAAAGGAGAGGATAAAGTAGGACAACAGAAGTATTTCTATTCCCATTACAAAGGAAAATGAAGTAAGAAGACATTAAGAATGAGAATTTCAAATGGGCAGGAGACCTCAAGAACCACGGGTCTGAAAGGAATTTGCTGAATCAATGTTTTGCCCCTTTGCTAGCCCCTACCTATGACTTGATAATCTCATGCAGTGTTGGCACTTCTCTGTTTTCTGAAGCCAAGTGGAACTTAACTGGTGACTTCATCCACATTCTCTTGTTTTGCTACTGAAACCCTCACTTGCAAATCCATGCACATCAACTGGACTGTTTTCAAAAGCAAATGTTGATGTCAACTATTAACTACTGCTACAAATTTAAGCTACACTTCTGCACAGAAACATATCTCCACAGTCAGGACTATAGGTATTTCTCATGTTCAGACTCTTGCCAGCCAGACAGCAATGCGTAAGGTGTTGGGCATCAGAGCAGTGAGCACCGCTGATTGTTGGGCACAGTAAAGCAATGTTGTAGAATGATAGCAGCAGAAATTCTGCTCTGGCTGCATAGTGCTGCTGGAAGGGAACTAGCAGATTTTGTGCTGGCTGGCCCATTGTGAAACACACCTGCATTCAATGTCTGTCACAACTGCCAAAGCAGTGAGTCCCCAGAGCTAAATTTTGCATCCAGAACTCTAATATTCAGCCTTTCATTTGAGACGTAACACCTTTTCAAGTCAGGGAATTTACATTTCTTTCTCTGTTCTGTTAAACATACATCAATGTGCACTGCTTTTTAAAGTCTTTTCTTCTCTAACCATCATTTAACTAGAACTGCATCTTCCAATTAGGAGGCATTGTCAGACAGCATTATTCTGAAAAGAATAAATATTTAGAAGATCATCGTACCATACTCCTTAAGCTGATAAAATTTTCTTTACTCAGAAACATACAAAATGATTAAAAAGTGCAATTTCAAAAGCTTTCATTATTTACATACCCCTTTTGCATCAATGACACCAGGCTTTGCGTTGAACTTCACTGTCTTCAAACGGGCACGCTCCTTTCTTTCCACTCTGTGGAAAACAAAAATAAAGAATCTCATGTTGGTTGGAGCCGTGTTTTCTATGATGTGTTTGATATTCAGTCTGCTAATACCCACTGTGGTGCATGAACTGAACATCTAAAGCAAATTTTTACAAATAGTTAGAGATGTCAGGTCACTTCCTCAGCCAACGACAGAATCATAGAATCATTAAGTTTGGTAAAGAGCACTAAGATCATCTAGTCCAACCACCAACCCATCACCACCATGCCCCTTAGGCAGCCAGGGGACGGGCTCCAAGGAGATTTGTCTTATACCAGGAGAACAGTGCTTCCTTCCAGCAAACATGCAAACTAAACAAAGTTTCACCTGAATGAGTTAAAATGTAAGGCACTGCAGTTCTTGGAAAGAAGAACCTTAGCACTTTTCTCTCCCTTTACCCCATTTTCCAACTGCTTCCAGCAATGTCCCTTATTGCTGCCTTGATGAAAAGTAGTCCAATAGTAAAAGTGATTAGGTTTTAGTGGTTTTAATGAGTTGAATTAACCAACTGAGAGGGCCAGATAAACAATGCAGCTGGTCTGAACAGAGTAGACTGGAAGAAGATGCTCCCTTCCTTATGTTTGAGAGCAAACTTAACCTTGACTCTCAAAAACAAACAAACAAATGAAAACTCAGCAAAAAACAGCATCCACCACACAGGCAGATGGCTTGACCATAGCTTTGTAAAGCCCTTTTCACATCTTCAAATCTTTTCACTGTTAAAATATGAAGTTCTTCAACCTGTTTTAAACAATGTCACAGGTTTCTTAAAGGTCTTGCCCTCAGCTCATTTTGGAGAATGAATGCTGGTTCACTGCAGTAAATTTAAACATGCTGTCCCTGGAACTTTTTTTGAAGATTTTTGAAACGAATTCTAAATTTGTCTTCTGAAAGATGGACATATGCTATTTCTTACAATATTCAAGTGCAGAGAAGCTTGCTTCAGGTTTTGCTTATTTAAAACTACAGTTTTTCCCAAATGAGGATATCTGAGGAGCGATGCAAATGCTCCAGGGCAGAATAACTATTTTCAGCCACCCTAAACACTGTGAAATAGGTGGGTGGTCTTTTTTTAAACTATTATCTCCATGGAAGCAGCATGGAAATATTTTTTTTTCCGATTTATTTCAGGGAAGTGGATGAACTCTGAAGACAAATATGTGCAGGTACTCACAGGGAAATAGTGAAGCCATATAAGAAAAGAACATAAATTATATATTTCAGTTTCCTTGGTCTGTTTCCAGTTTGGTACCAGGAACTGATCACTCATTAACAGATGGACACATTGGGTGAGCTTATCTTCAAGATGAGTTTACTGAAAATGAATCTAGTGTCAAGAATCAAGGCAGCTGCACAAAATGAACCAAAGTGCAGAAATAGAAGGCAAAAAGGACATTTGCTTTGTCAGCTCCCTCGTGGCCTGAGGTGGGAAACCAGAGCAGGTGGGCCCACATGTGCCCACTTCGTGGGACAGCAGAGCCCAGACTATAGTATGCTACAACACCTTGGTTCAGTCTGCACCATTCCAGTAATTGTATTTTTAAAGGAAGTTGAATGAAAAGCCTCAACAATTATTTGATCCTAATATCCACTGCTTCAATAAATATAGTTTGGGAAATTAAGAGAGAAAAACGTCATTGGCAATAAGCTAAAGCCTGGCAGATTCAGATTAAGAAAAACACAAAAGGTTTACTTTTTAATGGTTGAGAAGTTTAGCCATCAAAATAGCACAGAAGAGGTGTATCTGGCATTCATATCACAGAATGTTGACAGGAATAACACAAATTCCAGTCACCAGTGTAGAGGAAAAAAAGACACACAAGGTAGGTTTATAAAGGAGATCGGGCAGTGTTCCTTTTCTGTCCCTAAATATTGTGGATCAATATTCTGAGTTCCCATTATTCAGGGAATGGACATTATTTTAAAAATGTTTGAAAATATTAAAATCTATTAACACAGGGAGATATGTACAGTTTTACCTTCAGGAGAATGATATAGTAGATTTTGAAAGTTCACCCCAGCTACGAGATTTACACATGGTATATATTTAACCTTTTAACACAATATGCTTAAATAATATCGCCAATAACTCTAAAAATGATCTGAGAAAGTGACAGTTCTCCCTTAAATGCAGTCAAACTCCATGAAAACCTCAAGCTGTGAGACAAATCTACTGCAAAGGAAATCTGCTGAAAGGAAAAGCTATTCTTGACCTTACAGAATCACAATATCACAGAATTGTAGGGGTTGGAACGGACCTCCAAAGATCATCTAGTTCAACCCCATGCCAAAATAGCTCCCTAGGTAGGCATCCAGGCAGGTCTTGAATGTCTCCAGGGAAGGAGACTCCACCACCTCTCAGTGCAGCCTGTGCCAGTGCTCTGTCACCTGCACTGTGAAGGAGTTCCCACACAAATTTGTGCAGAACTTCCTATGCTTCAGTTTGTGGCCATTTCCCTTCATCCTATGGCCACACACTGCTGAGAAGACTCCAGCCTCATCCCTCCTTGGATATTTATAGATGTGGATCAGATCCCCTCTGAGTCTTCTTTTTTCAAGGCTGAACAGACCCAGGTCTCTCAGCATTTCCTCATGAGAGGGGTGTTCCACATACTTTATAATCTTTGTGGCCCTCCACTGGACTCCTTCTAGGAGATCTCTGTCTTTTTTGTAACAGGCAGCCCAGAACTGGGCACAATACTCCAGGTGAGGCCTCACCAGGGCAGAATAGAGTGGGAGGATCACTTCCCTTGACCTGCTGGTCACGCTCTTTTTAATGCACCCCAGAATCCCATTGGCTTTCTTGGCCACCGGGGCACACTGCTGGCTCATGGTCAACCTGTCATCCACCAGGACACCCACGTCCCTCTCCTCAGAGCTCCTCTCCAGCAGCTCATCCCTCAGTCTGTACTGGCGCATGTGGTTATTCCTCCTTAAGTGCAAGACTCTGCACTTGCTCTTGTTAAGCCTCATCTGGCTCCTTTCTGCCCAGCTCTCCAGCCTGTCAAGGTCTTGCTGAATGGCAGCACAGCCTTCCAGTGTGTCAGCCATTCCTCCCAGCTTCATATAATCAGCAAACTTGCTGAGGGTGGACCTTAACTAATACTTTCATTATTATATATGTAATAACACCTTTGCAAAATCATCTACAGGATCTACTGGCTCAAGTCACCTATAATTGAAACAGTAACACTGACTGTCTAAGATTATGAATTTCTCTAGGAAATCTAAGTTCAGTCTTGCAAAGCTAAATTGTAATAGCTCAATGTAGTATTTTTATTAGACAATAAATACTATCTGGAGAGAAAAATGAGGTTCATTATATCCTCCAAATTGGTCCAAATATATCTCTGTTTGTAACTTTCACAGTTTTCCACAAATGGTATTGAAATATATTCTCTTAAAGCTCTTGGTTTCTAAGTCTGGATAATAAGTTTGCTTAATTTTTTGGTAATCATTTTTTTTTTTAATACAAACTCTACTCTTATGATAGAATGATAATTAGCACAACATGTTTCCTTCTGTCTGAGTGGGCTTATATATTTCCTACTGAAACACAGTGAATGCTGGTTACTATAGTTACAGTTTAAATTTAGAATAAATGCATTTCTCTGTATGCATGGAATATTCACATGGAAACAGCTCAAATGCAGCTTTTAAATTAAATCTGTGTTATTAAAAACACATGAATGGCTTAAACTCAAACTAGCAGATGAAGTCCCCTGATATCAGTAAGAAATGAAGACTTGAGGCTGTATAATTGCCTAAATAGGATGGATGCCTTCTGAGAAATTAACTGCCTCAAATGAACACAGTATTCAACTTATTAACCTGTGTTAACATTTAAACTCATCCCAATCCTTTATAACTTCCTAAAACATCTGATTTTAACTTCATTTCTTATTCACCATATGAATAAAGTTGAAAATTAACCCTGAGGAGTGGACCTTATTTATGAAATTCATAACTGAGTTAGGAGTGATGGTGGGGATGGCAGAGAAGACAGATGAGGAATGACAGAAATGCTCTGCATTGCTTTGAATAGTCCATAAATAACATCATTAAGTGCTACTAATCCTCCAGGCAAATGTATTAACAGTGTTCATGCATGCTTATAATGTCTGCTGAATATTTCAAGCATTTCATAATCTTCATCTCTGTTGAAGAATGCGCACAGTTTTGTTCTTCATTACATTTTTTCTGACACTTTCTACAAGTGCTTTATTATTTAGCTAGGACAGAAACTTCCAAGCTGAAGTTTCATATGTCTCAGGGCAATTACGATACTGCTGCTGCCCAAAGTATCATTGAAGTGGGTTAAATGTTGGGGAAAGGCTCAGATATGGTTGCACTTTGGCTAAGGTGTTCTACTGCTTTCCTAGAATCACAGAATGGCTTGTTGGGTGCTATGGGACCTTAAAGTCCATCCAGTTCCAATTCCCTTCCATGAGCAGAGTTGCCCCCACCTCCCAGCTCAGGCTGCCCAGGGCCCCACCCAACCTGGCCAACACCTCCAGAGATGGGGCATTCACAGCTTATCTGGGCAGCCTGTGCCAGGAATAGGTTCATTTAATGAGTGAGGGACTTTATTCCTGGTATCAAGAATGCACTTCCCTACTTCCTGAATCATCTCACCATCCAAATGTCTTAAAAGCTTTGTTTCTATGTGTGCTCTGCAGAAATCTGATAGAATTTGGTTCTCTAAAGATTTTGTTTTTGTTGAGTGACTACAGTGTAGATTGCAGTGAACTGAAGTTGTCTAATTTCTCCTCACAGCTAATGGGACATCTTTGCCAGAGTCAAAATGTGAGCTAAAAATGTTGGGAATTATGGAGAAAAAAAAGAATATCAGTTTTTTAATATATATATGTGTGTGTGTGTGTTTATTCTTATTTGATCTAGTTCTTAAAAATACATCTTAATAAATATTTAAAAGAAACAGCACTTTGAAGACTTTTAGCATGTATCTTCAGATTAGCAATTGCTACATTTTAACAAAAAATAATCATGACTCCCCTTATCACCAGGACAAAGCAGGGTTAAGCACGAAAATTTTTCACAGCAGCTAATATTGTGAATGTCTAAATAACAGAGGAGTGAAAATTCATCATGCTCCTCCATTCCTTTGGCTGCTAGAAAAATCACTATCCCTTAGGCAACATTTTCAACAATCATCTGAGAAAAACACTTTTAAAGGAAGGAATGTTTCATTTAGAATGGTATCCATATTTTATTTACCATTGCTACACAAAGAAGGATTATAAACTGGTTGTGCAAAAGATTAACTGAAGGGGAATGGTTCCCATCTGCCAAATTATGCAAAGACTAAAATTTGTAACCAAGGATTGCCTAATACACACATTCTTCACATGCCCCTTTCTAGTTATAAATCTGCTCAGTACAGTAATGCCTAGGAGTTTAAGAAAAATACAGGTGCAATTTCCAAAACTACTTCATGGCTCAAGTCTCATTTGCAAAAGTTATGAGGATCACTGAGGCTCAATGAGCTTTGAAGAAATGTTCAAAGACTTCCAGCGTTCAAATAATAGAATCATAGAATCATAGAAACATAAAAGTCACATAGGTTGGAAGTGACACTTGGAGATCACTGAGTCCAGCCTCATACTAAAATAGGTTCCCTACAGTATGTTGAGCAGGAAAGAGTCCAGGCAGATTTCAAATATGTTCACAGGAGACTCCATTACCTCTCTGGGCAGCTTGTTCCAGTACTCTCACTTTTACCTCCTGTGTTCCAGCTTGTGCCCACTGCCCCTTGTCCTGTTTCCGAGCACCACTGACTCCCACACTTTGGATATTTATAAACATTGATAGGATCACCTCTCAGCCTTCCCCTAATGTGACTTTGGAAATGAAAACCTCTGAGCCCATGTGGAGACAACCTCATCAAGCACAACTAATGTGGATTTCATGACCCACTTTCCACTTGCTTTCCAACTGTTGTTCCCTGCAGAAGCATTACAGTGTAGAGTGAAATGGTCTAAGATGATCTGAGATCTGGGACCACAGAAGTACATCTTGTGTATCATCCTACAGTGATGCTTATTCATGACAAGTTTCTTTGTGTACCTAATTGGGAAGAAAAAACTTTCTGGCTGTCCCAAGTTACAACTGTGCAACTGCAGGGAGAGTTAATCTCAAGATGAGGTGAATTCTTGAGAAATAAAAAGTGTGAAATATGGCATTGCTGTCTGTTGTGGAAATATTCAATTCCATGGCATCTGTACTCACAGAAGAATGTGTATTTCTGCTTTATGTGCCTAGGCTCCTGGTGTGATGGAAGCAGAGAGTTACTGTCTCATACGGATGAACTCAGATGGGTGATCTATGATTCTATCAGGGTTAGGTAATAAGACACAGATTTCCAGCTAGATTCCCAACCTTGTAGCCTTTCTTGGTAGTAGAGACTTTGCAGCACTTTTTTCAAAAAAGATCGAGATTATTTTTTTCCCATGTATGGCCAACAGAATGGAGAAGACTTCAGTGTTTCCTCAGTAGCATGTTCAAAACTCCAAGCTCTTTCTTTCTTTTTTTTTTTTTTTGGTACACTGAAAGCAAGAAGAAATTGAGTACAACTCAATCAGACATGAACCTTTGAAACCCCACTGTTGGAGGTTAATGGACCACTAGGAATTTTGTCAGTGCCTTTGTAAAAGCACTAATCAGTCGTCTCAGTAGAGCTGTAAAATATCAAGTGAGACATGCTTTAATCTTTAATAACTGATTAATCACTGATGCAGAGTAGGGATGCAAATAAGAAACTGGTGTCTGGAATCAAATAAAATGGTTACAGTAACCTAATTTGCATGAATTTGGCTCTGAAGCATTTTGGAGAATTAAAGCAATTTTCAAATCCAGCATGAGAACTGAAGAAAGGAGAGTTATCACGTAGAAGATTACAACATAAAATGGGTTCTTGAAAGAACTTGCTATATTTTGCATCTTTGCTAATGTGCTTCTTCATGTCTTGCCTCCACGATATCTGCTTTACATTTGTTGTATTCCATCAAGTGAAGGATAACAGACAATGCAGATCACCATTTGTTGTCCAAATATGTTGAATGAGTGCATGGTTTTCCACTACTTCTATTTTTCATACTTTTTAGTTTTGCTTATGTGAAGCCTCAATGTACCAATAAGGTCTCATTCTCTAAATTATTTTTGAGTATTCCTGAAGTGGTATATTTTGCCATAGAACATACAATTTTCAAGAGGACAAAACACGTTCTCTTATAGATCTCCACCTTCACTTAGGAAAGCCACTTGCTTATAGAAAGCAGCTTAGCACTTGGTCAATGTTTTATGAAAAAGGTAGACCTAATTCCATCAGGAATTGACTTCTCATAAAAATGTTGAACATCCTTACTATCTTTAAAAGCTAGAGGCTGTTTTCCTTTGATCCTATCATTGCTAGTGAACAAGAAGAGAGTTATAGATACACATACATATCAATTTTACTCAACACTCTATTTTTTTTCCATTAGGTTAGTAAGTATAGTCAGGTAACTTATTTTAGATAAAGCTTACAAGATCATGCCATGTAAAAAAGTTTTATCATCTAAGGATTAATGTCTTAAGGGATATTTAGAAAGGTGGACAGTCTGTAGGAGACCATTAAAAATAAAATTCAGTTGAGTGGATAAACATGCCCTTCTGCCAAGCTGAGCAAAATAACAAATTTGAACTGGCTTTTTGCCCACAGGGACTTCTGTGCTGAGGAAACCTCTTGTTCCTTGTCCTTAAAAATCTTTGTGAAACATTGTTTTTTTAATGTTTTTTTCCTCCCATTTTGTTCTCAAAGGAAAGTGTGGTTACATGTGTTTGTAGGGAGAATGCTGTCAACACAACTGTGTGGTGCCATCACGCACATTTGTTTGATATATAACAGAGATACAAGTTACATAACTTTTTGCAATCATATGTATTGCAGCTACCTGAAAATGGAAATCTTGGAATGATGTTCTACACAAGTGAATTTGTCCTATAGACAACAGGATTACGTGAATGCTTTAGTGTAATAGGACCAAATCCTTGGTGCCTACAGAGGGAGCAAATGTACAGATGAGGATAATTTAGGCTAGGCTGTTCTGGGGGCAATCTGTGTGAAACTGCAGACTAAATTACATTTTGGAACCACAGACTCAACAAAAACAGAGGTACCACAACATGTAAAATAATGAAGTCTGCCATTCATGAAGTTGGAGGCTGTTATTTTCTGAAGATTGCAATTAAAAAAAAAAAGGAGGTGTAAAATCAGTGCTACAGCAAATTGTCATAACTCTTGAATTAAAGCATCCGTGGAGAGATTTAATACACTCTAACGTATGCACATTGGTTTCATGCTTTTTGTTGATTGACCTTTCTGAATGTGAGAATTTTCATTGAGAGAAAAAAGGCTGCTCTGCCTGCTACTGCCCATTATGGGAAGCTGAATCCATTTACTTATCCTGACAAGGGACAGGACAGTGAGGAAACAAAATCTTATTGTGATATATATATATAAATTAAAATCTAAATCTAAATTGGTACATCTAAATCTAATAAAAATCCAATGCAAATCTAATTCTACTGGCCATTCTAGTATGAAACATAAATTTTTGATGATCGTGTAGTAATTCACATAATTAAATGTAGTGCTCAAATAGGACCATAGGCTGCTGATAACATTGGTATATGTTTCTGATGTCCTATTGGTATAGGACAGATATGTCACAGCATCTGGGAAATGCTCCCTGGCACAAGAGCTTCCTGCTGTCCCCATAGGCATAACTTGGATAAATCTTTGTGGTGGATGTGTTATGTTCGTTTATTAATACTATATGAAAACAACTATTTGGTTACTGTTAAAACACATCTTAAGTCATTTACAGACTCCTGTGCTGAAGTCCTATCGTTGCTAACATCAGTATCATCCAAAATCATAACACTTTTATAGCACTGCATTTGGTTTCTGCCTCAGTCTCATGGTGCAGAACAACAGCAAACACAACAAATGGACAAAATGTTTCTCCAGATGAAGAAAGGGTTACAGCAATACTTTAGCACTGAAGGAAGTTCAGATTTTGCTGATCCTCAGTGAGATCATCACCTCAACAGTTTGTGAGATTTGGTCTTTGCACAGATCAGAGGAGAAATATAAGGCCATTGCCATTTCTGTGTTGCCTCTTTCAGAATCCCTCCTTTAGCTGCCACGCTACCCTCCAAAACTCCCTCTTAAAAGTTTGACTTTGTAATTTAACAATCAACACAGCATCAAGACCACACATTGACAGCAGCACTGGAATTTGAAGGCAAATAGCTTTCAAACTATTGAATCACTAAGAGATAAAGGCTGGTAATATACATAACATCCTGGAGAGAATAGTGAGTGGCAGCTCCCCCGCAATTATAAATTATGATTTCTTCTGATATATCACATACATCATAGAGAAGAGAAAGAGTTTAGAGTCCTGATTTATTATGCAAAATTTCTCTTTTCAGCTCATGCTGCAATGTCATTGTTTGAAGGTCTCTCTTTGAAAAAAAATATAAAAGAAGGTAAGAGTAAATGCTTGGAAAGCAATTACCATTACACGGTGCCTTAAAAAAATAATATATTGTAAGTGTTATGCTTTTCTGTATATATATACATATATATTTGTATACATGTCTATATACATATATAAATATACATACTAAAATGGAACTGAAGAGGTAAGTGCCTTTCAGAACTATTCTATAATGATTTAACTTATGAAAAATGCAGGGATTATATATTAGCTGTTGTTGGGCTACAGACAGGGTGCAAACCAGAATGCTGATAGACCAACTCTGGCATTAATAGCCCCTGGATCTGTATAGCCTCCCCCCAGTCCAAAGTGCAAAACATTCCTGCAGTTCCAAAGGCAAAGGAAGGAGATCAAACACAAATAATATGCGCATGGATATGCACATAGAAGAAATAAAATGCATATTAAAAAAAAAAAAAAAAACTACCAGCAACAAATTCTAAAGAAAATGAACAGAAATGAAGAACTCCCGAAAAGAACAGAAGAAATATAAAACGTCTTCAACCTAAAGCATCATACAAAGGTGGGCTTGCAGGGGAAGTCACAAGTCAGTGAGCAGCCACAGATGCTCTTCTCCTTCTTTACCACATCCTATATCTTACAATTTGTTATTAAAGATGTCCTATTACACATAATGCACTGCTTATAGCAATAGTCCCATATAACCTACAAGACATATAACAGCAGCCTGGAGAAACCAGCTTACATGATGTCTATATTCAGTTAGATGAATGAATTCCAGGGCTACCCTTGGACTGAGCCTCTCATTCTCAATAACCAACACACACAGAGGAAATTTAACTCTGAATTAGTATATTCTGGCAAGTCTGATGAGTTTTATCTGACTGATTTCTCATCCTCACCCTGGGCGGTGTAAATGACCACAGAAATTGCTGGCAAGAGCTTATAGGTCTCAGTGGCACTGAGGGATCATACAACATCCTGGAAGTCATATCCACTTTTCAGTGCATTGGCAAAAATAACCTTGTATAACTGAAAACTTTTATGAAATAATAGCAACCTCTGTGCTCAGGTGTATCACTTCACTATATTAGTGCAGACAGGAAATCAGATGCCATTGATTTTTTCAGGCTGCTGAAATTCACTAGTGAAGAATCAGGATGACAAGCAGATAGCATGGCAACTGGACCTGCATCTATTCAAATTTTAGCCCCTTATTTTTAGATCCTAAACAATCTATTTGAATCTTTCTCATTTTTTTTTTTTTCTCTAAGTGTTTCTAAGTCACATCCTTTCTTCAAGCCACATCATATGTCTGACCTTGACTAGAAAGCCTCTGTTTTTGGTCCTTCTTGAAAGCATCACTGCGCAGTTAAGCCAATAAGCCTTAGGCACTTATATCCTCTCCATCATATAGAAGATGCAACTCCACATCTGAATCAGTTGCTTTGCTTTCTCACTCTTTCCCCTATAGGTATTTTATTATGCTTGATAGTTATTTGTAGCATTTCAAAGTGTACACCGTACTGTGAGAGAGCTCTGTGCACTATCTCTCTTGGTAATAATTGAACAGATTTTCCCCTTTACCCATTTGTGATCCAATCATGTCATCACAACAGTATTTACTGCAGCAATTAATAGTAGGCAAGCATTTCTTTTTCAATTTCTAGAGATTATGTATGTTTGTTTAATGGGCACATTTTCCCCATCTTAAAAATTATAATGTAGCTTTTATTTCTGTCTATTATACAACTACAAAATTGCCTTTTTCTGAAAATCCTAGTGGTTTCTATTCAAACATGGCAATGATTAGAGAAAATAAGGTCCTTGCAGGGCTCATGTCAATAAGGTTTTCTGAAGGCCTTTCAATTCACTTTTATGTAATTTAGAACAAGGGCTACCATGAGCTCTATTTGCACCCAGGAAAGCTCTCTTTGAAACGCCAGCAGGTGCTCTGTAAAGCACCAGACATTGCATTTTCCCATTATATAAAATGGGCACAATCATTTTTATATTAATGCTAAAGCTGAAATGGCTAGGAATAGAAAGTTTTATGCAGTATGGGAGCATTGCTGCAGAAGAGAAATGTAATGTGGTTTGACAGATTTCATTTTCCTCCCACTCTTTCGGTTCTTGACCTTTCTATAGCAACTATCAACAGAGGCACAAAGTAATACTTGTTTGTGCCATAGTCCTGATACTATCAGAGACCTGTGGACAATTTTACAAAGGCACCTAAACAGAGTAAACAATGGAAAGAAAGGGTAAGACTCAGATGTCTATTTTCTCTCTTCTTGCCAGCATGAATCCATCACAGCTAAGGAAAGATTTAGATTTAGTTTGGAGAATGGATAAAAGTGCTTTCATTTACATTACATGAAAAACATACTCCAATATTGACTATCCATCAGTTTCCAGGCAGGCAGAGATTAAATTAACAGATTTTGATGTCAAAGAGGATCATTATGTAATTTAGCTTTGTTCTTTACATCACACAGGCTCAGCAGTTTAATTCTATTACTCTCAGAAAAGAAAGACGTACAGCCTCGACTTGAAAATGTCAAGACATTCATCACATCCCTCAGCAGTTTGATGTAATGGCTAATCACCCTGATATTAAAACATGTGCTCTACCTCAGATTTGAAGCTAATTCCCAGACTTGCGTTCTGTTTTTTCTTTCTGTGCTGCAGCTCTTTATTAGATGGTGCTCCCGCTCTTTGTTTACCACCCTGCCTTTCTCTGTGTAGATGTTAGTTCACTATAATCAAGTCAACATTTCAGTTTCCTTTCAGTACAATTAAACAGCCTAAACTGTTTAAATCTCACAATCATCCAGGTCATGAAATAATGACTGAGGAATTTTCCTCTACTTCCCCAATTTTTCAGTAGATTGACACAAGCTGTTTTTTTGTAATAAAAATGGAATATTTTAACATCATGGCCAAGGAGGCAGGAGGAGGAAACAACACTCACCTCCTCTTGCTGGGTATAACTCCCATCTCCTCACTGTCTCCCTCCAGAGTGACCCTCCTTGCCTGCCACCATTCGTCGTCTGAGGCATTGATGACGTGAAGGATGTCTCCATACTTGAAACTGAGTCCTTGGCTTGGGAGGCCACTGTCTTTGCTCTTGTCATAGTCAAACATGGCTCTATGAAAAGAAGTAAAAATGTGAAGACAGGTGATTACGTCATTCTAGCAAACACATACTTTAGAACAATTTGTCATAGTTTGTGTTCCACACATTTTGTGTTCCAATTCTCCTTTTCAAAGGGAAAGGTCTCTCTTGGAGGAAAATTTTCCACATTAAAGGTAATATTTGGTTTAAGAGAAATTGAACATTGAAGTACTGTTTTATTCAATAAGAAATGATCATCATTTCAGAGTATCCAGCAAACAAGCTTGATAAACAGCAACTGCTTTTGTGACCTTGTCAGCAACAAGTGTTTCTGTTGAAATTGTTATTTCCCCACACCTCCATGTGCCCGGACAGTGACGCATTATGAAAAATAAATACGAAGGATCAAAACTGTCCTAAGTGTAATTATTTATTTAGGTGCATGGACATGTCTATGTTAGTTAGAATTCATTTCAGATCAGCAGTGAGCTTTCAAAAAGAATCTGATATTCCCACTCATAGAGCTTTAGTGGAGCTGCATTATGTTGTGCAAATTGGACTCCTGAAACTTAATACTAAACTGAAAATTCCCTGACCAGAGTAAGTCTAGTCTAGCATACATTCCTTCCATGAATGCAGAACGAACAGTTTCTCTGCCAACATTCAGTCCCCCAGTGCTGCACCAGCTGTTCAAGTAGCCCTGGCTTCTTGCTTTGATGTCAGTGAGGTTTTTCATCAGTATAAAGTGGACATCTGCTTTGAGTGTGCCTATGCAAAAGTCCTAGGAATAGGACATCGAGTAACATATGTATTCAGATTCCATATCCAGAAAGGTCCTGCACATGAATCCCAGAAAGCCTGTACATGAGTGGAGGTGGCAAGCTGAAGTTACCTTGCTAAATCCTAGATCTTGGTTAGGAAAGATGTGGGAATATTTTTCCCAAACAAAATATAGTTTAAACATCATGCCTAACAAGAATTGATGTCTATTTTCCTGTAGGGAAATACCAGTAAGGCAAATAATATGATTATAATCCTAACTACAGAATGGCTAGATGAGAGAAATACCAAGAGGGACATAAGTCCTATGATTTTATTGAAAGAAATAAAGTTGAGGCAATGTTCACTTGTAAACAATTCTGTGAGAAGGATTTGATATAATTAATTGTTGCGCACTGTAATGTAATTGGAAAGAATGATAATAACTTTATGGGTAGATTTAAAACACTCTCTCCTCATACTGAGGAGGTCTTAAAAAGTTATCAGAGTTGTAACTATGCAACCAAAATCATTCAAAAGGTCCCATAGGTGGTCATTCTGCATGGAGGATTTGGATCATGAAGAGAAAAAATGTTATTTGGAATATGCCTTCTCTTAGAGAGTTTATAGTCTAACAGCTTCAGAAAAGCTCAGATAAATCTCTTCTAAGAGGAGGAAGACAATATCTAATCCTGTTGTTTAATCCATGAGCTTGGATGAGCTTGGAAGTGCTTGTGCCTTTCTTGGTAAATGTTCTTGGAGTGAAAGGAATGCAAAAAATTTTTGGTGTCTTACTAGTGGAAATCCTTCAAAAAACGTTGCTATATCTTAGTAAAAAATTACCTTTATAAAGGATTCTTATCAGTAGCAGGCCATCTGCTGCTTTCTCAAAGAAAACTTCTATGATGACAAATGATGAAGAGACATATAAATCCAGAGGCAGCTAAGTACTGTCACCCACCTGTCCTTAACCAATTAATAACAGTCAATCTCTGAAGATAAGACAGTGCACATACAGACTTACAAGATATCATCCTGCTGGTATTGACCTTTACAGAATGTAGTGCTCTGAATTTTATCACTGTATTAAGCACTTTTCACCTGAGAAATTCACTGAGTAATTGTGTACCTTGCTGTGAAAGCCTATCAGTATCTCAAAAATCTGACCACAGAGTTGGCTACCATGATGAACATTACAGTATGAACATTACAGTTTTGGATCCACGCACTATTTAATCACTCAAAACAGATGAAAGTATCTACTGTTGCAGACAATGCACAAGACTGCCACTTCCCAGCAGTAAACATCATGCCAAATTAGATTGTACTTTGTAGGTTCTAAGGGTGTGTTTGAAAAGCTAAGGAAGAGAAGTAAATGAGGGCAATCTTCTTTGTCCTTGAACAGATACTTTCACCACAGAGTAGAACTTAACATCACAGAATATCACGGTGATAGCTGGCATTAACAATGAATGCAGAATGCAGTGTTTGGCACTGACTTACTTTGATTGGAACAATAATGTGCAACACTAATTAAGATGAAGTTCTAGAAAGACAAGAGAATATTTGAGCAAGCTTTTCAGTGAGTGAAGGATTTGTGAATGCATGCTCTAACTATGTCGATTACTCCAATACTAAATGAAAATGATGCAACAGCTGACTCTTTCCTAAACCTATCAGATTAAGAGCCAGGTTTATGTTTATTCATAACTTCATGTAAGCTTTCTTAACATTACTGGTCAAGAGTCAGTTTTTTTTAATGACAAAGGAAATGAGTTTCAATTATTTAACTTTTATTTTAGAGCAGTCGCCAACGTCACTGTTAGGACACATCAGCATCAGAAATTTTCCCATTCAGTAACTTCTACACAGGGCATTTCACAACAGGCTCCTAAGCTACATGGGGTAGATAAGACATTTTGGATTACAAATCACAGCATCACAATCACAGTGATTACTGTGAGATGTGGATAAAACCCTAAAACAGAAAACAGAGCTCACTGAAAACTAATTAAGCAAATATGGGGAACTCATGATTTGGCCACTTTAGTTCCCTTATTAGACAAATAATAGGAATGAGTGTGATTATCAAAGTTGTAAAGAACATACACCAGACTTCCATTAATGCTATTTTCTCCTCAGATCAGAGTTTTTTGCTTGAGTTTTGAGAAAATTCCTTAATATCCTTACAACATTATGAAACAAAAAATAGACGTTTGAGTGCTATATATTGCTGTTGTCTTCTTGGTGAATGTCTTCTACTTGTAGAAAATTAAGAAATGCAGTTCTGAGAAGTGAAACGGAAGATGAAAACATTTAAAACACTCTATATATCAGACATATTCAAGATTACAAGGGTTTCTGATGTTATTCCAGACTTCAGAAGTGATCACTGTTCTTAGCTAATCCCAGCAGTAATTTGGACAGAAACTAACAGATTTTATTTTTGTGCTTGGGTGCTTCTTAATCATTTTTTGGAGTCAACATCTGCATAAAGCTTGAGACAAGCATTCCAAAACAGCATCAAAAGTCCTTGCTCAAAGATTGTTTGAAATGAAAATATGAAACTGCTGCCATTGCAAAGCCATAATATACTACCAAATTTGCAGTGAGTAGTCTACATTCCAATTCGTGCAAATAGTTTAGCATTTGAAGTACATCCAAAAGCTATGTCCCACTGCATAGTAAAATCACATTTCTAATAACAGCTCTTCTTGCATCTAGAGTAATAAATACTTGTCATGGGGTAAATCATATTATCTTTGAGGAAACAGCCACTCAATTCGTGGTACAATCCCATGTATTGCAGACTACTGGCACCCACAATGCCTGTATTGTTAATGGCTTTTTAAAAATTAAAAAATAAGGTACAGAAAGAGTAATTGGACTTCATAGCCTGTGGTGAAAAAGAAAATTTAACAGAGAAACTGAGATTCCTTTGCTGAGGCTGTAAATATCCTTTGTAAATAGTCCTCATGACCTTCCTGACAAGGATGTGATATTAATACATTCACAGCACAGCTATATATTTTACGGAATGCTCGTGCATGTTCAGTGCAAAAAACCCCAAACTTCTATTCCCTTACCACAGTACCACAGCCAGTGGTACTCAGTGTGATACAGATCAGGTACTGTGTGGCAGTTTTATTTGCAACTCTGAAATTACTTTCTTCTTCTAGCACAGATGGGAGTTTGCACATAAATTTACAGTCTGCTCTTTGCCATTTACTTGATTATGAAATGACAACAACATTTAGCAGGAGAGAACCTCAGCTTCTGTAAACAGCCCTAACTCTTCTTCAATCTGCCAGTATATCTGCATATGTATTCGTTATGGATGTAACCATTTCCTCTGAAAATTTCCTTAGTTGAGATTCTCAGGCATCAGACTTCATAGCATCATCATTAGGGAGAGATACATTATTGTCTCTCTTCTTCACATCTGCTCTATTCCCCCACTCATTTTTTTTTTTTCCTACAGATGGGGAAATACAATGCAAAGAGGTTTAACATTTGGATGCATTTGGACAGTAATTCAGTATCAAAGCCATAATTAGACTTCATATTTCTTTGTTGTCTATTCTACGCTCTCATTAATAGATGTATTTCAACTCACTCGCAGGCTAAGCTTAAAGAAAACGTTAGAAGAAAATAAAAGAAACCTTAGAGTAATTCATTCCTATAGCTACAGCTGTGATAGAAATAACCACTGCAGTGCAATTAAGATGCCATTAAAAGGGCTGAATTTGTACATACTGGCACATCAGTAAAGACTTTCACCTTCTCTTTTCAGCTTTGCTTTCATCTGGAGAAGGTGGACAGGTGAATCCTGTGTGTAGAGCATACGGAAAGATTGCTTTCTTCCTGTGAGCATAGGAAGCTCTGAGGTGCAGCTACAATATCTGCAGGCTGCCAGATCACCCCAGTGCTAGCAGTGATCCCGTTGGACATTGACACCTTCTCTGGAAGGATGGGAGTGTTTTGAAGAACATTTTTCATTAGGAGTGTATTACAACAATGTGGCTTCAACATAAAAGGATCCAAAGTTTGAGACAGGCCTTCACCTCCAAGAAACTGATTCCTATGGTGTTTTTATCTTGTTTTCAATCTCTCTTCTTTCCTGTGGATGTTTCCTGTCTTAATGGACTTTTCAGGAAGCTCAACTTTAGTTACTGCAGTTGGTCTGAGAGGGATAGGTGTGTGTTGTTGAACTAAATCATGCCAGAGCACTGCAGCATGGTTTCTATTTGTTCTTTGGAAGTCAGCACAGCAAGGGAAGTCAGGGACCAGAAACAGTCTGGATACATCTCCCTTTTCTGGTAGAGAGAAGGACATAGGGGAAGGGATACATACAATCACCGAATCATAGAATCGTTTGAGTTGGAAGGGACCTTTAGAAGCCATCTAGTCCAACTATCCTGCAATGTACAGGGACATCCACAACTCAGTCAGGTTCTCAGAGCCCAGTCCAGCCTGTCTTAGAATGTCCCCAGGGATGGGGCATCACCACCTCTCTGGGGAATTTGTTCCAGTGCTTACTACCTTTACTGTAAAAATCTTTTCCTTATACACAATATAAATCTACTCTCTTTAAGTCTGAAAACTTTCTCCTTGTCCTATCAAATCATATCCCCTTGTCCTTTACACAGAGGAAGATGATGTAGTGGGACATGGATCTGGGGTATGCAACCATGAACATGTAGTTTAGGATGCTAACGTAGCTGATAGGTCTAAGCTATCGATGATGGAGAACCTGACGGAGTGGAGCTGCCCACACATTTATATCCAAGTCTCTTCCACTTGCTGGCATGTCAATTCTATACTTTATTCAGCAATTTCTCCATTCACTCAAACCTGTTCTTTATCATTTTGCTCCTAGTGGGAGTTGGGAAGGGAGCTTTGGTATGGACTCAAATAAAAACAGGCTTTGAGATAGCAGCATTAGTTCCAGAAAGATTTCACTAAGAGAAGGGAGAGGTTCTCTTTACATGTTCACATCAAGAAAGTGGACTACCATTTCCCCTTGGGAAGTACTGTGTTCATTTTGCAGATCCTTCCACAATACTTAAAAAAAGTTTTTTTGAAAAACTCCAGAGAAGATCTGAAATAGTGTTTTGGTTCAGAAGTGATTCTTCAGGAACAGGTTTCACAGTGAAGCCCCCAACTTATGAGTGAGTTTTGAGTTGCACAATAAAATGGAATACCTAGGCCTTTTGTTGTGGTTTTTTTACCCCTAAAGGTTTATTTCCAAGACATGAGATTATTTTTGACTGTCTTTGACCTGGCCTGAGGATTTTGCATCCAAATTTGAATGTTCTTTCTTCTCCCCATTCAGACTTGTTGAAGCTGCTGCTTGATTGCATCTCAGATTTAAGCCAGAGGAATCTGTGTGGTTTAGCAGCACAGATTCCTGTGTTGTGACATTTAAAATTATCCATATCCACAAAGAAATAGAAAAGTGACTGGATGTCAAATCAGGGATACCTCAAACTACCAGGCAATTCACCTCAAATTGCAGCCTGTGGGCTGCACAGTTTGGTACAAGAGTCAAAGAGTCATTCTTTGATTTTTGCTTTTAAACTAATGGAACTTACTTACTGGCTGAAAATACTAATTTGAGGATATATATATTGTCAGGGAAAATATATATATATATATTTTTAAATGAGATGGAAACACTGGGACTCTGTGTTTAACTGCCCCATTTTTCCCAATCCCAAATCTGTCTTCTCCCAAACACAAAATACGCTGTATAAAAGCACTGAATTTTGTGAAATAAATGGTCTATGATGGCTCTAAGTATTACAATAGCTCTCAAGGGTCCGCTTTGAGCAGTTGGTTTTTTAGGTAGTTGTCTCAGACACCCAGTAGCTTGCAATTGCTTTCTCTCAGACCTAATCATGACCCCATGTCTGTTAACAGCTTTTAAAATTACATTGTGGCCAGCCTGCCCACAGAATTCACTGTGCTTTCAGTAGGTTATAATCAAAGGGAAATTTTCAGCACAGGAAAGAGCCCCACTGATAACATAATTATTACCACTAGCTAGATATATGATGACTTCTTGGGTTTTTTTGACAATGATTTTAGATTTCTGGAGAACTAAAGAAAAATGGAAAAAATGATCCATATTTGTGATTCTTGTCACTTAAGTATAAAAAAATAAAATGAGAGTGGTAAGACATAGACTTAATGTAATAAATCCATTGATGAAATACATCCCACCAGACGAAATCCAGACAATTGTGGCAGTGAAATCAGATGATAGGGATTATTTTTTTCAAAAATCAAAATGTATTACTAAGAGTGTTGTCAGTCAGAGTATTCTCACTTATTTCTGTGCAATATGTGTAAAAAGCATTGAATTTTTCAGACTTCCCTAGCATGGGAGTGCTCTTTTGTTCATGTCGTAATAAATCTGTTCATACACTGTAACCTTTAGAGATTGCTTTTGGAAAAGAATTGTTCTCAAGTTATTAAAAATGTAGACAGGGAAAGCCAGGAGAATGTATTAACGAGACAGAACATTGCCTACTTTGTCTCTGACAAGAGAGGGCATTTTGGAAAAGTCAAGATATTTGTTTATGGCAGCACCTTCTTAGCAATGTTTTCTTCTGTCTTTGAATGTATTCTTTTGACAGTAAAAGAGTCAGAAGTTGAATTTCCATTGTGGTTGTGTTGGCAGGCTGGCTCTTCTGACATCAAGTGTTGTCACCTGCATGTGGGAACTACAACAAGGATTGGTAAAGCTAATCAAAATTGTTATGGAAATTAATTCTCCTGCCAAATGTGGAGAAATGTACTAATTCCATAAACTCAGTTGGATGCAACCGTTTGAGAAATCATAAAATCCTTTTGTCCTGTGGCCAGAACTTCAAGAGTGCTCATTAAGAGTTTACTCAGTCAGTGGGAGGATGCTGATAGAGTCCTTTATGTTTCAGCAGCAATGCAATACAGACTTATTTTTTACTTTGCCTCTTTTAAAGAAGGGTGATTTTGCAAAAATCCAAACACTAACCAGGCTAAAGCTGTATTTTTATGGAACAGTTGTCAAGGAACTCTACATAATCTTTGGTTCATGAGGCCAAACACAAAATCTCTAGAGGCATCAGATTACCAGAGTATAACCATTTGGAAATCAGTAGATATGGAGCAATGCTGAAGGCTTGAGTTGAACTCAGCTAAAACCTTCTGAACAGTAATGAAAGTAACAGGGAAAGTCTGCCTGAAAGAGAAGTATTGAATATGAGATGTACTATTTGCTTAATCCATTCTGTGAACTCTGTGAACTTCTATCTGTCACTTCTTACCTATCCAAAAGGAGTTTATCCCTCTAAATTTGATTCCATGATTGGGTTAAATGTTTTCTTGGTAGGCAGTATCTTCTATAAATCTCCATCTTTTCTACTTTCCCTTCTTACATGGGAAAGATTGAAAATAAGATGCCAGTATACCCAAAAGTAGAATTAAACCAACAAAAAGTGCAAATAAAAGAAGTAGTCTTTCACATCACCACTTAAATGTCAAAACCTATTGATTGTTTCTTCTTATTAATGTTATATTAGTTGTTTTTATGGTTGCCAATAGCCTTTATGAATGGACTTCACAGAGAGAAGTCCTGATCAATCAGTGTTACCAAAAATATTTAACAGCAATGACATGCATTTTAATATTTTTTAAATAAAGTTGCAAGAGGATGATGCTAAACTTCTTAGATTCTGTCCTTTAAAAAATGAAATTAAGCCCTTCATGTTGAGGAAATGGAACTCCTTGCAGCTCATCATTCACTCCACTGCATTCCCTACATCCTCTGTTCCTGGGAGCCCCAGCTCTCACACACTAGAAAGCCTGCAGGATTAAGGCTAACAGCAGAAGTTCCTAGATCCCATTTTTTAAGGCAAATTAAGCACATCTGAGCCAAGGTTTTGTTGACTTTCAATGAAGACTAAGCTCTGAATTGCTAAGTTGCTTTGCAAACATTACCATAAGCAGCTTGAAGATTGACAGAATTTGCCTTAAGCTGCTCCAAGGCTGAGAGGACGAAGGCCTGGTGCAGTAAGAGACTTCTTCAATTCCTTTTTTGTGGATGGTACTAGGGCCTGGGATAAGCCATTCTTTCTGTGACCATGAGTTTTGATGTTTTTTTTTCTGTAATGACATTTCCTTATTCTGTCTACATGTAATTCAGATTTATGCAGGCACACTAAACAACAAAACTGGTATCCTGCCTTTTAATGTCTTTATTTAAAATGAATCTTGAAGCAATAAAAAGCATAAAAAATAAATAGTTCAGGAAAATTACTTGTTTTCTTCCTCTATACTGGTTTAAGCCTACTTTGATTTTAAGCCATACTCTCTCCTGCAAAAGAGAGATTTACCTCTAACTTCCACTTCTACTTAGCACTTTTTTGGTGGTAGAGGTTTGTAAAAAGCTATGTCATTAACTTAAGGCAAAGTAATAGTAACAGCACTCTACTGAGTCAGGCCATAAAAATCATTTTCTTTAGCATTTTTTTTTTAAAGTAAGCTGACCAATTTCAAAAAGATTACGTAAATTTTGAGTAATGTATTGAGATCTATCTGTGGTGTGGTACACTGAATGTAATAGAAAATAATTCATGGATACAGTTGCTTTCCTAATGTGGTTCACAGGCAAATAATTTCCTTTATTAAAAATAAAAAAAAGGAAATCAAATTTTAGTATGTAAGGCTCAGTTTGAAACTACTACCACTTTTTAAGACTGGATCAAACAGTTACGCCATGCCATAACCTAGATAAACCTTAATGTTAGATTTCTGTGCGCAGGAAATATAAGATAGACAGAAATAATATAAACCAAGTTTCTGTCTCCAGAAGCTATAAATTAACAGTAACTCCCTCCATATAGATCACTGGATATGCCGGCATATTTTCTGTTTTATAAAAACACTAAACATTTCCTTCTAAAAACTGGTTTTGTGGCTGAGAAAGTCGTACAGATATTGTAACACACGTGTCTTTACGTGGCATATTTATCAGCCAAAAATGTTCACATTTCATGGTGCTGATAACCTCCATAAGGTACTTTGGTGGAGAAAAGTCCTTTGTAAGAAACACAAACCTTATCATTAAGGAAGATGTGGGAGACCTGCCATCTTGCTGCCACAGTCAGAATGAGGAGCAAATCCCCCCCTTCCTGTAGAGAAATCCATAGGCAGTATAATGATAACTTTTCTGATAGTGCAGTCCCTGATGTAACAGGCCCTGTGGTCCTCAAGCTCTAGACCACATTCACAATTCACCTTACTCAGGTATCAATTAATCACTGTTGGAGCTGCTTCAATTGTGTGAGAGAATCTCACTGAGAAGGTTGTAAGCACTAGTAGGCAGGGTGGTCCTGGGAGGCATTCAAAATGCAGCTGGGTAAGTCCCTGAGCAAGTTAATGAAGTAAAGATTGCTTTTATAAGGGGGCTAGACAAATAGATTCAGGATGTTCACTTCCAAGGTAAATTACTTCAGAAACATCAAGATATGAAATATGCTAAGACACAGTATTTTCTCTCAGATAATATTTATCACTTTTGGTCCTATCAAGGCTTTTCATTTTAAATATATCCTGTAGAAAACGAAAATCAGGTATTGGTAAAAATAATTTGTGTTCTTTGAAGTTCCTAATACATTCAACTCAATCTGGCACAGGGATGTCTAAGCTACATACAAGTCCAGTTGATGATCTCCATGACTGCACTGCTGCTAACACAACCCTGAAAACACAGGAGCCATGGTTAAGGCTGTACTCCACCATGGCTGATACAGCTGCACTGGAGTCATTTGGGAAACTATACTGTGTCCAGTAGCTCAGTTGTCTTTGTAGTGTAGGCACTGCTGGTGTGACTTTAGACTCATTGGTTTTGCTCTTATTTTAGGAAGACAAATTAGGTGCAGCGCAGAGATTGAGTGTTAGAGGGATCTAAATTCCCTGAATAGTAAGGATGCATATGGGTACCTATGGGGAAGGGAAGTGTTCAGAACACTGAAGTTAAATAAAAAAAAATAGGCTGATAGGTGTGAACATTTCTCTAATTCAGTGTGCTGATTCCCTACTTGTAAAATAAGGAGAGTATTGTGAAGTGGCCATATCAACTACGTGTAAAAGAGTGAAATCTTGATTTCAATAGAAATGACATCTACTGAAGCTATGCATTTGGCAGGAAACCCTACAGTGTAAATTACACTGTCATTTAGTGTATGCTTATATAATACCATTCCATTACGATGATTTGAGTCCTGCAGAATAACAACCTCAAAATGCAAGTCCTTTTTTGATTCTGATATAACAGTGAGTTGTGGAAAAACAAACAAACAAGAAAGCGAACAACCAAATGTCTCTCAGTGAAAATATATATTTCTTTCACTTCATGAGAATAAAATTAATTGAAATATTCCTTAAGATTTTTTTGCCTGGACAAATTATTTTGCAACCTCATTCATGTTCTCTTCCAGCATGAAAAGAGCGATGCCATTTTCTGGATGTTTTAAGGTCTGAGGGAGGATGCTCTCTTTGGAGAAGGCTGTGGTATACAGCAGGGAGAGGATCAGACCATATGTGCTCTGCTCCTATATGTTCCCTAAGCATCTGCTACTAACGAATCTCAAGGAAAGGGCAGTTGGCTAGATGGACCTTTCTTCTGAGCCAAAATAGCTATGACACCAAACTGCTGTTACTTTTAGGGTGGAAAATAGATCTGAAAGGTGGGAAATCGAATCTAACCACACAACTAGCCTGTGTTTCTGGGCTCTCAGCAACCTGATCAAGCTGTAAATGGTCTTATTCATTGCAGGAGAGTTGTACTAGATGGCCCTTAAAGATCTCTTCCAACTCAAATGATTCTATGAATCTATGAATCTGTGTTTTGATGTTTAGGATTATTTTAGCAACCTGAAGTCAGCTATAGAGTAAAAAGTGCCATATTATATTTTGAATTTTAAATTTATAATTTTAAAACCCCCTTTGCATATGTGCTTTGTGTTTCTAGACCATACCACAGCACCTGGTTCCCAGACACTTCAGTAATTTTCTTACAGCTATATGAAAGCATTTCTCTTATGTTCAGGTATATTATTCTTCTCTCTGGTCATACAGGCTCCATTCTGTTGTTTAGGTCGACTTGTGACTGTCAGTGCAAGTGCTATCTATTCTGCACTTTTCTTTCTTTCTCATGAACTCGGTATTTCTCGTCAAACATCAGCTGAAGAAATATCTGTTTCTCTAGCAAAGTCAGAAATGTTTCTGTTCCATAGCTATGATTTATCACTGCAGTTCTGTCATTACTCTGTAAAGCAAACCAGTTTAATGAGCACGTATTACAAAGAGCAACTTTCAGTTTTTCTGTATAAACAAGACAGTACAAGGTACAATACGAAGAAATAAAAATAAATTAAAAAAAACCCAAAACTTAAAAACAGGCTATATAAAATGAAACTTAGTTTCAAAGGTTCGTTAATCTTTATGATCTCTCTTCCTTTAAATAACAGATATATGCACTATTTCCTTTACCGGAAAGTCATTTATTGGAGAGCTTTCCTTGAAGAATGCAACTGCTTCTGACAACTAACTTCAAAAAATCTTCTCAAGTGTCCCAAATAGGAGAGGCAAGACTGAAAATCTTTATATCATCTGCAGCTGCAGCAATAATATGTTGCCACTGATTTATCAGTCTCATTGTGTTACTGTTGTTTGGTAAGGTAGGTTGGGATTTTTATTGATTTGTTCTATTAGTTTATATTAATGTTCTTCCCTTTTATTCAAGGCTGAATGATCTCTTGCATGCAGCAGTAGAGATGTGTGTTCTTTCAGATGATCTCTGATGAGATGAGCTCATGTCCAGGCTCATTCACTGTGTTCAGTGACAGGCATGGCCTTGCATTGACAAACTGTGTGTAGGAACTCTGGGGAGAAGAGCAGGTCTCCCTTTTATCCTATCAAACACAAAGCTCAAAAATGGGATGAAGAAAGGCTATCTGAGCTGTAAGACATTGTTTTCAGTGTTGTTGAAGACAGACTTTTCTATTTCTTCTCAACTGCTTGCTGGCTGTTCAAGCAAGATCAGTGTTGAGGAACTGGGGTACCCAACTTAGCTTTTTCAGTTTGCTACTGTAGGTATCCCAAGCCAAAATGTACTTATTGCCATTAATCCAAACTTTGGCACCCGATTCCTCTGTCCCTTCCACATTGATGCCTTTCAGGCACTGAGATCATCCCCTGAGATTTGTGTTCAGAGGAGATGCAAATTGGAGGAACTGCAAACCTGAATGTTCTATTACTCAGAATCCTTCACCAAATGTGGGTTGATAGGACAAGAGGTAACGGATTCAAGCTGCACAAGAAGAGTTTCAGGTTGGATATTAGGAAGAATTTATACTCAGAAAGAGTGGTGAGATGGCTACCCAGGGAGAGGGTGGAGTCACTGTCCCCAGAGGTGCTCAAGGAAAAGGTAAATGTACTACTTAGGGATATGGTCTAGTAGTACTGTTGGTGGTAGGTGAACAGTTGGAACAGATCTTAGATACCTTTTAGAACCTTAATGATTCTATCATTCTCCAGGACCCAGCATCTGCATCTATAAAGGAGGGATGGATGACATTTCCCTGTCTCACAGGAGAACAGATAACTACAGGAAGAATTGTACACCATTCAGATAGTAAATACCAATTATACAGGGCATTGGGGTGTAATAAGAAAGCTCGGAAAAGAAAAGGCCATAGCAATAAAGCTAAATGAATTATTTACTCTCAGCTCCAGGATGAGTTTCAGTATTAACCCACAGAAGAGCCTTTCAGACCTGTCAAATCAATTGAGCTGTCTGCACTTGATAAGTCAGTAGACACAGTTTAATAACGAACCAATAAAGTGAATAGTAATAAATGACTAGGGCAAGATGAGTGACTCAAAAATGAGAAAGAGTAAAATGCAAAGCTATTTTTTGAAGGAAGACCACAAATAAAAAGTCTGTATTGAGTAAGAGGTAGATCTACTTAACCTCTTTAGAGGATCAGAAAACTCCTGATTTAGCTGACAGAGTAAATATGAATTTCCAGAAAGCTCATAAGTAACTACCTCACAAAAAAAAACCATAACATATTAAAGTGGTCTAGGAGTGAAGGATTAGTGACTACTTAAAGGATAGGGAACAAAGATTAAAAACCAGGGCTCCTCAGTGATCTAGAAGAAGTTGTAAAGAATGAAGCAACAGTAATTACAGGAAACACCAAAGTATCAAGTGTATCAAACCTAAAAACTTAAAAAGAAAACTTACAGAAGGATTTTAAAATATCAAGTGACTGGATGAAAAAATACTAGATGAAATTCAGTGTCTGTAAATGCAATTTGAGGCATGGGGAATACCTGTGGTCACTAATACCGTACTGATGTGCATTAGTACTGTAGACTTTCTTTATTTTTCTCTATTTTTCTGAGAAAATGTGAATTAAATACATGACAGTTGTGAAAAAGGCAAATTTGTTCCTTGAGTTTGAAGAAATGAGTAAACAGCCAAACAGAAATAGTTGCTATTATCCCATAATTCACATTCACGTCCACTCTGTTACTACCAGTAGTCCGGATCCCCTCATCCCAAAGAGGATCCGTGAAAGGCAGAAAGAGAAGAGAGAGGCCTATAAGGACATTCTTTTCAGAGGAATAAATGGCAGATGAGGCCTTCTCAGCTATAAAAAAAGGTGTCCAAGAACAGAGTATGATAAAAGATAATAATGTTATGATCTTTTGGGAAGATAATTCTATTTTTCACCATGCCCTCTATATAAAAAGGAGGGAATCATAATTTAAGGACTAAGATAGGATGGATCCAGGACTGGATGTGGTAGAGGCTGAAAATTTACATGGGCATAACAAAATTCTTCCAAAGAAAAAGAAACAAACCATCAAGGGCTATTTTCATAGTGTCGGAAGGTTGATTAACAGGTACTATTAGACATAGCATAATGGGTGGGAAAGGCCTTGGGTTTACCTTCACATGTTCACTCTACATCACTGGGGTTTGAGTCTGATCCTTATAACCTGGCTTATTTGGCATATGAAAACCTGAAAGTCTACCTTTATGTCCGTGTCCTGCTGTAGCTGTGGAAACCAGCTAAGGATTCAAGCTGAAACTCCATTTGCACATTTGTATATATGCACTGCAGCTGTCCATAAATAATACAGTACAGTAGGATCTGCACAAAACAGGGACCGACCCCCAAGGCCAACAATTTTCTTCAGGCTATGTAAATCATTGTCAAGATCTCTGTTTCTTCACTTATTCCTACAGAGAAAGCTTTGAGCTATGAAGAGTGCTAATTAAAATATACTTGACTGTTTTTATGTTATTATCAAAACATTTCTTTCAGACAAGACCCTTCCCTTTTCTATAGCTATATGTAAAAAGGACTGTGTACCTTAATCTGATCTGAAATTCTTGACGTGGCCTTAAGTTTTCCAAACCAAAGTAGTTCAAATCCATTTATGGAATACTATTTCATTGGTTTTCCAGTGTTGAGTACCTCAACACAAAGATCTAAACAGTCTTCCCAAAACACAAATTCTATTGACTTACTATTCATTGTCATGAAAATCTGTGAAATAGTTTTTACAGAACTTCACAGGTACAAGATGCAACGTACAACATACAATTGAAAAAAGTATGAAAATTTGCAAGATAGTGAATGCACACGGGTCTTTCTCACCTGGCAGAGTAACATTCAGATTTTAACCAAACTACTGAATACATCTAATGTCTTCGTACATCACCACAATTCATTTGGAGTTAATTCAAGTATTCCTCGTTTTTAGTGAGAATATGCCACTACAAATCTAGATCCTTTTGCCTTTGGGGAAAAATATGAGTAGAAGGATAAATTCCTGGAAAATGTCTCTCAAATCATTAGTAAATACCTCTCAAATAATTAGCAAAAATGTTTCCATTTTCAGGGAAAAAAAGCTATTAAATTAGGTGCTAAGTAAATACTGAAGCAGTAACATCCAAAGGAATATTTTAAGATATATTTTATATCCTTCACCTCATAATAATCTAGATAAGAGAAATATCATAAAGTTCATGCAAAAAGTGCCTTTGATGCAAACAATGCCACTGTTCCCTAAAGACATCTTTGTTCTTGTTTCTCACTAAATGATTGACAGGGTTAAAAATGAAGTGATTAGTTTCTAGCTGACAGAAAACAGTAACATGGATCTGTGATGATGACACCCACAAGTGGCATAGTGTACTACTTATCTGCATTTTAAAGCAACAGCTGCTGTTTTTTTTTTTTTGCTTTGTTATTTTTTTTATTTTGCAATGTCTGCAGAATGTAAAGAGAAGCAAGTTTAAAAACAACATTACATCTTTACTGCAAATGTCACGAAACAGGCACTCACAAAACAGATGAAGCTGAAAGCATTGAGCATGTGTGCAACAATGATATTGGTGAGGGGGAAGAGCCTATAACTCTTGACACCTATGCAAAATATCCTGACATTTCTGAGTCAGCATAATCTAGATGTATGCTTTCACTGTAACCCATTCTTCTCTAGATTTAGACATTTGTCCTCAAGAATTTTTTAACCTGAATGGTTTTCGTAATGAAAGTTAATTACAAACAGATGTTCATGCCTTAATGCGACAAGAAACAAATCCATGCTGCCTCATCCATCCTGCCCAGAGAAATCTCATGAGTGAACTACCCCCTCAAAAAACACATCCATATTTGATCTTGGAAGGGACTAGTTACTTTGCTCCAAAAGAGAGCTTGGGAATAAACTACCAGTGAAGTCTCAGCAATCAAGGTTCTGAGTGTGAACTATGATGCTAGATTATCTGGATTATATAGTCATTACCAAAGACTTGTGCCACAGTAACATATTTTAAGAAATCACTGTTCTGCTGGTGAGATAAAGCCTTATCCAACATAACACATTGCAGCAGCTGGAGTTCCCATTTTGGAGTGAAATGAATTCATTAAAATGAACATGGCTCACAAATCAAGTGTGATATTTTCTTTGCTAATCATTGATATTGTCTTTAAAATGGCCTGCTCGTTTACTGGTTTCTTTGGGAGAAAGAGGCAGCTCTGAGACTATACAGCCCTATGAAATTCCAGGATGGCATGTGTTTTGTTTTAGATATAACTATGTCTGTGATTGTAATTGCCTTGGACTTTCTTGATGATCACTATTCAGAAAGCTTCAGACAAGCCTGAAAATCAGAGCCATTTCTAATCTTACCTCTTTGATAGCTGCTTCAAGTGCAGCAGACTAAAACAATATTGAATACAGTCTATGACAAATCTTTCTGGACACTGATAGGTTAGTCAAAGCTAGAGTAAGGTTCAGAAGTACAGTTTTTGGCATCTAAAATAGGTTTAGATGATTTTAAGAGCCAAGGTCTTACTGCAAAAATCAGAAATCTTGCTCCATTCACCAGACCCAGCATTTTAGAGTACATTTCCTCTCACGTATTTATGAGAACCAGAATGTCTTTCTCACTCTCCTTTAAGCATTTGTGGAATTCACATTTAAGGCAGAGAAATATCCAAACTATATTTAATCCTTAATGGACTCAATCTTATTATGTTTAGAATATGCCCAAGAAACATATAGAAAATTTAATGCAGTTATAACACAATAAGAAATGCTATTTTCTTTTAAAACTCTCTTGTCTTCATAAAATGCCCTAATCATCAGGTTTGTGGAAAAGCCATTTTTTAACCCTTTCCTTGAAAGGGCAGTGTGACTGAGGGTTAAGGAGTATTGAAGTTTAGGAGGAAGAAGTTGTTGGGAACCTCTAGACTAGAGGCCCAGGAATTCAGCTGCCAGTGTGTTTTTCTGGCTGATATCTATGATTCCACATTGGCTTTTACTAAAACTAAATACAGAGAAAAGGGCATATACCTGCCAGGATATTTTGCAAAAATTGAGGAGTACCATCATCAACACTACCTCTTCCTTTTATATCTTAAGCGGAGATTGCTGCTCAGTAAGTAGCTGTCCTCACATGTACTTTTCTTTCAAGTTCCCAGAATGTTTGGAACCTAATATAGAGACTAAAGCAAAGCTTTCAGCAAGAATGAGAATATAGACATATGCCCGCATTCAATTTTCTCTCTGAGCTAAACCAAGGGCAGATTTATTCAGCCTAACCCAAATCTAAGGTGGTGCTGTGCTCTGTAAGGGAGCTGCATTAAAGATGTATTTGGCTAAGCTCTCTGCTTAGCACAGCAAAACGGAATTCCCTACACAGTACTTCCATTTAAAGTCTGCGTGCAGACTTTATGTAACTGTTAGGCACCTTGGATCACCCTCTCTAGACCAAGTATCTATTTACACGACATTGTGATGCCAAAGTTGGGCTCCTGTAGCTCATACTGTGGCCTGAAAATTGCATTTGCTGCTATCATATGTACGGGTGATACCGGAGAAACTATGCTTACTCTTATAAGCTACTTATGAAAATGCTTTTAATAAAGCCATTTCCAAACTTCTTTCCTTGTCAAGTGTAATAATATTTCCATCTCATCTACCTCATCTATATCTGTTTCTCAGTGTATCTCATCTGTAACTACATCTAATACAAACTGATGAATTTAAAAGGATCCTGTACTTTGACCAAGAAGTCTATTTTCCTTGACTGACACTGAAAGCTATTCAGTATGGAGAGTGGTGATTCAAGGTCTGACCCATTTCAAATTGACTTGAGAGAGAACAAGAGTGTGCCATCTTGCTGACTATCAACATCAATTCCTTAAACACTGTACAGTGAGATCAGTCAAAGTAAATCAATACATCACTTTACAAATGGTGAAGAATGATGGGAAGAAGTCTCATAGGCCTTATCTTAGATAAGAGACGGAAGGTAAGGAGCAATATTAGCTGTGAACACAATTAACCAAATACTTGGCAAGTCTTACAAAAATGCATTAAACTCCTTCACAGGCTGTCAACAAATGGGATTATCTCAAAGCTCACATACTTTGCTTCCTGTCATTTAGAAGAACAGCTCATCCCTCAGTTTTACTAAACAAAACCGAGAGGTTTACCAAATAAAATAAGATTATCTTCTGCCTACATAGCTTAAGGAGAAGGATGAGAATAGGATTTAAAATGAGGCAGGAGTGATGTGATAGCAATGAAAAGCTTTACATTATTACAAATGGTCTGGGAGAGCCTGAAAAAATCAGAACATTCAAATGTGGAGACTGTCTTGCTACCCTGGCTTCCTATAATTTAAGCATTTCTTCATTTCCAGTTAACATGAATCTGAAAGGAATGCTGTTGGAAAAGCATTATTTTTATGGTTGTGTTAGATGTCAAAATATAGTTTCAGGTAGTTAATATTATTTTGTTTCCCTCATCTCACCAAGTTAATTATAAGGGGCGATTTGTGTGAGAAGGGGACGGATTGGATGTAGAATGCATTAATGATGGTTTAATTATGGCTTAAATGTCTTACAAAATTTGAGAAAACTGTCAAATTGGTGAACGGATGAGAATTTCTTGTGATGCTCTCATTATAGTGAACCGAATTGTGATGTTATTCATCTGAGTAGAATTCTTAAAACAGTAAAATATGTCACTATTAGAGGTATATTTTTTCAATGACCATTTAATTTGCATATTGATACAAGGGTGGTAAAACGAGAAAAACTGAATGGAATAATATTCCAGAGGAGTGTGATCCGATTCTTTTTGAAACCCAGGAAGGGCTAATTTCAAATTAAGCCACAAAAATTCATGAGGAACACTCAACTGGATTTCAAGCATGGAAAGATATATCAGAGGAGGGACTATAATCTCAAAACACTGCTCTGGGGAACAAGAACTGAACAGTGGAATCTCACTAATTTCCTTCTAACTCAGCCCTCAAAAGCAATAGATGTCTGTAACTATAATTACAGTGAATATCCTCCAGGTTTATGCGTTACATCTTGAGTCCTAGACATCCAAAATCACTTCACTCTAAGTTCCAGACGTACATAAAGACAAAGGTTGAAAGATGTGAAATGTAATAGCTGCAGCTGTGCTACTGATGCAATGAAGAGCTGAAAACCATGACTGATGATCTCTTAGATAATTGATCAAGATAACCGTAGTTCATCAAAGGACCAATGGATATCTACACAAGGTACCTGTTATGTACCATGGAGAAGGATGAGGAAATCAGGAAATTTAGGGAAGGATAGAACAAGAATAAGAACAAGAGCAAGAACAAGAACAGAGTGGTGTTGATCATTTCAGTTCATACATTTATTTCATGTATGCTAAGCAATTACTGAAAGAAGAAAACTTGGAGAGGACAGTGATTTAACATATAGATAGCAGATAAAACATGAGGAAAATAAAAATGCAATCTGGCTTTTTTTTCCAATTTGACTTACTAGGCTTGATCACTGGAACCCTGTGCTGTATGCACAAAATGCAACATATGCAGGGGATAGTGCCAGGAATGCATGGCACCATGGTCAGTAAGATCTTCCACATCTGTATTGCCAGTAAAAGGCAGAACAACAAAAACTGTTGAACAGATTTTGTGACAGCAAACACAGATAAGGCTGAGTGGCTCAGTGCTTTCAGTCTTCACTAAGAAGGTATAACTGGGAGGTGCTTGGAAATGGGGTTCACGAAGAGGAGAGACCAGAAGTGACTGATGACTGACTCAATCCATACACATCCATGAAATATAAAGACTGAGAGAACTGTCCCAGATCAGGACTAGGCCTCTGACATCTTTGAAAGGTCACAGAGATCAGGGTATGTTCCCAGTGTCTGGAAACGGCAAACATAGCCATCTCAAAAAGGGACAAAGGTGGATTTGAAAAACTATGGGCTGGACAGACTCCTTTTAGTATCTGAAAAAGCTGAGGAGCGAGTGCACTCGGATCACATTTTTGAGCATGTGAAGGAAAAGAGTATGACCAGGAACATTCATTATGGACCAGGAATAAACCATGTCTGGGCAACCTGATAGCAGGATAAAATGACTGCATTTGTGAGCAGTAGCTGTAATAAAGCCTGATCTTAGCAAGACTTTTGTTTGTTATTTCCCATAAGACTGGGAAACATTGTGGTCTTGATGGGTGGACAGCTAGATAGGTAAAAGATTAGCTGGATATTTGTCTTAGAGGATTGTGCTTAGTGAGCTGCACTCTATCTAAAAGGCAGCATGAAGTGAGATACCTCAGAGACCTGTTTTGAGGCTTGTGATATAACCCATGACGAATGACCTAGAGGAAGTGACAAATGCACTCTCATCAAGTGAGCTGATAGCACTACACTGGGTCCAGCTGGTACACTTGAGAGCAGGGTAGCCACAAAGAATAACGTAGGCAGGATAGAGGAAGAGTCACCTCATGAATTTCAAGATGAAGACAAAAAAATCTTGCATCTCAGTTTAATCCCATTAATTGTAAGGGTTGAGAATGGACAGCTTTGGTAGAAGATCTTCAGGTTCTTAGGGTCCTGGCAGATGGCACGCTGGGCATGATTGCCATGTGCCCTTGCAGCAAAATTGAAGGAAGGACAGTGTTTGCCTGATCCAAACTGAAGCACCACTGGGCATCACAGGAATTACCTGGCAGAGCAGGAAAACAAGCTTCAACTTTCCAAATTTAACTGATCCAACTTTTGAACTGAGTATTGTTAGATGTCAGCAGTGGTGAATATCTGGAAGTTTTCCAGACAGGTTCAGTGGTCTACCACCCTGTTGTACACCAGGAATATCCTCATGAAGATGTGATATGCATTCCTCTGTGGGAAGCTCCTTATTCCATGTCCCTTTTGGAGGCTTGTGCTCCAAACAGCATTTCACCCTTGTGTAACAGTTATAGGAGCCATTTCTGCCCTAGGAGACAAGGTATTCCCATCAGACGCATACAAGTGAACAGAGAAAGGAAATACATACTTTCAAAATTAATTGCACATATGAGAAGTAGTATGAATGGTGATTTTCAGGTGAAAATGCACTGCAGTCAATTTGTAAGTAACTTTTCCTTGATTAAAGCAGTAGATAGGATTTTACAGGTCTTTGATAAATGGAAAGAATAGTCCCCTTCTACCATGCAAGATCCACATCAACTCAGACAGAACTACTCTAGAGCTGGAAATAAATATCTCATTTTTTATTTTACGCATCACAATTACCAATTAATTATCTGTTATGGAAATCTATGTCAGACAAAATATTGACAGAGAAAGCTTCAGCTTTCCTAGCAGAATGCTGCATTTCTCAGTTAAAAATGCTAAGATGTCAGGAAACAAATTCTAAAATTAGTTAATCATCTCAAAGTTTCAATTATTCTTATAATTGGGGATGATTAGATTATTCTGTACACACGCTGGGAAAAAATCATCCACAGAAATACAGAAGTCCCAGATCATTATGATTATTTCAAAAGTACTTCTATTTTCACACAAGCTCTCACCAGCTCTGATTAGGTTAAATTACTTCTCTCAGTGCTTCATTTTTCCCAGAAATACTCTGCATTGCTGATTTCTTAAATAATCTTTACCCCATAAGGTTCTATTGTCCTGTACACAGTTTGAGCAGAGGTGAAGAACATCATGAAAAACATTTCCAGTATTTGACTGGAAGAGATGGTAATGCTTCTGGTATAAATATTTTTCAGAGAGGATCTTACTGACATACTTCATCTACATGTTAGCTCATCCACACTCTAGAAATAATCAAGGAAGAAAACTGTTGTTTTTGCACGCATCTCAGCACTCCTGGGCCTCTCTCATACGTGTATCCATTCTGCATACAATGAAGACACAACAAATATTTCTTATTTGCTGATTTAAAAGAAGTCCTTAACTTAGAAGTCCTCTAGAATAAGATTTCAGAGAGATAACATGCTGGTAATCTCAGTTTGTTGCTAGCTCATTTCCAGAATGGCAACTCTGCAGAGAAATATGAAAATTTAAAACTAAATAGGCTTCAGATTTTATTTGTTCAGTCTCCAGTAACAGAAATATGTGGAAGGACAGATATATGATATGCCTTCAAAGAAAGGAATATGGTATTATGTTTTCAAAAGAATTTATTTGAGTCAACATGGTTTCTTCATGATTCATGTGGGTCCATCATTGTAGCTATAGGACAGAATTAAGGGAGAGACTTGATCATGCTTTTCTTAAATCTATTGCAGTTTTCTTGCTTATGACACCTCATAGCTAAGGGTTAAGGCCACGTTATTATTATTTAAGCATTAGAAGCATCTTTCTGGTCTAATAAAAAATACAGTGGTGATAACAACAAAAAAAATAATAATAAAAAATCCAAACTCTATTCACTCATCTAATTCAGAAATTTATGATAAATGTTGGCCTCAAACTTTGCCATTCTATGACTGAAAGACTCTTAGATGATTTATTCAAACTGTTTTATCTCCAACAGCTACAAGTAGGCGTCCTACAATTAACAAACAAGTCATCATAGTGCTTCAGCACCACTCCATCTCTCTCTAATAACAAAACTGTGTATTTTTAGGTCTTAAATTAATGCAGAACCTGAGCTCCTCTCTTCCAGAATAATGCCATTTATCTTCTTCCAATAAGAGCTCAGACATTATGGAAAACTTTGTATTCTTTAAACAGGCAGGTCACTTCTAAATGATATCTTCTGGAGTAAAATTTTTCATAGCATTATGATTTTTGCCTGAGCTATGACAATGTTGTATGATTCCTTCATTCACAGTCCATTAACTATCAGTTATACTTTCTGCAGATGAATTTTACTGCTGTTTATAGGAGACATAATTATTACTGATTTTTTAATATACACTTTTAGAAATTATTTTCCTATTCCATAAACTTATCTGTTTGCTCTTCCTAAATATAACAAAATCCCATTTCAAATTCACATCTGTTGTAGCTCTTGAATATATTTAGACACCAAAGCAGCTGGAATAAAATTGAATATGAGTCTTTACTATAACATGCTGGGCTATGTACCGCATTTCCATAGATGGAACATTAAAAGCTCAACTTAATATTTTGATAAATTTTCCTAAAAGAGCAGTATTGAAATCTGAGGATAATTTAAATGTCCTTTATTAAAAGGACATTTCATAGGCAAATAAGGATTTTTCTGTCATCATTCAGCAGATCAAGAGCTGCTGAAATTAACCAAGCAATTTCAAAGTTTAGAGAAAGAAAACTTCGAACTTTCTGCATATAAAATATTATGTGTATATATATATATAACAAAAATATATAAAATATATTTTTTGCTATACAGTGCCTGATGGCTTTGGAATGCTAATTCAAAAAAAATAAACTACAGTAGCTTAAAAAGCAGCAACAGTACAGCTCTTTCACACTTGACCAAGAGGAAAACAGCCTCATGTTTTCCAGACACTAAATTCAGAAATGATCCTTGCATTCAGCTGGCTAATGTTCAAGTCATAATTCCATCATATTATCTATTATTCTTTCAGTGAGAAATATCCTGAATACCAATTGATATCTCATTTACATCATTTTTCTTTTTTCACCAGACTTCTTATATCCAAAGCTGCAAAAAATCCTCTTTTGGGGCAAAACAATCTGTTGAATTTTATCCGATTTTTTAAAATATTTGTGATATTCTTAAAGGGAGCCTATAGGTGAGTACTGCTAAGTGAATCACTGTCTACTACTCATGCAAAGCACAGACAAAAGTAGATATACATCGATTACTGTTTACAGATTACTGTATTCCTAATGGTGTTATTTTTAAGCATTTTCAGAAGCTTATTGCATTAACATAGCCTCTGTAATAAAAATACATTGTTCCTCATATATGCAAAAATAGAGCTTATTCAGATCCATTCCAGTGCCTCTGGACTGGTTGACCAGTGTGGTTGAAGATGTCCCCTCCCTGGAAGCATCCAAGGCCACACTGGATGGGGCTGTGAGCAACCTGGTCTAGAGGGAGGTGTCCCTGCCTATAGCAGGGGGTTTGGAACATGATCTTAAAGCTCCCTTCCAATCCAAACCATTCTGTGATTCTATTGCAATGAATTCTGAGGTACTTGCTGAAAGAGATCAGATGTATGTGCAAGAACAGAACTGGTAAAACCATCCACGTCTCTGCCTCAGTATCAGTGAAACTTGCTTGACTGACAGGGTTCATTTCTGCTGTGCAGGGAAGTTTACAACCTATGCTGACTGCTCATGGCTACTGTACCGGCATCAGAAGGTGGGGTGGGCTGTGGGCTTCAATCTGATGTGTCGCCCTGTACAGCAACTCCTAGGTCTGGCTGGAAAAAAAGCCCACGGCAGAACCTCTTAGTAAGTGAGTCAGCTTGTATTCAATCATATTTTGTTTTCCTTACTGCTTTGATTTGGATTCACCTACAGCTATTCTACCAAATTATTCAAACCTAATTAGATGATCAGGTTCCAAAAGACAGCCACAAAATTCAGGTTCAGCTCAGCTTTGCTGAAATTTCTGCTTTCTGCTGGAAGTTCAAGAGCTTTTGATGAGGAATCCATTTGCAAACATCACTGATGATGAATTCAAGTTTTCACTCCTGGAATGACTCTGACTTGAAACCAGAATAAAGAGTGATGAAAGCAATTGCACTTTAGCTGGGATTAACTTCAGACAGAGTGAAACCCATATGAACCAGATTTGAAGAAAAGCTGTGTGCTGAAATTAAGCAGTTCCTAATAACTCTATCAGCAGCTTAAGGAACCTATTTCTGACCACATTAATGGCAGTGTAGATCATCCTTTTGTCTGTAAAGAAGGGTAAGTGTGAGATCAGGACCAGACACTAAGAGTGCTAAATAACAAAATTAAATTGTCCTTAAATCTAGTTATTTAAAAATGTGATAAATTTGCAATTAAATTAACAGAAAATGGATGTTGTAAAAATCTGCCTGTAACATCATGTCTGGAAGAGATATCACAGCAGAATCACTCTGAAGGTGAATGCCCTTTGCAGGGCATTTCATAGGATATTGCATTCCCAGCTCCTTGCTGCAGCAGAGTATTTTTGTTGCAATCGCTTGCCGCGGATATGGCAATACTACCATACTAGAAGAACAAAATCACTTTCAGTGGTAATATCAGGAGAGGGAATTGCATTTTGAACCTGTGAATCATGTTAGAAACATCGCTTCACGGCCCTTGCACTTCCACTGAAAATGTTATTGATTCTCTTTAAAGTCTCTGTTAAGTTGTTTTCAAGATAAGTTCACATAGATAGCAGTTTCCTCCTACAGAAACACATGGAAACTTTTCAAATCTCAGCTTCAATTCTCACACAAGAAGAGTTGTCTCAATATTCTCAGTATAACGAATCCTGACAAATTCAAATCCAGCTGCCTGGGTGCAGATGGGAACAGATGAGAAGTCTGAAGCCTGTGTGATTATGTATCTTGAACTACCTGTGAAAGAAGCAAAATACTGCTTGATGGCCAGTAGTTCAGTCTTCTTTTTCATGACTGATAGAGAACCTGTGATACTTATCTGTGGAAATTCTCTTATGGTGTCTTCAATTACAACAGCTACTGACTGCAACCTCTACCTGGATTCTAAAATGTCCCAAGGATATTAAAAAAGATTGTATGGCTGCAGAGATAACACTTACAGACCTTTTTGATTCCCAGAAAGAGAGGAACATTGACACCTCTTGGAAATGGAAAGGACACACTTATGATCAGCATGCTAAGGTAAAAACTATTCATAACTGGCATAAACAAAATACAAGTGCTTAGAAATATGAAGTTAAAAAAATCCTTCCAATTCACTCAAGTGACTGCTTCCATCTTAATATTTTATGAAGCTTTTAGCTACTGCCTGCCCTGCCAGGACCCTTCAGAATATCTAGGAGGAAGATGTGGGGGTGGAAATGGCAATGCAACATTGTCATTCTTGTAGTAAGTAATTATATAGCAGTAAATAATATGTTGTGCTAGCAAGTGTATTGATAATTACAGCGGCACAATATCCTGGGTGAAGGAATTGCATTGTCTGCAAGGTCAGCTGGGAAAAAATCAGAAAGAAGAAGTAGTATTTATGGAAAGCATATGAATTTTTCATTATCTTAATTCTTATTTAGTGAAAAACACCTGGCAGACTTTTTATCAAATAGCTCCTAGTTTCTTTTACTTGTTACATTTCTACACCAGCACTTTGGTGTATTGATCAGCTATGTAGAAAAATAGTGTTTTGTAGCTGAGAATTTTTTTAGCTAATAGTATTACTATGCTCTTTGTATCTGTTGCTGTTTCCATGGAAATAAATAGAAGGTATTACTTTTGGATTGATGTTATGTATATACACACATACATATGCGGTGATCTCTGATACGCTTTTCTATTCTGTGCGCTCTGAATGCAAAACACATTCAGAGAGGATTAGATCCTACCTACCAGGCTTATTGACTAGTGCCACACAATGACCACTGACTGCAAAGTTTGCATCATAGCTGCATCTACAGGAGGATCTGTTCAGTGTGATGCCAGTGAGGCTTGGGAGGTCCTAGATCTTCTGCTCCAAGACTTTAATTCTGAGTTGCAAGTGTAGGTATCAGGGAATGTCCAGACAGAGTTGCTGAAGAGCTCCTTGTGTTCCCATGTCCTTTGCAGGATTGCTGTAGAGCTAGCACAGTCATTTCTATTTCTGGTATCTCTAGAGAAGAGTTTGGAAAGCTCACTGATCTTTTCCTTATCCTCATCATTTAACTTGCTTGGGATTTCTTCTCACAGATGGACTGCCTTGCAGTGAGACAAAAGTTCCTTCTCATTCATCTTTCTTGGGAGGCTCTTCAAACGAGAATTCCCACTGCTCTGTTCAGAAGAGTTATATTCAGTTTCAACATTGTTGTCAGCTTTCTACCAACACAGCTAGTTTGAAGAGCCTCTTCTCTTTATATCTTTTCCATTTAAGATGCCTAGGTGGAGAACTCTTTAACGAGGCCAAGCAATCTTATCTCTTTCTCCCACATTGAACACTCTTCTAAGAGCATCTACTAACTTGTGCTGTGCCAATGAACATATTTACGTTTCCAACTTTTTGACTGTATTTTCACGAGCTTCTGTTTTAATGGGTTTCTTTCTCTATGTTCACAGTCTAACTTACTCTCTAGTACTTTTCCAGTTAAGAACTACACAAATCAATGGTGCCCAATTATAGCTGTTGGCATAGAAATATCATAGAAACAGTTTGTCGGAGTAGACTGCTTTTTCAAATGGAACAGACAAAGCTTAACTGCATGTTTTGCTGACTCACTTTCAGCCATTTTAAGCCACGGACAGTTTATCTCCATTGTCACTTTACCCCTCTGCCCTGACAGATCATGTTCTGAGTCTGCTTAGAAATGAGGCTGTCTGAAGCTGTGACTATCTAGGTTATAGAAATTACAAACAAATCCTATTTCCACACGTGGCCAAGTTCTTCATCATCATCTTCTGGCTTAAAAATGATTCTAGTTGACGCTTTCCTGCCGAATGAGGCTCTGAACCAGAAAGCAGTCAGTCCCAATTGGGAACTGGAAAGCAGAAAGCATGTGCAATGAAAAGATATTAAAGTATCTCTTAAGAAAAGAAAAAGGTGTGCTGCTTCTTTAGAAGAGGCAATACATGTCAAGCAAAATACCTATCCTGGGACTGGATTATTTTAATAACTTATGAAACAGGAAAATGAGGAAAATGGCCAGAATTGTGCACTACTTATTTCTACCGAAGCAGGCATTAGTAATTTAGCACTAAGGACATGGTTTCAGATCTCAGCCAATTATTTCATATCTAACAAGTTTTACTGATAATGTAAAGATAAGATGAAGTAGACAAGGAAGGCTTTGATAAGGAGCTGCTTTATATTCTGAGCTTTAAGCAGAGCTAGCTGAGATTACTGTAGGCTGCAGTGTATTTATGTGAGGCTCAAGGTGCTTAGTACCACGTGCATTAGCTTTTCATCTTGAACAGAAATTCAATAATTTGCAGAGCTACAACCACAAATAAATGCAAATTAATCTGTTTTTCCTCCCTTTTTGTCACTACTAGAGAATCAACACTCAGTGAGAGTTTGCTACCTCATATTGCAGCTGGGCACAGTGCACTGTGCTGGGGTGATTCATGGTATCCCCAGGCAGCAGAAGCAGCAGCAATGTAGTTCAAGTACCTAGCATCTCTGGGATCTCACGCTCTATGCCCGGGGTCACCAGACCCCATCCTGTACTTCAAAAAGGTGAGTTGGTGGGTGAGAAGTATGTGAGATGCAGAACCACATCTTAGGAAGGAGTCAGTTGGATTCATTTCACACTGGATACTGAAAAGTATCAGCATAAAGATCTGATAAAGATGAAGAAATGAAGAAGAGAGCTGGTGTCAAGCCAAGGCGAGGCTGTTTTGACTGATTTGTTTACATGTTCGGTTTTCACTCTCCATTAACTACTTCTTTTTTGTCTCTGACATGTTATTAAAAATTGCAGACTAACCTCATTTTTCCTTAACTGTTCACAAGTGTCTGTACTTCAAAATAAAAAGAAATGCAGTAATTGTAAGGAAAAACTACTGCAGTTTTTGAGGCTGCTCACTGCTTCAACTGGAATATCAAGTGCACTGACTGTGGGCAATATTGGTGGGCAATTGGACTAGATGATTTCATAGGTCTTTTCCAACCTTAATAATTCCATGATTATGTAATTGTATGATTTCCATAGTCCTAGGGTTTAGGTGAAGCATATTACTATGTTTGCAGCATCACATTTCAGACTCATGTTAGCACCAAAATGCAAACAAAACAGAAGCCTGAAAGGTTTTGAGTTGTGAATACTCTAAAACTAGAATTCTTATGTTCAGATTTCAATGGCAACGCTCTCTAAACATGTCTGAACACGAGGAAGCATTTCTGTGCTGAATGGGGAATGAAGTACTGGCACAGGTTGCCCAGAGAGGCTGTGGAGACTCCACCTTGAGGATCTCCAAAGCTGCCTGGACAATGTACTGGGCACCCTGCTCTGGGTGTCCCTGCTGGAGCAGGGCTTGGGCCAGATAGATCCAGAGGGCCCTCCCAAACCCAACTATTCTGTCATTCTGTGAACACAACTGCGTGTCTTAGTTATAGTATTTCAGTTAAGAACCCCTGAAAACTTCATAGACAATCCAAAGTGAAATGGCTGAAGTTCCTGCAGACATCAGGGAGATCACCTCAATAAATTCAGCCCATCTCCAGACATTCCCTGTTCTCAGTTTTCAGTTGATTGTTTAAAATTTCTTATGTAGTCTGTACTTAGCACAGCAGGAAGAGGAAACATGGTTGTTTTCATAAATGCCAATAAATGATCTTCTAAGCACATAACCAGACTGAGGTTCTTAAGAAAACATTGCATTTGCATTATTATATAAGTGAGTTGTCTCATTTTCCTGATTCTTCTTTTCTTTTTTTTTTTCTTCAAAAGTTATGTGAGCCAGATACTAAACATGAATTTCAAGATAACATCTGTATTGGATGAATTGCTTATTATCTTAGGTGATCTTATCTTCTATCATATCCTTCATCCTTCTCTGTTCCTCAGTATCTCTGATAACTAAAAAAAACCCATGTGAGTGGGTATTCTATTAACACTGATTCAAAACCTGACAAAAAGGTCTCTCAAGATGACCTTCTTTGCTTTGAAAAATAAGGATTTGCACTTTGTCCTTGGTCCTGACTCTGAGTATTGCTCACTGAAGCCAATGAAAATGCTCACTGCTGCCAGCAAGATCTGGAGAAGACCCATACTCAGAGAAAGAACAGCTAAAAAGTAGTAAAAACTCAGACACTCATACTAAACCAGTACATGTGAAAGCAACTTTCCAAACCAGTCTCAATTTTCCTGTCTGACAAGGCATTTCAACTGCAACAGCTCATTCACAAGTGTAGCTTTGGTGTGTATTTATCTGATCACTTCCAAACATGACCGATAAACACCATCATAAAACCCAGCATCCTGTTCTATTTCATTTAGCAAAGATTTTCCAAATGCAGCTCCCTGCTCTGTTCTATAATTTGGACCTAAGAATAAGCCAAAGTGAACAAATTGTACGAAAATTTCAATTATCCCCACTTGCCTTTCAGTAAAGAGAATTCTAATAGTTGCTATCATTTGATTCAAGTACAGGCACAGTTCCGTAAGCTCTAGCTATTTCTCTATCAAATTCAGACAGTGGTACCTACATGTCAAAACCACGCTCTGTCCCCAGAAATTATTCAGACTGACCAACAGCGCTCTGAATCCTGATAGAGATGCACGGTGTGAAGCCATACTTGGACTCAGTGATACTGGTGGGTTTCCTTTAACTCAGAATATTGTATGAATTCTAAACTCAATCAGCTCGAAGACTGTGACCTCAAAATAAGTGTATTGTCAGCCACATTCAGCAGTGCTAATTCAAGTGGCAAACTAATTTAGAAGGAATCTGGGGGGGATGAGAATTCATGGCTGAAACAGCTGTAGAGAATTTTTTTATAAGGTCACAGATTCTACAATGTATGCACACTGTGTGTGTGTGTGTGTGTGTGTGTGTGTGTGCCAGTGTGGGTGGGATTCAAGTCACAAAGATTTAAGTGATTCTAATATAGATGTTTACATCTCAGCTAATCACTTCAGGCGCCTTCCACTCATCTGTGAGAAACAGATATTCTTAAGGCATGATTTGCCTGAGCAATCTACTTCTGAATTAGATGAATTGTTCTCTGAAAGTGCCAAGAGCACACTGCTGACTAGAGAGAGACTGGGCCAGTAGCTTAGATGAAGACAAGGTACATGTGTATACAGCATGTATTTACCACTAACATATATCTGTACAGATAGTTATATTTGATTTCCTTGCAATATTTAGGAATGAGCATTTCATATCTTTTTCTCTGCTTCCCTTGGTAAATCTTTCCATCACCCATATTGATATTCTCATGTGTGAAGATTTCACTGCTGAGATGTCTTCAAAGCTTACATTTATCATGCGGATGTCAGACTGCTCTTATCACAACCTGCTGTGCAGCTATCCCAGGAGAGCCTTGATCTGATGCTCAGTGTTCTATGGGGGTTCACTGTCTCCAAAAAGATGGAGAGATTGAAGGCTGTAACAGACATCACATAAAACCAGCCCTGCATGCCACGAGCAATCTTCATAAGTTGCCTCAGCCAAACTCTTCAGTTACAGTTCTGCAAAGTTCCCAAGTCAGAATTTCTGTGATTTGTTGATAACCAACTTCTCTGAGAGCAATAAAGCATCATGCTGATTTCTAAGAAGTTCAGGAAATGCACATAAAGGTGTCTGAGACCTAATGGAGAATTTATTGAGCTGAGAATTGGTGTAAACAACCCAAAGTGCCTGAGCCTTGACTCCCTTTCAGCTGCTGCTAAGTTGCTATGGCAAACCTTTAGATTTTGTTCCTTAGGGCTCAACGATAATGAACCAGAACACATTCATTTTTAATATATAATGCTTTGTTTGCACAGCACATTCCTATCAAAGCTACAAAATACTTAGCATTAATTCTAGTTAGGAGAAATTCCAGTTTCCCAAATTGCAGCTGGATCTAGCTCTAATTTCCACAACTACCTTTACACCTATTAGTACAATTTGCTTTGTACTGATAGATTTTTAGTTAGAGAAGTGTTGGAATTTAAATATCTATATTTCATTGACCTCAACCAGTCCCTTTATATAGAGCAAACAGCCATGATCAGGTGCAGCGATTTTGCACTGACCATAACAATCAGGTTTTAAACAGTAAAACAGCAGTGGGAGGACTGGGGTGTTGATAAAGCTTTTTAGTTGATACTGAGTGATGCATCACCACAGCACCTGACTGTGGTTTTGGCCCATTGGAGTTATGTAGAACGTGTACTTTAAATTCAGGAGTAATCCAGTAAATCAACAGAAGAAAAACCCTTCACCATACATAGCTCTCAGTTCCTTCAGGGGTTGATAATTTTATATGAGAGTTTCACTGGCTGTTTGCATCCACCAAACTTTGTAAAGGATTGCATTTCCCTAATGTTTGACTCTTCAAAAGACTGACATTTTTCATAGTCCTTGGGTTAAATAATGTGATCTGCTATGTCTTAAAAGTCCCCACATGCTGACTGAAAACATTTGGCTGCGGCTCTGGATCTAGAAGGACAAAGCAAACCATATACCTATTTTAAGGCAACCAAGTACATAGTCTTACAGGAACAGATTTAAATAACTTGAACCAAAGAGACAAAAAAAGGTAAGGTAAGAATTTGCATATGAAAAACTGAAAGAACCTATGTGTGCATATAGCCCAGTGAAGCATTTAGCTGGTGATGTTTGTTTGCTTTCCTCATTAATCATGAGTTGATAGCTGAATTTCAATAAATTAAAAAGGATAACAGTGGAATTTTTTAGCCTCTTATGTCAGTTATTGAATTCAAATTAAGTTCATTCACTACCAGCAACAAATGAACTATAAATAATATAACTTGCTGTTTCACACTTTCTGTTTCTGTGCTTTTTTTTCTCATTGGAGATATTAAGTGACAAACAGAATGTGGGCTCCTAACAGCGTGTCCCACTGCTCAGTCCTCCCTTGATGTCTCTTAATACTTTGTCATTAGTGGTGTGAGCTCTCTGAGAACACCCCAAATTGAGACATAGTTTTTCTGGTACAAAAAGAAGAGGGAGTACATAAAAACTTTTCAGTAAATTACTGGAAAATATTCAAAGCAGCAGCAGAAAGTCTGAAGACAGACTGTGATAAAGAATGATAACAAACAAACAAAAAAATAAAAATAAAATCAGAAACACCAAAGTATTCAGAGAAAAACGTCCATGCCAAAAGGCAATACAGTTTATCTGGAATAAATCACTCTCAATTGCTTTCCTGACTAATTCTAATCTTACATTGAAACTATTATCTCCATATTACACTCTCACCTCCACTCATTTCATGTAACTACTTTTATACATCTCAATTAAAAATACTGTACATTTGGGGGACTGGATTGCAGTCTAGATACAGATGTAGAAACATAAGCTTCATTGGAGAAAATACTTCTATCACAGATGTCTAGAACAGGTTAGATGAATGAGATGCAGGCAGATTCCCTCCCCGAAGATTCCCTTCTCCTTCCATCCACAGGGAACCTCAGAGTGACTAGCTAAGATATAAATGTATACTCTGTTCATTAAGAGTTAGGGGAAATATAATGAATGCAGTGAACTCAAGGTTTGCATAGTGGACAGCAAGCAAAGTGCTGGATCTGAAACTGGTATATTGGCATGCCATGTTTTTTAAAGATGTTTCTGAGACAGCAGTGAGACTGAAGGAAGGTGCCTGCAGGCTGAGATGGGGGTTCTCACAACAGAGGTGAAACCCCACCACCCAGCAGATGTTGGGATTGGGGGAAATCAGAGATTGCATGGAAAGTAAGGAGACTGCACCCACTGAGTCCTGCATCTACTGGGAGGTTTCCTCAGAGAGCACTAGTTTTTCTCACCCTCTTTTCTGTTGGCTTTTCTATGAGCAGATTATGTTAGGTATTTTCAACCCATCTGGAACTTTATTTCCTTGCAGCAGCAGCATTTCCTTTGATTAAGCTCTTTGGCTAAAAAATTACTTTGCTTATGTTCACTGAAGGACAGAAAAATCACTACATACCAAAGAAATGAAAACCGAAAGAAAGAAAGAAAATCATTAACTTGTCTTTACAACTGTGGATTTGCTACATATGGTAATTTGCCTCCAGTTCTTTTGCAAATGCTGTCCAGTATAATCCACTGATGTAGAAATGCCCTGAGTTATAAGAATACTAAAAAACATTGAATCTCAGGCTTTTTACAGAGTCACTGACTGTAAAGAGTTTATCCATAAAGTGCCCTGATAATTTTAATCTCAGTAAACAAGCACACTTCTTAACACACATTTATTTTTTCTGCAGTGCTTAATGTAGACATAAGCTACCTTTTTAATTGGTGTATGATTTGAACTAGCAGTACTTAGTTTAATGCTCCAGGCACTGCTGTACTACACATTATAATAATATTTAAAATACAGAGTTTCCCAAGTAGATTTCTCAGAGTTGGACACAGTCAATTGTGTGGGTTTGATTGCACAAATTTAAATTAATAAAAGTGATTGAGACTTTTGAGGTTTTTTGCTTGAGAGGTTTGGGACATTTTTTTTGGAACAAGTCTGAAATAAAAGAACAAAATTTACATCTATGATTTGGTAAGTGATATTTAGATAGTTGGCAAAGACCACAAAGACTTCTGTAGTAAAGAACCAGGGCATATCAGCTTAGTGAGACAGACCACATCCAGAATTCATAAATTAGTAGAAAACACAGTGCTCTCAGGCATAGAGAGCAATATTGAATAGAGGAACCAGGCTACTCCAGATGCTGCAGAGATTTATTAGCTTGGCTTTGTGTGTAAATTAACAAGCCCTGATTCTCAGCTGGTAGAGCAGTAATGAGTAATGAGTAATGCAGCACAAACCATCAAATTGGTCAGGACCCCACACTGGACACTTGTGACATTGGTTGCTGGCTTGGATTTCTCATGCCATTGTTCCCTACATTTTGGTTTCTAGGTTTTCCTCGCAGCAAAGTAAGCCTCATATGTTCCAACCTGCCCAGTGACTGCAGATTTTCTGAAAATGCAATGTCAAATATTTGACCAAAACTCCTGAGGACAAAATCACTCATTGTTGGGTCTGGAAAATATCCATTCAAGATGGAATAGGTTCAGAAGTCACCTAAAAGCTGGAGAGGCCAGAAGAGGTCAGAGATGTGTCAAACTCATGACACTTCCAACCTGACCTTGTCCAATAGCCCTCTGGTAACAGTGATCCGTAGCATGTCAGTTCTTACACTTTCTGGCAACACTACCAATTAGGTCTTAATGTGGTTGCTGTCTACTAGAATAAGACCATCAGTTCTGATATTTTTTTCCTTCCTTCTGTGCTACTTTATCCCTGCACGTTGAGGGCATAATGAGAAAATGGAGAATTTAGCCTTAATTGGATCTCTGCAATGTTATCACCTGAATTAGCTCCCCCATGAATAATTATCACTGCCTGGAGGCTGACAAATTGCTTCCCTCTACTTCATGATTGTCAGGAATTTCAAATTATATGCTGAGCGTGAGGGAAAAAAAACAGAAATGAAAAGCCTAGAGAAGCATAATTATTAAGATTATTAAAATATTTGGCACTGAGTCCTATAGTTTCCCAGAGTTACAAAAGGCATGAATGACAGCAAGAATTTTGCTAGGGCCAGTTTCACGACTCTTTGCCTTTCAGCCAGAAATGATTTCCATCAATAGAAATGCTCAGTCCAAGCAAAACCATAACTGCTATGCCTGGCTCACAGTTAGGCAATTTCTATGTTGTTCACTGCCCCTTTCAAGCTACCTACATTATCCTGTTAAGTGTCTCATCTGCATATCTGAGCTTGCAATGTAGATGGCAAATTTATTGTAGTCTGGAGAAGACGAGGCTCGAGGGAGACCTTATCAGTCACTACAGCTCCCTGAAAGGAGGTTGTAAGGTGGAGCTCAGCCTATTCTCCCGTTTAGCAAGTAATTGGGTAAGAGAGAATGGCCTCAAGTTGTGTCAAGGGAGGTTCAGGTTGTATAGTAGGAAAAACTTCTCAGAAAGACTGGAGAGGCATTGGAACAGGATGCTCAGGGAGGTAATGGAGTCACCATCTTTGGAGGTGTTCAAGAAACATAGATGTGGCACCAAGGGACATGAGTTAGTGGGCAATACTGGTGGTCAACAGCTGGAACAGATAATCTCAGAGTTCTTTTCCAACCTTAATCATTCCACGAGTCTATGAGCAAGGGGACAGCAGCAGGCTGTCACATATTTAGGATAGTATATGATAGTCTTTAATTTGTAGAATGTTTCGCAGAGAAAGTGCTCCTTATGAGAACAATCATTCTAAGTCTGGTTAAGGCCACATGCAGAATCGCAGTGCGTCACTACACCACCAAATCCATCTTGGATATCAAAAGAGCTGACAAGGGCTAAGAAATCTTCTCATAAAACCAAATCACTATAAAAGTATAATGCTCTTTGAAAACAGCTTGAAATGATAGGATTAAGCAATATGGTTTTATCCAATTTTCACATTAATGATGCTGTGCTTGTAAGATTGATGCATTTCTCAATTCAATTCAGTTCTGCTCCTCAATTTCCTTCCCTACCGAGCTGAACCCACAGCATAAAAGTCAGTAACAGACCAGAAAGGAGGTGACATGTTCCCAGGAGAAAGCTATCCCTGCTCACCTGACATACAGTGACCTCTTCTGATTAGTCCTCAGGGAGCCGGACCCAGAACTCATGCTGTGATTCATCATCTGCTCACGCAGGTCATGGATTTTTGCCTCAAACCGAGCGTACTCTGAGGAGATAAAAAAACAGAGAATAAGGATATTTTAGTTTTCTTGACCTATATAATCACTGAAGCTGCTAAATGTAAATGAATATTAAATTAACAAGAATAAAAATTGAGGTCTAGTAGAAGCTCTTAGGTAAATATATGACTTCAGTATTGCAGTATTTGAAACTTTCAGCACTTTCCACACTGACTGCAGTCCCTCAAATAGCTAGACCCTCTTTCCTGGGTTTCAATGAAGAGAATTAGGTTTAAAATGTGTTGCTGAGTACTTCGCAGTATGCAAAAAGATTGATGAAGGCAGATCTTTACCATATAATTCCTCCTTCCAAACAATGAGATACTGTGATTGGGTCAATGAGATGATGTACTGAAGTTACTAATGATCCAAGTATTGAGGGTAAAATCTGACTAAACTGGAGGAAAAGCATTGAAGTCTAATTATCCCCCCAGAAGTTAGATTTTGGAATAAAGCTTTAATTCCTTGAAACCAAAAACGTAAATGCAATGCTCCAGCAACACAGAGAATCATAATTCAACTTGAAATTGGGAAAGCCCTGACTCTGGAGGTATTCAAGGAATGTTTAGACATTGTGTTGAGGGATGTGATTTAGTGAAAATTATTGGTGATAAATAGATGGTTGGAATGGAAGATCTTGTAGGGCTTTACCAGTCTTGGTAATTCTATTATTCTATGATTCTTGAACACCTCCAGGGACATTGATTCCTCCACCTCCCTGGGCAGCCTGTTCCAGAGTCTGATTGCTCTTTCTGAGATGAAATTTTTTCTACTCTCCAACCTGAACCCCCCATGGAGCAACTTAAAGCCATTCCTTCTCATCCTATTGCTGTTACCTGTCTGAAGAGGCTGATCCCTAACTCACCACATCCTCCCTTAGGTTTCTCCACATCAGGTATGGAGGAGAAGCAAAACCAGCACTTCAGATTTCTTCCAGTAAATGATAGATGTACATCTCAACAGATCACATCACCTCTTAGTTTAAGAGAATAAATCTGTGCTGTGCACTTACAAACCATCAATCTGCTCCCTGTTTGCTGCTGTTTGAGCTATGTGAGAGTTCTGTAGGACAGCAATGATCTCATTTTCTACTAGCAGAAATCTCAGCATTATTTTTGTTTGATAATCTGCTGTTCACACTGGCTCCATTTCCAGAATGTCTGTAACAACTAATTCATTTTATGTGATGCCCTTTAACTTTTCATTGGATTATCACATTTGACATTTCCAAGGTCCCACGTTTTGCACAGTCGCTAGCTACCATCAGAATGTCTTACCAGGGTGATTTAATTTGGGCTTCTGTGTACTGTTATTTTATTTTTTTTTTTCTTACTTGTTACAGTTAAGCTCCTTTTCCACTGAGATTATTTGGCATTGTTTACTGAATTTTCTAAGTGACAGTGTCTACTTTGCTGGGAAGTGCTGCTGGGATATAGGCTCCTCAGCCTTCCCACGTACCTATGACTTCACCAACTGCAGCTGAAATTCTGCATGGCAGGAGAACAGACACTCCTACATACAGACTGTATTTCAGATTTATTCTTTTGATTGTTTCTTATCTCTTTCACTTACAGTACATCTTCAAAATTCTCAGTGATTTAAAAGCCTCAAAGGAACTAATGCTCCTACAAACCTGTTGTTTTGTAAAGTGAGGTTTACTTCTGAAATATTTATCCCAGTCTAGGATTTATGTTTGCTCTACGTGACTCTTATTTGTTCTCTTCTCCTGTTCTAGAATTTATTTAGTAAATAACCATCTTTCAACCAGGGATTTGTCTCAAACTTCTATTTCATTATAACAGACTTAACATTTCTTCTTGGCAAACAGGAAAGGTGATTTTAAAAAAGATCCTTCATTTCCATTCCATTTCCATTCATTTCTGCATAAAGATGGAACACTATGATTTTCAGCTCGGCTGACCTGTAGGTGTCTCTGTTCATTGCAGGAGAGCTGAACTAGACAATGCTTAGAGGTCCCTTCCAACTCAAATGGTTCCACTAAACGGTGGTTCTAATGGTTCAAATCAGTAGTGATTCTATATAGCACAGTTCAGTTTTTTTGATGTTTTCTACCTGCATGAGACCAAAGATTTCAATGATTTGCATCAGAGCAGCTGTGTAAAGGCAGCTTCCTCTTACTAAACAACCACATCCCAGGCAGACTCTGTATGCTAGGTGTGGGACTGACTCCCGGATTTAGACACCAATCTGGAGAGTGAGAAGAGAGGACTGAAAATCTGACTCAACACAGGACCACCTACTTTCCACTCCAACATAAGTACAAGACACTTGGATTACTATGGGTGGGTCAGATGATACAATTCAGCTTTCATTGTGACTTGCAAGGGCATCTGAAATTTAACTTGGAATTTAATCTCAGAATAGCTTGGATTCAAAGGGACCTCAAAGGTCTTCCAGTTCCAACCTTGTGCTGAGGGCAGGGAAACTGACTGCTAGATCAGCCAGCATCAATAGATAGTTGGCATAGATTTTATCTGGTTCTAAATTTATTCTAAATAATCTGTTTCCAGAAGACATTTTAAAACCACAGAACATCTTAAAATTTGTTTAATAATTGTGTGGTGGGAGTTCAGAATTCAAATGACTACTCCCTGCTTCATTTTAAGAAATACTAAAATAAGAACGATCATTCTTTTCCTTTGAGTTCTTGAGTTTCTTTCTTCCCCTTTGGCTTGAAATATATGATAATTGGAAAAAAAACAAATTTATGCGTCCATATTTTCCCACAATACCATCTTTGTCTTCTATGTAAAAAAAAGCCACCTTGAAATATATCCCTTCCCCTTTTCTCCCAACAAAAATCTGGACCACAATGGAAAGACAGCCAGTGCAGGTAGTATTTAAACCAGCTCAGATCAGCTTCTTTAATGTCAGCCCTCCTCCTTATCTTACTGATGCCTAGATACTACAGTGACTGCTGCATATGAAATAAAAATAGAGAATGAAAGAATGATGCTCCATTTCTGGTATCAGAACTGTCACGTTAGTCCTCCCCACTGGGAAAAGGCCCTTTTTTCTTAGCACTTCTTTATACGTGGGGTCATTCCAGAGGACCTGTTTCCTAATGACTTTGCATTTGTTAGGTGTGAGCAAGTAGCTGCACTAGAGACTGGAAAAATGCTTCATGCTTCCTTCAGATTCACCTCTGAATCTAAATAACACTCTTCAGAGTTTCCTATGCAATTAAAAGGGCACTAAAGTTGTGACATACTGACAAGAAAGGCAGTTAAGGCTGATTCACTACTTTCATGCCTTTTCAAGAAAGGTAGAGGTATTGCTGCCAGAGTGCACCTTAGTAAAATTTGCTAAATTTTCACATACCAAAATCCATCTGCAAAGGTCCTCCCAATTGCCTAAATCACTGGTGACCTAACTAACTAATTCTGGTAGCTTATGAAATTGATAAAATCACATAGCAGATAAAAGGGCAAAAAAATGACCAAACAGAAACCTACGTAGTTGTTGAGGTCAGACAGGCTTGGGTGAATGTTTGGGAGGCCGTGTGGAGGAAAAAGACCTGAGGGTGTTAGCTGACATCAGGCTGTACATGAGCCACCAGTGTGCCCAGGTGGCCAAGAAGACCAATGGCATCATGGCTTGTATTAGAAATAGTGCAGCCAGCAGGAGCAGGGAGCTGATTGTTCCCCTGTACTCAGGACTGGTGAGGCCGTCCTCGAGTCCTGTGTTCAGTTTTGGTCCACTCACTATTATTATCACACTTATTTAGACTTGAGAAGAGGAGGCTCAGGGGAGAATTTATCACTTTCTAGAACTCCCTGGTAGGTAGTTGTGGTGAGGAGGGGGTTGGTCTGTTCTCTCAGGTAACAGCTCTTCTCTCAGATAACAGGGAATGACCTCAAGCTGTGCCAGGGAAGATTCAGTTTGAATAGTAAGAAAAGCTTTTCTCAGAGTGATGAGTCATTGGCCCAAGCTGCCAAGGGAGGTGGTAGAATCAATGTCCCTGGAGGAGTTGAAGAAATGTAGAGATGTGGTACTGAGGGGCACGGTTTAGATAGTCACAGGTATGGGTTGGTGGTTGGAGTAGATGATCCCAGTGGTCTTTCCAACCTTAATGAGCTTATGATTATATGAAAAATGGTCTAAAATACTATTTATTATACACGAGGATATAAGAAAGCACTTGGAAGTCTAAGGTGCAATTGAAAGACCAGAAATGAATGCAAAAGACTAAATATGAAGAGATTTTTAGAAGATTGTAGTGGAAAAAAAATATTTCTAAATTTAGAAATAGTAAAGTGATTTTATATCAGATGGCTTGATGAGAATTTTTGGTCATAAAATAGAAAATAACTGAGATAAAAGAATCAAGATGCAGCAGCTCTTTCATACAAAATAATTCCAGAGTTTCATGAAGTTACAATACTATCATTTTTCACTTTTAAGTTTGTAGTAAAGGTTGTAGCTTTGACAGAGTTTTGAGAACATGAAAACAAAAAACCTGATCTTACAATTAAAGTTAAGCAACTGAAATGCTGACAGTGTACAACAGTGAAAACAGTAGTCCAGCATCACAGTCCAACTCTTTATTAGTTTGAACATTTAGCGTTGGCATTTTTAGAGAGAGAGAAATTTATTCTGTCAGCAGGTATTAAAATTTGCTTTCCTGTGTAGTTCAGGGTCATTCCTGTTTGCTCCTAGATGATAACAGATTTCCTAATTGCTGCATTTCTAACCCACTTCAGCAAATGTTGAAGCAGTGATTGTTAATAACACAAGTGGGAGGTTGGAAAAGACACCGTACATCTCTCGAACTCAACTGGAGTGTGGAAGGAATGTAGAAGTCGAACTACTGAAATTTAACAGTCAATAGTACAAAAAAACCCAACAAACAAAAACCACCCAAAATAAACTAAAAAGGAAGTAGTTGAGAGACAGAATTCTATCATCTCAAAAAGAGTATGTCAAATACTTCTAGACACTATAATAAAGGGATGGCTGCCAGACAAGCTTCTCCATCATTATCAATTTGGCATCATTTCAATGGATCCAGGCCAGTTTAAACCTTCTGAACTGTTTTTAAAATTCTTCTTTTTGTGGAAATACAAATGCTATGACTATGGTGAGTCATGAACTTATTTCTCTGGACATCTGAGATAACAATGAAAATGATACTATTATTACAGTAACATTATTTATGCTATTTATGTAAATCTTTCTTTTTTATTATTTTTTCTCCCTTTGCCTTGTCTTAGCAGATAGCCTGGCTGAATGGTTTAAGATTTAAAATAATAGAAAAATACATTTGTTTTCCATTTCTTCCCTTTCCCTACATACTGTCCAGTCAATATCTTGTCTTACACATAGAAGCTAGAGACGGGTTTTTTACAAAGTTTTTTTACAGTAAGATTAGTGAGGTACTGGTACAGATTGCCCCAAGAGGTGGTTTATACCCCATCCTGAGACAGTCATGGTCAGGCTGAATGGGACTCTGAGCACCTGATGGAGCTGTAGGTGTCCCTGTTCTTTGCAGGGGAGCTGGACTAGATAGCCTTTAAGCATCTCTTCCAATTCAAATGATTATATGATTCTAGACCAGATAATTGCTTTCCATTGATTTATAATGTGAATGTGAGTGATTTACAAAGAGTAAGTCTTATATGACAGTACATAATGCAGTGATTTTTGTGTTCAGTTGTAGTCTCTCTGTCAGGGTCCTAGCATGGAGCCTCTGAACAATACACATAAAATCAAGAGAGGGAGTGGGCAAAAGATGTGAACTGCTGTAACTCTTTTGTTTAATTTTATCATGAATCAGTTTTTGCTAAAAGTACTTTGACCACTGTTTTCAGATGACTAGAAGCTCAATTCCATAGTTTTGGTAGCATTAGGTTGCAAACATTTACATAGCAAGCTAAGGATGGTGGAAAATCTTTGTGGCATGCAGTAATTTTTTAAGTGATAAACAAAGAAACAACCAATGGTTAGATACAATTCAGTGCAACTTTGCTTCCTATATGTATCAGATACATAATGTCCAGTGTTAGTCACTGCCAGGGATGTGATTTTGGACCAACAGGCTTTAGATCTCACACTGTACCACAAGTACTATGCTTTTAATGAGACCCAAAGATCAATTAGATGTAACATTAGCTAATTTATCACTTGACAGGAAAAAATGCACACAAATTCTAACACCATCAGTAGACAATGCAATACTGTACATTGTTTACTGGATAAAGTATTGTTTGAATACACTTACTCCATTCACTATGCACAGAGTAACAGAACATGTTGGACTTCTATTTCTTATCAGTCATATAGCTCCCCTGAGCTCACTCAAAGGAAATGAAAAACACAGGTTTCAGAACTGAGGAAAGGCAAGATACGTTTACATTTTATTAGTTTTTATGAATTTGAATATATCTCCTTGTTTTTATTGGAATACTTTCTACACACCTTTTCAGGAACCTCTCAGCAATAATGATAAAGGCATACTTTCTGACTTTACTCGTTGCTTTGGCCTTTAAAACTTCAGTACAGTAGGACTGATAATGTCTTTTTTTTCCTTCTGATATTAGATTGTTGTCTTCTTAATCTACAGGTATTTACATTTAAGCCTGCCTTCTAATTAAAATTTTGTTATGTTGCTGGTCTGATTGTCTAAATGTCACTATTATCTTTATTTTCATTTACTTTATTACTGAGGATAATGCTGCTTCCATCTGTTGCACCATTAGATGCAGCCCTTATATTGTGTTAGCTGTGAATATAAATACACCTGAAATTATATCTTCCTCCCACGATACATTCAGGAGATTAATACTGTGTTCTATTCATAGTCAGAGGGAATATAATTCCAATCCAAATTAGTCTCTGGAAGCTTTCATTTCAGTGTCTTTCTGCTGCATAATGAAAGAGACTTACTAAAATAAATCAAGCTATTATTGAGTGACAAGGACTTAATATCCCAACAAAGTGCAATTCTACCTGTCCTCTTAAGACTATCCTTGGCTTAGGAAGTGTCAACTTGCAATCCCTCAGCTGGGAATTTCTTGTAGCTTCTTCCAGCCATTCAGGAAAACTGCACACCATTCAGCAACTTTAACAGCCCTGCTTTCCCTTTCAAGACCATTCCCTGCACACAGTTTTACAGTATTCTCAAAAACTTGTTCCCACTAAAAGAGGGGAGATTTAGTTTGGATATAAGGAAAACATGTTTTACAATAAGGGTAGTGAAGCAGTGGAACGGGTTGCCCAGAGAGGTAGTGGATGCCCCAACCCTAGAGACACTCAAGGTCAGGATGAATGGTGCTTTGAGCACCTGACAGAGCTGCAGTTGTCCCTGTTCATTGCAGGGGAGTTGACTGGATGGCCTTTAAGGATCCATTCTGACTCAAGTGATTCTATGATTCTATGATAAACAGGACTGTTTGGGGCACTTCTTCAAATTCCATGATTTTCACAATGAGCTAATGCCTTGGACAATGTTGTGTGCAGATCCAAGGAAGGAAAAGGCACATGAAGAGAAAGTCAGATCTGCAACAGAGATACCACATATGGTCTGCCTTGACAGCACAGTGTGAGGTCTTGGAAAAGCTGGGCACATCTCTTTACCCCAGGCATCTGACTTGCACAGCCACGCTTGCCCAGCAGAGCAACATATGTCTCATTAACCTTGATAGTTTTGTAGGAGTTACTGTTTTGTATATTGCAGAAGTGTTTAATGATATCTCTGGTGTTTCAGGCACAAGATGAGTCTCTGTCAAGGTGAAAAAGTTTCTCTGCATTGGAATTCTTTCATTTCAGCAAATATTTACATGGGACATTTAAAAGAAACTGCATTTTTATTAATAGCTATGCAAATTCATTTAGCTATTTCATTGCTGCAGGCTAGTGGTGGAAGATCTTATTTTCAGACATTTATTCAATTTCCACAATTCCTCATCCAAAATCATTTTCCTGGGGCAATTGTTACTTGTTATCTTTGCTTCATTGCTTTTTCTTGCTTCTGCTTTTTAGCGAGAATAGTTCTATTTCTTGGTGGATGAGCATTTTATCCTGATTAGCCATAGCTTCTTAATGATGATTCTGGCTTAGCCTGCTTCCAGCTCTTAGAGACAAGAATTGCCAAAATACTGAGGTGACATCTTAGGCATGGCAATGCAAGGAAGTCATTTTTGTGGTCCTCAGTAACCCTGCATCTTCAGTGGGAAGCAACTCTTCTTTTCTAGATTCTGACTCCTACCCTTCCTCCAATGTTACTAAATTTCCTCCTTTGAGAAGTCTTCTGGATGCCACACCATGTCAGCTGTATGTCAGTAAGAATGAGCTGGGTTAGACCTACATATGCTACCATGGACGAATTTGTTGTAGGCATGAAACTTTGCCTGCAAAGGTGAAGAGGCATGATACAGACATGCCAAACTGGGGCCAGAGTGGGGCAGGTGGTATCTTTACTGCACACATAAGATGACACCAAATCAACAATGGTTGATTTGTATCAACCTTTTTTGGGAACACAAAAAGGATAAAATCCTATTTCTTCGCTATGACAAGAGGTAATGGCTTTATGTTGCTCCATGGGAGGTTCAGGTTGGATAGCAAGAAAATTTTCTTCTAAGAAAAAATGGTGCTGTGTTGGCACAGGCTACCCAGGGAGGTGGTGCAGTCTCTGTCCCTGGAGGTGCACAAGAACCATGGGGATGTGGCACTGAGGGAGATAGTGGGCTGACGGTTGCACTAAATGACCTTAGTGGTTTATTCCAACCCAAACGATTCCATGATTCTTCATCTTCAGGATCAATAACAACTAAACATGCGTTTGTGCAAGAATTATTTGGAATAAAAAGGGAAATGTAGATCGATATGACCTAGCTGTTTTTCAAACAAAAACGAAAAGAAGAGACACTGCTAAATCAGGGCTCAAAACTCTCGAGTGAATTTTTAGGAATTATTTCACAGCAAAGACATAATATGCCAATTTTCTACTTTTATTCCTTGAAATTCTGATACATATGGAGTGGGAGGAGATAAGATAACAACAGGGCTCCTAAAAGAGTTTGTTTGTGAAAACAGAGTGGCAGGGAAGCAAATGTGATTTTATTAATTCCATAAAACATCATGAAAGTAATAACCTCCAGAAAAACAAACAAAAAAACAACAAAAAAACACACAACAAAACACACACACAAACAAAACAATCCCAAACGAAACAAGAATGGCAAAACCCAAACTCACAAGTTCTCTAAAAAGAATAAGTTGAAAAAGAAAACAAAATAGCAGGAAAGATACAAAAGATGCAATTATACCCAATGAAGGATAGCTTCACAGTCTAGCTAAAGCAGGGATCAGAAAGACCATCAAGAGAACAGAATTTTGGCAGAAGTGTTATGGAAATAAACATGGATACTAGTTGGATTGATCTGTTTTTGCTATTGTGATTTGTGCCATTTGCTTACATTAAATAGTGTGATTAATAAATGATTCACTGCCTGCCTTCAAAATCTGTTTGGTAATAACCATCTTCTCCCTTCCTCCTTCACTTTCCTATATTCACACGTACTGCTCTTCCAGAAAAGGGTATCTTTAACAATCTCCCAAGGCTGTCTGGGATGCTCTACTGAATTAATGAGACCTGAGTAAAACTAGAAACAAAAGCCACATTTACCAGTAAAAAAAAAAAAAGAAATAAAAAAGAAAAAAAAATCCCAAATACTCTGAACAAAAAGAATGAAATGGAATGGATAAAAAACATTTCCACATGTGTATTGATCTTTTTTAAGAGTCAGTATTTAAAGCAGCCACAGAATTATAATAGTTTGCTATTGCTTCCTGATTAAGGGGGATTACCTTTACTAAAACAAGCAATATGGAATGATTGAGCACGTTACAAGCCTGAATGAATTTAAAAAAGACAAATGCACATATTACCTCAGGATAAGTACAGCTCCTTGCATGCCACTTAGCCTATTATAAGGACTATTTTGTGTACCGTGTAATGGGATTTTATATACCAAGATGCACGTTGTGCAATTGATTACTAATTAGACACAGAGGCTATATGTGATGGTCAGGCTGCTCTGAAGTACTGATTTGCTTGAGCATTAGATCATGTGAAACTGGAAACGTACTATATTGTCTGAAAAACAGGGCAATACAAAGAAATGCCTTACAGTCACTGTTATTACTCTTGAGCTCATCACCCAGAACAAAGTACTCCATCCTCACAACATGAAAACCCAAGCTGGACAAGGTTTTCTTAAGTGCAGTTCCAAATGAAAACGAAAAAACCAAAAACATCATCATACATTGCTCAAATCTTGTCTTAGATTGAGTTCAATTCTGGCATTTCATAACTACTGTAGGTCACACAGAATCCAGTCCCCAAATCACTAGGCTCATAACTAAATGCAGTCAAAGCCTACTAATTGGCTTTTGCACCAACACAGTACCTCTGCTGAAATTGCTCTTTTCCATCATATATTGATTCTCATGACAGATTTACAGAAAGAACACAGCTCCACCTACCAATCTCCAGTTTGCTAAAAAAACAATCCAATTTTTTGTTTCAGTGTTACCTGTTATGCTTGCCTTTCCTTAATGATGTTTGTTTAATCTCTGCCTTCAGTGGTTTAAATAGCAGTGCCTTATATCATGAAATATCAAATGATTCCCTGAAAAATATGATATGCTGCATCTGTCATAGTCCTTCTCTAAAAATATAACGCATCATCAAAGCCTGCTATGAGGAAAATTTTCTGTACTGTACATTTGATAAATCTGTATTACATTTCTATCCTGTTTTGCATTATCCTCCTTTTTTGTTGTTGTTGTTTTTGATTTTTTGTTTTGTTTTCGTTTCTAAGGCTATGTTTTAAAGTGTGCTTCTCCTTATGCATCTTCTGACCTTTCTTTTTTCCCCCTTCCTGATGATGGACACTGTGGGTGTCATTTCCCAGATAAAGCACTATCTGTAATTCAATATATATTTGCACAGCCTCTATTACTCCCTGTGCCAGTTTGCAAGTGTTCTGTGATGAGTTACCCAAATCTGCCTAACCTCAGCCCACAGGTCAACCCTATGGGAAGAGGTAGGCATCTTCTGTCTCTGTGCTGGACTACCACGCTGTGGTAAGGCTTAAAGACAGTAGAAAATAGAAATGCTGAAAATTTCCCACCTGATGATCAGTTTTTTTTATTCTTTCATGATTCTGACAAGCATTCCAGAATAAAAATGACAACTTCGTCAGCTTTTCCCAAGGACCAGCATTTTGTTCCCCAAAAACACCGCTATTCTAACATGCTGGGTTATAATTGTTTTATCAGTTTTACATTACTTTATAAAAAGCCGATTCAATGCACATACACGTGTGCATATATAAATATATATATATAGTGAGAGAGAGAATATGTATATGTATGTGTATTTATATAAAACGAAGAGAGGGAGAGAGAGAGGATGGGATATAGAGAAAAAAGGGGTCATTGCAAATGTTAACTATTTACTGGCACAGACATTCCCCACAGTTACCAACCTACAGCTACTGACAGCAGTTGGACTGCAGTGCCATATGTTCTCTTTAAAGGCAAATTCTTTTAGACTCATTTGCAGTGGGGAAATCATAATTTTTAGTACATCGACAATTTTTCAAGATGCAGACTACGGCTTTGCCCTAAGATTTATTTGACATCTGTTTATTATGTAACTCCCTGCACAACGTTTTTCCCTTTTCTGAAGAGGTTGTTGACATAAATGGTGATATTATTTTGAATTTTATTGACAATGTACTTTGGCTCAGCCTTGGTGGGCTACTTCTCCAAGGCTCTTTAATTTTCCACATCACTACTTGTGAATGTCCAGGATGATCCAAGTAGGAAAAAGGCAGTGTATCAAAGCAATCCCTTCACTTGTGTAATTTAATCCTGATAACTCTTACACCCATAAAACTCTCAGACCCACTTTGGACAGGAAGGATCAAATCTCATAAACCTTTAAGAACAAAGTATGAATTTAGTTTCCTATGCACTCTCCCAGGAAAGATGCATACTTAGATCAAATGAGAGCAACATTTGAGTGAGACCATCTAGAATTATATGTGGTCTGGAATCTGTGATCAGGTTCCTAAGCATCATCTGCATGGTGACAACTTGCTGAATTCTTTCAAAGAAAGGTAGAATGATTTAGCTTAGGCCACAATGATTTCTCATCTTCTCACGTAACAAGTGATAGAATGCCAAATGATAGAATATGGCCTCAAATTGTGACAGGGGATGTTTAGATTGCATATTAGGAAGAAATTATTTGCAGAGAGCATACTCGAGCATTGGAAAGGGCTGCCCAAGGCAGTGGTGCAGTCACTATCCCTGGCAATCAGTGACATGGTTTAGTGATAGGAGTCAGTAGGTCAGGTTGATGGCCTTCATGACCTTGAAGGTCCTTTTCAATCTGAATGATTCTATGACTCAGTGATAAAGGACTGCATCAAATCGAATTGCCTAACGTGAGCACATGCTTACATGTTGCCAGGAACTTGCAACTGGAGTACAAAGCTGAGCTCTCAGGGTGAAGGGGAGCCAGAGAGTTTGGAAGCCTCAAAGCCATATGGGAACACAAAGACCTCAGGGACTTAAAGTTACAATTAAATCTCTTTACAGATGTCGGTGTAATCTGTTCTCAAAGATCCCCAGAGATGGAGAGACTTCAACCATCCCGAACAGTCTGTTCTGGTGTTCCACTCTCCTTGAAGTTTTTATTCCTAAAGTGTTATTTGAAGCTTTTCTGTTGCTTTTTACGACCTTCTTTCCATTTTAAAGACAATTAATTGGTTACAATGAATAACAGAAAACAATGATAATCTGAAATATGTTAAAACTAGAAATATTGTAAAATTAAAATTAATATTTAAAAGAGGAACATAGCTAAACAGGCAAGGAAGAATAGCTTACCAAGTGAAAAGCTTTCAAAAGAAGTATGAAAATGTCAGAAATTAGATTTAAAGAAACTCAGTAGTCCAACTGGGACAGACGAAGCTCATTTTTGTCAGTGTCCTACATGCAATTAAATGGGTCAGTATTGCTACAGAAACCTTTTTGGTGTGTCCCTGTAATTAGCCTCAAAGTATTATTATTGTAATTAACTGAATCCCCTAGTACCTAGTGCAGTGTACATAGCTGTAAGCAGGTTAACATGAAAATTAATTTGTGCTAATTCACACAAAATCAGTAATGCCCAAATCAATCTGGCTGCAGTGGTATTTTGTGGAACAACAGCATCTTCTTGTTGACGTACACAATGCTCTGAAGCTTCAAGAATATTTCATAAATCTATCTTAGCTTTCACATGTAATAAAACCATTGTGATAGAGAATTATCTTCTTTTAATAAATTTATTGTTAAAACTCACCCAGAGGTGGATATGTAATGTACTTGCTCTAGGCAGAGATACTAAACAAGTAAAATCAGAAACAGGTCCTATTTCTGAGTAGTCCGAGGAGTTGCTTGGTCCCACCACAGACCAAGATCCTTGTTCTTCAGGATGATTTAACTTTTCATTTTGAGAGAGTTTGTTGGACTTCTACAGCGAGGCATTGTACTTTCTCTGGAGTCACATGTACAGACAAAAGATGGTGAAAACAATTCTTTCACTCACAAAATCTTAAGTGCAAGAGACTTCAGGAAATTTCAGAAGGACTTGCACTCTCCTCTTCCTAGTCATTGGCAAGGTGACAAAATTACACAACCACTACCTGGAGGACTAAGAAAGAACATGTCTGAAGTCAAGCCATTGATGTGCCTCACTGCTAAGGGGCAGGAAGAGAGAAGACCACTGTTCCTTCACCCACTGCTTTTATTCTTTCCACTAAAAAAAATTTCTGTCAGTGGACAGAATTTATGTTTTCTGTTAAAATTAGGCTGATGAAACACTGGCATCACCTACCAGTGCAGTACACTGACTTCAGTTTCACAGCTTGAAATAAGCTGTCTTGTAACTAGGACTATTCTTGTACTGCCTGAATAGTGACTACCTATGCTGGGAATGGTTAATCTTTTTTTTACAAGACCACTTAGCTGAAAGAAATTCATGTTGAAAAAGCATTGAGTTGGGAGTAGAAATGTAGATAAAGTGAATAAAGGGCAGGAAAACACATTTTCTTTTCTATAAAACGTAATGGAAGGTTGCTGTAAGCTAGGCAGGTCATATTTGTTTAGATACTTCAGTGTTAATACTCTGAAATATGTATTTAGCAAAGGGCAGTAAATAAAAGTTAATTGTTTTCTTTAAGATAAACAGAAAACTGAGAACATCTGACTATTTAAAGCTTAGAAGACATGTAAAAGGAGCTCCTAATTACCCTACAAACGCAGCTTTAAAATCCTTTTATACTCAAGCTTTCAGCAGGACATAATAGTTCAGTTCATTACAAAAAAATATATATATGTCTTTGAAATAACGAGCCTAGTTTGACTTTCATGTGTTATTAGCTCTCAGTAGAATTGAAGCATTTAAATTGATTGTGATGAGACATTAGCAGAGGCTATTACTGCAGGAAAACATTCCTGTTTTGAGATGATGTCTGGTTGAGAAGGCCTCTAAAAGCATACCAACAGGCAGTGAGTACCTTGCACTGACAATGGGAAACAGAAATCAGCTTTGTGAAGGTTTGCCATGCATTTGGTTCTGCCAGATTGTTGCTCTGAAGGCCGCCAGTAGTGGAGGGCAACACCCTTTGATAGGTGGGAGAGTGGGCCAAGGGTGCTGCTGGTGAAATGCACATGGTTTTAAATACACTCCAATAAATCCCTGCCAGACATTAGAAGAATGAAATCTTTAGACTAAAATATATATAATATATACATATCTAAATGAAAGCAGACTGCTCAAAGAAGCAACAATCCTCTTTACCCAGATATCTACCATGCACAGGATGCTGATGGTGAATCTATTACGAGAACTACAAGGTAGTTTTGTGCGACTTCTGTCTCAGCTGAATCTCTTTCTCATTTTCAAAACCCTGCCTCACCCTTGCCAACATTTTCTGAGTTCTGATGCAGTTTGAATTAAATTCAACAAATGACCTATGCCAGAGACTTTCTTCTCTCACTTCACTTTTCTAGATTTATTTGCTAATTATGCCAAAAGCCTGGAATAGTCTCTCATAATTACCCTCTTTTCATGAAGCCTGCAGAAACTTCATAGCTTTAAGACTGTCACAGACACTTGTGCATGGATATATACATACATATTTTGTTTATTCATTTGTAGTCATTGCATAACCTAAATTTCTAAGGCAAGTACGCTGAAAAAAAACATGATTATGAAACACTCTGAAAAGAAACCGTTGCAAATGTGACAGCTGCTAAGAATCACTACGACTTTAATATGCTTCTTCCCCTAGAGGTTACCATCTTCGCTGGCTGAGGAAACAGCTGTAGCATGCTTGTGAAGGGCAGAAAGGGCCTGGAGAAGGCAGGATTGCCCTTTGACAGTTTGATGTGTTGCTGGAAAGCTTGTCAACCTTATTTACATTTTAATTTGCATGTCAGCCCCTGCAATGCTTTTTATTCAGGTTCTGCTCTAAAATCTCTGCTCCTCTGCAATCTCAGTGACCTTTGCGTGTCTCCCCTCACTATCCCCAGGGGCTGCAGCCCCAGCTCGCTCAGCCACCCAGGGCCTGGCAGCAAGAAATGTCAGGCTGAGCATGACATTTATCCCAACGGTTGGTTGATGTTTTTTTTTTTTTTTTTTTTTTTCCCGTTCTTCCTGCAGGAAATTAAAGAGGGGCAATAGATGCACCCTGCAAAAGGAGAGTGCTAGAGGAGGTTCCCTGTCCTGAGAGACAAGAGCAGAACTGGTAGCAAGCACAGCCTGGTGGTGGTGGCCACTGAGAGCAAAGATGACAGGTGGGATGGAAGTGGGCAGTGAATGATTACTACTAACATTATTTTTACTGATGGGCTGACAACAGAACTTGGCAGGATTATACCCACTAGCTAGTGGAGGGGAGCACAGCCATAAACATGCCCTGCTCCAGATAAATCATAGCACAGGCACAGAAGCACAATGCAGACATTAGCCTCCAGCCTGCAAAGCTGCCACTAAAATACACAGCCTTTCTTACACCTCAAACAATAACATCTGTAATCACGTATACGTATTATCTTTAATGAGAACAACCTCTTTTGCATCTTTTCATCATTACAGAAAAGGCATAGCATATTTTGAACAAGAAAAGCTTCTGAGGCTGCTGGAATACAGAGCGCTCTTTTTTTAGACTCAGGGTAATCGCAACTTAATAATGATTTGGGATTTCCAAATACAGAAACTCTTCTTCAGAGGACCAGAGCACCTCCTCTATGGAGACAGGCTGGGAGAGCTGAGGCTCTTCAGCCTGGAGAAGAGAAGGCTCCGAGAGGACCTTCTAGCAGCCTTCCAGGCCTCCAGAAAAGCTGGGAATGACTTTTTACAAGTGTATGTAGTGACAGTACAAGAGCAAATGGTTTTAAACTGGAAGAGGGTAGATCTAGACTAGATTTTAGGAAGAAAGTCTTTACTGTGAGGGTGGAGAGGCACTGGAACAGGTTGCCCAGCAAGATTGTGAATATCCCCTCCCTGGAGATGTTCAAGACCAGGCTGGATGGGGCTGTGAGCAGCCTGGTCTGGAGGGAGGTGTCCCTACCTATAGCAGGGAAGTTGTAATGAGGTCATCTTTTCAACCCAAACCATTATATGATTCTCTAAGTTACATTGGAAACCTTTGTGGATACTGATATGATAAACAATTTCTAAATCTATAAGTTTGGAATTCTGATTAATTTTCAATGCCCCCAAATATTCCCTTACAAGAGGGAATGGCCACAAGTTGCGTCGGGGAAGATTTAGATTAGATTTGAGGAAAATTTTTTCTCTGAGAGAGTGGTCCGGCACTGGAATGGCCTGCCTAGGGAGGGGGTTGAGGCACCGTCCCTAGCGCTGTTCAAGAAGCGTTTAGATGAGGTGCTAAGGGATTTGATTTAGTAGCTTGGTGGGTTGGTGGTGTGAGGATGGTTGGACTAGATGATCTTGTAGGTCCTTTCCAACCTAATGAATCTATGAATCTATGAATCTATGAAATATCTTAATACCCACTAGTAAGAACAGGGCCTGTACTACTTACAGTAACATTAACTGTTGTATTTTGGGGATGGAAGATTTTTTCTATGCCAGATTACAGGGATACAATGCATAGGTTTCTGTCCCATGTCTGCTTTCTGAGTTCATTTCAGAGTTTTAACATACATACATACATTCCAGTGTATGACAGGGAACCTGATTTTTTATTTCTGTTGAAAATCTACCTTAATGAATTCAACATTATGGTGTTCCACATTAAATAAAAACATGCCATTTTATGCAGTGTTTTCCAATCTTTCTAAAGGAATAGAGGGGACCATAATCAGGACAACATCTGAAGAGTAGTGGTCCACATTTCTTATATCTGTAGTAAAATCAAGCAGAATGATTCTCACTGCAATTTCAACACATGGAGCATTTCTTCCTATAGAATCATAAAATCATTAATGTTCAAAAAAAACACTAAGATCATATATTCCAACTGTCAACTCATCTCACCATGCCCACTAAATCATGTCCCTTAGTGCCTTTTCACAGATTTATCAATACAAACCAGATACAAGTCCAGTGATGTCAATGCATAGGTGCAAAACTAACCACAAACTGGACTTGGGTTGATAATAACCCATTTTATCCTTATATTCTTATTTAAACAATATTTTTGCATGCAGTATACTAGTTAACAAACAGTTGTAGGGTGTGCCTTGATATCCAAAGGAATTTCATAAAACTCTCTTCAGCTCTCTTCAGCTCTATTAATTGTAGGAAAGAAAGTAAAGTGGAAAAGCATACCCACAGCAAAAACCATCTCTCAGCACTTTGGTTGCTTTTTGCTCCCACTATCTTTAAGACCAGTTCCATGAATGTCCTGTCCTGGAGACATTCAAATCAGGTTGGACCAGGCTCTGAGTACCCTGATCTAGCTGTAGGTGACCCTGCTCATTGCAGGAGAGTTGGACTAGATGACCTTTAAAGGTCCCTTTCATCTCAAACAGTTCTGTGATTTCCACACTAAATAGCAAAGCTGTATGATTTCATATATTAAAAAAAAAAAAACAACAAACGAAGTATTTCAGTGAGGTAGCACTAACAACACAGTGGATATAGAAGATTAATGCATTACAAATCTGTGTGGACATAGCAACTTCAGTTTCAGTCACAGGAAATTCCTATGTTTTTTAAAGATTTGAGGAGACTTAAGATGCAGGGTAACTCTTCTGAATTCTGGTTCTTCTCAAACATGTTCATGCAGATTGACAATATTAGCACCAGTCCTTTGGATTTATTTTATGATTTTTTTTTTTAATGGTCTGAGTGGTTTATTGATCCCTTTATGATAAGGATCTATTACTGTGAGCACAAGAAGATATAACACAATTTCTGGTGGATGACACCATGCAACCAGTCTGTTGCTTCAGTTCTAGAATTTTCTGTCACACTTTTAAGCTTGTTTTGACAAAGATTTTTGTGTCAGAGAAGACTTGTTCTAAGAACAAAATCTGGCCTGGCTGCATAATGGCTGTGACTTGGGAAAGATAAGGCTTCATGAAAAACTGTGATGACTTCACATACTTTAAGCCTTGTCATCCTTCATCACAACACCGCTACAAAGTTTAGAAAGCACTAACATGGACAATGACAGAAGATATAAAAAATTCTGGACAGGATGTTACTCTTTCTATACCTGACAGGAAGCTAAATGTCTGAAGAGATCCAGGATCTAAGGACCTGGTAAACGTCAGCTGGATGCAACTTCTATCACATTACAAGGCTCAATGCAGCAAGCATGGGAAGACAGGCTCTGCAACAGATCACAGCCAATTATCAAAGTAATCCCATTTGGCCATAAAAATATCTAGTAATTTAATACTGCTAAGCCTTGTTTGTAATCACAGAGCTTAATGAGAACAACTTACTCTGAATGGAAAGAAGGGAAATCTCAGGAGTAGAAAAGCTGCTAAAGAGGACATTAATAAATGCAAGTAAATTTGAGGTTTTAACTTATTTTAAACTTATTTTATATAGGGCATACTCTATTCATAGAAGGTTTTTTGATCAGCAAAGCCAGTGCTGAAGCCAGCTTCAAGATTTTAAAAGTGCTCGTATGTTTTCATACTCTGTGCAATGCTGACAAGTCTCTCTAAGTTAAGGAAAAGTTTATTTTGTTTGAATGACGTTGTTTAAATTCTGGCAGGCAGATTTCAGTTCACACAGCAAGGGAAGAAATAATTACTGTGTAGGGAAGGATGGATGAATCTACAGTTTTCATGAACTACCAGAATTTCATAGTGAACTATGCAAGCATTTAGCAAATTTGAACAAAGGGGAGAAGTACTGGCAGGAGTAGTGTGGTTTAATTCAAAACAAAGAACCTTAAAGGTTGGAAAGACTACTATGATCATTTAGTTCAGCTGTCAACCCATCACCACCATGCCCACTAACCTTGTTCCTCAGTGCCACAAGTACATTTTTCTTGAATCACAGAATCATAGAATCACTAAGGTTGGAAGATACAAGTTAATCCAGTCCAATCGTTCACCTATCACCAAGAGTTCTCTCTAAACCATGTTTCCCAAGGCAATGTCTAAACATTCCTTAAATACCTCCAGGGCTGGTGACTCGAACCTTCCTGGGCAGCTCATTCCAGTGCCTGACCACTTCTTCAGAGAAGCAGTACTTCCTAATATCCAGACTGAATTTCCCCTGGCGCAATGTAAAGCCATTCCCTCTCGTCCTATCACTAGTTACAACAGAGAAGAGGCCGACCCTCAGCTCACTACAACCTCCCTTCCGGTAGTTATAGAGAGCAATAAAATCTCCCCTGAGCCTCCTCTTTTCCAGACTGAACAATCCCAGCTCCCTCAGCTGTTCCTCATAAGGCCTGTGCTCCAGACCCCTCACTGCTTCATTGCCCTTCTCTGGACACACTCCAGGGCCTTGATGTCTTTCTTGCAGTGAGGGGCCCAAAACTGAGCAAAGTACTCGAGGTGTGGCCTTACTAGTGCTGAATAAAGACAGGAATACCTCTAGGGGAATACCTCCAGGGATGGTGACTCCATCGCTTCCCTGGGCAGCCTGTTTAAAATCTTGAACAACAGAATTATTTAGCAGGAGTGATACTTAACATCTGGGAAGTATTTTCAAAATATCTGGGAAAGGTTCATATTTCTTTTGACTTGTCTAGCTCCACCTTGTCATTTTTACCATCTACTAGATGTCAGACCTTGAATACTAGGGAATGCTTTGGTCAACACTGTAGTGCTTCATGTTACAGCTTTTGGACAGTTTGCTTCATAAATTCTTGACGAGAGAGAGCAAAGAAGCTCCAGCTGGAAACAGGCTATTCTCAGTGGTTCCCAGTGAAGGGACAGGGGACAATGGGCACAAATTAAAATATAGAAAATTCACTTTAAGCATTAAAAAAAAAAATTTTTTTCTTCTAAGGATAATCAGAAACTGGAACATACCAGAGAGGTTGTTGAGTTGTCATCTATGGAAATATTCAAAATTAATTTGGACACAACCCTAGCAGCCTTCTGACCCTGCTAGCACAGATGGGTTGGAGTAGATGATCTCCGGAGCTATCTTCCAGCCTCAACTAGTCTGCAGTTTAGTGATAATGGATCTAATTTACTGCGGATATATAAAAAATATACAAGCAGAGCTTTTTCCACTTCTATTTAGAAATGCAGAACCACTAAACTATGGTGGCAAGATAATGTATGGTTAACAATTTAAATCCTTTAAAATGAAAAAATCGTTAGAATAAATAAAATATTACATTTAGGTGTGCTGATGTCCCCTGGCTCACATTATCCTCCCTAGTCATGCTGCTGTTGAACAACTGGGTACAGCAATATAAAAGTTTAATATCTGGCTATATTTAATATCAAGCTCTTTGATATTGGCAGTGCCCATGATGGCTACTGGTCTGTCAGCATTTTCAAAGGTTTATAACAGCCATAAAAACTCATAGAGTAGAGAAATGAGTCAACCAGTACTTATAATTGCTGGCATTTAGCACCAGAGAAGATGACTAAGAGTCTCTATTTGAAATACCTGGAGCTGGTGGAGTTCAAGTACAAATCCCAAGAAAGACTAAGCTCTACACTTCTGTGAATTAAGTGTACAGAACTGTGTGCAGATCAATGGTTGCAGAACTTTTGGGTGAGCACTTATAAACTCATTTATTCTGCTCTTTCAGAATGTATTTATTCTATCTTGTAAAATGATTATCATTTTGACATGGCTTTCCTTGATTTCAAAATATTGTCATGTTTGGCATTCAGCTTTCTGCCCTTTCATCAGCAGAGGTGGCTGCATTTCAGATTTGTGGAAATAATGTTCAAGAAATTCCCCGGGGCGTCATTTTCAGTGGCAGATGTCATGCGTCTCATACGCTCAAATACAGCTTGACTGCATTTCAAATGGTCTTTCTTTTTTTGTTTCAACCAACCATACAAAAAATTATGTTAAAGCAAAAATTGAGGTAATTAGTATCATAAGGTCTTAGATGGTTCTCTGTCACAGAATAAGGTTCATTAAAAACAGGATTCCCTTTGTGCAGTGTATCTATACACTATGGTTTATATTATGTATCTAAAAGACAGCCATACCACAAACTAACATAACTTACAACTATACTGTCTTTTTTTTTTTAAGAATCTTGGTGTGTTTTACAAATTTAATGCACTGCAAAAAACTTATATCAATGGCATTTGCTTCAAGGGTGTCAGTCACAATTATAGAAGCATTGCAAATAAATCAAAGAACAGAAAAATGGGCTAAATTAAAATGGGGCTTGATAGGCAGACTGAGTAAATTAATTTATCTACGACTTTATCTGGGCCATCTACAGATTGCTTCAGACTCACACATAAGTATGCTGGATGGGGCCCTGGGCAACCTGGTCTAGAACCAGATATGGAGTTTGGTGGCCGAGCCTGTGGCAGGCATGTTGGAACTTGATGATCCTTAGATTCCCTGCAACCTAGGCCATTCTATGATTCTGCAATTCTATGATATTCAGCAAAACATGTAACAACTTGGAAGTGTGAGACTAAACCTTAACACATGTTGGCCAGAGGTTAAAGTAGACACTAACCACCACTGTGGCTTCAGGCTGGTCTTGAGTTTGTATGTTGCCAAGTATGTGCAAACGTTGCAAGTCAGATCAAAATTGATCAAGTTACTTGCATGTAAAACTCAAATGTCTAATTTATACTGGGAAAACAGTAAATTAAAGATTTTCCTTCCCTAAAAAATCCTCAACTTTTAAATCCAAATCCAATTTGCTACCATTTTTCATCACAGATATTCATGCATTAGATCCTTCTGTTTCTGTTTTCTCTCTCCTTCCAGCGACAGGTTTGGGCTATTTAAAATTGATGGGAAAGAAAGAAAGGTACAATATTATAAATATTTTGGCAATGAACAATTAAAAGGCTTTTTTTTTAAGTGTAATGATCTTTCTTTTCTGCCATTATTTCTGTTAATATTCTAAAAATATCCTTAGGAGTAAGGAAAAAAGAATTTATATATGTAGGTCAGAACAAACTGAGCATGTTTCTGAACCTCACACTGACATAAAAAATTGAGTGTGTTTTCCCTTTAGAGTATAATTTTAAAATAAATCTTAACTCTACAAAAATTCATCATATCGTAGCACCTCAGGAAAGTCAGCCTACCACTGCAGAACAGCACTGTGGGTAGAAGAGTTTATTATCACATTGTTTCAAGAGGGAACCTGCCCTGTTGCCAACCTATTTTAAGACAATGTTCTTCCTGTGTTTCAAATCTTCAGAAAAGTCTCATCATAAATATAAGTAATAAATTCTGGATCAAATATTTTTGTTAGAATTAGGGGACAGGCCTGCAGAAAACACCTACAGCTTAAGCTTGTTTTGTCCTCTCTTAACCGAGCATAAAATAAAAATAGATGGAAATAAAAAATATGGTGTTTCAAAGAATCATATAGTTGTGGAGTCTCCTTCTCTGGAGACTTTCAAGACCTGCCTGGACATCTATCTGTGCAACTTGGTCGAGGGAGCTGTTTTGGCGGGGGGTTGGACTCAGTGATATCTGGAGGTCCCTTCCAACCCCTACAATTCTGCGATTCTGTGATTTAGGTGACTTTTCAGTCACACTTTTCTGGCCACACTCACACTTTCCTAAATGTCTCAAAGAATCGAGGCAAAATTATTCTCTGTAAGATATATAAATAGTATAGAGACAGATTCTAATTAATGGATTGTAAATTAACGAATTTCACAATAATTCCATCAAAAAATGCATGGAAACATGCAGTCCCATCTATTTTTTGCTTTCCAGCCTTTCTGCATTTGCTATATTGTATCTTTTCCATTCATTATCTCTGCACTGAAAGAAATGTAATACAAACAAAGCAGCATTTATGCTTATCTCCCAAAAGAGGAGAGTAAGCTGCTTACGTGTGTTGTAGTGTCAGCAGACGGGTGTGAGTAGCCGGAAAGGAAAGAGTAAAAACGAAGGAAGATGACCCAGCATGCCACTGTTACTGTAAAAATATCTTAATCATGGAATCATTAAAGATGGAAAAGACCACTTAGATCATCCAGTCCAACCACAACGTTTTTTTTTTTTGTGAATATAGATCAATGTGCTGTTAAAATTCAAAGGTCATAAAACTTGAACTGGGATAGAAGAAAATAAACACAAATTAGAAATATTTAAATTACCTTTACTATTTCTGAACAATTTCTTCATTTCAAACATATCCAGAAAAATTTAGGACTTTTAACTGTCAAATTGCAATATTTTGTGAAATAAAAATAATTCCATGTCTGGAAAACCTGTTTTGTAAGTAAGAGTGCTGTTTGCTCTTTGCTCTTCATGCTGAATGAGTGTATTTCACCACAGTATTTAACTCCTGTGGTCATACCTTAAAGACAAGAAACAAGGAGAACGAAAGAGTTTTACCTAATGCCATCTGCTGATAGTTTTATTTTGTATTGCTGAACTATGCTGCAACTCACAACCAATGTATGCTGTTGTTTCAACAGCCAAAGAGGGCCAAGAGTCCATGGGACATGAAGATAAATCATTTGCACATTCCCAGTTTTCCATCTAGGATAATAGATTCCTTTTTGCAAGGGGTATTTGGGTAATATAAAACACACATGTCTACCACAAACAAAATAACAGTACTGCAAATAAATGCAGAGAATAAAATACCATTTTACAGGTAGTGTATACTGAGGATGACAGTGTTGATGTTTTTAATACAGCTGTAAGCTGTTGTTTTTAGAGCAGGTAGGGATTGCCTTCAGTGAGCAAATCTTTTCATTACTTTTCTTTGACACCACTAGGTAAAATATTTACTCCTCAGTACTGCAAGCTGCCCCAAATAGTTTTTCTACTTGCTGTACACATTACTGAATGCAGTGAAAATGCTTCTGAGAATACAATCTACTTAAAATTTAGAATTACACAGCTATACAAAAAACAACAAAGCAGAAACCAATATTATGCAATCTGATTCCAGTCTGCCTGGCTAGGTCACTTATTAACTTTCAGCATGTGGCTGCATACAAGCAAGTTCAATCTGTTATTTATTATTTCATGGTGTTAAAGGTTATTTCAACACAAAAAAAGTGGTAATAGAGGGTTTTTAAATTAGCAATTCCTTAGCTCAAATGCCAGTGCAGTGATCTCTTTCTTTAAAATGTATTACAAAAAAGAATTGTAAATTACACTTGCAGAGTGCTTTTTCCAGCTCTTTTCCAAATAAGAGAGGTTGCGTAAGGAGTACAGTAAAGAATTAGAAGGGACACACCATGCCCCATTCTGTCAATTCACAGATTCTTCAAGCACAACACATTGGCAAGCGTGACATAAAGATGACAGCAACTTCCAGGATTTTAAAACTGTTGTCAATCCAGATTACACTCCTGCCTGTCTAAAGTAACAGGAGAATGCTGCTAACATTAAGAAAATATTCCAGGAATCAGGACTCTGTCTGCAGTCAGGATGAATTTTGAATGAGTTCATTGGTAAGACCTAAGTAGGAACTGGGGGTTGCCATATGTTTTTTCTTGTAGTACAAAACATCCTGTATGTAAATATCGCATAATAAGTTACCAACCAATAAAGTTTGCAGAGGACAGAAGACAGTATGCCACTGTTTAGACAATGAATGAATCTGCCTCAGAGGAATATCACTAGTGTTTGCACACTGGCAAGTAGAACAACAAGCATTCTCCATCTCTTATGACTACACAAGGCATGGAGCTGAGGGGCAACAGAGGTTTAGTAGTACTTTCAGCCTGCAATATAATGGGATCACAGCCATTTCGTGTAGAACTAGGTAAAAGGGTTTCCTTTTGAATATTTTTCTTTCATAACTTGTAGACATGACATGGAAAAAGGAAAAACTTTATCTAGAGCAAGGCACAGTGTCGTTCTAGGGGTGTATATCTTAATACTTGCCTTTATGATCTAAACAAACAGAGTCTTCACTAGGTTGAAGTAGGAATGATCCTGGATGTGAGTTGAATCCCAGACCTCTTCATATGGGCAACCTTTCCATAGATTACAACTACTCTGTGATGAGCCATAGCAACCAGAACCATTCTGACTCTGCAGCAGGACAACATGACCCTCTAAGGGCATCACCTGAGAACACTAAGAAGTGTTCACTGAAACTGAAATGAGCACATTGCTTCTTGACCAGTACTACTCAGGTCCTTGGTTGTGTAGACTATGTTCAATGTCAGGCAGAGCTCAGGGAATTTGCATCACTCTGTTCCATTGACACCTATCTCCCACTGAATTCCAGAGCTGAATTCCTCAGAGCCAGCTCTATTGCAATGGAGCCTCCTCATTTGGAAGCTTTTAGTGTAGTTATTGTTTTAACCACTTACAGCAGAGAATGTGTAGGGATTAAACCCAAGCAATTATATCTACAAATGAGTTAAACTGAGCACTTTTGAGATATATTTTACATAGTATTTTCATTGCTTTCCTAATTTGAATATTCTCAGCTGCTTGTAATATCATGATACACATAAGGATTAGACCTTTGTGTGTATTTTGCTTCCAACATGAGGAACAGACCAACATCTAATAGCATGTTGTATTTATGAGCATACTCTCTGCTCCAGTTGCCAAATTTGTTCCTTTCATGCTCAGAGTGTTTGATAATCCTTTAAATGCTATTTATCTGCCTATTTCTCTGAGTACAGAAAAAAACAAAAAACAAAAAACAACTGTTTTCAATTGGCAGATGATCATTTTTCTACTATAACATTCTGGCTCTTCCCTGACAAAAAGTTATGTTAGCTATTGTCAACATCAAGGATACTATATGTCTAATCTGTCATTCCAACTCATTTTTCCACTGAAGGACTTCTTACTGACAGCACATCATTATGATTATTGGTGAATATATATATGGCCTTGTTTCATACCCATCATGACAACTGAATTCAAATCTGAGAGTGCCGAGAAACAACATGCAATGTCACTTTATTGATCCATTCCATGAAAAGAAGAGATTTAATACATGGCAAATAGTTTTCACTTCTATGTAATACTGCTTTCTGTACTCAAAGACTCAGTTTTGTAAAGGTTTCCATCATTTAAAAGTGTCATTTGTGTGTGCGTACTTAAAAGAGGAAAATACATTTGCTGCTGAAATTTCCAATCACTTTTGACTCCAAGAGAAACAGTCATGTGAGCACTATATTTACAGCAAACTGGAAAGCAACTTCACAAAAAATATTGATTGTGAGCTATCATCGGACTTCACAGCAAGCCTGAAGATCAGCAGATCTGAGGTATGTCAGATCCAAGAAAAAAACATCTAATTCCAAAGCTAAGGACTTCTTTCCAAGATGTTTTCTCTAGACATTATATGTTATATGAAGGACAATTTGGACATCAGTGCCTCAGTTGGTCTCAGCTGTACACAAGAGGTAAAAGCTCTTGGAGGTTAGATGTCTCCTACTCAGTGATATTTTTCAGCCCTAAAATACTAGCTCTGTTCAGAAATTACTAAGAAGCCAACACACTTCTTGGATGTGTGTTTCCAGCAGGGTACACTTCTAACCCTATAGCTGGTGGATATCTGTATCTTGGGTAACGAAGGTGAGTGACAGCACAGCAATCCGGGAGCACACAGCAGCCACTCTCTGCAAGATGAGAGGCATGGATGACAGCAGCAAACTCAGCCCCAGATAAAACAACTGGGCTCTCCAGACTAGAGAGAATTTAAAATATGTTTCTTAGTCATTGCTGCTTCTCCTTCAGCAGCACTCCCAGGCTAAGAGCACAAAGGAGAGGCAGACACATACCCGGAATAAAGGGAATTTGTGCCATGTCCTCTGGCTCCTTTCCATTCACTTGGCCTCAGTCTTATCTGGATCAGACTTTGGAAGCTGGTTTCATCTGTGACCAAGCCTCCATACCACTGCCTGCAGACTGAACTAGTTGGTTGCTTAATTTATTTTGTCATAACAAAGAGTGATTCTGGAGCACCGTTGCCCACAAGAGCCATATGCCCATATCATAACTTTCTCCTTTTAGGGTTGCTTTTCCTGTCCTAATTTATACTTCCTCAGTTACAGTACATACATTTACATGGTTAATGCTCAGATTGCAGAGATTACACCATAGTGATGCATGCAATTTAAATGCCTAGACAGATGGATGCAGTATCACAGATTTCTGAAAGGAGGAGAACTTGCAAAGCCAGAAGCTCACACTTCAAGAAATATAATTTGCTGGCACAGGGGTCACTGAAAATAGATCTGAATGTTTAAAAAGCAGGAAAATATTCTTAAATAAAGCACTGCTGACACAGGTATAAGCTCATTCCTAGAAACAGGAAATCTGCTAGGCTGGCAGGAAATGATCTGGAGAAACTCGGATTTGTTTTTTTTTTTCAAATTTCAGATTTATAAGGAATAAGTGCAAATCTGTTCTGCAACCAAAGCCCATGGAAAAGTCATCTTGCTAATTGCCTTCATCTTTAAATAAAAAATGATGCTAAAAAGGAAGTACCTTATTAATTTAGTCAGTATTGGTCCAACAGCTTTGATTACTCATAGAATAGATGATTTCTAAGTAAGAAGCAGCAACATAAGCTTAAATCAGTACAGGGTAAACAGTTCAGACCGATAACACATGAAGGTCTCTGACAGAGTCTCCCTCCAATTTCTAATAATACAGCTACGAGACAACAGGTGCTGCTGCTGAGCCCTTCTGATGTTCCGATAAAGCAAACTTGCCTCTGCAGCCAAGGGAGGAAAAAGGAAGAGAGGGACAGGAGCTGCGTCTGCTCCCTTTGATAATGCCACTGCTGACAAATTTGTCCCTCACGACCACCTGCCTCTGCTGAGTAAGGGCACAGGTACTGCACGGCAATGCAGAGTTCAGGCTGGAAACGTGTGCTATCACCTTCCTTTCTGCTTGAAGCAAGCAGAAAATATTTGGCTGGCTGACTGATCGTTAAGGCTACCAACAGGATAACACGGGCAGATATTAAACGAGCTTGCTTAAAAAGGCAGAGAGATCATAACGAAGCGAATGGTAATTAGAAACTAAAGCTGATGAAATTCAGAAAGTACTGCACGTATTATAGGAAATGCAGCTTTCCTGCCCTGCTGAGCTGTATTGTGCTTCCCAGTTTGTTTCAAAGTCCCTCTCTGCCTTTCATCTTACACATATTTCAGAACTGTTGTTATGCAAGATGGGGAATCATTCGTTTTCGTGGGATCCTGAGCATATTATCACAAAAACAGAGGCTCCCATCTAACTGGTCACCTCGCTAAAAAACTCCACACTATATTCCTTTCAGCTCCTTGCTGCACACAAAAGATTCAGTGCTGAACCTCAAAAGCCACATGTGCATACAAGCAAAGAATCAGTAAATGCTTCTAATTCAGATTTTCCTTTCCTCCCTTCCACCCCCCCCCTCGTTACAAAAGCTAAAGCTATCACTCTCCTTAACTGCAAATAAAAAGCCGTTTAATGACAGGTAAATTTGCTGCTTCGTAGCTTCTTTGAACACCCACCACGCTCACGGAGGAAAGTAACTTTAGCCAGAAAAGAGATCCTCGCAGCACTACGGTGAATAATTCATCGCTGCGTTTTTCTTTTCATCTCATTTTGTGCCAGTAACACACACAACTGAAAATATTGTAAAAGCTAAAAACAACCCCAGACAAGGACAAAACACAAATAAAACTCACAGGCAGGTTTCCCCAGCTTATATAAAACAGCTCTAGCTCGACAGAATCCACATCACTCACCGAGGGCAGAATTCACTTGAACAAAAGCAGAGCCCAGTCACCAAACGCAGCTTCGCAGGACTGTTAATGCGAGATGCTCCTGTCTGCTGTTCGGTTCACACTTGCCTTTATAACTAAGCCAACCAACAACATTCGGTTGCTGAACCTGATGAATTATAAAACGGTAGCTCCCAGACTCTCATATTTTACATCACAGGGGGTGGTCATCCAGCATACACGCTGCCTGTGTACATATATCCTGCTATAACTCATCCTGATAAACACATCAGCGCTGGCAGCAGTGACAGTAATTGGTGCTCAGGATGTACAAGCACAAACCAATAGAGCACACTCCCACCTTCTGCTCTGTGCTACATCTCCACCTGTCAATCACTGCACCTTGTTAAGGTGGAACGATCAACTGCACTTCAAGGGGAGAAGCTAAACTTGGGGGAGAAACCATCTACATAAACCAAAATCTTCACTTAAACATCTCTTAATATGCAGTAAACATAGCTCCAATCTCCTCTAGAAACAGTCTTTCTCTTTTTCCTTTAAAACACATTTTTTATTCTTCATGAAAATCTCCCCTTCTTAAAGACACAGTTCTTGTGACTAACACACAGTTCACAACTTCCACTACCATGAATGGAAACTATTCAGGCAAATTCCAGGGACTTCAACAGGGATAACCTCAAAGCAGTATTCCAGGCAGAATGACAGCTAAATGCAATACACTTATTAGGTGAAATTATGTGTACATTTTAAAAGCCTCTTATGCTGACAGCTTTTACAAATATCCTCTAAGTTATAAATATGTATTTATAATGCTCTTTGCTTCTCTAATGCTTTTTTTTCCCCTATATTCTTTGTTTTTAAAGCAAATGTACACATGCAAAAGAACAGAACCTAACACTTAGATCCATTAATACAATCAATTAAACTGAACAGTTTCAATCAAGATTAATTACGGCAATAGCAATCACAACTGCTGCACGAGCCACAAATTAAAGTTCACGATTAGCCCCAACAAACAAAACTGGCAACAGTACTGGATATTCCCCATCACTGAAAAGATGTCTTTATAGGCTCACAGAACAATGTGAGTTGGAAAGGACCCTTAAAAGCCATCTAGTTCCACTCCCTTGCAATGAACAAGGACACCTACAGCTCCATCAGGTTTGTGGGAAGGATTTTTAAAGGAGTAGGTGTTCCTTGAGAGCTGGTATCCAGGAATCTCGTCCACATTTCACACAAACTTGAGGCTATTTGTACAAGCGCAGGTACTGAATAAGCACTCTTTATTTCAGCTGATTTTCTATTTCTGCTTCCCAGGGACGACACTGAGAGGGTTACACCTAGAGCCTGAACTCCAACTTCCTTCTGTCCTCATCCTGCAGAGATCACCCAGTATTTGACACTGTGGCACAAGGTTGTGCTCTGGGATGCGAGCACCGTTGTACGAGCGGCTGTGCAGTGCCTGAATGCTTCTCCATGAACAACTGGGCAGAGGAATGCAAATACAGCCTGGGCATGGCAGCCTGAGGCAGAAACCCAACCCTTCTCACCATCTGGAATGCCTGATGTGCGTCACAATGTGGGAACATGGTGTTACATTTCACGCATAGCAAAAGCAAACCCTATATATATCCCTTTTCTCCTGGCCTCAGCTGCTTGCCCCCCTCATTCATCTCTTTGTGTTCAACATCTTCACTATCTGAGAAAAAATTTCACTAGACGCCACAGGCAGGAGCAGTGTTTCTTCACGTGCTGCTGGCTTTTACAATCAGTAGTTTTATGAGGAAAAGACTTTAAATAATTTGATGGTGGAAATAGGGGAGACATATCTGGGTTTAGTCAGAGCAACAGTTTTCATGTCTTTACCTTTCATAGAATCAAAGAATCGTTTGAATGGGAAGGGACCTTCAAAAAGAAAAGCCATCTAGTCCAACCCCCCTGCAAGGAACAGAGACACTCCCAGCTCCATCAGAAGCTCAGAGCCCTGTCCAGCCTGACCTGGAGTGAATCCAGGATGGGGCATCCACCACAGTGGAAAGGGCAGCTGAGATTCAATAATGGCTTCCCTGGTGATGCTGGCTGAGAATAATCCAAAATGTTTAGAAAATAATTCTGAGTGTCAGAGCCTGCCTCAATGAGAAGGAGAAAAAATATCTATGGCACTGCATTTGGTCTTACAGATTGTAATTCTATTCTCACAGATTTATGTTTCATGGTCAAATTATGGAGGTTCACTACAATGGCCAAAGTGCAATAGATTGTTGTCTTGTGCACAAATCAGGAATTTCTGACTTGTTTTTCCTGAAAGACAGGTTTCAGACTAGCATGAATTCTGCCAGCATGTCCCTAGATTGCATTTATTTTCCTTTTTGCTTTGTCTTAACCATTCAGGTTTGAAGAAGGTTACAAAATATCTATGTAAACATGACAGTGACTAATGACAACTTGATGAATTCATATTCACCCTAAAATTGAGTGCACACTTACTGAATTACAGGTTTGTAAAACTGACCAATATCTCAGCAATGTATCACTGCAATGTTTCAAAGCTGTGTGTAGGTGGAATGCACAAGCCACAGTCTGTGGTATTACACAAGAACCACAATACCAAAAAATATTGCTACCTCATTTCACACACTTATTTTCTATTTTTATTTATCTATCCTGGCTTCCATGTTATTTTCCATGGAAAATATTTCCTACCTGCTCATACCATAATATTCGGCAATGTGAACCTCTATGAAAGGTACAAAGCCAGCTACCTTCTTACTGAATGGGTCTACTCATCTCAACACATCCTCCAGGCTCTGTTCATATGTTCCAGAGCACTGAAGTGAGATTTGAAAGTTGAATTTTCTCACTTCACTGACAGGTGTGTGAATATTCCATATGGCTGACAGATTTATGTGTACCTACATATAAATTGGTATTTTTAAGGCATTTGTAACAAATACATTTGGTATTGACTTTAAGGTTCTTTGCTTTAAGCTGCAAGCTAGACATGATGTAAAGGTGAAAAAAAGGATAGAAGTATTCCCATTTGCTGCCAAAACTTAATCCTTACATAGTCATGCAGTCTATACTGACTGCACATCATAGATATCCCATTTGTTAGTTAAGACAGAACAGAGACCACTGGGGAAAAGTCGAAGCATTCAGCTAGAACAACAAGAGTTAGCCTTTTCAGCTCAGGAAGCAGCTAAGGTAACTTCAAATGAAGAGTAACTACAGGCTGATCTGACTCTGTAAAGATCATGAATTAGGCATGTTTTTAGTTTGCACGCATCCCAGTCTGGCAAAAATAGACCTCTAGGATCTCTGCAGAATGGATCACAGGGTCCAGGCGAATCAATGAGCACCAACAGAGACAATTTCCAGGCTACCCTGAATGGAAAGGATCAACTCACTTGTCAGTAATTATTGCCATATGGCTTATGAAGCTGTAACACAAACTGAAAGGTATTTTATTCAGAATCTTGCATTTAGGAATTATGCTTCTCAGTTCTTATAGTGAGGTTTGGTTTTTTTTTCAGATTTAAACTGGCTAAAGCAAACATTTTTTCATACGATAGCCTGTTGATGGCACTGTCAGAGAGTATCACTAAAGTGATAAGCCCAGTAGGATTTACAAAAGGACTTGTCATTTATCAGACAGTAGCATCCAGAAGCACAACAATAACAAGAAAAAGAAGCTCTCCAATGATCAGGGGATCTAATAAAGCTTTGTTTCCTACAGATGTTTTTCCTTTGATTACAGATCCAATTCATTGCTCTGCCTCAATCTGCAACACTTCACAACATCTCCTGGGACCCTTACAAGACAAAACTCAGAACACGGATGGCTGCAGCCCGCTGACCAATGTGCTGCCCACCTTCCTTCCAGCAAAAGCACTAATTTACATTTCTCTCCCCAACCCAGCTCAAAACTGTCAGGAAACAGTAGGAGCTTAGTTAACTCTGAGACCTTAAGTTTTTTTCCAAATCAAAACCAGCTGAGCGTGCTTGCCTTTTATTACATTTGATAAAGGTAACCACTGGCTACGTGGAAGTTCAACACCTTATACCCTTTGAGGAGTAGTAGAGTGAGATAGCACCGCTGTAGTACCTTTTGAGTACAGAAATCTCTCAGACTGTTGATTCCAGCAGAGAATACTGAGACTTTACGAATTCCACAAGCCACTCCACTGTCAGTAGTCTAAATCCACTGAGAATTTGTCCTTTTAGAGAAATATGGCAAAACAGTACCAAACATTGAGTCAGACAGATTTCCTTGCTGTAACCTACGTACATCATATGTTGTAAAATAAACAGCAGTGACAATGTAAATTAACTCAATTACCACAGCAAGGTGATGGAGAACTTCATCTCCTTTCTATGTAGTACACTTGGAATTCCATTTAGGATCAGTTTTTAAATAGAGTTTGAGTTCCTAAAATTAATTCTCAAGAGTACAAATGAATAAAACTATATATAGATTAATTAATAAATTAGTTTGAAAGGGACTTTGAAGATGTAAAAGATTATTTCTATAATAATATTTTTCTAAATTACAACACTTATCTTCCTCAAGTGACATCTTTTTTTTTTTTTCCCTTCAAGTGCAGAGTGCAAGTTCGGTGTCTCTTTTTGGAAAGAGAAAGCAGAAGAAAGGGAATTAAAAAAGATATGCAGCTAGGTCTGACTGAAGACACACCCAAGAGAGTGATTCCAGTTGACCAAGGGCAATGAGAAGAGCTTGCTTTGCTAGTTAGAAAGGCTGAATTCTCTTAGTAATGGCTACATAGTCTCAAGACTATGAATGATCTCATCAGTAATAAAGAAGAGCTGCTAAAAGGAAGGCAGGCCAGATGGTCCTGGAGCCTCTGGAGAGGCTGCTTGGATTTGATTTGAAAGGCCTTTTATAGCACCCCATGAAACGGGAATGCTACAGCAGCTCATTTAAAAGCCAGTGGATTTTCTAGTAGCAGTTTGACATCTCATACAAATGTTGCTTATCTGTATGGCTTAGATCACTTCAGCTGGTAAAATACAAAGACACTTGGACAACATAGTTCAGCATCCCAAATTGTTTTTTTTGTTTTTTTTTTTCATGTTAACTCCAAATTTCCCATTGTTTTTTTTTACCACTGTTTAATTCTAAATGAGTTACAGAGCTCAAAGCTCCACATTTGGGTCCAAAAGAAAACACCAAGAGCTTACTAATTTCAAGAGCTTACTAATTTCAAGAACTTACTAATTTCAAGAACAAATATCATAGAACTGTTGAACCATGTGAGTTGTAAGGGACCCTTAGAGGTCATCTAGTCCAACTCCCCTGGAATGAACAGTGACAACACAGCTAGATCAGGTTGTAGAATATCTCCATTTTCCATTAGGTAACAAATTAAATTCAGCAACAAGCCAGCCAAGCATCTTTCGTACATACAGAAGGTCCCACAGTCACCTCCTTACATGCCTGGTACAAGAAGCAAATTAGTTAACAGCTTTGGATGGCATGGGATGGTGGAGTAACATACAGATCCTCTTGCAATTCACAGTCTAGCTGTGCGTGCACTTTCTGGTGGGAGGAGTAGGTGGCTGATTTGGGGAGGAAGCAAAGCATGGGAATGATACACTTGATTCCTCTGAGGATGGTGAGGAAAATCTGTCAGCTTGGCATAGTCCTTCATGTTACCTATAGCAATTACTGGTGGATGGGAAAAGCAACACACATGCCAGTAAGAGGCACAGTGTGTGGCAGGGAGACAGCAAAACAACTCTACTGAAGAAACCTATGGCAGAGCTGAAAGGGAACTGTCCATGCTTCCCATGGAAATGGACATGGCAAGAGCACACAGAACAGTCTCATGGGAAGACTTAAAAACTTAAGTTTGCATTTGTCAAAAAAAAAACAACCCACACCAAAACAGGCAGCACAGCCTGAGAATGCCTTCTGCACTATGACATTGAGCTAGCAGAGGAATTGGTGCACAAGCACTTTTAGAATAAGTTTTCCCCTCCTACAGTTTTCTTTCAGGAAAGATTTGAAGCCTGGATGACTAACTACAATGCAGATGGCAAAGCAACATAGAGCAACCCATGCTAGCTCCAAATGAAACAGCTTAGATGACACCAAGAGTGAATTTAACCTACTTATATTGAATTCCATGGTTATGCTGTTCATGAAGCCTGAACATTTTAAGCAGTCTGTGATGCAGACAAGCCAAGGAAGGACAGCAGGTGATACTCAAGCTAGGTCTGTGCCAGCCATTCTTACAAAATTTACTTCTGCAGACTTTTTGCCATTACTTGTGAATGTGCCAAGAATTCACCTCCCAGTGAGGAAGAATGCATGCAACTGTAGGAGCATCAGAATGAAGAACTGCCCAGAAAATAAAGGAAAAAATTACTGCACTGTTGGGATATGGGAAATCCTTCTTTAGCTCAGCAGGAATCGTCTGCAGTCTTGCATGCTTTGTAAGACAGCTGAAACTACAGAATTAACTGTATTGGCTCTAAGTCAGATTGAGTAATTCAGCTCTCACTAGAAAGCTTTACTGTAAATTATGGGCAAGGAGACTTTGATGAATCTGCTTTGAGAGGACATTCATGCTTGGTGTATTCCCACGCTTTCTGGGCACTTGGAAGGCATAAATGGCAAAGATGCTCCATCTACAGGGCAGTAGTTACTATGAATAGGAAATGTTCTTCATCCCATCACACATGCAGTCTATTACTAGCAACTAACTTCCACAGTATCTTAAGCTCAGCTGGATATGTCAGGAAAAACCACCATTTTGTGAGGTTTTTATTTGATGGGTCAGAGAAACCAGGACACTGATTAGTTGCCCTGTTCTTGAACTACTTATAGTGCAGGGATTAATTAGGAATGGAAAGTGCTCTAAGACTTTTAACTGAAGAACTAAAGGAGGTGAAATATAAATACCTACTCTCGGTCTTAGTATAGCATCAGAGTCTCTGAATGAAACCCTACTCAAACAACTCAGACTCGGTAGGTATAACAAGTACATTTAATTAATATTTCATAATTTATATAATGAGATTTATCAGAAAATGATGAAGCACTGAACAGAGAGACTGTATATATAAAATCTGAGGATGAGCAGCGTAAACACTTATGTTTGTAGCTGGCTACTCCTTTGTGCTGACCAGCTTTCTCCTAGATGTCTGTACTGGAGACAAATCATATGAAAAATACAGACCAAAGGGAGAAGTTAAGATCAACAGTCGTGAGGAGAAAATTTAATTGCCTTTTCTTCTGTGTAATTATACAAAACTCCACAGCCTTTCTGAGGTGAGAGCATAGGAAAAAGAAAAGGAGTAAATGGTAGTAGCTAAAAACTTGAGAAGAATTACTGCAAGAGTTTCCTTTCTGCATGTCCTGAGATATGTTATTTCTGTGAATTAGTTTCTCAGCTCAGTACTCTTTGATGCAGATACTGTGAAGATAAATTAAAAAATCACAAAGGATTTCAATGTTAATAACACAGACCACCTAAGCGACCTTTTAAGTAAATAGTTTTGCAAGAGTTGGAGAGTTACAAACAATGGTTTTCTTGAGTGATTTTAGAAATACTTGGATTCATGTATTATCTAGATTTGTAAAGGCCTTCAAGATGATCATGTCCAAATATTAAATTGGCCTACTGATGAGGACTCAACTTCATCACTTCCCTGGACAGCTTGTTCCAACATGGAGTAGCCAAAAACTAAACACAGCATTCAAGGTAAGGTCTTATCATAGTGAAATACAATGAAACTTCCTTGCTCCTGCTGGCTGCATTTGATAAATGCCAGGATGCCACTGGCCTTCCTGACCACCTCGGCACACTGGTGGCTCACATTCATCTGGTTGTCAATCAGCACCACTAAGGGCTGGCAGGTTTTCTGCCAGGCAATTTTCCATCCATTCTTCCTTGAACATAAATACAACATGGAGTTGTTATTATCCAAGTGCAGCCCTAACATAACTAACTGTTGAACACCATACAAATGGACATGACTAGTGGATAAAGCCTATTTAGATCCCTTTGTAAAATCTTTTAACCCTCAGGCCTTCCTGGAGAGGGGTTGACACTTTATACCTGTCAGTGTTGAAAAGGCACTTAGACAATGCTCTTATTAATATTCTTTAACTTTTTGTTAGCCCTGAAGAGGACAGGCAGTTGGACTTGATGATCTCTGAAGGTCCCTTCAAACTGAACTATTCTAACCTATTCTGAATATTTCAGCACTTCCACTGAACTCAGTATCACTTACTGAGGATGCACTTGACCCCCTCATTGAGACATCTGATAAAATATTGGTTAAAACTGTCCTGAGCATACATTCAGTTTTTCAGCAGGACGCCTATCCAAGAGCAGACAGTTTAGTGAGGAGAATAGTGTGGCAAATAGTGTCAAACACAATACTATCTTGTGTTACTACCAAACAAGGACTTTAATACAATGCATAAAAGAGGAGGAAGATGATAAAAATGGTCTACTTCTGATGCAAACAATATCACCATTATGAATGGAAAAGACTATCTACAATTCACCAGGCAGAGGCAAAGGCAGCTTTAAGAAAGTGGCTAATGGAAATTTTAGCCAGTTTCAGATTTTAATAGAGATGATATGTTCTGCCTGTGTATGACATCCTGCTGTTCTGCTACAAAGCAATAAAAAATGATGAACCTGCAAGCACCATCAAAGATGCAGGCAAGAAAAAATTAATTAGATTGTATCAAGAAGTTACAAGGAAAAAATGATCTTTTACTATTTTTTTGCCACCCCATTTCAATGTTTTCTTTTTCAGGAAGCATCTCTTTGGATTTCAGCTCATACACAGTGAAATACTAAGGGCTGTTGTGAGGCTGGAAGGTGCAGATCCTGTATGTGCTGAAATTGGTGTCTTCTCTATGTTTGGTTCGCTTCTGTGTTTTTTAAATATTAATCGCACAGTACTTGCAGACAATCTCTGTCTACAGATTATTTATTAACATGCTGTTACTACTTGGAGTATGAGCTTTGCATAATCACGTATTATTTGTTTCCTGCCTACTGAGGTGTAACTATTAGTGCTTGTATCTTGGGGAAATATTCACGTGTAGTATGTTAATTATATCACTACTACTAAGTTCATCTAGAATTTGGATGGAAATCAAATGCAAACAATCACTAAAAAAGGATGAATCATTTAATTATATATACATATTTCTTGTAACTTTGAGGTACATGCTTGTCTTTTCTTAGAAACCTAAGAAGAATCATCTTGAAAGTAAAATCATTACCAGTGTTTTTCGTCCGGTAGGAATTCCCACACCAGTACTACGCAGAATGAAGAACTTTTATCCTCTGCTTTGTTTGCAGTAAATCAATTTTAAAATGAGCATCTGGATTTAAACTACAAACGTGACTTAAGAAGACTTGGGGAAAGTCAATGTAATAAATCAAATGTAAGAAATTGATGTATACAAAAGTTAAAGCATGCTAAGATTCATGAAGTAACTTTAGGATCTACCTTCAAATGAAACTACCTCAAATTAAGGTTGCTTCTATTTCTGGAGTGATTAAATCCACTTGGGAGCTTAATATACATTAATCTTACATGACGCTTCCTGTAAATAATTGATCTCCTTTTATTTCCTTCATAAACTTGGTCAACAAAGTGAATGACTTCCTGTGGGAAGATAACCTTATTCTCAGATTAGTCCTTAATATCGTACTGGAGAAATGTGATTTTATAGTATATAATCACTGATGACAGAATTAACAGACATGCTTTACAACTGAAAAAAACACCATTTTGAAAAACTCATTTTTTTCTTTGCAGTAATGATACTACGGATGAGAGTCCTGTTAACTTAAAGCTAATGAATTGTTTGATCAATGTGATAAGTATTATGGATGCTGAAGCCTACAGAATATTTCTTACTATTTTCTATATTTGAGAACTCTTTAATTATAATTGAGAGGCAATCTGCAATGTGAAGACATGTATTGCGTGTGTACCAAACATAACTATAACTAGGATAAATTTACACTCTGCTTAGTAAGGCCATCTGAAACTTGATGAAAGATTCATGGATATTATCTTTCAAATGGGATTTCACTTTTTTAGCTCATGTCAGTGTATGAAATGAGATAAATAAAAACATTATTCTGCTTACAGGTCTTCCAGTTCTCTATTTCCAGAGATCTTTGATTCTATCCACTATCTATGAATCACAGAATCATGGGTATTTTGCATTCTGATTCATTTTAAATAAATTTTCAGGCCACTGAGCAAGGCTAGAAAATCAAGATAGAAAGAGAAATCTAATTTCCCACAATGCTGATGTTTTGGAAATTTGCTTAATTATCAAAATTGTAGATTTGAAAAATCGTAGCAAAAGACCAGGCAGTATGTGGTGTGCATGTTCAGTTGAGGGTCAGACCTGAGCACTGCCTGGTGTAAAGGACAAAGTAAGGAGCAAAGAAGGAGAAAGAAGATATTAGGAAACACAACCCCAGCTGAGCTATGGAGGAAGTCTGGCAAAATATCATCCTACCGAAACACTTTTCCCTTCACTATTTACATGAATAGTGAGCAGACTAGACAGGTTAATGGAGGTACTCAGTCTACTAATACACATCAACGTCACCAAAGAAATAGTAATTATTTGAAAAAATATGAATTTTTCTGCAGATGAAAGTATACCCTCAGTGACTACCCAAGAAGGTTAAAGTCTAGCTAGATTAAAATCTCTTGCCCTGAGAAACTCCATTGTTGATAGCTCCTAAATTAGTGTTTTATGGAATAAGGTATTCAGCTCATTTTCTCCTCTGTAACATGCAAACAGTTGCTAATACTCAGATTCAGCACTGTCACTGATCAGTTTCTCCCATTACACGACAAACACCCTTTCCAAGAACATGAAGTATTTAGTTAACGAAGTAAACGTGGAGTATGAAACCCTGCAGCTGGCCTTTCACCATGTCTATTTTGTTTGTTAAGTCGTGACTACACTGTATTAGCATACAAATATTACTGTAAGAAAAAAAACAAAACTAAAATAAATATGTCATGGATAAATTATTTTCAGCCAAAAGTAGTATGTGGGGTTTTAGAACAGGAAGAGGAAAACTCAGCATGGTTTCTTTACTATTTTAGTCTTGATACTTATACAAGTTCTAACCATTTTGGCAAACGCAAACTACCTATCTCAGTAAGTTATCACATATATCAGAAAGGAAGACAATTAACAGGTGATTTTTTTCAACATATTTTAGGTGAGAACACCATGTAACAAATTAAGGATGTAAGAAATCTCCCAGAGTTCATCTTCTCCAGCCCCACAGCCAAAGCAGGGCCAGTTACCGCAGCTTGGTCAGTGCCTTGGCCAGATGAGTTTTGAATATATTCAAGAATTGACATTACACTGCTTCTCTGAGCAATTTGTTCCAATATTTGACTGCTGTTACAGTGAAGAATTGTTCTTAATAATGAATTGAAATTTGCTGCGAGTTTGTACATTGCCTCCAACCCTTTCACTGTGTATCCCTGAGGTGAACCTCAACAGAAGATTTCTAGTTGCTGAAGACAGTGACAAGAAGACCTCTCCCACTGTACACAAAAGTTAAAGATTTTTTGGCTTTAAAAGCAAGTTCAGAGACATTTAAAATAAGAAAATGTATTGCTTTTTTTTATCTCCTAAGTATTCCATAGCTATGAAACATTGTAGAAAAGAAAGATATTTAATGGCTTGGATGTGAGTGCAATTTCCCCCATCTCTCTGTTTTGCAACTTTTTTCTACCCTCATCAGCTTCTCTAGCCCAGAAGAAGGATACACACAGGTCAGGAGAGGCACCACTAACATAGCTGCCCATCCAAGTGCTCTGTAAGTGGAAGGGTGTAATTCATTGCAGTTAAGTATGCTTGATCTCTCTGCACGAGCAGGTATAGATCTGTTCACAAAAAGTCTATGCTAAGAAGCAGCAAGGGAACAATTAGAAAAAAGTGCTTCAGGTTCTAAGAACTGCTTTCAAAAAGCTAAACAACAGAGGAAATAACCTTGGGTCAAAAAGGGCTTTTTGTTCCTTCTGCTTGGCTCATCTGGTTTTATCACCCCACAGCTCATGAAACTGATTGATAGCATAAATTAATAATTGCAATAATGATTTGCATTAATTAAAAATTAAAAAAAGTTATGCAGATTTATGCAAGTTGGCACATTGTGTGGCATTCAGTCAATAACAAATAGGCAAATTAGGGGTGACCCTCATGTCCCTGGAAGGCTGCCAGTTCAAGAGTTGCAAAGACTGTGAAGTGCCAACAAGTTGTGAAGCGCAAAGCAGCAACTGCCTGACTGGAGAACTGAACCTGAGCATTCAGTCCTCATCCTCTGACATTTGACTGCAGGGGAAAAATGTACTAAAAAAAAAAAAAAAATCTTTAAACCACACTTTCACATTCTGTGCAACTTGAAGCTCTAATGATACAACTGCCTTTGGCTTCGAGTCAGTTTTATCTTCACATTCACGTGCTTTTGAAAGAAAGATGCAAATACCGCCAGGGATGGCTTAACTCTACAGGACTCCAAGCTAGCTAGAGCTGTGGGTAGATCTGAAAGACTTGGGCTCAGAAGGTGGAGGTTTTCTTCAAATGATAACAACAATCCCATTATTTTATTTTAATTTTTTTTTTTTAGAGAGACTCCAACAGCGGAGTTCATAGTTAGTAACTTGTATGTTTCCAAGTTGCTGTTCAGACCTTGAGGGAACTGTCTTGGTGAGCCTCATGTCCTTGTCACCAAATTGTAGAACTGTCCCAAAGCTTAACCTGGCTTGTGGAGCTTGACCAGCACCCAACCTAGCTCCTTGAACACATCCCGACATATACTGGTGGCCTGGGCCACCCTGCTAACAGCTCAACAGCAACCATGTTCCAAGTGGAGAATACTGCAAAACACTGTTTACTAGTATACATACTACCAAAGTTACTGGTTTAAACTGATAAGAGATTATGCAGGTATTATATACAGCTTTCCCCTGGACTGCAGGAGGAGAGGTTCCCCACTTTGAACCATTGCCTCTTCTAACTTGGTCTTTGTGAGACACTACTCCAGTAATCCCATTCTCTCCCTTCTACTCTCTCAAACACTTGGAGCCTCTGCACAAGCTGCAGGCTCCTATCCACATTCTGTGATCCTTTTGCCTCTGAAACCTTGAAGTTTCTCCCAGCTTTTAGCACTTTCAGTTCCCCATTATGCAGGAGCTTCCTCAAACTCATGCCAGGGCCTCCATCTAGCGTGGTCTTCTTAAACTAAGTCAAGATAGTTTTGAACAACCACGTAAAAACCCAAATAGTAATACTCAGGATTATTGTTGTTATTATTACCACCAATGTCAGCATTAAATCAGAATAAACTGTTTCTCTATGATCTCATTTTAAGAAAGCTAGAATTTTGGATCAGTATCAAGGTGTGATTTGTTTCTTCAAAACTGTCCTCACCTTTCACCCAAATAGGACAATCATCTACCTCTTATACCTACTCAAATACAAAGAATCCCCAATGTTTTAGCACTTACACAAACATAGGACAATAACTACAGCACGTACCCATGAATTAAGCACACAGGCACATTAAACATGTAGCTGAGGTTTGTCCCTAGGATGATTGCTATCCCAATACTGAGCCTACTGACATATTATTTAATTTCTCTCTTAGTCACTCTTGTTCCAACTCTGCCTGCATTTACATGTCTACATTTTCTATTACATTGCCTGCTCTTAACTTAGGGCACAATTTCCATACTAAACTCCTCAAGTCATCAGGTTGAATTTATTACATTATTCCATATCACTGATAAGCACATCAGGCACTCAGGTGAATTCTGAGAGTACTTACTTATAGGACAAAAACTGCTATTACTGTATTCCTTAAAAGCTCTGGTGAAAAATTAGTTATTTTCTACTTTTAAGTAAGTAACACAAGTTTTGTTAGGCACACGTTTGTATTCAAAAGCCACTGGGCTTAATTTGTTGCTCAGACCTCCCAGGAAAGAGGAATAGTTGAGAATTCTGTCTCAGACATTATTTTTTTTTTTCCTTTTTCCCCTCAAATAACCATTCATGTAAAAAAAACCAGCAGAACTTTTCTACACATGGAAAACAACAGACAAAGAAAACTGCTGGGGTATCTTACAGTACGAAGAAGTTGCTACCAAAAACAGTAGTTTTTGTCATGGAGTCTCTCTCCTAACACTGGGTCCACAATCACAGTTTCAGGCTATCACCTGTACCTACAGTTTTCAAGCACATGGCAGAAAAGTAGGCATGCTTTCAGCTAGTGTTGTAACTATTTCAGCTGAATTCCAGTAAAGGAAATTATGTTATCATTTGAAGATATCAAGGAAATACATAAGACAGAAGTAAGAACAATTCAAAAGCCTTTTTCAGTCCACCTTGCTCAAAAGGTTCTTAGCAATGTATAGATCCATCATAACGTGAAGACCGTAAAATATTTAACACATACAGACTGCAGGGAAATGTCTTCTAAATATTCCTATCCAGATGCATTTTTAATTTGTAAAATAGATGAGATACCTGTCTGTAATTAGTGTTTACTAGTCAGTAAAAGTAAAAACCTAAACATTAATTGGGCATTGAAGATTATATATAAACAGGCATGATTAATTAACATCTAAGTGTTCTTGTAGTGACATATGAGGATACATATGGTGTATAGATTTTATGTCTTAGTGGATCTTGAACTGCTGAAGGAATTCCAGCAGGCTGAAAGACTTGTGCTGCAGACGGACAAGAAAGATGTCTGTGTCAAAGGCACGGTGTCAAAGAAATGACAAAACATTAAAGACAGGAATAGCGTACCATTAACAAGATTTTATTTAAAATACACCTCCTCAAAAAAGCCTCAATGAGACTTTAAAAATAGGCAGATTTAAAAAAGATAGTGGTGCTTTGTGAGGTATTTAAATTAACACTTCAGTCTTTGTGTTATATTGGACCAGTAGAGACAGTATTGTAATGAGTAAATAGTTTGTGTCTCAAAACATTACTTAGATGCACAAAATAATTCCTGAGTGAAGACATCTTCAGAGAGGTTTCACAGGAGTAAATATAAGACCACACATACTTCAGCATTTTCATCAGTGCTTTTGAAAGTCAAGTCTCTTTTTATAGGATCACAGAGTCATTAAGACTGGAAAAGACCTCTAAGATCATCCAGTCCAAACACCAACTCACCCCCAACGTGCCCACTAACCACGTCCCTCAGTGGCACATTTCCATGTATCTTGAACACCTCCAGGAATTGTGACTCCATCACTTCCCTGGGCAGAAATACATATGACTATGTATGAGAACAGAACTAATGACAGGACGAGAGGCAATGGCCACAAGTTGCGCCAGGGAAGATTTAGATTAGATTTGAGGAAAATTTTCTTCTCTGAAAGAGTGGTCAGGCACTGGAATGGCCTGCCTAGGGAGGTGGATGAGGCACCGTCCCTAGCGCTGTTCAAGAAGCGTTTAGATGAGGTGCTAAGGGATTTGATTTAGTAGCTTGGTGGGTAGGGATGATGGTGGGAGGATGGTTGGACTAGATGATCTTGTAGGTCCTTTCCAACCTAATGAATCTATGAATCTATGAAAGAGTTGTAGAAAGTGTAGTAGCAGTTAGAGAAAATGCGACATATTTAGAGAAAATCAGACATATTTCATGATCTGGTTTGTTTGTCACAGATGGGTTAAATCTATCTGAATATAAGACACTTATATGATAGTATGCTGTAAAACAGAAAGAAAGTCTTTGCTACAGATACTTGAAGAGTGACTCTGTGATTAGACCAAACAGGAAAAAAGAGTAAAATGAAGAATAGAAATGTATATTTGGGTACTAAATGACTGAAACAAATTAAGTTGTTCAAAAATGACAACGAAATGGTGGGGAGTAAGGCATAAAAACTACAAAGAAGAAAGAGGAAAAACTGATGAAAATGTTACAAAGATGTTTAGGTTGGCAAATTTTCATTTAGAAAGGCATGAAAAGAGGAGGCTAGAAATTGGAAGACAGACAAATGCACATGGGAAATAACACACACATTTTACTATATATAAAGATGAGTATCCACTGGAGGAAATTAGCACACAAACTGCTGACTTCTCCATGTTTCTGTGTCACGAAATCAAGACAGGATGAAGAATCCTTCAAAAATCTCAGATAGTTTCTTCTTCTTATAATACCGTATTTTCAATATTTTCGTAGATTCTTCCTCTTGCTCTCCCTTTAGAAGCTAGGATATTTTTGCAGTTCCTTCTCACCCCTTTACTTGTATCTGCCACTGTGTGGGTGCAGGTAATGACATCTCTGTGTCTAAATACATATCCTGTGGATCCCAGTCCCTGACAGTTTGCGTTACAAATGAACAATTTTTTTCTCTTGTGAAAAAGAGAAGATCTGGGAAAAATGGAAAGTTAAATTTTTGCAAATTCAGCTACCATGTGTCAAACTCTTGCCTAAATGAAAGCAAGAAAAACAACAACAACAACCATGTAGTGGCAAGAGAGAGATCAGGAAATTATTTCTGAGTCAATGCCTACAATGATAACCTTACTAATATGAACAAAGTTACATTCTCAACACAATTTGTAAGTTTTGAAATGCTTTGTAACCTATTCCTCCTCTAGGTTTTTACAACTGTGGAAACATCATTGATGGAATTTACTAAATACAAGTTTACGAAATACAGGTTTTATTTTAATGTTTGTGGGTACTTTTTTCATGTCTCAAAAGAAGCGTTTTGATTAAAATAGGGATTTCCTCAAAATTCGTTTTAAATCTCTCTTGTTAAATGAGACTAATCTAACTGTAGGCAATTTTAGGAAAGAGGGCCCAAAATATAATGCATATGAGAATCTCTGGAACATATCAAGCATAATAAAGCAGACAGAGAGCTTCCTCCCAGCTTTGCGTCCTTGAAGACAACGGCACAGTCATCACGATGCTCTCAGGGTGAGCCCTTCATCTTCCCTGACCACAAGTTTTGTTCTGTTTCTTGTGTCATTCCTAGTGCCCTTCCTTTCTGTATTTCTGTACTTCAGGAAGGATAATTTAGTCCTAAATCCTCCAAAGCATTTTGGGATCAGAAAATTAAGCAGTTCAAGATGTGTAGCTACTATTATGAACTAATTAATGATACTTTAAGGAAGAGAAAGTAGACAAAAGCAATGTGGTTTGTTCTTTGCTTCAGTAACATTTGCAATAAAAGGAGCAGTCACATGGAACAAAGATGTTCGCTTGTAACTAAGCAATGCACATCTCTTGTATCATCTAAAATTGGCAATAATTCATATCAGAGCTCCACAGGGCTTCAGGACAAAGGCAGACTTCCAGAGTTGGCCCTCTTCTCCAAAAGTGAGTTAGATACAAATTAGCCTTCTCATATGTAGTTCGCTTTGAGTAAGCCTGTTGTAGGTATTCATGCAGAAAGAGGGGCTGAGAGACCTGGGTGTGCTCATTCTTACGAGGAAAATGCAAAGGGGAGATCATGTTATTATTAGCAGCTAACCTACAGGGATGGTCAACAGGAAGTGGGAAGCGGCCATTTAAGAGAAGACTGGAGAAGAGCCATTTTTCAGATGTGTATAGTAAAAGTATGAGACGCAAAACCCAAAAGTTGCAGTAATGGAAATTCTGACCAAACGTAGGAGAAAAAAAGTTGCAATGCTGGCTCTAAAATGCTGGAACAAGTCAACTGGAGAGCCTGTGATTCTCCAAGAACAGAGATCCTCATATCACGACTGGAAAAGGGTCTACCCAGCCTGGTGAGTTGACCCTGCTTTGAGTAGATACTTGGACAATATGTATTTCAGAGGTTCCTTTCAAATTTAATTGTTCTGTTAGTCAGTTATTTTAAATGGTCTATCAGAAAGCTGAATTAGCCAGTGCAGAGGCAGAATAGTGCTGCAAGGAAGCAAAGAAGAAAATAAACTCCTCAGCATCAGAGAGTACACTGTACTGGCAAGCACTTCTTAGCATAATTTCATCTTTAGGCTGTGATTTGATGATCCAAGGATTCCTATGATGTCTACAATTCAGAACACTTACACTACCATGATAATTAACAGATATAAACGAGCAGATTCCAAGTCATATAGATCTTGCTCAACAAATGCTTGTTCTCCATCACTGACCACAAAGGAAGTATAGAGACAAGATCTGGTTGCTTACCATTTTACCAAGTACCACTTAAAATGCTCCAGCTATCCTACTAGCCTCAGACACTGCAGTCCATCATCAGTAGTATCAATACTTGCTGTAATAGGAGCTGCTGATTAACTACAGGTATCCACATGGAGGAATTTAAATGTAGGGTCCTTAACCTTAAATTGATGACACCTGATGTTGTGAGATGATTCCCATCTGACATGGAACAAATCATTCCTAGGCAACTGAAATGTCTCAGAGAATTTTCCACTCCCGTTCTCCATTATTTCTAGATTAAAAATTGCCTTTTCTTTTACGGTTGAGCTATGTGAATTGGGAGATTTACTCTCTTTTTGTAAAAAGAAAAGAGAATTGAGTGAATTAATTTATTTTCACTGCTGTAATCATATCCTACAAAGCAATTCCAGAAAATTCCAGAAAAAGAAGACAGAAGTAGAATGCAATTGTTTAATCCTTTAAGGAAAGTATTTTTCAAAACTGGTGTAAGGCAGAAAAATGCAAGTTTTTAAAAATAAGTAGGCACATCATGTAAAAATTAGTTTATAGCTATAGCTACAAGGGGGAATATTTCAGGATTTGCACATTTTCAGAGCCTCCTAATCCTGTGGAGATGAAATTTATCTTCACTTACACCTCCACATTTTGAAAATCAAGGTACAAGCTGCTAAGTGTGTACAATCAGTTCTCAAGAATTTCTCACACTATTCATTTACTGGTTACAGTCCCCACTGCTAATTTCTAGGGAGTCAGAGAATGCCAAATATTGTTTGCTTAAGTCATTAAATAATCTCAAGTCAAAAAACTTCAAAAATTTCATTTTGCCTCTAAAGTGAAGTAGCCTGAAATTATCAGCACTTTCAAACATAGAAGTGATCTAAGATTTCAAATTACCTACTTAGGGTCTGGTTTGCATAAGTGTGAACATTTACAAACCTGTCCAAACACACAGTCATCAAACATTGGCCAAGAGTATGAAGGTTATTTGGGTCACAATGACTCATGTTGAGCACCCAAGAGCTGATCCCATTTTGACAGATCAGTCAGTGGCTAAGGAATTAATTCTCAGTACAACTGAGAGCAGTCACAGACCTCAGCAGATTTGATTTAAACACTGTTCTTTGTCTTTCTTTAAATAATATGAGTATGTAGAAATATGCATGTACAGATAACTTACAAAATCCAACCAAAACACTTCTGGGCCCACACTGCTTTCCTTCAAAAGGTGAGATGAGAAGAACCACTGTTGGCATACCTTAGTTACGCTAATTAATGCAGAACTGGAAGGTGCAGTATTTTGAAATTGCAGTGATGACAAAAAGTACCAGCTTGTAGCTGTGTAAAATCAGTGTCTCTTTTTCAAAAGCTTTCTGCTTTGTCTGCCTTTTGGATAGATGACATTATACAATCTATATCTCTGGTGAAGTACACTGATGCTAAACACAGACAAGAACTCACAATTTTCTGTATTTCTCATACAGTGTTCAGCCTCAACCAGCACATATGAGTAATTTACTTTCTAAAGTAATGGATGTTGAGAGACAGCAGCTTACAGAGTGACTATAAACTTCTGACTTCTGGACATAGTGGTTTTACTGCATGGATAGATCTACTCTGTTACAACTTAAGGAAAAATGTTCTCAGAATTGCTGCTACCTCAACAGCAGTTTTGACAGAATAGGTCTTACAGATGATAATCACAAGTCAATTCACAACACAGGCAGAACAGCTTTTGATCTATGTAAACAGAATATATAGACATGATTTACCATATGAGCCTATTTCTTTCTAATTTTCCTTTTTTTCTCTAAAAAAAAAAATAGTAAAACCCCCAGCAATTCAATTAACCAACACACAAAATAGAGAAATGATCATTTGATGTGAACAGCACAGAGAAGACATCAATTACTTGATAAATTAAGAACAGAAGACAAAATCCAATTAATCCAGCTTTGTCAAACAGTTAAGCAGCACTATGGTCCAGCCACAACTTGGGAAAAATCCAGCATGAAATCACAGAATTGTTAAGGTTGGAAATGACCTCTAATATCATCTATTCCAACCATCAACTCCTAAGCACCATGCTCTCTAAACCATGCCTCTAAAATGCCACACCTAACATTTTCTTCAACACCTTCAGTGTCTATGACTCCACCACCTCCCTGGGCAGCCTACACCAATGCCTCAACGGTCCTTCTGAGAAGAAATTTTCTCTCATATCCAAACTGAACCTCCCCTGGAGCATCTTAAGGCCTTTACTCCCTGTCCTGTTGCTGTTACGCTGGAGAAGAGACTGACCTGCACTTCACTATCTCCTTATATGGAATTGTAGAAAGTGATAACGTGTCCCCTGCACCTTCTCTTCTCTAGACTAAATTTCAGGTAAAAAATCAAAGAAAGCTTAAAAGGATTCCATTTCAAAATTTAGAAGTGGTTCAGAGTCTAAACATGCAAGGTGCCCAGCCGGATTTGTAAAAGCATTTTGGTAGACTTCTAGCTTGAAATCAGCAGATGTTAACTCAGCACATTTAGTTGATGTATTCTTGGATTTTTTTTTAACATGCCCCTTTGTAATCAAGGCTTTAGAAGCCTTTTTTTTTTTTTTTCTTTTCACTCATAGCCAAAGGCACACTCACTGCTATAAGCTTCAGTCATTTTAGAAACAAAAACCATTCTCCTATGGATGCTCACTGTGATGGATGCTTTTGAAATTTTAGCCAAGTCTTTTAACTCTATATAATTATTATTCCTGACCTAGGTAGAATTATTAATGCTTAGCAGAGTAAATTCTATTCCATGCAACTCAATCTTTTGCTCAAGCTTTCATATCATATTTCAATTACTGCAATTGGCAAAGGAAATCTTGTTTCACTTAAATCTATCCTAAATTGACTTTACTAGATCTTTGCTTTGATCAGTTTTTCCAGAGACTTACAAAATTGTGTTTAAATTTGCATCATTACTAGGCCAAAGTCCATCTTTCTGATATTTACTGTTTTGCTTGTCGTCTGTCTTCTGCCTGTCCACAAACATCTTTAATCAAATCTTGTGCATAGAAGGGGCTGATATGCATGATCTGTAAAAGGAATGTGTTATCAAGGGTCACAGGAAAAATAAAAGTACATTAGAACATGTTACAGGCTGTATTAATTAGAAAAGGAGAAGTCTTTTTGAAGAACTGATTTTAGACATTCATATGTGCACACATGTACCTATACGAAAAAGTTCATATGTTTTATCCCATTTTCTCACGTTCAGTGAAATGGCCATTTTCAAGTATCACTGTGCAAATATTTAAAGATTGTTTAATCCTAAGGAAAACATTAGATTGGAGAGCAACATGCTCAATGTTTGCAAAACAGCATAGAATTGAAACACCTGATGGGTTTATAATAGACTCTGTGAACAGGAATATCTTGTTGATTTTGTTTGTGATAGACTGGTTGATGAACTATGAGGGCTGAGTGAAGAGGATGGTTGCTATTTTAAAGGAACAATTTGTACTTGTACAGGGAGTAGCAGTTACAGAAGTACTCAAACAAGCCTGGAGTCTCAACTAAGGTCCTGCAGACACTTTCCTGCTTCAGGCAAGCACAAACATGGAAGTGCCCAGAGGTCTATGGATGTGCTGTTTTCTGCAGCATTCTTTCACAACAGGAATACTGGTTTCAAAGATTGATGATAAATGCCACGAGCTCACCTAGGCAGCTGAAGATGAATGCAGAGATATCACGCCTATTAAGTGTTTCACATGTGAACAAAACTAGGTTTGTAACTGCAAAACAGAATTTTGTGTTAAAAAATCCACATCCTGCCCAAAACAAATAGGCTTGATCCAAATCCAAGAGCGAGTCACGCAGTTATCTGACTGGAGGGGGGAGGGGGATAAGCCTTCATTAAATAGAGTCTGATACAATGTTTTTTATACTGGAGCACAACCTAAAGTGTATATGGAAAGTGTGTCACCATAGGAACCACTTTGCTGAAATTCATAGGAGAAATGAAATGCAGGGAAAGAGGCGTCTAATGAAAGGATGAGAGTACAGAATACTACTGCCTGTGAGAAACCATTGAATTTGAAAGGCATTAGCCAGATGTTAACAAGGTGATTACATTTATAAAAGCATAGGAGAAGAGGTAAACAGTGTCTAATTGTAGCAGAAAAGCAAAACAAAACTACAATCAGATTTCTGCATTACAGCTATCCAAACATCATCTTCAACAACAAAATAAGCAGAACAGCATCAATTTGATGGCATTGATTCCAAGAGGATGATGTGTAAACTATGGCAGAAGAAAAAAAAAATTAATTGAACTTAATTTTGATTTTCTTGCAACAGGAGTTTAATAATAAAGAAATAAGAGAACTTCTAGAATTCAGTCACTCAATCCACACAATGGGTAGTACAGATGGACAATTAAGAGTTACTGGAGAGTGTGAAACCAGGGAGAGTTGCTGCATATCCTTTTAACGATGAAGATTATCACCCTTCACAGCTGTAGAAGAAAGGAAAAAAAACACCAAACCAACGAACAGAAAAACACCTCTAAAGCACTGTTATCATCAATAACTGCATTGCTAATGGTTAATATGTCTTGGCTGACTGAAAGTAGAGACATGCTGCACTATGAATTATATATCTAGAGAATTGCTGCCTCCTCCTTAGAGATGGATGAAAAAGGCATAGGCTGCAGAGGGAACATAATATGAAGAAGAAAATATCAATTTTCTCAGTATCTTTTGTGCATAGAGTTAATTAATGGGCAGAGAAATGTAGGCACGTGAGGCTTTCAAGGGATAACGAAGGTTCGAAGGATGAGTCAAAGACTGAAGGTGAACTAGTTCTGGAGTGAAGCTGAAGCACAAAGACTGGGTGGGAGGACAGGGCTGAAGATGAGAAGATGTACTCAGAATGGTGAGACCTGCAGGGGATGGAGACTGCTGCATGGTGCTTGGGGATGCTGGTGCAGAGGAGTCCCCAACTCCCTCCTCTGGGCTTATTCTGTCTCCTGCAGAGGGGGAGAGATGAAATGCAAGGTCTGACTCCAGGCAGCATAGGAAGATGGGTTCAGGTCTGAGCGTGGAAGAGCATCTGCTGTCCTGCCCTCTCCTGTGCTGCTTCAGAAAAAGCCCTCACAGCAAATGTACCTGAAGCCCAAGGAAGAATTATTCACAGTGCCTGTCACTGGAAGGTATCAAAGGCTACATTCTGTAAAATGTCTAAAAGAGCTTCCAAATTAAAACTTACAGGGGTCTGTTCTTGTATAACGCAAGATTAACAAGCACGCAGAAATAATCCTTTACTCTTCATTTCCAGCAAAGGAAACATCTAGAGGTGGTTGAAATATTTATTGCACATATCAGGGCGAGTTATATGTTTTTTGTTTATTCCTCATACCGTAAAGAAATGCTAGAACAATGCCTGCAAATTGCACTGCAATAATACAAATTTAGCTGTTCTATTTTTTTTTTCTTCAGTGGCAATAGTTATACCAATAAATCTGTCAAGATTAAATTAGATTTCATTGCTTTATTTAAAAAATAAGCCCTGTTCTTAAACTGTAATCTGCAGACTAAATCTGGAATTCTCTATTTAATTCTCAGAAAGGCAAAACTTCTGTTTTCTATCACAATTTGCTAAAGAGATGCTAAATAAAATGTTATATTGTGTATTTCTTCCGTAATTTTAGGCTCACAGAATTGCACAATGGCTTAGGTTGGATGGCACCTTTGGAGGTCCCTGGTCCAAGCCCCTGTCCAAGCAGGGACACCCAGAGCAGGCTGCCAGGACAATGTGCAGATGGTGAAGAATGCTCACTGTAGAATATATGTTGTCTGAATCATAGAACTTCATAATATAGAGTGTCAAATAACATCAAATATGTTGATGTATATTTGAAAAAAAATCAGTCAAATATGTGTTTAAATATATTTATCATTTATAATATATCTATAAAGCAAAAAAAATTCCTAAACAGTATATTATCCTTGTGTGCAAGGATAATTGTGTGCAATGTAAACAAATATACACCATACAACTTACAAGGAGCACAGGGAAGACTTGATCTTCATTTTGTTCAGGGAATTAGGGGAGGCAAAAAGAAAAGGATTGTACAGTCCTTAAATAGCTGTGTTAGCTGCTCAAATTTTCAAGGCAGCTAAGCATTTGAAGTCACAAGACTTTGGCAATTTACAAACTCCAACCATCTGCTCTTCAGTTTCCAGAAATTAACTGCACTGAACAGACACCCAAGACCCATATGAAACAATACTAAACAAAATCAGAGAGCCACAGCTACGAACATGCATAACAAAAGATCACAGCAAACAACAATGGCAGTTTCTTACTTTTCAAAGCCCCTTTTTTGTTTCCTACAGTGACACGAGAAGCTGCATTCCCTTGCAGCATGTGTTCTTGCTCATTAATTTCTCTTAGAGATGTGCCCTTAGAGGTCTGGAATTGGATCTCAGCAGCAAAGCTCTGTCATCACATCTGCATCACACATGGGAGAAATTTTCCCACCTGATTTTTTTTTTTTAACTGTGCATCACAAGGTATTGTCAACATTTCCTTTCCAAATTTGGGATTGCATTTAAACAATAATGAAATGACTTCATTTTGGTAAGCTGTAATTCTCAGAACATTATTGAATTTACATTATAAATTCTTTACAAAAAGACCTGAAACTAACAAAGTACATATTATCAGTCCTTCATTTCATATTCCATCATGAAAGTTTTTCCTAGACAAGTACCTGAACAAACAGGTCAGAATGAACAGCATTACGGGTGCCCCTAAACTACAATTTTGTGGAATAGAATAGAATGGAATGGAATAGAACAGACTGGAACAGTTTCCAATTACCAACTGTTAATCCCTCCTAACCAAGGGTATTTTTTATCCTATGGGTTTCCATTTGCATGTTTGCTGTGATTGTAGTAAAAGCCTTCTGACCTGCATTTAAAAGAAACAGCTCCTGTAGGGGTAGAAAAAACAATCTTGGAAAAATGACTGCCAAATAGGTACCCAAATAATTAATCATGATTAATTTTATTAACATAAATCCCTCAAGAATTAAAAGTGCTTTGCTACTTAGAAGGACTTCCCCCAGCAGAATTTTCAATGCTGAAGTTAATACAGGGTACATCACTTTACTCCCTGGGTCTCATCATAATCCATTTCCCACTGAAAAATACAAATTATAGACAGGACTCCAGGGATTTTAGGAAGAAAAAAAACCTCCTTAGAACCAAAATCAACAGCAGGAAGATTCTGCAATAAAACTGAAGAACAAAGTGAGACTGTAGTAAAGTGAGATTACGATGGGGTCTAACTGGAACAGATTTCCTAACAGCAACTGAACATCTGTACTAAAATAAGAAAATAGCTGCAGGATTGACTTCGCTCCTCATCCCCCATGAGCAGGCTCTGGCATCTCCCCAGGGGAGCAGAACCACATGGCGGCCTTGTTGTGCCAGCACTGCCACGAAAGAAAACAAGATCTTCTTTGATGGTGGTTCAGTGCAACTGCCCATTACTGTGAAACATTCATAGTCAAGGGTAAATGACCAGGAATTTCATGTGATTTAGTCGGAGTGAGATCATCTCATTGGAAAACTCATATAGAAGTCATTTCTTTAAGTTTAGTTTCACATTCAGGAGATACATCTCAACCCACGACTGCACAGATGACAACTATGCTGACCTTTCCCTTCTTCTTCGTCAGTCTAGATGGGATTTAAGCTCCATTCAACAGGGCTTGTCTAGACATTTTTATTCAAGTTCTTCTCATGTGTTAAAAAAAAAAAGAGAGTGAGAGAGAGAGAGAGAGAGAGAGAGAGAGAGAGAAGGAAGGAAGGATGGAAGAATACAATCTAACTGCTGTGCTTCTGTATCTCAAGCTGTGTGGGGTGATCAGCACACCTGAGGGACCTAGAAAGGCTCTAACAGTGGCCCCAGGAGAACCTTAAGAGGTTCAACAAAGTCAAGTGCAAGGCCTTGCACCTGGGTCATGGCAAACCCCACTGTCAGCATGAGAATAGGACACAGCCCTGCTAAAAAGGACTTGGAAGCCAACTTTATCCTGGGCTGCATCAAAAGAAGCATGGCCAGCAGGGAAAGGGCGGTGATCCTGCCCCTCTGCTCTGTGCTGTGAGACCTCAGCTGGAGTACTGCATCCAGATGTGGAGTCCTCAGTACAGGAGAGACAAAGACCTGTTGGATCACATCTAAAGGAGAGCCAAAGAAATGATCCGAGGGGTGGAACGAGGACAGGCTGAGAGCTGGGGCTGTTCAATCTGGAGAAGAGAAGGCTCTAGGGAGACATGGGAGCAGGCTTTCAGTATTTAAAGGGGGGCTGTAAGAAAGAAGGGGACAGACACTTTAGCAGGGTCTGTTGTGATAGGACAATGGGAAATGGTTTCCATCTAAATAAGGGAAGATTTAGATTGGTTTAGAGGAAAATTTTTCATATGATAAGGGTAATGACGTACCAGAACTGGTTCAGAGATGTGGTGGATCCCTATCCCTGGAGACATTCAAGATCAGGCTGGATGGTGCTCTGATCAATGTGATATATCTGTAGGCATCCCTGTTCATTGCAGGGGAGTTGGTTTAGATAACCTTTTGGCACCTCCCAAATTCAAATGATTCTATAATTCTAACACTCTTTATTGCTGTCTTTCCTTTCTATGCTTTTGTTAATTGTGGGTTCATCAGTAACTATATTTCACAGCTCTGTAGAACATCACAAATATTTAAGGCATGGCTCAAGTATGCAAACACAATTATGCTACAAGTATTCTCTATCACCACGATCTAATTTCATTAGCTACTAACTTGAAAACTGCTAAGAGCCACAATCAAAGCTTGATTTCCTCCAAAAAGTCGTATCAGTGGCTTTCCAGAGCTACCGTGCACAGACTTTTCTATTTTTGAGAGTACTGTTTGCAAAGTCACTGTGAAGTGACTTTGGCTAGGAAGACAGTAGTTACAGTTATTTTTATTAAATCCAGGGAGGAAAACAGCAAGTTAGGTGCAAAACTAACGGTCCCTGTCAATTTTCAATATTTTCATCTTCAGTTATAATTACTAGTGATTTCTCAGTAGCTTTGCCTGCCTCCTATTTTTTTTTTTTAATCTGAACGGAAGAAGAAAACATATTTCCCAGAAGGAACTAGTAACTAGCTTAGCTGATATAACCAGGAGAGTTCCTGAAGAAAAGACAATTCTGATTTCGCAATGAATAACAATTTTGAGAATTTGAAAACAATCATTTTCTCTCTTGGGGCTGGTTTTCCTACAGGAAAGGAAATTAATCTGAAACAGTGGTTAGTAACCTTGAAAGGATTAATTTAGTGTAATGAAAAAATATGAATGTAGGTGTACAACAACGATGCACATCCATGTACAGTGCAGAGTGAGGGGAAGTCTCCTACAGTTATCTTCCATCTTTGTGTTTTCCCATTAAGACCAAGTATCCTAAAACGCTGATTTATTTAAGGGTATTATTGCAAGACATTGGGCTTGAGGTATGCTTAAAGGAAAGAGGAGAACTATCATTGTTGAGGAACACAAACAGGAAGTCAGAAATCAATGACAGTGGCTATAATGGCTGATGATAGGCTGGATCAAATGTGCAGGAGCAGTCCAAAGCTGGCCTTTTTGCTTGCTTGATCTGTTTACTATCCATCAGCTTGTGGGAAGGAGGTGTTAAGGGAAGAGAGGAATTGGACTTATTTAGCTTGGAGAAGGCTCCAGGGAGACCTCATTGTGGCCTTCCAGTACTTGAAGGGGATATATAAACAGGAGGGGGAACAGCTGTTTACACAGGTTTATAGTGATAGGACAAGGGGGAATAGTTTTAAACTAAGACACGGAAAATTCAGGTTAGATATTAGAAGGTTTTTCACTCAGAGGGTGGTGATGCATTGAAACAGGTTGCCCAGAGAGGTTTTGGATGCCCCATTCCTGGATCAAGGCAAGGCTGGATGTGGCTCTGGGCAGCCTGGTCTAGTTTTTAGTGACCCTGCCCATGACAGGGGTTTGAAACTGTCTGATCTTTGAGGTTCTTTCCAATCCAGGCCATTCTATGATTCTAAGATTCAAGATTACCGGCAGGGGTGGAAAGGGACAGGACACAGATAGGATCTGTGTGTCTGGCAGAGGCATCAAGAAAAGTGGAAGATCTGCCTCTGACATTTCATAGAATGATCCCAAGTTCGAAGAGACCCACAAGCCTCATCATGTCCAGCTCCCAGCTCCACACAGGACCACCAATTTGTGAGAGAAAGGTGGCAGCTTGGGACCATGCCCACTGTCCTCTGGTGAAGAACCTTTCTCTAACCCAAAAGGATACTGTGAGAAAAAGAGCATTGAAAGCTTTGCTTGGAGAAGATCAAAGTCCATACCGCTTTCCACCCCTCCCTTTAGTGTATCCCTACCTGCTTTGCCACATTATGGCTAATTATTCAGGTCATTTCCTTTTTGTATCTTCTTCCTGCTTGTACTCTTTCTTTAGCACTTAGTATTCTAGAAAGACTTATACAGAGACTTGTCACAGTTTCCTCTTCCACAATACTCAGCTGAGACACACTCACCAACTTGACATGACATTTATCAGCCTTTATTTTCTAACCACCCCCTATGCTTACCCTCATAACATGCACCAGTATGGCTTAGGCTGTAACTCACATAAAGCAAGGGTTAACCGTTTGAACTTTTTAAATGAAAGAAAGTATTTAAAGAAAGAAGAGACTCAATCAGTTACATGCTCATTAAAGCTTTTACTATTCTCTCATTTTGTTAAGACCAGAGGCAACGTCTTTTATAGTTAAGACTGTCTTTTCATCCCTAAACTAGTTTAAGTTGATACAAAACCATAACAGATGCTTGGAAAACTCAGGTCTGATTCAAATCTTGAATCAGAAAATTCTACCTTCTTGGTTGAGTCATACACTAACACAAAGAACAACGTGCACTTTCTAAATTACCAAAAATATCTATCCTTTTTTCCTTTCTATCCTTTTTTCCCTCCTAAGCTTTATTCATAACTCATAAGCATAGCCTAATTTCAGTAAACAAGCAAAACCCAAACGGACTGAGACTAAAAGCACAGAACCAGTAGCAGGAATACTTCAAAAGGATTGGATAGTGATACAGAAATAAAAGTTTGAAATGGAATAGATAGTGATGAGTCAGTGATGTTTCAAGAGTAGATCTGCAATTACAATCTCTGCACTTGGAATGAATGGGGGCAAAAAAAAAAAAAAAAAAAAAAAGACTGTCAATCCAGTTCCATGACAGCATTTTTCTTGTATGGTTTAGCTGTGCTTGTTAGCTGTATTAGGTGATGGAAAATATGACACTTGTTCCCACAAGTGCACTTAATGATTCCCTGTGCCTTACAAGACAGTCACTGACAAAAAAAAAAATAAAATATGACCAAGTCTTTAGTGAAGTTCAGTTGCCATAATCTCTGTGTTGATAATGATATTGACTCCAATTTTGCATTTTCGTAATATATTATAGAGATCAACCAAAATAGATTCTGTGCATTAGCAAAATCTTCAATTTTCCCAAGTTTCCTGTGAGACATTAAGTTATCTTTAATTGATATTCTGATTAGTCACTCCATTGTGTCAGACTGTATTCTTTATTTTCTCTGCTTATTAGTAGAGACTTTTTAAGATCTGAGAACAGAATCAACAGGAAATTTTGTTAGTCATTCTAAACAGAATGACAGCTAATTTGAGGTAAAATAAGTATTGTTTTCAGAGTTAGTTGAAGTCTGATGTCTAGTGAAATTTTAGCTACTCTAAAGCTCACTAGGTACATATTTAGGAGGAAATTATTTTAAAGGTGGCTGAGCAGCCTATCTGTAGTAACAGACAAAAAAGCTTAAGCCAGTTCTGTTGATGAGTGGGGACTGCCTTTTCTTGTATCTCTGCTGCTGAATGTAACCACGAGTAGTAAAACAAGGAGATAAATGCATGACTTGTTGCCTCAGTTCTGTTATCACTTTCTGTTGCAAGCTGGCATAACCAAATGACTGAACATATTGTCTTCCCAAAGACGTAGAAGGGGAAGATATAAAAGAGTTCATTACAGATAGCCACTCTGACAGATATCTTCTTGGTTACCATCTCTACACAGTTTTCAGATTTTGATTTTCTCTTCTTCGTAGTTCCTACCAATTCATTAGGGGTCAACAAAACAAAACAGAAACCTGGTTTTGGCTGTGAAATGATATCCTGAGCATCAAACTGAATCAATTATCAATGCAGTGAAAGTCAATGAGGACAGGTTTATAAGAATTGAGACTTCTGGTCATAATAAATACCATTTTTGTATTCTGGTTCATAGCCGCTTTATGAAACAGTGTTATTTGCAGTTATCAAATGTTGTGATCACCATGGCAACTTCCCACTCACTTTTTCTACTATTTTGCTTGTCAATCCACTAGAGATACAGAGTCTTAAGGCACAATCCTGCAAAAAGCTGAGCAATTTTGACATCTTTCCTACCACTAAAGCAAATGTTCTTAGCACCTCAGTAGAGCATCTCAGCCTTTTACAATGGAAGTCAGTTCTACTTTGTATTCAGAGTCTGTCTGAAGTTCAGCCAGGGTGAGATACAAGTAGTCATTTATACATGTAGGTAATTTTATTATCTATGTACAGCAGCCCCAGATGCACCAATCAGCATAGCATTAAGACATTACTTAGAGATTACAATGAATTAATTCAATATATTTTCAAAAACAAGACCACTAGATTCTTTTTCACTTCTTTCTTTTTCTTTTTTTTTCTCTCTGTAGCATGAGGATTTCATCCTTCCTTCTTTCCATAACAAACATGGGAAGAGCAGTGGAGAAGGTGGAGGAGTATTTTGCTGATTACATACTACGTTCTCATTTGTTGCAATTCATAGGACTCTAAACCTGCATTGCCCTATCACAATTTATCTTGTCTGATTTGCCGTTTCTAGTAAGAAAAGTGAAAAGGGGAAGACAAAATAATTAACATAAAATCCTCTGTTCAAAGCTGTCTAGTCCATCCTTTACTTTTTCCAGTGAGATCAGGACAAAAGGACACCCTGAAGTCCCTACATATGCCAATACTTCTCCACTGTCTGTCTCCAGGGCAAACAAAGAAATAACTCAGCCACATGATATTGTGCAACCTGCACATGCATAAACAGAGGTAACGTGGTTTAGTACAGGTTGTAAAATCTCACCTGAGAAACCATAGGAAAATATGTGAAACTCAGGCAAGCAAGTAGCAGAATATACAGCTAGATTGAGGCCTACAGGCTTCAGAGTAACATGTTCAGGATTAGGGGCTACCTGAGTAATATTTTTTTCTTACACCTTTCCACATCATATCAGTGGGAACAGGTGAGGGGAAACATAGTTCCTGGGAGCTTTGCTCATCCAATACTTGTTAAAATAGGACCTCCATTAAATAAATGTAAATGCAACTCAGCTGATGCGTAGTTACATTCTACACATTTATTTCACCCATTGCCATTGTTGAACACTCTTCTTGCTTCTGGATGCTTCTAAACCCAAAGGAGTATCAAAAATGGGGTACTATATGAGCTTATTTTATTTTAAATAAACTAAACACAAATAGCTCCAAAACACTGAGAAAATCTACAAAACTTTAGATTTTGCCTGATAAGTCACCCATCCATTGCTGAAACTTTTAACATCATGTGTTTTGGAATTTAATGGAAGGAAATGTTTGAGTCTTCAATAATTATAAGAGAAAGACGTAGTTTTTTTAAACCTGAAAAAATTACTGAAAACTTTTGGTTTTAACTTTCAACTAAAATTTCTGAAAAACGTGATCGTACATGTTTAACAGAAGTATTCTGGTCCAAAAACATTTTGTTAGGAAAAGTCATATAACTTAAAGCAGAAAATAAAATTCAAAATCAATCAGAACATTCAATGTGTTGACATCAAATGGTAAACTGCCTCGTTATGCTACAGCCTAACAATTTAAAAGACAGTCTGTAGTACTGAGTGAGATTACTGAACTAGGCTTAACGGTATATCTTTAAAAATACTGAATGGCACATTCAAACTAAAAAGTCTTCTTGCCCAGATCCAGCAAACAGGCATCAAAATGCTACTTGCAACTCAGCAATACTATGCATCTAGAGAAAAGATCTGGATACTAGCCAAACATCTAAACACTTGAAATAGGAAATTTCCACTCTGTGTTACAAGCAGATTAGTAACCTTACTGCAAAATCATACCTGAAAGATCTGAAAACCAGCAATCATAAACATTCTCATTGCCACCCTCTACATTTGCTGAATTATTAAAACTGGCTACCACCATTCTCAGCTTTAGGTAATGGAAATCATAGAAGAATTAAATAGAACTGCCATATCTCAAATTTAAGTCCTTCCAGTGATGAAGGCTAACTATAGACTGGACAGTACTAGTAAGAATATGGCTCAGAGTAAGTAGTTCATCCATGCTAGGAAGTTTCAAGAGGCTAAATAGGGAATACTGTTCAAATCAGAAGGTCACTGATAAACTGGAGTGCCTGGCTAAGGGCAGGAGTGCATAATGTGCTGGGAAGATTTAAAGAATCTGGGTAAGTTTGATCTGAAGAAGAGATTTAATTGCTTTCTTCAGCTACCTGTTGAGTGAGTATGGAGAAGTCAGCACCAAGTGCTTTGTGGAGGTACACGGTGATAGGACAAGAGTCAGTGAAGCAGGGAAAATTTTAGTTAAATGTAAGAGAAAAAGTACAAAACCAAACTTAGATAGTTCTGCCGTATAAATTCCACCTGTGGAGATCTGTGAAACTACCTGGACAAAACCCTGAGCAAGCTGTACTAATTTTTAACAGCGTTAAGCTAGGAGATGGACTAGGTGATCTCCAAAGGTCTCCTTCAAGATAAGTTATTCTATGTTTATACAAGAACAACATTTCAACCAAAGTGAATTTATTGACTGTTTTAGTGCCAAAAGCTCTCTGAAGAGAATTTTAAATATTGACCTCATTGAACCACCTGTTAAAACTTTAACTATGAAATACTCATATAAAAAAAGTCAGGAAACATGTAATTTTTTCAAACAGAAAATAAAATCATTTAAGGGTGTGAAGAGTTCCTCTAAGGTAAGACACACATTCCATGCTTTGGTTCTTGCAGTATCTGCACTGTTTTAAATCAGATGCTGGGAATCCAATCTCTAAACTTTTTCTAAACTTTTCTGAACATTTTCTAGTTTTTGAAAACTCATTTAATCATGAGGATTGAACCCTTTATCTGAGATCAGGAATTAAAATTAAGGACATGCAAAGATAAAAGGAGAAAATACGAAAGTACTCTGTAGGAACTGTAGACAGAAATATAAGAGACACTTTTCCCCAAAAGGTAAAAGCATCTTTTTTGATAATAAGCCTCCTTGCTTCTTAGGAACCACAGGAACTGTAAGATGGACAAGAAGTTATTTACAAGGAAGATGACAGAAAGATAAGTGCCTCTGTGAAGTTTACTGAGGATTCTTCAGTTTGGGGAAGGTGGAAAGTACAGCAGGGAGAAGAGTGGGATCACAGGAGGAGCTGAAGCACTCCAGCGGCTTCACTAACAGATTCTTTGAAGTCCAGAGTAATTTGTGATGATATAGTTTGTGCTGCTAGAGGCTCTACTGTCTTGTTTCCGGTATTCTAAACAGTACCGTAAACTCTAAGGCTATTTAATCCTAATAGGTTTGTTTAATGATTAGACTCACAGATTATTATTTCAGATTTTTGTTGCTTGTTTTTCTATGCCTACTCACGTCCATGAGCTGTTATCTGTGCATTTCTTGGCTATCTTACAAACTCATACAGCAGTTGGCTGTGTATTATGCTCTTCCATACAGTGAGTTTCACCAAAGATAATACAGAGCAGAAGTGCTTATAAAGATTTGAACGTTTTCCTTTACAGTAAATGCAGAGCATGCTTCTTTGATGAGGATCAGATAGAAATCTGCAGGTTGATCTAAGAGGAAAGCGTATTTCTGCAACAAATGAACAACAGTTTGATTATGCTTTTTGTACGGTTCCAGCTGGGGCATCAGTTTTCAAGACTTCTTAAACCACATCTATTTGTTTAAGGAAGAAGAACTACAAGAATGGAATGCCAAAATCTCAGGATTAATGTTCCTAGAAGAACAATGCTTTATTCTGTCCCACTCCACTTACTCTAACCAGCAGCTACAAGATTCTCCTGTAATAATTTTTCTTTAAAATATCATTTATTATGCTTCCTCATATGAACATTATTTAAGTGACTAAAATAATGTTGCAGGACAAGATGCTTGAATTTTCTATCTCTTTTGCAAATTGGGAAAATCACAGTCCCTTTGTCCCCTGCAGAAACCGTCTTGCAGACTTCTAACAGAACTTCATCACTCAGTGTTTGTTAGGAGTGCTTGAAATGTTCAAAAATAAATTAATACTGAAAATCTAAAAGAATTATAATAGAAATTATCCAAACATTTACTTTCTAGAAATGTAAACATGAGATACTTACTATACTCACATGAAAAAGGAACACAGCTATTACATATGTATATGAATGTATGAAGTCTTGAAAGAATTACTGGATTTGGGCACTACAGTTCTTGCTAATTAGAATGGGATCAATCTCTTTCTCAGTTTAAAGTGAGAAATTTTAAATTTAAGAGCAGACTATATTCAATGGTAGAACTCCCTCCTCCATAATTTAGAGGAATTAAAACAGTTTCAAGCTGAATCAAAATACAATACATTAAATCCAAACACAAGCCTTCTTCCAGCTAATTATATTGCCACAGATGGAGGTATGCAATTTACTGAGCATCTGTGCACTGCAAAATTTTGGACAACGTGGGTGGTGCAACTTTTAAATCATACCCATGCTGTGATCGAACCAAAGCAAATAAAGCTCATTGATGAGACGTATTTTATTAATTCAATCAAACACAAAGTTTAGGATTTCACAATGCAATTAAACGCATAAATGCACAGTGGAAAGTCAATTGCAAACCTGGCTTCACACTGGGAATTAGAGAAACAAATGTGTCCTTTGAGAATAAATCTTCTCATGTATAAGACAAAGACTAGCAAAGAATCATATAGGTAGAAACAGGATCAGATAGAGAACTGGATGAAGAGTAGAAAACCCCGTCTACACACAGTATGATTCCATTAAAAAAATGGATTTTTCTGGTCATTCTTTGTCTCTGGTATTTATGGCTTGAAGCTCTCCTAATGCTGCAACTTTGCCAGATATCTAGTCGATACTTCTTTCAATTAAACTCTACTGTTTGGACCTGCTGTGACTCTGTCTTCTCAGTAGAACTGCAGTGGCAAGGAAAGAAAGAAAATCATGATCAACTTTTCCCCAAGCACACTTATTTGGTATCTAAATCTTAACTTCTATCAATTGGCAGTGATATAACTACATACTGCTAAATGTACTGCATTCAATATAACGAGCTCAGAGAATGTTTTATATAACTGGAGTTTTGGGTAATGAGTGCTTGGCTAACTCCCCTATAAATTTACTTCAATCACAGGACACAGGAATCCAGCATAATTTGTGTTTGTGTAATGAAAAATAAATCCAAGGGAAAAACAAAAAAAACAGGAGTCACAGTCTCACAATGCCTACACAACCACCAGGAAACAAATCTGATTATGGATTGTGAGTGAATATACTCTCACCTTTCCAAACAACCAGCTAGTGTGCGCTTCAGATTTCCTGCTGCTGTTGTGTGCTATTGTTGGCCTTATGACTGATGTAGGAAGACAGATGATACTTGATCTGGCATAAAGTTACAACTCAGGCTCTGATAGAGTCATACTGAGGTAAAATTCATCAAATTTTCTGATTATTACGGAATAAAAAACTAAGCTTACAGGACATCAGATTTTTAAATGATGTTACTAAGGCGGTTTTGGTCTAGTACTAAGGTCTTTCCTTGTAACAACAAAACACAGCCAGTGGCCATAAGCATTGCATTCCCTGTGTACAGATCAGACCTTCAGTCTTTTCCAGTTCTCATAGAGGACTTTTACAAATACTATGTCTACACAAAATAACAACTTAACTGAAATGGGGAAGGGTTACATCATTCATTTGCTTGTAACAACAGCAGGAAACTAACAATATATTTATGCACAATAAATCATGCTGAGTCCGTTTCCCATCTGCTCTCTTGAAAAACATGATTCCATGCGCCATTTCTGCCTGTCTTTGCTTGCAGAGAACATGCTGAAAGTGTCCGTAAATGGCTCAAGGATCCCTAAGAAAGAAGATTGCACCAAAAAGCACATCTCTTCTCCCTACCACCAAGTATTCCCTGACTTTGGTAGAGAGGCGAGTTCTCATTGCTACTGCTCTTGAGGTTCATTTTTGCTAGGTTTTCCTAGTGCTTTTGCCTTTTCTGCCCCATCCCTCACTGCACTCCATGGAAGAGGAGAACCAAGATCTGAAATACAGGAATTACAACCGTAAGAAGTAGCACTTCTGTGTCACACAGACAAATCTAGTCCTCCCTTAACAGCAGCCAGAATAGAAGAACCCTGAAAGGCTTCTGTTTTTTTTTTAATCTTGGTCCCATTCTTATCTCCAGTCCTTTCCCATCCCACAGCTAGGGCAGCTTTAATGTTCTCTGGTTCCAGATCCAAAGGGCACCAGAACTGAATCTTTCCTATCCTTCTGAGAAGTCCTCAGCTGCCTCTGGAGATGGGTGTGAATTAAACAAAGATTAATTTATTTTTTTTTAAATGTGTTTAGTGAGGAAAAAACAATAACAAGACAAGCATTTGACCTGCCATCAAAATCAAATACTGAATTTCACATAATTGCCCAAACACCTTCTGTCATTTGTTAATGAACAGTACAGAACTAGACAGCAGTTACAAAATAGAACCATATAAAGTATGAAAAAAATCATAAACACTATTCTAACTGCAAATACTTCATGAAGGAAATAAAAATGCAAGATCCATATTTTTATGTAAGAAGTTGTTCGTAAGTAGACCTCTGTGGTAATCTATATATATATATATAATACATACAACACTGTCTTTTGTGTGGAAAAATATGCTCTGGTCCTGTTCAAAGTTATTGTGTTAATCAAATGAAATAAATAACTTAAAGCTTTAACCAAGAGTATCAGTCTCAGTGCAAAGACCAACAAAGATGAAATCTTCAAATGTTTAGTATATATTTATAGTTACAAGCAAAAAGAATGATAATAGTCTATCTGCTCAGAGCACTCTCTTCGTTAAAGAAAATTTTGTTGTGAATAGCTCTGAATATCCATTTTCGTGCTGGTTCATTTTAAAATATAACATATATTAACAGCACCCAATTTTCCCCTTTCTCTGCGTCCACAAATTGAAGTACCATAAGGGTGATCCAAAAGAAATGGTGACTGCAGCGTAGCAATAACTTCTGAAGTTTTAGAGAACATTCAGTTGTTTTTATGTGTTCTGTAGAAGAGACAACTAGATTTGCATTTTAAATCATTTAACTAGCCAGCTTCTGTGCCTAAATCAAGCATTTTCACGAATTTATATGTATCAAACACTGCAAAATATTTTTCATGGAATGATAGAACTGCTTGGGTTGGGAGGGACTTTTTGGACTCTTGTACTAAATGATCCCAATTTTGTGGACTTGAGTCTTTTGAGATCAAAAGTAAAAGTATACCATAGTCATAGAATCATAGGGTGGCTTGGGTTGGAAAGGACCCCAAAGATCATCAAATTCCAACCCCCCTGCCACAAGCAGGGCCACTGACCTCCAGGTCTGGTACTAGACCAGCTTGGCCAGGGCCCCATCCAACCTGGTCTTGAATATTTCCCAGGATGGAGCATTCACAAACTCTCTGTGCAGCCTGTTCCTGTACCTCACCACTCTCTCTGTAAAGAACTTCCCCCTGACATCCAATCAAGACCTTCTCTCCTTGAGCTTTAAACCATTCCCTGATATATCTTAAAATCCGTGCCTAATATTGGTGCTTCTATGAACACTGTGTGCCTTTGAAAAACTGAGTCTTAAGAATGTGGCTAATCTACAGACAAATAAGTTTTAAAAATGTCACTTTTACTATTTTTAAGTCTTAATTAAAACCAATACCATCACCAATGAAAAACCTTTACAAATATTGTGTAACCTACAAGGGAAGAAGTAAATAAATGGCTTAAAATAGCTTCAGTTTTATCTTAACACATTTCCAGGTGCCTAAGGCTATGCAACACCTTGCATTCAGTGTATCTGGGCAATAATGAGATGGATCAGGGCTTTGTGGCCCTTTAGATCTTCTTTGTGGATATGAATCCTTTCAGCATATTGCAGTTGCTAATGCATCTGCTCTCACCACGTTATGGGATGGTCTACAACTTCATCTTGCCCAGCTTAGGGCTGTCAAATGGGACAGAGATAGCCTGTTCCAGCAGGAAATTGGAAGACACTGAAGTACATGGGTCATAAAGGAGGAGAGCATAGAAGTCAGAGACTTGAAGGGCTAGCAGAGGTTGGTGCTCTCCTCTTGCCTGCAGAAATGCAAGTCATTTTTATATTTCTTTGAAACATGGCATCATAATAAGTGGACAAATGCAGACAACCACCACAGGCTTGCATTAACCAGTAAATTCTTTCCAAAGAACACTTTAGTCAGCATCTCAAATGTAAATAAAAAAATAAAACTACTGAGCAAGGAATGCTGGTGGAAGCAAGTGATAAATGACAAGATGAATGGATGTGAGCAGCTCTATCAATTACACTCAAAACAAAACTGGATGAAACCCAGGCAGATAAATAAATATATTACTTCTAGACACGTCTACTTAAAAAAAAAAAAAAAAAAAGGAAAAACATTGAATCCAATAAATTTTAGCAGATTCTAGCATTAGTTTTGTGATAAAACCTGCTTCTGCTGAAACATTTTGCAATGGGATGCAACTTTATTCTGCACATTTTAGGTCACATCTGGAATACTGTAACCAATTTTCATTTTTCCCCAAGGTAAAAAGATACTTGAAGAAACAGAGGGAGTCTAGGGGAGGGTAATGAAGATGATTAGAGGCTAAAGAACCTGATGTTTGAAGAAAGGTCACTGCTGAGAATACAGAGGTGATTTCTTCAATGAAATGCACCGTGGCAGGACAAGAGGTAAAGGACACAAGTTGCTTTGAGGGAAATTCCATGTGGATATAAGAACAAAAAATGTCACTGTGAGAACAACTAGATATTGAAAGAGGTCACCTAGAGAAGTGGTGAAGTCTCCATTACTGGAAAACTTTAAGAGTTAACCTGCCATGTTCTTGAGTAATTGAATCCAAGCCTTACTTAGGCCAGAGACTTGAACCAGATGATTGCCTCAAGTCCCTTCCAACTTGTAGTGTTCTGCACTTCTCTCACAAAGTGCAGAACACTACATTTCATGACTGCTAAACAGAAGAAACATTTGATATAGCAATAAAGGAAAATCATTAATGAATAAGGGTCTACTTTCTATGCACTGTAAGTTTCAAGATTAGCCTTACCAAATATTTGATGATATTTCAATGGAAGAGACAGCCTGAATAATTTAAAAGGTACTTCAGGAAAAAAATATTAATAAAATACCTGCTCATCTATCACCAAAAATCTAACATTTTTCTTTCTCTTAAGAATCACTGTGATTCATGCTCTCTCTCTGCACACTACGGCTTACGATGATTAGAAATTTTATCACCACTGTCACTGGAAGAAGAAATTACCAAGACTCCTCTTTGGAGAGCACAAAAACAGATGTTGACACACTTAAAACAGATTTCTGGGGCATAGTGACACACAAAACAGAACCAGAAATCATGTGCATTGGTGTTGATATGATGTACTCGGAATTTTGCTGCTATAATTTTAGGCAATCTAGTCAAATACCTTGAAGATGTATAAAAAAAACAAACAACATTAAATTAATAATATTAATCAAAGGTAAAAAGGAAAAAAAATCAACATGTTTTATGGAGGAAGTGGCTAACAGGCAAATCTCCAGACCTAACTTGTGGAAAATGAACAAATTACTCTACTCACTAAATGTTTATTTTAATAGAAGAAAAATATGTTAAACCACAACAGTGTCATCAGAATTAACCTACAGAGATTAAATATCACCTTTACACAGGCAAAATAGCTTTTCATTTTCTTTGAAAATCAGTGAAAAAGTAAAGGGCAGCCTAGTGCCTTGCTGAATGGATGGATGTCTGTGGGGAAGGAAAAGCTCTGGCAGGTTTCTTTTGACAAGCCTGAATCAGTGACAGTTTCTGTTCCTGGGCTGGATGCGAGAATTCTTTCTGCAGCCATCAACAGTGTTGATGCTGTCAAGTTCCATCAGATGGCAGTATGTGGGAAAATTATAATGCATCCTCTGGGAGTGCCAGTGCTTAAGTGGGTTTTCTCAAGCCCTTCATTTCCTCGAAAGCAGTGGCCTAAAGAAATACAAATCACAGGTCCCATATTTCACTTCTACTAAGATTATTTAGATAGGTTTGGCAGTTTAGAGAGACCTGCAGTTGTTCTCCTGTGAATGCAACTATATATTTGGTCCACAGATTTGAGAAGATGAACACACTGAGTTATGCCCATTTTCTATGCAACAACAGAGACAGGCTGTTTTTATGAGTTGACTGGCTCATACTACTTTGTCAGATATCCCATTAAATTTAAATAATAAGCTGAATAATAGATCAGAGATCAGGATTTAATTTTAAAATGCTGCAAGGACTTTTTCAGCCATCGTTTGTTAATAAATAACGTGATAGAATTGTACCAGATACATGCTACCAATGGGAAGGATCTATCTAAATAAAGTAGAGATGTAAAAACTCACATAAATCCTAAACTGACATAAAACTCAGACAGGCAGCATCACTTTTTTATGTTCCAGAACTGCCAAGCCACAAAAACCTTTATTCAACATATACTTTATCCACTTAGCCAATGGTACTTTGAGGTCAACCATGCCTGTTTAGGAATGACAATTGACCAGAACCCTGAACAGATAGGATGTTTCACATGTCCTGCTGATTTCCTGTGTTTTCAGGAAATAAATGTATACCTAATAAGAGCAGAGTGGGAAAGGATCATGTCTAGACTGCACACAGGAGGATGCATAAAGGACACAGGAATACTCTTGACTTGCATACCCAAAAGGATGTGCAACAATCTGGATTCCACCCTTAAATAGTACTACATACCCAACTGTCAGTATTATCTAAATATTTAATCTCAACTATTTTCTCAAGTTTTTTTTTTTTTTTTTTTAATATGGCTTCAAAGTGATTCAAATAAATTGGTAATAATAAACATTACCAAATGAGCCACTGTGAAAAAAAACTATGCTAATTGCCCTGCAGTTTAAGGCAACATAGAAGCCTCTTTTAAAATTACTATTTCTGAGTTTTTAATGATGAATGAGTCTCCGTTTAGATGACCTCCTTTTGTTTAAATCAAATATTAAGAGTCACTAATGGAACCTGGCTACGTACTAGAAAATGTTGTATTTGCCCCAAATTCTGAAACTCAGACATTACTACACTCAGGACTTCTGAGTTGAAGACTTCTTTGTGACCAGTGACTCACAAACAATAACATCAAAGCAGCAGCTTAGTTTAGCATTAAGTAATAATTCCACAGGAACCACTGGGCTCAACCAGAAAGGCAGTCCTTCATGTAACTACTTTAAAAGCAGAAGACAAGTGCAAATGCAGCTGCTGTCTGTCCCACATCCCCCAAGCATTTGAACTGCTCTTTAAGCTTCAGCACTGTATTCCTTGATTACATGAAAATGCCATTCATAACAAAACTGTACTTTTTTAGCCTTCATCCCATTGAGATTCACAGATACATAAAGTTGGAAAGGACCTACAAGATCATCTAGTCCAACCATCCTCCCACCACCATCCCTACCCACTAAGCTACTCAATCAAACCCCTTAGCACCTCATCTAAACACTTCTTGAGCTTTCGGGTCTCTTCATAAAAGAGGAACTGCACTTCTGTCTCTCCATGTGCCACATTACACTGTTGCTACCTGGTGATGAGGGTATTGCCACTGGAATATAATGTAGCTGCAGAGAAAATGGGGGTCTCTATACTGAGGACACATGTGGTGCTCCTCATCACAGAAACCACCTCTTTCTCCTCTACTTTCACACACTGAGTCCTTGAACAGTTCCCAGTACTCCCTCAGGTACACTCATGCACAGACAGGCACGAACAGTTCTCTTGAAAAAAAAAACCAGCATTACAAAAATCAGGGTCTTAGCTACTGTTGTTACTGCTGTAAATAAGTGAAAACGGAGCACAAACAGCACGAAGTGAATTTGAAAGGCATAGTCTACATTTTCTCTCTATAGATTTGCATACAAGTTGAACCACTAATGCCCAGAAATGCAGCGGACATCCCTTCCCTGGAGACACTCAAGAGTCAGGTTGGATGGGGTTCTGAGCAACCTGATGGAGATGTAGGCAACCCTGTTCACTGTAAGGAGTTGGACTAGATGCACTTTAAGGGTCCCTTCCAGCTTAGATGATTCTACAATTGTTGTTAGTCATGGTGTATCCAAATGAAGCACAGCATATACTTTCCAACGTAATGGATGATAATAGGCAAGTTAAAATTAAAACTCATTAACTCGAATTCAGTTCTATATGGATTAATTTTTGTCAGTTGACAATTGTGCAGATTCCAAACACAAACTCACAGTAGTAAATTGTCAAAGGACAGCCTCAGGACCGAATAACAAAACCTCACCTTCAGAGGCCTGAAGCACTCACAAAACAAGTTGTCAATTTGTGTTACAATCACTTCTTATTGCTAAAATGGAGTCTACTAAACTCCAATTATCTAAAACTTTTTTCTTTTTCCTAGCAGTTCCTCAGATTATCTCCTTGGGATATAGTTAGGTTCTGAAAAGGTAATGTTCTAGACAGACTACTCTCCACTGTATTTGCTGGGGACCATAGGCATGATGGCTTTGCAGCGGTTGAATTCCAGAGAATTTAATGGTATTTCTCAAGGTTCAGGAGAAAAAGTAGAACCAGAAAACAGCACAGAGCATTTCATGGGTGTTGAATCTCTGCTGCTTCGGCCCTGGTGCTGTGGAGAAACAACTGTCACTTGATGACTCTTGTTTCTGTAAGTGAGCTTGTGTTGGATTATGAGCATCAAGAGAAAAATCTCCAAAACCAGCACTGATTCTGAGATGAAATTAATTAAAAAAATAAAATAAAAAAAAGACTAAAAACTCTCCCCACAGCAGTAAGAATTACCACTGGATTCTTGTGAGAACAGCACATTCCGTGGGTCAGCAGAACACTGCTTTCTGCTATTTTTTTCCTCCATTTGTGATATTATTGATCAATTATTTTCTGTTTGCTACAAGAAGAATGAGAAACCAACAGTGTATCTCATTGGAATTCAATGCTTCTGAAAACTGAAAAAAGGAGTTGCTATAGTCAGCATGAAACAGAACTAAACCATTATTACTCATTCTGCTCATTTTCCAAAACTTTTAGTGCTAAAACGTCAAGATACTAATTCACAGGAAGACTCATTGCCTGTTTTTTCAAAATTCCCTACAAAGTCTCCTTCCTGACTTACCTTTTTCTACATGCCCTTTCCAACTTGCCTGATGTTGCAAGGGAGAAGTGCACAGATTTAATCTGCAGCCTAACTTTTATCATATATAAAAACCCTTCTGGGTAAGCTTCTTCGAACAAAATCTAACAGAAACAAACTGTGCAACATCTGATAAGTAAGCCACATTTCTGCCTTCACCTGAGATTTCCTCCCTGTGCAAAAGAAGGGAGGGCAGAAAAAACACAGTTCAAATAAAATCCTTCCATGTTTTTCCTTTTCAAAACACCTGCCTTTCACACAAAATAATAGCAGTTCACCTTCTTAGCTGTAATTCAAGTTTTCTGGCAGGTGTATTTAAAGTTAAAGAGGAAAACTAAAATTAGATTACGTATTTATAACTGTAACTACACTAGAATAAATACTAGCCTCCCTGAATATAGCAATTTCTTTTTTCCTCAGAATGTAAACACCAACATTCTTGTAGCCTGCTTTTCACTTACTCTCCAAGTATATTTATCGACAAAAATATTATGAAATAGGTAATCTGATACTAAGTACACAGAAAAGATTTCCTGTTCAGAGAGGTCTATCAATAAACAAATGTTCATCACATAACTTGAAGATCATCTCAGTTATTAATAAATTACACAGTGGACGGACAACTCCTCCAGTAGTTGCTTCTACTGGGAATAGGGAAGTAAGCATGAATTTCTTCTTTTTTTTTTTCTTTTGCAAGATAAAGACTTAAAAGCTGGTGCCCAAGCTATTGGGCTGTCATCACAATGTCGCATCCTTGGGCTCATCCCTGAACAGGCTCTTCAGGCATCAGCAAGGAGCAGCATTGCATAGCAGGAACTCGCTGTGTATAGATGGGTGAGAAACTCTATTTACAAAGAACCATAAAGATAAGAAAAGACCTCTGAGATCACCTGGTTCAGTCATTAAGCCACCATCACCATGTAAACTAACCACATCTCTCAGTATCACATCTCCTTGTTTCTTGAATACCTCCAGGGATAGTAACTTCCCTCAGTAACAAAAGCAGAATCCAGCCCAGCTGCTGCTTCAAAGTAGACATAGCATGCTTTCTGACGTGGCTCTTGTCTAGAATTTGACAACATATCAGTAAGTAAAAAGATCTACCGAAGCAGTTTTTTAAGTAAAAAAGTGCACTTAAGTTTCTCTGGGAGAGTTGAGGGGCTGCACACTTCCAATGGGGTGATATGTAGATATTTTTATACTTCCGATCATACTAAATAACTGTCTTACCTCTTTGCAATGCAGCTCTTTTTGAATATTAATGAACTGTTTAAGCTGTAAACTGCAGCTCTATTTATTGAAACTACTGCATTTAAGTGATAAGATTCTATTTTAATATTTATGGACTTTAAGCTGCATAGAAATACTGAAATGTGATAAATATCACTGAAAGTTTTTTTCCAGTTTCTGAAAGCGATATTAGAATAATGTTTTGGATTGTGGCTTATTCATTAAATTTCAAAAGAAGAGACAACAAAAGTCTCTGCTGCTCTCCTGACTCAGGCCTTACAGCATTAATAAATGATTTATGAGAAACTTTCCCAAGATGAGAACCACCAAACTCTTATTTTCTACAACATCCACTTTCTTCTGCTTTTCATGAGAGTATTTACAGTGGGCGCATAGCCAGGGCAGGACTAATAGTGCTGATTAAATGCTGGAGGCTGCAGGTTGTGATGTAACCATAATCTAAGTTTCCACAGTAGTCACTATCTCGTAGTTAATAATCAAATAAAATGCACATGTAATTCCATAGGAATTAAAGATTATTCTTATGAGATCCACTGAAAAGAGTCATGGCGTTCACTATTACATAATCTGGGAAAGCTCCAGTAGCAGGTCCAGCTGTCCTCCAGCCTCTCCATCAAGGATTATTATATGAACAAGTTAAAGCAAGCCAAAAAATTAAAAAAAAAAAAAAAAAGAAAAAGAAAAAATACCATTTTAATTGCATTCTCATCTTGACTTTTTTTTTTTTTTTTAGAAATGGTTCATGAGCAACAGTGTGCAAATATATCACTCCACACAGAGCTTGTGGGCGTCCCACCTTCTCATAGCAGCCGAGTACTAATGCTTCCCAATAGCTAGTATTATACACTTATGGAAAAGATAGATAATAGGATGAATCAATTTATCCAACTGCATTGTCTTCAGTACAGCCAGATTAAGCCTGGATTTCATAGCGCAATGCTTCTCGTCAGGGCAATCTGATGGCTTCTGGAAGAGAGCCATAACTGAGCCCAGGTGCCCTCTGTAGTTCAGAGGATTCTTCCTGAGCACAGGCAGATTAATATGCCAAAACAGGTTAGCCACAACCTGCCTGTAAGTGGACTGAAGGCTCCCTGAATGTCTGTGGTGGAAAACACCAATTACCCTTACATTACAATTTAGTAAAGTAGAAACTCCAGCAGGATCGTATTTACCAATGAAAATTTGAGCTCCACAATATGCAATGAAATATGATATTTATAATGATGGAAATATTTTTTGAACAAATAAAGCTGATTTTTTTCAGTACTTAAGGAGACACATTTAGGTGACTGAAAAAATAAGCGCTAAATTTAATCACAGAATCGACAAGGTTGGAAAAGACCTTTAAGACCATTCAGTCCTATCGCTGACATTTCCCACTAAGCCACGTCCATAATGTCTGATGGAAAACCCAGTGAAGTACAAAAGAATTTTTATAAAGGTTCACAAAGACTCACTGTGATGTTCTGGTTATCAATTTTTATACTAAAGCTGAACCCTAACCCAAGAAATATCAGGGTACCAAGTGAATACCCAAAATGAATGATACTCAAACAGTATAACGAAGATAGATGGTACATTTTTGGATGGATTATCCAGATGGTATAAGGATAGCCTATAAATTAGGAAGGGTTCACCTAGAACTCCACACAGGAGGGGTCTCCAACAAGAGATCCTTCCCCAGTGGTGGTCAGCCCTTAAATGGGGGCTGGGAGAGGTGGAGCCAGACTCCACCCCTTCCGGTCACACAGGTGAATTGCCTTTACCTGTGCTCCTGTGACTGACTCACTGCTCACCTCAGGTGATCAATCAGTGGTTCAGGCTGTGATTCAACAGTTCCTATACACAGGGCAAAAATATATACCTATCCTATGAGGTTTTCTCCAATATTTAATTTATTTAATCAATTTCCTAAATGGATTTCCATATGGTGTGGATGAAATAGTTTTAAATTCAAGATGTAAAATTCAGCATTTCCTCACAATGCACAAACGCTAGTGATGCTTAGTGTTTCTACAGCACTTTAACTGCTGGAAGGACTGTGGGTTTCTTATATCAATAACTTCATTTAAACAGAAAGAATTTGCTGTTAATACTTTCATATTATACTTCAGACAGCTCATTGTATAGCTGTTGTCAAAAACTACTGGCATCTGAGCATCCATTATACAAACCCAGTGCAGCCTGCTAAGCAGAGCTGGAAATTTTTGATAGCAAAATTAATAAAAATGAATGAATAAATGCGATTAGCTTTTTTCTTGGTTTGGTCCTGATTATAGCTTTAAATGAAGATATCAATTTAATAGTGCCTAAAAATGAGTGCAATTTGAATATTTCCCCTTCAAATACTATCTTCCTTTTATGAACACTAACTCACAAGGAAAAGAAAAAGCAGCAGTGGTGAAGAAACACAGTGAAAAGCTTTTCAGAATGAAAAACTAGCATTTATCCAATGAATAACCTTTACTCAGGAATGAGAAGCACAGTATGGCTGAGGAAAAGTGGAGGAAAAGGGGAATGCTTAAATGATTTAGATTACAATAATCTACAATCTGATTTCCATTCAGTTCCACTTGCACAGGTTACAATATTTCTAACTGACATAGCTCAAGAAAGGCTATTATTCTCTGGAAAAATAAATGTCATTACGCTTATATTTTTTATGTCTTATGCAGAAGTATACTGGGTTACTCATTGCTGGCACATTTTCACAGTTCTGATAGAATACAGTAAGACTGCCTCCTAAAGCCTATTAATCACTGGGTTATAGTACAATCAAATGTATTTTTTTTTTAATATCATGGATGCATAAATATTTATGTGTTACCACTACATCTAAAAATGATGACTGGAAGTTCAGTCAGTGCATTTTATAGTACTGAATACTTACTCCAGTTATATTTAATTTCCAAGAAATCACACTGTTAATAACAGCCAATACAGTGCTACAGCATCTTGGAAAAAGTAGAGAAAAATAGAGAAATTAAGTATCATACCGTTTTTTTCACATGAGCAGAGATTATTCCCAAAAATGCCAGAAAATGTTGAAGGAATCTGACAGCCTTTCACACACTTTTCCACCTTCTCCCTCCCTATTTTCCAGCCACTTGGCTACTGTTCTGAAGAAAGTTTTAGATTTCCCATGGTAGCAGTGATCTTAAAGCACATGTATGTGGAAAGGTGGTTTGATGAGACAAATTGCAGCCAAAGGGACATTCTGAAGCAAAGGTCCCTGGAGGAAGAATCAGCTTTGATGACTTTCAAAAGTGCACAATTTAAAAAGAGTAATCACAGAATCACAGAATCGTTGGGGTTGGAAGGGACCTCTAGAGATCATAAGTTCAGTGTTTTCTGCCATCTGACTTGACAGCTGACGAATGAATTCCCCCATTGCCCATCCAAAGTCTGGTTATCAGATTTAGAATCTTTTATGAATGGCTTCCAATTAATAAAAGCCAGAACTTTTTTTTTTTTTTTTTTTTTTGTAATTATTATTTGAGTCCATCGCCATGCACTGACTTCTCTTATCCCAGGAGTTGCTGGAGCATACAAGTTTAGCTCCAACCAGCTGGATGCTTCTCCTTCAGCTGATGTTTTAGTGAAGGTCTCTGCTCACTGCAGCTGAGACAAATATTTCCCGCCCATATGGAAGGAAATAACATCTACATATGGGATATAGCATACAGGGAAAATTGTTGATGCAAGATATAATTTGTGATGACATTTAACTCTCTTCAGTGTTGACTTGTAAAGGCTGGAGACCAGGCATTTCTAGAAAAGTATCTCCAGTCAGAGAATGTAATTCTGCTTTACAGAGGCCCAAATTTGACAGTTTTGTGTCACTTCAGAGGTTCACCTGTCTCCATGAATGGTGAAGATAAAGACATGTCTCTGGAGCACAGCTTGTAAGAGATGTGCCCTCACACTACCAGTAACTTCATTCATCTGGTTTTCCTACTTTACTCTATGGCTAAAACAACTTCCTATTTGGCCTTCTTAAATCTTAACTTGGTGATTACAAATCAGTCTGAGGATATCTTGTTGAGCCTGTTCAGCTCTGCAAGGAACCATACAGCCAACGCAAGACAGCCATCCAATTGGTCATTGCTACATCCTTGTTCATGACACTCAGTTTTTCAATGCAGAATAAACAACGAAATGTATTCCAGATACCATAGCATTCAGAAAGCATTTAAAAAGAGCTCCTATTACGGCTTTTTTTCAACCACCTTCTTAATTCTCCAGGAAAGATAGGTTTGCTTGAAGTTAACCTCCATGATTTGCCGCTGCACACTCACATGGATCAAGGCCCTCTCTGCCTTTGTGCGTATGGAATGAACACAGGATGCTTTTTGCATCCTTGCTACTATTTTGGGAAAAGAACAGAAATGTAAAGAATCAAATACAAGTCACATCAAAATCACTTGCTCAGTACAAAGAGCATAGGTTTTCGGCATTTTAAACTCAATGCCTGTTTTTGTGAAGAGCTTATTGAACAACAGTACTTTCCAGCTTCGCTCTGGAAGATGAGAAATACAGTTCAGTCTGGATCACAAAGATGTTACATTATCAGAGGTATAGAAGATTGGTAACATGAGCAAGTGTGATTTAAAAGAGTTCATTTTCTTCTATGAAAAAAATTTCAGATGTTAGATAGTGCAACCTGTCTGTATGCGTTACAACCAAGTGTGGCCTGATTTGAAAATGGAAAACAACAGAGGATAAGACTTGACTAAATAATATGAGGGAAATCAATAGGGTAAATCCTACTGTAAGATCTTTTGCATTATAAAATTTTCAAAAAGAACTAGATGGAAATCCTGTGCTAGGACATGGCTATCTCCAGCATAGAAATACAGAGCAAATACTGCATTAAAGAACAATTTTCCAGTGGCTGGAGAATGAGCTACATCCAATGCCCTTTCTGTTATCAAAGCCTCTGAGCTTCTCCAGTTGCTGAGACTTGACACAATATCTCAGGAGAGAATTCCAAGGTTGCAAAGAAACAGCAAAGCCCTCCTTGCTCCTTGGTGCTCATTTCACTGGCAGTGTTGCAGAGTGCAATCCAGTTCTACCTCTGAACGTCTTACAGCAGCACAGGGACTTCCTGCCTCCCTGCTCTCCATCCTCTCCCTAATGCTTCTTTAGTGGTGCTCATTCAACTGTTCTTGCATTAAATTCTTTCTTTATTTTTATTTTTTTTTAACTTTTTTGAGTTATATAGTCTTTCCCCTTATCATTTCTCCTTTCCCCCTTTCCCTCCCCCTTACTTCTCCTCTTTGTAATCATTTCATTTATACGATGAATCAGTAATCTGAAATGGTAATAAACTATGGTGCATGTGGTGGGAAGAAGAAAAAGGGTGGCTGGGGAAATCTGAATTTGTTTTACTGTCATAAACGCCGCCATTTGTAACAGCTCCTACATACCCATTGTGAAATCACATTTTCTCTTTGAAGTGCATCCTCCTCAGAGTAAAACTGATGAGCAGGATATATTCATTTTGTTTTTGAGCAGCCTGATCATACAGATGTCACAAGGGAGGCTGCAGGCACCATCGGATGAAATGCTGGGTTGGGCTAAGACATCCACTGAGCTGTGCAGCACTGCACAGAGATACATCTGTGTTTCAGCAACCTCAAAAACAAAGACATTTGTTGATATATAAGAGAAATACAGACGGTTCTTTCAGTTTCAGAACTTATGGCTCCTACTCAGTCAAAATTTGCTGTGGTGAGAAGTTGGAGGCACAGCTGCTCCACTACAAGTGGATCCTAGAACCATTCTATTTAGAGTATTATTCTAGGGAGCAACAGAAGAGAAGGTGAGATAGCAAAATAACATAGTACAGTCCTATAAAAGGAATGAGACAGGGATAGACAATTCAATGCAGTATTTGCATTACCTAAAATACTATTGGCATTACTTAAACCAAATATTAGTAATACGGGAATTGAGCTGTTGTGCTTGAAATATATCTAGACAGTCCGAGCTGTTCAGTGACCATGGAAAAAAAAGACAGTTCTGGGCTTGCAGCAAGAGAATGAAACAACAGCTGGATACAGACAGACTAGATGCAAGAACTCTAGCCAGCTGGATGGGGTATAGCATTTGCAGACTTGCTACATTTGATCTTCTGCTTTGCTCTTTACACAACAAAATATATTTTAAAGTATAAGAATAAAGGAAGCTTAATAAGATATCCCATTAGGGGACACAGCAGAATCAGCAGAACACAACCACCTCTAACTCAGTTAGGTCAATTAGACCTTCTCTATAAAATGTTATTAAAAAAAAAACCACAAATTGCACTGCCTTTTCCCTCTTGTACATGTAGATACAACTGAAGATCAGATACTGGTCTGGAAAGATCTTTCTTTTTCCCTATTATGATCAGTGCTGCAGTCCCAGACTCTAAAACACTTCATTCAGGGGATCTGATCCACGTCCATAAATATCTAAGGAGCAGGAGGCAAAGGGATGAGGCTGGACTCTTCTCATCAGTGTGTGGTGATATGACAAGGGGAAATGGCCACAAACTGAAGCATAGGAAGTTCTGCACAAATGTGTGTGGGAACTTCTTCACAGTGCAGGTGACAGAGCACTGGCATAGGCTGCACAGAGAGGTGGTGGAGTCTCCTCCTCTGGAGACATTCAAGACCTGCCTGGATGCCTACCTGTGCAACCTGGGCTAGGGAGCTGCTTTGGCAGGGGGTTGGACTCGATCTCTAGAGGTCCCTTCCAACCCCTACAGTTCTTTGATTCTGTGATTCTCATCAAAAAGAATTAAAGCATCTTTGGTAATGGTTTATAATCTACTAACTTAAAATTAACCTGCAGAGAAATGTATTCATAGATTCATAGATACATTAGGTTGGAAAGGACCTACAAGATCATCTAGTCCAACCATCCTCACACCACCATCCCTACCCACCAAGCTACTAAATCAAATCCCTCAGCACCTCATCTAAACGCTTCTTGAACAGCGCTAGGGATGGTGCCTCAACCACCTCCCTAGGCAGGCCATTCCAGTGCCGGAACAGTATTAATTATTATGTATATTTTTTTTTCTGCTGCTCTTATGTCATTACACTATAATAATACAATAATGCTGTCATTACAATATTCCCTAAGGAAAGCCCCACGGTCCTTCCACATTCAATGCCTGACATAATTCCTTCATAAAGCCCTTTGAACTGCCTGCAAACTAAATGAAAAAAAGAAGATCAAGTCCCTTACTTTATAAATCATCTGCTAGTAAAAACTATTGTTAAGTTCATAGTTGGTTATCATAAATAATTACCTTAGTGAACAATCACTGAGTTAAAAGGAACTGCTTTAAAGAGCTCTATGTCTTCTTCGCACCATGCTGATACTTACTGGTGGGAATGCAGGTCCCATCCAAGGTGATAACATCTGTTGATCTTTTTATGTGAACCTGTGGCTTGGAATTAGAAACCCCCCTCTTTCACACTTGAAAATAAATCAAACAAATATACAAAGGAAAACCTTACATCACCCTTTCTTTAAGTGTTTTCTGAATGTCTCCCATTCCATATTACACTTTTTGCCAATGTCTTTCTCTGTTTTCAAGGATTCCTCAGTTGTTCTCTGCTCAAGTATCATATTTTAATGTTTTCCTATATTATTTTTAACTTTTTTTCTGTAATGTACCAAATGTTTTGTTGAGATGAGTATCCTAAAACCAAAGTTTATAAATATTTACTTTCTTCTCTTTCTCACATCCAGGTCCTTCATTCTTTCCCCTACACATATAAATAACGTCTTGAATTTGTACATGATCCAGAGATTACCATATTCCCAATGCTGCCATCCAGTCATCCTGCTACTACTAAAACAAAGTCATTCCATTCAGCCTAACCTTCATTTTGTGAATAATTATTTTAATTTAATAAAATGTAGATTCCAGTCAGCATTTTACTTTGCCCTTTGTAACACTGAGTTTTTCTCTTTCCTTTTCTCATTTATCATCCCCATGATTTCATGTTCCCAAACATTTTGGATCCACCATTTTACCTGTGGCAATTGTATCTCTACATCTTTTCAAGAGGTTTCTTTCATATTTTCAATATATATCTAATTGGTCTCATTTCTTAGGTTTGGATGGAGAAAGTTTGTTTAGTTTTGGAGTTGAACAACCTTTTATAAGTCTTATTTCTTACTGATTCTCCTTGGATGGATTTTTCTTTCTTTCACCCATGAAAAATGAGCTTTGGGTTACGACGTTCATTCTTTTTATGATATGCAGGAAAAAACTCTGAGTGTTTTTCTAACTTTTTTAAAACAAAATGTCATTACCATCTCTAGAAGATTTTCTAATTGCTTGCTTTTATAATATACAATTTTAGTTGTAAACTAACTTTACTTTCAAAATTTTATTTACCATGATGTTAAATCGATTCTGTCATGTTTTCAGGATCAGATTTATCTGCCTTTTTTCAAGCAGTTTAATTTCATTTAGCTCTTTATTCTTTCTAAGAAGGCAGTATGATGTATTGTTGCTGCATGTGAGCTGCATACAGTTCCATAATTCTGGAGTAATTGTTTAGTCGTGAAACAACTATTTATTAGAGTTTCCCTCCCACTACTTTAAACTGCTGTTGAAAAAGCACTTTTCCCCCCCCGATCATGCCCTTCTGGACCACAGTTACTATTCTCTGGAATGTGATGTAAATACTCATGAATTTGTTTTGGGTGAAAATGAGCTTCAGAAACAACTGTACATTACAATACTGAAAAAATATTGGATTTTGAATTATCTGTTGCTTCTTTTTTCTTAGAAAAAAGAAGTGTTATGTAAATGCTTTTTCTTGATGGATTCCTCTGCTCTTAGTAGTGAGCATGTTATGCAGGAGCAGCATTATGACCCACAGTGCATATTAACCTACAAAGAGCAGATGTGGAGCTAACATCCCCTTTGCTCCTATTGATGTCTTTGGAAATTTGCCTGATAAATGCTGTCTCAAATGTGAGAACTTCTTCGAGGACTTCAGTGCACAGTGGTGGTAAGTTTCATTTCACTGAGTCATAGAGGCTGGAAAGGACCTCTGGAGATCATTGAGTTCAATCTCTGCTAAAGCAGGTTCCCTACAGCCGGTTGCACAAGTGGGTTTGGAATATCTCCAGAGAGTAAGACGCTACAGCCTCTCTAGGCAGCCTGTTCCAGAGCTCTGTCACCCTCAAATTACAGAAGTCTTTGTATGGAACTTCCTATGTTTCAGACCAGGCCCATTGCCCCTTGTCCTGTGCCTGGGTACCACTGAAAAGAGCCTTGTCCCATCCACTTAGCACATGCCCATTAGATATTTATACACGATGATATGATTCCTTCTCAGTCTTTTCTCCAGGATTTACTAGCTTACCATGCCATTTGTTTACAACTCTATGCATATAATATTAGAACACAGTAAGTTATTTTAATAGATCTAGGAGGATTTTTTTCCCTGAAATGTCTACTGTGAAAAACTCACACACTTGAATATTCTTTAGTATAAGAAATTGCCTCTCATACTCCTGTTTTGAGTTGCCATCCAAAATTTCAGGAGCATACATAACTAATACTTGCATTCAGAACAGATGAGAAGCCAAATACAATCAACAGGATTAAGAAACAATCGAAACAAAACAAACAAAAAGCAAATGAACCAACAAACTTGTGCTTCTAAATAAGGATTAATCTAAGAAAAGATTTTGGCCACACACTTGTACAGCACTGTTGTCAGACTGATTTGACAGAGAGAATGGGAACAAGGAGCAAAAACAATTGAAAACAAGCCCAGCTAGTACAAGCTAATAGAGTTGCAGTGCCCTAACAAAATAAATTGTGAAAACACAGCAAACAAATAAAACATTTTATAGAAAATGTTGTTTTGAAAGCCTAGCTATAGCAAGATGTGTTAATTTTTACTTAGAAATATATTTCCTATTTTAAATTGAGATGTGGCAAGAAAATTCGAATCTATTTATGTCAGAATATAGACTTTAAATCATTGATGGAATTATACAAGCCCATTTCTGATCTTGTATTTCATAATTTTAATTTCTTCAGTTCATTTGGCACACCAAGAAAGGCAAAGAAATGTGTAGTGGTACAGAAGAAAGACAATGCATTTGCTGAGACTGATAAGAGTACCACCAAATGCTTTCATTGCCTAGATAACTTTCTGAATTCACATGGACTAGAATATTAGCAAGAAAAAAGCTTTCATGCTCTAGGAACTTATGTAAAAATAATTCATTATTGCTAAGATTAGATTTTGAAGAGATTTGTATAGAGAGCATTTTGTACAATTAGCTAAATTATAAATCATTAAGACTAATGGAAGCCTTTATTAAAAAAAGGATTTAAAATACCTTCATGAAGATTGGCAAAAGTTTTGTCTGGTTGTTTAGTTTCTAATGTAAACGGAAACATTGTTGTGTACAGAAAATGGCACTGGATCATTACTGTTTCCATACTGAAATGGAATAATGGCAAAAAAAAAAAAAAAAGCAATTGGCTAGTCTTAAATTTCTCTTCTATTGTATCTTCCAAACTCTAGCATAATTCATAAAGAAACTTCCACAATGTCCTCACAATTTTAATTGTTTCATTCCCTTTTTATCTTACATCATGATGTCATATCACACACACACACAGTGGAGAGCAATGACTTGCAAGGAAGATGAAAGAGAATTTTAGCAGCAAAAAAAACTCTTAATAGACCCATCAGCTTCTGCACACAAACGAAAAAGCAAAATGGCACTGAGCAAGCATGCAGATATGGCCTGGTCTAACATATATCACATTCCCCTGTGTTCTCTGTTATTGGCCCCACACTGAATACAAGAACTACAAACCTACAGATCATATATACAGCTGTGGCAGAAGTGGAGAGAGATGGGTCCAAGTCCCACAAATAAATGCACAAATAAGTCAAACACCATTCACACAAATAACTTCTGACACTCCCTACATTGACAACTGCTTCTTGCATTTTACTAGCAGCAAAGAAAAATATACAGATTTCCCCTAAAGTTCTCTACAGTTTCTTAACTCCTTGACTTGACTGGTACAGAGGATCCTGGGTCCTCCAGGGTTCCTTTCTGTCAAGAAGAATTTTTACTCCATTCAACTAAACGAGGTAGTGTACACACAAGCACAGAACAAGGTGACATAACATCTGCCAGCCATGACCTAGTATAACCTTCCTAAGATTTTTCTTTTATGCTTTGATTTCTGTTTGTATTATTTTTCTTTTCACTCTTCTTGATTAAAGATATCAATATTATGAATTATATTTATTATCCATAATATAACACCATTCAAGCCTTTGCCAGGTTGTTATATATGTCTTCTGTATAAACAATAGAAGTCCCCTTCTTCTAAAGGCTTCAGTGTTGTTGTGCTTTTTAAGTCAGTATGGACTACAGTACTTGTGGCAGATTGATTTGTCATATACTGACTTCAACCAAAAGTCACTCAAATTTTCAAACCATAGCACTCTCTCCCTGTAATTCCTCAATTCCTACTTCTAACAGAGCTACCATGCTAAAATCATAAAACATCTTGGTCTGGAAGGGACCTCAAAGATCATCCAAGTTCCAACCCTCTGCCAGAGGCAGGGTTGCTGACCACTAAATCAGATGAGGTTGCTTAGGGCCCCATACATAACATGAACCAGCTACACGTGTCATCTAAAGAGGTTTCCTATAAATCCCTCAACCTGTTTTCATACAGCAAGAATAGATCTGAGTGTCAATAGCTCTTGGAAAGCCTCAGTGCAAGGCAGCAACATAAATCTTTTGTTTGTCTCAGGAAAATGGGGGAGCTTCAGGAAAGCATCTCGCACTGTTTACCAGTCATCACTGCTCTTCTGGAAAGCTCTGAATGTTTTGGAAGAGACAGCTGTATTGGGAGCTGGACTCCTTAGGGAGTTAGCAGTGAAATCTAATGCCTTTTGCTTCTAAATTGCCTATGCTGACTTAAAAGTTTTCTTATCAATCTTGACAGTAGAGTTAACAAGCCCACCTCCCTCCCACCATCATCTCTTGCTTCTGTTTCTGCAGTGTCACGGAGGCTGGTGAGTCAGTGCAACACCTCCTTCTTAAGGCTTGTCCGTCCTGAAAAGTGCTCTGGCTGCCAACACAGCAGTGTCTGCATACTGTTATTGCACCCTGCTGCTGTGGGGCACCCACTGTTTGCCCTGGATGAGCTGTCTTGTGGACTTGGACTAGTCAGCTTCTCCCTATGGGATGTAGTAATTTCCCTTAGCTGATATGAGCTGAGCACACTTACAGTTCAGCTACATTAATTTAATGATGATCATATAAATCACATGTAGATTTTAAAAAGCAGAATCATTAAATTAACCTTCAGAATTGGTAAAAATAAATACATTGATTTTCATGTGACAAAATCTTATTGTAGAATAAAACACCTCCCTGTTCATACACATTTCCTTGTTCCTTCCTGATAAACAAACACATCCTATAATAACAGCTTAACAGACCATCTACGTAGGCAGCCAGCACAATCCAGCTGAGAATGACTTATTTCCCAGAAGAATCAGTTCATAAATGATGCGATTTACCTCATTTTTGAGAGCTACTGCTGTGCTGGCTTCTTGGAGCTGGACAATGCTTGAAAATCAGATCTTGGGTGAGTGAAGGAGTGAATTTACCCTGTTGTGGAGGGAAGAAAGCATACCATGTTTCTGGTGATGCGGAGGGACTGAGCTTGGTAGCAAGGCAGACACATCTCCTATGAGGACAGGCTGACTGAGCTGGGGCTGTTCAGCCTGAAGAAGAGAAGGCTCCAGAGAGACATAGAGCAGCTTTCAGTGTCTAAAGGGGGGCTGTGAGAAAGAAGAGGACAGACTCTTCAACTGGGTCTGTTGTGATAGGACATGGTGAAATGGTTTCAAAATAGAAAAGGGAAGAGTCTGACTAGGTATAACAAATTTTTTTTATGATAAGGGTAGTGAAGCACTGGCATAGTTTGCCTGGTGATGTGGTGGATGCCCTGTCCCTGTAGACACTCAACGTCAGTCTGGAAAGGCTCTGAGATTCTCACTCTTGCTATAGGTGACTCTGGTTATTGTAGCAGAGTTGGATTAGATGACCTTTAAAAGTCCCTTCCAACTTGAAATTCTGTGATTCTACGTTATCTCTACTCTCCATCCCACAGTCACATTACAAATAAAAAGACAGATGTTTTCATCATGCAGTTACTGCTCTGCAAATTGATTTGATTATGCCATTGTGCCTTGCATCGAGAGTGATGTCCACCCAATGCTAAGGCACAGAAGAGAAAAATCTGTGAGTTTTGAAAGAAAGCAAAAGAAAATTCAGAGGATTTATGTAGTTGAGCAGAGATCAGGCCTGGTTGTTAAAAATCTGACTCCTCTCTGAAGAGAATCACTGAATGGCTTGGGTTGGAAGGGACCTCAAAGATCATCAAACTCCAACCCCCCTGCCATGGGAAGGGTTGCAATTCACTGGAACAGGCTGCCCAGGGCCCCACCCAACTTGCTCATGAGGACCAGGGATGGGGCACCCACAGTTTCCCTGGGCAGCCTGTACTAGCACCTCATCACCCTCTCAGTGAAAAATTTCCCCTTGCCATCCAATCTAAATCCTCTCTCAAAAATAATTTGTGTTTGTGGGAACTTCAGAAGCAGGAAATAAGCATCAGCTGAGCCTGCACAACAAGATGCAGCAATGTTGCAATGGCAAGAGGAGAGAGAACTAGATGTAGAAGAAGTAGATAGTACAGGCATTTAGAACCACTATGAAACTTGATTGGAACCCTCACTCTCCATTGCTACCCACTCCTTCGGCTATCTAGGACTTGTTCTCTAAGCTGTACACATAAAAATAGGCAGCACAGAATTGCTGTGTTGAAGGCATACTTATGAACCCCAGTAATAAAAAGTCCATGCTGGAAAGCCAGTGCCTTATAACACCTCTGAGATATGATGGGTCAACACATGTGACAGGTGCCAATCAGTGGGATTCCAGCTGAGCCTCAGCTATGCATTCCAGACCAGAAAAATTCTGGAAGCAGGGCTGAAGACAAGGCACCCTCTGACAGAGACCAATTCATGCTGTTTGCACCTGCTGAGCACACAGGGCTCAATCTGTCCCCAGGCACATGCTGTGTGGATCTGACAGTCTGAACTCAGCAAACACTCAAAACACTGTGCAATGCATCAAAGGCCACCTTTATAATGAAGTAATATTTATTTTAAGTGCTTTTTTTAATTATTATTATTTTTTTTTATGCACAGCAGGTGCAACAACCTGTAACTCATTACTGTCAGCCCAGGCTGCTGTATGTTGCCTGGCTCTGCTCTGCTTTTCTTTCTTTGGTAGCAAACCTAGGCACAATGCCATGGGATGGTAGGGGCTGAGATGGCCCTACACCCATTGTTTATGCTATACTAAGCTAAATTTTGGTTCAACGGGCAATATAATATTAAATCATGCAACTGAACAGTTCCAGTGGTATGCAGGAGATAATTAGGAAACTGCCAATAATGGAGGGGTAATTTATTAAAAGGGAGGGACGCTCCAGATAGAGGGGGTGGTGAGAATCAGTGACAGCGTCTGTTAAACTCAAATCCAGCTCATAGTAAATAGGGCTTCAGTATATCTATAGGGTGGTGTTCAGAAAGGAAACTAATGTAATTCACTATTACAAGGAGAAAGCCAGATACGTGCTGGGGCCAGAGATATTGGGCACAAGCAGGAGTGCTGAAGCAGTAGTTCAGCCTATTATCCTTCTGTCAAAGCAGCTCTGCATGGGATGACAGAGTCTCGTTGATGTGTTCAGAAGAGATTTAGGTTTGCATGGCATTAGGAAGCCCTTTGAAAGCAGACACAGTCTATTGGGATACACCTTAACAGAATAGCTAACACTGAGAAGGGTGAAGAAGCTGAGCTGAAAGACAGCTGGTGAATCACATACGCATGGGAAGTAATGAGAAGAAAGTGAACCAGAGATTTCTGAATAGGAGTCAGTGAGAATAGTGCAGAAAAGAGGCAGTACAAGTCTGTGGCTGAGCAGGGTCTGAGGCACAGAGGTTATATACACTAGAAGCATTTCCTGCTACTAGATGTTCAGGTTAGAATTTTCCAGGATAGAGAGCTTTGCAGAGTCAGGAACATCCATCATAAGAAAAATCAAAAAGTTTGGATGCAAAATTCTCTCAAATTGGAGCTGAAACTCATCTACAAAAATGAAAACCATTGCTTTTTCCACTGTTAGTCCTCATCCTGAAACTGCTGATGCCACTTGAATTGCATGGTCCGCAGGAAAAGATTGCACTGAGCAGAGAAAGAGTCTGGGATTAAGGGAATTGAGAGCCCTAAACTCCGACGCCTATATGCAACAACATTATTCCTAATTTCCAGTTATCTTCACATAGTTTTCAGAAAACCCATTCTGTGCAATTGACATTTTCTAATAAAATCTTCTCCACTGAAAAGTTATCAACCAGTCTCTACTTTCTCATTAGAAATAATAATAAAAAGGCAAAACAGAACACTCTTAAAGGACGGTGGGGAAAACAAATAAATGAAGAGTAACAGAGAATTTGAACTAGTTAGACAGAAGGATAGAAACAATAAACAGAAGCAATACATCGAGATATCTGAAAGCATATGATTGTGTATTTACACAAAAAAATGTAAAGTATCACTAGAGAGAAACTAGTTCTTCTTAGACTACGGCATAGAACAAAGGCCACGATTACAAATGAAGTAGTAGAACTACATATACATGGATAAAGCACCTTTTGTAGATGTTTTGGTCAGGCATAAATGATTGCAATGAGTCTCAACGCAAACAGAATTAAAAAAGAGTATTTAAGGAGGAATGCCAGGAAGGAATCTGAGCAGAACTGCAGTAAAGATGACAAAAGGAAGCAGTACAAGCCACAGAACAAGCAAATGAATTTGATGTTGAGACAAACTTTGGACAGCCAGGGCATAACTATAACTGAGCAAGTTCTCAAAAGGCCATTGCAGCTCTCTGGTGTATCTCACATCTGGCTCTGCACCAACTTGGACTGAAGATATTTTGATTAGTGCTGATTTTTATGTTCTTCACATTTCTGCTTTTTCTTTTTTTTTTTCTTCCTTTGGAATCCACTCTTTATTAAACACAGAATAATCAAGCCTACTATAAAACTACTGAATTAACAGCAGCTTTATCTCAAAGACAGTCATGGAAGAACTGTAGTATTTATAAAAGGTCCAATAAAGAACTCAGATGATTTATTCCTGAAGAAAAAAACTGTTCAGATTTAAATGACAAAAGATAGCAAAGCTTAACCAATACAATAAATACTCTGCCAGAGACATACTTTAAACCCATCCTTTTGAAATGATTGTAAATCATGATATAACATAAAAGAGAAGGAAATGAAAACTGGAGAAGGAAGAGGAAGAAAGTATAGGTAAGACGAGATAAACAGTATCGAGAAAGACAACGTGATACTGATCTTGATAAGCAGTAATACATTTCTTTTCAAAGCAATCTACAAGCTAATATTTATAGAAAAAGTTCATACATAAAATATCAATTCAAGTATGCTCTGACATTTAATTATTTTATAAAATGATGAAACTAAATCTGTTAGAAATACTCACAAGCAAGTAAACATCCGCTGTAGCATTCGCAACCCAAAACATTAGCAAATGTTAGCAAAAAGATGAGAAACAGTCAGCTTCTGGTCAATAAGTAAAAAGATTACTCTGTTCTCTTCACTTACTTTGTCTAAAAGGAATCACACTGAGAAAATTAATTAGATTTTGTGAAGAACCATGCTTTGAAACAGATCGAAGTGTTCTTAAGAATAAAAGTTTTTTTCCAGGTCAAGATTTTCTGGTTGTCTCTTAAATGTGAGGCACTCCGACAAGCAATTGTTTTAAAAGAACAATACATCAATGATTGAACAGAAATCTGAAAAGTGGAAAAATAAATAATGACAGAGAGGGAGATAATGAGAACAGCAACCAAAAGAAATGGATGTGATATCGAAACAAAAAACAGACAAGAACAAACAAACAACAAAAACACAGAAGGAAGCTTTCAGGCCAAGCCTGCCTTCTTTCATTTTTGCTCCCTCCATGAGATAAATATTGATTTAAATCTCAAATTCAGAACTGGTCTCATAAACAACACTACTATTCTGTTATTAAGAGAAGATTATAGCCATAGAAAAGCATTCAAATCTAACTAAACAGTCCAACTGCCGCCACTAAAAATGACTCACACAAAACAGTGTCTGTAGGAAAGGACCCTGTGGCTATATCTATCCTAGAAACAATGTTTAAAATCTAGCTGAACATTCTGAGAACTGTCACAGAGAAAGTTATATATCTATTGCTTATGAGAAATTGTCTCCTTATAGGAGATTTCATCCTCAAATTTACAGTAGCGTCTTACTACAGCACCACAAGAAAGTAATTAGCTTGTCAAAACTAGGTGAAGTCCATTAAGGTGTTAAGATAACCAAACATAGTAGCTCCTACCATGAGTCACAGTCACGAAGAGCTCAGTCCTGCAGGGAGCTGAGAGCCGGTTGGCATACAGCCTAACACTGAACACTTACATATACAATTTGGACTCTTGTCTGTCTGCTTCTCCTAGGAAATCTCTTTGGTCGCCAAAGGGTGAAAATTCTTCTAGAGAAATGTAGTTCTGGGAAGGGATCTAGAAGTAGCTGCTGACATAATTAAGCAGAGATCTACAGCTATCAAAAGCTACTCTGTTTATGCTGTATTTCCTTAAGAGACAGTTTAATTGCACTCAAAGAAGACTCTTTTCTGGAGTGTGTAAAACAGTTAAAAAGATTATAATTTAGCACAAATTACACTGATAAGATGACATACATGTTTGTCTTTCTCTGTCTTTGTTATAAAAGTGTTGATTTCTGAAAAAATTGCTTTTTCTTTGATCACAAAGGTGGGTATAAAAACACACAAGAACGTACTATGTAGTACACTTGATGTGTACATACACACAGACATAAAGACATTGGAAGCTCTGCAAGAGAAAGGAAAACCACAGCTGTAGATTCTATTCATAGTCAAAAAATTGTTGCAACAAAAAATGTATTTTTAAAGCTAGTTAAATTCCTCTGAAGTTCTTTATAGTTTAGTGTGATACTTGTCATACTCAAGAGGCCATTCAGAGACACGAGGTATAGATGGATTTTTAGAGGCTGACCATTGTCATGGCCCTCATGCAGACTCTACAATATACTGGTCACATTTGTGCAAAAAAATGAAACCTAGTTAAAAGATTCTACCACAGTACTGTGAAGTCTAATGATGTAATGACAAAGCAATGAACTGTGTTCTTTAACAAAAGGTTTCTCATAAGGCCCAGAAGGTTAGGTGCTTCTAATGCAGAGTTCAGGGATAGTTCTTTCTCCTTCTTGCTGAAGTTATTCCTGCAGCACAGGACAGCACATATGACAGAGACTGAATGTACAGCAGGGTGGCCTTCTTGCATTAACCAATGCAGCAGAGAGTTAATTAAATCACAATAACCAAATTTGACTGTGTTGGAAAAGCCTGTTCAGAAATCTGAATAATTTTAAGAATAAACACACTTCAGTTGACACATATGCCCATCATTATGGATGAAATTACAGTGGATGAATCTCACAATGTGTCAGATTGAATGTCTTTTCAGTAGCATTTTCAGTTGTCAAAACAGCCTGTAGGAAAGGTTTCCCTTTTGATAAGCTTCTAAATCCTTTTCTCTGGAATTTTTCAACATTTCTTTCCATCTTTTCTAAGTTTTTATCCCAGTTGTAATGACCTGCTTATACAGGATAAAAAATATGAAGGGAGAAATATAAAAGAATGCAAAACAAACCATGCTCAAGCTGTAAATCTTAGAGCTTTTGAATAGCAAAAACAAGAAAACCCACAAGGGAAATGAGCCTGCTGGCAAACCTGAAGGAATCAGAATAAAAACATTTACTTCATTATTTTCAAACAAAACCTAAATGAAGTAACTCTTATCTCTATAGTTTTCTTTTCCTCATATTCACGAACACATTGCATATTTTTTTTCATTTGCTTTTCATTACCATCCTATTGTTAAAAGCTACATTTTAATTATTTAGACAAATTAATTGAAATATAGTACAAATAACAGATAAAGCAATTTTCTACAGAGCTTTTGTTTAAAAACTTTGAGATTTGTGATGTAACAGCTTTGTATTTTTCTTATCTGGCTCCTGTTGATTGCTAACACTGTAGGCTTTGCAATCCCATAATATGATGAGTTGAAATAGCAGTTTTGAACTTCACTCAGTATGGAGTTTTATGCAGTAAAACTTGACATGCAAGACAGAGTAAGTGCACATAGTGTGTTATAAATAATTATAGATTATTAGGAAAAGCTAGATTTAATTTCACTTATTAAAAGCTAAACAATAATTAAATGTTAATTATTTATTTGTTAATTATTTATTTATTGTTCAGAATGTGCTGCAGATAGCATGTTTTAAAGTGCCCTTCTGTGACCAAAACAAGCAATGAATCAGAACAGCACTGTCAAAATTTCATAGTATTATCTCCAAACTGCAGCTTTCAGAAGCGATCTGAATGTCAGCTCTCTACAAGGACAAAATGTAAGGTTGGAGTCAACGCCAACAGTGACACTGGAATAGGGTTATGTCAGGTTAACGTAACTCATGATCACATTTGATGACTCATTTTAAATTTGTTCCCTTCAGTGTTGTTATCAAACTCAAATATGAGCCACGACCATAAAACGTTAATGTGCTGCAATGAAAGCCTTTACAATTTGAAAGGCCCGATGTTTTCATAGCATTAAAAAAGAAATTGCATCAAAGAGTTTATATGAAAATGAGGGTAAAAAGCAGACAAACAGACAGGATCAAAACTGAGAAAGATCTACATGTGTGTATGCCTCTCACAATCAGTCATGTAACACTTCCAGCATGCACAGTGGTCATTGGGGAAGACTTGAAGAAATTGTCTGAGAGTTTTTTTCCATACACACTTTCAGAATGTCACATTTGTCACTGTGTGACATTCCTGTGGCCTTGAAATCCTCTGCCAACCTACTGCCTCAACAAAAGCAATTGTGTTCCTCTGGACAAATGCATCTGAACAACATCCACCTGTGGGTGGTTGAACTTCGCCTTGCCTCCCCTCCCGCACCCCTCTCCTCAGTGCATCAGACATCAGCTCCACAGTGAAGGCCTCAATCCCAACATTAATAATAAGCACTGCATTTAAAACTCTAGACAGTCACCTGGATACCTCATGCAGCATTTAGAGTACTCCTCTACCTCAGGTTGACCCATGATACTGGGTGCCTGATATCAACATTTCAAACGTTCAGACAGGCTCTCACTTTCTTTCACGGAGCTCCTAACACTTAGAAGGAATGACTGATAAAGAGCTGTATGCTATTTTTACTATTCTTCTAATCATATTTTTCACTGTTCTACATCCAGGAATACCTGATGTAGTTGGGCTCCCGCTGTGTCACGTTGGCCAGTGTTACCTGAATGCTGCCTTTGGATCTTGGCTGTCTCTATCTAGTTACAACTGTTATCAACACCTAGAGACACCCACACTCTTTTTACTCAGTATTTTTACGGTGTCTTACTGGATGCCCCAACCCCGGAGGCATTCAAGGCCAGATTGCATGGCATCCTGTGCAGTGTGATCTAGTGGTTGATAACCTTGATTGTGGCAGGTGGATTGAATGGAATGGTCTTTGAGGTCTATCCCTTTCAATCCAAGCCATTCTGTGATTCTATGACTTCTGTAACTGTGCCTTCTAAGGACTACAGCAGAAGAAATACAACATGCTAAGTGCAGTGAAACTGCCCCATTCATGAGGGCTACACCCCAACAACCTTCATCAGAGTCAAGAACCAAATCTCCCCAGCAAGTAAGAATACAAAGAATACTCTAGAAATTCATCTCACTATTTAATATCTAAATTTCTTACACAAAAGGCATTTTAGGATTTCTTGAATACCATTCAATAATTCTCAGACAAAAAAACTTCATTGAGATAGATACAATTCAACATACACATCAATAATTTAAGGTAAAACACATTACAGGGATATATATTTCGCCTCCAGCAAGATTTACAAACCTAGAAAGTTTACAGATCTGGTTATACCGAAAAGAAAACCAAGGCTGTTCTAGAGTTGGAAATGTAGAAAAAAATGCCTCCAATCAGTGAGAGTCAACGGCCACTATGGAAAAGGAGGAAACATGCCTTCGGCATAAGATCTATTGAAAACATTGCATCTAGTTTCTGAAAAGGAAAATTATTTGTGGAACTCTTAGAAGGAAAATATTATACAGCAACCTCTATTAAAGAAGGCACTCCAAAAATCTGACTTCAAGTACTGAATAATTTAAGAGAACTGTTAATAAAGTTGTTTTATAAGTTTGTTTAATTGTAAATTATTTTAAAAGATTTATAGAGTAAGTTATGTCACTTTTAATAATACATTCCAGTCTTGATATACAATGTAAAATCCCTGTTTTAGGCATTGAAACTCAACTCACTATAGAATCATTAGTTCCAAACTTCACTAATTTTTACCTGGAAATTACATGGACTATACTACTGTGTAAATTAAAGGACTTGGGACCCCAAGTCAAATCAAGAAAAAAGACTTAAGGCTCCTGTACCTTCCTGAAGTTATAGAGGGCTTTTTGAAAATTCCATGTAATAAACTAAATGCATGAAAATAATTAAAAATTTTAAAGTACTAAATTATACTTAACACAGGATCCCTGTTCCAAAAATACATTGCTAACCACGGTGCTCACAATCATTAGTTATATGCAAACACGAAATCAGCTCCTCATGGTAGTGCATACTAAAGCTTGTAAAATAGTCTGGTTCCCCAGCAAATCTCAAAGTACTTTGCAAATGAAAATGGACTAACACGGCAATTGTTGGACATGCAAAGCTTCCACTGAAGCCACAAAAGATATCTCAAAATTAAGCCATAGTCAAAGAGCCTGTTTTCACACATAACTCATTAAAACTCTCTCTGGCTTCAACCCAGTGAACTCAGCAGGGATGCTTTGGTAAATGGGAAGTGCTGAACACAGCTCTCATGGAATTTCACAATGTTCTTATTATCATGCTTCATTACTCCTTGCTACATCACACCTCATTTTACAAACAACACCATATAAAGGACCAAAGTAGTCTGTAATACCATAACAGTAGAACCTAGAGAGAACAAAACAAAACAAAAAATAATAATTGATACGCAATGCAAATGTAAATGGTGGAGTTAAGAAGAACCCACGATGCCTGGTTGTCAATCTTATGCTTTAACCTCGAGGTCAAGAAGCCCTCTTCTGCTGTCATTGCCACAACAGACCATGAACTGAGAGTGAAAATCTGTGGGGAAACAAGGAAAATATGAGAAAGCACTTCTTTGGGCTTGGAAATAAAATCCTCACAGAACTCTTCTTTCTGATAATCATATTGCAAGGCTGGGGACCACTGCCAGATCAAGACTCTATTGAAGTGAAGGTAAAAGGGAACTTTTCTGCCCTTGGAATAAAAAGGCTGGGTGACTTCTAAAAGAAAAACAAAGGGGACAGAGAAATGGGGCAGAGTTGGGATGGAAATGAAAGTGAAAATCTGAGAGGTGAGGAACACCCTAAACCCTCCCTGGGTTTTGTTGAAGCGGTCTTAAAGATTATCCAGTTTCAACCTTACTGTTATGGACAGGATTGCCACCCACTATGATCAGGTTGCTCAAGGCTCCATTCAGCCTGGCTTTCCAAAGCTCTGGCACAAGTAAAAAAGGCAGAGGAGTTATTTTATCACCCTTATCTACAACCCTAGCCTGCAGACTCCTCTTTCCATCTCTTTCCAACTCTATCTTGTTTACAAAACACAATGAAAAATCTGCCATTTGTGTGACCGTTTAGCTGTGGCTAGATTTGCAAATGGTTCTGCTATTATTTTCTGTGGAAACAGGTGCAGAATATTCAACACTGTATTCTTTCCTATGCATACTTTGGAATTCAGAATATTAAACTAACTAAATCCTTTTTTACTTCTGAATAGATTTACCTACCTTGTTTTGTAAAACACTAACCACCATTTTCTTTATGTTACCCATTAATTATTTGGAAGTGTTAAAGCTTCTTTTGAGCTCATGCTAGGTTTTCCAGCCATTATATTTTTAATTTCACAAACAGGGTTTAAATACGCTGCCTACTGCAGCCATAAATCACTTAATGTGTTAGAAAGCAGATTGATCAGTAATTGCTTTTTTATTTTCTACACTGATGCAAGCAATTTAAATATGATTAAATTTTCAAACTTAGAAACAATGTAAAGAGACTTAGGAGAGAATGCAGCACACGTGTAAACAGAAATCAGCAGTCATTGTTTTCAGTTCCATTAGAATTAATGTTTATTTTTTTGAAACATACTAGGACAACTTCATGTACCACTTGTGACTGTAAAGGACCAACTGTCTCAGTGTTTGCTGTTATGATCCTGGTATCAACTAGCCATCTCACCTCATTGCACTTGAGATCTAGAAGTGCTAAAACAGAATACATCCTTCCATGAATGTCGTAGGAGTACAACATGTTTCTCAGATTTTATGTTTCAGTCACTCTTGGCTAAGCTAGAAACAAATTGAGAGATTTCAAAGGCAGAAGTTCTCCTAAGGAGAAGACCAGGGATTTATGGTTGACTATTGCAGGAAATCTCCCTAAGGGAGGATGCAGCACTCATTTTTTTCCCCACAGCAGTTGAAACTCTCTTTCTAAGAGCCAGAGCAATTACAACAGTGGTAAATATTGACTTTTCTGGTAGATTTTTCTTATTACTCTATTACCTCAAGACTCATCTTAACACACTAAACAGTATTACATCTGGACCTGTATTCACACACGAGACAAATATCAACCATTCTGTTATTGCCTTTAGGCTCATGCTTGGACAACTCAAAGCTTTTCCATGTCTCACTTTTCCTGTTGAGTACCCTGGCACCTTTGAAGAGATAGCATCAAAGATAATACTAGTATGCACATTTGCTTTAAACAATCTGGATCTGGGCTATTAGCATAGCATCTTAGAGAAGTGAACGTTGTATGATATTCAGTACAGAAAAGTTCTAGAAGCAGTTTTCACTACAAGAAGGACTTAGTAACACCAAGAAAGTCACTAGATTTATTTCCTCTTGTTTACATGGAAAAGAGTATATATAGATAGAAATATTTGTTTCTTTTAATTATAAGCATTTTTTTTAATCATTATGGTCAAACCTAACACCTGTGATATTGTTTATGCTTTTGGTAACCCTTCAATTCCACCCCTCTAAACAGCCATAGACTTTTGAAACTACTCAGTAAAATCACAAACAGGAGCACATCAGTAACTGAAATGCAAATTAAAGAGTATAAACTCAAATTGTTTCATGAGGCTTGTAACCTGCACCCCTTTTTCAAATGGAATAATTTACCAGAACTGACTGTTTTCCTCATACTCCTGCTAAAATGTTTAGGTTTTGGCCATCAATCTAAAATACTCTCATTTGGGAAACAGTCCTGTTGTGTTCCTACGATTCTACTCAAGACCAGGGAATGAGACATCTTATGATCTCCTGTTTATGGGACATCCTGGGAGAAGGGACAACCATCTCAGGAACAGAATGTGTGCAAACACTATCAGTCAAAAGACACCATAAAAGTTCTTTGCAAGGGAAATTATTTGGACTAATTCTGAATTCCTCCAATCGTAAAATAAGTTATTTCATTTGGCTGATGATAGTTGGATTTGTGTGGAAGTCCATTTTGTAATGTTCATACATTGACATTAGGAAAGGATTTTAACAAAAAACAATTCTAATTGCTGACTTCTAATTGGTTTGAAAACAGCTGGAGATAAAGCCCTAGCTACAGCCAGGCCTCTGCCTATCCAGTTTCTCTCATTCAGAACAGATGATGGAGTCACTTTGCTCATTCCTAAGCCCTTTACAGTAATTTCGTATAATTATTTGTAATACAATTGATGCAATTTTATGAAATTTGGCTTAAAAAAAATCTTTATGGGGAGTGTGCACACAAGACAGAATAAAGCAGTTGGAATCCTCACAATCCTCAGCATTTTTCTTTGTAGCAGTTCTCTCTGTCATTCTGCAGGCCCTTCACTATTTAGCTTATTATACATTTGTTGTTATCATATAAACTTGATGAGTAATGACATTAATTTACAAGTTCTTTATTCCACTGCAGGTTGATTGCTAACACTGAAGAACCTCACGGTTTCTGTGCAATAATTGATACTCCACTCTGTATACTTTTACAACACAGTAACTGGCAAATCCATAATACTCTTTCTGATCCTTAATGGTGGCTGTGCTGGTCAACCAAATAATCGGTGGAGAGCTACATTAAGTGAAGTCAACAGACAGCACCCATAGACTCAGCACACAAAACAGAATACACCTACTCTTCCCAGTGGCATTATCTGTTCATTACACTTTGATTTTGAACTTTTGTAAACATAGACAGCATAATTTTAAATTTGTGCTCAGTCTAACCCAAGAACAACAAGAATGTGAACTCTCTTCTGAAAGCAAGATTTGAGCAGGCAAACAGCTGGAAAGGATCGCTAGCACCCCGAGAGGATATCTAACACTGAGTTGTTTTCCTCTATAAACAGGCTGGATTTCTAAGACAGATGCAAATTTCAGAGCATCTAGCAGAGATTCAGAGCATATTATTCCAGGAAAAAACTAAGGCTACACAACTCTTGGAATACAGGCTAGGCTATCTATGTTACCTCCAAGCTACCAAGGCAGATCACCTATCTTCAAATCTAGCTTAGAGAATTAAAACCATTTGAACACCTTCTGATACAGGTGGTAGTGTTCTCCACACAAAATTTCACACACAAAAACGTATACAAGTGTAACATGATGAAAGTGTTAAAAAGAAAAGCAACAAAAAAACAACACTATTGCAGGAGCAAACAAAGCTGTTCTATGTTCTATTAGCAGAGTGACAAAGAAAAATTTATCAAGTTTTGTAAAGTTCTGGTGGGGATGGACTCCACCATCCACAAGTCAAGCCCTGCCCTGATCCATACACATAAGATATCCCAAGTGTTGTGTAGTTATATTTGCAAAAGCAGCTCATGAGTTTGACAGTATCATTTTTGGGAGTCCATTTTATACAAATACAAGGATCCAGATTTACTGAAAAGAAAAACAACATTATAAAAGCCTATGTTGATTCTCTCCAAGACATACACATCACATGTAAGGTAAAGTAACCTGCTTAAAACTTAACACAGCAGTTACAAATTTATTTGCTTGCTTAAGCATGAAGCAACAACTAAATTCAATATTTACAAACGTTGTTCCAAGTTAGTAAAGTTTGAATTTCTCAAGTAATTCTGAGCTTATCTGCATGTTTTTAACATGTTTCACCTGTTCTGGAAGTTTTGTTTTAGAAAATCACAAGAAACTACTTCTAAAGTACACATTTAATCTATGCAATATGATTAATCTGTATTTCTTAAAGAAGTGATAATTCACATTATTCAGCAGTACAGCAGATCAGGATATTTCTATTTTGGATCTTAACTCTGAGTGTTTCTCTAAGAAAACATTAACTGAAATATCTCAGAAACAATATTCCACCATGAAACCAGGTGAACAAAAAAAATAATCTTATGATGAATAGGTAATAATACTTGTAAAAGGAAATTGATTTTCAAGTCAATATATGTAGAATTTTGTTCATAGATATATGATGTATAGTTAGAGGCTTATTCACACTGAATTGTGGTTTTTTTAAATATTTGTATGCCTGTATTTAAATAGCACATTTATTTCTGCTTTTACTTAAGCACCTAACAGGGTATGGTAGACCAAAGAGAGGAGGGAGAATAAAATTAAGGACACTATGCATCTTCGTTGTATTGATCTATCACATAGAAACTTTTCTTACTCAAAACATACATTAAACAGAAGGGTTTTTTGAAATTGATATGACAGATGAAATTTTTTCAGTGGTTCTTCATTTAAGAAAGTATTGAGATTGACAATGAATTCTAAATCTGTTTCGTATTTCTCTTGTCAACTGCCAGGTTAGCAGTCACGTCAAGGAAAGTACTATAACAAAGAATAACATAGATCAAGATCATAGAAAAAGGAGTATTTATTGTGGAAGTAGCTCAGGCGGTAAAGATTTTTAGACGCAAGGAATTGACTTGCTGAAAAATCATTTCATCTCAAGCACAGCTTAGTGTGTGATCATATATTGTATAGCTTCTTGCTTACACTTCATAAACACCGTATAAGAATGTGTGGCATATGACAGCTGCGTATGAATCCATGGAAGGCATCCCATGCAGCTCTTAAAGTCTGGCCCTGGGGACCCCAAATTCCAGTCCCCTGTGTGTGCATATGTGCGTCTGTGCTCAAGTGCGCAAAAGGTTACTCATCGGCATTTCTGTGCTTCATAAAAATTACATATCCATTCCGTGCACCCACAATCAGTGTTTATGCTTTCAGTAAACATCTCTCACAGTGTCGTTCTCAGTAAACAGAGATGAGATTCAGGAAGGCACACACAGCAGGGTAATTGTTTACTGGTGTCAATGAAGGAATTAAAAAAGCTGTGCGTGTGGGGGCAGAACTTCTATGTAATTTTTTCTCCCTTCTTAATTTAAATTCCTGCTTTATTTTTTATTTCAAGCATTCTGCCATCATTCTCTCTCAGAGGTAGTAAGTGTGCATCAACTTATTTACCTAAAAGTCAAAATACAAGTAAATATATTACCTTTAAATCTCCTATCTTGCCTTGAAAATCTCACTTTTGTTAATTTTATACCAGAATCCCAATTTTAATTTGTCTGTAATTTTTACCATTTTTTCTCCCTCTATCAAAATAATGATTGCACTCATTTGCCTCAAAAATGATTCCTGAGAGAAAGGGCTTTCTTAGACTAAAACAAAGGGCATAGTGCTCTAAGAACTTATTTCTGGCTCCATTAGCAGTTCACCTGGTGAGCTGGGAAAACATCCCTAGCTCTGCATAACACTTTTCTAGGAGCCACTTCCCAGGGATATCAGAAGCTGTTAACTTGTACAACGTCTTGGGTTGGAATGAACCTCAAAGATAATCCAGTTCCAACACGTTGCCATGGGCAGGGAAGCTGACTGCTAGATCAGGCTGCCCAGGGGCCCATCCAACCTGGCTGTAGCTCTCATTAACTCTAACCTAGGTTCCCTCTATAGCTAGAGAACAGACCTCATCTTAAATGACTGAATAGCCTCAGAGAGGCATATGCCTTTATTGCCTATAGACAGATCTTAGGCAACCAACCTAGCCAATGGCCCCATTTATCTGAAAAACAACACAAAAATCATACCAAATCAAAAAACACCCCACCTCTTAATTTAGATTTGCATAGCTTCAGAATATCACTAGAAAGGAAATCCCTGAATGTTTCAGGAACGATATACTATTAAAATAGGAACAGTGTGGTTGACTGAGCCCAGGGAAGTAGTGGTCTCCTTTTCGGAGATGGCCATGGGCACCCCGCTCTGTGCGTCCTTGCTGGGGCAGGAGTGGGTCCAGATGGACCCAGAAGTCCTTTCCAACCCCAACGATTCTGCCAGTCTGTGGAAGACTGTCCTTAACACCTGCACTGACCTCACTGTGAGCTTTGTCCTGAAGGTCTGCATGGAGCAGGGCCTAGAAAATACCTGATAGGCCTTTCACTTTCTGCGCTATTTAACAGTATTACATAACAGCTTTCACTATATAAGATATGCCAGCTTTTCTCAGCATGAGAGACCTCCAGAAACACACTGCCAATCAGAGATACTTCAGGAAACCTTCCTCCTTTATTGTCAGAGAGCTCAATTCTCTCCTATACTTTTTGCCCTTTCTGATGTTATGTGAACAGAGAAAAGTACACCAGAGATTCTCTCTTCCATTTATTTTTAACTAAAAACTGCAGTAAACACACCCTGAAATTTACAGGAAAGATTTGAAAGCTGTAATTTTTTTTTTTTGTTTGTTTTTTACTTTTTAACAAATTCAAGAGTAGTTCTCCAGAAAACCTCAGAAGAACATGCCTTTAATTTGAAACGAAAGCGTTTTGGTTACTCAGTATTTTGACAAATTACTGTACAGAAAGCTTAAATTATTAGAATTCATATTATTGTGATGGAGCACTGGCACAGGCTGCACAGAGAGGTGGTGGAGTCTTCTCTGGAGATATTCTGAACCCACCTGGACGCATACCAGTGGAACCTGGGCTAGGGAGCTGCTTTGGCAGGGGGGGTTGGACTCGATCTCTACAGGCCCCTTCCAACCCCTACAGTTCTGTGATTATCTGGTGATATAAGTGGGCCATACAGCAATTGTACAGAATCACAGAATTAAGCTGGAAGGGACCCTTAAAGGTCATCCAGCTCAACTTCTCTGCAATGAACAAAGACAGTTAATAGTGTAAAATCTCATCCAGTTTATAGACTTTTCTGTATTTTCAGTCATGTTTCTACACAAAGTAATTCACCTGAGGGCAGAGAACACCAGTCTGTTGAGTGAGCTTCTCAAATCTATTAAAAAAAAAATGAATACATATATTTTGCAGAGCCTTCACTATCATTAACAGCCCTAATTACACAGGTTTATGCAATAGTTTCTAAATGTTAAGTTGTGGAAGGTATCACGAGGACCAGGAAAACCATTAGCCAGGAAATAAAAAGGCCATTAATTGTAATTAAAGATGACAAAAAAGGGATGATAAATTTATGTTTGTCTGGATGAGGAGCTGTAAGATATGGTTTAGTAGCCTGTGGTAGCAGTGGTAATGAGAAAACGGTTGGACTAGATGATCTTATAGGTCGTTTCCAACCTTGTGATTCTGTAACTAAAAACCAAAGCATCAAATAAACTCTATATTTGCAAAATTCAAAAATCGTTAAGAAAAAGAAGATATACTTTAAGAGAAAAAATGTTGGAAATAAATATGTGCCCCTGAAGTCATACAAAGTATGAAGTGATGTTACTGAGAAGACCTAACATAGCAAGAGTGTTGGTAGAGTTGATTGTTTAAAAAGTAAAGAAGAAAACATATGTCATAAAACATTTGTCTTTCAGATAGACCAAGTTTGTTCTAAATGAAAAGCAGCTACAGACTAGAAGAATAAAAGGAATGAGAGAACAAGGAACTATTCCAAGGCCAGTATGCAACTTCATACATCTTTCGTTCATTGCAACAAGATCTTGTTTTCTGTGTATTGGTCAAAAACAAGGCAAGGAAGGAAATTAGAAGAGACTACTGTCTGTACTTCACAGTAAGATCAGTAGCTGCAAACATAACAGCTGTTGCAAAATAAAATTGACACAATTTGCATTCCCAATGAAACTAACTTATGACTTCATTATTATCTTATTAAAACACAAGAGGATATTACTGAACTTAATACATTTCTGACAGAAAACAATTATATTCTCCAGTATAAGGTTTAAACAGAAATACTACTTTTTCTGTGTAAATTTGAGCAGACAAAACTATATACAAATGGTGAGAAACTAAGCAGCCTCCACTAAGTGAAGTTTAAATGAAAGTACAGAAAAAAATCCATCATGACTTCAAGATTTCACTTGTAAAATGAAAACAAGTAAAGACAAGTTTAAAAGGACATCCCATTTTCCACGCACAACTTCGTACAGTTGACACAGACGATTTTAAAGAATATACTATTTAAGGCAACATAATGTTTCTGGATAGAAAGAAGCTAAATGTGACAGAGATAAAAACTTAAAATGAGACATTTATGAACATGGGCATGGAGTAAGCCTAGGAGCCTACATGGAAGCAGCAACTGCAATCTAGGAGACTGAGATGGTCACATTTCCCACATACCCCAAATCATGGCATTGAGATGGTAAAAGCCTTAATTTTTAGTTAATATCAGTGTTAATGGATCTGCAGGAAAACATAAAGAAAATAAATCCTTAACCTGTTTCTGATATAGTAAGTTTTGGTTATTCCACTCAAAGAAAAAATGATGAAAAAAATAGAGTTTAGACTTTTACAAAGCATGTCATTCAATGTTGGATAAGGTACACTCCATTACTATGCTGAGAATGTGATTTTTTTTGTTTTACAGAGGCATAAAAATATAAAGTTTCACGTGTCACAGGAGCATCCTACAAGGACTTGATTTTAAAAGAACCTCTGAGGGGCCCCGGCACCGCCTTGTTCTCCAGATCAAGAGCAGAATACTCACAGGCAAAGTCATGCAGGGACCATGCTAATCATACAGAGTCATAGAACTCAAGGAAGGGACCTTGAAGACAACCCAGTTCCAACCCCCACCAGCTCAGGCTGCCCACAGTCCCATCCAACCTGGCCTTGAGCACCTGCAGGTATGGGGCATCACAGCCTCTTTGGGCAGCCTGTGCCAGCATCTCACTACCCCATGAGTATATTCTCAGTATTACATGGTATTTAGAAGCAAAATCTGTATCTGGGATGCCTGTCTTACATGGACAGACAAGTGCTGGACTGTCTCAGAAACTGCACTCATTTGTCCTGAATTTACCACAGCTGCATTTACAACATCAAAAGTAACAAAAGGAGCAAACGCTAAGCACAGCATCCAACTGTGCCCATTAGCTGCAGACATAACCTCAGGCACTCAAGGATTAGTTTAAGGGCCAGTTTTAGTTTTGAGCTTACAAATAACATTTCCTCTCATCTGATAAGTTCTGTAATCCATGTGATACAGCAAAATACCTTGTATTATACAGAAATCTCTGCGTCAAAGAAGCAGTTTGTTTCTCAGTGAACTTCTGTACTCCTTTCAAAGGATGATGCATTAAAAATACCAGGAAAGCTAACTTTCTGACATCATCTACAGGTTGGCTAGGCTCTCGTCCCTGGTCACTTCATGGAGAGTCAGGAAGCAGACTGCTGACATTTAACAGCTGGAGAAAAGAGCCTACAGTTTTTGTAACTTGGTTAAGAAACAAACCCATATCAGTTAATAAGGAAATCTGGAGAGTTTGAGACACCACTGTGAAAAGCAGCCTTTGACACTGCTCCTTGAATGAGAGTACAACCTCCTAGAAGGCAGATGCTGGTCCATTATCACCTATTACCAATAAATAAGAATCTGAAAATACAACTTCAAAGTGCAGCTGACATCTTTGATGCTAGGAAGTTAAAAACCAACCCACAAAAACACTGAGAAACCCGACCTCTAAAACAAAAGCTGTGTGTCCTGCATATACAACCCTATTTCTGTTATTTCTTCCATATAAATTCTCCTCTCTAAAAAATGCATAACAGTATTCTCTCACTGAGCTTCAACCATTGAAACACACATCTAAGCCTTTGCTTTTATTAATATTTACAGCAGGGATGTATTCCAGCTGAGATGAGGAGAGGATTTGTTAAGCCCCTCTGGTCACTGTCACTATGTCCTTGTCCTTTTCTTTCCTTATTCTATAAGCTGATGCTCACTGTTGGAAACATGATCCTCAGCAAATGGGCCCTTGGTCAGATCATGGTCATTCCTAGCTTATGTTATACTTTTTAAATACGCACGCGTGAAATAAAATCTTAGTGTCTTGCATTCTTTGGTAATTAGATACAGGGATTCTAGATGAAAGCCAACTGCTGTCATGCAGTTTTATCCACATATTAGTTTTCAGCAGCTGAGCAAAGGGGCCTTTAATACGACTGTTCACATTTCAAAGTAGAGACGAAATCCATGGAAAGCAAATAAATACACATAGTTATTCTTCCCACATATTTTGTAACTACCTTATTTCTGCAGCACCTGAAATGAGAGTATATGTGACAGCTGTAACAAAGCAGGAGACCAACACATATTTTTCAGGCAGGAAGAGAGAATAAAATGGAGGTAAGAGATTAAAAAAAACCCAACACCCCCAACTGCTCAGGAAGAGATCTGCAAGACTAAACTCTAGATTTTTACTCTCACATTTTAAAAAGAACAGGCTTCATGCATCAGTAGTTGTGAGGAAGACATAAGGCAAGGAGCACACCTTGTAAAAGCCTCTGCAGCTTATTGAAGTTACAACACACTGTGTGTGCCTCAAAGGCTCAGGAACAAACGAACAGGAAGGTGAATTTATTACCTTTGCAGCCATGAGATGCTTATAACAATAAGTGCAGCTCTCCAGCAATTTCCATAGCTAGTGTCAGCAAAGACACACACAGCACACTGCTGTGCCTCTGTTACTGTCTTTCTAACAAAATCGCAGTGGCACAGAGCAAGCAGCTGACAGCTCACTCAGAAGGTGATAAAACAGAAATTCACTCACTGTAACTACTCTTTGACCTCTTCATTGTCAGCTGGTCTAATCAAGGCATAATAGATGAACGTTTCCCCTATATGCAAGCTGTTAAGAAGGCAAGTTCATTATCTTGTTTGAAAGATTGAGAGCACCTGTAACTTCTGGCTGGTTTACCAGCTTTCTGGGGAGGGTTGTGAAGGAATAGCTGCAGAGGGACCACAGTGTGTCACAAGGCACCTTACAGATTGCTGATACCACGTATTTGGCAAAAGTCTCAGGGCTGAACTCAACCCCTTTTTACAGTGCTCTAATGGGAAGGAATGAGGAAATGAGAAGGTATGTGGACGTTTGAGGTTAAGTTGTGCTCTAAGGCATTTCACAAGTTCAGTAATAGTTCAGTACTCCATTTGCCCAACTTTCTGTCTCTTACAGGACAATTTAAATCTATTTTACCTTAAATTCATCTTTTAGTTTATCTTTAGTATTTTAGTTTCTCTGATAAGATGCGTTTTTTAATAACTCCTTCTATACTGGACTGTAGTCTGCCACTCTTGCCTAAAATCAAAATACATTTTGAGAAAAATGTGGAAATACAGAAAGTGCTTGCGTCTGTGGTATATGCTTCCATTTTAATTTCTAATTATTTGATTGGTTGCTAAGCAGGGAGATGAGTGAAACTGCTTCCAAGATAATTTAAAATGGGAGAGCAAAGTTAATTTGGAGGGACAAGTTCCCTTTTTAATTTTTTTCACACCAGGCTTTGGACCTTGAATTCTCTTTAACTTCATTTCAGCCACATGCAGAACATGTGAGCTACACATGAATATGAAGAAGTCATCATCTTTTTGAAGCCTGCAGGAACTGTGTGTTTCTTTTGAAAACACACGTTAAACCTCCCAATGAACTACACTCAGAATTGGAGTTAGGATGGTCAGTGTTAATGGATCACTATTTACTCCTTACATGAGACACAGTATACACATTATTTTTGGTTTTTAAAATAGGAGTGACTCAAAAACAGTACTTTTTGGCCATTGTTCCTACAGCTATAATCATGTACTCTCACTGTTGAACTCTAATATTTTAATCTGCAATTCATTTTACTCTTGCTTCTAATAAACTTGCCATAAATAAATACAATTTGCTTTTTTTGGACTTTCTTCATTTGTCTCTTCTATTTTTCAGAGGGATGAGGGAAATACAGACAGTGAGTGCATATGAGAACAGGAATTAAAGAGCAGAAGAGCTGACGAGAAGTTCTCTGCTCTTTATAATAACCTTAGAACTTCCATTCATCTCCTTGTCTTGCAAATCGCTTGCATATTCCATCCTCCCTTTGTTTACTACACAGCTACAGTTCACATGGTTAGGACTAGTCTGTCCTCCAAAGGGTTTCAGGGAATAGTTTTAAAGAAGAAGAGTAAATATATAATATAATACTTGGTGGATTTTGCCAGCATCATTTGAATTGCATGTTCACCAAAACTGAATTTGACATAGTGCAGAGCTGGTAGAATGTAGGGGAGCAGTACATCAACAAGAAGTTAATATATAATAGGAAAAATCTGTCAAGCAATGCATGCTTTGTGTATTAACAATGTCTTAGAATAACTCTGAAATGTCAGTGATTGCTACAAGCAGTCTGACACCATGGTGATAATTGCAGTTTAATATCACTAGACAGCAAATATGACTGCCACAGCAAATGGGAACATGGCTTTATCCAGAGTGGATAGCTATCTGTCATGGAATTACTTTTCAGTGCTTTTTCTCTAAAATAGCTCTGATCGTTGCTTATGCATTTTTATATTAATACATTCTATTTATTTGACTAAGGATAGATATTTGTGATTTCATTTGCTCTCTGCACATTTCTGAGTATGGCCTAATTCATTCTGCTTGGTGACTCAAGTGCAGATAAGCCATAAACAGATGCACAATACCAGATCTCCAACACAATTGCAAGTTCGATAAATACCAGCTGTTTTTGTGTGCTATTATCGGCATTCAGAGAAACAAAAGAAGGTGTCATGTTGCATAAACTCTGGCAGTAGTAATTCATCTCCCCTGCACCTCTGAAAAATCTGCTGAGCTGAACCTGCTATTAGAACTGCACTGCTTCACCTGAGACCTTAATGCTCCCTGGGCAGGGAACAATTAGGCAGAATTAACCACTTGTGTTGGCAGGCTGTAGTGGAACTTCTGAATTTTGCTAGAATTATTTACTGAAAACTGATAAAACGGTTTCAGCACATCTTCACAGACACCTGTACACATAGAATTCAGCCAGGCAATGTTTCACAGTGACAACTACTGTGGAGAGAATCATATTTTCCTCCTACCAGAAAGTAACAGTTATTTCACGAAATCCTGCACAGTCTTGAGTAGTTGCATCAGAAAAAAAGCACAACTCATGGATGATAGTTGGGAGTTCTCTCACTTAACTCTGGAATCACAAAATTGGTCAAACCCGTTGAAACTAGGTTAAACTCTAGAGAGTGGAATTTTTGACATCAAAATCTGGATAAATCACACCCTCGTTTCTCTTATATTTTGCTAAATTTCTTATTGATGCTTTTATTTAAAAAGCAGTCATTTTCTCTCAGAAATACTTATTATCTGGGACTAATTTTCCTGGAAGCAGAAGGACACATTCAAGCAGTAGTAGTAGAGACTATGCAACTGGTAGGAAGAGTCAATCCTTGTTTAATTCCAATCTGGCTGTCTGAAGCAAACTCAGATCTCCCTGGCATTTGTGCTTATGCTTATATTTTGCACTATCTGTCTCCAGAAGGAAAATAGAGAAGAACGTAGAATAAACAGTAACAAAAATAAACTGATAGCTAAGTATCGAATACTTTTTATATACACATATAAAGATCATTCTTATAGATGCATACAATATTTCTAAAAACAAAGTCTGTGAGAAAAATAGTCACTTCTTACGACTAGAATTGCCACTTGAATTTTCATTCCAGATCATTTCTGATGACAGCTGGGAAAAGCACTATCTACACCAGCCTCGACCTTTTAAATGGGTGGAATTATGCACTTATCTTTTACCATATGTCTTTAAGTTTAGTATTCGCTTACCCTCTGGCTGGTATTGTGCTATGATTGTTACCGTCTGCCCTGCTCCTTTGAGTGCAGCTGCAGCTTGCTCGTGGGTAGCACCTCGAAGATCGATGCCATTCACCTACAGAAGGAATGCAAACAACGACAGTTCTGAGTAGTCGAGTAGAAAGAAAGTCTGAGGTTTTTATTTAAATACCTGATGCTTGCTCAGATGCAAAAGTGAAGGTACAAACTTGGCAAGGCAAAGAGGATGCTACCTATGACTGCACATGAAGATCTACACTGACACAGCACAAACTGGTGTTCATATCCATTCCTATCATCTGACCATTTCTTTTGGGGTTTTCTCCTGTACTGAATTTATTTTTGGTGGTCACTTCATGAATCTTTTTTTCTTTTTTTTTTTTTTTAATATATAAGACTTAAAGATTACATTTTCTGCTGTGTTCGAGAATAGGCAAAGAAACAGTTCCTTTAGCCAGACCTTGAAAGCTCATTTTGTATCTTCACAGGAACGTGGAAATAAATGAAGCAACTCTAAACAAAAAACAGTGATCAGAGGACTTGGAGAACTGAAAATTGAGCTACCATTTTCTTCTTATGCAACTCCACTCTTATAGCCTAGAAATATAGCCCTATCTTTCATGTGGCAGTAATGGAGCTGTGAGCAGGGACAGCTTTGCTACCTCTTGCTGTCTGACATTGGTTAAGTATTTCCATGGGGCCCTTCTTATGCCATCATCAGTTGAATTAGTAAAACCCCTCAAAAGTAATCTATTCCAACTCCCCTGCAATGAGCATGGACACCTACAGCTCCATCGGGTGCTCATAGCCCTGTCCAACCTTACACCTTGAATGTCTCCAGGGACAGGGCATCCACAACCTCTCAGGGCTACCTGTTCAAGTGTCTCACCACCCTTATTGCCACCAACTTCTTCCTTATATTCAATTTAAATTTCCCTTCTTTTACTTTGAAACCATTTTCCCTTGTCCTGTGAAAACAGATCCTGCTACACAGTCTAGCCCCTTCTTTCTCACATTCTCCCTTTAGACATTGAAAGGCTGCTCCCAGGTCTCCGTGGAGCTTTCTCTTCTGCAGGCTGAACAGCTCCAGCTCTCTCAGCCTGTCCTTGTGGGGGAGTATAATCTAATGATCATATTGTGCTGCATGAGCAGTGGAAGTTGAACAGAGTATTCAAAGTAGGGAATCCATTCCAAAAATACAGGGGTAGTTGAAGACTTTTGTAATTTGTAGGTGTGGAGTTAAATGCTTTGTCAGCAGCATCCCAAAGAAGAGACAGATTTGATGTATAAGATTATAAAATGCTCCAGGAATGTGAATCTTCCTTTCCATCAGGGCTGTTACTGTTTGGCTGTAGTGAAGTATTTGTGATTATTTAATGTATCCACTTTATTTATTTAATAACTTGACCTTCCTCCTCACTTTTTATAAGATGTACACATCATAACTTTTCAGTGAAGAACAGGAAACATTTGGCATACACACAACATCAGCAAGACAGAAATCTACTTCCAACTGATCAAGAAAAGAAAGGAAAAAAAGAAAATGAAGTGAAGGGGAAGAAAGAAAGCAATGTCATAGATTTTGTGGCAAACAGACCACAGTGGCCCAGTGGCAACCATTTTGCTTAATTTTATTAAATACTGAAACAAAATGGCTAAGCATCTTTTGAAAATATGAAGTAAATTTTATTTAGCTTTTGACAATCTTTTAAGACTTGCAAAAATAAATTTTATTACATAGAACTTTACAAATAACAGCTGTTCATAACCGTGTTATTAATTCCTGTATCTTGATCAACTACATTTTCAAGCTGGCCTGATTTATCTTGCTGTCTTTCACTAAATCACAGTGAATCTGATTTTGATTTATTTATTTATTTATTTGGAACACGTATTTAATTATTATTTACATGAAAAAAATGTAGTCACTAATACGTGAAAACCATTTAAAATCTTAATCTTAGAAAATCTGATTTGTGATAATAGTAATTTAAAACCCAGGAGATTTGAAGAAGAATTCATATAGCTATAGACCTGCTGACTGAATGCAGATATGTAATTGTCTGGCTGAGCTTTCATATTTCTGAAAACACGATTCTATAAGACCTAAAGATTTGCTTGTTAGTCTTGTATAGCAAATAAAATTTCTCCATTTTTTTCCCCTTTATAATAATGAAGGAAAAAAAAACCACATTTTTTTCCTAATCAATTAATCCTCTATACCCTTGAATACTTTTTAAGCTTCTCAATTTGATGATCACTTAATGTTTCACCACATCATATTTGCAAAAAGGATTTCTCTTCATTTCTAAAGAAAAAAAAAGATTTTAATTTCAATTGCCTACATTATTCCTGTGTCATTCAAAGCTATAAAATATGTAGAGCTTTAGAGAAGCATGATCTGTTGGAATCTTTTATGGTTATAAAAAGTAAATACATACTGGCTTATCTTCAGATTCAGAAAGGAAACGACTAGGAAATAGCATATTAAAACAATATCCAAAACAATATAACCTATTCAAATCTTACCTTACTCATATCCTTGTGCATATTGTATAATGACAATAATGACATGAAAGAGGAAATGAATTGTAAGTTGCCTCACAGAAAAATAAATGAAATTACCGAGTTACTGTGTCCATATATGAATTCCACAGTAGTGGGTATGAATACCACTACCACACTGGTTATACCTGCTTCATCTGTGCTTGTATCTTAGACCTTTTCGGGCAGCACAGTAAAGGCATGGGAGGCAGCATAGTACCAAAGGGATGGATTCTCAGCAGAGAGAAGATAGGATAACTAGTAGAATATATATAGGGATAAGACACTTTAGGGAACACTGAAGTAGTTGTATTACAAGGTAATAGTATATACTGGAAGACCAATGTACCTAAATGAGCATTAAGAGCAAATATCTGTGTCAGAATATAATAATTTGTGAGAATAGGTATGGATGGATCTCCGTGTAGCTACAATCTACTATCTGAAGGTAAGCTATAACAATTACTCAATATTGTCAAATATTAGCATATTTGGCATACATAATCGAAAGCACTATATGTTGATAGATATAATCTGATAATGCCTACATTTCTGTCATCTGAAGCATTCAAAATCGATATTATTTTTATCATTTATATCTAGAATGTGTGCAGGAAATGAAAATCTTTACTTACAAGTAACACTCTTACAACCCTGACAACAAATTCTGACCTTGAAGCAAATGTATGATTATAAATTCCACAGTTTTTCCAATGCAAGAGTTCTCAGCTGTTCATTGTCTGCTTTGAAAACACTGGCTGTGAAAATGCCTGGTGGAATATTTAAAAGAAATGAACCAATGGTTCAGTTATTTCAATGGAGTTGCATATGTGAACCTCAAGTTTAGTGGATGGAAACTAGCACAGAATCCTGCAAAAAAATTCCTGACAATCTAGGAATATAACATCAAAAGTGAAAATGATTTCATACATTCTAAAAGAGCAAAGGAGTGAATCAGAGTTTTCAGTGCCACAAAATCTTCTACATTGTAATGAATTACACTGATATTACGTAAAGATGAGCCTAGTGTCAGTTATATATTAGTTTGCAACCTCTGTAGGGAATACAAACTTCCTAAAACAAGACACAGTTCACACCCCTGTGGAAGCAAGAGGTTTTGTGCTCTAGCTTTACTCAGGGATGGTACTGTGACATCTAATGCTGGGCATAGGCACATCAGCACTACAATTATACATTAAGTCAGTGCTTTAGTCACATCTTTGGTGTCTCTGAGGGTCTGATGACAATCTTGACTATATCATTCCATAAAGAAAGCTCAGCCTGGAGATGGTGTCTTTGAAAAAGACAATTTTGAAGCCAAGTCATCTTTAATAGGAAGCTTGGCTTTTATCTCTATGTTTTTTTTTTTGTTTGCTTGTTTTGTTTTTCTTTTCCTCAAAATCTAGAGTGCTTGAGAGACTCCTCAGAAAGATGCAGTAAGATGAACTGAAAACAAAACAAAACAAAACAAACAACAACAACAACAAAAAAAACATTCATAAATTCCTGAGCTCTTGAGCTGGGGAGAAGGAGATGGACTGTCACTGTGTGAACATATTTATCTTAAGCAAAAACATGAAAAAACAGTGGTGGCCTATAAATGTTGTATTAACAGAACATTATATTTTTAAAATAATTAATGAATCCAAATAATATTTCTATAGATAAAAGAATGCATGAATGGAAAAGAAAGTACATTTTTATTTCTCCTTCTCTAATAGTCTTATCTATAGGTGATCTAACATCTATAATTCCAGCCTCAAGAATAAAATTACAGCACAGGAATTCCATCACATTAAGTTAAACAAGCATTTTTCACTTTTCTACAGAGCAACAAAAAAATCTTTCCTGTGTATATTCATAGAATCCATAAGGCTGGAAAAGACCTCTAAGATCCTCTAGTCCAAATATCCACCATCCATCTAGTCTTACTATCCACCATCCAACCATGTCCCTAAGGTCATCTTTCCTTTCTTTAAACATCTCCAGGGACAGTGACCCCACCACTTCCCTGGGCAACTGGTTAAAAAAAAAAAAAGATAAAAAAAGCCACTAATATAGCAGTTGACTACTTTCTACTCTTCACATGGTCCTGTTACAAGAAATGATTGTTTAGGGTGCAGACACTATAATGACTAAATCTCTCTGAAATCAAGTGCACTTTCCTATTAGGATACAGGCCAGGATGAATGCCTGGAAAGGACTTTCAGTTCTTAGTGATTGAAATGAGAATCACGTGGAAAAGGATTGACAGAGATAAAAAGACACATCAATTCTATTTCAGCATTTTTTTAATCAAGATGATGAACAAACTAGACAAAAAAGACTAAATAAATGACCTTACTAAACTGGATTGCTAAGTAGAGATCTCCCTCTTGTAGATACACAACTGTATAATAAAATCAAACATTTGTTGCTTCATTGACAAGTAGGAGTCTGTTTACATGCTGTATTGCTCACCAATGCATGTGACAAGATCTCACTGTGGAATAATAAATATTAAAGTTCTAACACTTATTTAAATTAAAGGACTTTTAAATCACCTCATCTGACTTTCCTTCAGTATAAGAGGAGCATATACTAACTAAATCTCTGCCCCAAGAAGTATTGTTTCCCAATATTTAAAAGCAAACATAATTAAGTCCCCAGACTTGTAGTTGAAACAGAGCATATTCATTTAAGAACATTAAATTTCATGAAAGACACAATTAACTCACACATTTAAATCAAATTCTTACCCTCAGGCCAAAATGAAAAAGAGCTTTCAGAGGGGTAAAACTAATATTCTATATTGCCTCTTCCTCTGAAACACTATTTTAATTGGAACAATCTTGTTTAGTGATACTGACATAATTTAATGTCAATTTTTTAAATATCTTTAAATTACTGCTTTCAAACAATTTAATGTTTTTTATGTCAAGAATAATCATTAAAGGAAACAAAATACCTGAAAAAGTTTCAAGTGTGAGTAGGAAATTTTAATACATATTAAGAGGTTATAGGTTATGTTCCTTTAAGAAGCATTATACAATAAGCAAAGTGGTATTGCTGTTCTGAGGTTGACCGCATCCTGATGCCCTAACCTAGAATGATTTTGACTGCACAATTTCCAATGTCTAACTACAAAATGAATTTGACATAATGGAAATAAGAAGAGCCTCCAGCTTATACTGATGTCTGTCTCTCTCACATGCTGCAGCAAAGACGTGGTTAGAAAGGTTGTAAAAGAAGAGAACTGCTGCAATGAAAGATTACGGTTTAAACTGATCTGAGGAAAAGTATGCAACTATAGTTCATAGGAATTATAGTAATTGCCCTTGTATTCACTGACTCAATCTAAAGCACAGCTGACATCATTAAATTCTAAATCACAATTTAAATGAAAGATGAGATTAATATTTTGGGTAGATTATATTCTTCTAAAATTGGAAGTGTTATAGTCCATTTAAATTATCTGAATATCCCATCTCATATTAGCATAAATTGGTTTAATTCCAAACAGCATCATTTAAAGGCTTGAAACAGTCTGTCTGTTTTCTGTTACAATAACTAGAGCATGATTCATATGAAGGTCATTCAAATACACTAAAGGCCACTGGAATACCTACTTTATTTAGCATCTTATTTACTTAAAACAACTTATTGTGGTTTTGTACAATAATTAAACGAACACTTTAAATCTTTTGTGGAGTTCTGAAAGAAAAGAAAATCACACCCCTTCTCTGGTGAGGAAAACATAAAAGAGTTCTTTTCATTTCTTTTTTGAAATGTCAGTGACATTGCACAGTGCTTTTAAAGTGTAAATTAAATGGCACCTATTTAACACAGAACAATATAGCAGATCTTTTTCAAACTGTGATTAAGTTTGTTGAAATCAGAGCTCATACTCACAGAATTTCCACTGATTCCATATAGAGTAGTTACGAAGAACCATATTGTTTTGTCTTAACTTTGCTTATCAGCTTATGTATTGTCATGCTCTTTTACAATAAAGGAAAGCTGGACGAGGAGCTACAAGATATGCTTTAGTGCTCGTGGCAGCAATGGTGATGGGAGGACAGTTGGACTGGATGATCATGGAGGTCGTTTCCAACCTTGTGATTCTATGATTCTACGACAGGGCAGGACTGTGCGCTCAGCACCACGGACAGCTCCGGCCAGGGGAAGGGAGTGGGAAACGTCGGTGCCGTGCAAAAAATTCTGTCGCAGCAGCTTTCTCACTTCCCAGCTTACCTTTTTTTTCCACATTTTCAGGTTCTTCCTTTTGTTTTTCTCTCAGTTTTCTCACTTCTAACCTTTTCCATGCCTACATATCTTGCTATGGCTAGCTAGAACGGCATAGTTTGGACATGCTAGTAGTTGCCTTAACCTGAACTCCAATTAAAGCACAATATTGTGTTCTCTTTCACTCTTCTCATGGGCCAGCACTTTCAAACACCTTTTCAACTTTGCTTGTCTCTCTATCTTAGAATTACGAGTTTTGCTTCTAGTAAGATGGTCTTCATGCTCTGTTGGGCTGGGAATTCTAGAGGTAAATTTTTTCTCTGTCTGAAAAACAAGAAGCACTGTGGGGATACAAAGCTATATTGTTTAGTATGCCTTGTTCTGCCAGCTAAACCAGCTGAGAGTGGTATCACAGCACTGCATCTTTGAAACAGGAATAAATATTGAGGTACTAAAGTGGTGTCTTACACACACTGCCGTTTGCAGCAGGCACCAACAAGCTTTGTGACTCACCAAGCTGCATGAATCATTCCAAATGGTACCTGTTAAGCCTGCAGCCTGAGTCAAAGATTCACATTTTAACCCGAACTGTACAGAAGTTTTCTTTATAGAAGAGCTGCTTTTGTTAACGGTGTCGTACTGATCAACTGTGAGACCAAAATAATTTCATTGAAAACAATTGCTGCAATGATAGTTCAGTTCAAGAGCCATTTCCTCTTTGTTCCCTCAGAATTCCTTAAAAGTTCTTTAAACTGGGTTTGTAACAGATGATGGCATAGGAAAATAACACATAGTTTCATTGGATCTTGAATGGACATAAAACTTATTTCACTACAGAGCTGCCACCCAGTTCTATTACCACCTGGGACTGATGTGATCAGAGGGTTATGAGGTGATCAGTGGCATTTTATCTCATTGCTAAATGGTGCAGTCTAGACAGTGACATACAAGTGGTCTTTTCATATTCATACAACTACAATATGAATAAAAATATCATATATGGATATCATGCTGGCTAACAGCACAGATGACAATTAACTCTTCCCCTCTTTTTAGAAAAACATTCTCTAGTCTTAATAAGTAAGAGTATTCATCTAATCTAAAATCCTTATCATTAGATTTTGAATTTAAACCTAATTGCAACTTATTTTACCTTCGATCCTCCCACTTGGTCACTCAAACACCCTTAAATTTCAGCCACCAGCTAGTCACACTGATCTCAATAGTGTCATCTCCTCAACTAAAGGTCTGCCTTCATATGTTCACTCTTCTTTACAGCAACTACTATCTTCCTACTCCAAACTGATAAAACATCAAATTGCCCCTCCTCCCTCCTACAGCTTTAACTTCACATGACTGCTACTTTAATTCATTTTCCTGCCTCTTGGAATTAATCATCTTTCTGCTTATTTCTACTTCGTTCTAAAGGTTTTCCTGTCTCCGGCTCCCATCCTAGGTCATTTAGGCACTTCCCTAATGGGAGCCAGTACTGTATCTCCCTTAGTTTCCACATAGTTCTAAAAAGAATGATTCCTTCCAGAATATGAATATAGCTAAACTGTTGTTGATTAATTTTGCTTATAATGCTACAGTATTCTTGTTTCAAATCTGAATCTCAAACTATAGTAATGAGCAGACCTAATTATCACAATGACAATAATTAATGATGTAAAATTTTCCATTTTAACAAGAATTTTATGATAAAAAGATGATAAGAATAATCATTCCATCTGAATCCAATATGCAAAAATTGCTCAGGTACTGACACAAAAGTGCAAGTCAATATTAGATGCTGCTTAGGCAATCTGTCTTAGTGACTTCTCTGATTTTAGGCAGAAAGAACTTTCCCTTTTCTCTACTGGACAGACTTTCCATATTTCTATGTGCACAGAATATGGTAACATGGCTCTGAGATGCAAGACAGCCATTGTTTTGTGTCACAGCAAATCTATACTGAATTCAAGCCAGTGAGCATGAGGCAGTGTACGACTACAGTGGTTAGTAGTAACTTGTCTATCCAGAATGCTCAGTTCTAGAAGAAGTGTCCAATGTTGAGTTCATGTTATGTTATGTTATGTTATGTTATGTTATGGTTATGTTATGTTATTAAAAATACCTGAATTACAACATCCACGTTAATTTGAGATTCTGCAGGTTATGGCTGTGAGACACAGACCTTCTGAGAAGATGATGAGGCATAGTTTCAAATAAAGGATATTTTTAAACTAGTGGAAATGAAGTAGCCTTTGATTTTTGTAGGTGTTTTTCCTTCTTGTGTTAGTATCATGGTGGCTTACTTGTTTAGGAATAGGGAACCTCTTCATCTCTCTCTCTCCTTCTCTCCAGTTTTATTTTCTTTCTTTCTTTCTTTCTTTTTTTTTTTTTTTTTTTCCCAAGAATAGCTCCAATGAATTACTACAGATATCCATCAAATATCCTACTTAATGGACATCCGATTTCTATTATTATGCACTGCATGTCATATGGTCATTTTTTAAATCACTCAAGAATCCAAAACGTACTGGGCAATAGAGCAGAATGATGCCTGAAGTCTAGTCTGTTTAAGCACAAGACAGATGCCCAGCCTGGGGCAAATCTCTGAATGAATAATGCTCAGGGATGTCGCCATTTCATCCAGCAGTAGCAGTTTTGCTTTCACATTTCCTGTTTTAGTTTCCCTTCATTGTGAGGCTTACAGCAAGGGTACACCAGAGGCTGTAAATCTCACCCCAAATCCTCAGTGCATCAGATGTGACATAATTATGTTTGACAGTTTTAAAACAAATTCTTCTAGTTACGAGTGTTTGAACTGAATGTGAAATCCTCCTTAAATTATTAGGAGCTGAATAGCAAGCAGTCTGGCATCAGATCATTTCTACTCATTGAGGCAATTACAAAATGAATGTTTTAGAAGCAACTGATGATTTCATCGTAACAAAAATACACAGGCTCTTGTCTAGTCCAATTTACTAGCTTTACATGACACAACTGATGGCTTTGATAGGTAACTAATTGGCAAAAAAGAGACGTATCTTATTCACAAAAATTATTAGTATTGTGTTAGGTTCTGATCATATGGCTTTGCAACACCAAGAAGTTATGAAAGCAAATAGTAACTGCATTGAGGCAATTGCAATACATGCTGAGTATCACAGAAAGGTAAAGGGAGGGAGTGAGGAGAAGTAGGGTGAAGAGAAGGAGAAATCCAGAAGGGAGACAGATTCCTAGACTAATAAAAGATGAAAGTGATCTCTACAGTCACCTAATGCACATAGTATTCTAGCATACACAGTTGGTAATCTTTTATCTAGGAACTCCATTGAACCTGTATTTTAGAAAGTCCTCTATTTTACTGTTTTATTTTGAAGTCCCAAAATGATGAATCTGAGAGCATCTATGGCAATATAACCCACTTACCCTGACTGCAAAACAAATACATCTTGTTCTGAGGCTGAATATGCCTAAGTTCAAATTCCAGCCATCAGATCATATTTATTTATCAACAAAACTGACAAAGAGTTTGCTACTAGCTCTGTTCTCCAAGGGTAAGTACTTGCAGATGTTGTTTACATAGACAGAGCACAACATTAAAGTGAATTTTTATGGTCAAGGAGAATGCTAGATTTTTAATGACGTGGAAAAAAAATGAGGGTTTTTGTTGTTGTTGTTGTTGGATAGGCCATTTCTTTAAATATATAAGATATAGGACCTTCAAAAGCATAGATCTGCATTTGCACCCAGCTTCAATCATTTCGGTGTCCACTTACTTTCTGTACCTCAGACAGTGGTGAGGCCCTGGCACAGCTGCCCTGAGAAGCTGTGGGTGCCCCATTCCTGGAGAAGCTCAAGGCCAGGTTGGATGGGCCCTGAGCAGCCCGAGCTGGTGGGGGGCAATCAGTCCATGGAAGGAGTTGGAACTGTGTGGACTATAAGGTCCCTTTCACTCCTAGACAATCTATGATTCTATGACATCTCCTCTTATTGTACAGGAATGTTGTATGGGTAGTTCAGTTTTGCCATGTGAAATGCTTTTAAATCATCATGATGACAGCAAATACTGGATATAGATCTGAAGAGAAAGCATGTACTGTACAATTTCTTCATTTGGAAGGCCAGAGTGCTGTGCACCCAGACGTCTATATAAACATAAATAGGTTGTAGGACTCTCAGGGATCTACTGCCATTGCTAACTCACTTTCATATCTTCTGAGAACATTTTATATACCATCTACTACACCACAGGAAAGTAATAAGGATAAGGTCTCTGCCTTTGCAAGTCAGTCTTCTAAGGTGAGGAGGACATCTGTTATAATCCTTCCATTACACGAGTGACAAACTGATACTGTATGAAGAAAGAATTCCCTACCCCACATGGATCACCCTCATAATGCTTCTTTCAGGGATGTGCTGAGTGGTGATAATTCAAACATTTTCCAAGCTAGTTACAATTTGGAAAAAAAAAATCTAGAAACAAAATCCAATAGCATTTGTCATTTTTTTTTTTTTTAGTTTGCAGCTAGGTAACAAAATGCACTCTTTTCCCAACTAGCTTTACTGCTTTTATCATGAGCAAAAAGCTGTTTTAAATAAGAAAGCTGAAAGCTTCTCTGCACAAAAGTAAAGGAAGTCAATCTGAAGGTCAATTCCAACTGCAGCAAAATGAAGCATAAATATTGCTATAAATAGGCACAGAGTGCTTACACTCTATCCTACTCTATATGCACATATTTTGGAGTAGAAAATGCTGTACATTATGTTTTTTCAAATGCATATTTTATTTTTGCTACAGATGTGAGCAAGCAAGTGGGTAGGAGTTGTGTGGGAACAACAAAGTAGAAAGAGAAGTGTCTGAACTGCTCACAGGGAAAGCAAACATCTCACAAAAAATGAAAGCAGGACAATGCACAGACACAAGATAGATCTGGATCAGTATAAGAGATCAACTTCTCTGTACAAGAGAGAACCTTGTATAAAAGACCAGAGGCAGTAAAGAAGTGCTGCCAACCAACCATACATAATATCATCAACTAGGTGATAAGGTGACAGAAAACCCTATGGAATATCTCTGACAGCCCTTTCCTCAGTATGTAGCTATCTCAGAAAGTTATACAGCATAAAAAATGCCATCCTTCCCCATGTATGAGTACTTCATGGCTAATGCTGTGCTGTATCAATGGACAAATTGTATAGAATTTGATTTACTTTATTTCTCTGGTTCAGGTGAGACAGTAGTGAATTTGGTAGCATTAGGAGCATACTGCCTGCATTTTCACAGTGAAGCTGGTTCTTTTTCTCCTCTTTTTCCTCTTCTTATTAAGCAATTGTTCTACAGGAACCATATTTTATTTCCTCAAGGTAGCTAGCAGGATGTGTTGCTCCTGAGTACCTCTTTTCTGTTGCCTGTTTTTAGGATATTGGCAACACTTAATCCTGTTGCTGTGAATGATGAGGTACTATGGCATTTATAGGGGAGAATGAAATACAACTTATACTTGTTTATGATTCATTACTTTTCTTTGAAATGGATAGGTGAAAAAACAAACATCTTTTACAAGGGCAAACACATGAAATGAGATTCAGTTTAAGACAGCTAAATATAGTACAGATGTGGTAAGTAAGCTTGAAGTCAGTGGATATGCAATCAATACAGACAATAAGGCCTCAAAAGCAATTCATCTTTCTCTCGGCACTTCATATCTGTCAATCTCTCGCCTTTACTGATTTCAATAGGAAGCAGACATCTAGAAAGAATGCAGACTTCTAAATTTAGGAATCTTAACGTGAGACAGTCTTGTTCAGTGGCACAAAATTCAGACATCTCAAAAGTTAAGATTCAAGTGCTAATACTTGCTGTTATCACACTACACTCTTACTTCACTTCAGTTTTTTCCTTTGTATGCATTTTTAACTTGACACAGTCTGGTAGAAAATCATGAAACAGAAAAACAATGCCAGAATAGTAATTCACAGAGCAATGTGCTATAATAAATTCTGTGTAAATTGTGTGCCAAGCCTCAAAATTCTACTTGTATATGTAAACTATGTATTCGCTATATACCTCTTTTTTGAGATTAGTACTGCTTTCTATCAACCAGCCTGTATGTGCAATGTGTGGCCATTTGCTATGGTTCTTGGAAATTATTTGTGCTCATGCAGGCGATTTTCAGTAAACAGCACTGGTTTCCCATTGCTATTTTAATATCCTTCTGCACTGGAAGTATATTTTCAAATTGCAAGAATGTTATCTTTCCATGTTATTTACACTAGAGACTGTGTTTTCACAACAGATGGAGAACTTGGGGTTAGTTCAGAGTGTAAGCAGCCCCTAAATCTATTTTTGGCCCAGACTCCACACCTGACTTTAAACAAAACAATTAACATAATGGCAACTCATTTTCATTGCCATAAAATGGAGTTAATAATTCCACTCATATTTAGAACTGTTTTTTTGGGGTTATACACATCTAATTGAAAAGTTAATGTGTGTACACAGCATCCAAGCAAATGAGGTCTTGATGTCAATGGGCATTCAAAATATTATTCAGTAATGTTTACCTTACACTTAATAGCAGAGGAACATCAGAGAGAGGAACATACTGTGTTGTACTGATGCACATACACTGATGATCTATCCATTACTACGTTTTAAAGACATTCAAGAGTGAAAAGGAAAATGTTTAGTTTAGAGATAGTTCACACGAGTATAATGAATTGTAGCAAAAAGGAATCAGCATTAAAAATCTCTTTTGATGGGGAAAAAAAAAAACAAAAACTTTTCATAAACGTAACAACATCAATTTTTGAAATGTTTTGGAAGAGAGCATTTTCTAATTACTCTTCCATTTGCCTTCAGGGTCCAGATATGATTCATTTTGTAGTTCTGCAAATAAGTATTCAGATTATCAGCCTTCTTTCTGAGTCAAGTTAAACATTTTCTGTCAGTTAATTGAAAACATAAGGATCTGGCAATCACTGCTTTTCCAGAGGTTTAAGCATTTCCCAGTATCTCGCTACCATTACTGATCCTGTAATGCCACCTGGTGGCACTTGGGAAAAATAAACTATGTTTTTAACGTTTCCATGGGGTCAAAATCGCAGCATAGCCTTTCATGGTGCCCCTTGGAGGGTATTGCATAATGTGACATAACAGTGAGAAGGTAGAGTGAGGCAGGGAGGTCATGGGATTTGTCTGCGCCTTGCAGCCTGACTTGGGACTTCTGCATACATTCAAAGTGTCACCCAAAGACTGTGTAGTCTTGCTGCTTTTTGGGGTCTAACTCATGGATTTGCATTCTATTTATGGCACCCTATCAAAGGTGAGCAGAGACATTTCTCAACCAGCCAGCATTTTGCCATAGTCACGGCACAGGAATGAATTAGTAAGATGCTGTGATTCTCCTTCTTCTACATCGACGCTTTGAAAGCTAAAGCACCTTGCCCGAGGCCACAAATAATGCCACAAACAGAATGAGGAATTAAATCTAGGTCTCTAAAGTTTAAATCATTTATTCTGCCTCCCATCTGAAAGAAATTTAACCAACTCAGAGTCAATTTGAAATGCTAGCTTGGTGAGTACTACTGGTCTGTGGTAAATGAGATTTGTAGAGTTTCAAGAAACAAATGGGTAAACTACTTCAGCAAGGAAATAAGTGCTTCTGAATGATAAGACAAGCAAGAATAAACAGAAAGAATCAAGCCTATGCTGTGCATCCCTTATAAAATTAAGGATCTGGCATCCTTCACCGGAGAGTGGTCTAAGATTAATCACTCTAAGATTGGCCTGTGCATGAAATTTGTTTTGCTTGAGCATGGAAAAAATGGATTCATAATAGTTTTTTGTGACTAAATAAGTCAGCAGTGCCTGACTTAGTGATTGCCTGGGGACACACATGCAGTCTAATTTAGTAATAATTTCTATTCCTCTCTGCTCAATGAACAAATAAACTACTCTTGCATGACAAGTAAATGCTGTAGCAACACTGGTAAGTTTAATTAGAACTTAGGGAAAATATTGCTGCAAAACAGACCAAAATTGGAATTAAAAATTCAACTTAGGCAGTATCCCACAGTGCTAAATATATGCCTGCGGAAAAAGAAAATGGTTTTCTAAATTTTATATGAGACGCTGTTTTTCTGAATGTACTGTGAAAAGCTCCGACCTCTCAGTACTTTTTATTCAGCCTTCTTGTGCTGCATCTAGCTAAAGAAAAAATAAACTGTATGATTGCCCTGAAGAAATTTCCATTTCTGTTCCTTGGGTTCCTTGTCTGTGCTCTTGTCTTCAGAGGCACTTCCTTAACTCTCCACGATGACAGTTTTATAAGGCTATCTTAGTTTTCTTGCAGTTATGAATCTTCTACTTAAAGATCTCTTTAAGGCATTATAGAACTTCTACTTGCCCTTTTAAAATTTTCTAAGTGCATTTTCAAGGAACAAGTCTAGATACAATATATATTCTCAAGGTTTTTATTGCTATTCAAAATTCTTTATGTTCAGTTGTTTCACTCAGGTGTCCAATTGCTTGACAAAGACTGATACATAAATGCTCTGTTTTTGAACTGCATTTCAACAAATAATTGAGAGAAAAATTAAATAGATATTCTTGGGGCTAAATATACAAAATATAACCTAAGGCTACAAAGACTTTTATCCTATAAAATCTGAAAATAAATTTCAGAGCCATCATCAGATTCGTAAGAGGCAGAGAGATAATTACAACCTAATTAATCTCTTCCTAGTACTGCTAGTTGCTAAGTACCTTTGTGCCCACTAGATGGCCCCCAGAGTCTGGATGACTACAACTACTTAAGCTCAAAGAAGTGGTAAAATAGGAACTATCTTTTGATTCAGTAGCGCATTTTGGGCAACATGGAACCGTATTATGGGTTAAACTAGGAGATGCTGAGGTCTTCACTACATTTAAGTCCTCACTGATGTGTTGTCTTACTATAAATAATAATAAATAGAGAAAAGTATCATCATGAGCTGAGCACAGATAACACCATGGATAACAAACGGTAAAAAAGTAGTACAAATAAACAGAACATTCAGTGATGAACTGTTTCCAACTTGGATTTCAGACAATGGAAACCATGAAGGTCTTTTCCAACCTTGGTAATTCTATGATTCTATGTAAGCTTTGTGAATCCTTCTTTATGAGCCTGTTCCAGTAAAGACAAGAAAACAAGATCAGGAAATTGGCCAGGAAAGCACAAAACAAATACTTACAGACAAAATCTGATCTCCTCTCTGCAATTCTCCACTGAGATCAGCAGGCCCGCCTGCTAAGATGAAAGACACGAAAATGCCTTCCCCATCTTCTCCTCCCACAATGTTAAAACCAAGTCCGGTGGACCCCTTGTGGAGGATGATTTTTCGAGGCTCTCTGTAGAGAAAAAAGGCAGTAACGTTTATCCATTCGAAGATATTGCCTATACTTCTCTCAAGGCATCTTCAACATACTACATTTTGCTAAAGAAACAATGGCCTGCTAATGCCTAAATAAACTTTTTAATAAATTTGGAAAAACTGTTAATTGGAGAATGACAACTAAGCAGCAACCTTCTTTTTTATTTTCTCCTCATGGTTGTATCCAAACGTCTCTATTAATTCCACTACACTGGAGTCATACTCATTAAGTTAAAGGAGGGATTCACTAAAAGCAAAACCAAAACACTGAAGATATTTAATATTCTAATTTCTAGCAGTGCTACATATCAATCAAACTTCACAGAGTACCTTTTTTTTTTTTAAGTTCTAAACAAATAAAGAAAAAAGTCAAACATCTAAACAAAGCAGCAAAGTTGTTTTAAACTTGGCAGACAGAGCGAAGGAAATGGAATCAAACTAACAGAAGAGAATCTCACAAAAAAACCCTCTGGTGTGATATCATCAGGAACTTGTAAAATCACACAGTTTTATCACTGAACCAGACAGAAGGATATCTGCTTTTCTGTTGCTGGTTTAAAAAAAATTGTTGATTGTAATGGAAATCTGTAAATAATAGCAACATCTTATTCAACACTTTCCATTTATAAATTGCAACAGTGGTCCAAAACGTATAAATATAATCATATGCATTTTGCTATCAGTAAATTTCAGTTCCAGAGAGAGGAGAGAACTTTCCTAAGCATTCATTGTAGTGTTTTTGAGAAAAAGTGCCCCAGGTATCCCAGTTCCCGCTCTCCATGTACCACGACTGAGGTTGGGCCCTTCAGGTGGGGCTTAGGAGAGGGATGTCATCAGAAAAACACCTGGCCTTCTTTGGCCATCAAACCAGAACCCCTTACTGTTTTTCCATATAGGGAGAGATAAAGCAGCAACTCGTGGGTCAAGGGCTATCAAAAGGGACTTCAGGGCCTTTGGATGATGGCTAAAGTAATTGAATACACAGATCACCTTTTTTTCTCTGCATCCTATATTGGGTAAAGACAAAGAAACAAATCAGAAGATTGTATCTTTAAATACCCAGTTTTGTGGCTGGTGCTGTCACCATAATTTTTTTTTTTTTTTTTTGACAATCCAATGGCCTACATGGCATCCAGCTTGTGCCTTTCTCAAAGAGGGAAGAGTGGCCTTGCAGAAAAGCTATGAGGGCTCATTAGAAGGGCTTTAAACAAGGTGTGAAGGGGGAGGGGGGATAGTAAGCCTTCCCATGATAAGGTGTGGAATGGCATAGCTTGATTAGAGGGATAGGTTGCTAGTGGGGGCCCTGAAGGACCTGCTGCCTTGAGAGGTGCTGGCAAAACGCTACAGAACATGCAAAATCCTATGATGATGAGGCAGTGACTGCTGGGGCAATAGAAAAGGCAATGGGGGAGATTGAGGGAAGTACTTAAAAGGAATTAAGGAGTTGACAAAAACCTTTAAGGAGGTGACAAAAGCAGCCTGTCAGTGCCTCTATACCAATGCACACAGCTTGGGCAACAAATAGGAGAAGCTGGAAGCTACTGCACTACTAGAAAACCACAATACAGTTGCTGGCCCTGAAACCTGGTGGGATGATTCCCATGACTGGAGTGCGGCTAGTGATAGCTACAAACTGCTCAGAAGGATCAGACAAGGAAGGAGGGGATGGGATGTTGCTATCTACATCGGGAAAGGGATAGAATGGGAAGAGCTGTCCCTAAAGAATAGTCATGAGCAAGCCAAAAACATACGGGTAACAGTTAGAGACCAAGGCAGCAAAGGGAAAATTGTGACTTGTGTATACTACAGGCCATCCTTATCAAGCAGAGCCTGTCACTGAGGCCTTCCACCTTCATCTACAGGAGTCATTGTAATTGCAAGTGTTTGCCCTAATGGGGACTTCAGCCACCCAGACATCTGCTGGAAAAATAGCATGGTGAGTTGCAGGCAATCCAAGAGACTCCTGGAATGCACTGAGGTTAACTTCCTGAGTCAAACAATAGAAGGCCTCACCAGGTGGGATGCAATACTAGTAATCCACAACACCCTTTGCTCCAAATTGGAAGATATGGATTTGATGTGTGGACTGTTCAATGGACAAAGAATTGGCTGCAGGATAGAGTCTAAAGAGTGGTGGTCAGTGGCTCAGTGTCTGAATGGATATCAGTGATGAGTGATGTCCCTCAGGAGCCAGTGCTGGGACCTTTGATGTCTTCATCAATGACATTGACAGTGGGGTCGAATGCACTCTCAGCAAGTTTCCTTACGACACCAAGCTGTGATGTACAGTCTACACACCAGATGGATGGGATGCCATCCAGAGGAACCTAGACAGGCTTGAGGGGTGGGCCCAGGTGGACCTAATGAGGTTCAACAAATTCAAATGCAAGGCCTTGCACCTGCGGCGAGGCAGCCCTCACTACTAGTACAAGGTGGGGGGTGAAAGGATTGAGTCCAGCCCTGCCAAAAAAGACCTGAGGGTACTGGTGGATGGGAAGCTAGACATGAGCCAGCAATGTGTCCTCACAGAGCAGAAAGCCAACTGTATCCTGGGCTGCATGAAAATAAGTGCAACCAGCAGGGTGAGGGAGGTGATACTGCTCCTCTGCTCTGTGCTGGTGAGACCTCATCTGGAATACTGCATCCAGAAGTGGAGTCCTCAGTGCTCAGAGACACAGAACAGCTGGACTGCATTTAAAGGAGAGTGGCAAAAATGATCCTATGGATAGAACACTTCTACGAGGGCAGGCTAAGAGCTGAGACTGTTCAGCCTGGAGAAGAGAAGGCTCCTAGGTGACTTGATAGTGATCTTTTGACTTTTAAAGGGGAGCTACAGAAAAGAGTAAGACAGACTTGTTAGCAGAGTCTGTGGTGACATATAAAGGGCAAATAACTTAAAGAGGGTAGATTTAAGTTGAATATGAGGAAAAAGTATTTTACAGTGAGGGTGATGAGGCACTGAAACAGGTTGCCCAGAGATGTGATTGACGCCTCGGCCTTGGAGACTTTCAAGGTGAGGCTGAATCAGGCCCAAGACAACCTGATCTAACTGTGGTTGAAGGATGGACTAGATGACCTTTAAACGGACCATAAAGGTCCCTTCCAACTCTAAGGACTCTATGGTTCTATAATTCTGTGACTCAGATTTGTTTATCTCTTGGACACCCAAGCACACACGTATATATATATACTTATATATAGACACAGTGTTTATTGGTACTTACCCAGTTTTTAATCTAACAATTTACTACTCAGAAAAAAGTATAGAAATTATATGTGTGAATCTTAAGCTAAGTCCTGCAAACTTTCATATGCATTTACATCTGTGATTCCTCACAGAGAAAAATAATGTTCTTCTAATGTTTACCTCTTATGAATAAAATTTAGCAGCAAAGTGACCATTATGAACATTCACACATACAACACCTAAAGAACCATGCTCTGGAATGTTTCCTGTAAAACATCCAATACTTCCAGTGTACTGTAGATAATTTCAATAGAATACTAATTGCTTTTTCATTCCTATTTTGTTTTAGAAGTAAATAATAAGGGAAAGGGAGAGAGTAATGACGCGTTGAGGAATGTTTGATGTTAGTTAAGTGTTATGGCTTCTGTATACATAAGGTAACTTTATCTTTACAAGATAATTCCAAAGTCAGTAGGAGTTTCTTCAGTTTTGCCTAAATGCTAATTCTCAAACAGTATCTCCTTTTTGATTGTGATCTTTTCATAACGTCTCAGCTTCCTGATCTCTCAGATTAATATTTTTGGAAGAAAAAAACTAAACGAAATTTTTGATAATGTTCTTTAAAGAAGATTGCAAGTGTTCTTCCAACGTCACACAGGGCTCCATATTATAAATTCCTAACATTGTATAGTTAGAAAAAAGCTATAAAAAGATATAGGTGTGAGACTTCACTTTGCATATTCTTCAAATATTTTTTACCAACTAGAAAAAAATTGGGGGATTTCTTCTCTTTTGGATCATTGCTGCTGATGTGTCTTGTAGCTACACTTTTAGCACCTCCTTAACTATGTGCAGATTAGAATGTATTCCAAATCTAAGAAGTGTGAATCGGTGTTTAATTAAAAAGGGTGGCCTGGGGTCTGGGATAGAACTGGGACAGTGATCTGGCAGTGCAGAGACCTTCCCCACTTAGTTTATGTGTCCTAAGCTATCTTGGCGAGTCATTCATTCTTTGGATTCAGTTTCCTCATCCACAAAATTATGTGGTGACCCTTGTCATCTGTTTTTTTACATTCTGAAAATGCTTTGTGAGAGCTCAGCTACTGCCAGTATTGTTTACCTGGGCATTGAGGACAAACATGCAGTAGGCAAAACAAATATATCTACACACTCTACTGGTGCGAAATTAGAGCTTTGTTCAGAAGGAAACTAGGTATTTCTATGTGTGAGAGGCAGCTTGCATCATAAAGTTGAAAGCCATTGCTATGGCAAAACTAGGTCAGTACAGCTGGGTATCTACTGAATGCTAAGCTGTGCAACTCAACAAAAAGTTGGCCCAGTTATTAATCCCTGCTTCTGATCAAGTCAGCAGATTTATACCTAAAATGCTGTCAGTGCTGTTTTGTAATTTTGGCCTTTTGACAACAAAATTCACTTTGTGCTCTTGGATGAATATACTCAGAAGAAGCTCAAACAGTAATGAGGAAATGTCAGAACCTGTGATTAGAACACAAAGGTTTTGGCTCCTGGTCCTTAGCCAAATGAGGTTGTTTTGGTCATGATTAAATTTGTCTGTATAGAAACTATCAGCCACACGATATCTTCATAAGTCTTTCATATTAGAGTATTTCATGGAATCTGAAAAATGGATTCAAGAATGCACAGGTGTAATTTGTCATAAAAGCAATGATCACAAGGAATAATCTTTAGCCATGACTATGCTTTAAGATAGAATGTACCAATTCATCATAGTTTAACAAATAACTAAGACTATATAAAGTCTTATATAAATAAAAGTCATATATATATATATATATGTCATATATATGTTATATATATGTATATACATCCCAGGGTACTAAAGAAGCTGGTTAATGTGTTTGCCAAGCTGCTCTCCATCATATTTAAAAAGTTGTGATTGTTCCCCACTACTCTGCCATTGTGAGGCCCCAGCTGGTGTACTGCATCCAGGCCTGAGGCCCCCAGAACAAGAAAGATGTTAAACTTTTTCAAGCAGGACCAGAAGAAGGCCACAAAGATGATCAGAGGGCTGGAGCACCTCTCCTAAAAATATAGGCTGAGGGAGGAGGGCTTGTTCAGCTGGGAGAAGAGAAGGCTCCAGGGAGACCTCATTGCAGCCTTCTAGTGCTTGAAGGAAGCTTAAAAATAGGAGGGAAGTCAACTTTTGGCATGGGTAGTTAGTGATAGGACAACGAGGAGCAGTTTTAAACTGAAAGAGGGGAGATTTAGATTAGATGTCAGGGGGATATTTTTCACTGAGAGGGTAGTGAGGGCACAGGTTGCCTGGAGAGGCTTTGGATGCCCCATCCCATTTAAAATATAATTCCACAATTCTATGATATCATAGTTTACACTTTCATAGTGCACTTAGTCTGAAAAGAAAAATACCAAAACCCTCTTGTTATGGTAACAAAGGTTTGTAGTATACTGTGGAGTTGAAGTTGGAAAACAGTTTCCTTCTTAAGCAAACAAATTACATTATTGGCCACTGAGAAGATGAGTTATCAAAGAATAGTGCAAAAATGATTAATCTGACAATGATGTAGCCTCACTCAAGGAAAAGGCTATTTATGATAAAGGTGAAGATGGTATACATTTATTCTTCTGACATAGACATTTATATTCAACTCTTAATGTAATTATTAAGGAAATCTACAAAGTGATGCCCCAGTTTTTTTGAATGCCTGGGAATCAACACTAGGAAAATCTCCTTTACCTCTGTTAAAATTCTTGATGCACGCAATTGTAATACACAAGAAGAAAATGCAGTGAAAATACAGATAAGTGCTGTAAATGAAGTAATGGAATCAAAGATTTAAAGAAGACATGGCCATGATTAAATGATTCTACAACTCCATGATTCTATGACTAAAAGTATTCACGAGAGCGTAAAAAATGAAACAAAATTTACTCAAATGTGAATGAGATTTTCTTGCTTGGTAAAAATATTTTGTTCCCTAGAGACAAAAGCAACCGAGACAAAGCTAATTGCACGGGTTCATACTTAAAAGACACATGGTACTGTTCTTGGACAATAGATGGCACTCTATTGCTACTATAAAGATGAAGTCTGTTTCTGAAATGCGTGCTTTTGCCTTCAACTTCAACTACTTAAACACATTTACAATTTCTCTTGGGATAAATAATGTTGAAGGTAAGTTTCTAGGTCCTAACAAAGCACACTATAGCATTTTAATTGTGTGTGCATGTTTTATGCCCTCCTGCAGTTTTGTACCAAACACTAACAGGGAAGATCAGCAGGGGAAATCAAGCATAAATTAGAAAGAAGGGTGAGATGGTAAAGCTCCTGGACTGACAGAAAGCAGCAGAAGAAAAAAAGAAAGCACAAAGAAAAGAGAATGCATCTGTACGGAGAATAGGAAAGGAATAAAAATAATATATTTAGAGAGAGAGACATGAAAAAAAAATCATGATAACAGAGCCAGAAATCATAACTAGAAGCAAAGGAGCAAACAAAGTGCTGCAATCCACACAAATTTACAAGCTCAGAAATCAATGAGAGAATCAATTTGGATGGACTTGGTTAGTTGCTTCAGGGAATACATCAGATCTCATTCTGTAAAACACATTATAAATTTCAGGCTTGATGTAAGACCAAAGCGTTATTAAATTAATACTTGAAACCAATAAGGAGCAACAAATCAGAGGGAGTAAAACTTCAACACTTAATGAAATTTCTTCTGTCGTGAAAATGCAATTAAAGAGTAGCAAAACATTGAGGCACTTTTCCTCCTTAACATTTTAGGGTGGTTCAGATTTGTTTTACTTATTCATTATGTGAAAAACAGTTAAGTGTTTTACAGCTCCTACATTTGCACTGAATATTTGTTTTGATCACTTTTACTCTTTTAGAGTAAGAGAAAGATGAAAAAGAAATTGAGCTTCCCTATCATTCTCCTATGGATTGTGAATCCATGGCAATTATAGATTTAATTTAGGAGATTAAAAATTGCACTGATAAATGAAGGGGAAGAGCCTTCTGAAAACAAGTAATTCTTATTATAAGTTGCTGAAAGAAAATCCATTTTCAATTTGCTTATTTTGTGCTGCTGGCTACATTAAGGAATACAGTCAGTTTTAGTATTCATCTCACACTCACATCTCTGCTTTTCTCTTTATTTTGAACCGTCTATAAAATTGGGGTGCTGAAAAGATTTGGTGTTTTTTGCTACATCAGGAAAAAATTAAGCACACTGGGTACTTTCAAATATCAGACCCTAGAGATTTTTTCAATCATCTATAATCAGTAATCCCAAATCGGCATAGTAATATGGCTTTCAGGTTTTCTGCAGTTTTGTTTTTTTTTCTTTTTCCCTTCCTCCCTTCCTTCCTCCCTTCCTCCCTTCCTCTCTTCCTCCCTTCCCTCCTTCTTTCCTTCCTTCCCTCCTTCTTTCCTTCCTTCCCTACTTCTTTCCTTCACTACATCCTTCCTTCCTTCCTTTCTCTTCTAGAAGGATATTGACATCATACATCCATTCATGTGTGTGATGAGCTGGTGTTGCAGTAGCACATATGATAGAAAGCCCAGCAGGATATTTATTTTGTTTCTAGCATTAGGGCAACACCCAGTCCTCAGTTAAGGCCACCCTCAGTGCAAGCCACTATGCATACAGTGACAGGAAATGATAGGACACAAAGAAATAGTCTGAAGTTGTGCCAGGGGAGGTTTAGATTGGATGTGAGGAGGAACTTATTCTGAGAATGGGTGGTCAGGCTTTGGAAGAGGCTGCCCTGGGCAGTGGTGGAATTGCCATTCCTGGAAGTACTTAAGATATGCATAGATGTGGCACTAAGGGACACAGATTAGTCACGGGTCTTGGTATATCAAGTTGATGGTTGGATTTGGAGATCTCTAGGTTTTCTCCAACCTAAATTATTCTGTGATTCCACAATAATGCAACACAAAGCGTTCATGCTATTTAGAAGTAGCAAATAGCAGGAAAGTTGTAGAGAGAAATTACTTCCATTGTTCACACAATGGAAAATACTTCCATTAAGTTCACACATTAGTCATTGGGAAAATATGACATCTCAGGATCAAAGTACTCCTCTTTCTTCTGTACCTCGTGGTATCTGGCTTCACTGTGTGAACACGGAGCTGTGTCTCTTTGGAGTCAGTTTGTTAATCAAAACCATTTCTTTTACAATGCAATACTACAAGTTTTTCTCTCATGTGATAAAATTCATGTTATCCATCACAGTCACAATGAGCATCAGGGGCCAGAAGGGTAATTTTCCTTTCTTTTTGTCAGATAGTATTTTGTTCACATTCAGAGTTTTCATGTTTGTTACAACATGCAATTGATCGTTACCTTTTTGTCTAATTTTATGTAGAATTGATGTACAAACAACTAACACTTCAGCATTGTATGAGAAGTTCACTGGAATATCTCATAGCAAAATGTAATTTTGCTTACTATATTTACCTATTCTGCTTGAAAAAGTATTTTATCTGCTTGACTGTGGTGTCTTCGTCATTTCTTGTTGATTAAATCTTGGCATTAGCTACAGAAGCAGTACTTTATCCTAACTTTAATAATGAATACATTTTTTATGCATTTATTTTCCAAGCCTCATGTCTAACTTGTCACAAACTTTGAAGTATATTTAATATGAGGGAACCTACTGGGAGTCAGGCTTCAACCTGACTGATGCATGCATGAGTGCACTGGCTTATATATGGGCAATTTTATTTGCTTTGTGGGAACCCCTCTGGACTTTAGTAGTCTTTCATTTTGTCCTTTGTAGAGAAATTAAAGCCTACACACCAGGCAATGTTTTATGCTTACAGCTAACAAGACAGAATTGGCATATAGGTATAATTTCTTACTTGAAAAGTGAAACTGGTCTGTATTTTTACCTCAGTGCATGACATTTACCTCAAAGGCACAGGAGCATGTCTTCTAGATTTGAGGAATTACACTGAATTCTAGAGCAACAATCTTGGACAAGTAATATGCTCTATAGCTTTGAAAGGAAGGTGATTATTCCAGTACACTTATTTATTTATATTTTGTTTCACATAATTATTTATTTCTCCTCCCTGATCTACAAGGTGTATTATTTACATGCTAATAATCAAAATAAATCTGAAAATCTGCATCTCTGTTCCACCTGCTACCCCCAGCACAGGCACAAACTAGAAAGTTTGTTTTCCATTCTGCTTTTAAAGACTATTGGTTACATATTGAAATCGCTTCTCTTCAAACCATGACTGCTCCACCTTTTCAGTTTGTAAATGAAGCTAGGTGAGATGGAAATGGTGATAAGCAACCCCATCACACTGCTGGGAGACAGGAGGCATTCTAAGGTCAAGAGAATACCTAAAAATAGCAATGCCTCTGAGCCATGTTTGAAATATCAATACGCAGTCCATTGGAAGCAAGCATCTAGAATCACTTTTTATGTAAGATACTTTTGAAATACAAAGCTGCCTGTAATATCTGCCCTGTTCAGAATAAAAATTCTTACTCTTACTCATCGTTCAAATGCTGTTTATTTGCATACTAATATTTATAGATGAGATACTTGGACATGTTCAGAAATTACTTTAAAATTTCCATCAAAACACTCTTGATGAAAGAAATTGAAATCCCAGTTTCTAAGAAGCTCAGTAGATGAGATGACTGTTATAATGTAAAATATAATTTAGTCTGAATGTCAAGTGGAAAAAGAATAGTTATCATAACCTACTGATGTAGCCTTATGAGACATTTCAGCAGGATTTCCAGTTAACAAGGTTCAGTTTTCATGCAATATTTTTCCTACTTTGAATATTCACAGTTAAAATTATTTATTAAAATAAGTTTTAAAAGCCTCAGATTAACAATATTTTCAAATCCAAACATTAGAGCTTTATTGTTTGTAACCCATACAGATAAACCATTAGGAAAGGTGCTAATGAGTTTGCACTGACAATAACATCTAACACCTGTGAAGTTCATGCTTTTGTACACATCATAAATCTGTTGTTATCATGTACAGCTATTATATTGTGAAGAATATATGGCTTGAAAATAGAGCTTTAAAGAAATCTTGACTTCTTTTTCACTTTGAGATTCATTTTTTTGCAAAACATGAAGTTCACAAAAGCAGGCCTTAAGAATGTTTTTTTCTTAGATATAAACCCAATACCTAATTTAAAAACCTATTAGAGTTTTAAAAACATCTGTGCTAGCCAGCTCAATTACCGTGTATTCAACAAGGTGGAAAGGAATAAATGCCATTGAATGCAACCCCACCTGCATTTCTTTGTCCCTCCAATATTTCATTTCTCCTTCAGAGGATGCACTAATTGTATTACTGCAGTGACTACACAGTCAGCCAGACAGAGCCAGCACGCTGGCCTGAAATCTCAGTGTGTGCTAGGGATGCCTTGCAGCTAAAGTAGCCATTTATGAAATACAACTCAAAAGCAATATAATAAGTCACCTAAATACAGGACTTTACAGATGGAAGCTGGGCTCCTAAAAGAGAAAAATAACTTTGTTTTGACATCAAACTGAATTAGCTATAAACATATTTAGCAGTAAGGACTTCACAAAAGCATTAGGCTAAATTGAGCATTATTATAATGAAATATTTAGAGCTGAGCTGATTGCTTCTATTTGCTCAGTGGTGTAACAGGCTAACAGTCCCACTTTCCTACATGAAATGAAATATGACTCAGCCTAAGTTGATTAGTAATAATTACAAGCCAGATACTCTTCTACCTCCTGAATAGCAGGAGACCTGTAATATCAATTGCAGATTTCCACTGCCCTAATGATTCATACACAATAGATGCAAGCTGTCTGTGTGGCCAGTGCAGATTTCACAAATTATCTAAAAATTCATGCAGATAAACTGATTATTGAATTTCAATGGGAATTTAAGTCTGCAGGGTACCTCCTTATTATGGAGTCCCATAGACCAGGTCAAAGACATCATAATAGAATTTCTTTCCTTAAATCTCAATTCAGCCAATTCTTCCTTTTTTTCCTTTTTTTTTCCTTTTTTTTTTTTTTTCCCTAACATTAATTTCCTCATAAATTAGTTTGAGGAAAAGGCAGGGGAGTGTAATATGTCTTTTCTGTTTAGAGAGTGAAGGACAAAATCTAATGTGAAGATGTTTTACCCAGAGCTTGTGAATTCACAGAATCATAGAGTCATTTGAATTGGAAGGGACTCTTAAAGGTCATCTAGTCTAACTCCTTTGCAATCAGTACGGACATCTGTAATTAATCAGGAGCTCAGAGCCTCATCCAGCATGGCCTTGAGTGTCTTCTACTACCTCTTTGGGCACTGGGTGATGGTTGCAACTTTACTGAACAAGACTTAATCTAACTGGGGAATTAACCCTGCTTTGAGCAAAAAGGCCAACTGATTAGGACTTCATTTATAAAAATGCCTTCCCATATGGCCCTTAAGCCTCTCCTATAACAACTTTTCCAGTTAGTCTTGTTTTCAGAGGAAGATTAATACAGCAGTCATGACACATTTTAAATTAAAAATAATAATTATTATTATCAGGTTTTTTTTTTTTTTTCAGTTGTTTAATATTTTGTGTTTAAATTTGTTGAAAAAACATTTTGGGTATCGTGGAGGTATGGATCATTTCCTATATCTACTATTTTCTTTTTGCATTGCAGCACGGTAGGGTTGTAACATAAAACAAAATACAAGCAAGATGACACCTTTCCTGTGTGGAAACTTTGGGTTCCCACTTTTATTATGACAGAGAAATGCTTTGAATGAATGATCTAGGAGTAGCCCATGACAAGTTACTGCCCCTGCCTACAAAATATTTCAGACAGTTCCACATTTCTATGGGAACAGAGAAATAAATGTAATGTATTCTGGAAATTAGACCAGTAAGAGCAACCAAAATCTAAATAATTCAGTGTTAAATACCAGCTTTTCTAATATCATAAATATGCAAAAATATTAGCTTAAGTTATGAATTATTCATATTTTACCCAATTATTTCTGTTAAAATGAAGTCAGATAAGTACGCAGAGCAACGCTTCTACACCTAACAGATTAATAACCACAGAAATACACCAGCATGGGATTACTGCTTTCTATCAGTAATTCTTCAGCCTTAGCCTAGAACACAGCTTTTCCAAAATGAATTCATGCAAATACTGAAGAAACAGGAAGACTTCATGGGGGAATTCCCATGATTAGTGATAGCTAGTACATGTGAACATTGACACTAATCAAGGTGAACTGAAGAGACTGAGTTATGCGACAGATTTTCTTGACAGTTATCTCCACAAAAGCTAAACTTCTACATATAAATATCTAAAAATGTTCAGTATTAATTTGACTTAAATATTGTGGTATGCAGCAGTGAAATCCTACTCGTACATGGGGATTTCAGTGTCTGACACAGTGATATCTGAGAGCTCTACAGGCAGCTTCAACAGAGAATCATCTTACCCTTCCACAGAAATGGTCCGCTGCAAGCTCACTGTGGGGGGACGCGTTGCTGTGCTGTGCTGGGAATGACTGCATGACCAAGGGAGAATAAAGAAAAGCTTTTGTTAATGGAATACATATTTCTTTTGCTCTTATTGTCTCTAAAAGTTTAGCAAACACCAAAAAAAAAACACCCAAGAAACAAAAAAACCAAAAAATAAATCAACAACAACCAAACAATCAGATTTTTTTACACAAATCTATGTCACTTTGACACTAAAAAAAGACTCAGCTGATCTTCTTTAATATCAGGTTCACTCCTCATCAAGAAATAACAGGGAAGAGATTAATTCCCCCTTATCTTTTTCTATTTTTTTTAAGATAAATATATGCACACAATTCAGTGACTTAAAATACCTCAGAGAGTAATTGTTCTGCAGAATATATTAACCATAAAACAGATGTTAATTTCAGAGCAGAAGGTAGAACAGTAAAACATGAAGTTATCAGTCTAATTCTTAGTGTTTCTCAACTGGAATGCTTGGTGAAAGAAGACATGCACTACTTGTAATTGCACCGTAATTTAACTTCGAATTTAACTAATTTAAATCAATGTTTATTATTTCCATTGGATTTTAAGTAGTTTCAGTTTTTCCATATGAAATTTTATGAATCTAAGACACGATAGAAAGAACAACAACAAAAAAGATGTTTTCTGTGGAAAATGCAGGGCCTGTGAAATATGAAAGTATTTTGATTGGCAATCCTGATGTCTAATGGCTGCTCTTCTATGCTGTGTTTGGAACCTCAAAGATAGTTTCTATAAGCCTAATGAATTACACAGCACTATTGCAGTATTGTACAATAAAATCAATATTTATGAAAATATAAATGAATAAAAGCAAATCAGATAGCTGGAACACATTGTATTTCTTAGAATTGACAGTGTGTTTTATATAGAACAAAGAGTCACTAGAAAAAAAAAGTACAAGTGTTTGGATGTATTCTATAATTAATTTAAATGGCTACATCACATAGCGAGGCTAAATATTAATAATTAAAATTACGGATTAAAAAATCTTGGTTCTATATAATTCTTTCTACTAACTGCAGGTTTTGTTTTGCTTAAAAGCTTTATATACCAGTCAAGATGCTCAGAGGAAGCAATCCTTATTCTCAGTAAGAGCTAAGACATCCAGAATCAACAAATAAATAAGGTATTTTACATGCTTCTTATCCTGTAGCACAGTCACTATTGTCTGTCTTGCAGCAAAGACTGGATTTTTTCTCAGTAGTGCACTGACTCGTGACGAGTGGTGTCACGCTGCAGGACAAATAATCTGCTACCTGCTTATACTTCCATTTGACACCATTGTGACACTACTTTGTGTTAGTAAACTGTTGTTCTCAGACTTGTTCTGAGTATTTCAGAATGTTTGTAGGAAAGTATATTCCCCTTATGAGAAGAACTACAGAGTTTTATCTGCTTATCTACTTCTGTTTACTACAAAGCGCAGTATACACAGGAGTCTGTGTATACTGGTATACACTGGTACACACTGTCTGGTATCACAGTGTTACCAGAATTGTTGAGTCAGAAAACTGTAGAATAATATGTTAGGAATATTAGTTAAAAATTCACATTAAGTTAGCATATTGCATATGCTTAGGAAGTGTATTAAACTGTCTTCTTTATGGGTTCATGTAAGTTTTAAAATTAGCATGTGACTTTTCCTCTACAGAGCTGAAAGGGAACATATATCCTTATGTTTCCCTGTAATGGCTCCCCAGCTTCATGAAAAGCTTCCCCCTCAACTTTCTCCCATATGCGTGAAACAGAAGTAACACAGTAGAGGCATAGCATCTCCATCTTTCTCCATGCATTTGACTTTCAGAAATGATGCTGCACCTAGATCTATGGCTGACAGAATGAACAAGAATACTGCAGAGTGGAGAGATGATGATGCAGGTAGTCTTGCAATCATAAATGTTAGAAAAGACCATTAAGATCATCTAGTCCAACCACTGACCCATCACCATCATGCCCAATAGACCATGTCAGTCCATACCACATCTACACATTTCCTGAAACTTCCAGGGACGGTGACTCCACCGCTTCCCTGGGCAGCCTCCTTTAACTGTGCCACCAGGCAAAGTAGATCATCCACCTGCTCACAGGTAGTAGCCCTCTAAGTCACACTGCATGTGTCTAAAGGAAAGATGGCAAAGCAAAGACTGAGCTACATAGCCAGTGCCAAACCCACACTGGATACTTTAGGAAAACAGCTCCTATGCTTGCAACAGTTTCTACATATTATGATGGAAGTGAAAGTCTGTTAACAAGGTATGACAACATAGCAACTTAAGGCTTCTAACAACGTGAGCGAATATTTCAAAGTATTTAAATATTACACAGCATTTATCTGAACTCTCTCAGTCTTAGGTAGCATTCTTCTATTATACAGAGCAATGTTATTATAGGAAGGGATGCTAAATGTTGATATAGCACTTTCCCTTAGTAGAGCTGTGCTGTTATGAGGAGAGACACAATATTTACTCTTACTACATCTAGCTGAACTGGCTTGAATTGTGAAAACTTTATTTCTTCTCCTAAAAAAGACTTCACTATCAGTGGATATATCTGTAAAACTCTGACCAACTTCAAAATTAACAGAATTATGAGAGCATTAGAGGTAGGATCTTCATCTGCAAAATGCTAAAACCAAATAATTGTCCATTTATATAATTAATAATGAACAGTCACAAAATGATCTTTAAGGTTCTTTCCAACCCAGACCTATGATTCTGTATTTGGAATAGTAAAATTGTGCAGTATAACTGTGCTTGGATGTTGCAAATAAAAGAATGGTTTATATTCACCAAAACAATTTAAGGAATGGTGAATTATTTGACTCAAAGAGTCAAATTGAAATGGGCCAACCAAATTGTTGTGATAGATTCTCAGTCCCCACTTGAAGAGCAGTGCTGAATTTGACTGATGAACACAACTGCCTTTGAGGATTAATTCTTAAACCCAGGCTACTTGGTGCAAAACCTGTAGGTTATAACCTATCTGTCAGATCACTGTTTCCAATCATTTTATATAATGGATCAATGAAAACTAAAATTTTTGTCAATACTTTGTTCAAAATGGCCTCTACAGAATCAGCAAAAACTCCCACTCCCAGTCTTTCTAAATGATCTGCTGTTTGTCATGGTTCAGCCTTTGATATGGAAGGAATTACTATTCTAAATGTAGGCACATCCTGAGCTAAAGTCAGTATTGTCTCTGCTTTCATCTAGTTATTCTTGTATTCCAGTATTCACATACTCCTCCATTCCCTTTTTATAATTTTTCTATGACTGACAATTATTTTTGCTTAAAACAAAAGATGACTATTTTGATAGGTTTCTAAAAATCCTAATTAAAAACTTTGTCAGGAAAATAGTTGCAAACAACTTTTCCAGATGTTCCTCCTTTTGTAGTGTCCAGCATAAATCACTTCCAAATCCCTGCCTTGCCGAATCATCCCTTTCAAAATATCCAGTGTGTAAGAGCTCAGCAGGAGTTCAAGGTATCCAGAATTCACTCATCACTGTTCTAAGCTGCTCAAGAATTTGGGCTGTGTCACCACATCTGCTTGGGGGTTACCCCTGCACACAACTGTTAAGACTGGGCAAGGTGTGGCAAAACAACAAAAGGATTGCAGGCTGGCAAAATATATATATATATATTCAGAGGGAAAAGCAAATTCCTGAGAAAATAAAATCCTCACCACATATCAAGCATAGAGTGAAAAGAAAAAAGCTAAGATGGACAGTAATATTATTGTCTAGTTTATCAAATACTCTGTTCAGGAATTTAATTCAATGACAAGTATGAGTCAAAGCTGTAGTTTTGTTCAGTATTCTGATGGAATGACTATGTAGGCATGAGGAACCTCATACCTCATACCTTCCAAGCAGGAGGTTCAGCTACTGGCAATATTCCAGTCATTAGCAACCATTTTCCATTCCTAGGTATTTGTGACCACCAATCTTAACTGGTGGTATGAAAACTTAATTTTATGTGTCATTTAGAAAATGTGATGCTCAGTACAAGTTTATGCCAAGGTATGGTCATGAATACAATGAGACCTACAGATTAACAACACATTTTCCCAATGTTTGACACAAATAACTATGTAGAAGAGACAAAAGTAATAGTTTTATATCATTCTGTACTGAATGATTTAAAAGATAAAGCTCCTGATGGCATCTGTTAGACTGGTTGAATGAGCAGAATGGTTTCCATCACATGCTCAGTACACTTGTATATGTGCTAAAGGTCAAATAACACACGTTTTATAGCACAAAATAAAACTGCTAATGAGTTATGGCCACCAACATTTCTGTGATGAATACCTGAACACAGACACATATACGCAAATTGAGGCATGAAGCTAAGTAGCATATTTTTACACTCACAGATCAGTGTTTTCAGAGATTGACATTTAGTCTTTTAAAATGCAACTTTTTTTTCTGAAATGATACAGAATAAACTTCTCAATAGTTTCAGTAACGTAAAGAATTATATTTCAGTATATCACTCAGTACTCCATCAACGGAATATGGGTTTTCCTTGAAGAAAGGAATCTCACAGACTCATTCCTGAAAAATGCCGCTTTGAATTTACTTCCATTTAATTATAGTTCTTTGAGACAGTGAGTGTATAGTACTCTCGTAAGAAAATTTATGAGTGAGAAAACAAAGAATGGGATTCTAAAAAGCAATAACGGGCAAAACAGGGAGAACAGGAATGAGTCTCTCAGCTTTCAGTGTAGTTAGGGTCATATTTTTTCTGTTTTTGTAGTTGTTGCAGATTTGGATGTTAGGCACAGTCTGTCATTTCATGTCTTTCTAACAGACAAAAAACATAGCAACTTAGTGTCAACATATTTTTGAAATGTTTTTTTTTATGTGAATAACAATATAAATAAGATGAGAAGTAATCAGTCTCCTTATTTCTAATTCTATTTTAGCCCAAGAAAGCCTTAATTGCATTTCTGCTGTGTGGGTGATGTTGAAAATGGAGGCATTCTCAAACACAGATTCATAGATTCATAGATACATTAGGTTGTAAAGGGCCTACAAGATCATCTAGTCCAACCATCCTCACACCACCATCCCTACCCACCAAGCTACTAAATCAAATCCCTCAGCACCTCATCTAAACGCTTCTTGAACAGCGCTAGGGACGGTGCCTCAACCACCTCCCTAGGCAGGCCATTCCAGTGCCTGACCACTCTCTCAGAGAAAAAACTTTTCCTCAAATCTAATCTAAATCTTCCCCAGTGCAATTGCAATTGAAAGGAGCAATTACATGCTCCTTGCCTTTCTAGGGACCCCTGGAACTGCTGCTTCTCTTTCACAAACAGTGTGGCACTTTCACCAGTTCACAATATCCCAGTAAAATGCCCACCGGGAGGCAGAGAATCACATTAGGGAAACATTCACTGTACTTTAAACTTCTATAACACAATTTGGCAACTAAAAAGGACAGACCAACACTAAGGGATCGGACTGCACGGTACCGAAATCAGAGGGAATCCCAAAGCCTGCTTATGCATTGAGAGTGGAAGAAAGAAGGTTACTACAATCTAGAGTGTTTCCTGATGTCTTTTACTCATGTGAAAACAAGAGACAGTGTCTTTTCACACGGAGGACTAGAAAACCCGTCTAATTTTACAGGCTTTATGAAGCATTGTCAGCATGTCTAGAACTGGAGGTAGCAGTGCAGTTCCGTGCAGTTCCTAAACCTGTGCTTTGATGGATGTAAAAGTTTAAAAAGGCAATATCCTTTAATTCCATTAACGTGGAATCTTAATTCAGCTCAGTGAAGTGAAACCAACTTAGCTGCCGACAGCTAAACTTCCAAATTAAATGAGCTTTTGCTTTCCTATGGGATTAATTAGAAGACCAGAGTGCTTTTTTTTTTTCTTCTTCTTTTTCTGTTATTAATTTTGTCTCAGCTACAAACAGCTTCATAGCATCCAATTCTGACAGTTACTGACGCATAATAGAAGTATCAAACTAACCTGACAGTCTCTTATCAAAGGTTGATAGGAAGCCTCAGAGTAAAGGACATTCAACCCTGTTACTTTCTGTACTGTAAGCAGTATAGCCACACAAGCTATAACACTGTTTTCACATACAGGAACATGCAGAAAAGATTTCAGGAGTGACTCAGCAACCATAACTCCATTTCAAAAAAGCTATTATACAAATAGTATTGCTGGGCTAAATACCTTCATAGTGAACAAAAGTAAAAAAAAAAAATCCCAAAGGATTAGGCAGCCACTGCCTACAAATATGTTGAATAAGGAGCACATCACATTTTCCCTGTTCATTGCAGGGAATTTGGACTGGATGACCTTTAAAGGTCTCTTTCAACACAATTCTGAGATTCTGTGGTCTATGTTCGGGTCCTCTGGAGTGATTTCTCTTGCATAACAAAGTCAGTAGGGTTGCTGAACTCTCCTTCCTTCCCCATACAGTAACAAAAGCGGTAAACCACATTTACCAACTTAAAGTATCTGAGTTATTGCAGCACTCGGTTAGCATCATATAGAAATAAGGAAGAACGCAAGGTGAAACTGTGACTCAGAGGAACACTTCAGAACTGCAGCAGCTTCAGGAATGAAGCTAATTATATAGCTTTTTTAACAGCACGCCTAAGTCAGCACCTGTCTTCAAAGTGGTGAAACAACTACTGACTTCAAATCTTCTGAGGTAATTGCAGGAGATAATGATAAGCTTTAAAATATGGAAAATGTGCTTATCTGAGAAGGGACTGCTATTTTAAAGTGAATGTAAAGTTTAAAACAGCTGAACGAATTCGCCGTGATTTGCAGGGAACTAAAATATTTAGGAGTACTATTAAAAGACTGGAGAGGTTATACTGTTGGTGAAGTTTCATATGTAGTATAATATTTATACAAAGGGAAAATACAGCCTGTCATGGGGTTATGAAGGAGACAGCTCTGCACAAACTAAGAATCCTGAAAGAAGACTGTAGAAGAAAAACATACAGCAACAAATTGACATAGAATTAACTAGAACAGATGTTTTAAGGCATGTGAGACTTGGTTGAATGACTCAGACACGGTACCTTGTTCTTTTGAGAGGTTATTCTTTTACAGATTTTGCTCCTAGGTATCCATGAATCATAGGTGACACATTTTTAATTTTGCTTAATTTCACCCCTTTCATACCAAAGAATCACAGAATCACAGAATTGTAGGGGTTGGAAGGGACCTCTAGAGATCATCGAGTCCAACCCTCCTGCCAAAGCAGCTCCCTAGCCCAGGTTGCACAGGTAGGTGTTCAGGCTAGTCTTGGACATCTCCAGAGAAGGAGACTCCACCACCTCTCTCTGCAGCCTGTGCCAGTGCTCCATCACTGCACTGTGAAGAAGTTCGCACACACATTTGCGCAGAACCTCCTATGCTTCAGTTTGTGGCCATTTCCCCTCGTCCTATCACCACATACTGCAGAGACGAGGCCAACCTCATCCCTTTGCCTCCTGCTCCTTAGATATTTATAGACGTGGATCAGATCTCCTCTGAGTCTTCTTTTTTCAAGGCTGAACAGACCCAGCTCTCTCAGCCTTTTCAGTGAAGGGTCACAAAAGAGGACTGGAGCACCTCTCCTATGAAGGAAGGTTGAGGGAGCTGAGCCTATTTATCTTGGAGAAGAAAAGGCTCTGGAGGGATCTCACTGTACTCTTCCAGTACTTGAAGGGAGTTTATAAACATAAGGAGGACTGATTTTTAACATGTTCTGATAGTGACAGGACAAGAGAGAACAGATTTAAACTAAAAGAGGAGAGATTTAGGTTAGACGTTAGGAAGAAATTTTGTGAGGCTCTGGCACAGGCTGCCCAGAGAAGCTGTGGGTACCTATCCCTGGAAGTGCTCAAGGCCAGGTTGGATGGGTCCCTGGGCAGCCTGAGCTGGTGGGGGTCAACCTTTTCTATGCATGACCAGAGAGTTAGAACTTGACAATATTTAAAGTCCCCTCCAACCTAAGCCATTCTATGATTCTATGACTAGACTCTATGTTTTTTAAATTAGTATTATTGTTATTATTTATTAGTATTGTTGTCCTTGTTACTATGATGGATATGAAAAAATAAGATCCACCTCAGAGCTGAAATACTCCTGATGAAATAAGTTTGATAATTATACCAGTGAAGGACTGAGTAGCAAGTGACATGTACATAGGAATATAAGGGGGAATGGAAGAGGACGGATAATCACATCTTCCTGCTTGTTTAAACAGCATCAATAAGAAGTGGTCCATGAATGTAATAACTGAGTTTGGCTCTAATTACTACTGAGGAAGACGATGCAGTGCTGCTTTTATGAATTTAAATAGGGAATGTTTATTTAGAAATGACTGAAAGCTTCCTGATGTCCCTGGTGTGGCCTCCCAATTACCTGCACTCTGTGATACTCCAATACCAGTGCCTTGCCAATTTTAGTTTCCAATTCCTTATGAGGAAAGCGGCTGTCATCCTACTTGTCACCCTCCTCCACAGCCTTTGCTATGATGCTTTTGGAATGCAACATCAGTTTCTTTTTGCCATGCTGCTGCACTTGAATGCTATACCTCATTTACTGTTGGCTATCACTCCTAATTCTCTCCCAGCATTAGTGCTTTCCAAGCATTACCAATGCTGCGAATTCCACAGGGTGTCAGAGAAGTGGTGATGGTTTGATTTCTGAGCGACACAACTGCAAGCTCCATTACTGAAAAGGAATCAGCTTCAAGAAAGGAAAAGATTTTTTCATATCAAAAAATGTATTAATTAGTCAGATTCTGTGTAATGTAATAAAAAAAACAACACTTACTTCAGAATCAGACTTCTATTAAGCATGTCTGGAGACACTAAATAATCAGAATAATTACAATGATGTACCAATTCATGGGCAGAGTGCCAGAGCTTGAGGCATTACATAACTGGATGGAGTCTTTCAGCTCCTCTCTCATTTTTCACTCGTCATTATCTTCCCTGTTTAATTTCATGACAGCATTTTTACTATTAAAAATATAGAGCAATAACGTGTGCAGCCACACAATATATATAATGTGGTTCTTTGGTTTTGATGCATGGGATAAGAATAGAAAATGTACATTTTCCAGTAGAATCATAGATTCCCTGACTTGCTGCCCTTCTGCTGGCCTGTTCTCCTTCTCACTACTCACAGCTGGTGTAAGTGCATTTGCCCCCAGCACCAAGAGATGCAGGCGGTGGCTGTGCCAGCACAGCTGAGCCTCTGTCGCAGGGTATGTGGTCGGTGGGTACCCAGGGAACACAGAGCACAATCTCCATCAGTAGCTGTTCCATGGCAATAGCAGTACACAGCACTCAATGTCTCAGAACACCATCTGATGTATTTGTAAAGTTGTACATTGCTTCCATAATGAAATACATTTATTATACATGAAGCTTATTGTGTGTCTGTGCCACTAATGACCCAAGGAACCTGCACCAAAATCCTTTTCCAATTTAAACAAACAAATGTCAATAGGCATTAGCAAGGGGTTGAAAAACTGGTTTTAAGAAACATTTAGTGATAGAACTTAGAAATAGGATGAAAATCCCAAATTTCACATAGTGCATGTATTTACCAATTTCACTCTTAAAAAAAGAAATGATTAGGAAGTTTTCTAGCAAGGAAATGACTTCTACTAGATGAAGAACAAGCTCATCTGACTTACAACATCATATTGATGCTAACAGCTAGTAAAAATTAAGACCAGAATTTTTAAATTCCCTGAATTATTTTGGTCACAATTTAGTTTTATAGGAGATAAATGGGAAGACAAGAAAACAAATGGTTGAACATTCAGACACAGGAAAAATTTGGAAAGATCTCATATTTCTTGGTACTTTTCTACAATAGCCCACAGAAGTTTAATCAAAGTTACAAATGTCATCTATACTAATTTTAAGAGCTTCTTTCCCTTCAAGAATTAGATACCTAATTTCAATTCAGGCTCCAAAAAAGGGAAGTATTACATGATCTCAACATAGAAGTATGCAGGAGCGATCTTCACAAAATGAACAAATTAAATCTTAACAGTTATACTGACTTTTTTCAGTGCTGCATTTAAAGCCTATGAAGCTCAGCTTATCTTTCTCTTCCCAAGGGAGGGTTGACTTTCTTTGCATAGAAGACTACATTTCAAAAAATCATATGTAGGATATTTTTACTGCATTGACTTCTTTTCTAAGAGTAGGCAATAATAGATAAATAACCTTAATGGTACAGTTCAAGTAACTGCAACCCATTCAACTAATTCGCAAAGTTTCCATCCATCTCCATCCAAAGAAAAATAAGTACAAGATTCTTTTCATGGCAGAACCATTGCACTGAATTTTACTCATTCAAGAGAAAGCATAGGGGTTATGACAATTAAACTGGCAATGAAAAACTGCCTGACACCAAATCATAGCATGCCATTAACAAACGTTTCTACATCCCATGAGATTCTATATCACTATATTTGCACAATAAGAACATTTCCTAAAGAAATGTGAATTTTAATTTTTGTTTTTGTGTAACACCAAATTTATTTCCTCTGGGTTAATTATTATGTGTGCACTGCAGCTAATTATACTAACCGTTCAGGTGAAACAGCCAGAAAATGGGCGCAGGAAATGTTGATCTGCCTGAGGGTAGGAAGGCTGTACAGAAGGATCTGGACAGGCTGGATCGCTGGGCTGAAGCCAACGGGATGAAGTTCAACAAGACTAAGTGCCAGGTTTGGCCACAACAATGCTACAGGCTTGGGGCAGAGTGGCTGGAAGACTCTGTAGAAGAAAAGGAGCTGGGGGTGTTGGTCAACACTCAGCTGTACATAAGCCAGCAGTGGCCAAGAAGGCCAATGGCATCCTGGCTTGTATCAGAAATACTGCCAGTCCAGAAGGAGCAGGGTGGTGATCATCCCACTGTACTAAGCTTTGGTGAGGCCGCATCTCAAGTACTGTGTTCAGTTTTGTGCCTCTTCACTTGAAGAAAGACATTGAGGCCCTGCAGTGTGTTCAGAGAAGGGCAATGAAGGAGGTGAAGGGACTAGAGCAGAAATCTTGTGGGGAGTGACTGAAGGAACTGGGCTATTTAATCTGGAGAAAAAGAGACTCAGGGAAGAACTTAGCACTCTCTACAACTACCTGAAAGGAGATTGTGGTGAGGTGGGGGTCAGCCTATTCTCCCAGGTAGCTAGCAATGGGATGAAAGGGAATTGCCTCACTTTGCCCCAGGGGAGATTCAGTTTGGATGTTAGGAGAAACTTCTCTGACAGAATGGTCAGGGGCTGGAATGGGCTGCCTATGGAGGTGCTTGAGGTGGAGGTCCCTAGAGGTGTTCAGGACATGTTCAGATGTGGTACTGGGGGACATAGTTTGGAAGGAAATGTTGGTGGTAAGTGGACGGATGTACTGGATGATCTTAGAGGTCTTTTCCAACCTTAATTATTCTATGAGTGTAAGATTCTCTAAGCTTCCGTACAAGTGATTCATTAAAAGAAGAAGAATTTTCATAAGAGAAAGAACATGAAATCAGGATTACTGTAAAAAATCAGAACAGCACACTTTATATTGCAATTACCTCTGACACAATGTTTACTGCACCTGTGTGACACCTTCAGATAATGTTATCCCTAGTTTGTGGATATACATTATCTCTATGCAAACTGGGAACGTGGGTTGGATATCTCATTTTATTAGCAGACCAGAGGTGAGGATGTAATTCTACATAAGCTGCTGTTTAATCTCATTTTCCGTGTCACTGCAATCAGCCCAGCATGCACGTTTGCGTGTGCAGTTATCCCAAACAAAAATACCAGAAAGGCCACAGAAATACGCAAACAGAAAAACTAAAGCAGAAATAACGCAGTGCACAAAAGTGACATCTCAATAGAATACAAAAAGAAAAAAACAACAACACAACAAGACAATGAATGGCAACTTGAAAAGGCAGACATACATAGAATGTATTTTAAAATGAAAAATAAATTCAACTGCTTAAATTGTTCTGCTCCTAATCTACATGAACTATGATTCATTTTGAGTTTGATAGAAGTTAGAGGTACTCAACATTTCATTGGAAACATTCACCATTTTTCACTATAAGGTCTGGGAATGACGTATACTCTAGAATCAGATAAAAAGTAATTAAAAAGCTATTATTTTTTCTCATCCTGGGGATTCAGTGGGAGCATCAGACATATGTATCTCCCAGAGCAAAACACTGCAACTTTTTCCAAACCCAGCAGTCATTAATTTTGCCAGTCTTTGATTATAGGACATAGGTTGGATTAGATGAGCAATGGAATAGATAGATTATTTATATATTCTCTTAGCCTAATCCTTATATCCCTATATTAACTGATGAGGTATTATTTATTTAAACATGCTAATTAAATCCCCTAACCCTAACCCTAATCCAATCTGTAGAGATATTTGGGTATTTAGAAAAGATCTGTGAAAATAATTTATGAAGAAATTTAAGGCTGTGATAGTCATTAAGGTGATCACCTAATAGATAAATCAGTTGAGTAAAACACTGGAAAGTGTTTTTAAAACATTTGCAGAATTAGGAAGCACACATATGTGACTGAGCTGGTAAACAGTCAGTTTGTGGACACTTCTGGGAACTGATTAATGTCATCAGTACATTGATACACTTAACAACATAAGTCCTGGATGACAGCCTAAGTTTCCTTTACTGAGCTTTTCAAACATTTCTTCTACAGTTGGGTTCACTCGAAAACTTCTCAGCCAGTCAGAAAATCTAAGATTCTTGGGTTATTTTATTCCCACTTTAATGGGAAGGGTGAAGATGCTGCCATACTTGCACCACTCTCATATTTCATTCATCTGATAAATATTTTTATATAAAATACACTCATTTTTTTTTGCTTTCAACTAATCGTTTATCTCTGCAAGTAACTTCATACTTTGGTTCCCAAATATTATGGGTCAGAACGAACTGTGGTGGGTACACTGAGAGAAAAAACATTGCTAAGAGACAGTGTATGAATAGGAGACAGACTGAAGAACAAGGAAGCATGAAGCCCCTCAAATTAGAGAACACGAATAAAAATGATCACAGTTGGATTTACATCACCAACTCATCCCATCATAGCAAGGATTTAAAAAAGAATTCCATCAGCATATAGCATTCTAAAAAAATAGCATCACAAGGAAGCTATTTTTGGAGATGGGAATCTTGTGTCTGCATTTATCATGTGCACATGAACTAAGATAACATAGCAGCTTTTTGCTTCAGTTTGTACATTACTTTCTGAGAATTAAATAGTTCTGCAGAGAGCTCATGGACACCCTTCAATCAATGACATTCTTCACCTATAACATGGATTACTCAGATGATAGAAATGGCAGTGTGAGAATAAGCTCATGCATTGAAAGGTCATCCACATTTTCAAATCTTGCATATGCAAGATTGGCAGGAAATTCCATGGCAATAGGCTCTTGTGTTCAGAATTCACAGATGATTTATTATTTTATTCCATACTATGCCTCTCTTCTAACTTATCAGAGATGTCTACTATTATAAATAACCTATTTTTCATCAATTCTGTTAATATAATTGAACATACATCAATAAACCCAAGCGCTTATTTCACTCATAAGTCATATCTCAGTATACAGTGCTCATTTTTTCTGCCCTAATTGGAATAGTTTGATTGCTTCTTTTTTTCTACTGGATCGAGGAAAGAACTGGAGTCACTCTACAGATTTAAGACATCTAAATTCATTAAAAAATTCTATTTTACTGTTCAACCTATCATAGCTATTGTTAATGCAGACACCATTTATATACAATTCAGACATCTCTCCTTTTGGCAAGTGAGTCTGAAACTTCCCAACTTCTCTGCAGATTTCCTTTGAGACCTACTAATGCCATTTAGCCTCTCTATTCCTCAACTCTCTGTCTCTAAACAAACAAAGATAAATTAGATGTCCAGACTCTAACCGTGACAGTAGCAATATAAGTACATTTAGCTAGACAAGACTAAAATTAATTTGTACTCTTCACCATTTCTGTAGGCAAGCCAAAGAAAACCTGTCATTTTGTAATTTATATCAATGCTACATTGCTGTTACTTGACATTAATTAAGATGTGGGTTTTTTTCAGTGTAAAATGGTAATACAGAAGTAGCAGAGTTAGCAAATTTAAAGATAAAAACAGAAAAGTTTGACTTGGACAAAATGATATTAATCTGGTGTGAAAAAATGCAGCACATTCTATCCTACTAAACAGCAAATTATATCAATGTAAAAAATACCCCTCATAATGACAATTACTAATAACCAGAATTTTATATGTCAGCATTGTGTTTTAAGATGTACTACCCTGCAGTGGTCCATACTGCTTAACTTATTTAAGTCAATATCAAAAAAGATTGAGCTCTGCAATGATTTAAGAAATTATTTTCAGTGAGTCGCTATTCTTTATGAAAGTTACCCTGAAATACATTTAAATAGATTGGGACTTTTTGAGAAATAACCACTGAAATGCTACAAACGATGTTGTGTGATTGGGAATGAAAGTTTCTTGACAATCCCTGACATGAAAGTATTGTCATGTTCACTCTTGGGTTATCCAAACTCCCACAAAATCAATGTATTTCTCCTTCCTTTGCAGACCTCTGCTGCCTAACCTTGCCTTTGTCAGAATAGAAAACTCTACCCTTGTATTATACAAAATTGTATCAGAAACAAAACAAAACAAAACAAAAAGACAAAGAAAAGAAACATGCTGAATATGATTCCTGTGTTTTAATCACTGTCAGTTTGGTTTGAGTCCTGAATTTTTGCTTCTAAAGAACAATCCCCCAGTATGGGTTTAAAGACCCAGTTCTGCTAAATCACAGAATATCTATGTAAATGCTAGTTGAGTGATGACTACAAGAAGCATCTGGGAAGCCAGATAAATCTATTAGGAAGAATTTACTAGATTTTCTATCTGACAGGAATAAATTTGCCCCTTTGCACCCTTCTCATCCTAATTACTGTGCATTCAAACCAGGAGAAATTCATGAACATCAGCCTCAAGATTCTGTATAATACCTCAGATTTCAAAGACAATCATGAATTTGAACATGGGGGAAAGAAAAAAAGCTATTTACTATGGATATTTTGTAAAACTAGACATCTTACGCTGCAATTGAAGTAGTGCAATATAGAAAATGATTGTAAAATCTTGATATGAAAAATTACCAGCCTTTACTCATGCTACTAAGCCTGAAAAATCAAAAATGATTCTCTTCTATAAGGTGCAGTAACAGTATTACATGAATTTGTACCCTAGCCAAACCTGTGTGGCTTCTTCCAGCCAAGCCTGTACAGGCACACAATTGCAGGTAATGCTAAGTCCTCTCACTTGCAACTCATTGTTGTTGCATCCTGAACAAACTGAGTCCTGACTACAGCTTTTTCATCGGCTCAGCAACTAAACTGAACACATACTGCTGAATATAAACAAGTCAACTATCAATTTGTGCATTTACTGGAAACAGGTTGTATTGCTAAATCAGCCAAGCTAATTTGTCTAGAGCCAGCTCAGACTTATTTGAGTAGTCTTGCATCAGGCTTTGAAGATGCAGCCTTCTGCCAGCAGGTAGCAACAAGTGGGATTCAGTTTCAGTACTGAGTAGTTCCCCATGTAGGTATCAGTGCATTTCAAATGTGCATGCTGATACATTCTCTTTTTCCAAAGTGTAATACACGATGTTGTTTTCAGGCTGCTTTTCAGGAAAGTTTGTCATTAGGAGAAAGTTGTTATTCAGAATACAGATCTGTTAGAATTCGTAATCGAATGGAAGGAAATCTGTGGTCTTTGAGGCCTTATATAAAAAAGTAATGTCACTCTGAAGAGTTATCTCCTTTTTCTGGCTCCCCATTTCACCAATATAGTGATTTCAAACCATAAAAGAAAGTATATAACGATCCTCAAAAGATATTGCAATCAACTCAAATTATCAGTTGGAATTAACCACTTTCTGCATGGAATGTGGAAATATCAGGAAAAATAAATTCTCTTTGTATCTTCCTTGGGACTGTAATGCATCTATTCCAGTATACCCTTAACACTATAGAAATTTTAATTCTGAAATTCAGATTAGATCTTTTCCTCCTTTCCTTCCTTAGTTAAAAATGTATTTTAATATCTTGTAATTTCTATCGAGTTTGCTTTTTAGGCAAAAACAATTCCATGCAGTGCAAGAAGAAATTTAGATAAGCTGTCTGCCTTCAGTGCTATTCTTTAAAAATGAAGTAAAAGCCTTTGGAAGAATAAACTCATTAAGATCCCAAAACATTAGTACACTTAACATGCATATTTACAATGACAATTTAGTTAAATTTAGGTCCAATCCAAAAAGGTCAGTTGCGTAACCAAACTTCCACAAAATTCAAGGATGTGTAGAGCTTGTAACCTTTTCTGCACATGTAATGTGCATTTTTTTCCTTTGTTTTCTTAGCAAAATCAGAAAGAAAAAAAAAAAGCCAAGAAAAATCCTCAGATATTTTCCAGTGACTTCATTTAAATACAGTCCTTTATAATGAAAATGGATTAAGATGAACACCAAAATCAATTTCTTGTATAGTGCAAATTATCACTGAAAATCTCTGTGTACATGAATATGTTTCAGCAGGGACAGTTTTGTCCTTTTCACTGACTCCTATCAAAAACAGATCAAGATTTTGTGTGTGCCTTGTATTTATGGGTAATTAATAAGAATTCCCTTTCTCCCCTCCCTTTTTGCCTTCCCTCCACACCATCACATGCTAACTCTGACATTAATACTCGTAATTGCTCTGATACATAAGAAACTATGGTGAATTATTATAATAAACTTCCACTGTCAAAATTTTGATTCTAAATATTCACCCTTCACTTTTTTTGTTGTAAATTAGAATCTTGGTATTTTCAAACTTCCAGGGATTTTGTTTCAGTTCCAAGAGTCCTCTACAGATAGTAGCAGGAAAGACCGCCACTCTCTTGTGGAAATATTGATAACCAGTCATTCTGAGAAGCTTTCATTTGTTGTATGTTTTTATTTTGCTTTAATGTAGCTTTATGATATTCTTCCTTAAGGGCTGCACTACTATTTCTCACACCATCTAGGGAAGTGAGAAGAAACAGACACAAGTCAACTGATTTAAAGTCAACATTACTTTAAATGAGATTAAAAATGGGCTGGCAAAATGTATATTCAACCTACTTACTATTTAAAAGGTGAAAGGAAAGAAAATTCATTACCCAAAAGAGGGCAAGGCAAGAGCAGAACTGACTTGATAACAAGTTGGCATGAAGTGTTGACCTGCTTGGAGGTAGGAAGGCCATACAGAGGGATCTGGACAGGCTGTATCACTGAACTGAGGCCAGTGGAATGAAGTTGTACTTGATCATGTGCCAGGTCCTATACTTTGGCCACAACAACCCCAATACATTGTTACAGGCTTGGGGCAGATTGGCTGGAAGACACTCAGTGCTGCTGAGAACATACTTCAAGTACTGCATTCAATTTGGGCCCCTCTCTACAAGAAAGGATTTGGAAGATATACAGAGAACGGCAACACAGCTCTGAGGAATCTGGAGCAGAAGTGTTATGGGGAGTGACTGAGGGAACTGGGATTATTTAGTCTGGAGAAAAAGAGACTTAGGGGAGAATTTATCACTCTCCACAACAACCTGAAAGGAGATTGTGGTGAGGTGAGGGTCAGCCTATTCTCCCAGGCAGTTAGCAATGAGATGAAAGGAAATTGCCTCACTTTGCCCCAGGAGAGATTCAGTTTGGATGTTAGGAGAAAATTATCTGAAAGAGTGGTCAGGGGCTGGAATGGGCTGCCTAGGGGGTCCCTAGAGGTGTTCAGGAAATGTTCAGATGTGGTACTGGGGAACATGGTTTAGTGGGAAATGGTGGTGGTAAGTGGATGGGTGTACTGGATCATCTTGGAGTCCTTTTCCAATCTTGATTATTCTATGACTCTGTGATAACCTATGGAATTTAAACAGAGATTCTTGCCTGTATATCTCCAGCCTGTATTCAGTTAGTAGCTCACATTTCACATTCAAATGTAATTTAGATACTTCCCAATCTGTATTTTATTGAAAATCAGTTACACTTTGACTCATGAGAGTGTCTGAAAACTCATCTAGCTTTTTAGAGCTGGCAATTTGCTCACTATGCTAGTGAGTCGCCTAGTGATTTTTAAAATTTTGTTCAGCATCTTTCATGTCTCTTAAATACTACAAACATTTAGAGTTATATTTAGGTGAAAATGAGTTTAAATCAGTATGAAAAAAAAATTAGCAGTCCTCTCTGCACCAAAAGGAATGTTTAAGGGTAGTGTTAATTAAAATCTAGATGGTATTTAGAAACAACTGGCTAATTTTAACACATGCATGTTAATGCACTGTGTGGCTAAAGGAAAGTTTATTTTTCTACAATTTTGGTGTTCCTCTCTATTTTCCCAGTTTTCACAACTCTCTTTATACTAATTATGTTGCCAGACTGAATAAGGGAACAATGTAGAGCATCCCCCAAAGTGCTTTTGAGAGTTTCAGTCCAGCTAAAATTTAAATAAACATCTTAAAATTTTTATGGTTATTGTCGTCATTACTTATATTGCACTGAAGTGTCTGCAAACAAATGGTTTCAATTATGTAGGCAATATTTTCAAAGAACAGCAAATGCTTTTTGGAAATAGGAAATGTGGTGTATAACAAATATTTCTGCTTGAGTCTCAGAAACTTATAATCACTTGATTATGGTCGGTTTTATTTTATTTATTTATTTATTTTAAGTTGTGGTTTATATCCATTTAAAAATAATGAAATGGCAGAAGAAACTGTTCTGGTTTTAGTCCTTAACTACTGAGGTAAATTTTCCCTTTAACCACAGGAAGTAAGTATTGTCCTCATAGATCCATAAAGATACAAGTACATTCTGATAATGGGAAAATATATACAAGTTTTACATTAGATGAAGGAGATGGATCCCATCATGTCAGGAATTTTTACAGTCTGTATTTCTGTTTTTCTGACTACTCCATTAGCTATTATTATACAATTCTGGGTTGGAAAAAGTAAAGTACTGTGAAATCAGTGACTACAAGAGATGAGAACTGAGCTCAAACAGCTCATTCTGTTTTGGTATATTTTCAGAACAGTATCCTTGAATGGGCTGATCACAGACTCAGCAAGGTGAGCTACCTCCTAATTTCTGTTTCAGAATCGCAATTTAGATGTATCTCCACTCCAGTTCTGACCTTACTTAACTCAGAAAACCAACAATAATGGACATATTTGCAAAAATCTACATATGTGGTTTATGTCAAAAATAATAAATGTTGTTAATTAGCTAGAAAATAATTTGAGAGCCTGATTCAGCAATACACAACTCCAGTGGGATAACCTCAGCGTAAAACAAGACTAGCACAGGGTTGAGGGGAGGCTCATTACTGCTGCTACTATAATTCTGTTGCATTTCCATGACAAATTACACCAGTGTAATTAGAGGTTCCACCTGCTTGTAACGATGCTTCCTATAACTGCATTTGGTACTAATGATCACACTTGTTTATGCAGAAAATCGTGCTTACCTGCACTTGCTGGAAACGCATTTTAATTCTAAGGATGGTTGTTGGGTTCTGTGGATGTGTGTCATGTATTTGGAGAAATTTGAAGGAAAGGTGAAAGTCACATGACATGCCAGATGTGCAGAGTAATTTTTCAGTTTTCAGCTCTCTGCTCTAACCACCAAGCTTTCTCACTCTTTTCTGTGTAGATGTAACCTTGGAAATTATTCTTCCTCCAACATGTACTGCACAGGCAGCCACAGGGTAGCATTATTTACCCTGTCTCAACAGTCATATTTCATTTCTAAGCTCAAAGAACTCTCTCTTGGGGTAAAAAGAGTAATTTGTTCTCCAGGTTAAATCTATTCTTGGCTTTTCTGATGAGCTGAGAGTCTAGCAATTGCTGTGACAGACGGAGTGATAATTTTTATGATGTGGAAACTTGTCCACAGGAATGAAACTGAAATCTCCAAACTCATTATTCACATTGGCCTTTAGACAGTTGTCAGGTAATAATTGCCATTAACTTTCAGCACTCTGGACAAGATTTGAATTAGTGAATGGCTCCAATTTGCTTCCGGAGCACACTCGTGCAGAGTAACACTGTCAAATATTTGTCATCTGTTCTGAATACACTCAAACGTGATATGGGACCAATATTAAAAATGTGGGTTTATATTTCTCCTCATATTCTGATGCATCTGAACATTGTGTATGGAGGTCTAGTGCTCTGTCTTGTTGGAAGAACTGTTTCAAAGGGATTTTAGAACACATTCATAGACCAGAGCATGTTTCTAACAACATAGCTGTGGGGTGGACTTAGTTGTAAGTGTCCTGCTTGGATTTTTATGAGGTGATCTGAAGCATCATCAGACCATCCCTGGATGGTGTTCAAATCCAGATTGGATGAGGCCCTGGGCCTAAACTAAAGGATCTTTAAGACCCCTTACCACTCAAGTTATTACATGACTGCAATAGAGTAACTGGTAGTCAGTGCCAGGTGAAACAGACATTGGGTAAAATTTCAATTTCAAGGGTCATAGTCCACTTCAACCTCCCCATGCTGAGTGACTGGCTGCAAAGGTCAAGACTCAAGCAGGAACCAGCCAAAAGTGACCTGATATCTTTTTAGCTTTCTGATTCCAGCCTTCATCATTAATCTAAAATAGGCATAAGATATGCACTCCAAAATTCAGGAGAATTTGCCTTCTCATTCTCAGAGACTGAATGTCAGAGCTTTCTTACAGAATGGAAAAGGAAGGAGATGTCTTCCTCCTTTGTTCCTAAATGTCTCTCTGTAGGTATATTTGTAATCATGGCAGCAAGAAAATTTTAATACCAGTGGTTTAATTTTTTTTAAGAACTGACATTTTTTTCTTCTCTAAAGATCTATGAAAGAAAATATTCTGTTTAACTACACTATGTTAATATCTCTGTCCATATTATGAGCTAAGAATATACAGTTTAACTTCAGTGGATGTAGTACATAAACTGAAGTAGATCTGCAACTCAAGAAAACATTGTAATTCTGAAAATCAAGCCATACATTCACAGAATCACAGAATGGCTGGGGTTGAAAGGAATCTCTGAATCTACCTGTCCCAATCCCTTCTCAAGTAGGCACATCCAGAACCATTTGTCCAACACTATCTCCAGGTGGCTTTTGAAGATCTCCAAGGAGGATTCCCAGTGCTCTGTCACCCACACAGCACAGAAGTGCTTCATAGTGTTCAGAGAGAGCCTCCTGTACTCCACTTTGTTCCCATTGCCTCTTGACCTGTCTCTGTTCGCTCTGCATCCTCACATCAGGTATTTATGAATAATGGTGATATCCCCCAGAGCCACATCTTCTCCAGACTGAACAGTCCTAGCTCCCTCCGTCTGTCCTCACAGCAGAGGGACTCAAAGCCCTTCATCATTTGGTGGCCTTTATTGGACTCTTTCCAGTATACCCATGTTCCTCTTGTAATGGAGGACTGAGAACTGAACACAGTACTCCAAGTACAGTCTCACAATTGCTACGCAGAGGGAAAGGATCACCTCTCTTGACTTGCTGGTGATACTTTGGCTAATACAGCCAAGAATATCTTTAGACTTCTTAGGCTATTCACATAGTACAAAATATTTCCCAAATGGTAGAATAGAAACAAGCTTTTTTTTTTCCTTAAAAAAATAAATAAATTAAAAAAATGGTGTAGTGATATTTGTTATCCTTTTCAACATAACTAAGAAGATTATTTTAATGATAAAGTAGGAGAAATAGAATTAAGTGATTTTGTCTAGTAAACATATTTAATCAGCAGCACAACTAGAAATATAGCCCAGCAGCTCTAACCTGAAGCTTTCCACCTTAACCTGAAATGCTTCTGTAACTTTACATAATTTAGCACTTGAACTGTGGTGATTTTGTGCCTCTACAGATTAATTTTCTCCTGCAATCATCTCTCTCTCAGTTTTCTAAAGGTGCATCTTCCTAATCATTCCAATTAACAGAGTGTCCTCACTAAATTAAAAGGAAAGAGCATAAGAGAGTCTATAGGAATGTTAGTGTTTATTAGGGTCAGAGATTCATCCATGCAAAATAACTTGAAAGCCAAGGCTGAGGCTTCATCATTTTTCTTTCATGAACTACAACGGTTATTTGACTGGAACATTTAATTAAAGACAACTCTTTAAGTAAATGTAACTCTTTAAGTACACTTATTTCAGGATTTATAAAAATTGTAAGAAGAGAGATTAAAAATTGTTAATTAAGAACAATAAGGGATTATCAGAATACATTTTTGCCATTTCCAAACGATCTTAAATAATTTAAGGGTCTCAGGAGTTGGATTCCCAACCAGGGATAATCTACATGCAATCTACATTGCATTCTGGTTGTAGACAATTAATCAACAAAGTTTATGCTGATTTTGTTTTGCCATATTGCAAACAACTGTAAAGTATTGAAGTTCTGGGGCTGCATTCAGAAGCAGCCCAGTCCAGCCAAGCATGACATACATGCAGCTGAATGCAGCTAGATTGATCTTGTCAGCCTGTGCAACGTATATTCCCACTCATGAATCAAAAGCATCAGGCTTATTTTTAGAAATTTCTAGATGTTCCAGAGTTTGAAAGGCGCTGAATTTGTAAGGATGTTGTTAGAGGAGTTAAGACCATAGCACCTACGTATCTAACTCTCACTAAATCAGCAACAACAGGATACTTTAGTGCCCATCAGGGTGAATAGCAGTACCCAAGCCAGGTGCTGTGGTGGCCAGTTTAATATCTTAAATTGCTTAGGGGATGATATATGATCTGTACCTCTGAGTGCCTAAACATACATTTAGGCACAGATGTGTCTTAAAGTAATTTTTGAAAATGCCACCTTATGGTTTCAGTGAGATACTTAACCAAGGTTTATTTTAAACATTTACATTTCATTTTCTGAAGTTGCTTCTTCTTTGTGACTGTAGGGTGACTTTGTTTCCACTGATACTGAACTAGTTGAACATTGATGTCTCCTATTTTGTTCAAAGAAGTGTTTGCTTATTCTTTTCCAGTGCCTTTAAGTACTGCTCATTAGTGGTGCTAGTTCCTACACAAAAGCTTGCTGCCTGTGGTTGCACTGTGTAAGAGGTAGATCTGTCCAGATGTTGATTCTGTGATATTAAAATAGGAAAAAATCTGGTATAATTCTGATATTAATTTTTTAAAATCATTTGCCCAAAGAGACTCACTACCAGTTTTGCAATTGAAATTTTCTAATCAGTAGATGAATATGACTAAAACAGGTAAAAATCATTTTAAATTTAAGAATGTGGTTGTGTTTACATGAGACATGTTGAAGACTGGATTTCATAATCTTCATGTTTTTTAGTTTTTTGATAGATTCCAGGTTGTCAGGCACTTCAGAAAGCTCAGAATATAGCTATATGTGTTCAGGGAGATACAGTTCCCATATTAAACACATGGGATTGAAAAGGGGATGACGAGTACTCCTGTATGATGTGAGTTTCAATAATGATGACAAGAGCCTCCCTGGAAGGCAGGCACACACAAGTACAGCTATATGCATCATTTTGACAGTAAGCTTATTCCCAGTGGTGTATTGTGTTGGGGTTACATGGCAAAGTTTTGGTAGTAGGGGGCTGAGGCTTCAAAAGGGACCTTCTGCAGGTCTGTGCAGAAAGAGACCATGGAGCAGCAGTTCCCTGTGGCCCAGGAGAGGCCTGTGGTCAAGCAGACTGACCCCTGCATTTCCCACTGCCCTAGTCTGCTATCAATAAGCAATAAATTACATTAATCTCCCTATTCTAAGTTTCCATATGCTAAGTCTGTTTTGTCCATGGCAGTAGTTAGTGAGTGATCTCAGTGCATGAGCTTTCCCTTCATTGTATGGTCTCCCTCTGTTCTGTGGATGAGGAGTCAGAGAGCAGAGCTGTTGGTGCAAAATCACCCCAATTATTGTGAAGAAAAAAACACACAGAGAAGGACGCAATTGCAGTAGGCATTAAACAGGCCCACCACTCACTCCTTTTTGAGATAGCTTCCTCTTATGACCAGTAAAAAGCAATTGGCAGCTTCTCAGATGTTCATTCCTCACCTGTAGAGGGAACCCATAGGTCCCTAAAATGAAGTGCTTAGCACTGCAGGCACTTGTTAGTCTGACTGCAGAGAATACTGAGTGTGATGACCCTCATGTGCTTCTGTGGAGGCTGTGGGAACACGTCAGAAGCAGCTCCACGTTCAATTATTAAAACAATAGATGTTACAGGCATATTACCCATATACACTTCATGTGTAGACACCTCAGCACACTTAATACATATAACTTTTCTGAGTTATGTGATGTTCATTCATATTGCTCCAGATCCATGTACAAATATTATTCTCTCTCCCTAGTTCTAATTGGCAAAAAAAGTAGTGGAGCTCCAAGAAATTATGACATTAATTCATCAAATACCTTAAAATCATTCACTGTGTTATTATGTAATAATGCAAACTGCTGTTAATAATAAAAAGCAACTGTCACAGATTTGTTTTCAGAGAAGCTCAGTGTGATCACTGTTAAAACTCTTTAGTAGGTTGGGAAAACAAAGCGCAGAATCATTAACTACACTGCCTAAGACTGCAAATCAATGTCAGTGAGAACTGATCCTGGCTTCAAAAAACTAATCTTGGTCCCAAAAGTAAGCCAAGTATTTTCAATCTAGGCACCCAAGCCCCTTAAGTAGGTTCTGAACATTCTGAACAGACTTGAGAGGAATAAAATTTCCCAATATTTTTGTTTTCTGGGGGATGTTCTCTAGGTTTTCTCCCATGACTAGGAAGCATAGTTCCTTCCACAATACAAATTAAAAAATATTGATGTAATCACAGCATTTCATGATCAAAAGCCTAAGAGAGAAGCAAATACCTATGGAAGGTAAAAAGGCAAAAACTGTGCTGGCAATTTGAGTGCCGATAGGATTTCACTGAAGACAGACAAGTCAATTCTGGACAGAACTGAAATTCTCAGCACTAAGACCACAAACATAAATTTTGTGTTACATAGTGAAAAAAACAAAGTCTCTTATTTATAGAAACACTGTTAGCCTGTGAGCTGCATTGTTTTGGGGTGTTAGTAATCTAATTATACACATAATTGTCAATAATGACAGAGGACAGAATAGGAATATCCTGCTCCATTCCCACTTGGTTCTCTCAGAGGAAAACTTACTGCTCAAAAATTCTCTCTCTACTTCAGTAGATCTGTTTTCAGCTGTTGTGCATTAACACAGTACTGTTAACATCAGTACTTATGAACTGATCAAAATCAAACCACTTTCATCAAAACAATTGGAGTATATTCTCCTAGGCTGCTAAGCTACACGGAGACTAAGACAGATCACCATAAAAGCAAAGGTTATAAACTCAAATTTATGATAGACAAATAAAGCTTTGGCCTATGAATTCTCTTCGCTTATTAAGTTAATGAGCCTTGACAAAGTGATCATCTGAGGAGTGGCTGACAAATTATCTGGAGCAGCAATTTGAAAGGAGTTGGCTGGCTTACAAGCATTTCAATTGGGAGAACAAGACATCATGTTCCTCCTCCTCTGGAATAGTTATCTGTCAAACCAAATGATTTGAAGTTCACCAGCAGATTCTCAGTATTGGAACACAGAGATATGACAATGACTGCAGTTACCAAAACAAGCAAAAAATCCCTGCACCTTCCTCCACAAGCCTAGGGCTGACAAATTCTACTGAAAAATTATTTCAAGGAAGCCTGAAAGAAGACAGAGAACTCTTCATGTTTGACTGGAGAGCGAGGAAGTAAATACCCTGGAGAAACTGAGCTTTGAGGAATTTGGGTAGAAAAATTGAGACCTTTCAAGATACTTGGGCAATACTGGAGGACATTTTTTGTAGTTTTCAATAGACATGGTGGTAGTATAGCTGAAGAAGGTCTTTGTATGGATTTGTTCTTCCAAATATTCAACAAACCACATGCCTGAGATGACATTACAGTTCCAAAATGTAAATACTGAGTCTGTTTTGGAGATTGGATTATGGTATATGTCATAATGCTGTCTCTTTCTTCACCAGAGGCATTTTGGTGAAAAATATTTCAAATGGCTTCCTCCATGGTCAATTATTCTCAGAGTTCACGGGAAAAGATGACAGCATTTGTGTATATCAAAAATGGTCATATTTAATGGTCATATTTTCCATCTAAATGTAATTGCACAGTGGGAAGGAAGAATAAATGATAGCAATCAGTTGCCTCTGTCACAGCATGTAGCAAAGCATATTGCAGGGCATTAAACCATAAGTTGTGTCTTTTCTCATCTTTTTGTTATCTCTCTGCAGTTTTTGTTGGAACACTGAAACTGGTCAAATGCACAGGGAATGGGGCTTAATTTTATGTTAAACTGGAATGATGAGAAACAAAATATAGTTATTAAAGAGAACTGTTAGCTGACGGTTGAACAAACCTCTGTTTTTTAAGTCCTGATGTCAGATCATCAAATGTCTGATGACCAAATGAGTGTTCAATCACATAATAAAACAAAAGGATGTAGAGAATTACTGGTAGCACAAATGGCCCTGTTCTTCAAGCTCTCCAGGGTTCCACTGATTATCGGCACCTGAGTATCTGATTGGCACTTGGTACCCTTATCAAACTCACACTTTTTCCTCACACTAAACCCATAGACCTGATAGTCCTAACTATACAGATAACTTACTGAGCAATGGGTTGCACCTGTCTGTTGGTAACAAGCTACAGTTCTAATCCTCAGTGCTACGAACTGCACATTTACTATTCCCCTAGAAGCCACCAGATCCACTTTTGAATTCAGGTTGGTTTTCTTTTTCTTTTTCTTTTTCTTTTTCTTTTTCTTTTTCTTTTTCTTTTCTTTTTCTTTTTCTTTTTCTTTTTCTTTTTCTTTTTCTTTTTCTTTTTCTTTTTCTTTTTCTTTTTCTTTTTCTTTTTCTTTTTCTTCTTTTTCTTTTTCTTCTTTTTCTTTTTTTTTTGTTAAGGAATATTTTTATAATGATCTCTTCTGTTGTCTGTCTCTAAACGCAGAAGTGTTATGATATCACAACTTACTTGTGTGCCTGAAGATGTGATGTCATTTTACTACTTTTTGACTAGTTACTTCCTTTAAGATATTATCTGCAGAGACATTCAGATATTGTGGACAGATCTATTAGTGCCTAGAACCTTTATAAAATGCCCTTATCAATGCTTTTCACCTATATTTGCTCTAGTCTCAACAGCTGGACTAATCACTTTTTGCAGTAATTAAGGATCTTGTTACAAATTCTAGAAGCTGCACAGTTTTCATCATAATAAACCAACAGCTTCTGCACAGTCCTACCACATCTGTTGCATTCTTCACTAGCATGTCTTATTGTTTTTTTGTGTTTTTTTTTTTTAATTTATTTTTCTATTTTATAGTACTACAATGCCTTTCACAGATGTTTTTTCTAATCTCCAGGGTTTCTTTCCTGTTATTGTATCTTACATTAATTTATCATTTTACTTTTCACTTACAAACTTTCGCTCTCTTCTTCCCACGGTTCTCTATTCTTTGAAAAGCATCTTTTGTGGCAAATGTCTATGATCAAAGTTTCAAAAACAATTATTTTTCTATTGCTGTAGAATATAAGAGATGGCAGATTTTTTTCATTTATCATCCTGACAAAGGAAGCACACAATACCGTCCTGAAAACCTGAGCCTAACTCTTGTCTCCCAGATCCTATTTGTAAATAGTTTGTTACTAAACCAAGAGGCTACAGAAGGATACCTGGCTAACTCATACAAGCATAAAGGTTTTACCAGTGTGACCTATTTCTTAATCTTTTTCTTGGAGATAATCACTGACTGTTTTATAGCAATGTCATCCATTTTTTTCAATTGTGGAAATGTTCATTACTGTAGGTTTTACTGTCTTCTAAGAACACAGCTAGCCTAGAGATTGCTATATTTTAAATATACTTTCAGCTATGACTTGGTGAGGGAGGTGGTTATTTTTTTGCTCATTTTCTTTCTCTTTTCTTAGACAGCTATTCTGTAAACCCAAAGATAGTGAAAAACACTATGCACAGCACAGAAACAAAATGACTGAATTGCAGCTAAATTACTACAGCTTTCAGTGAAGTCTTAGTCATTTTACATAATTACAGTGTAATGTATACTGAATTAAGTTGTAAAATGTGATAGATATGACACGGCCTATTTTAGAGCACCATTCCAATGGATTAAAACATTGCCTGTAATCATCACTGGATTTTGGATGACCAAAATTATATACCAAAGTAGCATACATCTTCCAGTGTGCAAATGTGAAAGCATGGTTAAAAATAAGCACAAGCTGTAGAAAAAAGATCTATGGTGAAGGTGCAAACTATGAGATAAACCTAGCGATGTTCATGCATTCTAACAAAGGAGGTGAGGAAGAAGCGCATGCAGTACCTGGTGATGTCAGAGTCAGGGAGCAGGCCTATGTGGTAGTGGGGATAGGGAGCTGTAAGAAGGAAGTTTTTGTCACACTCGACAGGGGAATAGTGCCTAGGAGAAGGTGGTTTATCACACAGTTTGTTCACAGTGCTGTAAACAGGTTCAGGAGGCCTGGTGATACAGAGACAAAAGATCAGGTGCATATTAGTGGCTGAGAACATAAAGAAAACACAGCAATAAGTTTAAAAGCATGCACAGCAAAACTGGCGAGATCCTTTCTGTAGGGCTTTTCTGACAAGTAAAGTGTGCTGTTAAAGGAAACATTAGAATTTGAAACACATCATTACAGCATATGATCAATTGTGTATACAGACCCAACGTAAGTGTGGCATAAAACTGGTTTATGGGAAATGTGGTAATGAAAGGGAATGTCTTATCTCTGAAGTTCAGTGATAAATTTTCCCAAATGCTCTGCTTGCTTTCTTTCTTTCTTTCCTTTTTTTTTCTTTTTACTTCTTTAATCTAACAGCTTTTTGTGATCTCACTATTTTTTGCATTACTTATGTGATCACTTAGAAGAAAATACTATGTGTATGTCCTGAAAAGGGGTATTTTTCACAGTTACTTTAAGACGAAGTACATATTATTTGTTAAAACACCATTCTCCTGCCCCAGCATCCCGAAGCTCTACCAAATGAGCGACGGTCAAAGTGAGCCATATCCTAGAATACTGTAGAGATGGTAACCAAGTATGTAAGCAATTCATCTCACTGGCAGTCAATTCATTTAAAGCAAATTTCATTTGCTCTCTTTATAGATTCATCCTTCAATATCTGATTATGCACACCACATCTTAAACAGTTAATCTAATTTACAAGGCTACAACCTTCTCACACTGCTGCTCCAAACCACGGACAGCAGCCTGTGAAGTCAGATACAAGGATTAATGTCCCCAGACTGATATCAGGAGGTCACTTTGTGTTTCTCTTCTGCTATCTAGTGGCCAGCAGCTTGGAGATAATACTTACCATGAATTCCCCAGGGAGTGCCCTGGGGAAAGGGGAAGAGGGAATGCAGTACCAGCCAGGGATCCACAGGAGATAACCAGCAGTTTTCAGAAAAAATGTACCACCTAATACCCTTTCTGGCAAGCAACTTCTCCAGCTATTGTGTGGGCTCTAGCAGATATCTCTGGGCCTACTGACAGAGTGAAACTTGACTCATAATTTCCTAAGTTTCTGCTCTAAAGAGTGCCAAGATGTAATTGCTGTCATATCTTAGTTTCTGCCAGAAGATCCAGCATATGGCACTGTCTCTGATCACAGCAATACAGGAACAGCCAGATGAAAATTGCAAACCTGAAAATATATAGAGGCCAAGCAGTTAATGAAACTCTTTTGGTCCTTCTGGCTCTACTCTGCCTCATATGGGTGTGGTTTTGTTGTGACTTTCACATGTACCAGAATTTATTATGGTTGTGGATGCATTGGCAGATACAGAGAACAAATTTTCCTTTGTTGTTAGTTTCTGGTTTCATCCTTTGGGGGAAAAGGAGTAGCTGCTTTACCGAAAAACTGGTCTCACTGAATGCTAATAAAATTATTCATAGCAATCTGACATACATTTTGAGAATTCTCTGCGCCTGACTTTCCCAGGGAAAACTTTACAGTTAAAAGATTGGCAATTCAAGGTTACCAACAATCAAAATAACACAGCTGTCACTCATTTGGTTATAAAGCATTCTGTCAATCACAGAGTACAATCCTTTTAAAAACATACTTACAGCAGCAATTTATACAGCAGTATATTTTATACTTGCTTCAGAGGGGTGAATTTAATAAATTATTTACTAAATCAATTGCTGTTTTCAACACCAAAAATCTACAGGAAAAAAAGACCACACTTCTATTATTTATTTTGTTTTAGACCAGTACTTCCTCTTATGCCCTCAAAAAACACATTTTTTTTCAGACAATGTATTAAAGAACAAATAGAAATATAAAATATAAATGATACCTACTGTGAAAACTGAAGAAATATTGCCCCAGTGCAGAAAGATGAATACAAACGGTAGATTTCTCTGTGGCTTAAGACACTAACCAGTCCAAAATCAAGTTGCTTACTTATTAAAGACCAGTTACTCATCTTAGAGTGGCAAATGACACAAGAGCATTGCAACCCTTTGAATACATTGTGAATGTTCAAACTACATTGAGTCAACAGTGAGTGACCGTCCAAGCTTGTGTAAGGACACAAATCATGCCATAGAGATGGACAGATATTAGAGGTTGCTACATTAACAAGCAGTTACAAGCTGCCTTCAGAAGCAAAATGAAGAGAAACATTCCACATCACTCTAGACACTGAAATCAAATTCCTCCTTTAACATAAAAACACACCATTAACAAATATCATCTTGGAATCCAGTAGATTTTAAAACATTTTGTATTTAGTATTTTGCACTCCTTTCTTGCTGAATGGAAGGATAACCAAAATAATTGGAACAATTCTTTCAATAGTGACTGCTGACATTGCTAGTCCTTGATACTATAACACAAATGACACTGTGACATAGCTAACAACAGATCATCTGTAGTTGAGCTGCAGAGAATTCTTATGGTTAAGGACAGGAATTCAACTTATCCTTTTAATCCTTTGTTTGGAGCAGGATTCCAGGCAACAGTTGATTCAAAATACAAGTGTCCTTATTTTAAAGGCCTATAACTGTACAGACATTGCCATAACTGTCTGCTTGCCATTAGATGTCATTCTTTGTTGTTAAGACCATGGACTGATCATATTCCTTAGATAACTTTATCCAGACAGATAGGTTGCTGAATGCTAATTCTTCCAACAACTACTTGCTCTACATGGACAGGAATAATTCATCTAGTATGAGAATCAGGCATACAAAAACATGAAAAGCATCAGAAAATCTAAGCAGGTGCATAGCTTTTCTTGAGCCTCAGCAGATAATTCACTGACTGGAGAATGAAGCTACTCCATGCCACAAGGTAAGCTTTTAAATGGTAGTTTAAACAGCAGATAGTAATAAATTACTTTCATACACCCAGAAGTTTGAACGCTGGGACTGTTAATCAGTACAGACCATAGCCACAGTGAGGCAAGATTTCTACTGAAAGGTTTGACTAATTGGCGGAACAGGAAACAGCAACAGAAAGAAGTAGTAGATTGATCTGATAAAGGATTTATTTATTTATTTCATAAAAGACTGTGTGAGGAAAGAAAATCTTCCTAGTTGTTTGCAGTCTTTGTTTTTCCTTGTTTGTACCATCATTGTGCTAATATTTCAGGATGGCTTTATTGCACAACAGAAGTTGAAGGAAAATATCCTTACTAAAACTGTTCTTAGTATCATCCATTGTCCTCAATTCAATTTTAACTTTTTTTCTTTACTTCAGAATCCTGTTTCATAGCATATTAAATGTGAACATTTTTATTTTGGGGATTTTAAAACCTTTTATGATACGGAAGGCAACCAGCTAAGCTCTCATAATGTATTGCGTCTACAGAGCTACAGCCAGGAAATGCTAAATTGAATATGAGAGAAAATAAATTTTACAATGCTACGTTTCCAATAATATATATATATATTTATACTCAGGAGCAATTCTTAAATGTATTCAAGTTCAGTAACAACATTTAATACATTCTTACTGCTAACACATTGTTTTGTTAAGAGTATGAAAAGAGATATTTTTAAAAGTACATCACCAATAAAACAAAGATCAATGGCAATTTAATAGAAATGAAGCTTTCCAGAGCAGTGACTCATATATGCATGTCTTTAGACTTCTTGAGTTTCTCATTTGTATGACCTTCTAGGAGAACCAGACACCTTTCTGTTCCAAACAGTTTATTTAAAACTGAAAGTTGAGGGTTTTTTCACTGGTTACACCCTAGCAATTTGAATAAGACCAAAACATTCACAATACCTCTTGGTGAAGAACCTTTTCCTGATACTGAACCTGAACCTCCTCTGATTGATTGTAATCAATGTCTTCTCAGCTTTTCCATTAATAAATGCTATGTTAAGGATCCTTAAGGTTTGCATTTATTTGTAATTGCAAAACAAGTGCTTAATATCATACCAATATTTTAACACTGCAATGAAAAGTAAGGCTACCTCAGTATTCTTTGTAATACAATTTAAACATTTTCATTGTGTTTTTGAGTGGAACGGACTACAAGAAGGTATAACACTATATTTAGAATCTTTTAATATTCTACTCCTAGTTCTATGCTCATTAGACTCACATTAGGACTTAGAAAAAAAAATGACTGCTTAATTTGATAAAAACTCAGTAACGATTTTCTGTTGTGGTAATGGAAAAGAAGGATGCTTCACACAGGAATGGTAAGATGCCAGACTGCATGCTGTCTGCACTAGAAGCTAGTCTTTTGCAGGGATATTTAGGAAACAAGGAATGCAAAGAACAACACTTCCTTGGTCAGCTGCTGAAAATCACCAAGTTAGGGACCAGAAACAAAAGCCAAGCAAGATGCATTTAGTGGGCCTATCCACTGAGTTTGTGCACTTATCCATATTTACACACGGTTCAATTCCTAAGCATAGCAACACCATGTGGGAATGAGTCCTGCAAATCAAGCACGTCTTATAAAAAATCTCTGCCCCTGTGTTCTGTGACTGTTACCATCCGTTGTGTTACACAGTGACAACTTCTCATGAATTTTCACACTCAATCTCACTGTAATTCCTTGTCAAAAACACTCTTGCCATTCCTCCAGTCTTTTCAGTGTTCGAATCTGACAGGCATTCAAAGCATGTCCCAAAAAAGACGTAATGAAATAAGTAAAGAGAAAGCTTTGGCCATATAATGATGTGTTCAGTCATGTTGACTTTTTTTTTTTTATACAATCTAGTCAGATCTGCAAAGTTATGAGAAGGTTTGCTATGCTGTGGCATGAGGACAGAATCTGAAATAGTTCTGCTACAGAACTACTTTTTTTTTCAAAGACTTCAATTTATTGGCATTTAGACAGTTTTTCACAAATGTAACAGAAATACTATGTGGATTGAACTTCATCATCTCCCAGATTTCAACAGCCTCATGCTACATGTGGGCTATTACAGTATTTAAAATACATTACCATGATTTTTAACATGAACTCAGTTGTGTAATTCTTCCTTCAGTCCTTACATAATGAACAGTTGTGGTGTACATTATATACATTTCAATTTGATAATACTAGGGGTCAATTAGATTTTCTTTAAAAAATAATAGCTACAATTTACACTCCATTTAAAAATAATAATAAATAAATGTGCCACCTTTGCTAGGTGGCATCCAGCCTCAAGAAAAAAAGAAAAAAAATGCATTAAAATACTAGCTGGAACAAGAAATCTGCCAAAATTACTAATGATTTAATAGGAAGAATAAACAAAATTTTCAATCTCATCACCGGAAGGAAAAATAAAATTATCAATCTCCCCATATTACTATATGTAATTCATCCTCTTTAAGGCAGATGACAAGTTGTGTTTAGGTTAGGCACAGTAATATGGTTGTTCAGAGCTGGTAATACTTGTCACATTCATATAACTGCACCAGCATACTTCAATATAACTTTTATTCATCACTCACATCATAACATCTAGTCAAAAACATGGTGTAAAATTTCACAATTTTAAAGCCCTACCTACGTTAACACTCTTTATCGTCTGGGAGACATGAACTTCAATTCTGTTCCCTCAAAAAATCTAGCAAGAAATGCAGCTAACTGCTTTCAGCAAATTTACCCTTTTCAAAAATGCAGTGTTATGTCAATGGATAATCAAGCAAACTAATTTGATATCCCAAAGGAATACTATGACAATCTGCAGTTCTTTTTCCCTGCTTTTGTACTCATCAAAAGCCAAAACCATTGTTAAAAAAAAAATAAATGATGGTTTTGCAAAATAAAAAGCTTAATATTTTTTTTCTGTAAAGTTTTAATCCTGAACAGTCAAATATGTGCATAAATACAACTTTTAAGGTGTTTCTATAAAAAATATTCTCAGTTCAACCAGCAGGTGTATGTAAGCAACCAAGAAACGGGAGGAATGCTACTTTCAATATAGGGAAAATTTCCTATGAGGCTTAAACTTAATAGTTCTCCATTTTCTCCCTTCCAATCCCCATCACCTCCTCCTCATCCAGAAGATGTTATTTTGCAAAGATGTATATAAAAGAAATCAAATATGTTTTTCACAGCAAAACAGATAACTCAGACAGTTTTTCCATCCTGGAATTTTTAAGGTATACTCAGAGTTAAATGCTAAAGTGATTTTTTTTAATCCATTGAAGTACAACAGTTTGATGTTGCTGTTTTCTGAAGTTAAAGGGGAAGCAAAAAGATATTAGTTCCTTATTTTATGCATCTTTTGTCCATGTTGTTTGTTAAAGCCAAAAGGAATTATCATCTAAAACTGTGGGATTTTTAGACTATAATTTCACTTTTTCTGGATATGGAAAGGTAGATGCACTAAAGAGTAAGTCTGCTCTATTAGTAGTGAATATTCCACAATACCAACAACAACAATCACTTCTTTCTTCTCAGTATCACGGAAAAGTTGGTTAGAAAGGATCTCCATAGGTCACCTCATCCAGTCTCAGGCTTAAAGTAGGATTATTGTCAACACTAGATCAGATCAACCACAGTACTACCTAGTCAAATCTTAAAAATCTCAAAGGAATGATATTTCATGACTCTGGGCAATGAACTGTGGCACTACCCCACACAGCTGGTATCTTTCTTTTTCCTTCTCAAACTGAAACTGAAACATGCAAAAACATTTCTTGTAGCCTCTGGTCCTTTTGCACTTCTTGACACTTTTGAGTAGAGTTTCTTTTCATCATTTTTGCCACTGTGCAGATGTAAGGTGCTTTTACACCAACTATTGCTCTCTTCTTCACATCATTAAATAAGCTCCATCTCTCTCAACATCTCTGTAACTGCCATGTGATTTAGGATTCTGAGAATCTGTTGAACTCTTGCCTGTTAATCCATCTCCCTCTTGAAGTAGAAAAGAAGGAAGTAGTCAGTCTTCGAGTACATAACTTGTCTTTCCCTGTTGGCCATTTCTCTTTTAATGTAGCTCAGTATGCCTGGAAGGGAGACTTCACTTCTGGTTCATGTCTAGCCTGGTATCTGCTGTAACCTCCAGGTCACTTTCCATGCAGCTGCAATTCAGATATTTGTTGCATAACTCATATTAGCGTGCACTGCTGTTCCACTCCAGGTGTAGAACTTCAGACTTCTTACTGAACATCATGAGGTCAGTACTGACCAGTCCTCGAGCTTGATCTCAATCCCTCGCATACAGCTCTGTCATTTGTCTTGTTAACTACTCCGCCTTAATTCATCATCCACAGATTTGCTGATGGTGCACTCTGCATCAGAATCTAGGTCACTGATGTAGATACTCGACAGATGCCCAACATATTCAGAGTACTCTGCTCAACACTTTCTGCCTGACAGATGTCAAGTGATGATCACTACCCTTTGAGTCTACAGGTACAGTCAGCTCCCAGCCCAATACCATCTTCTATTGCAGCTTTGAAATGAGAGTTCTGTGGGAGATTGTGTTAAAAGTCTTACCAGCTTGCTGTTGCACAGCCATGCTGAGAGAAGGCTAATGAGCAAGCTGGAAGCATATAATCCAGGAGATACCCAAAAAGCTACCAAGAAGGATTCCAAAGCTTTCCAAATCATACTTTCTTTCCAGCTGCAGATTAGCAGAATACATTTACCCAGTTTTTCTTTATATTTGGAAGAATGGCTGCTGGAGGAGTTTTAAAGTATGTTCCCTGTACCCTGCAGTTTCTGATCTGCCCATAGAAGTGGACTGTCATGGCTTGGAATACTTCAGCAGCCATTCCCCAAGGAAGAAAATGGAGAGGAAGAATTGCCATGCACCCCACAGTAGATCTGATGCAGATTGTGTCATTTATGGCATGCGCCTTGCGAGACAGCTGTATTTTCACCCAACAGAAAGCCATTCTTGCTTGAGGGAGCCCCCTGCACCATGGCTCTTGTTGGTACAGGACAGTCATTGCAGTTCCCTCATCCATACAGCTCATCACTTAATCAGGAAAGGCAATCAGGCTGGTAAAGTACATGATTTGCTTTTGGTAAACTCCTTCCTAGACCCCTCAGTGCCTAGCAAAGATGATGATGATGACGTACTTAAGCTTTTTCTATACTGTCTGTCATTACATTCTCTCCCCAGCCAGTTTTTCCCTCCATCAAATTTTACCTTCCTTTTTGAAACGAGCACACCTGCAGAATTACTTTCTGTTATTCTTTGAAACCATTGTAAAACAGCTCAAGCTCATCAGCTTTTCGATTTCATCACTACGCAGGCAAAGAAAGCTTGTCTATATCTCACAAACTCTTTGCTTAGCCTAGAAAGCCTTAAGCTGAATTCCATGCCTTCCTCCCGAACATGGTGGTTCCTTCCTCAGTTCTCAGCTTTATTTAGAAATCATCAATTTTTCATGGGTTGTATGTCTCTGTGGCAGCATCCCAAGCAACGTTACTTAGCAGTTTTCCAAAACGGCTGAAGACGGCTCTTCTGAAGACTCCAGTAGTAACTTGCTGACTATCTTTCCAGACTTCCTCTGAATCATGAACTCAACTGAATTAATGGTCACTCTGATTCCAGCTGTTATCACTTTTTGGACCAGTTCTCCCCTTTTCATGAGCAGCAAGTCAAGCAGAGAATTACTGCCTCTTAATTCCTTCAAGGATCATTAGAAAATTGTCAGCAAACACAATCGAGGAATGTCCTGGACTGCCTGCACAACATTTCAGTCTTACTAGGAACTGGTATATTTCTATACTTAAAAGACAAATACCACATTCTCTTCACCTGAAATCATATGTTGCTATTTTATTTGAAGTTCAAAATGTAACAATCTTTTTTAAAAAAATAGAGGAAAGCAAAGCTTCCATCCCCCAGTGAATTTAAAATGAATTCAACAACAACAACAAAAAATAAGTGAGTTGTGCCCTTCACTGGCAGCATTCTGGGCTAATTCATACACAACTTACAAAGGCCTAGTATTTTAGAAGTAACATCCAGCTTCATTAAAACTTACGGCTGAAGATGATTTGGTACTTTTCTCTCCTCTGAGTTCAGACTAATCTCTTTTTTTCCTACAGTTCAATTAAGTAAAAGATATTCAGATTTTTTTTTTTTTTCAGGTGCAAATTTTGTATCAGACCAAAAGAAGACAATTTTATCCACAGAAACACATGTTTTTTGAACAAAAAACCCCCAACAACCAAGTATTCAGGTTAAAAAAATCCAGAACTTGAATAAAATACATTACTAAAAATCCAAAGAAAAAGAAAAGCAAAAGAAAGTGGACAAATTATGGTAAATATTCAACCATTTCAAATTTACCAATACATTCATTATAGCAAGTAAGTGTAGTGAAAGCTTGTCATCAGCTTTATCATATGTACAATGAGACTGTAAATGTCTTTTATATTGAAATTACTGCTCCAAATACTTTTAGCTGGCACAAATGAAAATCTGCCAGAAGTGTTGCCATATTATGATTGCATGGGTAATAAATTTCCTTATGTGATCACCATGTAAATTACCCCTGAGAACCTATTACAGCAAGAAACAGGTAGTTTTAATAGATAGCACTGCAGTAGCTGGCAATCATCTTAATTACAAAAAATTATGTGAAGAAACCTAATTATAAATGTCGCAATCAAGGGATCTATAGGGTTCAGTAGAATTATCAATATGATAATTAACTTCCCGAAAGATTTTAAGTCTTACTTAAAGTGGTCAGCAACAAATACTGTCCAAATATTTTCCCATTTTAAAGGCAGATTCCTCAGCAAATCCTAAGGTATTGCATAGGTAGAGTGCAATCACTATTCCTTGTTTATAGTTAGGAAAATTGCTGTGAGTGTTAAGTGGCATTTTCAGTAGTTACACTTAAATCAATAGGCAACAATCAGCTACACAGACATTATTTAAAAAAATAACTGCCTCAGCCTCATTCAAGGCTCAAATCATGTCATTTTGAAGGTCACAGCTTCTCGGTCATAGAAGTCAGAGAAGAAACCTGGTCTCCTGGCTTTTGTTCAGGTATCTCTCAGTCCATATGATTTGTGTTCAGTGAGGAAATCTGGCAGCAAGAAGTGACTCTTAAAATACATCATTTTGTCTTTGTGCTTTTGTATCCAGGGTATCAGTGTAGCATATAAACTATTCTCACATGTAATTTAAGTTCATTATAGTCTCTTCCTTTTCTGTAGGCTGAAATAAGGACTTGTTTAGAGCTATTAGGATTTTTATTCGCTCTGTTGCATTTAAAGTCTCCTCGTACTATTCAATGTTTTTATTGTCACCTGCCTGCCAAGGAGGTGATGCATGTGCAGCCAGCTTCTCCTGTCAATAGTCTCCGGGCGATATAAAACATTCATTAGAAAACACATTAATCTGGATTCGAGATAGGAAGGACAACAGAGAGGAATATTCAGCATGTGCACTGCTTTCCTAGACATTCCCTTTTTTCCCCCCAAAAAACACAGTGAAAATTGTTTTACTGTCAGGACTTGAAACAAAATGGTTAACTTGTATAAGAAAAAGTTAAATGGAATATGAAGACAACTTTCTTCCAAAACAGACCTAAGAGGCACACTAATTAAATTAAATATATATCTTATGTGCTTCTTAGAGAAGGTCTGCTTTCTTCTGGTTACCTATCTAACTGATGGACTGTCATTCTTTTCTTGTATTGCATCTCCTTCTTCCTCCCTTCCTCTTTTCTTTTTAGTACAAGCAATTAAAAAGTTGTAATCAGCTACAAGGAACAGAAACAAGGGACTTCAAATGATAATTATCCATCACCTTACAGTTTTTCTAGCTGTTTAAATGATCTTTTCATTCTGAAGACACCTTTTCTCTTCTTTTGGATTTATTTCCTCTATTGCCTGTAATATTTTGTTGTCTGTTTTTTTTTTTCAACTACTGTTTTCTTTCAGGGTTGCATTTTTTAAGCTTTATGAACACCCAGTATTATTGACAGAATGTCTCATTAAAGAAGGAAGCCTTCATCATTGTAACCCAGATCCTATTGTTAGTATTCTTCCTATATATAGACATTTTAGAAATTATGAGGTCAGTACTAACTCGAGTAAAACCTTGATGGACAATTTAATGAAACTGAAGTTTTAACTCTTAATTGAAAAAAGTAATTTCTTGGAATACTTTAGAGAAAAATCATTTTAACTGAACACCTAATAAACTGAATGAAAGCAATGTTGTTTTTGCAGCTCCAATCAAAATGAAGCAGAAATTCTTTTACCCAAGACAGGGAAGCAAGGTGTGGTTTGCATAAATTTATGACCTGATTAAAAACTCTATCATGATTTAGTTACTCTGAATCTGTGTGATCCAACAAGTTAAGCAGCTTGAGATCTTAATCATATACAGCAAGAAACAAGAAAGGCAAATTAGCAAATTATGTGTAAGAGGCTGAGACTTTGGTCTACAGAGTAGGATAGGCTAGATAACCAAAAACAGCCCACATTTTAGCTTTAAACATAATAAATCTGTAAATACTGAAGTGCAGTACTAGACAAATGAAGGCTCATTTCACAAACATAACATCTGTTGCCTTCTAAGCGAATGGTAGTGCTCTTTAAAAAAACAAACAAAAAGACACAGTGTCTTATTTGTGGCACTCGCAAGACAAGACTTAAAAGAACTCTTTCAGCATTTTCCTCTGTGCCTTTTCTAGCTGGAAATCAACCACACATATTAAATTCTGCTACCACGTTAAAAAAAAAAAAAAAAAAAAAAAAAAGAAGAAGAAAAAAAGGATTAGGAGCAATTTCCAGTGGTCATTTTGCTTTCATAACATTATCAAGTGCCACTCCATAGAATTTCCTTTTAACCTCCATACTTCAAGCTGTTTCACAAAGTGATTCCCTAGTGGTTAGGAGACTTTTTTCAGTTTCAAACCTCAATTTATTCACAGCTATTTACAGCCAAAAAAAAAAAAAAGTTTCCTTTTTTTATTTTCTTTTCTCATACTGTTTACTCTCCATGGCATTTATCTTTTAGTGTGTGTGTGCAAAGAGCAATTATAGTCTATTTCAGCCTTACCTGCAGAGAACTAAACAAACGAGATGTTCAGAGAGTATTCTCACAGACAGGTAGAAACCCATGTACTGTCACTCCACCCATACCTGCAGTGAGCCAGATGAGTCACCAGTCCCGAGATCTGCCAGCTGCCCCAGTAAGGAACTATCACAGTTCTTTCTTAAGAAACAGAATGCTTTCCTCAGCACCAATTTATGAGATCTTTTTCTTAGTTCCTATAGTTGTAACAGTTTTAATTAAACTTCCATTGAATGTGGATGAAAACAACTTCGTTCTATAAGCTGTTAGAGATTCACTAAGTATTTTACCTATGTTCATTATAATTGCCATGAAAGAAAACAAAAGTGTCTGACCTAGTGTAGTCATCCTCCACAAGCATGTGCTTTGGAATGGGTGAGTATCTTCCAGGTGAGATAGGGGCCAAAGATGCCTTGTACTCTAAAGTGCCGTTGTTTCCAGAAGAGAGTATATGATTTTCCATTGGTGGAGAATAAGCTGTTGGTAAGAATGAGCATTTCTAGTTAGACGCTGTTAATAATAGCAAATACTAATAGCAATAATAACAACAACGAGGGCTCATTTTGCAGGAATTGAATCTTTAGAGGGATCTGAGTAAGAAAGAATAGATTGGGAGATTGCAAACAAATACTTGTTCAATCAGGACAGACTGGAAAAAGGAAATATATGTAGGACAGAATGAGAATATAGAACTCGGAATAAAAAAGTAAGAGATAAATGTGGGATGAAAGCAGGAATTTTATGGATGGCACATAAAAATTTTATTATATATAATACAGAAATACAATACAAATCTCATACAATTAATGACTACTATTGATAATTACAGGATTGTGCTGTATGATTCTGTTTTGGAGCTGTGGATTTCTTTATTTGCTTGCTTTTTGTTCTCGAGTTACTAGTAATAGCTGTAATCAAATATCAAATATCTAGTTAATATAATTAGAAAAGGAAATGACAAGTAGGAAAAACAAAGATGCATGCTTCTGCAGTGAGCTACAACTAATTTTCTCATGAAAAGAATTCTTTCTAGTCTTATTTTCAGTCTTTCTTTCAGACGTTCAGGAAAAAAAATACTTCAAAGCCAAATATCTCTACAGGGAAAGGCCATTACCGTTTCTGAAATACACTGAACATGTAGGTGTAATGAAAAGTTCCCCAGGGATAAATGAATCTCTGCACCAACAGCCTCGGATAGGCTACTGCAAATCTTTTCAACCTTAACTCACGCTCTGGATTTGTGTCTGCCTTCTCATACCCTGCTGATATATAATCTGACATAATAAACACACCCTTTTAGAACACCCAAATTATTATTTTAGAAAGTATTATAAAGAAGGAGATTGGATGGAGACATTCAGTGTTTTTTCTTGTTGTGCTTTGCTAAGATCCACACCAGACTACTACTGAACAACCATAATTGCCATCTGTTGTAATATTTGCTAAGTAAATAGTTATCCTCAGCACAGTTGAATATACCACCTGATGTGCATGTTACAAAACCTCCCCTTTTATTTTTATGGAGCAGTTTGAATAAGGAGGATTATGGATATTAAGTTTCCCCTCAACTACTTCATTTCACAGTAGCAATGTTCTGCAGATGAGCAGAGAAAATTAGTATCTGGCTTTTACTGAGAAAATCTACCTTTCCCAGCATCTGGCTTCCTGGCTACGAGTGCCCCTAATGTTACTGGCAGAAGATCAAGATGAGTATAGATCAGTTGCTGAAGCTCTTTTCAAAAACTGAACTATCACAGTTTTTAGGCAGAGCAAATAGTCCCTGTTGGTTGCAATTAGAACCCAATTGAACTAGATTTTACTGGTCAATTAAATGAAGGAAGGAAGATTCAGTGGTAAAATGGATATACTAACCGATACTGTAAGTATTGAGAGCTGCAACTGAAACATTGCTTTTCTGAATGAGAAGGGAATGGAAATGTCTCAGTTTGGGAGCACCAAGAAGACTGCCAGAAGGAGGCTTAAAAGAACTAAATATGTTGATTGTACCTAAATTCAGCAGTAGGTTACCAAAACCCAAAATAACTACAGGCAACATCCCAGGACAGCCTATTACCAAACTCAAACAAAAATTTGAGTTATTGAGTGATAATAGCAAGAGATAAAGGCTGGATAGGAATACTGGACATTCAGACTGGGAGACATAGGAAAAGTGAGTAAATCCAGAGACAGAAGATTCTAATCACTGTTATCTCCTTAGGGCTACAAAAAGCATACTGTCAAGGAAAATGATATATATATATGATATGTACTCACAGCTGCCCACCCTTGCTCTTGGTCATTCTTAGGGAACCCTGGCAAGCTCACATTTCTTTCTACCTGGACACCACGTGCCAGTGTAGATGATTTGCAGTGCAAGGATACCACAGGCAGAGTAGAAGCAGTTTGTTTTAAAATAAAATAGCCTATCTCTCCAATAAAATCCTGCACTGAGTTTTACTAATAACTAAATGAGTAAGACAACTCCATACAACAACTTTTCCTGCATGATTGAAGACATTTAATACAATGTCAAAGTCTTAGTCTTCAGTGAAGGAGCACTTGTTGAACACATATAAAGTTAAAGGATAGACTAAGAGTGAAGGGAAGTGAAACAGGAAGTTAGGGAGTGGATATACGTGAGAAAAAGGCAGATTTATACAGACAGAAGCAGCAATTTCAAATTCCAAATAAATATTTTAGGCAAATATCATATCTATTTTTCTCAAGGTTTTCACTGATTTTGTTTGTATCTTTTGCTGTTTGTACTGATTTTTCATTGCACAGGAGATTCCAGTCTACAAATCCAACGATATTTCAAAATACATGTGAAGACAGTTGTCACTGTAATTACTACAAGAGTTATGGATTAATGTGATTACTTGGACAATGGCTAATTTGAGTCAGCGTGGTAAAACACCATCTACACTGTTACTTTTGCTAAAAATATACTTTAATGAAGATGTGCTATTTATAATATTTGATAAGCATAACATACTTAAGTGGCAATAAACATTTCATTTTTTGCAGCCTTCCGAGCTGTTTCATAACCTTTAATAGGATACTTTGGACAAGCTATGAAAAAAACACATTCATCTGATGAGCTGATGTCTTATAGAAAATGAGTTCCAAATAGTCACTTACAGTGAGTAATGTCTGGTGGGCCATAAGGATCAGTCATGTAAATGGTGGTGGGCTTTCCAACTTTTAAATACACTACATCTGATGTGTTCTTCAGTATCGCTACTGCCTCTTCATGGGTAACTTCTTCTAAACTATAATTATTTACCTTAAAGGAGAAATCAGACAAGTGAGTTAGAATGCAGCAACAAATAAAAACAATGACATCTTGCAGTTTTCCCAGTGTTGGAAAACCTCAAAGAACAGTGAAGATTATAAAAACAGTATTACAGCAGAATAGAAAATAAAGTTTTCTTAGCACGTGTATATTCAAATACTGATGTAGCATTTTTGATAATCACATAATCACAGAATTGTAGGGCTTGGAAGGGATCTCCAGAGATCATCGAGTCCAACCCCCTGCCAAAGCAGCTCCCTAGCCCAGGTTGCACAGTTAGGTGTCCAGGCAGGGCTTGAACAACTCCAGAGAAGGAGACTCCACCACCTCTCTGTGCAGCCTGTGCCAGTGCTCCATCACCCAGAAAAACATTGAGATGATCTTGTTAGTATATAAGTCCTTTGTAATTCTGTTGCCAGTATCATCATTAGCTTAAAACTATTTTTTTTTATTAGTCACATAATATAACTTATAGAAACTGCCTACATTATTTGACCTACCATGTTCCTCTGTCCAAAACCATCTCTAGAATACATGGCTAGGATCTCAGATATACTTAACACCTCTAAATCTTTTCATCCATAGTATGTCATTGGCAATTGAAATAAAAAGAAATAAAGTAATATAAAGAATGAGAGAATGAGAGGATGTCCATGGGGTGCAGGAAATGGAAAAAAAAAAAGAAGAAAAGCAGTTCTGGATGGGAGAAAAGAGATTCTACATGTAGAAGTTAATCAGTTTTCTGGAAAGACAGGAGAAAGATGCTGAAAATATAAGAGAATGAAATACTAGTTCTGTGCTCTGTTCAAAAATTCAAAAAGAATAATATTCAGTGGTAAGAGGACAGGATCACAGATTAAATAGGGATAGAGGCAGTAAGTCTTGACTATTTATGCTTTATTGCCAAAAAAAGGATATTCAAAGCAGAGTATCAGAAGTGGTTTATTGTAGAAGGGTATACAAATTATTCACATGTAAATCCACTACATCTACTAATGTCAACAATAGGTTGTGCTCCTATGAACAGAATACTGAATGGTCCCTGCATCAAAAAGTATACAGCCTGAATAAAGAAGTCACAGCACAGAGGAAAGAGGTAAAGAAGAATGCAGCTATAGCTTTCAGAAGTGTGCTGTAAGGCAGAAGAAAAGGCTACATTTCAAGGTGAATGTCACACATGAAACATTTGACTGTGATTTAAAGCACCATCCTTCAACTTTTACAGTTATTACAAGGATTCCTTGTAAAGTTTATGCATAATGGCAGAAGAAGCTCCTCAATGATAGTGTAACAAAGTACAGTACTAAATCACCTATGGCAATACATACTTTCTAGGGAATTTATTTTCAGTAAATTACTGGAAACTTGGCTGTTACACCAAACTACTGGGAAAGGTACTAACTGGTAATTGGTAACTGCAAAGAAATCCAGTTTTTATGAAGCACTGAAGGACTGTTCATACCCAGATGATATCAGCAACAATAGAGAACGACTACTCTCAGATATCATTGCTAAATGCAAGGATTCTATTTAAATTTTGATCCTTGCATAATGCTCAGACTTGATTTCAGGTTAATTGAAACAGGAAGTGACAGGCTTATTATAACAATTTGACATGAAGAGCAATGATACAATCTAACACTATGAAGAGAGTTGCTGACACCATATGCTGTATTTTGGCAGGTCTTCTATTTAAATACAAGTATGATCCCTACCTTCTATAAATTTCTCTCTCCTTTTTTAATGTCAGCAGCAGCATTTACTTACACATGCACTTTTAACAAAGAAATATCTTTCAAATTACTAGACTAGTAGGAAGCAGATGTGACTGAAAATTAGCCTCCCTTAGTGTTGTATTTGGGATGTATACCATCTCAAGTACTGAAAATTCACACTTTTGCCAATACAAACATATAGTTATCCTTCACCATCCCTCCTTCTCTCACTGTTTGTATATTACTACAGAATCACAGATAGACTGGGGTTGGAAGGGATCTCTGTGTCTGTCTGGCCCAGTCCCAAGGACACTCAGATAAGGGTGCCCAGGACCACGTCCAAGTGGTTTTGGAGTATCTCAAAAAGAAGACTCCACAAACTCTCTGAGTTACCTCTTGTATTTCATCCTAAATCAACAAGCTATTTGGAGTAAAGAAAATATCACATAAACTACTGGTATACTTCTGTTTAAATAGAAGATGTTCTTAGTGACACAAAAAAAACCCCACAAACAAACAAACAAAAAAGCCAACCAGAACACACCAGATCACAACACCACATGAGCATAGAAATCTGGAAATCAGTTTCTACAAACAGGAGAAATGATATAAGAAGGCACACTGACAGAACAGGAAAATAATAAGAGAAAGAAATAGTACAGGATAAAGGAAATTAGAATACTTACAAGTCTATTCAAAGAAATGATGGGGTAAATAAGTACAAAATGTTGTCAAAGAGAAATAAAAAACTTTTATTTTTTCTCCTAAATAGCATAATCAAACCAATGATGTGTAAACACAAGCAAGAATTATTTGGACGTTTTCCTAGATTCGTGTTGAAAAACAAAGGCAGTGAGTAGCAGCTGAAGTGAAAAGCTTAGAATTCCCCAAAAGACTGTACAAATGCTTTAAAAAATAATTTCATTCACAAGAACATAAGCTGATAGCAGAATAAGATCTCTGGAGGAATATGTCTCTCTTAATTCATTTTCTCTTCTTTAAAGGGAAATTATTCCATTCCTGTATGTGTTAGAATAAGAAGTTTGATTCACTCAACTAATGATACAATGAGGTGATCTTCAACTTGTCAGTGGTAATGTTTGCTTTAGTGCAATATTCCACTTCTGATTCAGAAAGTGGGTTTTCCTGAGAAAATCCCGAGTGAATGTTGGCCAGCAAACACTCAGAGCTTGGCAGATGAAAATCTAGAAATACTGATGCCCTTTTTTAAAAACTCACCATGATTTAAACATCTGTGAAAAGTGAATAGTTTTTCAATCACAGAGTCACAGAATTGCAGGGATTGGAAGAGTCTTCAAGAGATCATTGGGTCCAACCCCCCTGTCAAAGCAGGCACCCTACAATAGGTCACACAGGTAGTTATTCTGATGGGTCTTGAATTATTGCCATAGAAGAAGACTCCACAACCTCTCTGGACAACCTATTCCAGTGCTCTGTCATCCTTATCATAATTAAGTTCTTCCACACATTTATTTGGAAATTCCTTTGTTCAAGTTTTAGGCCATTACTCCATGACCTGTTGCTACACAACAGCAGGATGATCCAGGCCTTAATTTGCCTATTGCCTCCCTTTAGATATTAATAAGCATTAATCAGATCCCCCCTCAGTCTACTTTTTGCCAGGCTGAATAGGACAAGGTTTCTCAGCCTTTCCTCATATGGGAGATGTTCCTGGTCCTTTATCATTTTTGTGGCCCTCCCTTGGACTCTGTTGGGGTGTATAAACAGGAAGGGTAACGGCTGTTTACTCAGGTGGATAGTGATAGGAAAAGGGTGAATGGTTTTAAACTAAGACAGGGGATATTCAGGTTGGATGTTAGGAGGAAGTTTTTCCCTCAGAGAGTAGTGACGCACTGGAGCATGCTGCCCAGAGAGGTTGTGGATGCCCCATCCCTGGAGGCATTAATGCAAGGCTGGATGTGGCTCTGGGCAGCCTGCTCTAGTGGTTAATAACTCTGCCCATGGCAGGGGGTTTGAAACGAGATGATCTTTGAGTTCCTTTTCAACCCAGACAGTTCTATTCTCAAGTAACACTGAAAACTATCTTGCTTAGCCTATAAGTAGTTGAGGACTCGGTTTCCTAAAACAGCCCTGTTCATGACCAAGACAAGCAAGTGTTAGCACTTCGAAGACAAATGAAAGACATAATTGACAGGCTTAAGATGTTGTGTACAGGCAACATACAAGTGACACTGAACTATAAGGGCTGCTCTGAAAGTAATGCCTTCTATTTTATTATGTTGGACCACAATGTCAAATGTGGATTTTGGTGGTTTGGCAGTAGTGGTTAACCCTTCCTGCAAATATTCCATTGCATTTTGTTGCCATGCAGCAGATGGCAGCAGATTGACAGTTCGCCAAAATGGTGTCTGGCATGGAAGTGAGCAGCAAAGATGTGTCACTGAATTCCTTCAGGAATTAAAAATGGCACCTATTAACATTCGTCAACATTGGATGTGAACACAGTGAGATGGTGGGTGGTGTGTTTCAGCAGTGGAGACAGTGATGTGAAAGACAAGCCATGTTCTGATGTCCATGCACAGCTGTCACACCACAAAATGAAGAGCATCTTGATCAGCTCATCTTTGTGGATCAGTGGATTATAACCAGGCAATGGTGTATGGAGTTGAATATAGGCTTCAGTGCATTGGAAATGGTAATGTTGGAAAATCACAAAGTTTGTACCAGGTGGGTGTTGACTAAGCTGAAGACTGAAAGTTCCAGAGTCAGGACAGAGAAGACAATCTTTCTTTCACAGCATGATAACATCGGTGCCCCATACCACTTTGAAGACTATGGAGCTAATTGTGTCTGAACTGTCCTACCACGCCCACTACATAGCCCAGATTTGGCACCTTCTGTCTTCCATCTGTTCTTGCCAATGAAAGAGGGACTATATGGGCAACATTTTCCTGCAGTGATGCTGTCATACCAGCTGTGAAACAGAGGGTCAGACTCTCTGGTGAAGACTTTTATGATTGCAGTCTATAGGCTCTTGTTGCTGGAAAAAAATGCACTGCTAATGGTGGTGACAAAGTTGAAAATCAGTGTTTCATAGCTGAAAATCTGCTCTACCAAATAATGTTTTCTTTATATCTGTAGGATTTTACATGGAAATAACTAGGAGACATTACTTTCAGAGTAACCTATGTGTACTGAATCATCATTTGTCAATCACTTTTACACTGAATTTGGTTTAAAAAAAAGTTTTGTAGGCAATGAATAGGTGTGAAGATGTCATAACTGCATAGGAACAATCAGACAATGAGTATCATGAGAAAGAATTAACTAGAGAGCTTATACGTATGGTTCCATCCTATAACAGATTATGGCAAATCTGCCTTTGAATGTTAGATAAAGTATTGCAAGTCTAAAGTCAACCACAGTGTAAAGTTCAGAGCCCACTGCTCCACCAGAACAGATACAGTCATTGAATCCCCACAGCTGGGTCAGTACTAATTCATTCTCCACCTCATAGAATTACATTTATTCTGATGCGCTTCCTTTCTGCGAGCCAATCAGTACAACAAACAGATTAGGTACTACCTGCTCACACCGCTCTACCTTTGTTTTAACTGATAATGTCTGCACTTCATCAGTCTGCCTGAGTGAAAAATTCGTGCACCAGGACTGATCTGCGATAACAGAGAGTCTGGATAAAGTGGAATCTACTCTTTGCATGTTTTAAGGGAATTATTTTGTGTTATATGCAGTTGGGCTCTACAGACAAAACACCTGTTTGTGAATCCTTTTGGAGAGCATCTTCAGTTGTAGTTTATTTTAAAAAGAGTCAGATTTGATTGGTCTCCTCAAAGGTCTTCCCACAAGACAGTGAAAATCTGAAAATCACTCTAAAAATCATTTCTGTTCTGAAACAAATACCAATGCAGATGCACCTTAAATTTAAATGATATACTCCGACTACTTTAACACAAGTGATCCTGCATCTATGTGTGATCTGACAGAAAATTATGCTGTTAGGGAATCTTGTATGGCACAGTTTGGCAGCTGTGAATAGCAACTCATCACAGCCCTTTGAAACCACCCAACGGTATTTTTTCAGCACAGAACAGGCTTGGAATCAAATATGAACATCTGGAAAAAGAAAGCAGCTCTTTCTTTCTCCTTATGGTTTTAGCAAGAAAACAGAGTCAACTTAAATCTCGTGGTGTGTGACTAGCATTAACATACACAGCTCTAGCATGTCTGATCTCTGACTACACAGGCTAAAAAGCAACAGACTAATAGATATGATATTCACGGTTTTTGGGAGTAATAGTTTTGAAGAGTTAATAGAACAATTATAAGGGAGTAGTAGCTTAAACTCTATTCTTTTAGAGGTTTTCTTGAAAAATAACTTCCTTCTAGCTACCAGTGTTTTGCATTACTAAAAAAATTTTATAGTTACTTCTCATTTACCCACTCCATAAACAAGCAATTCCAAGGTGAGATGATAACATCAGATAAAGTAATTACAGCTCTGGGGACAACTAACAGCATCCTCCAATGTTTACAGTCATCAAGCTAAGCTTTTCAGAGTGGCTTGTTGTAATGAGGAAGACAACAGGCCTATGTAGAAACAGTTAGAGGAAACGATATCCAGAGTGGCTCTACAAATTCTATCTTAGGATGTTTTTGAGACTCAACTGGATAAATTCTTATAAACCTTGCATGACTGTAGAACTGATTCTGCTTTAGCTGGAGGTCGGACTAGAAACCTCCTGTGCTTCCTTCAGCTTGAGTTACTGTACTAGGTTACTTTGCTTCTGTCCAGTGCAAAGATAAGCAGCTTTGTCGAGACACACAGTACAGCCACATTCTCTCTGTAGGCATTACCATAGGTATAACTACCAGAAGTTTCCTACTAGATGTAAGTCTCCAGAGCAGAGCTCTGGTTTGTTCATTTCACATATACCCACCAAACCCACTGAGTTCAGTTTTTGGCTGGAGCACTCTTAAGCTTCCTCAAATAATTTTCCTACTGGTTACCTCAGAATTATCCCACAATGGAGAATTTCTCTGCAGGAGTGCTAGAAGGCAGGCTTATTGCCACTGAAACATAACTGCACAGATAAGCTCTTGTATGATTTCAAAATAATCACAATGCTAAATATTTACATAATATATCTTGTGAATGCTTAACACACTATTAGCAATCTGAATTTAATAACTGTAGGGACATCAAACTGTGAAATGCTCAGATGGCATCTCATTGTTTTACATTTCAATATTAGTTTTGATTTTGCAGCATCTCTTTTATTACATCTTAAATTCTAATGAATTTTATTTGCATGTTTTTTGGAATCTGAAAGCATTTTACCCAAACTTATCAGAACACAAACACAGAAAAGAAACCACTCTGGCAGCTGCTGACAATTCTGCAAGAGTAACAAATTCTAGCAGATTTTAAAGAGAAGTGATGAAAAAAAGACAAAGATTAAAGAAGCATGCACTACTGAGAAGAAAAACAATAAAATGTTGAAATATTTAATAAGCAAGGAATCAATGAAGCAGCCACAGACCAAACAGTTAATAATAGTAATACTGTGTTGATAAAAGCAGTAAGATTGATGAAAGAAAGCAATTAATTCTTTCTTTTCACAAAGATACATGAAGTAAATGGTATGAACTGACAGATACTACCTAAGTCAGAAGAGAAAAAATATTGAAGGTATTCAGTAAAATCTAAAAATCAACAAATTAGGAAGAAATCAGGGTATCTTCTTGGAGAGAATCAGAAAACAGAGCTTTTCATCTCCATGAATTCTAGAAAATGTAAGGGTTAAATTGTACAAAGAACAAGTTGCTATTTGGAATTTCTTAAGCAACCATGAAAAACTTGGTCTGGAAGTATATGAGTAGTGAAGTCCAATATTATGATTACTTTTCCCTCATTTCACACAGTGATAAAATGAGATAACTTTAAGTAATGAACTGGTCAAGACCAAAAGAAAAGTGTCATGAATATGTGACATCAAACACAGACAATGACTTCTGGTCATTTTCAGAGGTCAGATGCAGGAGAAAAAATGGATTTCTCTGTAGTGATGTATAAAATTACTATTTTTCTACCGAAATACAAGCTAATTAAGTGATTCTCAGAGAGGGAATGAAGAGTTTTTGTATCTATGTTTTGAAGATATTATTTATTTCTTTGGGTAAGGAGGAAGAAATCTATAATACGGCAATGGAAATTTGCAAATAATATAAAAATTGTGGAGAATTTCTCATCACAGAAAAAAAAAAAAACACAACAGCTGAATCCAAGTGGATTTGCTACAAAGCAGAAAATAGCAAATATAGCAAAATAAGATGTAACTTTGGTGAATACAAACACACATTTCTATAGAAAAACAAGCCAAAAAAAAAGAGCAGGGACTTGAATTCCAGTGTGCCGAGAACTTGCAAAAAAGAGACATCAAAGAAATGTTAAGTTCTAGTTTCATTTGCTTTGAGTTTGATAACACCATTTGATCTTTAAGTTGTTTCATCTGCTTGTATGGGTTAATTAAAAAAGGTTAAAGTCACCAAATCCAGCCACTGAGTAAGTGCCTTTTATGTTCTGTTTAATACCCTGAAAATGAATGGTCATCTTCACATGTGACTGGAACACAGTGTCCCTAGCTTAATAAAAAAAGCAACAACATAGTTTTCTTATAGAAAAGAACATAGACATAGTTTACAGGCAGAAAAAAAGGTCACAGCAGTTTTTCATGGCTTAGATATTGTATCGTAAAATGGGGCTACTGCAGTATAATTTTTTTTCACATCGGTGATTTAAAACCTATTTCTGTACCTGCTGAATTATTTGCAAATGCGTTGACATGAATACAACTTGACTGAGATTAACTTCTGCTGACTCACCATAGTCCGGATTCCCCCCTCACAAGGTATTAAACAAACTCTGAGGGTGGGAAATAGTTATCTAGAGGGAGCAATGTATTAGCTCCTCAAATATTAGGAACAATTTCCCCAAGTGAGATTCATCAGAGAAATAAGAGCACTTTACGAAAAACATATATTTTATAATACCTACATGGAGCATCTCCATGAAGCATTCATACATATATTGAAATACAGGTAACAGCCAACTGACAGAGAGTTGTTGCATCTTTCTACTTTCTCACATTGACAGTAGAATCAATTGTGTTGCGATGAAGTCCTTATTAGTATAGTAGCTTTGTGGCACATTTTGACTTGCTGCTGATATGCATAATGCATTTATTCTCTTCTTAATTAAATGACTGTCACAGTAATGCAATGAATTGCCTTTTCTTCACAAAATGTTGGTTTTCCAATATTATATATATATATAGATAGTCTTGGAAAACCATATAAACAGTGGGGAAAAATGAAGATAACAGAAATATAACGATCATTATAGAAGTTGTAATGATTAACTCCACTACAATGTATAGTAAATAAAAGTACCTATATGAGATAACTTCCAGCCATATAAAATGCAATTTAAATTTGTCACACTTACCATAAGAAGTCTATCCCCAACCTGTAACCTCCCATCTTTTTGTGCAGCTCCTCCATCAATAATCTTGGTGACATAAATGCTGTTGTCCCCAGGAATGTGTTGGTTTCCTACTCCTCCTGCAATACTGAAACCCAGACCTAGAGAACACAGGAAAAAAAAATACATTAGCACTGCCAAACATAACACTAAAGAGAAAGTTCAAGGGTAGCACATTTAATCTACTGTACATTTGCAATATCTTTTTAAAGAAACACAAATAACACAATGGATATTTGATGGATCAGTACACCCTCACTTTTCCTGGAAGGCAAGGGATGTAAATGAATCACTGAAATTCTTTTTAATGTACAATTATAGGATGGCAGACATAAAAATAATCAAATTAATGATTCTACAGTAATATCTTGTGCTAAGCAGGGACCAGTAGAACCTGAAGCTTTATTTTGATAAATACAAGTATAAAAAAAACACAACTTATCACAAAAAACGCAAGGTATTCTGAAAAATACTGAGAGGCATACTGTAGATTTTATAAGTTTCTGTAGTGCCACATTGAAAGTGAAAATGAAAGATAAACGGTGTAGGTATTTGAAATTAGTTTTGCTTTACATGTTTTTCTAGGTTGCAAACATCTTTGGCTGTGGATATATAAAAAAGAGACAGTCATTTGTGCACACAAAATTTTTCTCTGTGATCTGTGAAAACCCTACATGAAGACTCTAAAACCCAAAATTGGGAGGAGTGTTTACGAGCTGGTATGACTTAGAAAAAGTAAATAAAACATCAATAGAAGTAAGAGCAAACACATATATATATATATATTGCTTTTGCTTTTCCTACTTTTCCCATCTTATGACACACTACATAAACAGACAAATCATTGCTCCCACTTATAATAGCATTTTTATCTCTCAATCCGAGAAAAGGCAGAAACTACTGTGTCCTATTTCCATAAAAAATCTACTTCTTGAGGTTAATTTTTACAGATCATATATCTAGTGGGAACTTCCACCAGAACAAATAAGCTGTTACTGACAATAGCATGCTTAGATTATTGCTTCAACCAGACATTTTACTTTTAGCTGCGCAGAAAAATGGTATCTAAATAGAGAATAATTACTAATTTTATCTATGAAATACATGGTGCTTAGTCATTCTTACAGCAAACATAGTAGTAATAGCTTCAGCCTCAGCAGTGAAAATACAATAGGAAAAAACGAACGGCCTGGAACTTTGCATTTTATCGCAAACCCACCAGCTGACTGCTTGTGCCCTAAATTTAAGTGAGGGTTTATTTAATGCAAACAGGTTTCTTTAGCAGCTGTAAGGTACAGAGATAAGATTTTTTTAGTCAGTGAAATCTTCTTGAAATTATTATTATTTTTTTCTCACATTGGTTTTGGTTGATCATTATTTTCAGCTTAAAAGAGATGTGAGGTCAGATAACATAATGGACTCTTAATGGGTACCATCAAAACAGTAAATTACAAAATGAAACTTCTGAAATTATATCTCAAATTGAAATACTACTTACTTAATTAAGATGGTTATTAACAATACACATCAAGTTAATTCAGAAATATGAGATAATTAAAATAAAGCTTTATTTAATTTCCAGCTAATGCTGGTGATGACTGTTACTATTTGTGTTCTACTTCTGGGACAGCTACAGGGATAAAAAGACTGTGATTTTTTCTGCATGGATGAATTTGCCCATTGCACTGTGAGTGCTTTTGAAGAAACAAAAAGATATTCTAAGAAAGCACCAAGAATTAAATTCTCTTTAAAACTTTAGCTGTAGACTACGAACAATGATTGAATACTGTTGCTTGACGACATAATTATCACTCTTTTGAAAAGAAACAACAAAACTGCATATCACTGCACCAAATAATACCAGTAAAATGAAGCTCTAAGAGAGGCAATGAGTGGGCTAGACTGCAGGTGCAGTGCTTTCTTCAGCTCCACTGCTCACCTAAGGCACAGCTGTGGGAAGATTAGTTTCAATCTTCTCCTTTATTATGACTGTAAAGGGCAAGATCATTTCTGGCTATATAGCTATGCTATATTTCATGCAGAGGTGTTCCTAACTCAGACTGGTCCTGCTTTAGTGTAATAGAATTATGAGCCATAGATTCTATTTTCTGCAGTGCCAAGAGGGACGGTGGTGTTTGCTGTTTGTTTGCATGGTTATATCACAACTGACATGTGAAACTGAAAAAAAAAAAAAGAAAAACAAAAAGGATTGTCATTACAAGAGTGAAGTTTACAATGATGAAAGCTATGCTCTGCTTCTCGCACAGACATAAAATATAATTGTGTTACTATGCATGGGGCTATATTTTGTTCATGAGCTGGGTCTGCCTTTGGGATCCACATAAGCAGCTCTGAATATGAAAAAGCATAAAAGAGCTGAACAATGCATGAAGAATTACTGTATGAGAAAAGTGGGGGTAGGCAAGAGAGGAAGGAACCTGAGGAAGAGAGTTCCCTTGTCTTATTTACAGAAGCACTGGAATAGGCTCCTCAGGGAAGTGGTGGAGTCACCATCCCTGAATGTGTTTAAAGACTTTGAATGTGGTGCTCAAGGACATGATTTAGCGGTGGGTTGTTAAAGTTAGGGTAGTATGGTTAGGTTGTGGTTGGACTTGAGGATCTTGAAGGTCTTTTCCAACCTGAGCAATTATATGATTCTATGATTTTATTACCGTTTATTCTGCTTTGAGACCTCATAGCTTTCCTACCTATAACAATCTTGGTCCATTGCCTAATCATACTCACACGCTTTAAAGGATTGTTTCCTGGGAAGAATCGGGAATGGAACCTTGGCAATACTTACTTTTACTGAAATCCATTTTGTTAATTGCTAGAACATTAGGAAACTAAAACTACAGTAAAACTTTGGGGTAGGATTCATCTGGACAAATGATATCAATCAAAGTGCTCATCATCTATGAAAATTATCTATGCTATCTTTATAATCAATAGAAATTCAATACAGGCTTTTAGAGCATGATTCATCTGATCTCTACAGAGAACTGAAAGAGACAAGATGAATCATAGTCAGGTTCTGAAGGGCTGAGGACTGGATGTGGGAAGAGATAGGTGGGAAGATCAGTGACATGCAGGTTCACAACCCAAGTTACATTCTCACCTCCAATTATACTGAGTGTTTCTGTTTTGTTTTAAGGCCTGGAAAAGATTTGTGGATCTTTCTTTTCACTGGCTACATCAGGTTAGCCTAAGAGATTTTTACTATATTTTGAACACAGATAACAGTTGAAACATATGGATCAAGGTATGTTCCCTAATCTCAGTCCTTTTCATTCTATGTTGAGTTGAAAAAATCAAAACAAAATAGCATATTTAATTGCAGATCCTTCTTCTCAACTCCTGTTGTTAGGAAGGCTTTGCCATCAGAATAAAGATCAGGAGTCTCTTTGAGAATAGCCCTTTATCTCACTTCCTACTTTCTTCACACACAATCTGCTTTGCAGCAACACCTAAGCTTGGACTGAAAGCCTAATTTCCTCATAATAGCAATTAGATGGTGAAAAAGAAAAGGTTTTAATAAGAGAAGAAACAGAATTTGGTTTAATAACAGTGTACATCTATGCCACACTTCATTTTAGTTAAACCTAATTAGGTCAATGTGTAAAATAGGCAAGATGAATCAAACTCTAGACCAGGTTGCTCACAGCCACCGATAGCCTGGACTTGAATGCTTCCAGGGAAGGAGCATCCTTGGCTGGGCACCTTGCTGGGCAACCTGTTCCAGTGCTTCACCACCCTCACAGTAAGGAATATCTTCCTAAATCTAAATCTAAATCTATGTACTAATTACTTTTCTTGTAAAAAGTAGGTATGGAGACTTCTCCTCTGATACATGAATGGATACATGATAATAAAACCTCTATATGATAATGAAAACACTCTTTAAGACACAAGGGATATATCACTTTCCAGTAAGCAGAAAGGGAGCAAGGAAGACAAACTGTAGGTAAATAAAATTAGGAAAGATGTTCAGTTAAATGAAAGTCTTATTAGTAACCCAAATGAAATGTTTTGATCGCTTACATTCCATTCAGAGTATCAATTCTTTTTTAAGCCAGAAAGTGGAAAGAGGGTTTTAGAGGGTAAATTCAACATGAGTCCCACAGTCCAAGCTGAGGAGCTCCAAATATTGGAGCAGCCAAAGGAGGTCAAATTTAAGTCATATACTTAAAATGTAATTCAGAACCACACCAAAACAATGTACTATAGAAATATAATATGGGCAACTTCTGATTGTTCAATTCCTGGTTTTATTCTATCATCTCTTACCACCAAAAAACAGATATCCTCATCAGAGTATTCCTTTTCAAAGCCACACAATGCACAGAATTTGAAATAGAAATATTAGGCTAGAATTTAGTAAAATATGGAAGAAAATTTGCACGAAAGCACAAGATGAAGAAATACCTCTTGCAAGCCTAGAAGGTATGCGCTCTAGTAAGAGAGCAGCACAGGTGTACTGCCAGCAGAAGACCCTGTACTGTAACAGCAGGACGTTGGCAGGAAGGTTACAGCATGTGGCTGTATCCTTGGGACAGCAGGTAATACCACTGAAGATGTGTATTTGCTAAATGAATTAGAACAGGCAGTGAGCAGTTATTTTTCCCGTCTTAGGTAGACCAAATAAAGCAATACTAGAAACATTCCCTAACACTGGTAGACTCCTAGACATTATAAAACATCTGCTCAAAAATTAATTCATGGTCATCAATCAAGAAAATGTCAAGAGATGTTGTAAGGGTTCTGTGTTCCATGTCTTCTGTCACGGAAGAGTGAGGCAGACCACCTCAGTACACTTGTCCTAGGATTTGTAAGGATGTGGATAAAAGGTAAGATGAATGGTAAGAGAGAGTGAACAAGTGGGTAACTTTTCTAGAAATTTCACGAAGACATATCCTCTTTCTCTTCCCAATGACTTCTCATGGAGTTTTTACAACCATTTTCTACAGTTGCATGAAATACCCAGACCTGCTCCAGAACACTGTAAGAACTCAAGATTTTGTGAGACTGTTTCAGGCAGCAAACTGATGCTCACACAATCACAAAGTACCCAAACAATAATTTGCCCAGTCAAAAACCTTCCTGAGCACCACTTGGAAGTGATGCGGGACACCATGCCACCATGCTTATACCACTCTCTAGTCAACAACCCGGAAGGGCAGTGAGCAACACAAATGGAGGCATTGTCCTTCTACAGGCAAACCACTGATACAGAACTTGATTACAGAAGTTAGAATGCAGAATTGTTTTACTGTTAAAATTAAGCTTCCAGAGCCCAATTACATGGTGTTTAATTGTCTCTTTCTTGAGAAAGGACGAACCTTCTCATGAATTTATGAAACCTGCAATATGGAGCAAGGAACCCAAATCTCTAATCTAATTCCATTTACGGGGAGGAAAGGAACATGGATAATATAAAATGCATTGACTTATAATAACTGATTGACTTGTTTTGACAGCTAGCAAAGTTCTATCTAGAGTCCTATAAATAAAGAAACTGAAACAAGGTTAGTTATAAACAGAGAATCAACAGGGAATATCACCCTTCCCTCTTTTGCTCAAATGTGTAGTTGGTAATTTTAGTCTTTCTACAGGTGAGATATAATACCTCATAATTGTGGAAGTTTAATATGCTTGTTATAGATCTGAATTATGTTCATTATTGACAGCAAATTCCTTTATTACTTATTACACTCAAAATTTTAATATATTACACAATGAAAATTAAAATGTTTCACAATACTTAAACAATTATACAAGGAGGAAATGATTTACCTCTACAGAGCTTTATTTCTATATTTTATTTTTGATCCCATGGATTAATTCCTGGGAAATTACTAATCCCAGACATAGAATATGTCACTTTTTCTCCCTCTTCTGTGTTGTAGAGGTAAGTTCAAATATCAATTCATTTGAGTGAATTATAACAATTGCTATTCCTGAGTCATGTCACAGCTCATATCAGGAGTTAGATGAATAAAATTTGACTACATTTTGTTCTGTGGATAAAAAAAATCAGTCTAAAGTACTGTATGATTCATCAAATTTTAACTGATATTCACAACATGTTTAAAAGCTGACTACTTTCATTGCCATCATTAGTTCCTTTTTTCAGACCTGTTCCCAAATTGCTTCAGAGTGCTCTTTGTAATGAGCAATTTGGTAATAACCTCAACTGGGAAGGAGGTCCAGTGCCCTACAAAGCTGGTCATTAGCCAATCTCTCTTTCTAATGGCCTCAGGTTAACATTTCAAGTATCTTCCTTATTGTTTTTGACATTATTTTGCAGAAATATGTTGTATCTTCATGTATTTCCCCGATTATGTCAGATAGAATAAAGATGATGTACCGTGTCATCAGGTAAGAAGAATATTCTTTGAAACCACCTTACACAAGCAGAAAATTACTGTCTCCTTTATGCTCTGTAGATCATTATATACTCATGCCTTCAGCTACTTATCCGCAGTTGTTATACCATCCCTTTGTTCTAGCCCACAGCCACTTTTATTGTGATTAAGTTTATCAATGCCAACATTCTGGCTGTCTGTGCATCACCTTTCCACACTACTGGACCAACAGAGATACTAGATATCAGTATAGCCTGTACTAAGGTTGCAGGTCAAAAGCATACACAAGGCTCCCACTAAGTGTTGCCAGCACTCCTATGGCTATAACTTAACACTGCTTCTGCTTAGCAGCTGTCATTATACAGCAGGAAAAGAAAATTGCTTCCATGCATGTCAGTACTGTTCGCGTAGAAGCATTAATGCCTCTCTCCAAAGGAAGGAACTCTTCTGCCGCTTCAGCAGAGAGGGCTTTGGGCTCTGCTGCTTGGAGGAGATTTTGGGTTGGACTTGATGATAGTAGTGATCTTTTGCAAACATAAAAGATTCTATGATTCTCTTTCTGTCAGAGAGTTTAGTAGAAAGTAAAGTTCCACCTCCTAAACTTTTTATCTGCAGAAAATTTATACACTGCAAATTCAAATATTAAAACAAATCTTAACAAAAAATAATACTCATTTTAACTAATGATTTAGTAAACATACATTCATACAGCTGTCCAAAGGACTAAAAGCTAGGAAGAATTCCACCTAGGGAATGAAGGAGAGACTGTGGCAGTAGCTTTGCTGGTGACCCAAGTGGTGGGGATGACAGGCAGGTTTTTGTACCTTTGACTGTTAACTACCTGTACAAGCTTACAATCTCTATTTCAAATCTAACTTAGTGCTATTTGTGCCATCAGGGACCATACATAATTTTAAAATTGTGCTGGCACACTGCTGCCTCCTGTTCCTGTTTGGCAGAAGGCCCTAAACCTAACATTGCTTGGAGCTCACTCTTCTTCTGCATTGTTTCTTTCGATCCAAAGGGCTTATCCTAGTCCTCTGAGACAAAAGTCAGAAATGCAGTAGGCTTCACAATATGTTAAAATGTCTTCTGGATATTTCAGGGATTTTTTTTCTGGATTTTACTTTCAGAAGTAAATTTATTCAATTCAGAATTCAGAAGCAATTTTATACAACTACAACCCTTTCCCAATTGCTTTTTTTCCATTCTTTTGGGTGGCAAAATTAAATATTACAGTAGAAAACAATGAGTTACAACAGCATGAAAGGAATCTGTTGTCAGAACACAGAATTACACTCCTTGGCTCAGAAAAAGGTTGCTTACTTTGCTTTCAGGAGAGGAGATGATGGGGAAGAGAGATTACAATGCAAATGTTAATGTACCTGCAAGGCAGTGAGAGCAGGTTCAAAAACAATCACACAGTAGATACAGCAGGTAAAACGTTGTATTATCATAACAGTAAAGCAAATCCATCTGTAATCTTTAATAAAGGCTTCAAAATATCTCTTGTTAAATTGCATTTGTTTGTAGAAAATTTATAAAAATTGTTTAACACGCATATGAAAATAATTCCTTTTTCCCATTCACTTTTGCAGTTAAATGTTTTCCCCATTATGGAGTTTTTTGCCTGCATATAATTATCCCTAAAGGCATATTCTCTCCAGATGTAATTGAAAAGAAAAGAAACAGCAAGCTAGGAAAATACACTGAAAGCCTCATTATAAATGGTGCTTATTCCATATTTTTACCTTTTTTTTTTCAAATCAATTTGAAATAGATTTCCCAGAAAGCAAAGACAATGAGCAGTGGTCTAATTGCACAATGGGAATTCTCAAGAATACATTAACATTTAACTCAAAAAGGCAATATTCCTAATTACTCAGAATAAGCTGATTTTTAAAGCAGTGTTGAGGATTCAAGTTCTCTAAAAATCATATTAAATCAGACTGCCAGAATGTTACCAAGTTAAATGCAAAAAAGAGAGAGAAAATGATTTTGGTTTTGTTTCATACACTGACATTCTAAGAATTACAGCAAGCAGATCAATTCTTTTAGGAAAAGCCACAGTACATCAAGTCCAAACATTTAATGTTAAGGACATTCAAATTATGCTTTTAAAAACATGAAAATCAGTGACATAAAGCAGAGAGATTTGAAATCTGCCATTTGGGAACAGGATTAACTGCTTATGATTTTATTTTTTAAAATATCTTCTCTCTCATTTCCATGCCTGGTTTGCATATGCCTACTCTGAAGCTGCATATTCACACTGACTTCCTGTTCACACAAGAAGTTTCCACACATTTTCAGTGCACCCACAAGTACAAACAGTACTTCAATCCAGAGTCACCAGAAATTTGAATTTCAGATGAAGGAAGACATCATCTAGCTGGCTGCCTCTGTCATAGGATCACTTACAGGGAACAATGCTGAACATTGCATAAGTGACTGTGGAGCTGAATGTCAGCTGAACTACTAAAAACAATCACTTGTTTTTTTGTTCTTTTCTATTTTTTCTTCTCACTCTGATTCTGTATTAGCAGCATTTTCGTTTAAAAGGCTTTTTGGGGTTTTGTCCCACCCTCTGCCAGATGCCAAATTATGGATGAAGCAGCAAGCTGCTCTAATTGGCAGCAAAAAGCCAGGTGGAGGATTGCAGCGTGTGCTTTTAAGATTATAATATGCTCATCTAAAGACTCACTACTGCCAAAAGAGGTAACTCTTCTCCCTGCCTTTGGCCATGCTTCCCCAGTGCCTGCCCTGTGATAGCCATGAATATTTCTTAGTCAAAAGATTAGCAGCTCTAAAACTAAGACAAATGGACCTGAATTACAAATCATGTGTGTGTACACTAGCACCTACAGCAACAGGGACTGACATATGGGGATGGTGTTGGGTTTCACGTCCCTTTTCATGGTAGCACAGATTTTTGCCTCTCACTTTAGAAGGGCTGCTATGGGGAGTAGTGTAATGGCATGGATGTAGGACTAGAAAATGTTCTGAGCAAGTTTGCTGATGATATTGAAATGGAAAGAGCTGTTAACCCTCTCTAGGTTGGAGAGGCCTTGCAAAGAGATCTTGACAAATTACAGAGCGGGTTTGCCAAGCAGACTCAACCTTACGGGATGCTGGGACAGAAGCTGAGGATGAGAGGCCAGAAGTATCTGTGCAGGCTAGCAAAGCACCTGAAAAATTCTCAGTGAAAATATGCCATTAGAGCATGAAGCCTACTGGGAAGAAGGGGAACAATAAAATGCTCTCCTAAACTTGAGAAAGAGAAGTTAGCAATTACAGCTTTGTAATGCTCCTGAGGGCTAAAATAAGTCTGATATTGCTGTAAGGGAAAAAAGGGAGAAATAATGGTGCTTATTCCATATTTCTCCAATTTTTGCTCTGACAGATATATTGGTACCATGAACATTTCCTGTTTAGAGAATGAAATATAAAACCTTAACCTCACCCTTTCAAGAGAAGTACCGGGCTTGAGAAAACTGAATTTACTGACCACTGGTTGCCCTGTAAAAACGACATTTAACTCAGAGACTGTTTGTGCACATGGGTTGAATGCAGTAGGAAAGCTTTTATTTTTTCTTTCCTAATACAGGTTTTTAAGACAACTGGCTACATTACCATAAATATGCTTTTGTAGTAGTATTTATTCTAACTACATCCTCTGTTCAAATTGCCAATTTTCCTCAAGATCTATCTGATAATCGTCGCTCTAAAGTTTTCAAATTGAGGCTGAAATATCTGGAAATGGGATCAACATGACGGGACTGATATCACTGTTGTAAAACCAAGAGAAATCCATTTTCAAGTTCATCTCCTCTTTCCAATGGAAAATATAGATAAAATATTAAAGCTTTTTTCCCCCCTTCCAGTGCTGGTTAGAGTCTTACTATTATTTCACTTCACTGTTTTACTGCAAGTAAATTCAAGGATGCAACTGTGGGATCAAAGCAACAAAAATAAAAACGTCCCATGGATCCTCTGCAGTGACTAGAAAAGCAGGCAGTAACAGAAACCTGGAATGCACTGATGATATGCAAAGAATCTGCTACTGCTATAGCAATATATAATATGGCATTCTGGGGTGCATTAAGAAGAGAGTGGCCAGCAGGTCAAGGGAGGTGATCCCACCCCTCTACTCTTCCCTGGTCAGGCCTCACTTCATATACTCGGTCCAGTTCTGGGGTTCCTGGTACAAAAAAGACAGGGATCTTCTGGAAAGAGTCCAGTGGACGGCCACAAAGATGATAAAGGATCTGGAGCACCTCTCTTATGAGGAAAGGCTGAGAGACCTGGGTCTGTTCAGCCTTGAGAAAAGAAGGCTCAAAGGGGATCTGATCCTTGTCTCTAAATATCTAAGGTGTGGGAGGCAAAGGGACAAGATCAGACTCTTCTCAATGGTGTGTGGTGACACGACGAGGGGAAATGGCCACAAACTGAAGCATAGGAAGTTCTGCACAAATGTGTGAGGAAACTTCTTCACAGTAAAGGATACAGAGCACTGAAAGGGCTGCCCAGGGAGATGGTGGAGTCTCCTTCTCTGGAGATGTTATAGACCCACATGACGCCCACCTGTGCAGCCTGGTCTAGGGGGCTGCTTTAGCAGGGGGGTTGGACTTGATGATCTCTAGAGGTCCCTTTCAATCCCTACAAGTCTGTGATTCTGTGAATATCTTGGGTTCAAACTGTGTTCACTCTCAGTGTTCAAAGTCTACTAGTTGGTTCAGGCATAGAAACCAAATTTATGCTGACAGTCGATCATAGCTTGGCTGTCATTAACAAATAGTACCTACATAATTTTCAGCTTAGTTTACCATTAATTACTGCAATTACTGACAGCAGCACAAATTATTTCACCTTCTAATAATGTAAAGTGAAAACACCTGATCCTGTAGATGTGCGCACCGAGATTTGTTTTAAAGGAGTAATTATTTTTTGATGAGATTTTCAATTTTTAAATCGTGATACTATGTGAAACCATGCTTTTCTCACCATTTTGAGATCAAGATTCATTATTGAAATTTACAGACTCGACACAGGAAATATAATTCACAAAAAATACAATTTGCTGTATGTAATGTTAGGTGATGCACTTTTAACTGATTACAGCTGGGTCAGTGCTTTTTAAGTTTGATAGCAGTTCTAGACAAATATTCAATATTTTTTCACCAATTAAGTGGAGACAGAAGGAGTAGTCTGTCAGTTTAGGATCCATTTAACAACCACAAATGTCAAGGAAAGACTCATCAGCTTCTTTTGTTCGTACTCCATCTGATGAAGGGAATTTAGCATTTATCATCTTATCCCTGTTGCAAAGCTGAACAGAAATGCATTCTTGAAAAGCTCTCTGCCAATTAAACTAAAGCTTGAAAATATAAAATGAAATTATAGTTCACCTGGTAGCCTCTTTTCTATTTGCAATCAATCCATAAATAATCTGTCATCCATTCAGTTGCTCCTTCTTTAAAAATCAAGACATAAATTGACAAGTAATTTTTTTTTACTGTATATGTAAGGCAATCTACAGAGCTACGATGTTCAAAGTTTGCAAGTACATAAATGATACAGAAAAAGACAGAAGCTGCTTACTGAACTATAGTAATCAGGTGAAGGTACTCTGAAAATGGATTCGAGAGCCATTGCTCTTTGTGTTGAATTTTCTCCCTGAAACTATCCCTTAGTCCCTCAGATCTGCTTATTACTGATGCTGTCGTGCAGAAATCTTAAGAAAAAAAAAGAATATAAGAAAAAAACTTTATTTGACAGTGAGATACATCCTTTACTCATAGAGTAAAATCAAACACTTATATCTCAACAGAAATTGTGGTAAATGTTGGCTAAGGGAATTATGCTCTAGTATACGTGAGTGGAATAGTAATGTGAACCCATATTTGAAATCTGAATTCAGAAATACTGATCTATTCAGACTGTTCCCAGAACACAGGCGATATTCTAAGAGCTGATGCTTTACAGTGTGGAGACTCAGACTATAAAATTTTAATATGATTCTTTCAGGCTGGGTTACGTTACAGACTGTTTTATGAATAAGGGTTTTCCTGATGTTTTTTTTTTTAGGGATCTTCATTAGATACAGTAAAAAATAAGACCCTGCTACTAATCCTCTGAGGGGGTCATCACAGGGTCTTAACTTGGTCTTTCCATCAGCAGTTTCAATTAACAACAGCTCCTGAATCTCTCTGCAATGCCAGAGGTAGAGTGTACTGCTGTTTGTATGGGAATGGCATACACAGCATTGCTGATGAAAAGTGAAACCCCAGGGAAAAGACTGAATGCACTGAACTGTTGATTTATTCCCAGACCACTTCTTGGCTGTCTCTTGGAAATTTAAGGCAGTTATTAGGATGAAAAGATTCATCCCAGTGAGACCCACAAACACAGAACCCGAAGCCTCTAAGACAAATTTTAGGTGTAAAGAAATCCAGCTCTGCTAAGAGCCGGAAAAAAGTGTTTTATCTGAAGTCAAGACTCAGCATTAAAAGCTTTAGTGCAGTCCAAAGCAATAGGGTGTTGGCCAGCCTCCAAGTACTGAAACCTGCTGTGAGAAGAGCCTTTAACGAAGAACTGGCCATATATCTGACCAAAGTGCTCCTAAGGATGATCCTGACTTGAGCAACAGGAAAGTTGAAAAGACAAAGAAATCTTTGCTGGATATAACTGAAAATATGCAGGCTGAGATGGTGCGTTTCAGTATTCATTAATAATACTATATGTGAAGAAAACTGTTTTAATCTCTTCTAGCTACAAATAAAATAAAAAGGATGGAAATAAAAATACTGAACTACAGTTGAGAAGAAGTGCAGGAACTGTGTCTATTTTCTGCCTGGAAGACACTTACTTTATTTCTACAGGTGCAGGACTGTAATGGCCCTATGCCTATTGTCTGTCTTTATACTGAGGTGAAATGAGAAAATGTTGTTATGATTACCAAGTCTTGGAGCTGGAAGAAACTCCATGGATCATTTATTCTACCTCCTTGGCCCTAGGCAGAGACAAAGATAGTTGCATCATGGCTAACAAATGGCTACGCAGCACACGTGGTTATTTCCTCCTCTAGGGACATGGTGACCTGCCTGGTAATCTATCATATTACAATACTCATTTGTCCTTAAATCCAATCCACATCTTGCTTATCGTAAATTGTCTATTATGCTTTGTTCTATACCCTCTCTACCAGTCACTCAGGGTAAAATCACTCTTCAAAGACATGCTACAAAGGAAGAAGAGTATTGTCAGAGGCCCATAACCCCCCTTCCAAGTCTTTAGTTTTTCAGATAAATGACTTCAGATCATTCATTCCTTCCTTGTAGGACAGGTTTTCTAAATCTCTGATCATTTTTATTGCTTTCCCCTGGAGTCCTTCCAGCTGGTCCACACCTTTATTGAAGTGGAAATCTCAAAGCCTGAGCTCTCCAGCTCAGTCTTTACCTGCGAAGGATGAAAGGATGCCTCATGTCTTATAAACCATACCTCAATTTATAAATCCCAATATAGAATTTGAATGTTTCATCACAGCAGGATGTATAAAAGACAAGATGTTACAGCTCACAGAGTCCTGGATCCTTTTCTACAGGATTCTTGTCCCAACAGTTTTCTGTTAAGCACCATTTATTGCATTATTTGGATATTTCTACTGAAAACACTGCATTTTCCCTATTGCATTTACTGAACTACAATTCAGCACAATGTCTTTTATTTTTATTTCCGACAATTTTCAGTATTAACCTCTCCAAGCACAGTGTCATCTGAGAAAAATATGTGGAAAAAAAAACAACTGTTGCATCCTCTGGTAACCACTGCTCTTCAAATTCTTTCTAGGTACTCACAAAAAGATTTAATATGTCTTCTGAAATTCCTTTGGGGTTTTGAAAGCGAACTAATTGCTCTACACTCCTTTGGCTTCCCTTGTTGACTTCAAGGAAGATGAGCTTTGTGCTTGCACTTGGCAGTTTTTCCCTTTGCATTTGCCATACAACATATATAAAAAAACAACCCAGGTAGCACTGATTTGATCAGCAAGGTCTGAGTGGCATGGGATCAAAATCATAAGGGCCTGAAAGAGTAAAATATCTAATATTGTGTCATGTGCAAATATCAATATCCAAAATAAAATTTTCCAGCATGTCTTCAGTTCTTTTAGCTTTTGGAATGTCTCTTTTGCCCTATCCTAAATATATATATTTTTTGTCATGGTACCCATACCCAAGCAAATGATTGGACAAACTCCTTTCTAAAGAATCCAAGTGTTCATAGAAACCACTACAGAAATTTCAGAAGCCAGCGTCCCAGGTTACCAAATTTGGTTTCATGCTCATGGAATACTTTGAGTATATCAGCAAAGGTTTCTTGTACCACAGAAATAATTTACTTTTGCAAGCAAAAGCAAATACAGAAATTAGAGGCAGAGCATTAAGCTTTCTCTTTGTCTTTCCCATATAGAGTTAAATTCAGATAAAAATGTACTCTGGAATGGGTTATTAGGTGGTTTCTTCAGATACCAAATGTTTTGCACTAGAGAAAATATATATCACCTTGCCACTGTCCCAGATGGCAGAAAAGATCTTAAACACATCTCTGAAAGCAAAGAAAAAGAAGTGATATTCTCAGGAATCACACGACTTTAGTGTTCACTTGAAAAATAGTTGAAAAGTATCTGTGTGCCAGGGATCACAGGCATTTGGCATAGCAAGACTAAGTTTTGCTTCTGCAATGTCTGATCACACCACATCTGCAGTATAAGAACATCTGTAAGGTGTTCAGAAGACCTGACCTTTGTGTTTGACTGATGCAGCAGATGCAATACCAGATTTTTTGCCATCTCTAGGAATCCCGATGTAATCAAAGATACAAACAAAATAGAACATCCTCACAGATGAAGGGAAAGCAGTTTTCCAAAGTTGTTGAACAAATAACCTGAACTAACAAACAGTAAGTTAAAGCTAAAATAGTGAAGGGAAGTTTCTTTTAGACAAGTTGAGATCTGATTGCCAAATTTTAGTTGTCATCTAAAAAGAAATCTTTTCCTTTCATTATGGCTAACAACAATCATAGACAAGCTTCAGAATACTGAAAGCAAAATGAGGATGATAAAACTCGCAGACAGGGCCTGGATATAGTACAGGGAATAGACAGATGAATGACTGTTTGCAATTAATCTCTTTGGCATCTGGCTCCTAACTGAGCCAGCTACTTCCTTCAGTTGTTCAGAGACATTTTTAATATACTGCCTTCCTTTTTTTTCAACTAGTGGAAACAAAAAAATATATATTAAGAATCGTGAATATTTTTTTTAAATAGGCTGCAGACTTACACGCCATTTGTTGCAACGTTTGGATCTTTAAAGCTTCACCCAGCTTTGTAACTTCACCACCATCTAAATCTCTAAAGCCTGCCTCAGAAGACTGTCTAACTGTGTTTAGAATTACCACCAAAAAGAAAAAAAGAAGACAAGAATACAAGAAAAATGAATATCCACAGCTCTCCAAGATATAAAAATTTAACTACACACAATTTATTCTTCTAAAGGTGCTGTTCATGGCACAGCAGTATTTTGCTGATGCATGCCATTTTCCGGAGAGTAGATTTCTTGAGAAAGATCTGGACACCTGAAAAAATATCAGTAAGAGAGAAATTGTTATGTAGATAGTTAACTGGACAATAAAGGATGAAATCACTGCTCTGTCATTTCACCTGGTTATTTTGCACTTTTGGCTTTATACTCAAGAAAGAATGAAGGTGTGCAAAGAAACAGCCATAGGGATTCTCAGACTACTCAGTTGCAAGTGACAGATGTCATGTCAGTGACCATATTCCACAAAGGATGCTAAAGCTGCAATGCATCCTCTGTTACATCAAGATGTGATATCAGGCTCAGAGCAATGGCTGTCATAGAATTGTTTATTTATTAAAGTGATGAAAGATCAAGGATAGTCCTTCTCTAAAACTCATCTGAGGGATTTAAACTGTAGAACACATAGGTGGTGAAAAAAGAATCAAGAAAGCTGCCACTCCTTAGACAATTCTCACTCCTCCACTAAGAAAATAGAGAACAGCTACTGGCCTTCTGTCTAGAGAAGGACTTCCTTCCACACCCAGCCCAGTAGTTCAGCAAATGACTTCATTCTTCTTCCTCATCTTTTGATTTATTATGTATCTGGAAACAGTGATGAGATAATTAGCATTTTGCTCTACTGTCTGCTGGACCTCCTTCCTTTGTCATTTTGGCCTGATGAAAACAGTGGTGTCAAACATAATGAAAGGGTTCTTCTCTTGCTTTGCTTTTAAATCTTACATAGTACTCTAGAGTGGGGATGGAAATGATGAAAATATTCTCTGACCAAGAAATTTATAATATAAAGGGGAAAAAAAAACACAAACAAGCACAGACATTATAGTTACAAGATCTGCTGTAATTGCATTTCACCTGGTCAGAAGAAAACGCCTAGATTGTGAAAACAAAATGACCAAGATTAACTGGGAATTGGTGTAATATTTGTCTTAGACAAAACAAAACACAAAAGTGCTTAGAGGTGGAGTGACATCCTTGGGATTTTGAAAAATGACACAGAGAAGAAAGCAATGGCATCAAGAAAACAGCTCAAAGCTCAGATGTCAGTTCTTCATAAAAGCCAGAGGAAAAGAGACAAAAGATACTGCAAGGAACTTTCCAGCAGTGTCCCAGCAATTAGAATGTAGACAGAAAATCCACTTAGTAATTTCCTTTGAAGGACCGCCACAAGTACAGGGACTGCTGGGTCCCTTCCAACTCAGAATATTCTGTGATTCTGTGATAAATCAAAGTTTATTTTTAAAATGGTCTGCTCTGCTCTTACTCAGAGGATATTCATACAAGAAAACCTGGAGATGCATCCATTACTGATGCAACAGCTGAGAACATAAATTAAGCACACCTTCTCTCTCTCTGGGTAAAAGGAGTGAACAAAGAAAAGAAAGCACTTTTCCCTCAGCTTTCCTGTGCGAGATTACAGAGGCAAACCTGCCACAATCATTCTAGGGGAAACCTCATAAACAATGCTAACTCCTCTTGATTCTCATGAAAGGCCACAGAAATAATTTTGAGCACAGTGAAAGGATTGACAGTATCAGAGAAAATGAGGACATGCTGAACCACTTTCTGTATAGAGCCAGTGCTGATAAAAGTAATAGGGTGATTGGATAGTAATATGGAATTCCTAATTCTGAAAGATTTTGTCAATTGAAGTGTCAGTAGATTAATTAGATCCAAACATGGCTAAATATAGTTTAATGAAACAAGTTTGATACCACCATCTTCTGCCATTTAATTGCAGTTGTAACAACCAGCTTGAGAGGCTTACTTTTTTTCTCTGGTGAAAACAGAAGGAAACTAGCCAAAGTGCTTTTTTTTCAAAGACAAGCTCTTTGGCATCCAAACCTACCTGCACATTTTTCTCTGTGCTGCTGTTTTTGCTCTATTGCAGTCACAGTTCATTAAGATGAATCGTATTCTGTCGAAGCTGCCTCATCAGTAAGTATTGCTGAAGCAATTTAGTAATGATCTTAATGCGCAGTGCTGGATTTTTATAGCCATCTCAATTGGCTATTAAAATACAGCACTGCACTTTGAAATTGCTACTGCACCACTTCAGAAATTGTTAGCATGATGGAGTTCCAGAAAGTACTGCTCATTTCAGTAGAAACTTCATTTGTTATGAATGACTTCTGGAAACTGATAGTTAACATCTACTATGAGATGAGGAATGCATTTTGCATATTGACCCAGAAGTCCTGGAACTTCTTGGAGAGTTTTTAAGAATTGAATGGGTTTAAGGGAAAAACACAAGATAAACAAATACGTACATATAAAAGAGCTGCATAGTCTTCCAACTCATTTTGTTTATTCCTTTACCACAAATAGAAAATGACAGTAAAACATAAAAGAGAGAGGTCAAAATTATCATATTAAGACTACAAAGAAGACACACTCTGCAGCTCACAGTATAGCTCTATTTTTCAGATGGTGAGACAACCCGCAAGTTGGGTGACGTTTAAATTCTGTCTGAGATTCTTGCTGATCAATTGACAACTAAGCTCCAAAGATGACTGAATGCAGTCTGACGTGACAACTTGATACAGCCACATTCTGGAATTTAATTACAATAAATAAATAATAAATAAATTACAATTACAATAAATAAATAGTGACCAAAGGAAAATGTATTTTTTATTTGCACCCTAAAACAACTTGTGATAACAGAAGACGTAGGCAGATATCACTTAACACAAAAAAAAGTGAGATCTTGAGATCAGAATTACAAATATGCAGATAGATATAACCTGCCACGAGTTCTTCTATCAGACTTTGGCAGCATTAATATATTGAAATATTTCTGAAAAATATCAAAAGCTCTTACAGCACTATTGCAAAGCTTTTAATTTAATGAGCTTCAAGGGAAGGAACACCATATCCATGTGATAAACTATGCAGATACTCACATATTCTTATATTAGAAAATTTTAGCCTACAGGAAAACTATGTCTTTTACTGATGTTAACTTATAAATGACGATTTTGAATCACTATCTTAAAATTGGATAATTATGTTTCAGTGCTTGATGGAGCACTTTCTGCTTATTGGATTAAATGCCATTTCCCTTGAAGCAAAGACATTTCACAAAGAAAATGGTATTTTAGTTTCAATTGTGGTTTCTATTCTATTTATTCCTTTGGTAAGTGATAGAGCATTACAGTAACATGAAATGAAGCACTTAGATTAGGGTCAAGAACCTATATAGTTTGTTAAATCTAGAATTGTGAAAATCTCCCTGCTTTCTCATATTTCTACAGCTCTTTTTGAAGTTGTCCCATTTTATTCTGTTTTAGATCTGGATTCATGAAAAAGCTCACAGCTTGGATGGAAAACACTGAAAAACAGAAGTGATATCACAGCTGCTGAGACCAAAAGACAAAAATTTTTGAAAGACCATAAGAAATGTTAGTGAAAAAAAAATCTGAAAACACTTTGGAATTATTAAAATATTTATTAGCATGAAATTAAAAATGTATTGAGAGTTTCAGGCTGTCATAAATTAACAAAACATCTGCCTAACTTGCCATAGAGCTCCTTTCTCCTCAAGTTAGGAGACTTACTGGATGGTATTTTCATGTCCAGTAAATTACAGAAAACAGGCCAGTATAAGAGTAGACAGACAACTAAATTTACAAAAACATACAGCACTTCTGCTGCTCTGAATTCAATACATTTTTAAGAAGTGACACTTTTAATAGAAATTTCAAAAACACACATAATTGTACCCAACTTTTTGAACTACTTCAGTTGTCACTGCTAGACAGGATTCTATCTATGCAACACAGCACAAGCTTTTCCTATTACGACCATCAATTCAAACTACAATGTGTCAACTCCAATGACACAATTATAAACTTTTGTGAAACTCTGGTAATGGAGAACATTTCAGTAACAGTTCAAGGTAAATGCAGTGAAATCATTGATTATGAAAATGTCTGAAAATCTGCATTTTTCAAGAAAATTCCATAACTAAGCAGCAAGTTATAAAATACCCTACTTAAAAGATACTGATTCTTTTCCAAGCACAGTAGGAAACCTTCATTGTCACCTGGTCACTTTAGTGTCACCAAGAATTAAACAACTATTTTAAGCAAATCTCCCACATGCTGTACAGTCACTTCAGGCCAGCACAGCAAAACAATGAAATGAAAACTCTTGAGTGGGTTATGCTGAATGACTTCATCTAATATTTAGATGAATTTATGCAGTTCAAAAAATAAATGCATGTTATTCCTTTGTATTTATCCTGTCTTATTTCTGATTATTTTACTGAGATGCCCAATTTAGGAGCATGTTTCCTCTTAAAGAAGTATAACAAGATAGAGAAGATACCCATCTGCTGAGAGATATAGAACTTGGCTAACTCAATGTTTAATTTAGAGCCTCAAAAGATAACAACACCTTGAAGAAGTTAAATGAAAAATCCCCAAAAGGCCCTAATTCTGACAGCAGGAAAAGAGTAAAGGAATAAGTGCTCACCAATATCTTTTGTTAAGGACCCAAAGTTGGGTGGGGCTAACCTGTAGGAAAATGTATCATTGACTGAATTCATCAAGGGTTAGAAAAAAGCACACAAGCAACGAAATGGAGATATAGCTGTGATTCTGTTCAGAACTTTTCAGTCCAAAATGCAGTGAATAAAATGGCAGCTGTAGCCACGGCTGCAAGACTCTGATGCAGATAAAACACTGACAGGACAGTTACTATTGAATTATCGTAGGGATGAGGGAAATTAATCCCATTTCTCTATAATTTTATTCTCAAGCCACTAGAATATCCAGATGGTAGAATCAGCTATCCTTCATATTGTTTCTTTTTCAGTGTTTTTAAGTCTTCCATTTTTCCACTCAAGCTTCCTGGTACTCAGCTATTCAGCTTCATGTGCCCCAAGCTTCAGCTTCATTTTTGCAGCTGTGTTTTCTTTCATACATTACATTTCCTATAGAATTTAGATAAAAAATTTATTACGTGATCCAGTACTGCTGTAGTTACAGGAAGCAGCATTTTCTGCATTTATTATTTTTTTCATTCTTTTTGTATATAGTATCAGAGCTTAAATTATCTATTAGATATTGGTATGTAAAATATTACATAAATTGTGTGTATAAGTAGTTTCTGACTACTAGCTTAACAATAGTACATTTCGAAGTTTCTGGCTGATTCTTCAAAAATAAACAAAAATCAAGTTTAATTTCTTCAACTAATGTTATGTGAAGCACATTGTTCCAGCTGTGTGCCCTGGTGGCCAAGAAGGCCAATGGGATCCTGGGGTGCATTAAAAAGAGAGTGGCCAGCAGGTCGAGGGGGGTGATCCTTCCCCTCTGCTCTGCCCTGGTCAGGCCTCACCTGGTGTAGTGAGTCCAGTTCTGGATCCACAGTAAAAAACAACAACAACAACAACAAAAAAAAACCAGGGATCTCCATGAAAGAGTCCAGAGGAGAGCTACAAAGATAATAAAAGGTGTGGAACACCTTATGAGGAAAGGCTGAGAGACGTGGGTCTGTTCAGCCCTGAGAAAAGAAGACTCAGAGGGGATCCGATCCACGTTTATAAATATCTAAGGAGTGGGAAGTAAAGGGATGAGGAAGCAGTGTGTGGTGATAGGACAAGGGAAAATGGCCACAAACTGAAGCGTGGGAAGTTCCACACAAATGTGTGTGGGAATTTCTTCACAGTAAGGGTGACAGAGCACTGGACTATGCTGCCTAGACAGGTTTAAAGATATTCATGATCCGCCTGGATGCCTACCTGTGCAACTTGGTCTAGGGAGCTGCTTTGGCTTCGGGATTGGAGTAGATGATCTCTAGAGGTCCCTTTCAACCCCTACAATTCTGTGATTCTGTAATAATTCTGGTTTCGGTAAAAAGCAGATTGACAGTGTAATAGAACAGCACAGTATTCCTGCAAACCTCAAGGGCAAGTGGAACTCCTTTGTTTTAAAACCCTTCAGACAACTGCAGTTAGAAGAGTTTGAGCTCTGCAGCCTCTGAATAGCAGCTGAAGTTCATAATTCACTGCTCACACACTGAACAAAGTTATTTTCAGGGTCGTATATGAAGGAAATCCACAAGTTACACTACAAAGCCAAATGTCACCATTAAATTGCTTTGTTTAGAATGTCTGCCTGCTTGCTCCTGAGGAAGAAATCCTGTAGCATACACAATCTGTTCTCATTATTGTTAGTCTTGTCATGTTTCAGTACGGTGAAAGAAGAAAATATTATTCAAGGGTAAGGGTTTTCAACAGTATGTAAATTCCATTGATTTTCAACAAGAAAGATCCTCCTCATATCCTTCCCCTGCTACATACGTCAGCTACTGCAAATATATTGGCTCCTTCTATCTGCAGAAGGTCCTGAGAGTGACTGAAGTAAAACAGGTACTGTTTGCTAAATGTTATCCAAAGCTGCAACAGTGAATCACTAAGATTGTATATCTGTCTGAAGAGATGTAAAAGAGACATTCAAAAGACAGTCTCCCAAGTAAATGGAAGACAGAATGATCCTGCAATGATCAGAGCTTGAAATTACCTTCCAGACACCTAATAGAGACATCAGCCAATACTCTCAATTCAAGTGGTAAATGCACAGCTTTGAATATCTACATAGCTGCAGTTCTGTTTGAAACTTCAGCTTTCTGTTGTGCAACTCATTTCTGTCTTTATTTAGCTCTTTTCCAAAGAAGTTAAGTGAATGAGTTACATTGTCTTTAATCAAACAAGATGCTGAGACAGCTATTTGTAAAGCAGCAGAAGCAATCTCACTGGGACCTGAAATCAGAAGGGCCTAAATCATAGAATCGTTAAGGTTGGAAGAGACCACTAAGACTGCATGCTCACTAAACTTTTGTCTTTTTATTGTGCTTGCTAGCTAAGAAAGCCAACATGTACTAAAAAACCCAACTTTTATGGACTTGTAATGCTCTTGCTCTGCGTGTCTCAGAGGAAATTAAAAGAATATTGATATGAAAACCCTTGCAAATTTCCTTCTTTATTATCTACAAGCACTGAAAGATATGATCAACTGTACATACCCATGTGAGCTAGTGACCCCCATGTTTATGTGGTTATAGGGGAGCCAATATTTCCCTTCATGTGGTAAAATCTCAGTGAGGAATGAATTCAGTAATTCACTGAAGGAGACAAGCAGGAAAAGAAGCATCTGAAAAGATATTTACTACTTCAGATTCAGTGTGGCACAGCTGCCTTGTATAGAAGCACGTTCATTTTCCTTACTCTGAATAAGCTTATGAAGGGGGAGGCAGGAGTAGTTATTAAGAGTAGCTCATTGATTTTAGGATCCAATCTGGCACTCAGAAGCAAGAAAAACTGTGCTTGTAATTACTTATTCATTCTGCAATTACAGTGAAGGTGTGAAAGAGCAGTTCTCAGATAAATCATCTGAACTATGAGTAGATAAGCATTCTACAAGTGACTAGTACTGAAACCTACCGCCAAGATCGAATTTATGCCTTGAGTTTGCTGTCTCTCAGCAGGTAACCTAGTTTTCATGGAAGACATTAAAAACTAAAAGAAAAAAAAAACAAAAAAACTACTACAGACATTACAATTAGTATTAATATGATTCTGATTTTTTCATGTGTGGAATATAGAAAGCATACCATTTAGAATTAGAACAAGGAAAAAAGAACAACAACAACAAAAAAAAGAATAAGGAAAAAAGCAACAATCTCATCAGCTTTTTCTTTTTCACCAAGTTTCCTGTTATCTTGCTTTCTCATATTAAACTTAAAATCTAAAAAATATTCAGCTTAGCAATAAAATTCAATATTTATAGCACCTACTTGTAGGTTTTTTTTTATTCATATGAATACATCTACAAGTTGATGTTTATAGTGCTAAGCTGCAAAGTTTCTTTACCTTGTCATAAAAATAACCTTTTGGCATCCACTCCATTTTATGGATAGATACATTACAAAACATCTTGCAAAAAAAAAAAAAAGTGATTAATAAATGATTCCCCTTCCTGTCCATTTCCACAGTGCCTCTGTAATTTGGTCATGGTGACTAACTCTTTCTGTTTCATCAGGATCTGAAAGAATATGTTCAGTTTAGGTTCTTTAGCCTTAGGTTCCTCAAAATGACTGTCATATCCCACACTTGGTTTAATTCCAATATTTTAAAACTGCTGCTGCCTGAACTGCTATTCTCATTTCACACACACAAAGTCTTATCAGATATGCTTTTCTGTTAGAGGCATAGTTTAGCTTTGCAATTGGCTACTGGAATCCAGACTATCAAAAGTTCAACCTCTGATGCATGCTTAAATTTACTGTAATGTTTGCCAAGAGCAGAGAGTGACAGATTTAGTGCTCTTACAGAGAGCCAATATATACAAAGAAGAGACATAGTATAGAGGATATTAGAAATAGTGCACTTTACATGCTGCAGATGGATAATCTTGTCAATTCCACATGTATTGGAAAGGCAAGGAAAACCACTGAAAGATATCTACAGATTATGCCATGTAAACGAAAAAGTTAGAATAATCTCATGTGTATGACATATCTGACATGCAAATCAATTCATTTCATGCATATGCTATTAATTAGAGGCTTGCTTATGAAACAAATACTAATAAATATAATTGCATGTTCATTCTATCTCCATGTACTCTGAAAATAATCATTTTCTTTGCCCAGAAATTAGATATAAACAACTCATTATCTAGCAGTTAATAGCTAGAGGGAAACTTCAGGTAGGAAAACAATACATTTATATTTGTTAAAAAGTAATTTCTACAACTAAATACTTTTTACAAAAGATAAGGTAATAATAGACATTTTAATATAGTCAAAATTTTACCCTAACAAATATTATTCTGCTTTCTCTTAGACACTAGAATTTGTACTGACACTATCAAGCAGTCTTCTTGTTTTTATTCCTGTAGCCATAAGGTTCTATTAAAAATGATAAAGATGATTTAGGGTAGTACAGGTGTTATCCTAGACTTCTAAGGAAATTTTTTGAAGGAAAAAGAGAAATTATTCTATGTATCTTTTTAAGTTAGTACTCTTGTCTCCTTGTTCCAAAGGGAACTGTAGAAGAAAGCATCAACATGAAAACAGAAAGGAGAAGCTGGACATCGACAATGGTTTACAAGCTGATTCAGCCCAGTTCTATGATGAATGGGGTGAGGAGACCCACAGACCCATGCCCTGGGAAAGGGAAAAGGGATAAAGGGAAAGGACAGGGAGATGGGCCTAAAATAAAACAGCAGCAATGATCTGAGGAGGAAAACTAGTTTACTAAATAAGGTATTGGAATGCAAGATAACACACTACAGAACAATATAACAGCTCACGCTGTTGGGACGATCCAAAAGGGAAAAGAACCCATGTCTCATGACATGTGAACAGTTTTTATCTTTTCCTCTGAGCGGAAAAACAGAAAAATGCAAAACAATGCAAAGTCCTCTGGGATACATAGTTCTTCTCTTTTGAGACAGATACATGCCCTCAATGATGTTATGATGTGGAATACTGATAACAAAAAATCATAAAACCATGACAGATATACATGAAACAATCTTAAAAAGGAAGAATTCAGAAGCTCAATATATTGTGGTATCTTAAATGAACTTCAAGGATCTCAGTAGATTTAGAGGAAACGTATCTTCTGTCATTGAAAAGCATACAATTTCTGTATCTTGCATTTATTCTGGAGGTAAGAAGCCATCTCTACAAGATACATTACATCAAACAAATCACAATGTCTTGTATTCCTTTATATGAAAACACAAGCAACCATGAATCCAAGTTCTGCCACCCTTAATTCACAGTATTTCTGCAAGTGAAGCAGTTAACCAATCAACAAAGTCGGGTCCTGTTTCATCTATGAGAGAGGTTAAACATCCAGCTTAAAATTGATCTATTTTCATTTTCATATTTACCTTTAGGTCCTTTGAACAACTTGATCTCTACCACGGTCTCCAGAATAGGTCTCCTTCGACGAACATACAATCGGACTATGGAGCCAGCCTCTTTTAGTGCCTCCACAGCTTTGCTATGTGAGACTTCTGACACGTCCACCTCATTCACTCGCAAGATGCAATCGTTGACCCTTCAAGAAAAAGAAGGAGCCATGTTATTTTAGACTGAGTAGTGTTTTGTCAGTAGCGTTGTAAAACAATAACCACTCATTTGGGAAGTTTGCCAGATGCAACAACGCAATATGCTATATCAGCAGTGAGATGGAACTAGAATGCTAGAGTCTTCCAAAATATATACTGGATTCAAACTTAATCATGCCTACTCACACCTTCCATCCCCCATCATAAACTGGGGCTGGAGCAACTAGAGTAAAGGCAATAATAAACAACTTGTTTTTACAGACTTGAAAGAGTTTGTACTAAACAATATAATCTAGTTAGCACATTCATGATGTATGCTATGAACTACTACCACTGCTTTTAAGGAGATTAGTTGATTTAATTTAATACAGAGAGATCAGTATTTCTTAAAATACCTTCTTAAATCTATCTTACTTCTTTAACACAGCCAACAAATTCGAATTCATCCAAGTATAAAGTTCACCTCTAAGTGTAGGCTCCAAGATATGCTGTTTGATAAAACATATATTTTTCATAGAATACTAAAAGAAAAAACCCTCATAATCTTATTTGGGTTATTTACTGTATTTTTATGAGGATGAACTAATTTATTCACACTCAAAGTGACCTAATTAGATAGAGTAGTATAATGGCACTAAAGCCATATCCATAGTACCAGGCTAACAACTCATCTACTGGGTCATACTTTCGTTGCAAATGAATCTAAATAAGAAAAGCAAACTGCAAGCAACTAGATGAACTGACACTGAGCTGTTTTTATGTGATGAACGTTTATTATGAGATGTCTATATGTATGTCAGGTACTGAAAAAAAAAAACATATATAAATGAATGTGCTCTTCTGTCTGAAAGAAGAGTCAGCATAGAAAATATGGAATGAGAAAAATATTCCAATTTTTACTATGTTCCTGTACATAAATAGAAATCATATAAAACAATCCTTTACAGCAAAAGAACAATTGCACTGGATATTGCTCTGGAGTCATAGCATACCAAAGGACAACAAGGTTGTCACAAGAGGTTATCTGAACTCCGAGGACTTAGGATGGATTTTTGTTACATTCTTGCGATGCCACTTTAGATAAAATAACACCAAAAACTTTAACGTTATTTGAAACCAAAGATTTTCTGTGTTATCAGTATTTTGGAAAAACTGTTACTAGAAGAAGTATTGATAATAGCCTTCAAGTGACAACTGGTCTGTCTTAGGAAGGACAAAAAATTGAAACTTCCATTCTGATAAAAAGTGCTGTATGGCAAATTTTTCAGTTTTTCCAATAACTGGACTTCCTGGTTTCCATCAGTGCCAGAAGCATTCCTTTTTGAAATGTATAATTGTCTGGTTTGGCTGTCAAATAAATAAGTGGCCTAATATAAATTACTTTATTCTATTAAATAAATCATGAATGCATCCTGCCACTACTTCCTACTCAGATTGTAATTATGTCTAAGTTGCTCTATCCTTCTATTAGTATTTCCATATATCTGATTCTTGTCAAATTTATGACTCTCATTGTCATACCCGAAATACAGTTAATGAACAAATCACAGTATCGTACTGATTGACTGGTTATGAAAATGAAAAGGTGGGAAAAGATTATCAAACTACTAAAAAGAATGGCTACATTTCTTATGTTTTCATATGTGCTGTACTCTGCATTGATAAATATTGATACTATTAGATAGTCCTATAGAACTAAAATCACTCTCAAATGTTCTACTTAGCCTTCTGTCAAGGAAAAAAGGTAAATATTCTGGAAGAAGTCAATGAAGGACATGGAATCATCCTGAACTTGCCAAAAACAGTAAGCCACACACACCTATTTACTGAAAAAGCCTTTGGAAAACGACATTTACACTCCTAGAGGAATCTCACTTTAGTATCTGAAATTTGTCCATTTAGAGTTATCTACTAGAAAATAGTAAAACCATCTTTAATAAAACATACACCAATTAAAACTATGAGTGAGATAATAGAAAGCTGCTCTAGTAATGGAAGTACTTCAGTATTTTGTTGCCATACAAAATTTATCAGACCACAAGCAACACTGACAGCAATCCCCATTCAGTCTGATATGATGAACACATCATCTAGGATATATATTCTTCAAAACCCCTAGGTTTTTATTTCCCTTACAAACATAGATGAGTATTTTAGTTTATGTAACCAAAAAATAAATGAATACAATATTGAAGATCATGTACAAACATGTGAATCATGCACATATGTACTGACAGAATTCCTATGGTGGAAACACCAGTGCAGCGATAGGCCTACAGAATCCACTGACCACAGGAGACTGCAAGTACTCAGAATATTCAGGCCACTAAAATAGTGAGTCCACAGCGCAGAGTAATAAGGAATATAAACTGGTGAATGGGCTTTAACCTTCTTTTCATCATTATCAACAAAGAAACTCCTGATTATTTATTTTAAATTTAGTACAGTACACTTGAAATAAATTTTAACAGTACAGTTTCTACCACAATCAGGATCTGCTATCTTAGTGACCTAAACATACTGCAGCAACATAGAACCACATAATTAATAGCAAAATATATTGGTGAATACAGCTTAAGGAAACTTTCATCTTAAGGAAACTTTCAGGTGTTCAAGAGTAAGCTCTTACTGCTTAGGACCAGTATTATTTTGCCCTTGTGAACAGCACTCTAGTGTATTTATCTCAAAATCTTCCCAGAGTAGTTAGATGGTCTACGTACAGGTCCATTTTAGGCACAGTTTCAGACCTATGCCAAGGAGAAGACTTTCCCATAAGGCAAAGTAGTGATACTCAAGTCCAGCAAAACAAAAGAGATCCCTAGAGATTCACCAATGTCTATACTACTCCAATAAAAACAAAAACAAAAAAAAAAAAAAAAAAAAAAAAAAAACAAAAACCAAAAAACAACAAAACCCTCCAAGTTGGAGGAAATGGTTCCAATGAGTCTTGTTTCCATAACAAGATAATTTTTTATATGAAAGCATTTACTTAATAGCATCAGTACTATTACATTATTTCCATTCTGCATGTAAAACTTGACACTATACACTTGAGTATAGTGTGTTCATAGAGTCACATTTTAAGATACATACTGTTAAAAATTATAAAGCTTTCAAATGAGCAAGAAAGCAGAAAAGGAAGTTTTATTCTAAGCAATATGAATTAATTTCATAACAATTAAGAAAGAAGAAATTAATTCTCCAGTTCTAGATGAAAAAAGACTTTTAAAAGGAATATTAAAATGTAGAACTTGACTTAATAAGACTTAATATAATCTCAACATCTGTTGATACTATGAGTTAATAAAGTTCTTGAATAAATTTTTCCATCTTTCTTTGAAAAGTAGCATGTAATTGAAAGTATTTTGGAAACTGCTTGTACCAGGTTAGAAAGAAAAAGAAAGAAAGAAGGAAAAAAGGAAAGAAGGAAAGTAAGAAAAAAAAGAAGGAAGAAAAGAAAGATGATTATTTTCCAACATACTTTAATAGAACATAAGCTCAGAAACAATGTTCATGCTATTGTTGCCTTGAAAAGAGGGACTTCATATCTCAGTTCAGCACAGCATATAAGCCTCTAATTAAATTCTGCAGTAATCCAATTTCTATTTTAGCCAAAATACCCATGTACTTAAATTTATTCAAGTCAGTTGTATCGCCCATGCAGGTTACTGCTGAGTGAAAATTGAGTGAGGCAACACTTCCCACGGCATGCTGGCTTACCTAAATACTGTAACAAAATGGAAATATATTCTAATAGAATTTGTGGAAAAATTCAGATACGAAGAACCCTGGCTCATAAAGTACAGAATACAATCCACGCTCTGATCGTGCCAGTATAGTTACAACTGATGCAAGACATATGAGAGAGATTTTGTCTTTGAGGGGGAGGGTCAGGGACACAGATTTACTAGTAGACGTTGCTATCTTCAAATCAAATGACTGTTTGGATTAATTAAGGAAAAATATTATCCTTTAAAGGCTTCTGCAAACTTTGATAACAACTTGACTAACTTCATCTGAGTCTTCTGATCACTGATTTCAAGAAACTGTAGAGACATCCTTGAAAAGCTGATAATTACTTCATTCAAGTTGTAAGTACAGAACCCTTAGGCATTTGTTAGAAATATAGTAGGTGACAACTGGTAATGATTATTTATTTCAGACTGTTCTGTGCAATATGGTGCCCTCCAGAGAAACCCAAAGCAGTCTAGTACAGCAGCAAAGAGCCCCAGAAGACCAAATGGTCCTGTCAGGTTGCATTAACCCACTTGCAACTCCTGAAAAAAAGTACTTGGAATCAACCATGGTCTCAGCAACAAGGAACTGATTTGTACTACATCGGACAATGATGAAACTATATCTGCAGTAATTCATGGGTTTTAATGATCATCCAGACAATTCTGGACTCATTAGCAACCTATTAGTCTGGTAGCCCTGGTTACGCAAATATTTTTACCATGCTTTCTATTGCAGAAAATCTAACATCAGTGAATCTAATTTTTTTAGCTAGCTATCTTCTCAGCAAAGCTAAAATTGATATGGACTTCAGACAAAGCTTAGAAATTAAGATATAAATAATATTATCTAGGGAGAATCAACACAAAATTCCATAGGTATCAGCTAAACAAGATAAGTGAGAAAAGCACTGAACTCCTACTTTATTCCTTTGCTTCTCTGTCCAACACTCTCAGCCCTATAAAAAGGGATTGATACTTTGTTTTTTTTAAGTTTCAGAAGTCACAAGAACTCAACACTTTAAACAGGAACACAAGATTATAGGTGGAAAGTTGAGAGGACTGACTATTCTTCTTTCTTAATGATATCAGTGAATCATAATATAAATTCATTACCAGACCCCAGAAGAATCAGTCTTCAGGACTTCTACCTCCACTTTTTTTTCCTAATTCTCTCACACAATCTTCCCACCCCATGGTAAGTACAATGTACAGTAGACAAGGATAGAAAATGTGATTATTGGTACTGGCTCATACAATTTCTTTGCATTATTATTATTGTTATATTTAATTTTCAACAAGGAATGAAGAATAAAAGTTCTCAAATCTAATAATGCAATCTTCAAATTTGCTTTCCAATTACAGAACACAGAGCTAAAACTAAATGGCAGTGAAACATGTTCCATGGGGCATACTGTTTCTTTAAGTATAATGATCCTCAGACACATGATCCAATTTCTGTAGCAAAATCATATGTACCCTCAGGCCTCCTTCTGACATTGTAAACTACTATAAAGTTACTGTTATGTCCAATTTAAAAATAAAGGGATAAAACAGAAGTAGAAGAAAATCTCAGATCTCATTTGCAAATTATGTTCTTTCCACAAACTGGAGTCATAGAATCATAGAACAGCGTGGGTTGGAAGGGACCTTAAAAACCATTCAGTTTCAATTCCCTGCCAAGGGTAAGGATACCTCCCCCACTACCTCAGGCTGACGAGGGTCACATCCAACCTGGCCCTATGCACCTCCAGGGATGGAGCATCCACAGCTTCTCTGAGCAGCCAGTGCCAGTGCCTCACTGCTCCCATAGTGAAAAAATTCTTCCTTATATCTAATTCTCTACCTTTTACTTTAAAGCTGCTACTCCTTATCCTATTTCTGCACACTCTGGTAGAGTTTAAAATCCCTCTCAATCTTTTCTAAGGGGTTCCTTCGTGTCCTAGAAAGCTTCTTTGAGGTCTCCACAGAGCTTTCACTTCTCCACACTAAACAAACCTAACTCAGCCTGTCTTCATGTGAGAGGTGCTCCAGCCCTCTGATCATCCTCAAGACCTCTTAACTACTTGCTCCAACAGCTCCATATCCTTGTACTGTTGGTCCCAGAGCTAAGCACAGCAATGCAGGTGTGGTCTCATGAAAGTGGAGTAGAGTGGGAAGACTTTCCCCGCTGGTCACACTGGAGAGTGTTTATGAAAACATGTTTAATGAAAGCACCGGCTCATCCTAATTCAAAATTTGACCCTTATTTTATAAATAAAATTTTATATGTATCATAGAACAGTTACTGGCCAAAGCATGGTTGATAAAATTATGGTTTGGGTGAAAATATGATTTGTGAATGTCATGAAAGAATTCAAGCTGAACTTAATAAAAATCTGAAATTGCAGCAACAATTTTGATTTATTAATACATACATATATGCAGATATTGCTAAAAAATGTATTTAATGTGAAGGCAATATGTGGAGTAGATCTTAAGTACAGGTAAAGCAGAGTTGTCTGTGATCCTGAACTAAGCAGGTAAGGTCTGAAACGAAAGAGTTGCAGATCCAAGAGAGAACACCTTTATCTTCTTAATTCTGTAGCAAGTGGTATTTATTTATAACAATTAAATAGATTGTGGAAAAAAATACAATATTTTTCCATTAAATTGCTCTGGTGACATCTCAATCCTTCCTACGCAACACTAAGCAGGTCACTTAGCTTCTTTTTCATAACCTTCAGAGGATGACAAACCCACCTACTTCCCAACTTCTTTGTCTTCTGTTTGAAGAATGTCTGCACTTTCATGTTCATCTAAGGAATAATGCCCAGTGCAGTGCCTAGGTACACTGAGCATAAGTAGCAAATAATGAACAAAAGCAGCTCTCTGCCTTCTGGCTTAATTCAGCCAGCCTTAGAAATAAGAGATGAAGGCCAAGCACTCCCACCACTCACAAAGGTTTGTGTGCGAGTGTGTGTGTGTGTGTGTGTGTGTGTGTGTGTGTGTGTGTGTGTGTGTATCTGTAAAGATGGGGAACTAAACCTCTGCATAGCATTTCTGTGAGTAAATACAGCCAGATGGATGCTGCCTCCACCTGTGCTGGCAAACCAGTTTCTGTGTGTTGGTTGTACAGAGCCTGAAGGCTGGAGCAGGCTGAACTGACAAGTCCTGTGAGAAGCAGGGTGTGCTCAGTTGAACCTGCTGCTGCTGAGGCTGGCATCTTACAACAGGAATCAGCCTGACTTTCAGCCAAAGATGGAAATCCAAACCTTAGGAGCTCTGTTTTCATGTAAGTATATGTGTAGATTTTTGCAATGAAAACCCAGTGCGTCCTGCAGCAGACCACCAGTCTTCAGTCTTCTGGCATGAGGTTTGGGAGAATGACATGAAACTGTGTTAGTTGCCCCCACAGCTCAATTTATTCAAGTCTGGATCTTTGCAGCACCCTTGGCCTTGAAAGAGCAATTCATCTTTTCAAGAGAAAAGTTATAATCTAGCATGTTCCCTCCCAAATGATAGAGCAGAGAAGCAGAGAAGCAGCATAAAAAGACTGCACACAGCAGACCCTGCTCACTCCCCTTAGATGGGCGCCATATCTCAGTCACTGTTCTGATCCCTTGCCCAGGAGAAACTAGCACTAAGCCACTGTCCTCCAAAAGGTGACAGCCATGTAGAATGCAGGAAATTCTTCGCCTGTATAAGGAAGAATATGGAGTCCAGTGATGGTTTAGGAGGTAGAAATGCCTACTGTAATGCTGTCAAAAGATTCGTCCGAAGCTTCCCATCCAAGAATGCTTACGGTCACATCAACTTGGCTTACAATTCAGATTTCAGAAAGCACTTCTGAATTTTAGAATGGGTAACTGCCTGAAACGATGGTGAATTTCCATAGTCTGTTAATAATATGGCTGTACTGAGACTGGAGACATAGCCAGCACAGCTACAGATTTGTCATAAGATGTATGCAATTATTGTCCATTGTTAATGCTTTAGTTACTCACGATTTTTTTTTTTTTTGATGCAACAGTCATACTAACTAAATGTCAATGCATTAAAAAGTCTTCACAATAGTAACAGATTTGGAACTCAAAGCAGTGACTGGTAACAATATCAGTAAAGAATATTAGCACAGCAGCTCCTTATCATGCACCGCATCTCTTCTCCCCTCTCACTAGGTTTCATCTGTGACTGTAATTTCTATTTTGGAAGTTGTAAGTCAGAAAAAGACAGCTTACTGCACGCTATATAATTAGGAATGGAAAAATCCCTGCAGCCTTTAGACTGCTAGAAGAAAATATATTTAGAATCTTGAATACGTTCCTATTCACACAGTTTCAATAGAGGATACATCAGCGTTTGCTTTCTTTTATCTTTAAAAAAAAATACATTTTAAAGGTCTTAAGCTCAGCTGTAAGACTTCACTCCAGGCAAAAACTTGGCTAAAAAGCAGTTTATCTGTTGTTTGAAATACTGTGGATCATTTCTGCATTCTGTCCTAGATCTGAGAACTTCCAGGAGTGAGGATGAGGCTCTCCTCCAGTTAACCCTTTTCCACCACAATGAGCAGATTCTTTCATCCTTTTAGGCATTGTGACTGTATTATGAGGTATCTAATTCTTTGGAGGTGCTTATATATTCATCTTCATTAAAAATATATACCAAGGTAATATCTAGAATCCAAGACAGTCTGAACCCAAAGACAGCTTGTGTTATATCCAAATGATACAGTGAAGTCCAAAGCAGGGTTAGCCACACCAGCACATACACTGACAGCAGTAGAGGTAGCATGGAAAGCCATCTGAAGCAATGTTTACTGTACATCGACAGCCAATTATAATGGGTAAAAGGCCACATTATGCCACTCTGGAACTTAGAGATTGTTTAGAGGTATCTTCAGCTCCTGCGCAATCCACCATGCAGTGACTAATTTTAAGAGTAGCCCCATTAATGGCTACTAAGAGAAATAAAATTAGGAAAGATAAAAAGACTGTTGCAACTCCATGGTGCAAAAACCTCTCATATACTAAAATCAGAGACTTTGGTCCTTGAGAGCAAGACAGCTACATGACTAGCTCGCTCCGTGGCCAAACCTCACCAACCACATCCCCCCAAGGGACAGGGATCCATCCAGAATCCAGTCCTTTGCACAATGGGAACACTTCTGCACCTTGATGATCATGCTGCAGGGGAGATCAGAGCTAAGGTGTGTGGGTTAGGGTGTTTCCACGGCTACAAAGATAAAAGCCACAAGAAGCAAACAACCTAGGCCAGAGGTCCACTGGGCCTCCTGTTTCTTTCCAAAAATGGTATAGGAAAAGCCTAACATATTACCCAGAACACATTCAGACCCTGAAAACTCTGGGGTTCTCTGAGTCACTCTTTTATATTGAATAACCTGGGATAGATTCCAGAGAATCATTTAATTATTTTGAAAACCCACCTACATTTAACATCCACAGTGTTCTCTTCATGTCAGTTCCAAGGCTTTGCTACCAGTAAAATCAACAAATATATTTATTTGTTGTCCTCAAATCCTGTCATTAGAACACAGAGCAAAAATTCATCCCTAGTCATTCTCAATGCTCTGTTTCTCTCCTATGGTTAGGAAATAGGACATAATCTCTTGTCTTTCAGAACTGATCTTTCATCATAAGAAAGGCTCTGCTGGTCAAACTCTTCTAGCTGAAGGATTGGCAGCTGATCTAGTGATCATGTTACTTATTATGAGTGATAACATTTTGGAGATGGACACCCCACGCCTCCATCTTTCTATTTATCTGAATACATCTTATCTGTATGTACAGATTTATAACTGAACTCTGAAAAAAAATGCAGCTTACATCTAAGCCGCTTTTACTGTGCTTTGTTTCTTGACAGAAATGACATTGTTTTGCACTGAAAAAAATTTCCAGTCAAGCTAAAAAAAGTCATTTCATTCTAATATAATTAAAATAATTTTTAAAAAGGAATAAAAGAAAAGGTTAGATAGCTAGGGAAAGAAAAATCAAAACAACCATCTGCCACCTCGTTATCCAGAATCGCCTCCTAGAAAAATGATTTCACCACTGAAGCTGTTCCTCTCTGCATAATGTATTGCTCTCCTTAAATTGCAGACAAAATCTCCCATTATTCAGGAAAGCATCCTCAATACAAAACTAAAAAGAAGTTCCACCTCTTCCTTTGACTTTAGATGTATTACCAAAATTGTATCAACAACTGAAACTAATGCATTTATTTATAATGTATTTAATGTAGAAACTGATCTTTTCTCATGATATCCACAGAGAGGAGACTCTGGTTCACAACCTGTAACTGACTCTCCAAACAGCACACATTGCAAAACCAATCTGACTCAGATTATACTTCTTGTCTTTCAGGAAGTGAAACAATTTTGGAAGGAAAGAATAAAAGACGTTTAGCTCGTTGTCCCTCCAGTTTATTGGTTTGATAACTTCTATGGACGTTGTGGGCTTGTATTCTGCAGAGAGAGAAGGATGGAGAATGCATGTTTCCCTTCAGTGGTGAGCTGAAAGTGATCTAGCCACTACTTTTGTGAATTTGACTTATTCTTTTCTCTCTGCCACTGGAAGAAATTTGGACCTACTTTTGCATCAAGAAGTGTTTGCTCAGCTGTAGTATAGTATGCTGAAGTCTTTTCAGTCCTGAAGTTTGCAGATGGCAAATTTTTATGAGGTTGGGCAGCCAACACCCCATTAAGAAATGCTTGCAGACACACTAGATTTAAAAAACAGAAAAAACCCAGCTTATTTAAACAATTAAAAGTCAAATAAATAAACGGTGTGATTTGAACCAATTCCCACAATTGAAAACTTTCAAAAATTTACTACTGCCTAATGCACTAGGAGTTTGTATTTCAAATTGCTCATTTCCAGAAGAAATTTGTTAAATAGTTAACACAAGTCAATTCTTAGCCATAAGAGTGCATGTGTTCCTAAAATTTTAAAATTAACACCGCAGAACAATAATTTGACCTTTTCTTGTTATTCAAAGCTGCATAAAAGCTGAAGCTTCATAAAACTATATGAATGCTCACTGCATTATACTGACTTGGGAGTATTTGAAAGTTAATCACGATGACCTTACGGAACATGGCTAACAATATCCAGGAGCTAAAAATGGTTGCAGATTCCATAATGACTCTGAATATCACTGTCTACATCTTCATCTTCACTTTAGGGAGAAAAGATACTGCCACACTTTCTTATATGCCTGCTGCAAGGTTGAATTAAGTGAAAAACACTATGAAAACTGTCAGTCTTGTTTTGTCTGATGGAATCTTGAGATGTTTGGGATGCTTAAACCTAATGTGTAGTGAGAAGAAAAACCCCACTTGGTTACGCCTCCCAGAGCCTCCTTACACACACTTTTAGAATGGGAAGTAGTCATTAGCTAAAGGGAACTCATCTTGCAGGGTGTAGCTACAGAGTTGAGAGGGAGGAGCAGCTAGCACCCATTCAATTTACACAAAGACAGATTCAAGCATGAATTTTTTTGAAGTCATGTCTAAATACACATATAAGAAGAGAACCTCTCTATTTTTCTTTCTTCGTCGCAAATAACCTAAAGGCAGAATCAAAGCTTGTTACTATATAATGTACTCGGAAATACAGTTGTTCTAATTCATTTATTGTGAAATTATTTTCTTCATCAAACTTCCAGGTACTGGTTGGCTAGCATATCTCAGGCAAATTAATTCTCATTTGCTAGGTAAACTTCACCTACAGTAATTTTGTATAGTTTATGATTTTTCACTTCACATATTGTTCTTTTAAGACATTTAAAGACATTTCCTGCATACTACAGACTCCCTAGCCCCAGAATATGCAAGTTCAAGAAGAGTTAGGGAACATGATCCACAAATGTATGCCCAGGTAAAACTGCAGGGTTGCGGACACACCAGTATAAAAGATGAAAAACAACATATTTCCACCCATAAGAGACCATTTTGTACTTATCAGACCTGAAATTCCTGCCTTAAGTTCCCCGAAACCAAGTACAATGTTACTAAACACAATAGATCTGAAAGAGTGGAGAGCAGACACACAGGTTAGGTGATTGAGGTCAGCAGCTCTGCCAAAAGTAGTTAGCAACCACTGGCCTGGTAATTGATCAGCCGCTGGGCCTAGTGAGACCACACATTTATTTAAATGTTTGATTTTGATTGCAATCTCGTGACAGCGAGCGGACAGCTGTATGTAGGCAGGGAGGGCAGGATGAGGAGGGGGAGCAGAGGGTGGGCAGAAGGGTTCCCTACAGCAGGCTCTCAAACTGCAGTCCAATTTTCTTTACTAACCTCTTTCATAAGACACGTACACAGCAAGTACTACTCTCTTACTCATTCATCAAAAATGACAATGAGAATCAATGCACTCCCCCCCCCAACAATTTCCGCCTCTTATCCATCTCAGTCCACAGCTTTGGGATCCTTAGCTCTTACCACATTTTTCCATTCCTCCGTCCGTTCTCTAACTCCCCAGTTATCCTCAGTCTCTCTGCCTTTGGTGCGATGCTTTCCTTCTGAAACCACTGTCACAAGCAGCCAGGAGCTGAAGCTTGGAGTGCACCCAGGCTCTGTAAGCGCTTCAGCTCCAGCAGACGGCACAGACAGCAGCCTCTAATGGTGGCCAGAAGGAAAACTTCTGCTCACAGACTGAATATTTGCGTCTGCCTCCAAAGCCAGAGGCCAAAGTGGGACAGCGGAGAGGCAATGAAAGAGAAAAAGGAGGCGTAGGCAGCTGTGGGACGTTGTCAGAGGGAGGTGTTGGGATAAAGAAATGGGAAAGGAAAACAAAGCCCTGCAAAGCCTGGGATGAATGAAGGAGGCACCAGGAAGCCGCAGAGCTCCTCCCAGCTGCAGGCTGCTCTGCAGGTCGTGGAAGGTGCCCCAGGGCTGTCTCCGTAGGTGTGGAGGAGGAAGGGGCCTTTCCCAGGTCTCACTTACCCTCAGAGCCCTCCAGTTTTGCTGGCTTTGGAGCTGTGGGATGGGTTCTGAGGCCCAGAGCCTCCAGTGGTGCCCCAGTGAATGTGGGGTGCTGCCTTGGGCCCAAGATACGCTTTGGTTGCTGAGTACACCAAACGCTCCTCACTCATGGTTAAAATCCTCCCACCTGACACTAGTGCTGCTTGAAGCACATTCAGGTTCGTGCAGGAAAACCAGTTACAACAGATAACCGACGAGGCAATTCCGCGCTCAGTATTTTTACAGGCACTTTTCATCTTTGGCGCTCAAAGTGCTTCGCAAATATGAACTCGTTTCAGCTTCACAACAAGCCCTGCGAGGCAAAGATAATGATCACTGTACCTATTTTACAAATGGGGAAACTTTAGCACAAAAGAAGAAAAGTGTTGCCACAGATCAGGCGGAACAAGTTGAGAGGAAAACTACGCGGTCCTGCACTAACAAGTAGAAAACACTCCCTTCCGCTCGGGTTTGATTAAGAAGAGCTCTTCCAAACAAAGGTGTAGCATTAAAAAAAAATGAAAGGAGAAAACATGCAGTTCAAGTTCTGTAAGAAACTTCAGCAGCTTCAGAATGGTTGGTGCTATTAGGCTCTGTGCTTTCAGTGAGTGGAAAAAAATCTTGCTTTTTGCAATGATGTGACTCGGAGCAGAAGCATACAATGCAAACAACTCATCCTAAAAAAGTACTTCTGCATCTCGCAGGGCTGACACTAAAACTTGCATGCAATGGGGAGATAAATATAAAATCCCTGCTCAAGCTTCTGTAGTAAGAGCAGAGTAAGGAATGTGTCAACAGAGATCAGGAACGGGCAGGAAACACAGTTTGGCTGAAGTCTGAAAGTCCAAATGTTTATCCAAACCACAGCTGAGAGTTTTGACAGTGCATGAAATAACAGACTCTCTGTCTCACCGTGCATTAGCACTTTTGGATTTGGCTGTCAGAAACAAAAAGCCAACCGAGATTTTTCTCCAAAGTTTTAGAATCAAACCTTCATTGTTTTTAAGGAAATTATTATTATTTTTAATGGCAGCTTAAGTATGTTCTCTTTTCATCCAAAATCTTATTTTCAGATTCAGTAGGAACTGAGAGAGATGAAAAATTCAGCACAACCCTGAGGGTTACACCTGCTGAGTATAGGAACAGATGTGAAATATTTTTTTCCTTGACTAATGCTACACTCCATAGAGAGCTAATGATTTCTAAGGTGTATAACCACAGAAGGCTTCCGACACCGGATGAATTATCACTGAGCTATTTAAATTCATAACTGCAGCAGCAGTGCAAACGTGTTGACAAAATAATCATTTGGTCTTAGCTGCACAGTGTTATTCTGCAGCACTCCTGGGCTATTGACATTTCTGCTGCGGTGTCTGCTAAAAAGTCCCATTGACCAGTTCAGTACCAATGGATGAAGCGCCTCATATAAGGGGCTTTATAAAACTGCATGATACCTGAAGTCCTAATAACGTGCTACTGTGCTTTGTGTATTCACAAGCAGTGGTTTCAGTTAGTGGGAGACAGCTCAGAAACTTACTGGGGAAGAAACAAATCCTTTGCGTTAAAAACAGAAGTAAAAACAAGCAAACAAACAAAACTTCAGGAATGTCCATTATTATTTTCTGTAGTGAGGTCATTAAAATTCATCAGTTTCAAAGCCCACAAGACAGAGAAAACCTATGGCTTTTCTCCCTCTTAAATTCTATTTCACTTACCTAGGAATTTATCTGTCAAAAGATTATTTCCCATTTCTCCCTCACACAGTATAAGAGATGTTTTTTTGCAGGCTATCAAATTATTTTCAAAGAAGCAAAAGCAGTAGTACAATCAAAATAAAGATATATTGGGGCTCTGCAGTACCGAATAAGGAATATAAAGTTGATGTAGTGAAAAAAAAGAAAAATGATTCTGCAAAAGAAATGTGAAGTGGTGAGAGCAGCTGAAGAGAGAATTTAATGGCAATATATTCCATTCATGAAAAGAAGTGTAGGTTGATAATTTAAAATGTGGGTCATGGTATCCAGTGATCTATTAATAAAAAAAAAAACACATAAAAATTCAGTTCTTGCTTTGTGATCTGCCTTTTCTTCATGTAGGGACACTGTGACAATTCTACCTATTTTATATCACAGGACCTCAAGAAGTGATATGCACAGATGCACAGACAAACAGCATTAATAAGATAAAACTTCCTAACAAAAACCAGGACAGAATGAACAGTCAATAATTCGCGATGTAATTTATGACTGGAAAGCAAGCATGTTTTACCTAATGGGGTGAATGTCTCTTTATTAACTTACTACTAAATTACGTATTGAACTAATAGCATTGTCAGAGGTCTGTAAACAGTACAGATATGAATCAGTGTTTAGTGGCTGTACAGTAATTATAATAACATCCTGAACAAGCCTTATGCTTTTTCAAGGCACATAGACCTGGTACTGATAAGCTTAATAGAAGATCAAAAGTTAACAAACAGGAATTTAGGCAGTGAATCACAGAGCAGACACACTTCTGTTTTGATATAACGATGGTGAAATACAGCCAGTTTGCCTGAGCTGAATTAGAGACGTGATGTTTCTCCATTACTTTTTTCCTTTCAGTTTCACAGGCAAACTGCATTTATTAGCTACACCAGTGTGGTTCTTAATTCTAATTTTCAAGCTTTGAATGAACAACATGAATCTGTAGTGTTTCCTCCCTAGTTCATCTTTAGTGAGACACAGAAATATTAAAAACGATAAAACAGTCTGATCAGAGCACAATCTTTGCCTTTAAATTCATTTTCCTCATTTTTATTTTTATGACCATGACATGCATGAGAAAATTTATCTTCAGAGTTCCTCTCTTACTACATAGGTCTAGGTAAATTTATAATGCTTTGACACATGACGGTGGATTAGTTGATAACTGAAGAGAACACATCTAATTTGTTCAAAAACTTTTCTGGTAGGCATTTAACTAAAGCCTGCAAGGCACAGAAATAGGAGACAAGGAATTGCTATTCTGTTCTAAGCTTTCTGTCTGATTTACTAGATAATTGAGGGCAAGTTATTTAGACTCTTGCATCCTCTGATTAGCATGTGCGTAATGTCCCTTTTCTAACACCGGATCACTGAGAGCAGGGGAAAAAATCCAGTGGGGCAGACTATTATGATGTTGGCAGAACAAGGCAGCATGCCTTAAAAATGCTCTAGTTACATAACCCTGAAGTTGCTGACAATCAGTAGAGTAATATCAGGAAAGCCACATTTGCAAAGGAAAGATAAACACTGAGCATCTTTAATAGTTTTTAAGCTATAGAATTCTGATGGCTGGGGTATATGTGCTGCTTCTGATTAGTGCGCCAAAGGTAACCGGCAGTATATGCAGTTTACTCAATGTGGTTAAGTAAATTCCCCTAAGAAATATTCATACTCCCAAGAAAATAAGGTTGATAGGTTCACAAATGGGAAGAGACTTGAAATCAGTTTCCTAGAAGAAAGAATGAATGAAATAGCTACAGGTCCAGGCACCTTACCACAGCAGTGTGCCTTCAGGCACAACCACTTTCTTCTCTTTGACTCACTCCTCACATCAACCTTCTTTCCTACCAAGAACTGCTCAAGCTCAAATAGCAAAATGAACCATGGTACATTAACCATTTAAATCCAAAGCTGTCAAAATCTAGCTCACATTCCTGTAAATAAACTCTTTCGTACACAGTCACATACACAGTAACAATCAGATTTTTGAATCACAGATGAGATTCCTAGAAATACAGAACTGTTATAAAATAAAGTACTTTAACCCTAGTTCTTTCCACAGTTCTTTTTTTGCTTTCCAGACTCTGAGACTCTTTAAAATTCACTTTTTCAAATGTACCTTGACAAAATAGAAAAGTGTATTTTCCGAATCTGGAAGCATTAGATCAGGAACTCATACAACTCTCTCAGTCTGGCAGGTAGAATTTTGAGAAAAACACCTTCACCATCAGACTGGAATAGGACTGTGGGAGGTAAATAGAAATAGAAATAGAAATAGAAATATATATATATATATATACATATATATATATATATATGTATGCTTCACTTTATGATTGCTGAAAATAAATTCATATTTTGAGCATATCTGCTCTGCATACTTCGTTGTAAGTAATATATTTTCATTCTTTTTTTTTTTTTCCCAATCAAAAAGGCAGTAGACTGTGCTTTTAGTTCCATATGCTGATTACTCTTGGTTACACAGACTGTGATGAATTTTTTAAATGTATTCTGCTTTACAGAAGCCAGAATTTCACTTATGATCAAGTTTCAACAGAAACAACTTGTGAGATGGTATATTGAATTTGGATACTTAATTTCTGCAACTCAGTCAAACACCACATTTTTTATCAGACACAAACCTAAACATTGCAACAACAACAACAAACTTTTGTATAAATTACTGCAATTTTTTTCTTCTACATAGTAAAATAAGTCTAAATTCAGATTTTTTTTTAAGAAGTAGATGCTTGCCAATGAAGAACCACCATTTCAGAGACAGAAACAGAAGTGTTTATGCATCAAATGTCTTAAAAGATCAAACTGTTGAGATAAATTCTTCTTTAGTTCAGGGGGCACAGTTACTACTTCTGAAGTTTTATACTCTGTTACTGCCTTGAAACACAAAGCTTCAAAGAAACACTAAACACAACATTCAGCAAAAACTAATTGTCAGTTATTCTCATTTGCTACGTTCAAACCTAGATAAAGTAATCATATCCAAGAGCCAGAGGAAGTTTGGGTTGGATATTAGGAAAAATTTCTTCTTAGAACTAGTGGAGAGGTATTGGAACAGGTTGTCTTTGGGATATGGTGGAGTCACCCTCCTTGAAGGTAGATGTAACAGAGGTCTAGAGTGGTCATAGGCATAGGTTCATTGTTGGACTGGATGACCTTAGTAGTCTTTTCCAACCTTAATGATTCTGTGGTTTTCCATTAAGTCATCTATCAAAATAAACTAGAAAAGCAGATGTTTCCTGTGCAATATGTGGACATCATAGAAGATCCCACAGTTTCTAAATTTTGGAAGAAAAATACTATCCATCAGACCTACTTTTGGTAAAAGTACTGATCTAAACAAAATGAGACAGAACCACAGAAAAACATGAACTTTTGTTCTGCTCTCACAATCAGGTTTTATACATAATGTACAATTTACAAACTAAGAGAACGATTCAGACTGGAAGAGACTTCTGGAGAACACTTATTCCAAACTCCCACTCAAAGAAGGATGAACATGAAAGTTCCATTTCTTGGGGCTTTCTTCAGAGGAATTTAAAGACAAAGATTCTGCAGCCTTACTGAACCAACGGTTACAATATTATGAAATCATCTTCAGTTAAAAAAAATGCTCCCCTTCATTGCAAACTCAGCTGGAATTTCCCTTATTGCAACATCTTTCTGTTGCCTCTGTTCCCTCTTCTCTACTGTCTCCATGCTGGCCTTCATCACTGCCAGGCCACACCACTGACTCAGCTGCAAATGATAGAATCACAGTATCATTTATGTTGAAAAGTACCTCTTGAAATCATTTTATCCAGCCCTCCCTAATGAAGTAGGGTTAGCTAGAGGAAGGTGTCCAGGAACATGACTGATCAGTTTCACAGTCTTGCTATTTAAGTAATTTAACTCACCTCAACTACATCAAAAGGACTTCATATAGAATGCAGTAAAATTGATTTTACAGGTTTTTATCATTTAAGAACACACTGCACATTTATGTCAGCTGAAATAGTACACAATGCTACATAATGCAGAATATTTTAATGCAGACTCTGAAGCATAAATATATATATTATTTTCTGTCCACAACAACCAATCTCTAATTCAAAATTAGGTTGCTGTTAGAAACACGGGTTACCACATTTCTTGGTGGATATTGTACATCATCGAGTTCATGATCCTACTGAGTGGCCTTTGCTGATATGTACAATTAATTGCCATGTATGTCAATGAAGATTGCCCCAGGATATCTAGGCTTGTTGGAAAAGATCACTGATGCATACATTTTCAGGTGTTTCTTTAAACATGAAGGGATTTTTCCTTGCTAGTAGATAAAATGAAGAATGAAGGAAAGTTTTAAGAAAACCCTGCAAAATAAAATCTCAAAATTGAAACCTTTCAAGTTTGTTTATATGATAGAGCCATAGAATAATTAAGACTGTAAAGAACTCGAAAATTATCTATTCCAACCATCAACCATCACCACAGTGCTCACTATGCAGGTAGCTCTCGCATTCCATTCAGAAAATTTTCTTGGAAGTTGTGATGCAGTCTTTGAAAGACTTCTGCCCTTTCATTATATAAAATTCTGGAAGAGCAATAGTGTAACAGTGTAACTGTGTGGCCTGCATTTGACTAAGAGTGGGAAAGACAGGTTGATGCAAATTCTCATGTACTACAGAAGTTTTAGAAGAGCTTGTGGATAACTGAGATGGAAAACAAAATCCTTTGAGTGCTGAGGAGAATAATTTTACTGAGAAGAAATTCAAGATACTCTATATTAGTTCATACAATGTGATATTCAGCCAAAAATTGAGATTTTCTTACTACTAAGTGTAAAACCCACAGGATTAAGTCAATCAATTTCCCTAATGGCATTTTTCTGAGACATTTTGAGATCCTTGCAGTTTTCTTTGAACTAAAAAAAGTTCAACTGATCCAATTAGAATTAATTGGATCCAGATATTCCTTACTAACAAGAGAGGAATGTGATGTAAAAAGGAACTCTGTTTTAAAGAAAGAAGAGCCAAAAAAAAAAAAGAAAAGAAAAAAGTACCATGCCAAAAGATATGTTTATCAATTATTTTTACTATCGTGGTTAAGTTTGAATTATAATATTTTACCTCAAAATGTGATAAGAAATGTACTGTACTCTAAGACTATTATTAAAATCTTAGTAATAAGATAAACTTTTACCGCAAAATACAAAACTTCCTAGTTCTAATCCTAATATGGATTAATGAATTACATTAGTACATCTTTTGTGAATTTAGAAGGTCTACTTAAGACTTTTACAACACAGTAATTACCAAATAATCATGAGTTAAATTTACAGTAGTTAATTAGCATAGCAATGAATCACAGTATACTTGATTTCATATAAAGATAGTAAGAAAAATAAATGCAATGATGCATGTCTCCTTAATAGCCTAAACTGAAAAGCTTTCAAAAGTAATCAAAATTCTATTAATTTTATTTTTCCAAAGGTTTCTTTCTTGCTTGTAGTAAGGTTTAGCACATCCTGTGTACTTCATCATGTCAAATCTGATTTCCAAACACTACTGTTTCCTGATGTTGTTTTTCATGAAGCTTGTCTGGCCCAATGATGATAGATCACTACAGCTAAGCTAGCTGAAGGCCCCTGTAAGATTTGATTCTTCTGTTCTGTTTTAGACATTGACTTTAGGAAAAGATGAATCGTGACATACAAATGCACAGGTTTATTAACCCTGACTCTTAAGGGACTCCAAGGTGAACAACTTAGAGGTGGATTGCTCCAGTTTAGTCATAATATTACATGAGATTATTCCTCTTACTTTTCTCTACAATCTTATTTAGATCACAAATTCTTCAGGCATTGCCAGGCACCCTGACTCCTCATCACTATAATAGTAAAAGTAACATTATTTTCCAAAAAGAAATATTCACAGTTTACTCTAAAAACTGACCAACTCCCCATACTTTTATCTTTGAATTAAAGGACAAGGCTTTGGCAAAAATGTTTTTGTTACCATCTGGTCATATTTCATGAATTTTCAGCCATCTGTTTTTTGGCAAAGAATCCCAGAGTTTAGGTTGCAGTACTGAGATCACAAAAGCATTAGAATTTTATCCCAAGCCTTTCCAATTATACCGACTTTTTGGAGCATCAGCAGGCTTCAAAACTGACAGATGAATGTCAGTGTCTGTGATAGGCAGAAACCTTTCTGAAATAAATCCACAAGAAAGGGAAGAACAAGGAATTCAGTGGTACCTCTTTTTTAAAAAGAAGTGCTACAGTGCATCTGATAACAAATTCCAAGTGACCTCCAAGAATCCTCACCTTCTGGAGGTGACTCAGAGATAGAATGTCTGTCACAATCTCACAAATGAAAAAAATTAAAATAAGAACTTGGAAATGCAGATAAGAATACCTCAGCACCAGAGTCAAGCAATAGGGAGCATCTGCAAAAAGCTACAGCTATTTAGGGATGTCTCTGTAGTTTGTGACTGTTGGCTGCCTTAATATATAACAAGAGTACATAGTTCTTCAGTCTAGAATATATAACAATCAAGACTTTCTTGCTGATAACATCTTTTTCCTCCTCCTTTGCATTTCTTGTACCAATTGAAATGATTGGTACAAAGCTGGAGATAGAACCAAAAAGCATCGCTTAACTAAACTTATCCAACTGCTTTACACTACTTAAATCAGTTTTCCTATCTTTTCAGAAAGGAAGCTCTTGTCATATCATTTAGTTCCACTGGCTCCATGAAAGACACTTGACTCCTAGAGGACAATATATAACAGCGATGTACTTTGTTTCTAAATATCTGTAGGGAGTTAACTTTTACCTGAGTCTTCCATCCTCTGCTGCAGCTCCTCCTGGGATAATCTTAGTAATGAATATCCCAGGGTCATCACCAATGTGTGGGTTATCTGTTCCTCCAGCAATACTGAACCCCAGGCCAGAATTCCCCTGAAAAAAAAAAAGAAAATACATCACCAAATGCTAGATTTCTGCAGAACATATTTGCAGTGGATGAATTAAGTATCCTTTGTTCAAAGAAAACATTTTATTTGGCGTCATCATACTTTCAGGTGAATGACTCAGAAAGAAAAAATTATCAGTTAAAGAACAGAGGCTGCAAAAATAAAGAACTCCTGGAGTTAATGGCAGAGATAATGAATGCTCCAACAGAAAGAGGATTTGACCTAAATTTGTTTTCAAACAGTCACATAAATTAGCCTCTGAACTCCAATATGAATTTATCCAAGTCAATGAGAGCTAGAGGCTAAAAACACTTCAGAGCCCTAAAAAGACTTTAAAATCCCTTCATTTATAAACAGAAACAGTGAGTAATGCTTAGCTTTGGAGAATTTTGGTACACCACCTTTTTCGTACAAAATGTGTTCAGATTCACATACATTTATGAAAAAAACCCACCAAATAATAACAACCAACCAAAACCAAACAAAACAGTGTTTCTTTTGTTCTACTGATTTGCTACAAGGAAATGTTCAAGATATACATTATGAAGGTCTACTCAATAATTTTACATACAACTACTAACACTTATGACAATATAATAAAACATAAATAGGCCTGCAGGCATATACATATACTTGCAAATGCAGACAGAGTTTATCACAGTTTTAACAAGCAATTCTAACACATTTTTGGTAATATATCTTAATTACTACACTTATTCTGTGTAAAATAATATTGATCAAATACATTTTTTTGTGATGGTAAATTCTAGACAATATTCCACCGTTTTAGTTTCTGTCATCTGAAAGCATTTTTACACTTATGTATGTAGCTTCTCATAATGTTATAGTATTAGTGATATTACATAATTTTCACTGTAGTGGATGAAATATGTACAGAACTCTAAAAGTTTGCTGCTGTTGTTGTTGTTTCCCCATTATTTCACTCAGCATTTCAGATACCTGAAGATGTTTTTCTTTGCTGATGTTACTGGATCAGGTGTCTGGTTCAGTTCTAATGTCAACAACAGCTAATGAGAGTAGCACCTCTCTTGTAAGAGGCTAACAAAGTAAGGAAAAGTAGCACCAATAACTCTTATTTCTGTCTTTTTAAACTCTACTTCAATTAGTAGGTCAGGCCTGTGTGCAAAAACCGACATGTTGCCTGTGTGCTAGTGTATCATACTCTCAGTTCTGTTATCAGTATTCTACATTCACAAGCAATGCAGTTCTCATTACTCCAGAGACGTCCATGCAATCTGCAGCTCTCTTATTGGCATATAATTGTGAATAAATTTTCAGAACCAAACTAATTTACCATCCAAGAAGAAGGATTTAGAACTACACATATCTTAATGTTGCTCAGATAGCTAAATGAAAAAATAGAACATTGTTTATCCATATAGTACTTACATATAAATACATAACATTATGTACATATTTGCTATAGAGTTAATAAACATCTCCAGGACAGTAGTATAAATCTGTTACTTAAATCTTTTCCTTAATGTAACTTTCATCATTAGGATGATCTCAGATTCAGGTTCTGTTGCCAGTATTTTAAAACATATCTAATTATGCAGTGCACTCAACGTCAGTTTGCACTCTGAAAATAAGAATATTTTGCTTTAAGTTCTTCTATTTGCCGTATTATTAATGGAGGTAATCTTCCAACACATAAGAATGAAAAAATGCATACATATACACACTTCAGGAAGCATGGAATAAAAACCTTAAAACAATGTTAAAATCAAGGATGACTTTCTAGAAGGTTTATTAGAATAAGTAATAAATAAATAAAACATTAAACTAAAAATGTTCATTTTATTCTTAATCCCAAGGAAGGTTTTAAAGTATGCAAAAACCTCTTGTTCTGAAAAGATGTTGATTTCCAAGTCCCCATATCAGGGGAAACAGGATGGTGAGGAGAAACGTGGATATAATTTTTAGTTGAATAGGGAACACAAACAGCATCATCATAATAGAGAGGGTCTGAAGAGCTTTAAAAGCTCTCAAAGATTGCCTGTTATGAAGGGTGTGCTTATCTGGTACAGATCTTCACATAAAGTTCATTAGAATTCTTAGCAGGAGAAAATTTTTTGAAAAAGTTTCACACTTTCTCTGCACTTTCTACCTCCTACTATACTCTTTTCCATTAACTTTTTAGAGGGAAGAAATGCAGCAATAGTTACTGTAAGCAGGGATATGGTAAAACTGCTACAGGCTTCTCAAGAGAATCAGTGGTAGAACCTTGACATTCATCCAGAAACCTGCACTGGCTATACTGCAAGACTATTCTGATTCTGCCCCTTAGGAATAACTTCTTTAAAGAAGAAGGCTGTACTTCTGGCATTCCCTATCCAGAAAATTTCAAGCAATTATTCAGTCCCTAGTCCTTGACTTGATCAACAGGATATACAGGCTCTCACACAGTAGTTGGCAGCAGCTGGTTATATCCCTGCAAGGCTTTTCTGCTCCAGAATGTGAGCTGTCAAAGTTAAGAGCAGTTACACTTTTGGCTTCTTTCCTTATAGCTCTTAAAGCGTTTGCACTGGCTCCGTAGACAGATCTTTTTTTTGCAACTCAGGTCATAGCCAACAAGGTAGTAACATGGTGACCATCACTCCTAGGTAACTGGCCTTCCAGGTGCCTTGGGTTGAAAACATCATAGTATGAACATTATGGTTCACATTTCATTTCTGAATAACAATACTGATGTTCAGGTCCCTTCCTTTCTCTTATTACCCCGTCATCCTAGTGAACAGCTTCATCAGCATATGGCTGTCATATTAGAAACTCATTGTAAGTAATGAGCTGTAACATGACAGTTCCTGAGTCTTTCTGCAAGGCTTAGCTCCTACCCCCTAATTTTGCATCAATTCTGTCCCCATCACAGAAAAAAAAAGGTGTTTTTTTCTTATCTTCACAACTTCCAATTCTTTTATTAACGCATCTCCATCTTACAGCCATTTTGTATTTTCCTTTGAAAATGTCTGCAGTCATTCAGCCTCAAACAGCTCAACCATCACTTAGTCACAGCATTTTCTACAGTGATACATTCATGCTTACTCTCATGCTGACTCTCATGGTTGGGAGTGGTTCCCCATAAATATCTGTCGTTAATTCTATGTCCACCTTCTTTTCCAAACATTACTTTTCTTGAATGCTTACAAAGCAAGCTAACAATGAGCTCAGGGGCTCGTGATGATACAGACAAATGGTTTAATAATAAGTAATAACAACTGATACGTAAGAAAGAATTATAAATCAGTAGATGTCTTCCTCATATGTGATACTCCAGTGGCACTCCTTGACTGAGATTCACATTCAAGCCTGAATATACTTACTTGCTATTTTTCAGATTTCCTTTATTGAAGAGTTTTACTCTCAAATACCATAACATATGTAGGGGCCAAAAAAATCTGACCAAGTTTCAAGCAGATATACTAACTTCAGTGACATTTCTCATACATCATTATTCATATATCTAATTTATTTTTCCATATTCAAATCATTTAATGTTCAATTTATATTATTGCTGGATTTTCTCTTGGCATAAATATTTCCATCCCTTTGTTCAAATTCTCAATTGCTACTACTATAAAAACCTCATACAATAAGCTTCTGACTAAACTGGGAAGAGTTGCATAAATTTACTCAGCAATAGATGTATGTGTATTTTTTTATTTTATTTTTTAATTCAATTTAGTTTCTTACCAGCCTCCAAAGCTCAGTCACACATAGCCTTGCAAAATGTGCAACACAGTCCAACATGTCCAGTTTGGCTCAAATCAATAATGCTGCCTTAGTTTCTTGGCTTCTCACTCAGCTCAACTTTCCTTTTAAACACAGAAACATTGGTAAAACAACCAAATCAAAATTATCTCTCCCAGTCCAGCCCTTGGAGGCTTCTCTCTTATTATCATCTGAAGAGAAAATCAATTCTTCTTAAGGTTTACTACACAAGCCTGCCTTATTTATGCCTTTCTCATTCTGGACTTTCCACCTCCACAAGTATCACTCAAGCTGTTTATAGTTCAGCCCGAGTAAGGAAGAAGCCTGGCCACTATTCTCCTGATCCTGGAGGGGCAGACTGTCTCTGACATAGGCACAACATCACTTCAGACATATACTGCACCTCCTGTCAACACTGAAAAGAAACACTACGGGTCAGAATGAGATGATGGATGATTCATACACCAGGGAAAGGAAAAAAACAACAACAAAACTTGCAAGTTTGAATCTCTTCCCTCAAGACTTGTTAAACTGCCAACATAAAGATCACAAAAGTAAAAGGAGAATCCACAGCAGGTAATGGCTTTGGACAGCCATTAAACCCATCTTTCTTCTTAGCCTTCTTATTGAGCTCCTCTCCTTTTATACAACACTGTGAGCAGCCATATAGCTGGCTGCATCTTTACAGTTTGCAGCACTTCACTTTTGTCACAGAGTAATCCTCAAAAATGCTCTTCGCTGACTAAGGTCAACACACTGAGAACGTATGAAGTTCTTTTCCCATGGCATTACAGCTCTCCATAGATGACAGTTTTCCATACATTTCTGCACATATTATCCTTCTCCTGTCTCATTTTCAGTTTTTCCTGCTCAAGAGCTGCCTTTCACCTTACAGCAGAGTTTGATCACAAATCATATAAAGCTATTTGATCTTTAACAAAATTGCAGAAGAATATGCACCCAAAATACAGAAATTAAATCATAAATGTACAAAAAGAGAGTTGTTTCTTACATAAGGGCCAAGTATTTTGTATTTTACAATGCTCAACAGGCTTCCCATATTCATATACAAGTCGTTTTCAATTTTTTTTTTCTTTTCATTACAATCAGTAAGATGTCAGCAGAACTTGATGTTTGACACCATCTTAAGAGACTCTTGTTGAATGACTTAATTACTTCACTGCTCCTGAAAGAATTCCTGGTAATGTTCTGAAGTGACACAATTTTGAAGTACTTTGGCATTTAAGTTAAAAAAATTACAGACTCAAGCTGCACAGAATTTTCTTAACTGCTGCTGTAACTTTATCCTATAATGACAACCTAACAAGAAGAATGTTTTGTTGAGTTCAGTATAGAACAAGGTGCTGCATTATCCAGAATGGTTTCCATAGTCTGACAGCTGTTACTCATTACACATTACATTATATTACCACAGCCTCTATTCTTGAAGTGATTGCTGTGCTTGTATTACTATTTAATTTTTTATTTTTATTTACAGATTTAAGGGAGACATTTTGCTTAGCTATTCAAAGAATTAGAGAATTATTAAGTTTGGAAAAGACCACTAAGATTATCCAGTCCAAACATCAAGCCATACCCACCATGCCCACTAACCACATCCCTCAGTGCCACATCTTCGTAGCTTTTGAACATCTGCAGGGCTGGTGACTCCTCTACCTTTCTGGAAAGCATGATCTGGTGCATTATGATGCTATCTGAGAGGAAATTTTTTCAAATATCTAACCCGAACCTCCCCAACACAATTTAAGGCCATTCCTTCTCATCCTATTGCTGTTACATGTAAAAAGAGGCCAGCTCCACATAGTCACAAGCTTCTTTCTGGGTGTTCTCAAGCTTCATGCTCTACAGACTGAACAATCCCAGTCCCCCCAGTCCTTCCCCAACACTTGTGCTCCAGACCCTCACAGCTTTGTTGCCCTTCTCTAGAAATGCTCCAGGGCCCCAGTGTCCTGTAGTGAGGGTCTTGAAACTGAACACAGTACTTGATGTGAGGCCTCACCAGTGCTGAGTATAAAGAGAATTAAAGAATATAACCCAGTATTAATAAATCTGTAATGCGCTGAACTATGTAAATAATAAATAAATATAAAATAATAAATAAGTAACAGTAAGTAAATTAAAGTCTTGACACAAGTCAAGTTTGCAAAGCTTTCCACTGATCTAAATGGGAGCCTTTGTCAAGCAAGGACGTTAAGTTTCCATCATGCAAGATTTTTTCTGCTCTTCACAGCAAGCCTAAGTCCAAACATAGCATCAAAGAAACGTGTGATGACTCTTCTGTTGGGCTGTGAGAAGTATCAGCAAAAAATAAAACACAGAAGAAGCTGAGTGGTCAAAGCCCATGTTTGTGCATAAAGTATAAAATCAATTTGTGAGATCGTGTAAAAGAGAATCAAAACACTTGACACTTGCAGCCTTCGTGAGCTTATGCTTGTTGCTGTTTCTTTGTGGGGAGTCTTATACCTTTAAGAAGGAAAATGAAGGGAAAGGACACCAGTAACATAAATCTGAAGAGGGTTGCAAACTACTGAATGAAAGTGATAAGGCAAAAAGTTGTTAATTAAATAATAAATAACTAAATCTGTGATTTGTATTCTTTCCATCAGCAACTTCGTTCCTCAATACACCTCAAAAAGTTTTCTGTTTATTTTAACAATCAATAAGAAGAAGCTTTCAGCATTTTAAAACCATTAACAATCTACAGGTTCAGTAAATCCTTTCCTTTCTTTAATCTAACCGACTTGTTTCAAATTCATAGATAAATTCAAAGAGATTTAATAGCAACACAAATTATGTCCTCTGAAGTCAGTGTAGACTTGGTATTCATTTGACAGAATTTCAGAATTTGACATTCATGCATCAAAACCTGAAAGCTTTTCAGCTTTAGTTGCTATATAAATTCATTCAAGGCATCTTCTCACTCTGTGTAAACGCTGCACACTTTTCTCACAGTCATGTTAGCTAAGGAATTATCTTATTTTTGTTAAAAAAGATGTACTGTTCTTTTCTTTTTCAAACAAGTAAAATTTCTGTTAGAAAATGGAAATTCCCAAGGTAACATTGAGGGTATTTCTGATGGTGGAAAAACATGACCCTTGCTTGCACTATGATACGTAATCTGAGACTAATATTTTGAAATTTGACTTTTTAACACATTGTAATAGTTTTTTTGTATCACTGTGGACTCGTTTTTAATTTTTGTTTCTAGTTTCTGCTTAACAGGAATCATATTTCCGAATCCTTCTTATAAAACTAAGATAGGGACTTAATGTTTGCTTTCTAGAGCCATACAAAGCAATTTGGCTGGAATACTCAACACATTTTTATTGCGTCCAAAATTCATCCCTCATAGAGTACATTTTTAATATCAGCAATTGTAAAAATAGTAATAGATGAGTCCTGGCTAGAACTGCTGCCAGATTTGTCTCCGCTTAGGGTTCTTCCCTTGGAGTACTTCAGCCTTCTTATATGGAATCAGGTTTCTTTCAGTACTACTGAACAGCATGACTAGGTGAAAGCTGAGAATGAGTCAACCTTAGAAAACTGTGGAGAAAAGAATTTAATGGCAAGAGATAGGGAAAAAAAAAAACCAAAAAATACCAACACCTAAGGGCTGTGGGGCAAGTAGGGTTCATCATGTATTAATCAATTTAACTGATCTCTCCAAATGAAACAAATGATTGAGAACTCTGATGATGGTCATGGAATGAATAGATATGGGGCAAGAGTAGGTATTGCCCTGAAACAGTCCTTGATACGCTTTTGTTTTTTCTCAGTGGAACAATGAAGATTTTATTTGGTGTAGTGCTTAAGATGATCATATGGAGTGACTTCCACACCAAGCCTAAGAAAATGGTGCTCTGATTGCTGAAAAGATCAATGAGTGCTAACTACCTTTGTAGGTGTTGTTCAATAATAGTTTTCTTTACAAAGTGTTTCTCAACTGAAAAACATAACTTCCCTTCATCTATCTGACAGTGAAGTGATATAGGACCTTTTCTATCACTCTGGCATAAGTGAAACAGCACATACGTAGTGGGAGTGTTCCACCCATCAGTCAGTTTTCTTCAACACCAGAAAGCCACAATGCAAACAACAGCTTAACAAGTTAATGTTTCATCCCACTGGAAGAAATAGGTGATTTTTTAATATGCAAAACACTTCTATCTAGCAATAGATTTTGACAGAAAGAGCTTGTGATACACTCCTATGCAAGGGTCTAGGATTTTTGAGACAAGACAGGATACTGCTTTGCGCTTCTCTTAAAATCTGTCATTTATACTAGTATCATTTTAGTATCCTGCTGTATTCTGTGTTGTTTTTATATTCTGTGGTACATGCTAAATTACCAAACTATTTCCTCTCAGTATATGACTGTATGGCCATCTCCATGCTAAAACTCAATCCATCTAATCCTGAAAAACCTCTGGGTAAGGTGTTAGGAAAATGATGCCTTAAGTAATTCCACCAGTGTTTTCAGTACTTGTGTGTGCCACCCTATAATGTATTTTTCTTCTACTGTTTTCTCCAGAGCTCAGGTTTCAAAAGCCCAAACATCAAAGCCACATTTCTGTCTCATTCAGAGAACAGGGACATTTGCATATTTACCAGAATGCTGTTGAACTTTTTTGTACTTTCAAATCTACTCAAGAGTAACATAATTCATGAAATTCTCACTTCTCCCACGTTTGCTGGCATGCTCCCCAGAGTGAGAGTTTTGAGACTCCACAGTTATATTATGCTCCATATGGTACAGATTTTCATCCCTCACAGTGCCATTTGTTGTTTTCAAGCCCCTTATCAGGGTCAGCACATTCATTACAAAACCGCAATACACACGACTACAACTGCCTCCTGTGCTTACTCTCACTTGTTCTCTGTAGAGGGATATTGTTCTCTCTGAAATGCCTGGATGAAGTATAGCTTTCAGGAGGACAAGTTTTTAAAAAAGAATGAAAGGAATTTTTTTTTTTTTGTAAATAGATATGAAATCTACAGCAGTGTAGAACAGCAAATGGAGACAAGGAATGAAACCGCTACTGAAGTATGGCAATTTCTTGGGAAAAAAAAAAAAAAAAAAAGCTTGTGCAACCTCTGTCAGACTTTGATGCATACAGACTGATGCAAAAGGATAGATGTGAACTCTCTTCAGGCTGGTTTTTCAAGACCTAACAATTTCCAGCCTTCCTTTAAAGGGACATAATATCTATATTATCCTTCTATTAAATGCAAACAAACAAACAAAAAAACAACACCAAAAAGCCCAGAAACCAATCAACAGATAAATAAATAAAGGAATCAGGAACCCCTAATTTTCATCTGAAACATCTTTAAACAGTGGATGCCACTATATAAGGTCATCCCTATGACAAAGAAGAACGTCACCACCTCTCTTCTGTTTCTCTGCTAAGAGTACACTTATGGCTTCTGAGCTGTGACAAATATGCATGCCTACTTTTTTCCTTCAATAAACTTCTTGTTCTACTTCAGAATTAGCTGTAGGGATAGCTTTTCCCAGAATCGTGACCTTGCTTATTCTGCCTTACATAGAAAAGTAAGGCAACATATGTCCTCTTTTATTTAGATCATACAATGAAAAAGAAATGTCACAAAAATCATAGCCTGATGACTAGCTGCAAAGTAGCGGGGGAGGGAAACAAATACTCAAAAAATTTCCTCAAAACACAGTTGCATTTTCTTTGGACAAACAGAACTCCACTCCTGGGGAGCAAATAGTTTCACTTCTCTTGAAATGATCTTTCTTTGTTTTACGGTGTCACTGCAGACTAGGACAAAACTTCTCATCAGCCAGACCCTGAGAGCCTTCTGAACTCCCAGGACTCTATAATCAAAAGTGAAAAACATCAGATCAAGGAAAGCCAAGCATTCACTAAGTGACAACAGTAACTAGACATACGGAAGGACTGAGAATAGAACACTAACTGGAACTGAAAGAATAACAAAACTCATATGAGAGCCACACATCTTTGAAAAGTTTGAAGTGAACATCGCTCAAGTTTTCACAATGCAATTACCTGCAAAAATTGAGGAAATTAAGAGACGTTTAAATGCTAGCAGGTGTATGACAGAGGTAGACAGTCATGTTTGTATGAGAACAAAGGGAACGACAACAAAAAAAAAAATCACTGAAGCTATGGAAACCAACCAAATGTCACCACATAATGTTAGCAATTAAAAGGAAATTAAGAAAACTCCTACAGAAAACTTTAGTCTGTCTCTAAAGGAACTCTAATCCTATTCTTATAACTTACTGCTATACAGAAAAGTTGATAACCCCAGTGCCTTGAGCCTGTGTAGAGACCCAACCCTTTCCCTGCTTAAACCAGTTTGTCTCTTGAAGTGTTTGTGTTGAAAAACTGTCCTATGCCTAAATGGAATCACCTGCACAGCTTGTGCTATTACTGAGGCATTGCTTTGTAAAGCATTTAGGGTAATTTGAGACACCTTGAATACTAGAGATGCTGGAATGAGCCCAAGTCTTAAGTTACTGTCTAAGCTATCATCCTTTTCCATTTGATAGTCATATTCACCGATATGAAATAAGTATATGCAGTCGTTCTCATCTTCTGATTTAATTACTTTAGCACATTTTAACATGTAATACCCCAAGGATTTCTTCAAATAAAATACATATATGGTTAATAATCTAGATTAAAATTCTGGAATGTTTACAACTGTTACAAGATTCTGATCATAACTATTATACAGTTCAGCATCAAAAGAATAATAAATGAATGAGTAAATCTCTTAATTTTCTTCCTTATTCAAAATCTTGAACTTCAGGGCATATAATCTACAAGAGAAAGTACATCTATTAATGAACTAAATTGCCCTTGAGGCTTTTAAATTCCAGCACAAATCTTGAAGTCAAATGACTGAGTATTCTTGCTATTGCATCACTTACATTACTATCATTACACTACTCTAGCAGCTAAGAACATAGAGCTTAGCATCACCTTCTCTTTTAATATAAAGTAAGGTTTTGAAAAAAAAATACATTATTTTGGGTAATATTTAAGGCTTTTCTCTCCGGCTCGTGATGCTCAACTATAAATTTGACTGAGAAGAAAAACAAGGAAGGATAAGTAACATAGAATGCAAGTCACTGTTTTTCATAGATACACACCTAAATCTCACAATTTTCCCCAACTTTGTCCTGACCGTCTTTATTAATAACTTTTCATTTTAGTGTCCATTCTCATTCTTAGTAAACTTGACTACATATGACCCTAAGCAATCCAGTTTTGCTTCAAAACTGGCTAACCATGTTTCTGCCCTGCTAGAAATCAGTTGTAGTAAGATTTACTGTTCATTTATTTTTATACATCAATACTTGAAGAAAGTTTGGTAGGCTTCTGAATACACTGCAGCTGAATGAGACTGCTGTTCCGTATGACAGTTGTGTAGCAAATCTTCTGAAGCCTCTTCTCCCAGTTAACTGTGATAGGATAAGAGGTAGTGGATTTAAGTTGCACCAGGGGAGATTTGAGTTGGATGTTAGGGAAAAATTGTTCTCAGAAAGAGTGGTCAGGCACAGGAATGAGCTGCCTAGGGAGGTGGTTGAGCCACTGTCCCTGGAGGTGTTAAAGAAACATGGAGATGTGATACTAAAGGACATAGTTTCGTGGGCAACATTTGTGGTAGATATACATTTGGACTCAATGATCTGAGTAGTCTTTTCCAGTCTTAATTCTTCTAAGATTCTGTAATGAATGTCATTGAACACCTTTGCTTCACATGCACTTCCATGTCAGACATCATTTTATCAGTCTGCCCATCCGTTGCCATCTGTTGCAAAGCAACAAAATGTAACGGACATTTGATGGGAAAGTTCAGCCTCTACTGCCATATTACCATCTGCCTCTGATGTTGTGGGTCAAAATAATAAAAATGAGGCATTACTTTCAGTAATTTTGTAACATACATTTTATGTTCAGCCCAACACAATTCCTCTTCATTTGGCATGGCTCAGGAAAACCTAAAGGTTGGCCACCCATGGTCTAGACTGAGATTCCTATCAGATGAATTAAGTTAGATGAAGCAGAAGTTGGGCAATGTACACTTCTTAAGAAGAAAAGCGAAAGGAAGCCAAATCTCAAGACCCAAAGACATTGCTATGTGGTGTCAGTCTCTCTATTGAAAGATCACATCCTGAGATGCCTCTGGGCCAAGGCTATGTGACTCACACAGACAAGACTATTCACAGATAGTAATAAGTTTGATGAGTGGCATTTTCAGAATAACCAGCCTATTCCAGTGGATGTCTAACAGAAATACCACTTATTTCAAAATAAACAGCCAGGCTAAAAGTAAAGGGTTTGAAAATACAATCTTTTATCTGAATTCCTTACATATTACATCTGGTTTTATCAGCAGTAATTTTGCCGTCACTAGAGACCTATTTTTGCTGCCTAATTTTAGGAATAATACTCTTAGAAGTTAACTCAAAATTCCTGTTACTGATAGCAAGAAAACAATGCATCTATTTCTACCACATTCCGCCAATGTATTCCTTATGCATTTCCCAGATAGTAAACTAGCAATGCAAAATAAAAGCTGGAAGAAATAGCACTCTGGAAATGGTTATGGTCTTTATACTTCAGTAATGAAAATGGTTTTGAAATTTTACTTGTAAAACTGCCACCAATGCAAATAAGCATTATGCTCCTGATGCCATAGCCTCCTAAATTAACTCTACATTTTAGAAGAATTGGATAAACTCAGAGAAGTAATTTCTTCTAGAAAAAACTAGAAGAGAAAATGATTACTCAACATTTGTAAGCATCCCTAGAAGTGAAACTTTCTCTGTCTTTTTTTTGTTATGAACATTCACATTAAATATTACCATGTCAAGGTTTTTTAATTTACATCCTCTGAAAGGAGAAACATTTCTTATGCCCTCTTCAGAGCTAAGGAATCTTTGTGGGAAGCAGAGCACTGTACATCACTCTTCTGATATCCCAGAATCCTCATGAATAACATCAGCAAAGTGTTTTGATCTATAAGAATGAGGTAAGATAAATATCTTCCTTTGCATGATTGTATATATTTTGAAGGAAAAAAAAACCACAAAAAAGTGATATCCTCTTTACTTGGCTTCTAAAACATGTTCCATATAACACCTTCAATTAGACTAGGCATGCTGCATGCCCTCTATCTATGCAGGTTAGAAAGAGACACTTCTGTAGTACAATTCATCAGTATGCAAATTGGTGCAAGTCAAAATGTTTCACATACATTTATCAGTTGCAATCAACTTTCGTTTAATAGTTTCTTAGTCCTGGCATGCAATTTGTGATCTAAATTGAGAGACAAAATCGAGGCAAGAAATGGTGTTAAAAAGGAAGAAAGAGAGAGAATGAGACCAGTACAACCAGCAGGTCAGTGAAGAACTCATCTAAGCTGCAAAACCTGAACCAAACTACTGTTCTGGAACAGACACCACTGGGGTTTACATTTCAAAGGAATGCTTTAATCAACAGGCTTACCTTCTCTGATCTAATGAGTATATAATTGTATATTCAAAGTGGAGCAGGTCCAACAGGAGAAGACACACCTCAGCAAAGCCAGGCATTCATCATAGACAAATTCCTTCTGTATATCTGGCAGAGGAGGCATGCCAACCTCACTTTCCCACACACTGGATAAGTATTTTTATCGTGATTGTGAAATTCTTTCCCAGAAAAAAACTTATGAAAAGCATCTATTATTATTATTATTATTATTTTTGAGAGTGTTGAGTTAGAAAAAAGATATCTCAAAAAACTTTGTGAAATAACAAACTCTCACCCTGCTGTTAGTGATATAAATTAAGGGGAAACCATTGATGGTACCTTGGGTGGCTTTTACCAAGATTTCTTCTGGAAATTCCTATAGAGATTGTAGGTATAATTCTACCAAAAATATTTAAAGAAAATCAACTTGCACTGTTTGCATTAATACACATTAAATATTTATCTCTTTTTCCTTCCAGGTTTGTTTAAAATCCTATTCAAACAATAAACATAGTTATTCTAAGCATCAAACAACTTCCCATTCTCATTTCTGATTATGAAATGCATTTACTTAGTCTAAAGACAAATATACATAAATGCATGTGTCTCTTCTGTGTACATTGTCCATATACAGTGCAAAATCCACAGGCTCCATACTGCACCACACTGTTATTTTGCATGCCTAAGTATATATTTCTTATAGATGTACTATTAATAATGTCTATGCTCCATGCAAGGGGTGAGTGCATTTTACAGTTTAAATAAAATTGGACTTTAATATTCTATAGCTAGCAAACAAATTACACATTGTCACTGCAATATTATCTCCTTGTTATTGAATATATGTGAATGGTAAAAATCTACCAAAATAAAATAGTAAATATTGCATGGGATTAAGCTCTAGCAAATATTAAGGCTTGTCATAATCCACAAAGTAATGTGAGAAAAATGAAAATGGATTGAAGGGAAAATTCCAGACGTTGTTGCAAAACTTGAAGGAGTTGTCCAAGAAGGCCAATGGCATACTGAATTGTATCAGGAACACTGTAGTCAGTAGGACTAAGGAGGTGATCATCCCTTTGTATTCAGTTCTGGTGAGGTTGCATCTCGTGTGCTGTGTTCAGTTTTTGGCCCCTTACTACAAGAAAGACACTGGGGATTGGGAGTGTGTCCAGAGAAGGGCTACTGAGCTGAGAGGGATCTGGAGCACAAGTTTTATGGGAGCTGCTGAGGGAACTGAGATTTCTGAATCTGGAGAAGGCTCAGGAGAGAAAATCTGTTGGATATACTGTCAGATATATCATATATATCTGTGGGATATACTATCATAAATTGTAATCGTGCATCTCGACAAAATAATTAGGCCATGCATAATGTTGCTTTATGCCAAAACTGACAGTCTAGGAGGGATGAAGACTCTGAATGACACAAGCAGTGAGTTAATGAACACCTTTAAAGCACACAGTTGAAATGGCCATTAAAAGCCACTCGTAAGGGGAAAAAAAGAAAAATAATCAAAAAGGTATTTCTTTCTAAAGTAGTCAGATGTGGTGTACACGAGAAAAACAGAGAAATAGCATGATTGTTCTACATTCCAATGCTTACCTCAGCTCTCTCTACAAAGCAAAGTTAAACTGTGCTAACAAGTATTGGAGTAGAAGAAAACAAACACAAGATTGCCAGAAATTAAGTATATTATTTTAATTTTTTGAGAAGTTTTTTTTTTTTTTTTGTGGTGAGAAATGTGGATATACAGACAAAAAAAAATTAAAAAAGTAACCTATCTTGCCCTTTCTTTTTTTCCTGAAGAGGTTTAAATTTAAATTTAAGTGGGAAGTTTGTCAATACAGCTAGTAACTATTTATAGAATCCTGATGTACAGTAATCTCCCCCACATCTTGCCTTCCTTCAGTCACTTTTACAAGTAAGGGTTTATACGATTTACAAACATTCCCTCCCACAATGCCAAGATTGCACAGGAGAACAGCACCCAACAATGGGCAAGTATCAACCTGTCCCCTTCATCTTTTCAAGACTCAGAAACACATCATGCGCTTTGCTTATTTCGAATCAGAATAATTTTAGACATCAGTACAAAGGGGATGATAGAGATCAGTGAATTTAATGGTTTAGTGAAAATAAAAATATGAAAATAAACAAATATATGAAAATAAATGGTTTGATAATTCTGTAGTTATAATGAAATTCCATTTTAATTCTCATTAAGATAATTTTTACATTTCTGTGACACAGAATCGTTATAGTTACTCAATCCAGGATTCATTTACAAAAATACTGACATTATGTAACATACATTAGAATTGATTTAAGTGGCTATAAGGCAGTTCTCTCTAGAGTACAGGATATTCTATTGAAACAACAAATGTAAAAATAGTAAGAGGATTGGAATATATAAGACAAATTTTCGAAGCTTTTGAAAGTGAATTAAAGTTCCACATAAAACTCTTTTCTAGACAAGATTTCAACTTGAGCCTCAAGCAACATGTTACATCTGTGCTGAAAGCTGCAGTATGATAATGAGATTTGAGAAATATAATTTCATATGTAAATCAATATTACACTAGGAGTGAATGCTTGAGCACTTAGGTAAAAAATATTTGACTTCAGCCTTTCTAATAAGACTGGTTTCTCAAATGCTCCATCTTTAAGCCTACACTACCATCACATGAGCCAAGATCAAAAACAAAATTTGACATTCACCCCCACCACCAACAGCCTGTTCTTCCAAAGTGCTCGATATTCATCTTGAAGCAGATGCTTACAGAAACTTGTTTCATTTATGTCCAACTGTTACTTCAACAGTCACTTCTAAAGCTGCTTGCCAGTGAAATATAACAATAATGAACGAAGAGTACTTCTGTAAAACTGAGTAAACATATATATGTAGCACATTTATTCACTTCACTTTGCAAAATTTTCAGAAGCCATTAATCTGTTTTCACTCTCATCCTGGGTACCCACAGTGACTCCTAATTACTAGGATTTTTTTCCCACTTCCAGTAGAAAATTAAAAATTATTATTACAGTTAAAAATATATTATTCCTTCAACCAAGTACTATGGCATATACACAGTATCAAGTAAGATGGCCTCATTATAAGCTTTTAGAAAACATAGCCAGGAAATAAAGAAAATTTCAAATCTAAATTAAGTTTGTTCTGCTTTATCTGTGAATTTATGTTTATGTGTGAGTCATCCACAGATAGTGAATCCACAGCAAAGAGAGAACAAGAGCTACAAATACCAAATTCCAAAGTACAGTGTTAATCCACCATCTGTTGTTCAAAATCAGAAGAAATAACTAAATAAATAAAAAAAAAACTTTTCAAATTTAAAGTTATTGTGTAAAACTAGGAGATAATATAAAAGGAAATATGTTTTCATTTGACTTAATTGCAAGCTTCTCTAAACAAGGCATTTAATTGAAAGGGGGATTATTTTTTGTTGGCTGAATGAAATTAAATTGAAAGAATTTGAGCCCAAGGAAATATGATTTCATAGAATCATTGAATGGCTTGTATTGGAACAGGACCTAAAGATCAGCCTTTCAAGAGGGTTAACCTCTAATTATTTTATAGAATGACACCTCACTTATTATATAAGAATTCCTCCAGACTTCATATAAGTCTCAGCCGCCACACACAAATAATGGTCTTCTTTCTCAACTTTCCCTGGCGTAAAACATAAAAATCAACTTCATTCAAAGTGGTCAGAAAATAGATTCCCTATTTAAAAAAATAAGAAGTGAATTTAAACTAACAAACTGTATTCACTCAGCATTAATTATGTATTCCCGAAAGCCTCTTCTTTGCTCCCCTCCAACAAATCAAATTGACAAAGGGCCAATCTGAAGTTCATAAACTCATGAGAACCATATAGCAAAAAGCTATGGGCCAGTATTTTCAAAGATATAGCACCTTCCATATCTGTGGCTGAAAGATATAGCACCTTCAATATCTGTGATGAATCTGCTTAAGCATATTCTAAGTTCAGAAATGAATCCTTTATTTATGCTGTGCCACTTCGTGTCAGGAATAATTATATTGATTTTCCACTTACAGAAAATTTCTGAATCATGCTCCTACAGTGAATATACTTTTTCAAATGCACAGCATCCCACTCCACTCTCTCAGTAAGACAGATTCAAGATTAGTTAGTTCTGATCAATATTGTATAGATGGCTTTAAGTTTTGTTTTGCTTTCTCCAGCGAGATCTTCACCAAATTTCTATCTACTCCCCAGTCATTAAAAGGACTACTCCATGGACTGAATCATTTCATTTTCCTCATCATGATTTTACTGTTTTATTTTATCAGAGTAATTGAGTCCTGCATATCAGTTCTCACACCAAAAATCTGGAGATTATTTCATCTGAAACTTATTCCTCTCATCTGTATTCTCAGAACACACTCAAAGATTATTTTCTAGTCTTTTTAGTTTTCCCACAGAGGATGACTTTTTTTTTCATTTTACTTGAAAGCTAAAATTGCATTTTGATTTGACCTCCTCAGCAATTTTTCAATATCTGAAGACTTTCAGAAATCTTATCTAACAACTTAGAGAAGTAATTTAGCACTTCAGATTTTAGTTTTGTGCTTTATCCTTCAAGTAACACCAAGAAAGACATGCTGTTTTCATGCAGTTCCTTTTATGTTAGCACTTGGGCACGTATTCTACAGTTAAAACACACAAACTTGTGAATGAAGAAATCAGTCACCCAACAAAATAACCCAAGCAAACAGAATAATTTTCTCCTTCAGTTTTAGAAAACCCATAATGATTATAATAAAAGCACAAAGCAGTCTTTCTTCAATATGGTACAACTGGAACCAGAATACATCATATGCACCTAGAACTATTCAGTCTAAACTTAATTTTTAAGGAAAAATTTCCCATTCTATAGCTGAATTTAAACAACCTTTAGAGGCCAGCCAATGCATTCCCCTGGTGGACAACAGCTGATGAGGCAGCTTCTATATTACTCTGCATCTCTGTCCAAAAACTGCTTCTGTTCCCACTCAGGATAAGTTGCTCTTATGTGAAATACTGAGGTCACATTCTCTTTTCATAGCTCAAAAGCAGGTTTTGAGGTTTTATACAATACTTACTGAGCTTTTCCAGTAGAGGACAGAGAAGCCAACATACTATTGGAGGGGCAGTGAGGAACAACAGGAGGTACCTGAGGTACAAAGACTGCCTTCGTTCAGCTAAAAGTACACTGGTATTGGAATAATGCTCCAGCACACATCACGACACTCAAGTGGTTTAAAAAGGATGACTAATATGTCCCAACAAGGTCTAGATGTTTTTCATATTCCATCTATGAGCCACCAGCAGTATTGCAGCCCCTAACTAGAAACGTTATCTTGGTAATCACTAAAAGAAGTCTATAGAGTAAATGTTTCTGCAAAGTAGATTAGTTTGCTCTCTATCTCCTTACAGAACTCCTCTATTCCTTGGTTAGTCTCATGCTTTGCTTAGCCTCTGTAGTATCACTATTTCAACTATATGTACCTATGATTCTTTCTTTCTTTCTATTATCCTCTTAAAAAATAAAAAGCAACAAACAAACAAAAACCCAAGAAACAACAACAACAACAACAACAAAAAACACCATATTTTTTCTGCTTTCCTGAATATTTTTCAGTATTTCATTACCATATTTCCCTTGTCTCCATCTCCCCAGTAGGTCCTGTGATTGCTTTCTTTTGGATGTCTTGTTTTGTCTGATTTTGACTTTAATATATTCAAACTTTCCTGTAGTGTCAAAATAATTTAAGAATCTGCATCCCCTGCATTATTAAATCTAAAAGAAATCTAAGGAAATATAACACAAGGTATAGTTAATCAGCAGTTGAAATGCTGCTAAATAGACTCGTATCTAAGAAGTAAGCAAGATCTAGAGTCTTAGGTTTAATAAATATTCAATGAAAACATCTTTAAGTCTTTCTACTTGGGACAGCTACTGGTTACACTGCCTTATACAAACCTATGCTCCTAGACTCAACCAGTGTGTGACCCTGTGAACAGCTACTCAACAGATACAGGAGGCTGAAACTTAGGAACACAGTCAGGAAATGCAAGAACACACACAATCAAATTTATAAAATGTTGTCTGTTTCAAAGAAGACCTGCAATATATTTATATAACAATGTAAACATATAATTAAATGCCAGCCAAACTCATCTGGCCCTGAAGCCATTGTTAATTTAATACAATTTAATACACTCGCTGCTGTGTGTTGAGAAATGTTTTCAGAATTTCATAAAACACGCATGATCTGAAGTTGTTAGTTGGCAAGTAAAAGGCTTTTCTTTCATTAGTTATTGGCCACATTCTTCTCCTGAACTGTTACTAACAAAGGAAGAGCTTAGTATTGTAACCTCTGTGAACTGTGCTGTAGCCAAGGGGTATAGCTGCTCTACATGGATAGTTTGTCTTTCCTGTTTCATTATTGCTGCGTGTATATTGCTTAGTAATTTAATCGCAATTTTTATCATATTCTGAAACAAATACTAGAAGTCATGAACTGTGGACAATATGGATGCACTTAAAACAATCCCTAGTAATGGAATGACAGAGTCCCCCCAACCCAGACTGCCTAAATTCAGGTTCTTGAAGCCTTCTGGTTTATAGAGCTGGGAGGAAAGTTGACATACACGAGAGATTTCCCAGCTACCCTAATTAAAATGTTCTGTTAAGTGCTGCAGAAACAGAGATCTCAAATCACCCAGAAGTTTACAATGTAAGCTTAACAAGATGCATAGAACACTAGCATACAAACAAGCAGATGGAAGAAAACAAGAAAACAGGGAGATGTACTGTTTAGCAAGTGATGCCAAACAAGAATGAAAAGCACAGTGACATAGTTCTATAAATCAGCAGATATGGGCTTTAACTCTTCTCTCTACCTTTCTCTTCCAGCCTTTTATGGAGCCAAATGAGCATCCTTGGCTCTGACACTGCTGTGGCATCACTACAGTGTGCTGCAACTGAGCTGTGTGCTAAGAATCCCACAGCTTCAAACTGTTAACAGAGCTACAAGGATCTGCTCAAGCTAGAGAGCTTTATATCTGACATTCTGCAATATCTGAATTCTGATATGTGATGACTTTACCTGCTTGGAATTCAGAAAATAAAAATGAAAGAAAACAATCAATAGATTTAAACCAAAATGTCTGTACACGAAGCACATTTCTGCTCACATGAATCAGATTCCAGAAATGATATTAGAATGAGAAAAATACATGATGTTTCTGTCCATTCAGCAAAAGAAGTTTGAAAGAAGAAGCATACCCTTTAGATGATCTGTTCCACCATACTTGGCAAGGAGCATTTGTTATCATTATCTGATAAAGTTATTCAGGGACAAATTTCCCCCCTTTTGAATCCATTAATAACTGTTTAGAAAAACAATGCGAACTGAAAAGTCCAGATCTACATCTTGCATGCCTTGAAGAAAACTGATTGAATGAGAACTGTCATATCTTTTTCAACTTAAGTAACAGTAGCAGAACCAGGACAACAGTGAAATACTGCAGAACTGCCATCACCTGCATTTCAGTGCAACAAAGTCAACTACGTATAAATTAATTTAGAATCCTTTCCCAGATTCTTTACGTGAATTACTCATTTATCAGTTGCATTGTCTAAGCTCAGGCATGTGAGTCACAACGCAGATGTTGATTATCCTAGCACTTGACAAACACAGAAGATGATGATATTTCCAAGGTGCTGAGTGTAGCATAATGCAGCTTTGCCTGGAAACATGTAAGCCTGCAGTCTCAAACACCTACACGGACATTCAGCACAGTCCTGAGCTCGTGGGGGTGTAACCCTCATGCAGTATAACCTCTCTCCTCTCCTTCTGCCCAAATAGTGGCAAATAATATTGCCTCATTATTCAGCTGTGCTTCTATGGGCAAGGGCAGCTGATGTTATAAATGCATAATCCAACCACCTGCTCAGGTGACAGAGAGCACGACTGGGGTTCTGCATAGCCCGAGGAAGAATGTAAAGGACGCTTTAATGCATCTGGAGCAGGTGTAGATCCAAAATCACAGTCTCGCCCTGAAGCAGCAATTTAATGTATGACACATTCTGCATACAAATGAAGAGTCCTGTTTATGTGTCTAGGTAGGTTTCAAAATTAAGAATCCCATGGCAGTATCTGTAAGCACTTTCCTCAGAATCACAGGAAAAGAGGATCTGGGTTTCTGAGTTGGATCTGATTTCTGCAGACAAACCTATATAGTAATTCCTAAGCTGTTCAAGCTGTTTCAGAAGTTACTCTACAGGAAGGCTGTATCACAAAGTCAGAGTTAGCAGGGATGCTTGCTAGCTTTGAAGGTTAGTAACTTTATTCAATCTCACATGGCCAATTCAAACTCATTTGTTATGCCAGCAACAATTTCCTTTGATTTAACTAATTATCTTCTCTCTCTGGTGTTTACCCTTGAATGTAATGCATATGGCAATCATCTATCCTTTCAGTCTTTGCTCTTCTAGACTTAGTGGGCCAGGTTTTTAGATCCCTCTCAGAAGCCAGCCCATCACCTACACTACATTAGTAGCCACTTCCTGAATCTATCTTAATTCAAATTCATTTTAACACAGGAAACCAGACACAAATGCAATATTCCAAAACCTTAATGAAGATTTGGTGCAAAGCACTTCTGTCTCTTCATATCTACAGTAAGTATCTCCTTTTATATTTCTAGGATTGCACATCTTCTTTTTTTTATTTTTCTTTTTTTTTTCTTTTTTAAATCAATCAATTAATCAATTAATTGATTAATCTATGTATTCTTAGTCATTAGTTTACTTATTTACTAATTGCTATCTTCTTTTTCCTCATTATATGAAATTGCTATATTTGTCAGTGGTCTGTGACCACTTCTGATAGAAGCATAAAGTTTATTTTTTGAAAATGTCTAAAATAAAAATAGCAGTCCTCCCTAAGCCTGGAATTATTTTTGGCTCTTGATGTTTTCCTTGCTCATAACTTTAATATGCAAACAATTTGCTGTCATACATTTCATCCATTTTTAGATTGACAGCCTTTGAAGTAATCAGAGTCAAAATACTATATCAAAGATAAACACAGACCAAAACAAAGTGCTATTCTATATCATTAGAGAGCACTCCAAAACTTCACCCCTATTATCTTTCTATTTACAAAATAAACTTCTAATTTATTTCAGCTTTTGCCAATTCTCAGCTCTCTCTACATCAGAGACCTTAAAGATGTACTTTTTTCTATGGAACAATCCTGTTTTCTACTCTCAGTACTCCTTCAGAAGGATATTTTCCTCTACTTAGATCCTTCTAGACCTTTTTTTAATGAATAAATTACAAATCTTATTCAATTAGCTACTAGTTTTTGCCTCTGCAACTGACTAGATGCTTTTAAAGTTCACTCTTTATAAAACGAGAAACTCAATTAAAACATTTCCTTTAAATGTAAACAATTGATTTGACAGGACTTGGTCTTAGATTCTTTGCTACAATCAGGAATTCCATGAGTACTTTATTACTGAGATCTAAATACTGTCATTTATTTCTGTTTTAGTCATTATCTGGTTAACAGATACACTGGCCATGCAATCCAGGGCTACCTGGTTGTGTTACTGCTGTGTAGATGTCCCTGTTCATTGCAGCGACTAGATGAGTCTTAAAGGTCCCTTCCAAATCCAATGATTCTATGATTCTAATGGTACTGCATATCCCTCAGATAAATTTATGCAACTTGTAGTAGTACAGTCCTAAGTAGTCTTTCTCTCAGTAACCAGAAGTACTAAAATGGAAACAACCATTGCCAAACTCAGCAAGAACAGGGGGAGATCAATAAGCAGAGCCGTGGTGATTCAGATGAGAAAATAATTACTTTGCTAGCACCAGTCTATATTTTTAAAAATCAATAGCACACTAGAAACAGACTCTGGTAAGTGCATAGAAGCTGAAAAACCTCATGGGCCATTTTCCTCTCTGCACGTGTGCAAAATTATTCAATTGAATATTTATTCTATGTTAAGACAGAAACATGAAAAATACACAAATAACGATACAGTTTTTGGGAAGATAAAATCAACGTAGGACAAAGCCTTTGTCTGCCATGGTTTCCATGGGCTCTCTACCCCATAGGATTTAGACCAAAGATTTTTTACAATTTTTTTACTTGTTTACATTTATCAAACTACATCTATCAGACCAATCAACAGACAAAGAAAGATAATCAGCCTACATCACCCTTTTCATTAGGGCCAGATCCAAAATCCATTAGGGACTGTAAAGAGCCTCCTATTGACTTCATGAGGCTTTGGATCAGTTTACAAGTGCGTGCCTAAAGCAAGATGAATATGCCATCTGTTGTTTTCTTTGACCGTCTGATTTGAATTCTCTACATATTCCTTTAGAATTTTTTTCTTTTCTTTTCTTTTCTTTTCTTTTCTTTTCTTTTCTTTTCTTTTCTTTTCTTTTCTTTTCTTTTCTTTTCTTTTCTTTTCTTTTCTTTTCTTTTCTTTTCTTTTCTTTTCTTTTCTTTTCTTTTCTTTTCTTTTCTTCTCTTCTCTTCTCTTCTCTTCTCTTCTCTTCTCTTCTCTTCTCTTTTCTTCTCTTCTTCTTCTCTTCTTCTTCTCTTCTCTTCTCTTCTCTTCTCTTCTCTTCTCTTCTCTTCTCTTCTCTTCTCTTCTCTTCTCTTCTCTTCTCTTCTCTTCTCTTCTCTTCTCTTCTCTCTTCTCTCTTCTCTCTTCTCTCTTCTCTCTTTTCTCTTTTCTCTTTTCTCTTTTCTTTTCTCTTTTCCCTTCCCTTCCCTTCCCTTTTCTCTTTTCCCTTCCCTTCCCTTCCCTTCCCTTCCCTTCCCTTCCCTTCCCTTCCCTTCCCTTCCCTTCCCTTCCCTTCCCTTCCCTTCCCTTCCCTTCCCTTCCCTTCCCTTCCCTTCCCTTCCCTTCCCTTCCCTTCCCTTCCCTTCCCTTCCCCTTCCCTTTTCCTTTTCCTTTTCCTTTTCCTTTTCCTTTTCCTTTTCCTTTTCCTTTTCCTTTTCCTTTTCCTTTTCCTTTTCCTTTTCCTTTTCCTTTTCCTCTAGTTATAATGAATTTTTCTCCTTCATTACCCATGTAACTTAAAAATACATGGGATGTTGCACTTCTCTAGCTGCTCTTCATAATACTTTCAAGTTATATCTCACTTTATTTGATCAGTTTGCAGATTTAGAAGTCCTAGTAAATGCACCTCTGAAAAAAACACTTCTGCTTCAGTAGGCTTTTTTCTTTTTTTTTTTTTAAAGGAAACCTTATTTCTAAGTGCTTTTCTATTTAAGTGATACATTACAAAGATAAAATGAAGGATAGGGTGAACGGGAAAAAAAATCACAACAGAAAAGGCAAGGAATTTTACAGACTTATGTCCATGCTTTTAGAGAACAATAATTAAAAAGAATGGTTCCTCTGAACATTTAGGTTTGCATACTGCTTTAAATTATGCAGTAGGTTAACATCTACTTTATCAATATCTCTGGAACAATGAACTGTTTTCTCAAGCAATTTACTGCTGCAACAACAAAATGATTTAGGGATCACTTACTTTATAACTCAGTCTTGCCCATGTCTAATGCCTTCAAACTTGTTTCCCAGCAGCGGAACATGGAATTCAGACTCTACCTTGCAGCACGGAGACGTTCAATCAAACACATCAGGAAAAACATAGAAATCAGCTTCCATTTTCTGCAGCAACCTCTTCAAATTGTTGATATAATTCTTGCCACTGATTAATTAAATGACAAACGCCTGGTGACTGGGTTTTCCAAAATATAAACGCTAGAGATGCCAAATGTGTGATGGGGATATGCTGCCCTATCTTGCAGCTGAAGAGAACTCATACATCCATTCCTTGCAGCACTTTTGTTTTGAAGCATACACTATTTTCTGTGATGCAAACACTGTGACCTTCAAATCCCTTAAAAGCTTTGCAATGCGCATTTAAAAGGCCTTGTTGTTACAAGAGAGGGTTGGATCATTTGTTCTGATCAATGCAATTGTTTCCAACAACTCAGATAATTTCCCAAAAGTGCTCTGGATGCTGCCAAAAAAACTCTGTATATGAATCCGAACATGGTTTCCCAGATGTGTTTGCGTTACAAATGTTAAAAAGAAAGATTTCAAGCAATATGTAAAAATTTCTGGCAAGAGTTGCTCAGCTACTACTGCATCATAGCAATGGTGCAGATGAGGGTTTCCTTATTTAAAAAAGAAAACAAAATATTCTTCCTTTCTCTACGGTCCAGGAGTCAGTAAATCAAGTATCATTAACAGCATGCTGCATGGCAGTGTTAGCAAATCTTTGGAGTGCTAAATCCCAGCAATTCAATGAGAGATCAGGTTTTCTATGTACACACTGAGGCCATGCAAAATGGAATGGCAAAGCCTAGCATGGAATGAGAGGGAAGGGAAGGGAAGGGAAGGGAAGGGAAGGGAAGGGAAGGGAAGGGAAGGGAAGGGAAGGGAAGGGAAGGGAAGGGAAGGGAAGGGAAGGGAAGGGAAGGGAAGGGAAGGGAAGGGAAGGGAAGGAGTGAAAAGAATTATTGTGTTGGAAGAGAACTTTGGAGATCAGCTACCTGATCAGTTCAAAGCAAACCAAATGCTAAAAAACAATAGAGAGCATTGTCAAAATGCCTCTTGAACACTGACAGGAATGAAATACTGGCCAGCTCACTAGGAAACCTGTTCTAGTGTCTGACTCCTATTAGGGTCAGGAAATTGTAAAGAAATGGTGAAGAAATTTCTCCTAATATCAGTTTGAGCCTCATCTTGTACAGCTTTGTGCTGTTCCTGCATCATGTCATTTCTTATCAGAAATGGAGCCTGGCACCTTGCTCTGCACTTCACTTCCTCAGGGAGCTGTGGGGAGCAATGAGGTTGCCTCAGTCTCCTCTTCTCCCCTAACCTTGGTCCTCTAGCACTAAGGACCAGGTAGTCCCAGATCTGTTCTTACCTATAGAATATAGTATATAAACTTTAGGCTGGATTTTTTTTTTTAATTAGAAATGCACTATTAATACCTTAAAACAGTGCACAGACTCCCTGAGAATGATTCACATCCTCGGGCTATAGAAACAGTTTATCTCTATTCTATTGCCTTCCTGGCCCTGATAGCTAAGAATTCTTGACTTGTCAGTAGATTTTCTTTCCTCTTACTGCTTTGAAAAGAAGGCTGAAGATTTTCTGTATTGTAAGTGATGAAAACTACCTGAGGAATAAAGTGTTCTCTTGGTAAATGGAAATTTTATTCCTAACTACCCAGGTTAAGATCTTAACCACTTAGCCTCTATCTGAATGGTGGGGTATGAGCAGAAAGACTGCATATTTTTAGTTTCCTCCTTATTAAATGAAAAGGATCAGAGTGCCTCAGGGAAATCAAGCTTCTTAAGTGATTGAAACCCAGGGATAGCAAGCTCATGAATCTCATATGCCAACAGGTGAAAGTCAAGTGGTGATCTATGAGAAACAGCACTTCCAGAAAAGCACAGAAGTCAAATTAGGGCATCACTGACATTCTGAAGTACACATGGACCCTCTGCTATCAAAATTACTATGTACTGTTTTCAGAGTTAGAAGCCTGTATTTCACTGCATCATAGAATCACACAATCATTTGAGTTGGAAGGGACTCTCAGAGGCCATCTAGATGAACAAGGGCACTCACAGCTGATCAGGTGCTCAGAGCCCCATCCAGCATGACCTTGGACATCTCCAGGGTCAGGAATTCCACCACCTCTCTGCACAACCTGTTCCAGTGCCTCACTAATCTTATTGTAAAAAAAACCCTTATATCCAGTCTACATATCTCCAGTTTTAATTTGAAACTTTATCCCCTCGCCCTACCACAAGAGACCCTGCTAAAGAGTCTGTCTCCTTTCTTAGAGCCTCTCTTCATCTATGTGGCTATTTTGGCCTTTTAGATGTTTTTATGAATTTGAGTTGCAATCACCACCTTTAAAAAATGTGGCAGCTCCCTTACTCACAAATGTGGAAAAGGTGGAATTGTAATTATATTATCTGGACAAATCACCCTCTTGATGGGACACCTGTTAAATATTCTGCCCACATAAAATAACATCCTCTAATGCAGAACTTCCAGACTCTTTCCATCAGCTACGACCATTACCACTGTTCTGCATTCAAAGAAGTAACAGCTGTTTATGGCTCTGACAGTTATTTAGAAGCAAGCAAACGCAGCTTCAACAGATGCTCAGAAGTTCTTTTTTCCAACTGAGAAAACAGCATACACTAGTCCTGGGAATCATTTACCAATTATTTTCCAGGATGCATAACATTGCTTTTTACATATTCCTAAAATTATTTATATGACTAGTTCTTACACTGCAACTTCTAAAAAGAAACAGTGTGTGTGTGGAGAGGGGCCATTTGTTTGCAACTGCTTTTCTGATGGAAAGAGGGAAAAGAAGCAATTATCACCATATTTTAAAGGCCTCCGAAATGTAGGACATCAATAAGAGACTGGAAAGAAACAAACAAAAATAACATACTCAAAACAAGTATAAAAACACCACCACCACCACCACAGAAATACACATCCACACCCCAAGACAAGGAATAATACATAAAGTTGTTGTTTTGCTATTTGATGGAATTTTCCAAGGCATTAGGTTTACACACTGTCCCTTCAATTGGAATTTTGGAAGAAATTATAACAATGTTTATAGTTCTGGCTCCTATTACAAATTAAGGTTTGAAAATGCTGTTTTGACATTAAGTTTTTGAAGTATATCTTTTTTTTTCTCCTAAGCTGCAGTCTAAAATTAGTCAAAAATTCACCTGCAAATAAGCCAACTAATGTTGGGCTTTTTTGCTCCACCATCTCCAAGCTCCTATCAGCCTCTCATGACTTTTCCATTGTGCACCTACCTGGCCACTAGAGCTTTTTATGCTTCTATGGGCATAGTACACTTTGAATGTATTGCTCTGGAAAGAACCTCAGGCCAACACTGAATCTACAGGGTACATCGGAGTATATTGACTCTATTTAGCATCGCAGTAGAATCCTGTCAGTGGACTGTTGTGTATGTTTCTGTTGAGAAACAGTTAATGTGCTTGTGCTCCCTTTAGAGCAGTTGGCCTGCAGGATTCAGCTTGGTTGCTGTGCTGTGCTTCATTACTCACTTTGACTTGTGCATTTTTCATACATACATTCTGTTTTCCAGTGAACCATAAAAAGGGGTTTGCACAAATCACTTTTCCTAAGGAGCTCCTGTACCTATAAATCACATTTCCTAGTTAGCCATGGTATCAAGAGACTCGATTTACCCAAGAAACTATAGTACAAACAAAATGCTTGTTAAGCATAGCAGGAGTAATAGAGCAGGAATGAAAATCTGACAATTTCCAAAGCATACATTTGTGTCCCATAACAGCTGTCATTGCTTTTATTTCCACTTCAGGTAGGCTGCTTTTGTCTAACATTTATTCTTATTTTAAAATGACGTTTCTTTGAAGTGTCTATTTTTTCTTGGCAACTGTCTTCAGTATGCATTTCTTTTTCACAAAGACATTACTTTTTTCTCTTATTGAGGTTTTTTATATCCTTCCTCCTCCACTGCATTATAAGCAAATATGAATAAGCTCAAGACTATTTATCCTGCAGGTTTCTAAAAATCACTTTGGCCATATGGAGTTCAGACTGATTTCAATGAAGACATTCTGATGTATCACCTAGTGAACATGAAGAATTCTTAGGATTAACTCTGCTGTCCCCAGCCACCATTAAAATGATAATATTTAACATCAGTTGTTATGACATGGTGACCTGAAGTACCGCCATCCTCAGAACAAGGTGACAAAAATATTTCATTTATGGATACTGTTTTGAAAAATGTCACCTTTTTAATTGTGTCCAAGTTTGCAATCAATGCCTCAAAGTTAATCTAAAAGAAAGAACACAACTGAATCTTTTACCTTGAACTCCTACCTAATAGAGGCTCTAAGACCTACTTAAATTATCTCTGGAGAAAATTATCACAATCTCTCTTCGTTATGCAGGGAAATGACTCCAAAAAGGGGGCTTGTGTTTTTCCCCTTTATTATGAAAACCAAACACATGCCTATCTCCTTGCATTCCCAGAGAACTTGTTTAACAAGCCAAAACCATATGCGTTTTTATCTTTAATGTCTTTTGCTTCCCATAAATTAAAGGAAGTCTGGCAGCTAAAGTATGCTATGTTGTTTCTGAGCATTCTGCTTGTCTTGCTTGTATAGGCTATATACATACTCAGCTATGTATTGCATATATATAAACTAATGTTTTCGAACGTGACCTTATCACCAAGATCCTGCTGTCTCTCATGCTTCCAAAAATGTCCACTTTTATCCTTTATCACATTGGTTTGCATTCGACAACATTTTTTTTTTTTAACATTCATTCATATTCTCTCTATATCAGTATTTATATTAAAATCCTTTGTTTTCCTTCTGTCTGCCTGACACCCTTTTGCCTTTCCTAAAACTTTCATCCCATCATTCTCATTCATCACTGCTAATTAATATTAACACTTTTATGCCCACTGTCAACCTACCTAAATTCAACATAAAAACATCAGTATTACCTGATGTAGGGAACCTGCTTTGGCAGGGGGGTTGGACTCGATGATCTCTTGAGGTCCCTTCCAACCCCTACAATTCTGTGATTCTATGATTTGTTCTCTCCTTCCAGATAGGATGAAGAACACTATCTTAAAGGATATTTCCCATGTAAGTGCACGTCATTTTGCCTATCACTAAGAGGATGTTTTCCATACTCTCAGTCATCCTCAAGGCTAAACACACTTCAGATATCAGTATACTTTTCAAGTAATAGAATTGTTCAGGATATTCCAAACATTTTAAACATTGGGACCAAGACTCTGTTCTATTCCACATCCCAAAAGTTATTCCACAGCCCTCAATTATAGAATCATAGAGTCACGGTGTAACTTGGGCTGGAAGGGACCCCTAAGAACATCTAGTTCCAACCCCCTGCTGTGAGTACAATTGCCACAAGATCAGGATGCCCAGGGCTCCATCCAATGTAGCCTTGAGTTCCTCCAGAGATTTGCCATCCACAGCTTCTCCAGGCAGCCTGTGCCAGCACTTCACCACCCTCTCAGTGACAATTGCCCCCCTAACACCTAACCTAAATTTCCCCTCTACAGCACTGGACTGAAAATTTGTGCTCAACTTCTGACAGGCCAAGAAGTCCCAGGACATTCTGCAGATTTACTGCAATGAATTTAAGCAGTAGCACTTGATTTTGTACACAGGCTGTGCTCCCTTTCTTGATGTATGACTTTAGAATTGACCTTTTTAAGAACACTTGTGTTTCACCCAACACAGCCTGCCACTCTTTTCTCTCTGACTTACACAGACACAGGATGACTCACACAATCCCATTTGCCCTTTTTAAGGACTGCCACAGCATTAGCTCTCTTTCAATTCTCTGAAATTTCTTCAGCGTTCAAAGGCATTCTGAAAACTCAGCATGACAGATGCGGACATTGATCAACCAGCTCCTCTAGAAATCAGATAAAAAAAATCAAGGCCCTAGCTCCATCTCATAATTAAAGATGGTTCTGAGCTTTATTTATATAGAATTTCATTAGACTATAAGTCCTCGCTACATTTTGATTTATCTGATTTTTTTTTCCTCCCATTTAAACTAGAAATGAAGTTTCAGGAAGATCGTGGTTTTCCTCAGCCCTTTTTGACAGATATTTATCTGCTGCTGGGAGAGATGAGTAATGGCATTGCTGGAGGTGAAAAATCAGGGAAGACATTGATTTTTAATGGCTTTTGTTACTATAAAATTTATGGCTTTAAGCAGTCACAATTCCTTTCAGCTGTAGGTCTATGCATGCGCACACATCCTTATGACTCAACTCATTTCTCCCTCAGCCACACCATCATAATGAATACACTTAGGAATGTCATATTCCATATCTAAACTTTCTCTCAGAATTGCACTTCCCCATACTGCTTGAATTACAACAACAGATCTCCACATTTCCTATGAGAAACCTTAATGTGACATCTCCAACCATGTTTTTAAAAATGTTATCTCCATATATACAGCATTTCTGTTTAAAAATCAAAATACACTTTCAGTGTTCATTTTTTTTTATATTCTTATATGTTTATTCACAAAACATAAACAAATTCATCACTGTGCACTGCAGCCCACTAGAAATATAATAAAGATATCCATTTGTCAAGTATTTAAATTTACTTTAGGACTGCATTTGACAATACATCGTACAGGCTTTCTTAGCTAATATTTCTCACTTCTAAATGAATGCTGAATATAGACTTAGATGGTGCATACATTTCAGCATTTTTTAGAATTCAACAGACATTTCAGAGGTATAAAATTACAATCTTATTTCCTGCTTTTCCTAAACTTCTTTAAATTTTGCACTGTTAATATCAGTGTAATTGGTACTTCTCACTGTGTACACTTAAAAGCATATTTCAATAAATAGGTTACTAGACTACATCTGAGTAGATGTTTGTTTTCTTGCTGGTTTTAAAACTGGCCACCTTTTCCCTGTCTCAAGTTTCATTGCATCACCATGAGATGCAATATAAACATTTGGTACATTATCTTCATCATCACAGTTAAGATAAATGTTTTCACTTTGAAGCATTTTTTCCCATTGGTGAAAATGAGAGGGCCAAGCTCATAATCTATTTTAGCATTTTTTCCTCCTCTATAGTTTAATTCCCATTAATGGCAAGCTATTAACTAAACTTTCACAGTCTGTTTATGCTAACGGAATCACACTTCTGCTTTGCAGATGAAGAGTGAGAAGTGTACAGTGAGCTCTGAGTGCAACCAGTTAAACTCTGCAAAATTAAAAACCACTCCAAAAAATAAATTATTCATCAATTTCAGTCAGAATTCATCTATCACATAAAGCTGCGTAAGGTGACTTTCAAACTATGCTTGAGACTCACCAGCTAGGTCAAATTCTTAGGGTAAAGCAGTATCTTGCAATATAAAACATGCATGAGCAGAATACAATTTCTTTTCAACTACTTCAGCATACTTGAAGTTACCTTAGTAATTTGACTTTTAGTTGCAGTCTTAAATAGGGACAAAATTTGAGAGGAAATGTTTATCTCACACCTTTCTAAAGAGCATCCTAATGCTACATAGTGGGTTGTTGCCTCGGCAAAATTACTTTGCAAAAAGTATACCAGACCAAATCCTGACCCTCTTGATGAGAAAGAGCTTTTCTTCCTTATACAAGAGTTAAATAAGGAAGCTGGATGGCTATTATAAGATGAAGAGAAATGATCTTCTGGCCGCTTCAAATACAGATGCATAAGAACAGAAAATAATGACAATGGTGCATACAAACAGGAAATCAGATATTTTTATTATGATGCAGTATTTCTCTATCATGATGCATAGCAATGCCAGTTGTGGAATTCGAACTGGGTGAACCAATGAATTATTTCCTTCCTTTTTTTCCTTTTTACTCTCTGTGTCTGCAATGCCATACCCTAACAAAATGTAATAGCAATTCCTCAAGGTCAACTGGCCCTAATTTATGTATTACAATTGATTCTAAATTAATAGCAAAAGTGAAAGGCAATTTTCTGCAATGAAAAACGTTGCTTTTTCTAAAGAGACATATCCAGCACTTCAAAGATGGCTTTCAAAAAGTCCTGCCTTGAAAACGATCATCTTTGCTGCAAGATGATTACTATCATCTCCAGAATGATTCATTTTCTAGCAGTAAATTGAAGTTCCTCTTTCTCATTTATTTAAATGTACATGTTATTTTAAATCTACATATTACTTTCTGATGCCAATTGCAAAACTTAGTGATAACCGAGTTGAACCACTATTTTGTAGACCTTCAGTTTGTCATATTTCTTCCTTTTTCAATCTGTTTCCAAAAAGATTCCAATCTACATTTTTGGCAGTCAATATCTTGAACATATATCACTCCTTTTCATTGTATACACACTCTCAAATCAGAGTTCCAGTAGCTTTCATTCAGAACTGCTCTGTTTATTTTGAAGTACATGTCATACATTCCCACTTTCAGCTCTCCTTGTTAGTGACTAGAGCTGACTGATTTAGAATCATAGGATATCCTGAGTTGGGAGGGACTCACAAGGATCACTGAGATGAACTCTTGGCTCCACACAGGACCACCCAAAGCTTGAACCCAACATCTAAGAGCAGTGTCCAAACACTCTGTGAGCTCTGGGAGCACTCTGTGAGCTCTGGGAGCTTCGGGCTGTGCCCTCTGCCCTGGGCAGCCTGTTCCATGCCCACCACCCACTGGGGCAAAATCTAACCTTTTCCTAACCCCCAGCTGCCCCTCCTCTGACACAGCTCCATGTTGAAATATCACAGGACGGAACACTTCAGGTTTGCTTGGGTGACACATATAGATTGTTTTCTACTAACAGACTTTATGCCAATCAAGAAAAGCTGAACTGTGTAGAGTAAAATATTCATTTGTTTGCACTTTCTGAAAATGGGGATGTTATCCAAACTCAGAACACCCCTAAATCTGAATTAAACTCTAAAATCAATAAGGGATTTATTACTGAAAAATCATTTCTAGACAAAATTGTGGCCTGCTGAAAGCTGCAATCATAAGCATGGGGTAAAGATCTACTTTCCTTCATCAGCTGAGGGGACGAGGATGGACAGCTCCAAAAGGCCACTCTGTTTCTCCTGTTTCATTAGACCAACATTATCTAATGCACAGTTAACTATTCCTTTTAAAATTGGCAATATTCTGTAGGATTAACGATGTAAAATGTAACTAATTCTTTAAACTAGCTCCTGTAAAAGCAATGAAGAACAACCCTCTGTGCATTCTGTACCTTCAGAGGGAGTTTCACTCTGGTTATAGTAACCTTTTACGTTGGACTGGGACCCAGCATTCCTGTGTTGATTTCTGTTCTCCTTAAGTGAACAAAGAAGCCTGAGGTAGATGCACATTTTCCAAACACTTAACAGGACTAAAATAAAGCCAACCTTGGACTTGATTTGCTAAACATAATGCAGTAAATAAGCTGAAAGACCACATCCTTGAGAGCTACAAGAAAGTAAATGGAATTTTCATGTAAAGCTGTAAATAATGATTAAAAATACCCAGCTGGATTATATGCTGCATTCTGGAGAAAGCAAACAAGTTAGGAAGTGAGAGAAAGGCAATAAACGAGTGATAGTACCTGAAAAATAAAATGTCAATATAATAATAATTTAACAGAAATGGCAGCAGACTGCTGCCTCTAGGCAGCTCTGACTTGCATGAGATCACTTTTCACATAATAGATAACTCAAGGTCTCTGTGATCTTGATAAAGGGATAACTTTTAAGTAGAGATAAGCACAATTTTCTTTTTTTTTTCTGTACTCATGCAGGTAGCTTTTGAACTTTTGATTAAGTGCTGCTCACCTTTCCAACTTTTCCTCCTTTTTAATATGGAATATACAACATTATAAATACCTGGAATTTTTTTGGTTTCCATGGCTTCTAAAATAATTATCTCTTTTTGACAATACTTTCTGGTACAGAGTCAGTGGTTCTCTCTGCTTTCTACTGACGCTCTCTCTGAACAAATTCCCCATGAGCTTTCAATGTGGGAGTTTAAACAACTTCTGGCTTACAGTTCAATATATTGAGGAATGACATTTTTTTATACTCCTCTACAACAAAAAAGGCTCAACATGTTGAGTGATGCATTACATAAGAAAAAAATCTTCAAACAATCTATTTTATTTTTTTGTTTGAGCACAAAGCTCCAAATAGTATTGAAAATGCCAAAATACCACAACATGTTTTCACAAAAAAATATTTGGTAATTTGAAACATTTTGCACATCTGGAAAACTCTGATAAACATTCCCACCTTAATTCAAACTGTAATTAATTCAAACCCCCAGGTTTAAACTCAACTTGCAAACCTACTGAAACACATAGTGAGCCTCTCACATAAAGAAGTCCCCACAGACCACTATACCAATTACTAAAACCAGTGAATATATAGATCTTAAAAAATAAACATATGACTACATAAAAGCCTAATTCATAGTATTACAAATATTCTTTTGCCTTGGAAAGCATGAACCATCCAAAGTAATTCCAAACTATGTATTCTTTCTACCTGAAATATAAAGCTATTACACATGCATGAGAGGGGACATCCTTCATTGAGATAATGCCCTTAGAGGAGTTTAAATGGCACGGTGCTCCAGTGCAGTGATAAATCCAAAGGAATATGCTAATGTGATTTTACCTAGCTGGCACCTGTGCAATCTTCTTCAGACATTTAGATTTAAAAGCAAGATTCTCAGGTAAAAAGATGAAAATATGAAGTAATTTGTTATGTACCTGAAGGGAGCTAAATGCATAGTATAATTTCAGCCTTTTTTCCTAATCACAGCACAGCCATAAACAGTAGAGGTTGAAATATTTTCCCCAGTCTCTTACAGCCTTTTGCCTCCTTCATCTTCCCTTTTAGGACTCAGCAGCTTTTTTTCTTTTGAATACTGAGGATGAGAGGTGCTCCCATCTCTCCAGCTGAGAAAGGATGTACTCTTTACACAGCTGTATCAGTGATTAAATATAGGGTAAATCATCCCTGTAAACAGAGGATGATTGGAAAGCCTTTATTTTTATTATTATTATTATTTGTATGACCTCCTTTGGACAACTCAAATTCCTCCAGCAGTGTACATCTAAAGCAATTCAGAACATCCATATCTGAAGAGGACAGGCTAGTTCTGGTCGTGTCACCACTTTTGGGAAAACTGGAACGGGTTGCCTAGAGATGTGGTGGGTGTCCCATCCCTAGAGACATTCAGAGTGAGACTGGATGAGATTCTGAGCAGTAGGTCAGCTGTAGGTGTACCTGCACATTGCAGGGGATCGGACTAGGTGGCCATTAAAGGTCACTTCCAGCTCAAAGGTTTCTCTGATTTGATTCTATGATACTAACAAGGTGGCATTATCTAGTTTCCAGTTCCAGATACTGACTGTGCAGCATGACTACTAACACCAGCAGGCAGTAATTGCTGCTCCTCAAAATTCACAGCTCTCCCTCTTCCTTTTTTGCTTTCCCATGCAGACTCCAGAGTGGCACAAAGCTATCAGGTCCCCATATGACATGCACAGTGATAGACCCAGGAATAATTTTGGCATAATTGCTCCCTGGCAAAATAAGAACAAAGAACAAAGTTTTCCAGTGATTAGTTTTATTTTAAGTGCCAAATTAGGGCTGCTTTGAGCTGACAGAAAGTCATACATTCTGGGTGAGTAATGTTACAAAAGAACTAGGCTGTTCCAAGGAACCTTAATTTAGGTCATTGAACTAAAGCAAACAAATCCTGCAGGTGCCTTGGAAAATGTTGGCCTGGTATTTCTGTGTCACGGTGGTGGCACTGTACACCAAGTTCCTTTAGCTCCTTTCATCAGCTTGCTCCTGTACAACCTCAGGTCAAATTAAATCGAGTAAGGTGAGAGAGACAAAAACAGAACACAGACTTTGCTTAAACCATTGCATCCTAAAGCCAGGGAACTTCTGCTTTCCAGTGCCAACAAGTGTCTGAAGGTGAACAACAGCCACTGGCACAAGAATCAGTCACAGAATTGCAGAATCATAGAATCATTACAGCTGGAAAAGACCTCTACTGCCCAATTGTCAGCCCATCGCTACCATGCCCACTAATCACGCCCCTCAGTGCCACATCTCCACAGTTCTTGAACACCTCCAGAGATGGTGATCCAACACCTCTAGGGGCAGCCTGTTCATAATCTCTTGTATCTCAGACTTAAAATGCGATTGGAACTAGAAAGCATAAGAGAACTACCCACACAGTGTATGCACTAAACATATACTTTCATTTTATGGAAACGACATTTTCTTTCAGAGAGGGAGAGAGAAACAGTATTTTTGTGTTTGCTGATATAGCTTCATAGATAGATACTTCCTCTTCTTGTAGTAGGAACTAGCAAAAATTTCCTGGGAGAGAGTTTGATTGCACTAAATATTCAGAGATCATTGCTCTAAAAGAAATCTGATATGAAATGGTCAATAAGAAAAGAAAATACTTTTGAATTACAATTTAGTCTCAGTGCTGCAAGAATAACTTTTATTCTGAGTGAGAAAAGAGGGAGGTGTTAGGAAAGAAAAAAATGTAATAAGGGCACCCAGACAGAAAGCTCTTAAAGAGGAAGAAAACATCTACAGTAGAACAGAAATACTCAGAGAACAACATTTTGTTTGGAAGAGCTCTGCAGGACCGAAAGGATACTCACTTTAAAAGATTTACTTTCTTCTGTTGGAAGTTGTCAGACCATTCCACTGAGATTGCTGATGGTTTAATATTGATTTGTGCAATCTATCCACTCAAAAGGAATACTTCTATGATACACACATTTAAACTTCGAAACTATCTTTTCATAGGGACCATTTCTTGACCACTCTCTTCCACTTTGTTATTTTTGAACTAAACAAAGGAGGCCTTTCCAGCATTGCACTGTCTTATAATCTCCTACTTGAGAGGTCAAAGAATGCTACTACAGAACAATCGATTCCTAAAAACTTAAAAAAAGAAGAAAGTAGATACACAGTGACAAATAGTGAAAACTTGATTTCCCAAACATATAAGCAGTGATCTCAACCAAAACAAGACAAACAAATATTATAAGACACTGAGTAAAATTAAAGTCCTTGCATCATTTAAGACAATCCAGTTCTCATTTCTCTTTAGCCATCAGTGGAAGGTACCTCTTTTTGCTTTGCCAACTACATTTTTACAAAAATGACTGATGAAAACAGCAAAGTCAATAGTGCAGTAGGAATTTTGTGTTAGGGTAACAAGGGGCCAAGTAAATAAAAAGCTAAGTCTGAAATAAATTTAATTTTCAAAACACTCTATCCCACAACAACTCATATCCTTTTGTTTGTGTACATACAGAGAATAAAAATAAATGCTGAAACATAAAATAATTATGTATAATTATATACTAATCATAAACACCTTCTTTTTCCTTTAGCATTGAAAGTCTAGATGAACAAAAAGTAATGAGATCTGAACTCAGACCTTGACCTTGACATGAATCAAACATAAATCTACAAGCAACTCACTGTCTTTCATAGAATAGAATAGAATAGAATAGAATAGAATAGAATAGAATGATTCAGCTGGAATGGATATAAAAAGATATTTAGTCAAACTGCCTGACGTCTTCAAGGCTGACCAAAAGTTAAAGCATATTATTAAGGGCATTGTCCAAATGCCTCTTGAATACTGGGGCAACAACGACCTCATAAGAAAACCTGTTTCAGTGTCTCAGCACCCTCACAGTAAATAAATGTTTCCTAACATCCAATCTGAACCTCACCTTGTACATGTATGTGCCATTCTCCTGTGTCTCATCAGAGCAGAGCCCAGGATCTCTCTCTGGTTCCCCTCCTCAGGGAGTTGTAGGGAGCACTGAGGCGATTTCTTAGCTTTCTCATCTGGACAACTCAAATGCCTCAAATGTTCTCAGCCTCTCTTCCCCAACTCTCCTTCCTGCTCTTTTACCAGCTTTGTTGCCCCCACTGGGTGCTTTCAAGTTCCTTCTATATTGTGGAACTGGGAAATGCATGCAGTATTCAAGGTGAGGCCACATCAGTGCTAAATACAGTAGGAGAATCACTTTTTCACTCTTATTTAAAGTAGCTATTGATACTGGCTGATGTTCCATTAACGTCTAAGAAAACCCTCTTTTCATTATGTGCCTCAGAGCACAGAACTCTATCAAGTAGTCAATTGATTAAAGCTACCTTCTAGCTTAGAGAAGTTAGCTGACTTGTCACAGATTCTATCCAGTTATCAGTCTCTTGATTGCCCTGGATACATTTTTCAAGCATTAAAATATGAAAACTAACACCATCATGCTAGTTCAAGTCATTTTATGTAGAATTTCCTTTTTACAGTGTCTTTAATATTCAATATAGAGAAAGGAAATGTCTTATTGTAAGGAATTTTTTCTAAGTGTGCACTTGGGCATTATAACCCATTACAAACTACCAAGTCTTCATCTACACCTGGATCTGCATTTTATGCCCACAAGTTGGCAGAGAAATTCACAGATTCTCTGAAGTAACTGAAGAAAATAAAATAATCTTTTTTTCTTAAAGAAAAGAGTATTTGTTTGAATTTTTTTTAACTGAGCATTTGTTTTACTTAAGTAGACAATGAAGAGGGCTCTAAATGAGCTCATATTTAGCAATGATCTTCATGGGTTTAGGGATCTGTGAGAATACCTGATGAGTGGTTGATACAGCTGAAGAAGAGTAGAAGGATAAAAGCATGTCAGTGATGGGCTGGCAGAGGGACAGTTACCACCTCTGTAACTCCTGGGACAGCACTGATCACAGCATTAGGTTGGATCTGCCCCAGATTCATCCTCTTTGTGAGCTCCCAATAAAGCCTTTAAAGCTCAAAACCCCACGTCTTGTTAAACCACAAACTAGGACACAACATTTTAAATAGAAACAACTGAACAACATGATATCAAAGAGAGTGAAAATGAAACAAGCTTTCTATGAAGACCCGCTACTTTTATGCAGTCATTTTTTGGTAACTCAGCTAGGTCTCAGGCAGCTTGACGATGTTCAGCAAGGTTGCACTGACTTCCTCTTTGGCCCCTAAGCAATGTTTCCTTTGGGTATTTCTCAGACTTTTCTGCTCCTCCCCATCTCCATGTGGGACAAATTCTGTCAACGTGAGTGCAATCGTTCTATGTTACCCCAAGAGACGGAGCCATCCCTTCATCCTAGAGTGAGAATCACATCTAAGCCACTAACTTTCTTCAGGAATACATCCCACAGATTCCTGTGACCTCCTAAAATTAACTCGGTGGTGTCTTTACCAAGTTTATAGTCACTGGGAGATGCTGTTATATAATCAATCCTTCTTTCCCTTCAAAGTCATAACACACCATAAATCAATTTATCTTTTTGTTGTTAAATCCTGTCAATTAAGTTGATTATTTCTAAACGTGGTTAAAAGTGAAGTAAATATCTGATGATTTTTGGGATGCAGAGTTCTGTAACTTAGATAACTGGGTTAAAATGGAAAGTTTATTACCAACTGGGTGATACAGATAAACTGCATTTTTATTTCTGAACAGCAGCAACATTAATACATTTTGTGGCTTTGTTATTTAATACAGAGAGAGATGATTTTCCATCTCATTTCTAAAAGAAGGTTTCTAGGAGGAAATGGGTAATCAACATGGAGAATGGCTTTCTTCTGATAATGCTGTGAATCTAACATAAATGACAGCTACTTAAAGGCAATCACTTATGTTTTATATCTCATACAAAAAGCAGCAGATACTGTACCCTGCCTTTGAGACAAAACAATGATACATGTGATGGAACATTTCAAGCAGTAATAATCAGATGCCAGAGATTCAGCTGCATCCAGAAAGCAGCAAAATATCCTCCATTAAAATCTGTAGTTTTGTTTTTTAATTGTTTATCAGTTTCAAAGTGATATATATGATATCATATGATGAATAAGAAATTACCTGCATCAGAAAGGTACAGCAGGGGCATATCACAATGTTTTTGCAGTGTGTACAGTGATAACTAACATATTTATTAAAAAAAAAATGGTTTTCCAAATATCACCCAGGAGGCATGTGTTCTGCTCAGTGACCTTTGAAAACTCTAGTCCAATGAATAACTAGTGATGCATGAATAACTTAAGAGACAGTAGATAAAAAAGTGCCCATAACCTTATGCGTTATCTGTTATAAGAATGGCTGTAGTAAAAAGATATATTGCTCTTTTGTAATTTGCCTGAGTGCGCAAAACAGTGAGAACATAATCTTGAATCTCTATAAGTTGAATGGTTATGAAATTCATTATCTTGGACAATTAAAAATATAATATGCAGAAAAAGTGCAATGAATTGTATAATCCAAGCATCTAATTTAATGGTAGTTTGCTACCTTACAGGCATTTGCTCATATGGCAACAGTCACATCTTGATAAATCTGACCTTGCACTCAAACATTTTTCACAGAAGGAATCCTAACTGTGTTTGCTTCAAAATTATAAATCTTCCTATTACCAGAATGTTGGTAGAATACTGAAGGCATTCAGCAATGGCAATTTTGCATCCATTAGCAGTCCCTGTAGGTACTATGATACATGGAAAGCTTAGACTTTCTTGCTCACACAATATGCTGCCCATCTGGTTCTAGTTTTCCGGCAAAGAAAGTTGGTAACGTAAAGGAAACAGACACGTAACCAAAAGACAATGAAAAACCACCAAATCTAGGAAGATATGGTGAAATGCAACTTTTAGATGTATTTATTTTGCGCTACATTTAAACTACACTACTAACAAAGTCTTCGAAAAACCACCAAATCTAGGATGATATGGCGCAATGCAACCTTTAAATGTATTTATTTTGAGCTACATTTAAACAACACTACTAACAAAGCCTTCGGTGCATGCTCTGTTTGTACTTCACACAATTCAGACTTGCATAAAGATATCATTTACATTTAGATATGGTCTACAGCTTTTGTGTATTCAGTGGAACTTTTAAAACAGTTTTTCAAGTTTTTATGTTAAAAACTAAGACTATATGTGTTCTGTTATGAAAGGAAATCAAGGAGGTTAAGAGAGGCTTCTACAACTCCAGGTCACAAACTAAAAGCTAGTTTCCAACCGACGTAGCCTCTTCTCAGTGGTCAAACACCTGACTGAGAATGTATGCAGTTTTAAGAAGAAAAGCATTTTGGATACCTGGAATATCTTAAAAACATGATAGGCTTATCCTGTTGTATCATTCACACTTTCATACTTCAAGCTGAAACATCTTTATTCAAAAGGTAAATGATTGTATTCTTAAGCACTTTTCAATTAATTAACAATTGTGTTATTTTCATTATAGATTACTTTTTCTTAGAAGAATAAGTTGCGCTTACCCTTTCCAATGTAATTTCTTCAAATTCATATTCAATTTCTGTTCCATTGACCTAAAAAAAAAAAAAAAAAAAAAAAAAATTAGAAAATTCCTTAAATACACAAGGAAGGTAATTTGGAAGGGATAATGTACAGATATTCCAGTGTAATCAGTATACTGAATTGCATTTTTCAACATAGAGGTTCAAGTATTTAAATTATGTACTACTTGGCTCCCCTCTGCTTTGAATGGCAATGCAATCAGTCCTACAAACTTGAAAACAGTAAAAGTCACTATTTAAAGCTCCGTGATAGTGGATAACTAAGCCATTTACATAACATGAGTGATATTCGATACTGGATATTCATGGACTTTGTTCAAAAGTTTAAATACTTTCTGCCCCTTAAAATTTTTCTCACAAATTGAGGAAGGATTAATTATTCATTACCTTCAGATCTCCAATTCACTTTGCAATAGAAAATCAGACAGGAATTCATAGTACTTATGTGAAAATCACTCACTGATACATATGCTGAAATATATCTTGTTTACTATATTAACCTAGGGCAAGAACATGACAGGGGACCTTTGCAACAGACAGCTGAAGAGCAAAAAGGCAAAGAATGTTAATGCAATTCTTATGCCGTGTTCCAGTGTCAAAATGAATTAAACTACGAAACGTGGAGCACCAAAAATGGATTGTGCTGGACAAGAAATCTATCAGCTGAAGACATGACACTGATCTAAGCGTTACTCTGAAATCTTGTTTCCATCTGACGTGGATTTTTCGTGTCCCTCTAGGCAACGCACTTAACATGACTTTCTTAGTTTCCTAATTTCTAAAATGAGCAGAGTGCTGCATTTGATAAAGCTACAAAGTTGACTACATTATAAGTAAACTGCAGGGTACTGGAAGGACTACAGTCTGCTAATCACATTACACTACATTAAAAACTGAGATGAACAGACGTTTTCCTATAGGATATTTTCCAGATTTATGTTATAACTTCACTGCTTTCTACACAGAATCCTTTTTTGATATAAAAACCTAACTAGGTATGAACAGCTATTCCATTTTTTTTCCTTTCTTGTCTAATGATAATGAAATCAAAGCTATCCATATGTCTCTGTTTTCATGAACTTCTCTTTTATCTTGGGCTGGTGGATAGTTCTGATCTATGTCTTCAATTTCTCAGTCTTGTTCTATAAAGCTGTCTTTGCTTCACTGCTTATAATCACTTTCCTTTGCATTAAAAACTCATTAGTGCAGTGAAATGGGAAAAAGAGGGACATGAGAAGTGAGCAACCTCCATATAAAGATGAGAGGAGGAAACAAGCTGAATACTCAACTTGTATTTGCACACAAACAGTATCTTGATTACAATCATCTAAGGAGTTCCTTTTATCATCCAAAGTCCCAGTTCCAAAAAGGTTCAGTTCAAATCTCCATGAATCACGGCAAAGATCTTTTACCAGGTTCCACAGCAGCAGGAATTATACAGATTAAAACACTGATCTTGATCCAAATCCTTTTGTTATTTAAGCTTATATGTAGCTCACAGTCCTTTCTTGCTGGTTGCTCAGAAGACCAGCACAGTTATTTCATAAAGGTTCATATAAGACATTACAAGAACATAATGCAGGTGAAATGATGATGTATGCAGTGCCATTTGTTAGTAACACCACACTATTTCATATTTCACTTTCTGGCTGCATTCACACTGCTAAATTAGAGTGAGTTTTCATCCAAGTCTCAGTGCTTAAGGCTGTTTCTGTCTGGAGCCTGTTGGAAACAAATAGCCCAGGAGCGAGCCAACGGTTAAGCAGGAGAATTGTGGCTCCACTGCTGAAACTGGCTTGTCGGTGCTCCTCTTTAGCAGCTTACAGGCATACTGAAAAAGCTCCTGAAAAAGCTGCAGAACCATCAACTTCTATTTCTTGCAGCTAGCGGAAACCTGTCTTAGAGGTGCTGCAGAAATATTTAGATGTTGTACTGAGGGGCATGGTTTAGTGGGAATTGTTAGTGATGGGTTGGATGGTTGGACTGGATGATCTCAGAGGTCTTTTCCAACCGTGGTGATTTTATGATTCTGCTTACAGTAATTTTCTGATTTTAGATCAGACTGCAGCTAAAGTGCACAGCAAAATTTGAAATGTTCTATATGATTTTAGATATCTGTGAACAATTCCAAGCTGTTTCTTAGGGACATGATTTAACGGGCAATATTGGTACTAGGTAGATAGTCGGATTAGGTGATCTCATAGGTATTTTCCAACCTTAATGACTCCACGATCTTTTGTGGTCATCTTTTCCTCTGCAGCCAAAGAAATCACAAGTATTTCCATGTTGGTTTGGAATTATTACTTCCTATCTTTCAGATCAGCAAGGTTGACAACGGGTATCCTTAATCTCGACTAAATTTTGCTATCTGTAGAGCTGAATTGAGAGGTAGTCATCTGGCTCTCTTTATACTCATTGGAGAGGAACAGGTACTTCTAGCTCTTAAGTCATTTCATCCTACATTAGACATCTCAGATAGGTTATTTGAACTGTGCCCTTAAGTTTCGTTTCACTGAGTACAGTGTCTAAAATTGAATCATGAAGTTTGGTGAGCACTTGCCTTACACAAATTTTCTTTGAAATTCTCCAAAGTCTAGCCTGATAAAAAAAGTCCCACCTAATGGATGCCATATTTATTTTACAATTATACATTAGTGAAAGACCAGATGTCTGATTTAGGAGATTTTTGAGTTACTTGTTAGGGGTTTATCTGCACATGTAATTGGGAGCATTTATGCAGGTTGAGATTCAGCCCCTTTTCCCATAAGACCAACTAGTTAGGATGTTGTCTTGGAATATGATCTCCCTCTTGATTTCACTCTCTGATTTGGGAAGCTGATGTTCTCTCTTGGGAAAATTAGTGCTTAACAGCATCTGTGACAGTAAGATGCCAAAGGGAGGGCAACACCTTGTCTCAGAGGAGTGGCAGAAATGGATAAGGAGAGCATAAGCTGAATTCATAAGAGGGGGCAATTAATTACACTCCTTCTGAAAGGCACAGACTTGAGTCAAAACATATTTAGGTAACATTTGAGGGCCTTTGATGTCCTTTTTTTCAGCAACAGCGTCACCAACATGTACTTCTGATGAGAGAAGAATTCTCAGCCTCCTTAATGTTCAGGATCTAGAGTGTGATGTGTTTACAGGCCCTTTAGAACAAGTTAGTATTACTCAGTTAAGTCCAGTGTTGAAAATAACTGCTTGAAAAAGCAAGACAACTTGCTTTTCATTTACAGCTGCGTTAGATGTTTATATCCAGCTTTTTATAAGAACACTTATTTAAGATATGTAATGTGTGGTAACTATCTAGATAACAGCATGCAGAAGTCTTTTTCTGGTGAAACTCTAATCACTTCTAGAGACCACAGTAAATTACGTATCTTCCTAAGTTGTATAGATGACTTTTTCAGGTCAGTGAGAAATAAGGAACAGGTCCAAAGATGTTCTCCACAATTTTTTCAGCAAAAGTGAAATTAAGCCCAGCACACAGAACATCAAAGGTTTGGACCAACTTATATTCTTTTGTTCCTTTTCATAAAGAATTCTACTCTGACTTTCCAGGAAGTTTGTCTCATATAATGAAGTTTGAGAATGACTAACAGAGGAAGTAGTCCCTTATGAATCTCCACTCTATACATTTAAAACAAATTCCCAAATCCATGAGAATCCATACTATTTATTATTTTCACATACTCTTGTGTTTTTAAGGCTGTTACATGTATTATTTTTTCCTGATCTTGTTTTAACATCTCTGCAATTACTTGATGACAGTGTCACTGAAATGGAGGAATAAAACTCATCAAGCCAAATGGCAGGTTAGAAAGTTGACATTACCCTATTGCAGCCCTGGATGCATGTACTGTGTTAATATGGAGTTCTGGTAAGGGGTTTGCTGGACATCAAGTGGTGTTATCCAGGCAAAGGTCATTCATTCAATAGCCCCATATATGGTCAGGAACTTATTTACAAAAAAGCATGATTGTTATATAAGTTTTTAAGTAGCACTTTGACCTTGCTATGGTGCTTATTATCGACCCCAGCAGGGTAAAAAGTACCACCTCCTCAAGGCTGGTGGAATGTTGAGCACCTGCATTTTAGGCTCCAGATGTCCTTCTTTTCTAGGAACAAAGACATTCCCAAGAGAATGTCAATAAATGTGGAATTGGAATTAATTGCTGAAAGCTCTGAATTTATTGATAGGTTATTGGTAGATTTGCTTACACTGAAACAAATCTCCACTGTCTAATGTCTTCTTCCTACACATTTGACACTGCCTTTGCCCACTTAGTTGAAGATGTCATTATATGAATTTGAAAAATAATAATTGGAATACAATAACGAGAATAGCATCAAATAACTCAGGCTTTACACAATTGTAATATTAAGATTACTGTATTTCTTCTTTCTAATAAAATTGATGAATTTAGAGTTTTTGTGCTAAGCCTTCTTTTCAAGAAGAGACTGCATTGACTAAAAAGTACAGTATCTGTAGACTCCTATTAGAACAAAACCCATTTTAATTAAATTTAATTGCACGTTGTTTTTCAACTCTCTTTGAGAGAAAAAGACTGCTGCTTCTACTTTTCTCTGCATATTCATAGGAAGATAACTACTCTGCTACTGATTTTTGCTCACCATATAATTTTGATTCTTTAGCTTGAAAAGTTTCATCTGTTGCCTAGCTGCCCAACCCTCCATAGAATGCAAAATTGACAAGTATCTGATTTAGAAGTATCCTAGTACATCTTTGTCCTTTTAAAAACTTCCTTTTGTGGCATAATTAAGATAGTACATTTTACATTTAGGAAACACCAAGGCCATTTAGGCAAGTACAAAATTTAAAGTGCCCTGCATTATTTTTTATGTCAGCAAGATGAAAGAGTAATCTTTATTTAGCTCTTGGTCATCTCCAGATGTAAGTTTTTTCTTCAGTAGCCAACAAAGTTCCCTTACTGCTCTCAAGAAACCTGCTGATATCCTTTCGATATTTTCCAAGTGCTTTCAGTTTCCTTTCTTACTTCATATAAGCATACTGGAAAGATTATCCCATCCCATGATTTCAAATATGATTATTCCATCTTTCTGATCCATCCTAAAGAGACTGCCAGAATTCTTTTCATGTCACTTTCATTTATCTGACTGAGTGCATTTTATGTGCTTTTATAAAAGATAGCCTACATCTATTTTTAATAACAGAGCAGAACAAGCCCACTTCCTTCTTTTCTGCCTTATTTCTTCTAGGAAATAGGGCAATATGTTAAGCTCATTGAACAGAAATGTAACATAACATAAAATTTTTTTGTCATCATACAACTGTTCTGGCACAAAGAACCATGAATGAAAAACCTCATGGTTTTGTAATAAATTTATACTTTATCAGGAAAAGATCTTACAGTGTAAATGCAACTAATGTATGGATTCTTGCACAGATTTGTAGATATGTCTACAGAGCATTTGGCCATCAATCAATGTTCATCTTTCAGTGAATGTACCACCCACAGCCTTTAGGGAAGATATCAGTCTTGGAGCAGAGCTCCAAGAAACAAAATCCAGCTTTTAGTCAACTCCTGTAAAGATTTATAGCACAGTCATGATCAACATATACCCTGCACATGGGTGCTTTTTCACTTATTCTTTTCTTCTTCATTGTCTCTTATATCTTCAGGTCTTGATTTTTATTTTAGTTTCTTCTTTATTGTTAGTGTATCATGCATAATTATTTCCTAGTCTTTCTTCCTGCCTCATGGTTACCCTTGGTTTTCTTGTTTAATTCTCTTACAGAAAACACTCATTTATTGAGTAACCATTATCATTTTTTTTTCAATTTGATTCTCGACTCCCTAATATCATCTTACCCTTTGTTTAGAACAAAATCACATTTTCTTTACGTTCCATGTCCAACTCTTAACACCTGTGCAGCTTCTCATCTGAAAACTTCCTCCACTGCCTTCTCTAATTTATGTTTTACTTCTTTCTACCTTTCTACTATATCCAAATCTGTTTTCCTCCGTCACACACAGATGCATACATGTATATACAGAATTGAACATATTTTATCTACTCCAACTTCAACAAAAGCACCATTTGTGATTAGCTTTCCACCTCACCTCTTCCATCTAAACTTTTATTATAGTCTTCTCTCCTAACTCCTATACTTTGATGGTATTATGTTAATGTGCTTCATCTGTGCATCCTTAATTTCAAAACCTGGCCCAAGCAAAGGATTCTCTTTCAGTTTTCCCAACTTGTTTTGCTGTCCTCAGTCCTCACAGTCCTTTATCCTATTTAGCACCAATGTAGGCATTTTATAATCATATATACCTTAAAAAAGATGTGCCTACATATTTTTAAGTGCAAGCACTCAGCATACCTGATGTTGACCCATCCCAGAACTCCCAGTTTCATATATAATACATGGAGCAGATTAAATCAGAGGTCATAATTTCAAAAGGCAATTATAGTAGACAGAAAAGAAAAAATGTCTGTGTATTCATTCTGTTTAGGCTAGCTCTTCCAAAGTATTCAAAATCAGAATCAAGAAAGGAAAAATTATGCAAATGACAGCTTTAACACATACAAATTTTTTTTAACAAGGAGAAACTCATATTCTTTCATATTTGCTATCCACCAGGTTAAGCTGTCACCTAAAGTCTTGTTGGTTTAATTGTATGGTTTTTGCCAAACAAATGGTATTATGGAGAGGACTTAACAGAGAGTAATTTATGCTATGTACTTTATTATTCTCATGGAGTTACCATTTGATGTATCTGCCTGTACTTAACTGATTATATAGAGCTATTTCAGATTTTCAGAATTTGGACCCTAAAATTCCTTACCAATGAATCTTAATTTATAATACACATCAATGTAAGAATTTGAAGCAGTGCTATCCAGAGAAGTGGGTACAGTGATTTCTGTCGCAAAATAACATCCTTTCTTGTGCAGCTCAGGTCATTTTCTATACAGCATTAGAAGTTTGTACTCAGTCTGCTTTTCATTTTCTTCTGTGCTTCTGATATTTCTGATACCGTAACATCTGACAAATCATAAACTTTAAGTTTTTCAGGAACCCAAATCACTAGCCTTTCTCAGTTTTAGAGGAGAATCCACCAAACTTTTCAACTGATAGACTGAACAGTACATATGTGTCTACAAGTGATTTTCCTGTACAGTATTTTATTCCACGCTCAAGATACACAAAAATGGAAAACTGCTGTTGCTTGATGGACCTAATTTAAGAACTATGGAGCACTTGTAACTTGGGACATACAAGGTTATTTTCTTAATGTTCAATAATGTAATTTGCAAAATTTTATTTAAAATGTTGGTAACTATGAGTAAAGTGATTAAAAGGCAGAAATTAATACATAAACTGGAAATCGTTTGATTCATTTAAAAACCTAACATAAAAATGTCACTAGGTTTTAGAAAGAAATCAATACCTTTAACTAGCAAAATTCTAGGCATATGGAAACCATTTGTTGCATTTATTGATATCCATGGCATTTTGTACAGTAACCATATGTAAATATGATTTTATATATATATAGGCACACCAATTTTCTAAACAAATACACAAATAAACAATGTCTAACCAACATCGTCTAATCTCTTGCACTTTATTAATTGATCGCATACTCTGTCTCAGACCGGTATGTCTAAATCTCCCAACATCTTTACTTACTTCTAAGCCCTTTTATGTGTTAATACTCCTATCCATGTACTCTGTGATTGCTTCGGAGCAAACAACAATCAATGAATTCTCTTAGTTTCTTTTCTCCCCATTTATTAACTCTGGCATAAGTACTGAAGACTTTACTATACTCTCAGTAACTAGTGCAATCCCACTGGTGTTGTTGGGCTTTTGCTAGTATAACTGATCTTACATTTATTCATCTGCAGGAGGGAGCAGAGTTGAAAAGGTAACTAAAATATTTGAACTACTAATAACAATATATAATAAGGAAAATATACATGTGCACATTTATTAATAAACATAGATTAATTCCATAGAACAGCATTTTAGTTGATTTGCAAGAACTTTTCTAACAGCAGAAAGATTCACTGATTTTGCTAAAATCTTGGAATACTCTAGTGTGTGTATGGGCAGTAAGCCATAGTCTCTTTGTGTTCTACAATGAAAAGCATAGCAGAACAGCTCCCTCATGCCCAATTAATTCTGCCGCAGAAAAAAAGCAAAAGACAGTCTGAATAGCTGAGCCAAATTCAAAGTGGTTTTCTGCTGCTCCTCACAAGCTCAGAGAAAGAAAATTGGTGCAACTTCTTGTTCACAGGGATTAACAATGCACACATCAGAAGCAGCTAATACAGCACAACTTATCGCCACCTGACTAAAGACCATCTTGTCCTATTAATGAAATCAGTCTTCTTAACTCCCGAGAACAGCTCCTGGAATTTAGTCTCTAGTTTGAAAGAAAGATTGGCAACTTTTAAAGATAATACATATGGACAAAGTGTTCTATAAATTAAAACATGTTTGTGTCCCTTTACATGAAAATCAAATGCCTGGAGAACAAAAAAGAAGCAATTTTCTGATTTATTTTACAAAAAAACCTTCAAAGTAATAGCCACTGTCTGTGAAAGAAATAAAATCGTATTGAAAGCACCAGCTGCAAATTATGTTTGTCCTCCTCTAGGGGAATAACAAGAGGTCATATGAACAGTTGGAGACTTTTACAGTTTATAGAGTAAGAAAGAACACTTTTAATACAACAGCAATCTGCTTCTACTGAAGAGAAGGATGATGGTGAAATCAGGGTGATTAATCAAACTTGTACCCTGCACATTATTTGAAAAATTACTCTAGCTCAATAATTTCAAGATAAACACAGTATGTTATCCTCAACTTTCTATAACCTTTGCAAAGCTCAAGTCCTTACACAAGGTTATTATTATTTTTTTATGGCCACATTATTACCCAATTAAACTTTGTAAAGAGTGAAACCACAACACTTGCTACAATCCAGTAAAGTGACTTTCTGCCTAGCTAATGTAAAGTATTGTGCATTCAGTACAAATAACATATGATTAAAAAGAATTGAATGTTATAAGCTACTGTTACCTTCATGAAGCCCAATTTACAAACACATATCACTAGGTAGCTGATTTAGTATGTTAATGTAAGAGAAAAAGAAACAAACAAAAAAAATCAAAACAATTAAATTCAGTTGTCATTTGTCATTATTATTGATCTCTACAGTGTGGAAATTAATCTCATGTATGCGTCTCTACTTTCTATGACCCTCAAACTAAGTCAAACTTCTACAGAAAATTATGGAAATTAGAATTTTTATGATCAGGAAAACAAGTATTATCTGTGGTATATTTGCATTTACAGCAATATTCAGAATGCTAGGTTACTGGTTAAAAATATAATTTACCCTCCGTGCTGATTCATCCATTCACTACATTAAAAGTGGCATGTTTTTTTTATTATCTAAAATGTGAATTAGACATGTGTCACTCCAAAACAGTCGACACAATCTTTGCAACAGTACGGACCTTTCTTCAGGACGTTTCCTGAAGGAAACACACCACGCTGAAGGTGTGTCAGTTTTACAGCACAGATCAGTTGATCCCTGGCTACCAATTTCAGTTGTTAATGTTTTGTTTTCTTGAAAATGAAATGGTGTTCACTCAGATTTATTTAGATCACACTTAAGGCATTCAAAAATTCTTATTAAAAGTCAACATAAACAACGTCAAAAACTTGATATAAAAACTGCAGTGGATAATGTTAAGAGCAATACATACAGGGAAAGTAATGTTTTCTAATGAACATTACTACAAATATTACAATATGTACTGCAACAATAACAACAAACTTGCCTTGACTGAACAAAGTAGAACATCAATCAATTCCAGGTAAAAACAATAAATATGCTTGAAATTAGGAAGAAATTTCCTTGTACAAATAAGTTATGAATGTACCTTTGGTTTGAAGTGTCACAGAAATGAAGCCCTTCCATTTCCAATTAAATTAGAAAGCACTGTATTTATTTTCCACTTTTCGTTAAAATTAGTTTTCTATTTAATATTGAGCCATTTCTTTTTTTTGCTTCTTAGGTTATCCAAGTTCCAAGGGATTCTTCTATATCTGACATCTGCACTTAAAATTTCTCCTATTTAATGACCCTTGTGAAATAAAGTCCTACGGAATGGGAAGGCTCCTTTTTATTTTGTAAAATTAAAACTATTCAGATAATGAGATCAATACAGAAATTTTTCAATTTTGAAAAACTTTCATTAAGGCCTATTGCTTTCTGTAGAGTGAAATCTATCTGTAAGTATCATTGTCTGAAACCACAGACATTGTCTATAAATAATTATCTGTACGTTCTCTTCAAGTTATGTTTCCCGGTTCAGCTCAGAATTGTAATTACGTGACAAAGTAATTCAAACTAAAATTAATGCCACATAAGAAAAAAATCTTTGTACTTCATGGCTTAAGACCACAGATTGTACTATAAAGGCATGTTTGCAAGTGGTTGTGTTAACTACTGGATCCTCACAAATCCACGGACCCAACCAGTTTTATCTGACTGCTACAAAACGCAGTAATATTAACTACAGTGTAATATATAAAAAATGACACAAAAGCAGAAGCTAACTCAAGGCTAGGGAGAGCAAGACAAAAACAAACTCCAAAAACATTTAACTGTTAGTGCAATACAGTTCTAGGCTGGCTCAGATCTCCAAGTAGTTCAGACAAGTCTGATAGACATGCTGTGCTCTGAAATCTTCAGCCCATACTGATCTCCTGCACAAATTTTCTTGGGTGAATGAAGCGTATCTGGGCATAGAGGAGGGGTATGTATATACACACAAGTGTATATTACTTCTCTCAGAAAACAAGGACTGATTAGAGCCATGCCTTGCTGGCTTCCCTACAGTGGAGGCTACAAGGATGAGAAGAGCAGCCCAGCGGGAAAAAACAGTTGTGAAATCTGTTCCTTGCTCAGGGGGTTATTTTAAACTAATTTCACTGTGGTCCAAAGGACCTACTGTCCGTTAATGGTCAAAGGATATCCAGAAACCAATCTTCCAGCTTAGTGCTTTTTTGTCAGAAAGTCTAATTCATGAAGTGTACAATTGCTCTCTTTTAGAGTTCAATAATGCTCATTTCCTGTTAATGGTGAAGTTTAAATCAAATGTCTACAGAAAAAGTCTTTTGATTGATTCTCAAGGTGAGTGTTATTCACAGACAATTAAAAATAGAAAGTATTAGACTTTTGCAGAGTGAAAATGTGAAGGGGTAATTAGATATGTGACAAGGGGATGCTTTTACCCAATGGATTGATAGGCTGCTAATACTCACAGGTAAAATGAATCTTATGATTTTTCACATGATATGATACGTGGCACTCAAATATGGAAAGTAGTGCTTATTTCTGAGGAAGATAAAATAAATCTCCTAAACCTTGAAGTTATTTAATGATTTACATTTACCCTTAGTTAAAAGTTGATGTTAAAATCAACAGTCTCTGATGATGCTTATGTACATGAAATTTCCTCCAGAATTTATAAAAGAGACTTAGTGAAAATAGATATATTTTTACTCCATAATCACTTTGGCCCTTTTTTAAAGATATTCCATTCTAAAATGATACATTTTTCAAGAAAAGTTTTGAAATATTCTAGTTTTCATAAACAATAGATTTGAAACAGAGGCAAAATAAACCAGGTGAATAAGATGAATAATCTTATGAATACGATCCATTCATGCTTTTGTTTTGGGTTTTGGAAACAAGTAATAAGTTTTTCTATTACCAATCACATTAAATCCATTAAGTCATCAAACAACACGATCCTTCTATTCATGCATGCTTCAGGAGGAACTGCATTTTAAAGTCTATAGCCTTGTGTTACATAACAACATTTTTACTAATGATCTGAAAATATTTTACAAACACAAATTAAGCTGATCTTGTCACTACTGCAATTCTAAAAGAAAAATCTCTTATCCCACTTCAGAAATTATAACATGCGGAACACAGCAGTGACTACTAGGCAAAACAATATTGCTGTTCTATAATTCAAGGGCAAAAACAGAGAAGCCAAACTATTGCATGTTTTAAAAGCTAGCACAGAGCTCTACCTCATTTAGCTTTTTCACTGTAGTCCATGTTAACTGACAGACTGAAAGGTGAGTATAAATAACAAACAAGCAAAACTGGCATTTAACAATCTGGAAAATGTAAGAGACCTATGAGAAAATAAGATGTGCAATCTAACTTCCAAAATTACTGTCAAACTAATTAGGAGGAAAAAACAAATTTATTCAGATGTTAAATAAATGTGTACATATATATAAATCTTTATATACTTCCTTTTAAATATTTAATACATTTTAAAATATTAATTAATTAAAAAATCCCAACTCCACGAGCTTCCTACCTTTGTAAAAAATCAGATTCTAGCCTTTCAGACAAGAATTTCCTTTTCCTCCTCTATTACTCCTCCCTTCAAATATTTGCTCACTTGTCATAGTTATACAACATAATTCATATTTATTATGAATGCCAAGTGTCTTATGCTCACGCCCTCCCTTTTTCAACTTTTTTAGGTCCATGCAGTGTCTATTTTGTAATATCCAATAATAGCCTTTATAGTAGTGTATCTCAGAAATATTCAGATTTTCCACTTAATTGTTTTTCTTTCTTTTTTTTTTTTTTTTTTTCTCTCAGTATGAGAAGAATTTACTTTTCCCTGCAGCCTTTGATTATGCCTTTATAAATCTCTTTCGTGTGCAAAATCCAGGTGTACTAGCTGAGCTGGTTGAGGAAGAAAGCTGAAACCTTCTCCTAACCGCCCCATTTTGGCATTCTCATGGCCTCTGCACCTCCTAGTACAGGAGCAACCAAACGGGACTGAACTCTGGGTGTCCCCAGACACAGAACCATCAAAGCAGCTGTGCCCATGGTCTTGATCACACATGCATAAAACAATGCAAGGAGCTGATTAGAGGTCACAAAATCCTAACCAAAGAAGTCTGAACATCACTTCTTCAGGAAGTAAGTATAACCACACAGAGCTCAGCACAGACAGTACAGTTAGCAAATCAAACCAATAATAAAATAATTATAATAATAAAAATAATAATAATTTGGACAAATAACATGAGACCAGTGAAATACAAGGAACTCACTGGGACCAGGAGAATAGAGGGAATATGCCTTGGCTCTTATACTCATCAGGATCCTGGACTGCATCAAAAGTGAGGTGGCAAGCAGGGAGAAGGGAGGGGATTGCCTTCCCTCTGTACTTCACTCTCATGAGGCCCTATCTACAATACTGTATCCAGTCCTGGCACCCCCAGTATGGGAAGGTTGTGGAGCAGTTGGAATGAGTCCAGAAGAGGGCCACTAAGAAGATCAAAGGGCTGGAGCACCTCCCCTATGAAGAAAGGCTGAGGAAGGTGGGCTTGATAAGCCTGGAGAAGAAAGACTCCAGGGAGACCTTACTGTGGTCTTCCAGTACTTAAAGAGATCTTACAAATAGGAGGAAAATCAAATTTTGACATGAGTAGGTAGTGTTAGGACAAGGAGGAATAGTTTCAAACTAAAAAAGGGGGGATATAGGGATGATGTTTAGATGCCAGGGGGAAATCTTCATAGGATGCTGGCACAGGCTGCCCAGAGAAGCTTGGATGCCCCATCCCTGGAGGTGCTTAGGGCCAGGTTGGTTGTGACCCTGGGCAGTCTGATCCAGTCTCTGATTTAGTGTCTGGTAACCATTCCCACAGCAGGGGTTGTAACTAGATGATTTTTTACATCCCTCCCAACCCAAGCCATTTTGTGATTCTATGATTCTGTGGTTTGTGACAAGTAGAGGGAGGAAGGGACCAACCAAGGTATCTAAGAGGCTTTAAGATTAAAACAAAATTAAGGTGAATGGAAAATGAAAGTCCAATATAAAAGAAATAGGAAGGCTCAAATCAACTCCTGAAATTGATGCAAAGCCAGGAATTTTCACTTTACTATGTAGCATTTTGGAAATAAATGAATAAATAAATAAATAAATAAAAGCTTATTCTGCACAGCAGAGAAACTGAGATGATTCACAGAGTATTAATACTTCTCATTATACAGTAGGATCTAAAATTTACAGCCAGAGATTAAAGAACAAACAAACTCCCACAACTGTTTAATTGTGCTTAAAATGCCACAGAATAATTTGTTTTTGTACCACTGAAGCTTCCTATCAAATTTATTCCCACATTCAAAGCTCGCCAAGCCAAAGTTTTCAAGCCACTGAACCTAGAAACAAATCCAATTAACTATTTCTTCTGTTCTAAATTATAAATAATAAGATGTAATATATCAGAATAAGACCTTTTCTTTTATCTTGTTCAAGAAGAGTATATTGAAGGAAAACAGTCCCTCATAAGACGACTTTTTCAGCTATTGAGCTGAAAGGTTTGAAGAGAGTCAATAGAACCAAAAGGTTTAAATACTTGAAGACATTAGTGAGATAAATCAGACCTTTTACCAGTTGTATACCAACAGTAAAAATGATATTTATTTTTGGTGCACCACTGGAAACATTATATTTGAAAATGCATTTTGAATGATAAGCATTTCTGTTATATGCTTCTCTCTCTGATAACACTCGTGAATTTTTGGAAAAGAATAGCAGTGTTGCCACTGAAATGGAAATGGATTAGATGTACATGGCAAAAAAGGAAACAGGGAAATATTTTTTTGTGCTGCTCAGTCAAGAGCTAACTGAAATCATGAAGTCTTGATTGGTGGATGGAAAATAGCCCAGTCTTAGAAAGTGATCTATCAGGTTATCAGCTGTGGTACAGTAGATATGGTGAAGTAAAATAGACCAATCTGTTTAACAAAATTTGAAAATTAATGCTTATTCCAGTGTTTCATGTTTACTTTGTTAAGCATAGTGAAAATTATAGTTATTATAGAAAAAACAGATCCAATAAAGGAAAAATTACATGTGGTTTCAATAAAATTTTTGAAACAGACTGAAGAAAACAGCCCATGTTTTTGGCAAAAACATAAGTAGGTAATGTTAGTGAAGTTTCATGAAAAGCAACCTAAATCAGCGATCATTCAAATCAAAAACTAGTATGTAAAATATATCCATGGTATGCAATACTTGCATATCATAGAATTGCAGATTGCTCTGGGTTGGAAGGGATCTTGATGACATACGTGTTTCAGCTCACTGCCATGGGTGAGACACATCCCTCTAGATCAGGCTGCCCAAAGCTGCATTCAACCTGGCCTTGATGTATTCACTTTTAAATTTCATTTAACTAGTTGATCAATTACTAAGATTTGCGGAATACATCTCACAGGGAAATAACTGAAGCACAACCAACCAAGAATAGAGAAAAATTGGATATGAGAAAAATAATGTGGACCCAGGGAGTGTGGCCCAAATATTAAGAACTAAAAATTTTGGAGTGTTCCTCCAGGAAGAGGTTTGCTAGAATAGAAACACACTTTGAGGTATGACAACATAGGCTGAATATCAGATCTCTGATATGATTCCAACCTGCTGGGAGTGTTAGATACAGTTCTACCATGAAGGAGGACTGACAACTGTTGTCCACTTATATCATGGATGCAGCTAACACTGGATAGGAAATAACGTAATATAACATAGTTTCTCTGATCTGTAGAATAATTTGTTCTTCTAGGATTCATAGAATCATAGAATCACCAAGGTTGGGAAAGACCTACAAGATCATCCATCCAACCACCCACCTAACACCAATAGCTCTCACTAAACCACGTTCCTCAACACAATGTCTAATTGTTCCTTGAATACCTCTAGTGTTGGTAACTCCACCACCTCCCTGGGCAGCTCATTCCAGCACCTGGACACTCTTTCAGAGAAGTATTTCCTAACATCCAGTCTGAATCTCCCCTGGCACAACTTGAAGTCATTCCCTCTAGTCCTATCACTAGCTATAAGAGAGAAGAGACTGAACCCCAGCTCACTACAACCTCCCTTCAGGTACTTATAGAGAGCATTCAACAATAAATGCTCAGAGAAAGGAACAGGACATGGAAGATGTTTGTGGTTATAGCACTTATCTCCCAAGTAATTGGGAGTACCAAACCACTTTCCCAAACACAAGGCTGGAGGAAGAGATTGTCCATGTGTTTGTCTTTCTCATTCTGAAGAATCTTCAAGCATATAAATCCTAATGAGAATGAAATGTCTCCTCAAAAAGCAAAATCCACATGTTCTGTGTGGCACTACACTGGCCTCAGTGAATAGGCTCCATCGTGACATCTATTATTGGCTAGTCCCTCTTTAGTAGCTCTGTTGTGTTCCATTTCTAAGAGACATAACTCTTTCCATACAAGAGGAAGTGAACCAACTCAGAATTGTCTATTTTTACAACAAGCACCTTGTTTTTATTTATCTAGATCACATCATGTGTTGGAAACTGAAACAGCCCAGAGGCACTTTTCAGTCTACTGTCAATATTTCTCTTGGATGTGTTTTGTCATTTTATTGAATTTTTTTGTGTGTATACATTTTTTTCTTTGTTTGTTTGTTTGTTTTAAGAAAGAGGGACACTAGTATAAAAGTGGTATAAAACTGCATAAGTATTGATAGACTCTGTCGAGGGAATAAATCATATTGATTGAACATCTTGTCACTAGTGTAATTGCATCTGTATTTAGGAATTCTAACACTGTAACTGTGGACTGTTCTGGGCACAGCTCCAGCACTGGAAATGAGAACTGAGACTCACAATGTCCCTCTTGATGCACCATAGAGAACAGTAAGTGTAAAGTGTCTCATTAAAACTGAAAAAAAGACCTATTGGAAATGAGACCACAACAGATGGTTCAGATGTTAGAAAAGAAAACTGAAACTAGGAAGCTGTTTAAGGAAACTGAATGTAAATGAACAAGTTTGGGCTGTTATTTGTCATGCACAGCTAGCAAGTGCAAAAGCAGTACAGGCAGAAATGGGAAGAGCAGTTTGCACCTCTTAAATATTGTCCTGTGAATCTAGAATCTTAACATGGATGTATGCTGCTCAAGAAAAGAAATAGTTGTGATTTATTTTACTAGCAGGAGAAAAAAATAAAATCACTTATTTTTTCTTTGAAGAAAGGTTGCTTTTAGTAATTTACAGTTTATGTGCTGAACTACAAATTACATGTATGTAATTGTGCTATAAATCAGCTGACTGCCGTTATTATTCCTCATTTCTTCATCTAGAAACAAATTGATAGTGTACGTGTAAAAGACAATTAATTGTAAAGTTTGCTTCTAATTTCTATTGAATACCAAATAGAATTTATGTGGGAAAATAATTTAAAAAATCTATACTCTATACAAAATTAATACTTACATAAGGGATTGTGTCCAAGGTGTCTGTGTTGACAATTATAGGAGCAGGGCTTGCCTGAAAGGACAAAAAAAAGAGAGAAAAAAATATGTAAAACTCTGAAAATCCTTCATATTGAAATGCCCACGATGACATACTAAATTAAAAGCATAAAAGCTTATCTTCTCATTGAACTTACATAATATAACAGCACATAACCTGGGGTACCATTGAGCCACGTAAGGATGCAGGAAATAGATTCTCAATCTTCAAATCACAGATCACTCTCTGTTCAAGTTCAATAGGCTTTGTATAACGACCCAAATGTACAATAAAAAGTCATTAATTTTCTGTAAGAGACATCATTCTTACAACAACATCTTACATCAATCAACTTACGATTTAAGCAAAATTGGAGGTGAGTCTTTCAGCAGCCCTTACCTCACATCCACTTTTTATGCTTATGCAAAAGCACAACAATGTTTATTTTGCACAGAATAAAACTCAAGTTATTACTTATTTGTATTACTTATTTCTATTATTATGTATTATATATTGTATATATAATGTATATATGCACATATATAATGAGATTCCTTCATCAAAGCTACATATCCTGCACAGTTTACATGCACTCATTTAATGTTGACTATGAAATATAGATCTGGTTTTACAAGATTTCTGGATATATAAAGCTGTCCAACCTGACCTTTAGCTCATTTGTGAAACCTATATCTACGCTACTTTCCAACCACCTGAAATGCCCTAATCTCTTCCCTTTTCCCATACTGTGGTTTGGTGGTGGTGATGCAAGGCCAAACTTCGATCTGACCCAGCTGCATAACCCATGCCCAGACAATGTGGATTACAGTGATATGAGTAAATTAGTATGTATTAGTCGTATTAGTATTTATCTATCTACTTTGTCATGTTAGTCAATGAATGACAGCTTGTACTTTATAATAGTACAGACTGCAGAATCTCTTTGTGCAAGGCAGGGATGAGTACAGCACTACTGAAAACACTGTTCATACTTCTATTGTCAAATACTCGCTGCAGGAATTCAAAACCTAAGTAACATAACCCCAATTAAGAATGTATAATTAATTAGTGCAGCAATTCATATGTTTTGAGAGTATTACAGTTTCTTTGCAATTTTGATGTAAATATTGTAACATAATTCAAATAAATAGTACATTATTGCTCAACAGCTACTGTTGATTCATTAATGTCATTATTTCTATACAACCATGTAACCTATGAACAAAAACTAAAAATGAAATAGTCGGTATATATATATCATGCTATGTATCAGTTGTCATCATAATGTGTAGTTCAATATCACAGAATCATAGAATCCTAGAAAGGTTTGGGTTGGAAGGGACATTTAAGATCACCTAGTTCCAACCCCCTGCTATAAGGCAGGGACACCTCCTTCTAAACCAGACTGCTCAAAGCCCCATCCAGCCTGGCCTTGAACATCTCCAGGGAGGGGGCATACTCCTGGATAAACAAGTGGTATCTGAAAAGATGATTTGTACACAAACACATTTATTTTCATTGTGCCCCATAACACTGGATGCTGTGAAATAAATAAAAGCTGAAAGCCATTTAGGTTATACTATTTTTAGCTTTAGCATATGTAACGATTTATAACTCTATTATCACTGAAGGTTAAACAAAAGATTTTTTTTTTTATCATTTCACCTTCTATGATTTTTGAGTTCAATATACTTAAGGAATGACAAACTTGCAACAGGAGAAAAAGATTATTTTTAATAATATTCTACTGCCTTTAACCAATCTTTTCTTCCAATGATTTGATCTTCTTTTTAAATACAGCAAAAAGCTCTAGTATCATATATAAACAAAGTTTGCAACCTTTGGAATGTCTTTCCACTGCTTTAAAAAACAATCTCTATTGAAATAAGAAATATCTTTCAGAAATCATTTTCCAAATAATTCCCACACTGTAATTGATTGCTTCTATCTTAGTTTAGGAACAAAGCCTTACATCCTCTCAGATTTTCCTGAAGTGAAACTAACAAGATTTCTGAATAAGAAACTAGCAGTTGTGGAAACACTATTAAAAATAATATTTAAAGGACTTGGAATTTCACTTGGAAATCCATTTACTGCTTTTTTTTCTCTCTCTCACAAGCCCAAGCAAAACATGAGCCTCCTTCACAAAGCTCAGCTGCGCTCAGGAGGATTTATAGAGCCTTGCAAGGTCCCTGTTTCAGTGCAAAAACACTCTGACTGAGATGAGCTTTTTTCACACATGCGTATATACATACATACTCAGAATTTCACCTAATGTGTGTTGTGTAAGTAGACTCTCATTCTTCTGTTCATCTCTAAGAGGAGTCTGGGTTAATCTCTCTAACCATTCCTTAGATGGCTGAAGACAGCAGTTACATTCTTCCCAAAAACTCACCTCTGGTAGAAAGAAAATGAGCTCTCCCACAACTTTCCTGTACAAGATCTGTGTACCAGAACAAGACACTGTTCTGCTCCACCAGCTTGGTCATCCCATCCTTCATCCAGCATACTTAGGCATACTGAGAAATCATAAAATCTAAGAATGGCATGGTTTGGAAGGGACCCTAAAAATCATCTAGTTTCAAATCTATGGATATATTTGCCACCAAATAGATCAGGCTGCCCAGGGTCACAACCAACCTGGCCTTGAGCACCTCCAAGGGATGGGTCATCCAGTTTCTCTGAGCAGCCTGTGCCAGGGCCTCACCACCCTCTAAGTGAAGAATTTCCTCCTGATTATTAATCAAAAAGTCAGCATTTGTATCACTTTAATTCAGTAGACTCATCACAAGTAAATCATCATCATCTGAACTTTGCCCAGAGAGGCTGTGGAGTTTCCTTCTCTGGAGACATTCAAGACCCACATGGATGTCTACCTGTGCAACCTGGTCTAGGGAGCTGCTTTGGCAAGGGGTTGGACTAGATGATCCTTAGAGATCCCTTCCAACACCTACAGTTATGTGATTTTATGACTTACTCATCACTAGCTTTGGGATCTTGTGGTCTGGCCAGTGTCTCACCTGTCCTCTAGTACTGTCACTATCCCATTTGGCTACAAGAGTGTAAATTTGTGCTGAAATCCCTGCTTACATCAAAGCAAATGACAACCACTGATTTTCCCTCATCCACTGACCTAGTCATCTCATCTCAGAAAGCTAGCAAGGAACAATTTAGTCTTCAGAAATCAATCTATCCTTTTTCTATAACATCCCTTTGTCCGTTGTAAGCCTTGGTGAAACCTCTCAGTGACACCCACCAAGACCTTCCTTTTGTTAACCTCCTACCTCACCCTGACCATGCAACCACTTCTTTGAACACAGTGATCTTCCCCTGCCCCATTATCTCCCCTACCTATACTTCCCACAGGGCCTGTAAATAATAGGCTTTCAAGAAAGAATATTTTCAGAGTTTATTTTAACACTGTTTATTGTATTCTTCACTGACTGGAAAAGTTGAACTTCAGGTATCAAACAGGCAATTTTCTATTTCTGAGATATTCATCCTGTTCGGAAAGACAAGCATGAAAAAATTCACAGAGAAATATTTTCAGATGGATATAGTAACTACAGCCATTCACTCACAGCTAATGTAGAATCACAGAATATCCTGAGTTAGAAGGGACTCAAAAGGATCACCGAGTCCCACCCCAGGCTCCACATAGGACCATTCAAAACCCAAACCCCGTGTCCGAGAATGTTGTCAAAATGCTCCTTGAGCTCCAGCAGCTTGGGGCCATGCCCACTGCCCTGGTCTGCCTGTTCCATGCCCACCATCCTCTGGTGAAGAATCTTTCCCTAACCCTTACAGTCCTCCCCCGACTCAGCTCCATGCCGTTCCCTCAGGCAGTAAGGTAATACAATACAGTTTCCTTTTATTTGTCTAAGATATGGCAATTAGGAGAACACCAACCTTCTGAGACACAACACTGCATTTAATAGAAGTGCAGGAATCAAAGCTGATTTTGTTAGTTTTGTGCTGTTTGCAGATCACACTGTAAGTAAAGCAGGAGGTTTTAATCAGGCAAAGGTGAGAAGACTGCTTGAAATCACTGGAGAGAACCTTAAGTAGAGTGCTATCCATGGAGTACAAAATAAGATCAAAATAGTTCTGTAATCCAAACAAAGCTATTCAAGGGATAGGTCAAGAGATGTTCAGTAGCTGTCAGTCAGAAGGATCTTATTTTCTGGCATCATGTGGCTATATCTTCTCTGACTTAAAAATGTGTCACATGCACCGATCCGCCAAATTCTCAAAAAAAAATTCACAAATATCATTTCAGATAAGCAGAACACAGAGAAAACCAACATAGCAGTCCCACAGCTCATCAAGAATACTTCCAACTGTGCATAAATTAACAGATGCACACGAAAAGATTCTAGTGCCTCTCTAGAATCTCTGCCTGCTGTGATCTGTCACACTCTATATAACCAGACATAAATAAAATATTTGCCTAAGTTTTACACTGAGTGAGAAGAAATGGCCTCCTAGAAGACAAAGATAACAATTTTAATCCTAGATTTGCCCCTTGACCTGCTCTGCAATCTTCAACAAGACATCTAATTACTCTCCTGCTAACTTCTCCCAGCTGTTAAGCAACTCTAGCAGAACCAGCTCAGCTTTATCAAAATTTTAAAAGAAGTGGTAGTGGTTGACAGTGGTTAATGGCACAGATCCTGCTGGAAGCTACGGTAAGGCACATGGAAGAATGGAAGGTAATATGGGATAACTGTCAGCATGGCTTCAACAACAGCAAGTCCTGCCTGACCAAGCTTGTTGCTTTTTATGATGGTGTAACTTCAACAGAGGACAAGGGAAGAGCCACTGATGTCACCTATCTGGACTTCAGTAAGATCACTGACATGGTCCCCCATAAAATCCTTTCCTCCAAATTGGAAAGATATTGATTTGATGAGAGGACTGTTTGATGGATGAGGAACTGGTTACAATATCACACCCAGAGTGTGGTAACCAATGGCTCAATGTCTGGATGGAGATCAGTCATAAATAGTGCTCCTCAGGAGTCAGTATTTGAATTCATGCTCTTTAATATCTTCAAGAGTGACATCTAAAGTAGGATTGAGTGCACCCTCAGCAGTTTGCAGAGGATGACACCAAGATATGTGGCATGGTTGACATGGCCAAGGGATGGGATGTCATTTAGAGAGACTTAGACAGTCATGAGCAATGGGCCCAGGTGAACCTCTTGAAGTTCAACAAATCCAAGTACAGTCTTGCACGTGGATTGTGTCAACCCTCACTTGTCAGTACAAACTGGCATATGTAAGAATAGATCACAGCCTTGCCAGAAACAACTTGGATGGATTTTAAGAGGCCCTTCCAACTCAAACAATTCTGTTCTATGGCAAGAACTAAAACTATCACTCTGTAGGGAGTTTTAAAAGTTTAAATGTCTAACTGTCTATCTTGCAGAATGAATTCAAACCAATAATAATTAGTTCCTGAAAGAGCTAACCTTCTCTTCAGACAGGTAGCTTGCAGAAATCTCCCAGATTTTCCAATCAGATTTTAAAACCAGCAAGAGGCCTTAATGAACACATTCACAGTTCTTCAGCTGCAAAATGAATCCAGACCAACTTCCATAAAAAGGAATTTCACTGACTGTAGTGGATTGAATGATCTTGCTTTCCTCATGCACTTTCCTTTTTGCTCTAATCCTTACTGATAGGTAAGTATTATACTATGCTGACAGTGTACGATGCAGGCTGTCAGCCTTATATCTAGTGCTCACTGCACAGACCTTTTTCCTGCCCTTGACTAGAAGCAGTGCTTTCAGCTGAGCCATCTCTGTGCTTTGAAGAGAAGGCATCGTGCTGACAGCTGCAGTGACAGATTGGCATAGCTGGGACAAAACTTGAATAGCTTTGGGGGAAAAAAAAATGAAGAAGGATTTTTTTTTTCTTTTTAAAGGACTTGAGCACAACAGACTTTGCTTCCACAAATGTATTTCAGATTGTTCTGCTTGCAGTGAGTCAGACAGTCTAGTTGCTTTTCCACCAAATGCACAACTTAAAAGAAAGATAGAGTGGAAGCACTTGAAGTGGCTATAAAGAGGACAAAAAGGCACTGAGTCCAGATCGTGAACATTACTCTGCTACCAACTCTCTGCAAGTATATGAACATGACTCAAAACTCAGATCAGATGAACTTCCCCTTGCTTTGAATGACAGCATTATCCTGGCTGACTGGTTTTACTTACAGCACTTACAGTTTTATGGAATACCAGCCTTACACTGAATGTCATTCTCTTCGGACTACTCACATCTCCTCATTTTAACAGTTGGTACAACACAATACCATGAAACTATTTACACAGGTAAATGGTAACTAAGAAATTTTATAAATAACAAATATAGCTTATTATTTCTTAACCAGAAAACGTTAAAACAAGCATGCGATCAATCTCACCCTATTCACATCTATTCTTAGTTGTGATTTTGAGCCAGAGCTCTCAATTGCTTGTTTTCCTATCAAGGAATCACCATAATTATTTATGACATAATATTTAAGTTAACTCAAAGACATGGTGAAGTTTTGAGTGGTACAATAGTGTACGTATTACCATTTTAAAGTTAAATGGAGTTGATGTTCATATCTTCTTCACAGACCTGTCTTGGCGGACAGAATTAAAGGCTCATTTTTCCAGATCACCAGCCCCAAGTTCTAAAACAACCTCTGGAATATCGCAATTCCATTTTTCTTCCTAATATTAACATTACATATTTTAAAAATACAAAGTGGAGCATCTCACAGAATCACACAATCACAGAATCACAGAATTGTAGGGGTTGGAAGGGACCTCTAGAGATCATCTAGTTTAACCCTCCCGTCAAAGCAGGCTCCCTAGACCAGGTTATACAGGTAGGTGTTCTGGATCTTCCTATATTTTTAAACAAACAGAGCATCCTGCATATCTCTGAACATTGTTTCAGACTGTTTATGGGCTTCAGATGTTAACTCTAAATCAGCTTAAATTCATTTTATGCTTTCATCAGTGTCCTTCCACAACTGTTTGAAATAGAGCTACACGAACATTTGAGGAAATATGTGAGGAAAGATTAAATGATAATTTCAGTGTCAAAACAGTAATTCTCTGGCATGCTATGAAGCATCAAGATCACAGAACACACAAAACCTTTGTCATATTTACAACTGAATTACAAACTGTAAGAGTAAGAAGGAGAAAAAGTCATTTGCTTTTTGTTAGGGAGAAAATATGAAAGATAAGGTTCCCCTTTGAACATCTAAAGAGTGACTTCTCAGTCAGCAAACATACCTCTACTTAGGGACATAAAACAGAAGTCAAAAGCAGCTTTGCTTGCAGGCTGCAGCTGTCAAGAATAGAAGAAATATTTCTCAAGAAATCCTTGAGGGCCTTCCATGCATATATAATGTAACCTCATACAAAGCCTTTTAAAGGTAAATAGATCCATTCAAACAAGGTGGCAATATTTTGGGGCTTGGGGCTTTGTGTTGGTTTTTACTTAATCTTTAGGAGTAATTTCCTATTTAAAACTTCATTACCTGTGAGATTATTTAAATAAATAAAAAATGATTTGTACCTAGGGAAGACTAATGTGTGGATCCACAGGTTGTCAGAAGAGTGACAAGAACGCATGTACTTTACAGCTGATGAAGTTTGACCTGCCCCAACACTTGCCTGTCAGCAGTTTGAATTAGCAGTGATTAACACAGCACTAACCTTTTGCCCAATATCTGATTCACTGAAGGACACAAAATGTCAAACGAAAAAGCTCTATAGAGGATGACTGATAGTTATAATACCTCTAAATTTCCAGTGAAGTTATCATTCAGCTAAATGTTATTACCTGTTAAATTTTGAGGTGATAACCTTCCTATCACTAGATAGAGTAGATCCATCTGTCTCATTCTAGGATGCCAAATGCTGTAATAAGACTCACACAGAGGTCCCATTATCACATCTCTACTGAGTCACAAAAGAAATTGATGGAACCCCTCTTACATCAGTGTTCTAGCTTTGAAAAGAAATTTAGGTCTAAATTCTGAATTTAGAAATGATGCTTCAGAATTTGTTCACGGACTTTGGAAAGAAAATGGACCATAACCACTGATTTGCTACCTAGATCTCTGTTCTGTTCTCTGATCTGATCTCTACTGTACTTCAGTACATATCTCAAACTCTGTGTCAAAGCATATCACTTCAGAAAAGAACAGATCTAACCAATGCAAGTAATACCATTTTCTGGTATGTTCTTACCTCTGGACTTGGAAAGTTTGTTATCAAGAGCAGAAATAGAAATTGATCGCATATGGTCTTTTCATTACTGCATCGTCATCAGTACTCTGACATTTGAGACGCATATATTTCCTTCAGATTTTATATCATTCATAAGCTTTTCAAAAGAAGATGAAACATTTGAAAAATCTGCCTTAACACTACACTTGGTGGAAAGATACGCTGAAAAAATAAAGTGTTATGGAGTGATGCTACATAAAAGCCAAGTGCTAAGCTAATCTACTTTCTACTACGCTATCAACACAGACTATATATTTCATTTTAAACTTCTTAATGGTGTTATGTCATATCTAACATATTTAAAATTTTCTTACAAAAGTCCTGGCATAACTGAAGTCAATGGTGAAACATTAATATGCTTCAGGAGTCAACATTTAAGCCAGTATATTTCTACTCAATGTTAGTTTTGGTTTTCTTCTGCAAGTATTTTTCCTTTTATCTTTCTTGCACCATTTCTATATTTATTCATACTAAATGTTTCTGTGACATACATATTTGTGATATAAATAATTTAGCACAAATCAAATAGAGTAATACTATGCTTTCAAATTGACATCTATCTTACTTTTAAGCATTTTAGCTATGCATCCAGAAATTAAAAATGCAGAAAAAAAAGTAACTCTAAATGCTTATGACATTGACAGACCTATTAAAAATGGAAAACTTTTATTTTCTTGAGATTTCACAGATCAAACATTAATGATTTAACTGTTCTACAGATTGTTTAAGCTTTAGATTTATTAAATATAGGCTTGTAATTTATTTTTTATTTAATAATACAGTTCAAACATCATAAAGAGCTGCATAAGAAGAAGATAAGGAAAATAATCTCAAAAAGCTGTCCAGTTCTTTTAACTGAAGATATATTACTTTACTGCATTACACAAGTGAGTAGGATACTTCATACTGATGTAAAGATATTTTTTCTGCTGCAAAGGGATTTTAACACTCTATAGACACTATCAAGACTAATGTGTGTCTGTATAGGAAAACCTACACACACATAAAACATGCACATAAACATGTGCAAACATATTATGAAAAAAAGGCATCTCATTTGATGAAGATGCCTGCTACAAGTGCATGATGCAGCCTTGGTGTGGTCAAAGATGCAATTTCTTCCAGACAGGAAAACAAAAGTAAAACAGATATTCTGCTTTTCTATTCGAAAGCAAAGGCCACATTACCCATAACGTATCAGTTTTCTTCTGAAATCCTGGTAGACTAAGCTCACAAAGCAGTTATTTCATATCTTGTTTTGCTGCCGTTTTGAAGCCTGAAGGTTGAGTGTAACGTTTATTGCAGCAGGTAGAATCTATATCCAGTGTCAATCAAAAAACAAATTGACTAAAAATTTAAATGCAAATGAAGATGACAAAAATGAAGAAGATAAAAACGGAAAAATAGATTTAAAATACAGATTTTAACAGAATCCAGTATCTGTTGAAGAATATCAGATGCCCCATCGCTGGAGGCAATCAAAGCAAGGCTGGATCTGGCTCTGGGCAGCCTGGTCTAATGGTTGGCAACCCTGCCCATGGCAGGGGGTTGAAACTGGATGATCTCTGAGGTCCTTCTCAACCCAGGCCATTCTATGATTCTATGACTCAGACCATAAAGAACATTCCCAAGAACAGAGCACCTCTTTCCAGGAACTGATGTGTGGCACTGAGAACTATATACAGCAGCACTAAACTAACGTGATCAGTCACCTCTGCTTGGCTAGACAGCAGAGACAAGAGTCTACAGCCGAAAGTCTACACTGAAGGGATAGAGTAAGCACACACAGTGGAAACATTGTTCAGAATTATAGAGAAGTTCTCAAGTCAAAAAGGAAAAGGAGCAAAACCACCACTGATAGTACTTCACCACTGAAATTACCACAAAATGATCTGGGCATTATTGTTGTCCATAAAATGCATAATTGTAACTCTTTTACTCTGGTTAAATATGTACAGGAGGAAAATGAGTTTGCACGTTTTCATTTACTTGATGCATATTTAGCAATAATTATGAAGTTCTAGGTGTTAAACTTGATTTTAAATACTTGCAACAAACTCAAGATTGAACTGGGTTGTGTTGAATAGAGCAGAGTTTGAGTTTTTATGTCAGTAGAAGTAAACTTCTAAAATAAAGTCCTCTGGAAAAGTTTTAATTGCTGTCCCAGAGTGTACCTTCATGTCCCAGAATCACAAAATGATGAATAAAATTAAAAAAAACCTCATATATATAGCTCATCAACAGCTTGTTTCAAACTCTGAGTCTGGGCAGGAAGACTGCACTCACAATACATAATCACAAAAGTTAAAAAAACATCACCATTTAAAAGCAAAGCTACACTGCTCTAAGACCAATTCAGGCTTTTTATATGGCTTTTCCTCAAGTGGCATAAAATACATTTCTCAGTGGAGAAACACTGTTTTAAATTACAACTGTTCTTTTTTTTTAAATTTTTTTACTATAGTGCTTGCCAGCCATTTTCTCTCCAGATTTTACACTAAGATCCTCCTTCTGTAGATGACCTTAGCTATGCTGAAATGGCCAGAGGAACTGGGAGAGACCAAGAGGAGCTGCTGTGGTGAGGTCTTCAGCACTGTTATCACACCACTGAAAGGACTGAACATAACCAGCAGTGGTAACTTGCGGAGAGGTATCTCCTGGAGTGAAGCTGAGCCTATAGGAGGGAAGGACAGGTGTTTTCACAAAGCGTTAGTTCAACTGTTCGCCTACTTTGTTTCTTAATATCCATCTAAAAAATATTTTTTTACGTTAATTGTCAATAAAGTTAAATTACCCAACTCAAGTCTGCTTTGCTTGCAACACCCTTATTCTGAAATTTCAGTACAGAAGAGGAATTTGTTCAGTACCTTCTCTTTATTCATTTGATTTTCTGATGAATGTATGAATCATATTGGAGGTGAGATTGGAACAGCAGAAGAAAGGAAAAGAATTATAGTCTCAGTTTTAAAAAAAATGTTGACTTGAGCAGCACAGAAAACTAAATTGAAAGTGGAAGGAATAGAGAGACAGCGGTCAGCTTCTTCTCCCCAGTAACTAGTAATAGGATGAGAGCAAATGGCCGTGAGTTATGCCAAGGGAGGTTCAGGATGGATATTAGGAAAAATTTATTCTCTAAAAGAGTGGTGAGGCATTGGAATGGTCCACCCAGGAAGGTGGTGGAGTCTCTGAGGGTGTTCAAAAACCATGGAGGTGCGGCACTGAGGAACATGGTTAGTGGGCATGGTGGGGATGGGCTGATGGTTGGACTGGATGCTTTTAGTGGTCTCTTTCAAGTTTAATTATTCTATGAATACTCGGACAGGAAAGTAAGGGAAGTATTATGTACAGACAGCAACACAAAACAGCCACTAATTATTTTTCATAGACGAGCTTTCCATAGGGAAGGTAAGTTACATCTTCTGCCAACAAGACAGTATTAAGACAATATTGCTGTTCAACTCTTAATTCTTAGAAATAGCATTTAGCAAAAATTTCAAAACACAAAATGAACAGAATACGGCATCATTGGTTGGTAGAGTGATGGAACAATGTAAAGATTGTGAACTTGAGGTGAGTACTAACAGTGCAATAAAAAGAATACTACTATATAACATTGTTTAAAAAAAGAAAGCACCAGGGTCCATTATAATTCCAAGAATCACAGTCATGACTGAAGGGTACAGCAAGACCAACTGTCCTTCAAAGTAATTATACAGGACTGTAAAAATACACCTTGTGAAATCAAAATTATAAATCCAATGAAATATTGAACTCAATTCCAGTTAAGAAATAATCAAAGAATGAGCATGTGCAAATAAATGTGTGGTTAGCAAGACAGACTTGAGAATGATTCTATGATTCTAAGATGCTAAAACAAAATCAATCAAACAAAATAATTTAAAAAAATATTCAACGTTACGAGTGATGATGAAAAAATTCAAATCAGCAAAATTTCCCTTTTTTCCACAGTTTTTTTCTATTTTTAACACGGGAATATTTTTCAACTCTGTGCCAAAGACAGGCAAGTAGATTTTACACACCTATGCAACTACCTGGCAATTTCATTAAACTATTGTATAATTTCTCTGAGGAGAAACAAAAGCCTTGAAACAATTTGTTTAAACTAAGACTAAGCACTAAAACGTGTACTGTAGGCAGTACTTGCATTCTGGCATATGGGCAAAATGACCTATGATGTCTTTCCCCACCTTTACATGTTAACATTCTATCACTCTAAATAGTGTTGTTTTGGTGAGAATTGAATACAGAAACACGGAGAAAAAAAACAAACAGATTATCTTAAACTGAATACAAATAAATGGGAGCAATTATAACACTGACTTATGTAGCAGCAACAATACAGCATCTTAATGGTGAGGTAGTCACAGAAAGTATCACAAGGCTATGAAAATATGATCATTCCTTGACTATAGGAACTGATTTGAAGATATATGTTCTTCTTTGTGGATCACAAAAGTCTAGGATGCCACTATTCTTACAGACTAATTACAGTGACCGGAGAAGGACTAGGCAGGTTTTGCATTCTCTGGATTTACTGTGTGAATATGTAACTCAGAGACACTTATCCCCATAACGAAACAACCTTTCCTGTACACAGACACAATATCGACCTCTCTCTGTCACCGTATCGAACAATGAATGTAACAATCACAGAGACATAAAACCTAAAAACTGTCATAACCAATCTACCAAGATCAAGAAGATGGGTTTGCAAATCAATTACAGGAATTTCAAATGTCACAACATTTCACGCATTTACATGATCCCACTCCCAAACACTGGAACATTACATGGCAGCTCTATTCTATAATAAAATAACAAACAATAGCATTAATAATAATAATAAATGGTATAAAAATAGCAAAGCCTGTGAGTGCCGTACTCTAATGTGATGGAGATTTCATTTGTTTGCTTGTTTGTTTCAATAACTGGAAAAGCTCCAGGACAGGACTTTCAGAAATGAACTTTGATTACTGTTAGGAATGAAGAAGAAAACATGCTCTGATAAAGAAAGCAGCAGAAGCACTATATATCAAGTGATAGGAAAGAACACTAGGAAGGTGATTATACATGCATTTAGAAACACAAAAGGAGCTGTCTGCTTAAGGTAGGATGGATGTAGAGCACAAGCATCCAAATCCAGAAGTGCAGTCTGCAAAACAATCAGCTTTAGGAACACAGATTTCCCTAGTGCCTATAGAACAGTGCTTTAGTATCAGCTGCAAAAAAACACCTATCTCAAATAATTGACATTCAGACATGAAGTAGCCCTTTACTTATGAACACTTTGGACAGATAACGCTTCCTCCTACCTTTATTTTTAGGTATCCACTCCACCCTCTGAGTTAAATAGAACAATTTTAACATATCCCCCCCCTCCAATAAATCATGATGCCTGGCAGAAATATCACCTTCTCCACTCTCAGCCTGTTGTAAATCCTGACTTTCGCCATAGGACGTCTGGGGAAAATTAACACCTACTCTGATTGTCCTTTCCAGAAGCTAACCAACTTCGCAGGAAGGTGCACCAATTCTGAGTGCTAACATATAAAATCCCAGCTGCAGGCTTGACCCTGATACTAAATAAATGTTTGATTGGGAGGACAAGAAATGGGAACATTGTGTGCTTTAGAGGAACGGGAGAAAAATTACATAGAAAGTATTACAGCAAGAAGAACACAGTATCTGCAGGAGGCTCCAGTTTTTGGTGTTTTTTAGGGCAGACATAACAAGGGGAAATCAAGATAGTCCAGAGATAAGTCAACCCACCCTTTACATGCCACTATATGATTTGTGTCAGATTTTGAACTGTTTTCTTCAATTATAATAAAGGCACTCTGCTCATATGCATATATCCAAGCATTTTTGATACCAGCCCATCAGGTAGCAAAGGAACTGAGTTGATATAATTAGTAGCTATATAATTTTTCACACTGTTCATAATAGACTTCAGCTTTCAGACACGTCTCTTTCCCACAATGTAAATTTGCATTCATAGAGATACATCAGACAAAATGCATGTTTCCCATTAAATGAAAATACACAGAAGAAATCAAGATACTCTTTTCTTTCCTCTACAGCATGCCCTATCTGGCTCACACAACCCAGTCACAGAAATCATCACCCTGCATCTGCTACTGCCTACAGGAAAATAAACAGTTCCAGTTCACATGACAGTAACAAAAAGAAAAATATGAATAAAATTATTAACACGTTTATGTAAACATAGATCGGTCAACTTAGTTGTTTTATTTTATACACAGTAAACACTAGCATATTAGAATATGTCATTCAGTGGTAAGCAGTAATATACACTTACATTTTTTTAATGCATTTGAGAAATATTCTCTCCTTTAAAAGCTTTACTTCAATTTTATATTTTTCCAGAAATGAAAAAATATATATTAAATATAATCTCTTTCTACAAGCAAACCTTAAAATAATAAAACAGAAATGTCAGCACCAACTTTTAACTCCAGATACACAGAACTATGCATTTTCTTCCCAGAAAATGTCAGCTTTTATTATAGGCTGTTGTTTCCCACTCACACATGCAACAGTAGGAAACATAATCACCCAGAAGACCTGAGGTCATAGATCCGAGCTTATCTAGCTCAACAGAGAAGTTCAGTGTAGCCATTTCCCTCTGCTGAAAGAAGCCTAACACTCAGAATTTCAATTGAAAAACATGTCTTACTTCAGAGGCATGTTACAGTTTTCCTTACCGGGACATAAGAATGAAATGAATCTTGTTCACGGTTCTCAATAGCTGAAATTGTTTTCAACCAGAAGAGATAGCTTGAAATATCAGACATTTCAGAATGCTCCATACCGAAAGCTGCAACGTTAGGGGTACTGAGGTGAGCCAGACTTGCAAAAGGAGGACTTTGGGTGTGTTACATAAAGGTCTTAATTAGATCTCTGATACAAATTGCTATCCTAAGAATAAAAAGTTAATCAGAAAGCCTCAGTGAAAGGATAGGAGGGCAAGATTAGAGCTGAGACAGATGTTTCACTTCAGGATAATTGTGCAACTGCCTAGCTAGATGTTCCGCTATTCTGAAGTGAAAATACAAACATGAAAATCAAAACGTTCCCTTTCCATAACTCAGTACTAAACAGTTCACTGCTGGTTGTTGTTGTTGTTGTTTGTTTCGCTTTGTTTTTCTCAGAAGATAAACAAAAGAAACAAACAGAACCCCTCAAGAGATCTCCATATATTTAATTTTAGCTGCAGTGATTACCTAGCACTCAGCCCCCTTTTAAAATCCCAGCCAAATATCCATCATATAAAGAGGAACAATTTGGATAACAGATACTAAAAACAGAGCTGCTGAGAAAAATAAAATGTTGCAAGGATTTCTGGCAAACAAACTTAGGAATCAAGCTACAAAGAGTTGTTGCAACTAAATCCAAGAAAATACTCTGTGAGTGAGAGGATAACGAGGGGTCATTCCTTGCATCTCCCAAAGGATGCCATCCTGACCTCCAGTGCCAAAGAGATGTAGTTTAACTGAACTGTCTGCTCACTCTTTTAGGTGTATTCTCCCTATGCTTGCAGGTAGCAAAAACATACTGCAGAAATAATAGGACTTCCACTCGTAAGTGAACAGACATTTATTTTGCTTATGTTAAAATCCACAGCCCACAGAAATCTTGAAGATTTCCATTAAGTCAGGATTTTTGAGATACCATCTTTTGGGGAGGAGGATACAGTGCATGCGTGGGCTTTCTGCTCAGATGATGACACAAATACTGGCATTACACATTAGAACTTCTGGAACTAGATGTCACCCTCAACTAAAGAAACTTTCATGCAAATCTGAGATACTAGGAAGTCATAATAAAATAAAAATATCAGATATGAAAGATGAAATACTAGAACAAACAGTAGTTATTTTTCTTGGTTCCTCATTTTCTCAAAAATGGATTTCCAAAATGAAGCAGGAAGTAAGTATTTGTTGAGAGAGGTAAAGGAGAAATATTGAGATCTACCTGGTACTAGGGACAAGGGTAGGAAGCAAGTGGCCTTAAACAGTATGTATTTAACTATGCTGTAATCTTTTTGTCAATTAGTAACATCTCAATTTGGGACCCAAAATACTTATACTGGAAGTTCATTGAAAACAACAATAAAAGGGCCCAAACTCATTGAAAAATCATGTTTAGCAAAAAAAATACTGATAGAAAAAGAAAAAACAAAAAACATGAGAAATTCTAAAGATCTGACTGTTTTAGTTAAAAATACCTTATTTCCAAAACTATGAAAGCCCTCACAAGTACATTTTTGACCAACAGTTTCTTAAAAAAAATTGATGTGAAGTTTTTCAGAGAAAAATTTGAACATCCTGAGATAAAAGCTTTATTTCATTTCCAAGCAAATTGACTTCTGAAGAGTTAGTTTAGCAAAGTGGTGGTGAAGGAAGGGAGATGAAAAGCTTCTTTTCCTTCCCATCTTCCCACCCCAAATATAATTAGTTCCACATCAGTTTAAATGTTCAAAAAATGCTTAAGTATTAACTAAAGTTCAATAACCCTTTGCCTGTTTATTTCAAAAAATATCTTAATCAACCAAATGAACAGGTTCATTTAGTACAAATTCCAAAACTTATAAGCTGTATTTGCCAAGGAACAGGTAATTTTCCTCTCCTTTCAAGCTAATTCCATAGCTATTCAGTATTGACCATCATCGTACTCAGTGTAACGGTTTGAATCGACCACTGATTTGACCCAGAACAGCTGTTTTTATCTTCTCACAGCATGATCAGCACCATCTGCTTCACCAAAAAGTGAAAGATTTAAAGCAGGAGCATAAATAATTAGCCAATTCTTCATCAGCTCGAATAGCTAATGATTGCTCCCTTATGTTTCAGGATGTAAAACGGATCTCTTATTGTGAAAAATGGTTACAGCTAGAGGACCTGCAAAAGGCCTCTGTTTTCTTTGTACAATAGGTACCCACAGCAAGGATTTGGAGCCTGGGGGTTGCTAGGCCTCTGTAGGAGTAGTCCAGGGTCTGCCCTGTGCTAATACAGGGCAGAAAGTGTTGAGGAGGGAGTGTGGGAACAGGGCCAAAACAACAGGAAATACTCCATGGCAATGAGCACTTGTCCCACAGAGAGACTGCAATCCATGTTCATTGCCAATAAACTGGAGCCTGCAAGCTGACTCTGTTTTTCTTGTAACAGTTATTGGTGAGCAGCTTTCTTATTTTTTCTTTTGACCTGAGAGCTTTCTCACTCCTGTTCATCCTACTTTTATCCCCTGTTCTGGGAAGAGTGAGGAGTGGATGCAGGGTTGCCTGACTGCCAGCTGGGGCCAGCCCATCCCAACTTGATTTACAATACCTTCAAGGCACATTTCTGGAGACTTTCCATCATATTTAAAAACAGATTTTCTATAATGCCTAGAACTTTTCCATAGTCTCTATATGTCCACTAGGGACACGTACTAAAACCTCAAATTAAGACAATAATGACAATACATGAATAAAGAAGTCATAATGAATAAAGATCAAAGTTTCATAAATGCTGATTCAACTACATCAAATAAATTTTACACAGTTTATATAAAAAGGCACAGCTGTTCCAGGTACCCCTCATCTTTTACAAGAAAAAGTATTGTTCCAGATTTCTTTATGCCAAATATTTATAACTCCTTTTAAAATGCACATTTATTTCTATGAAAACAAGCACAGCTATCAATCAAGTAAACGTTAAATAATTCAGCCAGTAAGATTACATTTTATAATTCGGTATAACAGATCAGCTGGGAATATGTCTCCAGCAGAGAACTTTAGAAATTACTTAACTGTACATCATCCTTTTGCATCTATCCAGCTGGACTGCCGCCTTCCTATGAAACATTAAAATATTTAGTATTTTAAATACATTTTAATAGACAATAGCTGCTATAAAGCTTTTTTGGAGCTTTGCCAATGAGCTGTTTAAAAACCTCTAATATATTAACAGCAAATGACTGAGATAACTCTTTCATTCTGTAAGTATTTTTTATTAGAAGAGTAAGAACAATATAGCCATGCAATTCTACGTATGGATCTTTATATTTCTGGTTATAGAAATACATATGCTGTTAAATCCAAAGGGCTTTCGTGGTTGCTAGTGTATTTTCAGTGAAATGGGAATAAGAATAGTATAGTGATTTCTAAGTTCCAGTCCGAAACTCTTACACCATGATGGCTAAATTTCTGCATTCAAGAATCAGAGCGGTACTAGTGCTTTAAATTAGTTGCAGAACAACTGAAATTCTACTTCACTAACATTTCCCACTGTTGTTGTACCAGCTAAAGAACAGTTGTTGTAGCAATTAAAACTGGCTTTTGTGGCCTATGAACTCAGGTAGTGGATTGAATCTGAATGCAAGCTGTCTACAAAAATAGCATTTCCTTCCCCCCTCTTGCAGCTGTCCTATCAGGATACACAGGCTCATCACTGCAGGAAGACACTGAGAAACCCAGCAAGGGCTTTACGCTGCACCTTCATTGTGGTGACACAAAGCAAAGGTGTATGAGGGTTCATGGAGATCAGATCCCAGAAAAGATGGAATAGCCACAGATAGCCAAAACCCAGCATAAAAGAGCTGAAAATTTGTTAGTAGTCCTTCAAATAGCATGGCACGATCTGCTTTAGGGAATAATGACTGTTCTAAAATTTGAAAAAAGTTAAAGAAGTTGAAAATGCAAAGCTCTTCACCTTTTTTATGCACAATGCACAAAAAAGCTTGCTAAACTCCCTCCCTCGCCCTTCCCAAAATGGAATGAACTTTGACCTGACTTGCAAATATCTTGGAGAATGAAAGAATCACATTGCTGTTTCTTCTGAGGTGCTTTAAGAAATGTCAGATATCAGGCAGTAATGAGGTCTGGAGAAAACATTAACAGGATAAATTTTGATTTGATTACTTTTACTAGCCCTTGCTATTTTATTAAACAACTAAGTCCTCTGTCATTGTGGTTTTATTATTGCTAATATTATTAAAAACAAAACAAAAAAGCAACAGCTACACACACAAAAAAACAAGCTCCTTTACCTCTCATCCATCTGCCACTAAATGTTTCTGACATGACATTCTGCTTCCTTTCACATTTTCCTTCTCTTTTTTATTTTCTTTATTTTATTTCCTGAACCCTCAATGCGAGGTAACACGATGCAATAGAAACTGGCAGAAAGTACATTAAAGTTATTATCACCTGAGGACAAATGCTGACAAGTGAACCACAAGAAAAAAAAGACTTACATCTGGAAATAAGACAAAGAGCATATAGGTAAACCCAGTAATACTACTAAGGCTTTGGCAGCCACTCAAAAATGTGAAAATACAGATGAGGTGGTGTAGAAGTAATGGGGTTCTTGGTAAAGAAGAAAGAAAAGGGCAAAGGTTAGAAGAAAGAGAACAGTTCCTTAATTTCCCCAGTACGAAAACATGTTTTGAAAGGGCATTACATAAAATGAGCCAAAGGCAGCCTTTTGGTGAGAGATGACAAGGGAAAAAGATACAAGGACCCAAGAATGATGAATCTGAAAAGCTTTTCAATTTTTGACCACTCAGCAGAATATTTCTGCAAACCTGTGTTTTCCTCTACTACAAATAAATGATTCATTCTTTTCTCTATTGTCAGTATGATTAACGCAATACTGCACTTCTTGGTACACAGACTAGTTTAGCTGATAGACAGAAACCAGTGCTTTAAACCAAAACAGCTAGCTGTGATAACCTCAATTTTCAGCAGAAATTATTTCAAGAGTAATGTATCTGCTTAAAGTTTGTGCTGACTCTGTGGACTTAAGTGTATCTCAGTATAAACAGAAGATCCACTGAGAATTCCATTATGACAAATCAAAGAAATAAAAAACTACAGAAGTCAGGCTTTTTGCAGATTTATGCTCACAGAACTGATCAGATTGCTATCAATTTTATACTTGCAAAGGCTGAGTAAGCTAATAACTGACCCAGAGGCAACTGCAACGTATCATGATTCAGCTCATTACATATACAATACGTACACACGGTGCATTATAGAAAAAGTATTTTATAATCAAGTCAAACTGCAACAAAGCGGTACTGCCCCTTGTGATGATGTTTCTGTAGGATTTTATTTCTGTAAAATCATTAATACTTTAAATAATAGTGTTAAAAACATATAACAATGGCCATAGCAACTTCTACATGTTTTCAGAGTTGTGTAAGACCCTACAGGCCAGGATACTCAGGAATGCCTGCTGAATTGGACTCCTTGAATGCATGAGGTGGCATCCCCTCACCCTATCAAATTTGTCTCTCCCCAAATTTTCCCTGACTATGTCTCTAGCTAATTACTTCTGGCTATTGGATACATCAATAACTGAATGAATATCATTACCATAAAACTTTGCATGTTTTGATGGGTTGATGGTTGGACTAGGTGATTGTACTAGATGATCTTAGTAGTCGTTTCCAACCTTAATGAACCTATGATTCTATGATTCACATATCTCATACACAAATACATGCACATTTGCAGGATAAATAGCCAGAAAAGAATACATTAATAAGTTGAAGTGTAACCTGGATTTCATTCACACATTTCATGGATTCTCAGTCTGAGCAGCCTGGTTTTCTTTCCACATACACAATTTTGTGTAGTGTGCTAGATAGAAGCAAAGAGAAATGTACCATAGTCCCTTCTAAGTATCAAACAAGTAGCAGTGTGCAAAGTTCTGATAATGTCTGTCATGTAGGCTTCTAATGAAGTCAACTGACAGTAAACCGCTTAGGTTTTTTTGTCTTTAAAATGCTCTATATTCTAGCAGTGTAAAATAAAAATCCTAGCTCTACCCACCATTAGAAGACGTGAATTGAATATCTATGCTGCTTCAGTTTGTACACAGCTGCATGAGATATTATCTTTTACCTGTAAATGTATAAAACATGAACACGAAAAGGGCTTATATACAAATGCATATACTCACTATTACTCTTTTTCAAATTTTAAGATGCAAAATTTTAAAAATAAAAATAAAATTCATGATACAGAAGAGCAGGATGTACCGTCTAAGAAGAGAGCTGCATACACAGAAGTAAATTTCAGTACAACAAAGTGTAAGTTTTAATATTCATGACTGCAAGATGGATAGATTTTGAGGGAACCCAGTTATGTCTTCATAGGGGAAAAAATAGAAAGGGTAAGGGAACAGGTTTTCCCCAGACTTTCCATTTCTGAAGTGAAACATGATTTGTTTGAGTTCTTGGAGGTAACAAAGAGCTTGATTAACATTTCTGCATTTAGCAAAAAGAGGCCCTCAACTGCTATTGTGTCGTCAAAACCAAAATGCACATATCAAATTGCACATATGAAATTGTCCTTTAAGAGTTGCCAGTGTTGAAAGAGGCAGCCGTGTGGTATCTTTTGGGACAACTTGTCTTCTACAAGTTCTACTCATCACATGCTTCTGCTCCTAGCCTTGTGCCGACGCTGACCACTGTGCAAAAGGACATTAAGCTGAGCCTCAAAATAAGTCCCTAAAAACTTCAATTTCTTCTTTTTTACTTATTTATTTATTTTTCATGGTTTTAAGTTTCTGGCATATCAATTCTCTAGTGGAGCTCACTATGCAATCATAACTAGCAACACTGAAGAAGCAAAAGGCAAAGTCAGGACCCCACTCCTGTTGCGACTCTTCAGTGGATCAGCCATGGGGACCATGACATCACAGCTGCATTTTCCCCTGACAAAACCATCATAATTAAGTTTTTTGCTTTTTTTCCCCACACAAGATAGACCCTACAGACTGAAAAAAAATGAAAACTGGAGCTTAGAATGTCTGCACACTTTGATAAATGTTTCATGTGCTCATCTACAAGATGTGTGAAATATAAAAACTGGGAAGAAAACAACAACATACAAATGTCCAGAGAAGCTGTAGTGCCCCATCCTTAAAGGTGCATAAGGCCAGGTTTGATTGGGCCCTGGGCAGTCTGGTCTGATGGGGGCAAGCAGCCCACAGCAGGGGTTTGGGGATCTTTTAGGTCTGCTCCAACTCAAGCCATTCTCTGATTCGATGATTCTATGAAATAGCAAAGGTGCTTGCAAGCATGAACACAACAAGTACCAATGCAGTACAGGGGAAGTGTTTCTTAGAACTCAAAAGAAAAACAAATGCAAAGAAAGAGATTTAGAAGTCTCTATTTAACTTCTTTCTTATCTAAGTGCAACAGAGCTGCTCTACAATGCCAGTTACTGGAAACCTATGGCACTGCTCCATCATGCTCTCATTTTAAATGCATAATGAAAATCATTTGTCTGATATTCTGTTTGACCAATTATATGAGCAATTTCAGCTGCTGAAGTAACCTTCTCCTTGCACAAGTACTTAATCAGAAAGGTAAAACGTGATATTAAAAGTACAATATAGCTAAAACCAAAACAGATGTAATTTTGCTAAATTGGATTTTGTACTACATTCATAACTGGCTCCTGTGACTTAAAAGAAAACTTACACCAGGACTGAAATTTGCAAAAAGGATTATCATGTTTGCTTTTCTGATGTTCATTTTAGATATTATAAAATCCACATTTTGAATACTTAAAGTCTTTTTTTGATCCCTGTATTTTTAACTCTCAAAACAATGGAAGGTTTTGAAATTAGGTGAATAGTGAGCTGATTCATTTGACTAATTGCAACAATTTATTAAAAAAAGACCAAAACTTGTGTTAAAAAAAAACAAAAACTTATATTACTTAATTTATAAACTGTACTGTATCAATCTATGGTTTATTTCAAAGCAAACACAGTCCTTAAATGCAAAGTAATTTCAGCCATAATTCTTCTGCTTTATTTTTTTTTAATTATATTTTTATTATGCTTCATCCAAAAGCCACATTCGGAGACTAGGACATAGAGCTAAATTGGCAGACTGTAAATACCATCATTACTGCAGCCAGGAACACCCTAGTGTTTTTTGTGTTGTTTTGTTTGTTTGTTTGTTCTGTAATTTCTTGCTGTTTTATTTTTCTTTTTGTGGGGAAGTCTGAAATTTTCACATTTGTTTTGAATGTTCCAAAAAAGCCCCTTCCAAAACAGAAATAAATTTTCAGTTTATATCTTCAAGTCATACCCAACTAGCTGAGAAAAATTCCAACTCAATTTTAGCCATTACTCAGCAAACAGCCATAAAAAAGTTGTTCATCATCCTTCACTTATTCAGACAAGGTGATAACCATCTTCTTGAGTTGCTGTGAAAGGTTTGCACCTTTGAACATCTTAATTGAAATGTAGTGGAACACTTGACAGAAAGCACAACTAGGGTAATTAGTTCTTACTCCTATCACCACAGGCAAACTTCAAGGCAAACCTTCTATTCCATCGTTCAGTTTGACAGTACTATGGACATGCCACAAGGCAGTTACAGCAACCTAACCACACAAGCCTCTGGAAGACACTGGAAGACTAAAATTCTCTTCCACATCATGTGCCAATGCAGAGCAGATCAAAGACAGTGCTGTGTTATAAATTCTTGTGGTAGTAAGGAATTTGTTAGGTGAAAAAAAACAAAACAAAAAAACAGGATATTTCTTGGAGTGATTTGCATTGCAAATATTAGAAAATGTTAAAATGAAAAGAAGAAAAAAAAAAAAAAGGTTTTGAATCCCTTTGGCCTCAGCTAGCTTGGTTGTAGCAAAATGCCCTTTTGTTCTCCAATATGGTGAAGTGTTAACCCATGGGTGAATTCACAAGGCAAGTGGTAGAGAAATTTAGCAACAGCAGGACTACCACAGAACTCATGCAGTTGAGGCCAATTAACAGTGCAACAAACAGCCTCTTCCTCCCCTCCAAATCCTACAATTCTCCTGCCCCCTTCCACGTCTCTGAGAATCCCAGAAACCAAATTATATGTCAAGAAGAGGAAAAGTTCTTGGCTTCCTTCGGCATATGGAAGTTTTAACGGATGGGATTAATTAAATGCAAATCGAAATACAGTGCCACAAATAATGCAAATTAAGTAATAACATATTTATGGCTTAGCAGTCAGCAGGAGCCAAAATGCATGTAGATGAAGTATAAATCATTACAGTTATTTGTTAATATACTACATAACATATATTTTCCCATTTCTATATTTATGTGAAACATACAGAACATCTTGCATACAAATACTTTCATGATCTGTGTAATCATGATTATTTCTCAAAAGCATTTTTCTACCTCAAGAACTTATGTACTATCAAAAATATTAACACCACTGAAAGACTTGATACATTAATAAGAGATAGAAATTTTACAAGAAAAGAAAATGATACATACTGTTGTTCTAAACCCAAAGACTTTTGAGAAGTAGTGCTATGTGATAATTCAAACACAGGTGGCTTAATGCCTTCTTGAGGTAGACTGGAAAATCTGAGATGAATGGCACATCCTCAGGTTCCTGACTGGATCGAGAATGTTCCCTGTGTTGCTAAAGCAATAACTTCAGTGCTGGGGACTCAAATGCCACCACTTATCTTGAACTCAATTTTGTGCCAAACATAATCCAAATGCAATGAATTTAGTATTAACAGCATTTTCCTGTTTGTTTGTTTGTTTCCTTTTTGAAGAAGAAGCGGTTTAAATATGAATGTAGAGGAATATTGTTTTCTAAAGCAGCTGTCCTGGGAATGTTGGATATAACTGTCACCCAGAATGCCATAGCAGAATGCCATAGACTTCTCCATGTCCTCTGTCAGACAATAGGATTGGAGAGAGGAATCATTATAACAATATTACTCATCTTTGAAAAGAACATGCTAATAGCTTCTGTATTTCTGCTTTGAAATATTGTTAGCAATCTGTGCAGCTGTTACTTAAAAGATGTACAAACGAGTTTACTTTTGTAAATGCAGCACAACGATCTGTCCAAGGCAAGATGCTGAATTAAGATTCATTTTCCTGAGATTTGTGAGCTGTTGACTAAATGCTCTGGTAAGTACCAGACTGAAGATGAGACACTAACTTCCTTCTGCGTTTAATGTTGTATAGCCACCCTCTGTTTTATCTTTCTTGACAGTGTCAGTGATAAGTTAAAACTTGTCTTATGACACCTAGATCCTTTAATAGCTCTGAATATTGAAATAAATAAATAAATAAATAAATCCAGCATTATTTAGTTCTCCTTTACTTGACATTTTACTGGCACTCAAATATGCTAGCTGAGATCTGCCAGAGGTGTCCAAAATAGCCCTCCATAGCCAGCGGTACCTTGACAGAAGAAAGGAGGATGTAGAGTCACTGTCCCTGGAGGTGTTCAAGAAACTTGTAGATGTGGCACTAAGGGACATGGTTAGTGGGCACGGTGGGGATGAAACTTGATGATCTTCGAGGTCTTTTCCAACCTTAACAATTTTATAAGAATGGCAAATCATACGCGGAAGGCTGGGAACCTGAAATGAACAAACTATGCTTTCACCCAGTGACAAAGAATTTCCTTTTCAATTAGCAGAGCCAGGATCTCTAGGAAAAGACCTTCTGTCTCAGAGCTCTCTCCTACCTTCTTATGCAAAATGCTCTCAAAGGATACACAACGATTTCCACAACAGTGCCAAAGGCCCTCCACTCTCAGCTCCTAGTTTAGAATTTGAATGCTCTTTGCTTTTTTAACTCATGACACTTCTATGAAGTAGAGTTTAGCTATCAAGACTCCAATACTTGTAAGAAAACTGTTCTATGATGCAATTTCTTTAAATAAAATACATAAATAAATAAATAATTATAGTACTGCTGGAAAAAATAATGAACCAAAGAAGCCATAAGCTTTTATAAGCTTATTCTGAGTATTTAAAAAGTAGGTGGAAATTTATGCTTCTGTGCAAACATTCAGAATAAAATACATGTATGCGCTTTTGCTGATAATAGGAGAATGTCTAAGATGAGATGTTTTTCCTTGAAACCATTTCAAAACAGAAGGGACAGTAATTTAATAGCAAATACAGTGAGCTGAATTAAAGTGGAGCTCAATATTATCATTTGAAATGGGAAACTGCCAGAGAGAGGTGGGAATCCAATTCTGCTACTTCTTCCCTTCCCCTTAGCAGAATAGCAGTGATTTCTAGGAACCTGGATGTCTGTGGCTACACTCTTATGGGTGAGTTACACAGAGGAGACCTTCCTTAATGTAAACCACTTGGAACTAGAACTAAAAGAGGGGATAGATTGGATATAAGGAAAAGGTTTTTAACAATACAGGTGGTGAGGAATTGGAACAGGTTGTCCAGAGAGGTGGTGGTGATACCCCATCCCTGGAGACATTCAAGTTCAAGCTGGAGTACCTGATCAAGCTTTAGGTGTGCCTGTTCAGTGCAGGGGAGTTGGACCAGATGGCCTTTGTAAGTCCCTTCCAAATCAAATGATTCTATGATTTTATGAAGTAACCTTGGGGGTTCTTAAGACAAGCACAGCAGCTCAACCTCTGTCTAAACTCTCCATGCCTTCTTACCCAGCTACTGCACAAGGAAGAGCTGTTCTGTTACCACATATCTCTAACCTGAATGATCAGGTACACGCCAGCAGTCTTGGTGTGTCAGCCAGGAAAGTACATCCAATGGTACAAACTACACCTAGTCTTGGAAAGACTTGTGGAAAACTTCAGCTCATTGCCCCTACTCCACCTCCTCCTGCACCCCTGCAGATCTCTTACAGGTAATGTAACTCAGGGGCCTCAGATACAAAATCAGTGAATAAATCACACAAGTATCATTCCATTATGCCAACAGAGGTAGAAAGACAGTGCACTGCAGAGAGACAAGAAGTATTTCCAGGCAATGGGAGATAAAAAACTGGCCTATTAACTTATCTTTCTTTTTTTTTTTTTTCCCTTTTTAATACAGGAAGCAGAACTGTACATTAGTTTGTCAAAAAAGGAACTAGAAGTAAAAAAAAAAAACAAATTAGATATTAAAATCAAATTTCCACACAGATTTGATTTCTATTTGCTTTCATAAGTAAGCTTTGTTATTGTTTGCAATTAAAAATAAATTTCTGTTTGGATATATAGAGAGCGGTAAAGCAGAATTTCTGTTAGTTGAAAGATTAATAACATGTGAATGCCTTTCGTTGCTCTGATATAGTAAAGGATGACCTGGGAAAGAAAAAGGAGCCACATCCCCAGTGATAAAACTCAACCAATTTTCAGGATCAGAATGATGTGCAGTTTAATGAAACTGTGTTACATATTAAACTGTGTTTAACAGAACTCTGTTAATAAAACTGTAGGAATTAAGGACTTGTGTACTGAATTTGGTACTGCTAATCAAGAAGCAGATTATCCAGAGTGCTACTTGCCTACATTGTACTTTTCCCAACATTTTCAAGCAGAGCGTACATCTGCCTCAAATTTTACAGAAAGAAACCTCTACCTTAGAAGCTGTTACAACTTATTTACTATCACACCTATACATAAGATATAAATTTCAAAAAAAAAAGTTTATTTTTTTTCCTCAGGTCAGCAAGTATCTCTGTTTCAATACTACTCCTTTGCACAAAGAAGACAACACTTTTTCTGCTCAACATAGCCCTCAAAAAGACATCACTGACTTGTATCCCCAAACTAAGGGTGATGATTAAGATAATCTCAGAGATACTTTTTCCCTCTATTACGTTTTCCTGTATTGCATTTATATATTGTTTTATATTTAGCAGTCACATGCAGTCAACAGAATGACATTTTTTTAGACCATAAGATAATATAAAAAACAGCCACACTATCAAACCATCCTTTCCCTCAAAGCTTCTCTGTTCAGTAAAAATGTATTAAAACCATTTTCATCAAAGAATTGATTTAGTCTCTAGAGAGGGTGCACAGGCTAAAGCTAGTTAAACTCCTGTCCATACTGTTTCAGCAAGTAAGAACATTTTTCAAAAACCTATTTCTACATTAAGTCCTGCTTTCTTATTGTAGTGTAAAACTATGAAAAATATTTAGCATTGGCATAATGTAAAGGTTTTTAATGAGATTATACTTTTTTTTTTTGCTTTTTGAGGGAGAAATGAAAACATATGCCTCAGTGAAGGAAATATTAATGCCTTTTACTATTAACATCATATGAATGTCACTGTGATTTCAGTCTCACAGTGCTGGATTACATGTACTATGATCATTCTCAGCCTAAGTCCTTACAGGCACCTGTGTGCATCCTGGCTGCTTTACATTTTAAAACACACTCCCCTGACATTAAACAAACAACAACATATATTTGTGGAGGCTAAAAAACTATTTCAGATATAGATTCATAGATTCATTAGGTTGGAAAGGACCTACAAGATCATCTAGTCCAACCATCCTCCCACCACCATCCCTACCCACTGAGCTACTAAATCAAATCCTTAACATATATGAAAGATTAAAAAAATAAATAAAAACAGGCCATGATATCTCTTAGTAATAAATCTCATCGAAGTCCACTGTTAAAGTATCCCTATATAACTCCAGTCAAGATAGAAAACAAGCTGATGGTAGGAGGCAAAATTCATTACACGGGGAGAGGAATCAATACACCAGTTCTTCACAGGACGGAATTCAAAAGGCTGCAGAACCCAGAGACAGGAACCAAAACATTTTAACAAACTCCTCCAAGAGGACCCTGCAGTTTTCAGACACCACAGAGCACCGCGATGCCAGCCCAAGCACCAAGTCCAGCCCGGCAGAGTAGCCCCCAAACCTCACCCACATCCCTGAAGCAGCCCAGGGGAGCTGGGAGGGCTCATCACCGGCTCACCTGCAGCGGGGAGACCCAGCCGCCCTCTGAGCACCACTCCCCCGCGCTGCACCGCTGCTTGCCCGGAGATTTCCGAGGGCTCCTCCGCACGGCGTCTCGCAGAGCGACAAATTTGCTCCTGCTCCGACTCGTAGCCCTGCAGGGATACTCCTGGGGACTGCCGGGGCGTCCCGGCTGATGCTGGCGTTGGTTCCAGCCGCAGGCACAGCGCGCATCCCTGCCTACGGGCTGCCCTCCGCTGCCCTGCCCCGCTGCCCCCCTGTCGCCGCCGGGCAGCTCAGGCAGGTGTGCACGCATGGCTCAGCGCGAGCTTCCTCTGGTCACTTTGGGTAGAAAAGGCCCTCCAGCCAAACGCCGGCTCGCCTGCCCTCTCCTCCCCGGCGTCCCGGTAGCGGGAGGCGGCGGCGCTGCTTGGAGAGGAGCCGTTGCGTGGCTCGGTGTCAGCGCCGGACTCCACTCACGCAGCGCTCCGCCGGCATCCACGCTGCAGGCAGGACCAGGCAGAGCTGAGCGCGGCTGGGAAGCACCCGCATCCCTTTCTGGATGACAAGTCACCGCGGAAAATAAATAAATAAATAAATAAAAAGGAGAAAAAGAAAAAAAAAGAACAAAAAGAACAAAAGCCAAACAACCAACACAACCAACACCACTCACAATTTTCAGATTTTGTCTTTTTCTAGATGACCCTGACACAACTTGCAGGCATCCTGCTGAAGCAGATGCGTATGTGCAAGCTTTATAAGGCAAAGTGCTTCCTTGTGGAAACAGCATCAAGACTAAGTACTGGAAAATATCCCCCTCTTGCCACTGATCAAAACAGACACAGAGCGGGATTTTTTTCTACGTGCCTGGAGAGATCTTGTCAACAAAATTGCATCAGAAGATGCAAATGACAAGTTCACGAAGAATGTTATCTGCCCTAAATACTACACCATAGCATAAGCTTCATTATGTACCAGTGTACGTAGACATAATGAAAACAAGAAGGAGATTTTAAAAATAAGGCCACTGAGGTGAGATCTATGTAACAAATGAACTAATCTTTAGCAGCCTGTAAATATATAAGTAGGAATATATTATTTGAACTGAAGATTTCCAAAGTTATGGTAGTGTTATCAATTTCTCTTTTCCATTCTTCACAAATTCTTTGGCATTGTCAATTACCTTCTGTACAGGGTTTTCCATAAATCCCTCATGGGGATACAAGCTATTTTCCCTAAGTTTTCTTGCAGCCTTTATTTGCCAGTATTTTTATTCTCATGGAATGAAAGCGGTGTAAAATGTATGAAATCTGAGGGGAATCTTTCAAGTGCCTAAAGATATTTGGGGAAATACTCATAGCAAATGACTAACTCATCTGCTTTGAAAGACTCAGTGAATCTTGGACCTCCATATGTCTACACCTTTTGGAGATTTTCTACTTATTTCAACCTAAGCATGTGTCAGGTATGTAAAACCATAGAAGATAACAACTGTGTTTTTTAAACAGATTCAGACCTGTGTCACAGAATCTTTTTATTTCTATTGGTGCCCATCTAGGATTTAAGTACAAAAAAATTCGATTATTTTTAAGTGATTTGTGGAGTTTCAACATTCCAAAGAATAAAGCAAACTTATGTTTAAGGATTTCAAAGACAAAGATGTAACTACAACTATATGCAGATCTACTTTCAAATAAGATAAATTATTTTGTAGAAATGCTTTGATGTAATAATATTTGATTACATTATTTTAATCCTCCTAAATTATTCACCTAAAATGCCTCAAATCTCAGCCCTTCCTAAAGTACATAATGATACAACCTACTGGTAATCCTTAATGACAAATTGCAGCTAACAGTGGAGAAAATATTTTGACAACATTGTAATTGTTGTCACATATGAAACTAAGGTCAGTTTTAAGTGTATTTTCATTCCAGATGCTGGTCCTACAATCATGTTATAATGCAAATTTTGTTAGGAGAACTTTGCTGAAAAAGCAAGAGTGTGCACATGGAATTGTTCTCTCACATAACTACAGCCCAACTGCAAGCACTCTCAGAGCTATGCGTAAATTATGGTCATTTCATGTTTGAAAAATAAATGTTAATGCACTTCTGAACTGCAGGTGTAGATATGGAAGCCAGCACTTAAACATCTGAGCTAAGAGAGTCTATAGGGGAGGTAATCATTTCAACATGTAAGGTACAGAAAAAGCTAAGTAAAACTGAATCATGCAAACTCTCTCTCTGTATTTAAAGACTAAACGCTAACAAGGCTGAGTTCAGATTTCATTTTGATCATGGTAGACCTGTATGGAGCCATGAACATCAGCTTAAGAGAAAAAAACAAACAGTCCACATATTCTTTGGGCCTTTCTTTTTGGTCACACAGTGTTCTGGTCTGTCCACTCTAGGATATTCCATTGCTATTGAAGCTTTCTCAGACACCATTTCTGAGTAGTCAGAATATAAAAAGCAGTTTAAATACTGCTTTCAGATCTATTTGGAGAAATATAGCAGATTTCAGAAGCCTATACATACATACATACATTTTAAAAAGGTACTCAAAAAAGGAAAAGCAGTTATACATTGTGGGACTTGAGACACTCCCCCCAGTCCTATCCCATTTTTTGAAAAGAGGAGGTGACCCTTAGGTAACCTCCCTACACCCCAGCCTGAATGACGCAGAACTGCAAAGGCATCCTCTTGATGGTAATGTTTATTCATACACTGCTTCTATACTATATTTGAAATGGGCTCTTATCAGCATCTGAGAAAGATGTTTTTTTTTCAAAAGAATTTAACATTGCTGAACTCATCCTGAACCCAGTCTACACATCTAAGCTATTTCACAGTTAGAAAATACCTTAATAATTGGAGGAAAAAAACCCAAGAACTATTAATGAAAGATTTGTACATCCAAAAGAAGTCTGCTTTTTTTTCGCTTATTACTTATGTTTAAGAAGTGTGTCACAGTCTGTTTAAAAAAATAAAACACTCAAAAATGGGATCTACGTGTGCAGCTAATTCCTAGACAGCAGGGTAAGAGAGATTTGAAAGAGAATGTAGTTTCATCTACTGTAGTTTAATCACTGTATTGGGTGTAGGACAGAATACACTACTGGCTCAACTTGTACACACGGCTAAAATACACATGCTCAACTATCACCCTAATTGGATAATGACCAGTGCACAAAGCAAAACTGAATATTGTGTAGTACACTGTGTGAACTAAGTTTGACCCAGTATTGTTATGGAAAAATCTCACAAATTTTCTTTTTAAAATATTAACTAGGCATGACAAAATGGAGCAAGTAGATTTAGCTGATATTCTACCAGTACAAATAGTTGTAACTGGATTACACTAGTGCTGGACATACACCAAAAATAAACACTGAGAAGAGTTTGCTTCAGGCAAAAATGTGCATATGGGAAACAAAACGTGCATATGGGAAAGCAAAAATATTAATAGAGTTCTGAAAGTGAAGCTAGGAGTATGGGAGAAGATGAGTTAGATGTAGTAACACATTTTTCCTTCCGAACAAGAAAGCAGAGTTACGCAACCATATAAAATGCAAAATGAAGGAAGAGTAATGAACATGGAGTAAAGCATTTCTTATTTAGTGGTGTTAAAATATACACAAATATTTTGCTAGACAGAAAAATACCAAGGAGAATAATTATTAATATGTTAACAAAGCTGTCAAGTGCAATTTCTGTGCAAATACATTTTCTTTTTCTTTTGAAAAGCAGTAATACTCGCATAGAAGTAATGATCTAGAGGTGATAAGAAATGATTGTGATTAATTTAAGATTAGTTCAGGAGTTATGTGATATGGCACAATTTATTACTGCCACAGAATGCCCAGGAATCTTGGACAAATCTCCTGATGAAAAAATCCACTTCATTCAATGAAGGCAGAACACAAGGAGTGAGGAAGGTGAAGGTCATGTCTGAAACCAACTTCTGTTTAAGGCCTGCCTACCTCTTCCCTCCTCCAGGTGAACAACATGAGAGAAGCACACAGGACCATGACACTTATAATAAAGCAATGAAAAAGGAAAAGTATAAATGGTAGGTATTTAAAAATTTAACTTTTAAGAAAATGTCATTGGAAATCTGTCTGCGGTTTCTAAGCATAATATTGCATTTACCAAAAAAGCTGTAGGATCCCCCTATCCTTTAAATTAAAAGATGAATCTCAAACTTTGCTGATCTAGCTGTAGGTGTCCTTATTCATTGCAGGGGAATTGGACAAGATGACCTTTAAGGTCCCTTCCACCTCAAACGATTCTGTGATTCTATTTTCTACATGGGTCCCTGTACAACATCTCTACTTTCATTATCAAGGGCATGTTCTTTGTATTTTTATGAGAGGGCAGAAAAGCTTAAGGAGTTCAAACACAAACATATTCATTCTCAGTGTTAACTGCATGTCCTAAGGTTAACATGAGGACAACAATTTAGGAATCAAGATACAAAGAAGAAGAAAAATGACAAGGGTTTGGAAGGGAACTATATCAACAGAAAAAACAACCCTCAGTGGGGAGTATTAAGTCAAAATCAATCATGTCAAAGCTGGTGGAGAACAGAGCAGTAGGTTTACCAGTTTCACATACAAGTGAATCAAAGAATCCTGAAATTGCAGTGGAAAGACTAAAATACAAGCTCATTTCCATGTCAATAGGTAAATATTCCTTAGAGCACCTGCCATTTTCAGGTAGAGATGTATAATAGATTGTGAAGTTCCTTCTGAAGAAATCATTACTTTAATACTTTAGTTCACTATAAACTAGATTCACATAAAGTCATTAGGCAAAATAATTTAGATGGAACTAGAAAAAGATCTGTTTTGAAAAGACAGATGAAATGCACGGGGCAGAAAGAACAGCAGGGGTTGTTGCAAGAGTCATTTTCACTGTGGGAAATAACTATTGACATCTCTTTTCCACGTGCTCTTTTGGACAGAGGGCTAGGTTCAAGACTTTCCCCAGATATTTAATAATTTTGAACCTCCACACGCTGTCATGAGAAACAAAATGACTTTGCTTGAGTACCTTTTGTGAGCAGTTTTCGGTAGCTTTGTGACATGCGCTGATGAGTTCAGGAACTTTAACCTCTTTAATAACCCTTCAGTTTACAGTTTATTATAAGCACTTGGGCAAATTTAAGACAGTTTTTGTTAAGACCTGATCCTGTATTTCCAATTTTAGGCATTGTACTTCAAAATTATAGGATCAGTATTATACTTCAGTACGATTTTGTATAAAATACAAAAAAAAGACATAATGAGATGCCCATGGAAAATATTACTAAAAATTAATATCCCCAAGTTTTGTTACATCAAGAAATTCAGTACATTCATTCCTGTTTCTGTTAACGTAGGAATAAAAGTGCATGTTATTTTCTAAGAGAGATATTTGGTTTTGAAACAGAAATTCATCAGTATAGACCTAAGAAGAAAACATATACCACGAATACCATGAGATATTTGCAGAATAAATTAATTAGGTATTTTATCACTGTGTCACATTGCATTATGATACATATGTGCACTGCGTTCATTGCAAAAAGATAGAGGACAATATAATAAGTTACACTCTCTGCAGATAATATTCCAAATCTGGCAATTCTGGTAGGAAATAAAGAATGAAAACTAGCCAACTTAGGCAGTCATTTTCAGGTGTCATGGCTATTACAGTATCCTACTTCTAACAAATTGTTTAACTACCCTAGTTCAAATTAACTTGCAGAGAGATGTTATTTCTTTTCTATGAAGCTATTTTAAGTTAGCATAGAACAGTAGAAATTCCTGAGTTGGAATGGACCCACAAGGATCATTGAGTCCAACCCCAAGACCATGCAAAATCCAAACTCTATGTCTGAGAGTGATGTCCCAACGCTCCTGGAACTCAGTTAGCTCAGGGCTGTGCCCACAGCCCTGAGCAGCCCATTCCATGCCCATCACTTCCTGGTGAAGAACTTTTTCCTAGCATCCAGCCTGACCCCCCCCAAAGCAGCTTCATTCTTAGTTCCCTTGAGTGTTAAGTATAAATAATGTACCATAATACATAATGTTTTAAAATATTTCGGCAGAGTTTTGGCAAGGACATCTCATGAGCCAGCAGTAAGTTTTCACAGCTGAATGGAAAGTATAGGGATGTGATCATATAGTATAACCAAAAATAACAGTTTATAGCATAGAATACGGAGGATTCAAGTAACTAAGCTAATTTTTCAGACTCAAGAAAGAAAAAGCAAAACATCTTGTTTTAATTATCTAACAACAACAACAACAAAAAATGCAAATACATTTGTCTGGAACTCAATTGATTCATTATTGTAAGAGTAATGAAAATTTGTCTTGTTTCGTTGTTATGAATCAATACCTGGCCAAGCCTGAGATTTCGTTTCAGTTGCAAACAGTGTCTCAAAAGATTTACCAAGCAGGAATATCTTAGCATGTTTTTATAATGGTATTGAATAAAGGTCTATGTCCTGAATTTTTATATGACGAGAAATTAATATGAATCGAGAGAAAAACAGAAACGAGACGATTCTTTCACAGAATGAATGAAGTTGGAAGGGACTTCTGGTGCACAACCCCTGGTCCTGCAGAAACGCCCAGATCACAGTGTATGTCCAGGCAGCTTTTGGAGATCTCCAAGGAGACTCCACAGCCTCTCTGGGCAACCTGTGTCAGTGCTTCATCGCCTGAAGAATAAGGAAGTGCTTCCTTCATGTTCAGTGGGAACCTCCTATGTTCCAGTTTGTCCCCATTGGCATTGGACTCCACAGAAAAGAGCTGGTTTTGTCCTCTTTGCACTCTCCCATTAGGCATCTAGGGCACTGATGAGATTTCACTGAGCCTCCTCTTTTTCAAGTCAAACAGTTACAGAAACAGTCCGTAATGTCAGGCTTCATATTTAAAAGAACTTCACACATAAACACAGTACTTCCAAACATTGAAAGAATCTATCTATCTATCTATCTATCTATCTATCTATCTATCTATCTATCTATCTATCTATCTATAGTGTATTTTTTCTTCTCAATATGTCTTTATTACACTGAAAACCAAAAACAACCTATTGATATTACTTGTATGCCCCATCCTGTTACACCCTGTCTACACCAAGTGACTTCCAATTACTTTTTGCTTTGACTCACCTAGAAGCTACTGAGTTCAGTGCAGAACTAACAGGGTAAAATTCCAGAGCCAGTGTTTTAATGGTCAAACCAGACAATCCCATTAGTGTAGTTAGCACTATACACAGCAATGAAACCAAATGAATGATAGGAAGTAGATTCTCTGTATTAGTGAACGTAGAGGCAGCCTGCTCTTCATTGCTGCTTCAGGGCTCCATTCAGTTTTAGAGAGTAGACAAAATTAAAAAAAATATTAATACTTGAGAGACTGATCCCCAGGATGCAGCACATGAGGGACTGATCATTTTCCTGAGCAACCTCTAGCTGTGTTGGTCGCAGCAAGAGCAAATGTGGTGAAATGTGAAGTCCTTTAAATTGTGAGGATTATTTTTACTATAAAAGCATTCAGGAAAGTAAACCCACTAACAAAACAGAGAACTTCACTTAGAAACGCTTGTTAAGTTAGGAAAACAGTCTGGTCTCTGTAACAAGATCACATGGAAAGCAAATTAGCTCATGAAGGAAATAGAGATATATTGTAGAGTACGGGTATATTGTATATTGTCAAGTAGCAAATTACATTTAGACAATTACAACTAGTCTGGTCTTTTTCTTGTCTTGTTAGAAATCACTGACATTTTGCCTTTCTACTGTGTGATGGTAAACAGGATTGGAAGTATCACAGCCAATAGGAATATACAGCCAGAAACTGAAGCCACAACAACCTTTTGACTTCATTGAAATGCACTCTTAATGGAGATGTCAGAACAAATTAATGAATAGTTCAGGAATCATCTACTGAAAGATGGGTAATGATGTATATTGCAAGATTTTTGGTTTGTCTTGCATCATTTATTGAAACCAATTCCAACATTTATATAGCAAATCTGATCTGAAGTCAAATATTTCTTCCTCTGAAAAACAATTGCCTGAATTAGTTTTAACTTCAGTCTCATGAGGCCTCATCTGGAGTATTGTGTCCAGTTCTGGGCTCCCCAGTATTAAAAAGACAGGGATTTCTTGGAAAGAGTCGAGTGGAGGGACACAAAGATGGTGAAGGGACTGCAGGATCTCCCCTATGAAGAAAGGCTAAATGAACTGGGTCTTTTTAGCCTAGAGAAAAGGAGACTGAGAGGGGACCTGATCCAGGTTTATAAATATCTGAGGTGTGGGGGACAAAGTGGCTAGGCCAGACTCTTTTCAGAAGTGTGTGGAGACAGGACAAGGAGGAACGGACAGAAACTGCAGCACAGGAGGTTCTACATGAATGTATACAAGAACATATTTATGGTGAGGGTGATGGAGCACTGGCACAGGCTGCCCCGGGGCGTTGTGTAGTCTCCTTCTCTGGAGGTATTCAAGACCTGCCTGGACACCTACCTGTGCGACCTGGTATAGGGAACCTGCTTTGGCAGGAGGGTTGGACTCGATGATCTCTTGAGGTCCCTTCCAACCCCTATGATTCTGTGATTCTATGATTTCTGTTCTCAGATTTCACTGTAAATCATTATTTATTCCCCTCGGTAATTATTATTTAAAACAAAAAGGTTAGCATAGGTACCATGGTGTGCTATTTATCCAGGTTTTTTAACTAGTTTCTCCTGTCAGCTCTTCCATTCCTGTAAGCATAGGAGCAAACTTCATCCAGCCTACAGAGGATTATATTTCTGCAGCTTTATGTGACGAGATCTTAAGTTACAGATTGGTGAACAGAGTACCTCAAGCAAACCCAAACAAACCCAAACTACAACAACAACAAAAGAAAAAATAAATAACTCCACACCCAAGAAACTGAATGGTCCCTGAAAAAAAAAGATGAAACAAGTTTAAAAGATCAATCTTGGGGAGTTCTGCAAAAGTTCTTGGTAAGCTGTATTCATTACCTTAATATGCTGGACCATATGTAATGAATGCAGCATACCATATAAATACTGAAAAAAATTGTGCATAGAAAAAAGCTGTCTCAAACAAACACATGCAATACTATAAGGCCCATTATTTCATAACAAGATGAGCTGATTTATTAAGCCAAAATCTAGACCAAAGAAACAGTACTATTCCAAAGGATCTCACATAAAAACCTATGCAGAAAAACACCTAACAACTTGCTGAACAATTTTTACTTACTTCAGAAAGGTGATCCCTAATGTTTCAAAGTGAAACACTTGCTTTTGAAGAGCCCACAACACTTTCTGTTATTGACCTCCATTTATTAAATTAAATGGTAGATATTTTTCAAGCAAAATTTGAGATGACGAAGACATCGAGGAAGTTTCAATGTCACTGATCTGTACAGAGTATAGGTCAGATAGGACACTTTCTAATCTGTGTTTGTACAGTACATTAGGAATTATTTTCTGTGTTCCATTTGTCTCACCAGGGATATTTAAACGACAAACCCACAGGATGATCTTAATCATAGAATCACAGAATCGCAGGGCTTGGAAGGGACCTGAAGAGATTGTGTACAACCCCTCTATTAAAGCAGCTTCCCTACAGTAGGTCACACAGGTAAGCACCTGGATGGGTCTTGAATATCTCCATAGCAGGAGACTCCACAGCCTCTCTGGGAAACCCCTTCTGGTGCTCCGTCACCCATACTGTAAAGAAGTTCTCCACGTTAGTAAGGAACTTCCAATGTTCAAGCTTTAGGCCATCACTCCAATCAATGTACTACCAATCTCAATAAACGAAAGTAGTTAAATATAATTATATCTTTTAAATTTGACTATGGAAGATGGTTCACTTCACACCTACTGGCTAGTCAGCTGAGTCACTAGAGTCTTCTGCAAACTCATAGTCAGACTGTTTCATCTAATGTTGCATTTGAATCCAGATTTCTTAAACATTAAACAACCAAAAATCTGGAATAGATTATCTCTACTTCTCCCAGAATTTATTGTAAATTTGCCAGACACATTTATCTGAACTTTGAAAAAGTTCTTGAAAATACAATTGCGTTATATGGATTTATTTTCTTTCTACACACACAGTTATTCCTCCAAGGAATTAATACAGACTTCGGATGAAATATTCCCACTTCAATAACTTCATTTAGTCCAACTTTGTGAGAATGCTTCATATATTTCCAGCCATTTTAGGCAATGTATAGGCTGGCTTCCTGGTCTATAATTTTCAGAATACTTTTAAAATCTATTTTAAGAAATTTGCATTTTTCATCTTCCATTCCTATATTTCCAGAAGTATCTTAAGCATTAAGAAACTCATTGTATCAGTGTTTTCCTAATTTTAATTATCAGTTCATGCCTGGACTGAAGCCACATTATCCCATAAGTATGCAACTATTAAAGTAATTAAATTCTTCTTTACTGATACTTATTCCCCTGGTTTCTCCTCTTTGAAGAATTAAAAAAACAAACCCTTTTGACATTTTTGTAGAGTGGACAGGAATACAAACTACTAATTAAATGCTAAAAATAATTCTATCTTTTTCAGTGGCCTTTTTTTAAAGTTTGTTCAGCCATTCCTCCCCTTCCAAACATTCTTTCTGTGCGTGAAATTACTTGCTCCTGACTTGCATAAAAAGAAAATATATTTTATCAGTTTAGAGTTTTAACAGGCACTTAGATAATTACCTATTTAAATTCTGTTTATGTACTACACATTTCATGCTTAGATACAAAATTATTGCTCTTTAAAAAAAATCTGCTAAATTGTTTTTTTAATTTGAATTAGATTCATTTTTTTAACTTTAAAATTTCTGTTATTGTTTTCCCTTGTCATGATAAGGATGTGAAATTTAACACAAAATTTCAATTAACACATTATAACTTTTACATCACACCTATGCATGTTCTATGTATAGGTTCAGACTATATAAAGAGAAATGTTGTGCAAATTTTTTTATTGTAGAACATCATTTATTGCAGCCTACCTACAGCCAAAATCTCAATATCATTCAATTGACAGTAAAGCTTGTATACCATACAATGCTATGGCAAACATTACCCCATTTTGATGCAGCATAACTACTTCATGTTCAGTTCACTTTTGTAAGATGATCTCAGAAGTATGATTCACTAACATCTACATTTATACGAAGGATTCCAGGTGATCCATGTCAATCAGATATATGTTTAGTTTACTTGAATTTGATTAATAGGATAAGTATGGCAAGCAATTAAATGTAACTGAAAATAAATATTTCTTTAAAATTATGTTAAGGAAATCACTATCAGTATATAAATCAAAAACTAAATTTGCAGTCTTGCTAAAAGCTTGGGTTATAGTTCATTTGTAATTTATTTGAAATCACTGTTCAGGACATGAACACAAATCAATAAATATTGAACAATGTCCCAAGGAAAGTGAACAGTGCTATTGGCAGATGACTCTGGAAGAGTGGACTACACTTTTGAATTTCTACCTTCCTTCCACTAAGCACTGAGCATTAGCCCTTATTAAAAGCAAATATGAAACTAAGTTGTACAGTGAAAACTTCACACAAACATGAAAGTTCAAAAGTATATTTTTAACTACTTCACAGCAAAACATGATGATACTTTCATCTACCATTTCAATCAAACATAATTTTGTTCTCTCGTGACTAATGACTGATTAGTAATCTGCTTTTATGCCAAAATAACTGTTTCTAAATATGTTCTTAAATAGATATAATGATTGGAAAAAATTACAACAGGAAAAAGGGAGCATACATCAATAACTGTTCCAGATTTGCTTCAGCCCATGTATCTAGTGACTTGTTGAGGAAGAACAAAGTTTAAAAAGAAGAGTTCAATTAAAAAAAAAGTTTTTGTGAAGAAAAGGGAAATAATTACTTGAAATCCCTAATATTTATGGCTTATCAAAATTATTTTGGAATATCAGTAAATCTTGGCAAATAGAATTATTTGAGAAAATACATCTCTATCTCTGCTTGAGCTTGCTCTTTCTCTAGGCATAGAGGTACTGGAGGACAGCAGAAGCTAAAATAATAGGTGAATGTGAAAGGTAACAAAAGCAGCTTCCACAGGCACACTAGCATGAAGATGAAGGAAGACAGAAGATACGACTGAGACAATCGGTGATTATTTTTGCCTCTTCATTTGTGGTCTGCTATCAGGTCTCCCAGGTCCCTAAAAGAGGAATTATAGTCTGGGGGTGACAGTGAAACCTTCAAAAGAGGAATATAGAGCTAGACACCACTTAAGAGAAGTGGACGGACACAGGCCCATGGAATGAGAAAGGATGCATTCAAATATCCTTAGGAAGCTGTCAGCACTGATAGATCTTTCTCAACCTTGAAAGGCTATGATACCTGGAGAAGTCCCACAGCAAGATGGATGACCACAGGTGTCAACTCACTGGTGGAGAATGTGGTGGCAGGGGTAGGGCGCAGGATGAAGGGTGCAGATAAAAAGGGGGAAGCAGCTGGAGTTGTCCTGTATGGAACCAGGAGCTGGGCTTGATGATTGTTGTGGGTCCCTGCCAACTCAGGATATTCTGTGATTCTGTGACTGAAAAAGGCAAACATCAAAAATCACGGCAAACATCATGAAAGGCTGGAGAAGGATTTGGGGAACTACAGGCTAGTCAGCCCAGGAGAGTTACAGAAAAAATTTAAAAGATCGCAGATGACACAATACTGGGGGGAGCAGTTGATCCAGATAGGCATGGCTGCCATTCATAGACATCTTGACAGAAGGGAGAACATGCTGACAGAAACTTCATGAAGTTTGACAAAGGCAATGTGACCCCTGTCACCCTGGGAGGAATAACCAATGTCACAGAACTGGCTGGGGATTGACTGACTGAAAGCAGCTTCACAGACTAAAGAATGAGGTCCTGGTGGCAATCTGAACAGGAGTCAGCAGTGTGCCCTTACAGCAATGAAGGCAGACCACAGTGATTGATATTAGGAAAAGTGTGTATAAGGAGGTCAAGGAAAGCAATTCTTCGCTTCCACTGAGTATAATGAAAGCACATCTGAAGTACTGTGTCTGTTTCGGGCTAAGCACTATAAGAGAGATATGAACAAACTGAAGTGAGTTCAGCACAAGGTCAACAAGGTGGTCAAGCAGCCGGAGCACATGATATATATGAACAGGATGAGAAAGACTCCACTTGTTCAGCTCAGGAAACTGGATAAGGGGAAAATATAGCTGGCTCCCTTAAATGGTGGCTGCAGAGAAATCAGGGCCAGACTCTTGGCACAGCAAAAAGAAAGGACCAATGAACACAAGCTGCAGCAAAGGAAATGTGATTAGATGTCAGGGAAAAAATTATCATGCATATAATTAAGCACAGGAGCAGACTGCCCAATGTGTAAAAATCTCTCATTCAAGTGCTGTAAATTCTTCCTTTACTCAACACGTGTTCCATACTTGTAGAGCACCTCTTTCAATGTTTTCCTGGTCAGTCAGTCTTTGGTGCCTTCACTTGAGATTCCCAGCTAGTAGGAAACACATTACAATGTTGCACTAATTTAAATTTAAGCTAATTAAATTATGGAATTGACACCGTTTCATATTTCCAAATTCAACTAGATGGCAAAAGTTACAGGGCAGCCTCATTTTTACTCCATTCTTACTTAAAAACTGTATATATATATATATATATACACAGTATATATAAGTACTGATTGTAGATCTTGGCCAGTAAAGACAAACTGTTTCAGGCTGGAAAACAAATACTGCAGAACTACCAATGAGATGAGAGAATGTGAGAAAAATAAAGAAACAAAAAATTCTGAACTAAATCAGCATTCTATTTATTTTCCAGTGGCATTCAACATGGCAAAAGAGGACACTAGTTTTTATTAAATGCTAATAACACATTTTCTGATAGAAGAGAAATAAAACTTTTTCATTGTATTTTTGGTAAATCATCAACAGAATAGACTTTCAAAACTTGTTAAAAACATACTAAACAGAGCAAAAGGTGTCTGACAGTTTTTGTGCATATATTTTGTCTTCTCAATGTAAATTGCAGTCGTTTTCAAGACAAGCATGAAAACTTATAACTAGAAACAGGAATCTGATGACAGTGGCTATCAGGGTCCCAAGGACACTACTGGGACCACTTGTGCCACATCCTCTTCTGACATTGCCCACACCCAGCCCAGTCTCCATCCTTCCCAAAACAAGGCCCTGAGACGGAATTCCCAGCTCCACCACACCTCTGACCTTCCTAGCAGCTGCAGGCTGATGTCCCATGCTCAGCACAGCCCTGGCCCCAATTTTTGCATCAAAATTTAAGAAATACTTACATAAAGTCAAGCAATCACTCATCTTCATTATGTTGTTCTTCTAAGGCATTTGAGATTAACTTTTCTATGGACAGAGGCTTTTGTCAAAATCTGTAAGAAGTGTTTTGCCAATATATCTGTATTTGCCATCCAAAAGCAATCTATCTGCCCAATTAAAATGGAGGTTCATATTAAATCAATACTAGAATTTAGTAATTTTTTCTTACTGAATTGAGCAACCTTCTGCTACTTATTCAAAAAATCAAAGCAAATGAAAAACTATAAACTAAACTACTGGATATATGATCTCATTTCCCACAATAGCTTTTGAGATGCTTACCCTAGACAACGTTGCCATCTAATTTAAGAGAGTCTTGAACTTACACTAGATCTTATTCAACAGATTTATTCAGACCTAGAAGAGGTCTTCAGAGTATCCAAGCTCTAGATCCCACTTAATTTGTCAGGCAAAACTAGATGATCCCAGCCAGCAGAAATGAGATTCTCTCTACCAGGATGTCTATTCCCGAAGAGTGGTGAACAGAGCATAGCACAAAAAATGCAGTCTTAACATAAGTAGGAAAAGCCTGACAATACAAGGTGTTTAAACTTATCTGAGATCATCTAGGCCTAACTTGATTTTAGTTTACTTAGCACTGAGAATAATGGCCAGCAATTGGGTACTTATTGCCTGAATTTGATCTAGTTTCATTTTAGCTGATAACAAGTGGTAATTCAGTGGGGATTGCATTGTCTATGACTTTAAAATAAAACATGTCATGGAAGAGAGAAGAGACAGGATACGAGGTTCTCATACTATAAATGCAAATCCTCAAAAAATTGTATCCACAAACTGAAATTGAATGATCCTGGTCACTTCTAAAGTCAACCTGAACACACTTCATATTGATGATCCTCTTTCCCACTCACACAGGCTCTAGAATCTAACTCTCATCCTAATCACACGGCTGCAGGACTGAAACTTGTCATTTCATATGCAGGTTTTCTCTGAGCAACAAAACACAGGCAAATAAACACCACAGTATACGTTTCAGTTTTGACAGAAATAAGGAAACAAAACAAAATCCCGCTAATAACTACGTTGGTTCACAATCAGTAGACAATTCAAAGACAGTTAAAGATGCATTTTGTGAGAACATCAGTAACTAAGAAACAAATATAACATGCTCATCTCCAGTTGATCTGTTGTCTTTTTCTATTTTACTTACAGCAGCAACCCAAGACAATGCATGCAGATGCAGTTTAGAGAACTGCTAAACAGGTGGAAAGGAAGCAGTGCTGAGTAGAGGGAAAGGTCACTTCCCTCTGTGTTCTAGTAATGCTCTGTCTCCTGCAGCCCAGCAGACTGTTAGCCTTGAGACAAGGATTGACTGCACAGTCTACTTGGTCTTCCCCATGACCGGCAGGTCCTTTACAAAGCTGCTTTCCGGCCTTTTCTTTGATAAGAGTATTCATTTATTGAGGGCAGGATCTGTGTGCCAGCGCAGCTTAAAGCAAACTATAATTTTATATACATCACTTGGAATATTCCACTCCTTTTGCTTTGACTGTCATACATCTGGAAAACACTGAAACAATGAGCACAGAAATCTAAAATGCTGGGGAATAGCACATATCAGGGTGCATGTGGGAATTTTGATGGTAGTACCTTAATATCAGGTTTCAATCATTAGATAAAGAGGTGAGAAAGAGAACTCTGAATTCAGAAGTGGCCTAGAGGACTCATCATAAAACAATGGGCTCATGCTCTGCAATCAGATGACTGAATGGCACAGGCTGTCTGGGATTGTGACATTTTAAAGGCACTGCCTTGTAAGAAAAGTATTACTCATCTCAATGCAGTCAACACTGACAATGTGGCAATAATGTTCAATTACATTTATTCTCATAAAATTTGACAATTTACCTGTAAAATGTAAACATATCAGCATTCTTAAGACAATACTTCATCTCTGGTTTAGTCTCAATCCTGAAAAGTAATTAATTTCATCTCATTTTTAAGTCTTCATGCTTGGTTGGACATAAAAGCCCATGCATCCAATTTATAATAACTCTCCTACAATGAGGAAAGCTCCAGTTTGCTCAGATTTTAACTGTAAACCTGTCTCAGAAACAGCTGGATGTCAGTGTAATCAGAAAAAAGCTGGGCTAGGCACTGAGCAAAGCACTGAACTACACCTTAGCATATATGCGATGCAATAACTGCAACTGGTTGAGATGATGAAGGCAAATTAGAGGTCTGTCTCTCTCCCCATGCACAAATAAATAGCATATTTAAACAGTTACAAGCTGCATGGAATCTAGCCATGGTATTTCCATCTTCATTAGAGTCACATTTCTGCTTCTAGAGCCAGATCTCATCAGATTCTAAATCATTCTGATTGTCGTAATTTCCACATTTTACAAGACCTCTTGCCATTCTGTAGTTATTGATGTTAACTAGAAAAAGAATAACCGTCAGTTTCTCCAGTAATGAGCCAGTGAGTTATCCCAGTATTATCTCCCCAGACCCTGAGGGTGACTTTCAAAATAATGTTAGTTATTTCTAATGGAGATATGTAAACAGATGTTGTATTTGCCATCTGATTAAGCTTTTTAGAATGATCATTAAAGTCACTTATCCATATGGAACATCATATGTACCTACTGTTTAACAGTGCAAAGCATATTCATTGGTCTGAGGAAAATATATGCTCTGTGATAGCTAAGAAGAGACTACAAAATCAGAACTTCTGTTTACTCCATTCTCTTCTGGAATAAATTATGTACTGAATTAAGCTGTTTTCAAGATGTCTCATCCCATCTGCATCAGATAATCAAGAAAATCTCATGGTAAATGTAATGAAATTGTTCCCTCAACTCTTGGTTTGAGTCCTCTCTCTGTGTTTTTGTGCAACTCCGGGGAACTATGTAAAACAACATTACAGGTTGGGGGATGACCCACTAGAGAGGAGCTCTGAGGAGAAAGACCTGGGTGTCATGGTGGATGACAGGTTGGCCATAAGCCAGCAGTGTGCCCTGTGGCCAAGAAGGCCAATGGGATCCTGGGATGCATTAAAGAGAGTGTGGCCAGCAGGTCAAGGGTCCCAACCTCTCTACTCTGCCCTGGTGAGGCCTCACCTGGTGTACTGTGTCCAGTTCTGGGCTACCCTGTACAAAAAAGACAGGGATTTCTTTGAATTGAGTCCGGCAAAGGGTCACAAAGATGATAAAGGATGTGGAGCACCTCCCGTATGAGGAAAGGTTGAGAGACCTGGGTCTGTTCAAGACTTGGAAAAAGAAGATTCAGAGGGGATCTGATCTACATCTACAAATATCTAAGGAGCAAGAGGCAAAAGGATGAGGCTGGACTGTTCTCTGCAGTGTGTGGTGATAAAATAAAGGGAAATGACCACAAATTGATGCATAGGAAGTTCTGCACAAATGTGCATGGGAACTTCCCAATGAGGGTGACGGAGCACTGGCACAGGCTGCTCAGAGAGGTGGTGGAGACTCCATCTCTGGAGACATTCAAGACCTGCCTGGACACCATCCTGTGCAACCTGATCTAGGGAGCTGCTTTGGCAGAAGGGTTGGACTTGATGATTTCTGCAGGTCCCTTCCAACCCCTACAGTTCTGTGATTCTGTGATCATATATGGTCATCACATATTCCTCATTTTCTTGCTATATAATTAGAAAGCATCAGGTCTAATTTGCAGTAGAATCATTAAGACAAACATACAATATGTATGAATAGAATATGTAGCTGAGATCACTACAAGGTGTCTTACATGTTTTATGTGCTCAAAAAATCTTAAATTATCAAGTGTGAGTGAATCAAGCATCCAAGATTGGAGTGAATGAAGGTGAGTTTGGGGTGGTTTGTTCAGTTTACTCTCTGTGCTGTACTTTGCCCTGAGTTCATTAGGGTGACCACTCTGATTCTATTGATTACCAGCAGCATTCTCTTACTCTTTCATTTCTCAAATTCATCGTCACAAATAGATTCATTGTAAGATCAGTGCCAAGATTCTAAGCCACCCAAACCCAAAATATAGCTGTTGTTGCTTCCCAAGATATTACAGCCTTCTCAGCTTGGCTTATTATTCTGGGACACAAACTGTGTGCTTTCAATTCCAGTGCACAGACACACTTAGGGATGAAGCGGTTGTTAGAGGGAAAGGTCAACTTCATCTTAAGCTTAATATTTGGGAAAATAATACCACATATTTTGCTTAGCATGAGAAGGAGAAATGATCTTCAGTATGTACAAGAAAAAATGTCTCTCTGAAGGCTTAATTATTACCTCTATCAAATTTAGAAAGTCTGTGTGAACTCAGGTTTAATACTCAGAGGCATGTTCAGAAAGAACTCCCTTAAAGAAAGTTCTTTGCTCTTCTACGAGTGCTGGACTATCATAAAAAATAAAATAAAATAAAAAATAAAAGAATTAACTATTTTTTTTTAAGATAATTCAATTTCATAGAATTGTACAATCATTGGACTTTCACTCTGTAATGTCAATTCATAAATAACTAAAACATTCTGGAGAAAATTGTGAAAACATAAACAAGTAACGAAATCAGTTAGCTGAAGGCATAGAAATAGAGCATGGAAATGGCAAATTTTGTCAGAATCATAGCCTGTGAAAAAACTGTATTAGTAGTATCAATCACTTCCTACAGCAATAGATGTTATCAGTGCTACATAGCACATTCAGACACTGTAGGTGTCTAAGCTGCAACAGATTAACTGTAGTAACTTTCTCTAATTTAAAAGTAAAACCTTGTTTTGTACTAAATATCTAATTTATCCTAACCAGGCTTTTTTCTTTATATACATTTATAATGAATGTTTCCAGTATAAAATACATAATTTACTTCAGTGTTGGTATCAGTAACAAAACAAAACAAAACAAAACAAAAAAACAAACAAACAAAAAAAAAAAAACAAAAAAAAAGTTTACTTTTGTCTAAATCCTTTTGATTCAGATTCCTGGAGAGAATCTAGTGCAAGTTTCTCCATCCTCAGCGCAATGCTCCCACTAGTTTTGCTCTCCTCCACCTCCACCCTCTCCTTCATCACTCCTCACAGCACATCATTTCTACCTCCATTCCTCCAGATTCTGATTACACTCCCCAAGGTATTGCACCTGGGTCACAGCAACCACTGCAATTAGTACAGACTGAGAAATGTAAGGATGGAGCACTGCCCTGCCAAAAAATCCTTGTGGGTAATGGTGGACGGGAAGCTGGATATGGGCTAGTACTGTGCCTTTGCAGCCCAGAAAGCCAACCATATCTTGGACTGCATTAAAAGCAGCATGGTCAGCAGGGTGAGGAGGTGATCCTTCTCTAGCTTCTTTTTGTATTTCTCCTATTAAAACCATTTCTGAAGAAAAAGGCATTTCCCCAATACTCCACCATGCTCACTTTTTCATGATATTACAGGTACTGAGGAATACAACATGCCTTCATCAAGACCTTCTCTACTGAAAACAGTGATTCTGTTACAGGATGCTTCAGTATCCGACTGAGAGTTGATATACATTAAAATGAAAGTACACTAGCCAAGGCACCTTTAAACACAGCTTGGATGGTGCTGTGAAGGGAAACTGGCCACCAATCACCAGGGTATCAATAACTGGATCGAGCAAATTCATGTTAATTAATTTTGGTACTTCATGAAAGAAACAAGGACTTTTAACTTAATAGGCCTTGGATTTCACTTCCTATCCTCATCCTGGGCAGCTCAGAGTATTGTAACAATATGCAACCAATTAGCACGGAATCTAATTTATTATTCTCATGGTGATATTAAAAGTAATGAGATGAAGTTCATAATAATAAAAACAGCAAATAAACAAATATTTTTTAGATGTAAAGAACATTCATAGCTTTCGATTCTTGAATATTTTATGACTTTATTTAAAGAATACTTGCTAATATAGACAAAGGATTGTTATCATTAAATACACATTATCTACTGTGCTGTGACATTTGGTTTTGACCGGAAAGGTGACAGAATAACTTATTCTAAGATAAACAGACAAGCCTATGTTATCGTAATTGGTAAATTTGACTGAAGATAATTTTTCCCCCTACTGAATATTCCTAATGCCAACATCAGATTTCATTCTATTGAGCTGTTAGTAGCTAATAGAAACAATAAACAAGGGAACATGAGTTTCCAAACAAAAAGCTGTTTCGTTTAGTGAGTCTGTACTGGCAAAGGAGTAGGTGTTAAGAGCTGAATAAATCAAATTCAGCAAAACAAGAGATGAAAATCTGTGCTGTGCCTCTGAGAAGCTGCCTACATAGCACAGGCATCATGAAAAGGAACTAATGCTACAATCTGAAGTGTGATAATTGCCTAGAACTAATACCTTATGTTACTCTGCCCTAAGTGCCCTGTGCAGCCCAGATTAAACCCCAGTGTCAAGAGGAAACTGCAGTAAGGGAAGGAGGCATGATGTTGTCCAAGTAGCCAACCGAGCACTCTGCGGAAGCTACTTTGAACTGTTTCCCACTTCTTGGAGATGTGATATCAACAATGTATGTTTGGCTGAGGAATATGTTTACCTGCTGAATTGCTATACCTGCTGTAGTATGAGAAAGATTTTCAAGTAATTTAGAAGGTCAGATCAGATTCCAAAAGTTTCATCTAAAAACAAACTGGATTTTTCTTGATTTCCTGCACTGCTTCAGCATTTTCTCTTCTCAGAGACATTAACTTTCTTCTCTTCTATACACTGCAATAATTAAATCATGAATTGATGTTGCCAGATGCTCAATCTTGAGATTAGATTAACACATATACCTGTTGTACATGGAGCAAAGCACGGGTGATGAGACAAGAAAGGATTACATCAGTTTCACAGCTAATAACAACATGGAAGAACAAATAAATAAGAAAATATCATAGTCTACCAACTTGGAAGCCTCCTATGATGTCATCATTGTCTGAGTAGATGGGGGGAAAGCAGTGGATGTTGTGCATCTTTACTTCAGCAAGGCATTTGACAATGTATCCCACAGCATGAAACTTAGAATGCATGGGATAGATGAGTGGACAGTGAGGAAGATTGATAACTGGCTGACTGACAAAGCTCAGTGGGTTGTGATAAGCTGTGCAGAGCCTAATTGGAGGCCTATAACTAGCAGTGTTCCACAGGGCCCGTTATGGGTCCAGTCTTGTTCAACATCTTCAACAATGACCTAGCTGAAGGGATAGAGTTCACGCTCAGCAAGTTTGCTGATGTTACAAAGCTGGGAGGAGTGGCTGACACATCACAAGTCTGTGCTGTCATTCAGTGAGACCTGGACAAACTGCAGAGCTAGCTGGAGAGGAACCCGATGAGGTTAAACATGAACAAGTATAAGGTCCTGCACATGGGGAGGAATAACTGCATGCATCAGTACAGGTTAGGGAATGACCTAGGAGCTCTGAGGAGAACCTGAATGTTCTGGTAGACAACAGGTTGATCATAAAACAGCAGTGTGCCCTTGTGGCCAAGAAGGCTGATGGCATCCTGGTGTACATAAAAAAAAGCATGGCCAGCAAGTTGAGGGAGATGATTCTCCCCCTCTGTTCCACCCTGGTGAGGCCACATCTGGAGCACTGTGCCCCATTCTGTGATTTTGAGGTCAAAAAAGGAAGGGATCTCCTGGGCAACAGACTATTAAGGGCCAGGAGCATCCCTCAAATGAGGAAAGGCTGAGAGACTAGGGACTCTTCAGTCTGGAAAAGAGAAGGCCATTATTTACAAATAGAGGACTGCCATTTATAAATCTCTTAAGTGCAGGAATCAAGTTGATAGGGGAGGTCTGTTTTCAGTGGTGTTCAGCAATAGAACAAGTAAGAAAGGGCAGAAACCAGAGCACAGGAAGTTCCATACCTACACAAGGAAGAACTTCTTTACTGGCAGAGTAACAGAGCACTGGATCAAGTTGCCCGGAAAGGTTCTGGAGTCTCCTCTGGAGAAATGTAAAACCCATCTGGATGCTTACATGTGCAACCTTCTATTGAGAACCTGCTTTACCAGGGGGTTGAACTAGGTCATCTCCAGAGGTCCCTTCCAACCCCTACAATTCTGTGATCTCTATATATAAGGAGAATAATAGTTAAGATGTCAGAGATGTATTCTATAGTATAAATAAATAAAAAAAAAATAGTGTATTCCTACTAAGATATAATCTACTCAGCTTGCTGCTTTTCCTCTTCCTTTCCTTTCTAAGTAATTTACCCTTCTACTCACAGATGTATTTGTCCTTCTGCCTTCTTTCCATTTCACTAGACTGATCTGAAATACAAATTCCAGAAATGAATCTCAAATATTTTACAATTTTGCACAAATTCATTCCATAAAGTTTTTATGTGTTTTGTAGCTTTCAGCTTTTCATATGAGAAAGTTTTCCCTTCTGTTGCCTAGTGGCTGTGTGATTCCCTTTTAAATTTTCAAAAGTGAAATTGCAAGCACTGGAACAGAATATTTTACCAAGTATTAAGTATCACATTGAAGCATATGTTGAAAATAATTTCTGTTTCATTTCAGTACAGAGATTAAAGAGAAATCACATTTGCTCATAAAGGCCAAATCATGCTGCTGGTTTTCCAAGATTAATACCTGAAAGCTCACAACCTTCTTGTTCAGAAATAATGAAGTGATATCTGATTAGAAACACATGCATAAACAATCTAAGTGAAGGAATGAGTCACACAAAGGTGTCAAATCATCAGAAAGCGTTAAGTAATCCCAGAGCCAAATTCTCTCTGAAATCAAGATAGGTCCAATTGTGTTTTGACTTGGCCAGCAGTAGCAGAATAGTTTGTGACTGGAAATACACAACGCGCTTACTCTTCCCATACAGAGATATGAATTTTGAAAAGTGTTTGTGTTGAGAGAAAATATTTCTTAATCCTGTTCTTCCTTACATTTCATATAATGGGATAATTGGCAGAAGTATCAATATATTTTAATATTCATTTGTCATTCAATATTTCATATATTTTCCACACAGTGAGACTCTAAACATGCTTCACTCAAGTATGAATTTTCCACACCCTGTAGGAGATGTTTTCTCATTAGGCAAACTCCTCATAAAAAGAAATTTGGAAGTAGGCAAATATTTAGCAAGATAGTGGAAGTCTCAGCTTCAAGTCTGACGGATTTCTTTGAAGTTCGTTAAAGTATCAATTTCAAATTTTATCAAACACTCAAACAAGAGAGGATGTAGGTTTAATAAACAGAAAGGTTAATGAATCCATATGAATAAGCTTTAGAGAGATCTAAAACTATCCCTTTTTGATGAGGTTTTAACATACTGTTAAATCTGAACAAGCATTGTTTAGTTATTTGATATCTTAAAACAAAGAAAATTGCCCTCAGGGCAATTGTCCTCAAATGTCCTGTAGGTGAAGAAAGAAAGATTGAAGTACTGATATGAAAATAGATCACTGCAAGTTGTAGATGTTTCAAGGATCAACAGGCCTGTAGCAGGTGCTGAAATTCTTGGTGTCTGCTCGTAGCACTCATTTTAATATTCCCTATATTAACTGCTAATTTTTACACAGAAAGGTGGGTGACCTGGTCAAATCTGGTTTACATTGCTTGTTTAGGAGTTAATCTGCACAGGTGAAACCTTAAGTGAAATTGTGCAGGCAGATAAAATCATATTTTCAAGTGCTGTACAAAAAACATCAAAGTTCATTATTAAGTCCTCCAGGACATCTAGCAGTACAGTCCGTGTCTTGAGCATTATTTTCCCTCAGATACTTGATGTGCATTGGTTTTATTAATCTCAAGATGGAAAGACTCTGACTTCAGATGTCACATCTCTTTCAAAATTAAGACAAAATCTTTGCATTAGGTAAGATAGTTTTCCAGAACTGTAGTATCTGTGGCTTAGCAGACATGATGGTGATGGGTTGATGGCTGGAATAAGATAATCACAGAGATATTTTCCAACCTAAATGATTCTATGATTCTATCATCAGTGTTGTTTTGGTCTTAGGCACCATAGATGGATATCTGCCTGTGGTCTCCATCACCAAAGCCTCTGAGTCAGGTTTTTGGAACAAAAATACAGGAGGGGCATTCATCCACAGACTTGCTATCCCTTTTTGCATTTTTAAACTGGTACTGCTAGGCTCTCTGCAAAATTCACTCTCCACTGCAGACAGGATCACAATGAAAGAATATGTCTCTTCTCATACCATCTCCTGGAGACAGCATGTCACTCTGTACGAAAGTCATCCAACGTGATTTTTAATACATAAATTAATCTGTCAGTTGACTCATGCCCACAACAGTACCACATTCTTTGATAGATTTTCTGCTGCTGTGTTTGGAAATACCCATCCTGACATTGCAGTAGTGCTTTGCTGACTGTGTTCTGTGTTCCTGGCTGAGGATGTTCTAATTCTTCATGAAACATTCTGTTTCATAGTTTTCCAGATGTAAACTATCAATATATGCCACAGAATTAAGGACAAGGAAGGCAAAGATTTTCAATAATAAACCTGACATAACGCTTCAAAATAATGATCTTTTTTTTTTTGTCTTTTTTTATACATTGCCTTTCTTCATAATCCATGTAAAACCTGATAATCACCACATTGTTTGAAACAGAAAAATAACATTTTACTGCCTGTATTAAAGCTACTCAAGTAAAATGATGCACACAGTTAAGCTGTGACCCTCTGTTTATACCCTGCTACAAGCTTCTATCTAAAAGACACAGCAGCCAGCACATTAATTGTTTTAATTACGGAGTACAAGCTGAATGAGCAAACAGAAACCAACCTCAGCACTGCAAAGAGCATTACGTTTAGATGAGAGAAGAACAATTGCAGCAAATCATTTCCAGGATGACATTATCTAGTGGAAAAGCAGGATAATAAAATAAAATAAATCAAAATACCCCAATCTCTATTTTTCATCTCAATTCCTCTCCAACAAGAGCCCCATTTTCCCATTTCTTCTTTCAGTGAGTGTTCACATGCAACTCATCAATTTTTAAAAGAAGGCATGAGCAATATTTCAGCTAATGCTCACTCTGTTAAACTAGCTGCAGTGGCTACAGAAGCCACGAGATGGCACATGGTTTGTTCCCTGCTTTTCACACTATAAACAAAAGATTGTGTTAGGAATCGGAAGGATACGCTTTATTAGCCCCATTATCTTCACAACAACAAGCACTTCCCTCTGTGTGCAGTGTCTGTGGTTTTAGCTGCAGTGATTATTGAAGATTCAGGAAAAACACATCAGAATTACCATGTTTGCATCCAAAGCCATCATCCTCATCTCCAAAATATATGCACTCACCTTTGTCATGAAATATTACTGTTTTTACCTAGAATTCTGCAGCAGTATGTTTATACATATTGCTAAGTAAAAAACATTTTTGAAGAGATCTGAATTATCAGAACTGTAGTAGAACATGCAAATTCAAGTAGATATAGCATAAATCTTGCTTCCTACTCCTTCAAATTCTTTTATGAAGAATATCAACAAAGTATTTTATTCATGAGTCAGGCAATATTTAGGATCCCTACACATGGGCACCGTCACTGCAGCACTGCTGATGTCCACACTGTTTTGTGAATACATTTTCTTCCCTGTGGTAATCAGCTGAAGAAAGGGAAGTGATGTGAACAACTCCACAGAAGCTCTATGTGGGGAAACACAACCATATCCATTGCCATGATCTCATTCCCAAATTCTACTTGGTATTAGAGATCACCACAAAGAATTGTGTTTCTTGTAAGTTTTTAAGGTTTGATGCAGAGTTTTAGTATTGGAATGAAACAGATAGCTCTGAATCTGGGGAGAAAGGGAAATCAAAATCAGGTGAGTGAATGCTTGCTACCTTATAGCCTCTAAAACATTCAGGTTAGATATAAGGATGAATTTACTCTCGGAAAGAATGGTGAGGCATAGGAACAGGCTGCCCAGGAAGGTGGTAGAGTCACAATTTCTGGAAGTGTACAAGAAACTTGTAGATGTGGTACCTGGGGACATGTGCTAGTGGACAATATTCATGGTAGGTGGACAGTTGGAATAAATGATCATAGAGGTCTTTTCCAATCTTAATGATTCTATGAGCTCTGTGGTCCCTTTTGCTATCCTTTGTTGGATGAACTCCTCAATCAGTATTTCTAAACACACTTGCTGTGTTTAGAATCACATATCACTGTTTGCTTCTGCCACAGTCTGTGGTAGGCTGGGAAGTTAAGGAAGACAAAGATTTTAAACAAAAAGCATGCACTATAAAACTGACAACCTCTTCCCAGTGTTTTGCAGGCTAACTTTATTTTCAGTACAAAGAATATAATTATGAAATGTATTCGTAAACTTTATAAGTGAGCTAGTAGGGATACACTCCAACTCCCTTAATAAAAACTTTGAGCTGCAACAATTCTAAGTTTCAAATATTAAAGCTACATTTTATGTGGTGCTTATCTACAAGGGTGACAGGATTCTAAAAGATAGTTTCCAATTCAATCCACAGCAGTCCCATCTACTGCTTATTGATGTTCCCAAGCTCATATAAAATTATAATGATACTTTTCAGTCTGGGAATGTTTTCTATTTTATTAAACCTAGTAATTAAAAAAATTAAATTGGCTTCATACAAGCCAGACTGCAGTCAAACACTATAGGGAGGCTTCATAAGATGAAATGTTGGCCTTGTCCCTTTTCATCTCTTGAACAGAATTCTTGCACCCTGCAAGAATAAAGGTAGAAACACAAGTTCTTATCCATTGTTTTCTAGCACTGGTTCTTAAAAGATCACCATCAGCTTGTATGTGGTGTAATCCAGGAATAGAACAAATTCAGAAAATAAATCAGTGCATGCTAGCTATGATTATAACATGCTTCAATTACAATTTAATTACAATGGTGGTAGACCAGATCTCTTGTAATTTTGATCTACATGCATTTACTGAGGTAGTTGTACAGACAACTCTATAAAAAATCACCCCAATTGTAGTAGTGAAAGCCCAGATATTAAGGGAGTCGCAGTTTCTACCTCCAGAATAAAACTGCTTTGTACGAGTGAAACAAAAGAAACACGCTTTTATTGTCTCTGTTTCACTGCTTTATGAATTCCCTACTTTGGCACTTCAAAAGACAAAACTAGAAGGAACGATGAAGACAAAGAAAGAGAGAAATACGTTTCTTCCCACAAGACTTGTTGTATCCATTAAAGACTTTTACATTAGAACAATTATACTTAGTCATTTACTTTGCTTATCTAATTAGAGTAAAATTACATTAAGACTTTGAACACATTTTTATTCCATTTAGTGCTGAAAAGGTACACTGGCATTCAGAAACTGCTACACCTTGAAAGAAAGACCTACTAACTAAAACGGGGTGGTCTCAAAACAGCACAGATTGTTTGCACTCAGCTGCTGGAACAGCATATTGTATTTAACCATGTGCAAGTTACATGAAAAAGGAACATGCTTAATTATTTTCTCTCATGAAAATTATAACTTGCAAAATTTTTATGGTGAGTACTCAGCTTAAATTGAGGCTAAACACATAAACATCTCTGTTCTGAGTACTGACCTCTTAGGGGATCTGAAGACTCCAAAAATTATAACAAATTACAGCATGTATGGCCTCTAACTTAAAATTGCTGCTACCATGATGGCACACGTAACAACAAAATCTGTTCACCAGTAAAGGGTTTCAAGAGAGATCTCAGTGAATCATGGACTTTCCAGGAACCTTCAGAATTTAAGGTGGTTAAAAGAATCAAATTTAGAAGTGATAAAGGCCTATGGAGATAAAGTGAAAAGGGTCCCAAAGTCATTACGAAGCTCAATTAAAAGCAGCCTTATTGACTGGCAGTAACAGTACCCTCTCCAAGTCTACAAAGCATGGCAATCAGTTGCAAATAACAGTGCAAATCTTAGTGAAGCAGGTTGAAGTTCACTCTGAAAAGTAAAATTGATCCAATGCTCTATAATCAACATTCCAAAGGAAAAAACAAAATCCAATCACCTACCGGTACATGTTCATACCTCCAACAAATCTTAAGTAGAACTTTTCAAAAAATACCAATCTGCACATCTACTGAAAGGCATGATTAATATGCTTATGTATTATGTTTTCTTTTTTTGCCTGATACATTTATCTTTTTTTTTTTTTTTTACCTAGGTTTTGCTTTTTGAAAGCTCTTAAAGCATACTGCAAACTAAATATGTTTTTCTGATCAAACTTTATTTAAAATTGGAGAAAACCTAATTGTCCATTCTCAGTTGCTGTAAGTCGTGATGCAGGCAAGGTCTCTAAAATAGAATTTGTCAAAGATGCCACCTCTAGATCAAATGTAAGTATATAAAAACTTATGTTCTGGTTGGACCAAGTGCTCCTTTCCTCTAATGCCCTACATCCTATAGTTGGTGGGTGAAAACAAATGACAACTCCAACTCAGTTTCTATGGCTACCTGTTCCAAATCCTGCACTCGGACTTCATCTCCAACTCTGCTGTACGTGCAGAAAGCAGAATGAAAAAAGTCACAACTGCACTTCTTCACCAAAATCAGCACCACCTCAGACATCTTGACCAAATGTTGGGAATGAAGCTTTCTTCAAGTTCACGTAGCATGGGAGTACCCACCCGTAATCATTCAGGTGCTGTTTAATTCATCAAGTTGTACTACGTGGCACACTAATCTTATCTACATTGCATAGCTGTACCATCCAAGTGTGCACCTCTGCCACCAGTCCGTCTCCAGTAGCTCTAGTTAAGTTTTGAGACCTTCTGGACAACAGGTTGCTGGGATATGTGGCTCTCATGATATGTGCACCATCCTCAAGGTGGACTATATACTACACCTCCCCATCTTTTACTCCAAGAAGTGATATCCATCAACTCCCCACACACTCTCCTCAATCTTATTTCATATTCTCTCAAGGTTACTCCAGAAAAGACTAACTCCTGGCTGTTCCACAAAAGATTCTTCTCTATTTTCTGCTGCAAATGTCCCCAGTATGCCTCCATGCACCATTTTATGTGGAAACATGATATCCGTATCATCAATATCTACACTGACTCAGAAACACATGTTCTGCCTCATGTTCCATATTTTTAACTTCCTTACCCCACTGCCCTGTGTGGATATCAAGAGTCAGGACATCTTACCATAAGGAGGTAGGCAGGGACCCAAGTGGGCCCAGAGTCAACTCCATGGCCAACAGGAGCTTCCTCATTGGAAAGAAATGTATATGTAATGGATCACACCTTTCCTTCGCTCATGTCCTTTCTGTAGTTGAAAAGGAAACCCTGAGTTACACTGTCTGACATTCTGTAGTTTCCTTTTCATCATCTCTAAAGATTCTTAATGAGGATTTCTAAAGCTTCTGAATGAGGCTCTTGTCATTTTTGATTGTTTTGGCCTTTGTTTTGCATTTTATCCTTTTAATAATTATTAAGTAAAGAGAATATTTTGGGGCTGTTGCTGGCAGTGGGTTCTATTTTCATTTTGTTTGTTTGTTTTGGCACTCCTGAGGTGATCTTATCTGGAAACTATCATACTCTGGGATCTGTTTTTGTACCTGTGCCCATCATGTTAAAATTCTTGTCCACTCTCCACTATCATATGCTTTACAGTCATCCATAATAAATTTCATTAGCCATTTTATCTCTGTCTTTTAAGATCTTTTTGCAATTCATCATTCAGACTGTGTTCACTACCTAAAATTGCAACTTAAAGTCATTCAATAAACTTAATTCTGAGGCTATTCATTTCAAACTCAAATTAAGCAACATATGAACACAATCAATTTTCCTTTTTCCTTCCTCCTCAACCACCTAACACAGAAGTTGATGCCAAGGTAATAGAGTGATTCAGCAAATCACATCTACCCGCTGCAACATGAAAACTCGTACAGCATCATAAGGCTTTGTTGTTAAATTTGACTGGCAGATGACTGGCAGATCTATCTCTATTGCAGTATACATATATTCATAATTTAAGTATATTTATAAATTAAATATGAAGATATTTAAATCTAATTTAAATTTACACAAGGTTGCATCCTCGAAGAACTGTTGCTTCTGTTAAGAATTTTTGCTTCTGCTAGTGAATGCTGAAGTTGGAGAGGCAAAATTTGCTTGTTTTAATAAAAGTCATGCGTGCTACGGAACATTTAAACAAAGTTCTGCTTTAGTAAGGAGAAGCAGACAAACTAGATTTTAGAATATTCCATAGCTAGAATTAGTTGATTTTTTTTGGAGAAAGAGAGGAGAAAGACTAGCTGAAAGAAGGTGAAAGAAAGTACTATCCAGAGGGTTCTTTTTTATTTTACTACTTAACAAAGAAGTACAAGGCAGTTAATTCTGTAAGGGATTATATTAAATATGAACAAGAATATTTTAAAATAATCCTTTATTAGAGTCTCCATTGCATTTAATTTTAAGCACAGAAGCTTCTGAAAAGAATGGAATTGCGAATGATTATTATGACCCACTCACTGTTATCATTCAAGAACTGCTATCAGAACTACAATATAATCCATTTTTCCCTAAAAACCATTATATTCTCTTTTGCACAGTTTTGTCTTCTGAAGATTAAAAGGATTTTTGGTTGAAGGTTAATTTAGAACAAGATACTATTATATTCACAAATTATATTTAATTTATGTGTAACAACATTGAAAAGAATAAATTTGTTACATGTGAGAAGTGCCATAAAAGGAGAAACTAAGTTCACCACACCAATATCCTAAAAGCAGATATATACAACATTATACACAGTGTCTTTTATAGTCATCCATGACATCACTCATAAAATTTTATATTTTGAAGTTCTTCTTGCTCTTTACTCAACAGAAGAATTTGAGCTAAAGCAACCTCTTACTGCATTACAGTAAGCTACTATTTTACTTTTTCCCAATATGTGTTTATTTCATGCAGTTTAGTGTGAGACTCGAGGCTTTGAAGTGAAAATGAGGTAAGAGCTTGTACACACTTCTAAATATTGTGGTTACTGTCCATATTCTTTCAAAATTAACTATGCCTACAATAACTGTTTTTTCCCCCACTTTGCTTTTAATTAAATATGCAAAAGAAATAATTCAATCCAGAGTAAAAAGGCTTCGTCTGTAGTCTTTGAAATGTAATACTGCATAACATTTATGATATGCACCATAAAATTAATATAGCCATACTTGTATTCCAAATGTTTATTCCAAATCCCTTACTTCAAACTCTCATCTGACATACTTCAAAGAAGACTCCATGATTTTCAGCAACACCTACCATACAACAAATCTACTTCAGATAGCATCAGGAATGATACAGGACATATACATCAAACATCTCTTAGGCACAACCACATGCAATGATAATATTTAATCACAATCGGATACTGAGAGCAACCAAGATATTCTTTAACTGACACATTACCTGAAAACAATTCAATCGAGTTTTATGCTTCTTCAGTAAGCGCTCTTCCAAACTTTGTCTCCATTTAAAAATAGTAAGAAGAGATGGCCACTTGAGCTGGCTTGATGCCTGGGTCTTTCCTTTCTGTCCATCCAAAGAGCACCTTTTTTGGTAACGTGGGCGCAAAGCCTCGTGAGCTACTGCCTTTATGCTAGGTACACTTCCTCTGTGATTTATCAAGTTTGAATTACTCACTGCTAGAAAGTTCATTTTGAACAGAAGTCTTGTGATAACTGTTCTCTTACTTTAAAAACAAACAAACAAAAAAGAAAACCAACAAAACTACGAAGATGAAAGAAAAATGTTTCCCTTACAACTCTGTTTTCAAAGACTTATGAAACTGTTTTTGTTTCCTGTGTGCAATAGTATTCTATACTTTAACTAGCCCATAAAAAGTTATAAATGCAAAAGTTTTACTGTAACCTGTAGAATCTGATAGCATAATCCCAAGCTGATTTTGTCATGCATTTGCCACAGATTGGCTGTTTTTATCTTTTTTATCAGAGAGAATCCAAGCCTGTTATTAAAAGCTAACTCTCATATAGTTAGGCTAAATGGTATCTGTGCTCAGTTGTGCATCCTGTGCTGTTCCTTTTCTATTACGCTCGTGTTACTGCTTTCAATTTTAGAGTTGCCAAAAGCAGATCACAGCACCAGTGCAATCATGCAGCATGAGAAACAACTCTGTTGACACATATTCAATGTGGCCAATAGAAATGTAGTAGCCTTGTGAAAAAAAAAAAAAGAAAAAAGAAACAACCCTGTGAAAAGCACAGAAAAAATAAAAAGCTTCCTGTATACAGTTTGCAGAGCCACTTAATTAAATGCCAGAGGGCTATGAACTGTGCTAGATGAGCTGAACTAGGTTTGCTTATTTATTTATTTTTCAAATCAATCGTGCAAGTTTGAGTCCATGCAAGGACACATATCTCTCTCCATAGCAAAATAATAACAGAAAAATAATGCCTGAAGCCTAAGCTATAGCTTGCAAAACTGCAATTGTGAAAATACTTCCTGAACCTTCCCCCTCTCTTCTCTCTCTGCAAACACACTGGAAACAGAAGGAATTGCCTGCAATAGCACATTTGTCATGAATCAGATGTTCTTACTACTATCACACAGTTATATTTGATTCAAATAATATTTTTCACAGAATCACAGAATTGTTTCAGTTGGAAGAACTATTAAAGGTCATCTAGTCCAACTGCCCTGCAATGAACTGGGACCCTTCAGTCTGGAGAAGAGGAGGCTCAGGGGAGATCTTATCATCCTCTATAAATCCCAAAAGGAGGTTGTGTTGAAGTGGAGGTCAGCCTCTGCTCCCAATTAACAGTGATAGGATGAGAAGGAATGGCCTTAAGTTGCACCAGGGGAGGTTCAGGTTGGATATTAAGAAAAACTTCTTAGAAGGAGTGGCTGAGCACTGGAACAGGCTGCCCAGAGAGGTGATGGAGTCACTATCCCTGGAGGTGTTCAAGAAATGTTTATACATGACACTGAGGAACATGGATCAGTGGGCAATATGGCAGTAGGTGGATGGTTGGAGTAGATGTTCTTAGAGGTCTTTTCCAAACTTAATGATTCTATTATTCTAATTTTTACTGTTCAATTTTAATGCCAAACAACACAGAGAAGGTTTGAAGAATCTCCCTTAGTACAGAAATAAATATAAATAAAAAAAAGGAATTTGTACTATAAGTTATTTGGAATGAACCTTTCAAATTTTGTATATAAATTCACTGACTTCAAAAATGGAATGCAAACAAGACCATCATACTCCCCTTAGGATTCAAGGAATTAGGATTAGGAAACAATCTGTTTACACAAAAATTTCAAATGTGTATTTTGGAACAAATATACGGAAAACCTGGTGCAGGCTGCCCAGAGAGGCTGTGGGTGCCCTATCCCTGGATGTGTTCAAGGCCAGGTTGGATGGAGCCCTGAGAAGCCTGATCTGGTGTGGGATTACAAGAAAGTATGTTCAGAGCAGAAGCTGTGGAGCAGGATAAAAAGCATGAGAAAGAAAGGCTGAGAACCAGCGATACTCTGGAAGAGAAGGAAAACAAGTTCAAGTAAGCTGTGTAATTGCAGACCCTGAGTGGAGGAAGAGTGCATGTCTTGGAGCGACTAAAGACCCTGATTGGATGAGTGCCCACATGCACAGTTAAGGAGTGTTTGTGGAGTATTTAGTTGACATGTAAAGGCAGGTAGGAAAGTTACAAGAGAAAACTTGTGAACTTATATAAGGGATGTTATAACCCGTAATAAATGATTTGGATTGTCCACATCTGAGTCCGTGCCTCAGATGCTGCAATCTGGTGGGTGGCAACCTCCCACACTAGGGAGCTGGAGCTCAGTGATCTTTAAATTCCCCTATGTGGTTCTATGATTCTATGATTTTGCTAAAACAAAACTGCTGAAAATTTTAGTTTTCCACTTTTCCAATGAGAGGATTAACAACAAAGTCTTCAGAGAGTTTATAAAAGCAGTGGGGGAACCATCATGTCCCTTATTTTCAAAAATAGGTGTCACTGTTAAAATTCATTAGGTGGAAAGTCAGACACTGATGTTCAGTATGCCTGATGATGCCATGATGTGGAATACCAGTACCAAAAAATCATAAAACCACGACAAGTATGCATATGAAAACAGCCAAATTACTACTGATTAAACATATTTAAAAGCTTCCCTGTCAATGGCTGAGACAATATATATGTGTCATAAAACCACAAAAATCACACTTAAAAGAAGGACATTTCAAGATAATCGCAGCTGTGAGGGGCATTGGGAGATGCTGGCAGAACACAGGAGAACATTTCCCTATTCTGCAGGTTTTGGTCCACAACACTGAAAAAGCTGCAGATAAGACTGTACATCAAAGTGTTAGCTTAGGATGTTGAGAACGTAAAATAAAGGATCTGGGATGGAATTCAGCTGCCTATATGAATGAGTCCAATAACAGTTTAGATGCCCCAGGGTATCCTGCCAGGACTAGAGCCATCATTCCAGAAAAGCTCAGATTTTCAAGTCCTGTGTCATATTTGGCACCTCATGCAGATGTCTCTCATTCTCTCAGGTGCCTAAAATGCACAAAAGATTGATGTCTGAACACCTAAATCCTGCCAATTATATTTCACCAACTCTGAAGCAGCTTGTCTGCTCATGTTTTACAGCCACAGAATTGTGTTCAGGTCATTCGTTTGCCCAGAAGGTTTTGCAAAAAGAACTGACATATTCCTTAGTGAGCCTCTGAGTTCCTGCTGAAGCAGAATGTGCCGAAGTGTTAGCAACAGAAATCACTTTTATGCAGGTTAATGTCACCAGAAATTTCAATTGCCAAAGTGAAATGAAAATAACCAAGGACAAAAAAGAGATGAGGACAGGAAAAGAGAAACTCCTGTCTAATAAAGAAAGCAATAATTTCAACTTCCAGTGCTAACTGGAAACCAGTTTGTACAAGATTTTCATGAAAACTTGAAGGTGAAAGAAATGCAATAGGCAAATGTCTGCCTAATTTGCAATAAAATTAATCAATATAGCAGGGACAGGAATAGGAAGAATAGAGAGAGATGAAAAAAAAAAATGCTTTCATCCTTCCTTACTTGTCCAAGTAGAAAAACAACTGACACATAGAGAAAAAAGGCAGAAGAGCCTCCTGTAACAGGGTAAATGTGCCTGCTCTTGGCATTTGGTCTCTTGCTCTCCCTTCCTCAGATGTCAGGCAGGAATTCCTGTCTGTACTTTTGAGGTCCTGCCCTTCTGCTTCCGTAGGACTTAAGATAACATTTTCTGAACTCAGTAAAATTTCTGCAATCTTGATCACATTTTTCAAAATTTCTTCACAGATTTTCCATTACTCACCGATTTTTATCACAATTTCACCCAATCACCAAATTTCATCAATCTTTCCAATGATCGCAGTCAAGATGACAGTCAAGCAACCCCAAATCAATCTTCATTTAAAGAAATCACATTTGAATGCAATACTCCCTTTCCGACCTTGACAGAATAAACATTCTTTTTCAGACTTCATCTACATCTTTAAAGGAAGATATGATAATAACACAATTATTCCTAAAAATATGTTCTATTGATTAAATGAATTTAATTTTGGATCAAGTTACATACATACTGTTACACCTGACAGGAGCATACATGCTGCTTCATATTAATAGGTTCCTCCAAAAACTGAAGAGCATAGGAAGAATACTTTATTTCCATTAATAATTATGTTGAAGAAAACTTGGAACTACCTAGTTATAATTTGAGGCTTTAAGCCAGACTCTATCCCTTAGATACTTCAAAATATCTGTAGATTAACTATTGGAAAAGTATAAAGAACTATATACAATGAGTGGTCTTTCTCAGCTGTTATTTTAAGGACTATTAACTGAGTAACATAAAATTAAGATTTTGCTACTATACAATAGCTACATTTTTCATCCCTCAGTGACAGAAAACTTTTGTTCTTTTCTATTTTTTTTCTCCTCTTTCCCATAAGTCTATGCCCTATAAGCTGCTTGCTGGCTGATACACTTACTGATTTTTATTTTGTGTCAGAATTCATGTATCACCATGGCAATGAAATGAAAATGCTCAATAGATAAGGTACTTTGAAGGCTACTCCAACCTTGAGTCATCCTTACACTTCTTCAGAAAGCAGACAGAAATTATTCTGATATTATCAGTACCCAAACTGGGATTTCATGACCTGCTGAACACTACAGCCTAAATGAAGATCTCAGTCGAGAACATGAAGTTTTCAAAGGCACAAATTCTCTCTCTAGATCATGACTGGTGACCTCATCCCCAGAAGATTTTAATTACATGAGTATCTGAAGTGCATTATAATAATCTTTAGAAATTTTTATAGCACTCACTGTCATGATTAAGCACCTGTATTACAATATAACTTAAATAATCCAACTATATCTAACTCACAAATTATTCACAATCGAAGTGTTTTTATTCTTGACTACCCTTTTGTTTGTAATGGTTTAAAATGTTTAAAAAGGTACTAAAGCAGACAGTTTCACCCTTTGGAATAATTTCCCAAAACTATTTTCATTGGAATCAGCATAAGCAGCTGTGAAATATAATCAACACCATTTTGATAGCTGACACTTTGGTGCTTTATGAAATCAGAATATTAACACGTTGCTCGTCATGTCAAATCACGCTTCAAAGTTCCTTTGATTTCCTAAGTACATCAATCTACTAATGAAGAAATCCTACACAGAGACTGAATTTGAACTGAAATGCTGACTCCAAGAATTCAGATCTTGTGTCTCCTGCCTTACTTCCACTTGTTTACAAGAGACTGTGGTTAATATGGTACAATTCTTATCATTGCAAGTCTTTTTCTTGTTTTCTGTAGTAACTATGTGCATTTAGTCACAAGTTTTCAAGCACATTCATGTGCAATAAGACAGAAAAAGTAGGAAGTGGGAAGGAATGCTGGAGTTCCTTTATGCCCCACTGCTGCTGAAGTGAGAGTAAAACAGAAAGTATAGGAGACCTAAGGTTAACAGAATTGCTCTACTAAAACATCATGGTAATTATCACAATAGGTATCTCTGAACCAAGCTATCTGATAAAGAAAAAACCTACAAATCACAAACAAAAAACACTCTAAATGCAAGATACTCTTCTGATGAGGAGAATGGATAAAAGAAGAGCTGGAATCAGAGTATTCAGTTTGCTCTGAAATACCTATAAGCCTATGTTAATAGAATACACAGTAATCTTTCACTGAAAAAAGTTTACTGTAGCTTGAAACAGGGCCTCATAAAATGATAAATAAAAAGGACTAGGAAAGGAAATGATAATTTCTTTTTAAATTATTTTCTTGTATTTCTGTCATAGAAGTAGTATGCTCTCTTTAGCCTCGGGACTTTGAGGCAGAGAAAAATTTGAAATATATCTCCTACTTTTATGAAAATAGCCTGTAATATAGACAGTCCTTCATTTGCAGCAGCACCTGGCTCCTGTAAAGCTTCTTGGCAGACCTCAGCTGCAGTTGCAGTACTGGAACATTCTTCTTCATTCTGGCCACATCTTTCCTCTAGGATAAACATTTAAAATTGCAGTGTCAAGAAGATACCAGAAACTGTAACCTTACTGCTGAATGGGAAAACAGTCATGATATTTCCCTGGGCTTGGGTTGAAATGGACCTTAAAGAATAATGAGATCCAAACCCCTGCTGTGGGCTGGTTGTTACTCACCAGCTCAGGCTGCCCAGGGCCCATCCAATCTGTTCTTGAGCATCTCCAGGGATGGGGCAGCCTGTGCCAGAGCCTCTGTTGGGGAAAATTTTTCTCTCTTCTTTTAGTTTAAAACCATCCCCCCTTGTCCTATCAAATAAAAGTCAGAACATATAAGAGAGGTTTTAAATTACTCAGCAAGGTCCATACATCTACCTCAAATGGAATGAGCCTTAATAACAATTTGTCCTTTAGTCTCCTGGAGGATTACAGATTAAAATCTTATTAGTATGTTAGTCAGAATTGCAGAAGCATTTGTACAATGGAACAGCTGCATTTTTGCTCTGAGCTTCATAACCATTTTACTGGATAAACAGTAGCTTCACATCTTATTTTCTTGGGTTGAAAAATATGTGAGTATGTGCTGGACTTTCTATTAGCTTTTCATCCCCACAACTTCATTCCTTTTATGACTATTTTTTCAAGTTTTGAATTTCTGAACATCTCTAGTACCACAAATTATTTTGTCATGCAAGAATTAAAAAGTTCCTCTAAACACTCAACCTTACATATAGAGCATTAGTTGAATAACTTGCACTAGAACCAGGAGGTGCAGCACATCTAGAGCTCTCCACATCAACTTCATATTATTACCATGTCAATAAAATTTAATCATCACTCCAGGTGGAGCCATGAACTGGATGGAGAATTCACTAGGAAAGCAAAAAAACTGTAATAACATGATGTACAGTGTTTCAAAAATGTGACATTTAAAGCTGAATATCGATAATCAGACTGTCAATGTCAGCTTCAATTAATACTGAAGTCAGAGGCATTACCCAAGGAGAATTTCTCTCTGAAGCATAGCTGAGATTTTTTACCAAACTGTTAATATAAAATGCAGTTTTTCACATCTGAATCCTCTCTCTTTTATTCTCATTTGACACTTCGGAGAAGATAGGAGCCAAAACCAAGCCTGCAGACACACCATACTAAACAATTCCTAACTTCAAGAAAGTGAACAGTAAAAATATCCATACGCAGATGAAAAAGAGAAATATAGAGAAATGTGAGATAACTTGCAAAAGCAGGTCAGTGACAGTATCTGGGAATAGCGTCTCAGTCTCCTGGCTTCCAAAGCAATTCTCCATTAGTGACCAAGGTGACCTTACAAGGCTAGAATTAAGGCTTTCAATTATAACAATCTTGTCTGAACTGATGAATATGCTCAACTACACAGAATGAAATATTTTGTCTACCAAGAGGCAATTGTAATTTTTTTGCTCATTTGTGAAGCACTCTGCTTTCATATAGGTATGATTTCTTTTTTTTCCCAAGGAGAGATGCCAGTGCAGACCTAATGGTAACACTTGGCCTTCACTGTCAGGTATTCCAGAAGATCAGTGCAGCAGTCCTTGTCCTCTGAGAGCTCAGAGAGATACAAAACAGTGAAAATCTCTCAGCCTACAGAGGGATGTTTTCTGCATTTTTGAAAGATGAACAAAGTGTTCCTTCATGGTTCTTTATTTTAAGGTCCTTCAATCATGCAACCACATCTTCCTTCCTTGAAAAAAGAGGAAAATACATTCACTAGACCGGCGATGAGATCATCAAGGAAGGTGACAAGTGATTCCAAAACTAATTGTACATTCTGTGTTGCAGTGTCAGTTTGGGGTCGTATTACTGTTCACCTTAGCAGTATTGACACTCGCTGACAGGATGAGAAAATATAAACCTTTTTTTATGTAATCTCTGATGTAAACACTACACAGCTATATAAAGTTAAAAAGAGAATTCATTAGCCTGTGGGATGTGGAATTCAAAGTCGAATAATAAAAATCTAAGTAGATCATATTCACAGAAATGACAGGTTTTCCATGACATTTATATAATGAAGTGAGCTTATGCCAGAACGGGCTGTTTTTACAGCCTGTCCCAGAGCACCTACAGACAGCACATCTGTGCTGTGGTAATTGGTGCTCCTGGTAGAAGAGAGTTGAGGGATCAAGTAACTAACAGTAACTTTATTTTTCTCTTTTTTTATTGGTAGTAACTGTTAAGATTAACCAAACTAAGGGAAAGGTGGTAACTGTTAGAAAGAGTTTAAAATCAAAACTCTAGGTTTCTATGAACGTGCACTTCACTTTTACGAAAGGTTGTCTTTATAGATGTGCATTCAAGTGTGAACTATAGAGTAGAACTCCAGAAGTAAGTGTACCTGTATATAGAGGTCATCTTAAAAATACTGGGAATGCTTATCCGCTTATCCTGTTAAGCATTCTCTGTGATCTCAGTACTAAATTATTCTAAAAACTGCAAGTATCAGCACTATTGCAGGTATTTGAGAGTTGTATTCCTTTTTTTTTTTTCCTGTCAGTATAGAAAATTTAACAAAGTAAAATTAATTTTCTAAACTTTTCCACACACTCCATATCCCACAAGGTGGGCAAATAGAAAAAGTCTGTATCTAATTGCTACATCACAGACAGAACAAAAATCCCAAAGGAAGAATTTTTCACAAATCTGAGCTCTATCCACACAATAAAACAAGGAGAAAAAAAATCCTCACCTCTGTAAATGACATCAGCTATGCAGTGAAACCAAGGGGAAACATAACTAATAAGGAACATTGAATAATTCAAGACATCTTTCATACATCACCACAAGGTTCACAGATCAGCAAGGGGAACGCCTCAATTATGGATATGCTTTCCCCTTCAGTGAGCAGTGAAAGTTAACTTTCACTATTAGTTCACTAGAATATTAATTTAATAAATTTATTTTAATAGCACTTAATACAAATCCTCAGGTACAAACAGGAATAGAGCAAAAAAGACAAGGTGAGGGGTAGGCTCTCGGCTCAAAAAAACTGGAGGCTGCCTACCCACAATTGAAGGAGGTGAGTTTTCATGAAAAGGTTATTGAAAAATCTGGAGATAGTACATGCTGTTAGAATTGCAACAAATTCTTTAGCATGAAAATTAGCACTTCAAAGGGAAAGTGAAAATTTGAGAAGGCTAAAATGCAGCTAGTGCAGAATTGCAGAATGGTTAATGTTGGAAGGGTTCTCTGGGTCCACCTGGTTCAACTCCAGCTCCAGCAGGGACACCCACATCAGGGTGCCCAGCATAATGACCAGGCAGCTTTTGGAGATCCCCAAGGAGGACAAGCATTTCATAGCATCATAGAATAATTAACGTTGCAAAAGACCTTCAAGATGACCTAGTCCAACCATCCACCAACCACCAATAATGCCCACTAAACCATGTCCCTTAGTACAGTATTTCAATGTTTCTTAAATAGCTCCAGGGATGGTGACTCCACTGGTACCCTGGACAGCCTGTTCCAATGCACTCTATCTGAGCAGATTTTTTTTTTTTTCTGATATCCTACTTGAACCTTCACTGGTGCAATTTCAGGCCATTCCCTTTAGTAAAGTTACAGTTACCCACCTCACCACAACCTCCTTTCAGGCAGCTGTAGAGAGTGGTAAGGTCTCCCCTGAGTCTCCTCTTCTCCAAACTGAACAATCCCAGTTCCCTCAGCCACTCCCCATTAGACTTGTGCTCCAGACTCCTCGTGTTCTGCCAGCTGTCCACTGACACCCCCAGGTCCTTTTCTTCTGCACAGCTTTCCAACCACTTGGCTCCAAGCCTGTTGTGCTGCATGGGGTTGTGGCCAAAGTGCAGAACCCAGAAGTTGTTCTTGTTGAACTTCATCCAATTGGCCTCATCTCAGTGATCCAGCCTATCCAGACTCCTCTGTAAGACTTTTCTACTCTGTCAGATGAGCACATCCCCCCAAACTTGGTGTCATCTGCAGTCTTACTGAGGGTGCACTCACTTCCCTCATCCAGATCATCAATAAAGACATTAAACAGGACACCTACTTCTGGGGATCACCACTCGTGACCAGCTGAGTGTTTTTAGTTACTTTACTTACCAATTAACTCCATTCACCTCCATTCTCATGGTCCAGACCTCCAGCCAGTTCTTTACCCAGCAAAGAATGTACTTGTCCAAGCCATGGACTGACAGCTTCTGCAGAATACCGTGGGTGACTGTGTTACTGGCTTTGCTGAAGTCTAGGTAGGCTATGTCAACAGCCTTCCCCTGGTCCACCAGGTAGTTCACAGTAATACTAGCACTGGTGTAGATAGCTGGTGTCAGTGACCTTCCTCTATGGCAAGCCAAGTAGGAGGCCGCTATGCTACAAACAGCACACCTCTATCTCATTAGGGCATAATATTTCCAGTAGTATCCAAAGTTTCTCTTCAGACTGGCAGGAAAACATCTGGCAACAGGCCATAAGAGACAAGAGGATATCTCAGTGATCAAGATGATGTTTTGCTATCTAAACAGCTTACCTCTTATTCATTACCTTAAGTATAAGAATAAACTTTTTATTTTCCCCCTCTGGAAAATATAGGTTGTCAGTTGCCTGAATCTAATTTAAAGGATGCAAAATTAAACTCTTTGTCTAGATGCCATAATGCAAGTACTTTATAAAAACATTCACAATGTGTTTTTCTTTTTTTTTTTCTATGGCTGGGAATACTAGAAAAATACTAGAAAAAGAACCAAAAACTGTAAACTAAAGCAATCTATAGATTAACAACTGTTCCAATATATTCAACACAGTAATTTTAATGACTGTTGCTTTCAGCATTTATATCTTCCATATAAATATAGAATAGATCAAGTTAGAGATACAATTTCATATGCTACCTCCCACTATTACACTCTTAATAATTTAGTATGTTTATACTTCAGGAAGAAAGAGCAAAAATTACATTTTTTCATATTCTGTATTCATCCCTCTGCAATTTCCATATTTATTCCATTACCATTCATATAACATGTGCTTTAACTGTTAACAAGTCCAGCCTTATGCTAAAAGTTTCATCTCGATTCTGTATGCCCACCTAACTGTTAAGAAGCCCTTCATCCCTTCATGATCCTTAAGATAACAGTGTATACTTTGAGCTTTCTTGTCAGTTATTAACAATACAGAGATCCTGAATTCAGAAACTGACTTGTAATAGGAGGAACTCAGAACAGAATAGAATTAAAGATTTTCCCTTATGAAAGCACAGCTGCTGGTCCTATGGAACATTTAAGACTCTGAGATCCAATACTGACTTAAGCTCTGTATATATTATACATTGTGTTTTGAGACACATTCTATCAGATATGTTATGGCAATAATTTCTATGCAAAGTACTCCGTGATGATGAAACACACAGTATTTGATCTTTTAAAGAAACATTATTCAGAAAAAAGTGTTGATAGATATCAGGCAAGTCAGCTATTGCTAGAATAGCACCTAAGTAGGTTTCAGCTCACCAACAAAACACTTGGTTTTATAAAAAGTATGATCTGAAACAGCTCTATGTTGATTACCTGCTTATTAAATTGTATTAGAATCTGATATCTATATTTTACTCTAACGATGCTGGAATTCCATATACTTTTTTTTTTCTTAAGCTGTAGAATAAAAGATGGATAAAAGCTGTTGAGAGTAGAACATGGGGGAAAAGAAACCCTGTTGACATACCATTTTATTTTGCAAGCAAGTGAAAAAACAACTGCAACCTCTGACATAAAAGTAGACTGCTATATAGGCAACCTAGAATGCGTATTCCTATTTTATATTCTCTCAAGACAAAAAAAAGATAAAGAAAAAAAAAAAAAAGCTGATTCCAAAACCTTTGACAGAAATGGAATGTAGGAATTAATATTAATCAGTTGTTTTGGTATTAACAAGCCTGCTATTTGTGCTGGCTTTTGTGATATGCATATAAGGTCTCCAGGGAACTGCAGTACATTATCTACCCAGGAAAAGACTCTTAGAGAGGCATGTGCCTGCCTACAAATGATTAAGGTATATCACACATGTGAATGAGCAGCTAAATTCTGACAGATACAATTAAAATCAATAGTTCAGTCAAATACAGCAGGTTAAGATGTGGAATAAATTCTGCATTAAACAAAGGCACCTCACTCACTACTAATTATGATTCCTATTTCTGAATTGCTGAAGAAGCAGTGGCTGAGGTTGACAACTCTAAAATTTGAAAATATATATTTTTCTTAATTTACGTACTGTGAATACTACAGAAAATGCAGCATTATATTCAGCATGCCTACGTGTACTTTCTAGTACTGTTAACTAGAAGCTCAGGTTGAATATTAGGAAAAATTTCTTCTCTGAAAGAGTGGTGATGCATTGGCACCCAGGCTGCAAAGGAAGTGGTGAAGTCACCGTCCCTGGAGGTGCTGAAGAACTGTGGGGATGTGGGTGGCATTAAGAGACATGGTATAGTGGATGTGGAATGGATTCAAAGTTGGACTAGATGCTCTTAGAGATCTTTTCCAATCTTAATGATTCTATGATTCAATTGAGATTTTAACTTTCAGTCAACCCCTTCCTGGCTTTCCCCCTTGCTTAATTTTAAGAAAATTGCAAAAAGTAGTGAAAAAAACTACAGACAAAAAGCTTGTTCCCTAGGGAGTCCAGAATCACAAGATTGTTCCCGTTACTCACCACAAAGATCTACTGCCACATGTATGCTAGAAACAGTCATACTTAAAAGAAGTCTTTATGGAAGGCTTCAGGAAGGAAACCTTCATGAAAGGTGGGAGTTTACTCAGCAGGTATTAAGCCAAGTGCCACAGAGAAGCACAGTGTTCCCTATAGTAGTCTCATGTTTGTGAAGGAGGAACAGAAAAGAGATTAGAGGAGTAGATGTGTAGAGGAGGACCTGGACGGTTTTCAGTTAATTTTAATTGCCTACAACAAGAGCCAAGTCAACTTTGTCTCCCCATATGGTGCATAAAGCATTTCCAGAAAGCAGTTCAGCATAAGTAAAACATGGATCACACCTCAGTGTACGCTTCTCCATTGATCACAGGGAGGCAATATGATTGTGCTACTACTACCTTGAAGTAGGGTGATGTGAATCCAGACCCAAAGATATGTGACTGTCTGTGGCTAAAACTTAGGCTATATCAACTTAACCAAACCAGTGCATGTGTGCAACATTCTTCTGCTGTGACAACTGAATAATTAGACATATGCTTCAATAAATATAAAGCATGGGTATTTATGACATGAAGGTGTTTTTAAATTCATATACATTCCATTTGTCATCACTTATACCCACAGCCATCCAACTGACTGCAAGGAGCCCCAGCGCAAAATGACAGTCTGCAGGAGAACCTGGAGAATGTGCATCTCGCAAAGATTTGATTGTATAGATTATATAGTAATATCTATGAATATAACAATTTATTGCAACTAATATGGTCACATATCCTTAGTGCTTTTAGCCTAACCCGCTTTTGACACAGAATGAGATTTTTAGCACATGGGCTGTGCCATTTCATATTGATGAGCACTTAAAGCACTGCATGCTGACGATTTCCCAGATTAAATTATCTAAGAATGGCAAGGCTCATACTAACTATATTTTTTTATTTGTTTTCCTAAAAGATTTGATTAAAAAATCTGAATTTAATAGCACACATGAATAAAGAGGGAACCTGAGTGAGAACTGGATATTTGTCTCCACACATACATATATTTTTTTTTAAGTCTAAGTTTTCTTGTTAGCAATTCATGCCATAATACTTTCTTCCAAATAGTAATATTGTATAAAATGGTTTTAGTTTTTGTCATTTTCAAATTCAGATTTATTCTGTCCCATTAATTTTACTTCTATCTATATAACTTTATTGATTATGTAATTACATATAATGAAGTGGAATGTAATATACAGTACTATAATGTATAATATGATGACAGAAACTGATTTAGTTGTTTGGTTTGTTTTTTTTCTGGAAAAAAATTCTAAACATTTATGTGAAGTTTTGAGCATTCAATACAGAAGACATCTTAAATGACTCACTGATAACTTATTCTCAGTGCTGCAAAAACAAAGATGAAATTTGAATGGTGACAGTATAAACTCATCTTCTTCCCATTTTCAAATCATCTAATGGATTATTTTTTCTATTTATATTTTTTAATCTCTACACACTAGTTTATTAAAAATATGCCTACACATTACAGAGAGCTATTTTCAATGTATGTTATCTTAAATATATTTGAATTATTAAATGATTTTCAAAAAAAAAAGCTTGACTTCAGCTTGCAACTTAACTGTTTATATATAGTCATCTGTGCTTCTGATATGGTACAGGTGATAATGCTACTCTTATTAGCAATTAGGAAAAACAGCTTGATACTAGGTATTCCTTTCTGAACCTTCTTTACTCACAATAAGACTGCAGTATTCACTGTATTTGTAGTCTATTTCAAGATCCTGCTTTCATCAAGAGCGTATGAAGATTGTTCTATTATCTGCATAAATAAAATCCCTGCTATGCATAATAAGCATCATGTTTTTAAGAAAAAAAAAGGCTTAGGACAAACTCAGTAAATTTCTACAGTAATTCAGTGATTACTAAATTACTATGCCCCATGGAGGGAGAGACACAGAGAGAATTAGAAAAAGAGAAATATACTAAAAGGTTCATACAGTCACAAATGAGTTCTGAAAAAAATTCTTCAAACCATGTTCATCGTGTGGATTGCCACTGTATAAGATCTCAAACAAAAAGTTGCAACCACACATTCAAATTCCTTTTCCAAACACAACAGAGAACAGCTATTAAGACTCACTTAGCCTGTTCAGCTCCAGTAGGAATTGAATCTTTTGGTTTTCACTTCTGTAATGCAAAGCATCTTGTGAAAAACATGAGGTCTTCCAGAAAAATCACGACTTCCATGTTTCTTTATATTACCATAAAAGCAAATTTTCAAGACTTAATTTTAAAAAGAGAGTTTTGCAAAATTATTGCCCCAGTCCCCAAAGATCAAAACTTGGAGATTAAGTGGGATGATCAAACTGTTAATGAAGAAAATACAACTAGACAGTCATTATTCTATGTATAGCACTGCAGAAAGATAGAATGATAGAACCATTAAAGTTGGACAAGATCTCTAAGATCATCTTGTCCAACCATGTTCCTATCCCCACCAGGCTAACTAATCATGCCTCTAAGTAATGTACCTCCACATTTCTTGAACACCTACAGGGATGGCGACTCCACATCTCCCTGCACAGCTTTTTCCAAGGCTTCACCATTCCTTCAGAGAAGAATTTTTTTTACTAATATCCCACCAGAACCTCCCCTGGTACAACAAAAGGCCATTCTTTTTCGCCCTATTGCTGTTACCTGGGAGAAGAGAGCAACCCCCACCTTGCCCCAACGTCTTTCCAGGCAGTTGTAGAGAGTGATAAGGTCTCCCCTGAGCCTCCTCTTCTCCACACTGAACAATCCCAGTTCATAGATTCATAGATTCATAGATACATTAGGTTGGAAAGGACCTACAAGATCATCTGGTCCAACCATCCTCCTACCACCATCCCTACCCACTAAGCTACTAAATCAAATCCCTTAGCACCTCATCTAAGCCACTCCCCATAAGACTTGTGCTCCAGACCCCTTACAGCTTTGTTGCCCTTCTCTGGACAAACTCCATGGCCTCGATGTCATTCTTGTAGTGAGGGGCCTAAAACTGAACACTATACTTCAGATGCAGCCTCACCAGTGCTGAATACCAGAGGAGTTATTACTCCCTTTGTACATGTCGATAACATTTTGTTACCTGAAATCAACTGAAATAACTGCTTACTTCATATGCTCTGCATAGAAGTCTTGTTAACAAAAAGGCACCATTGGACCCTCCATGTCCAAGCACACCAGATTTAGACTGTTTTGTCCTTATCAACTGACTCCATTCATAGACCTGCATCAGCGTGCACTATTCTGCTACTTGCTTACATGGCGTCCTACTACTGAACTCAGCTGGCTCAGGAGCAAATGCAATTGACAAAAGACAAAAAAACATGTATGTTTGTTCCAAGACAAAGGGAAGCAGAGTTTTGTGAACTGCAAAGCATCTCACAGCAACTGCTGCATGATGTTGCTCAACAATGCTTCCAACAGCAGAGCATTAACATGAATGAAATAAATTAACTTCAAAATATTAAAAATAACGATAATGAAAACTAAGAACTATTATCAGGAGATATTTTCTAATAGTAAAGAGGTTTGCTGAAGATGCTTGCAAATCAGAATACAGATCTAGCTGAAACACATGGCAATTTACAGTCATTATAACTTAGCTTACCAAGCACCTTGCAAATCTGTTAAATGTTCGTGCTGAAAGTGTAGTTGCTTTTTTAATTACTTAGTCTCTGGTGATAAATAAGCAGTAAAATAACTAACTGTCAATGATCTGCCCCCAAGCTAGCAACCTCCTGTGACAAAGGAATGCCAGCATCTCTTATGAGAAACACTCAGTGTTGTCTTTCCAAAGGTCTGGTATATACTTTAATAGCCCAGCCTAAATGAATAAATGGTTACCTATCCAGGCACAACTTTTGGGAGAAGCTCAGCTTTAGGCTCATATTCTGGATTTGTAAAATGACTGCTTATACTCTCTGAAAAATGTTTCATTAAATGATGAGTAAATCTCGCCCAAAGCACTTAAGAAATCTACTCCGAAAATCAAGGGCAAAGGTGAACAATCAAGAAAATCATGTAACTACTGAAAATTCCTTCACTAACAGAGATTCTGATTCTGTGATATGTGATTAAGTACTATTTAACTGTGGTGTGTTTTTTGTTTGTTTGTTTCAATATCTAACTTAAGAAAATAACACAATTTCTTATAATTTTACCAAAGTATATTTTCTCTTTGGGAATACTTAGGAAATAAGTATTTTTTAAAAAGAAAGTGTACTAATGTATTAAAAAAATAAAAAAGGAAGAATTCATTCTAAGGCAAGAACTGACAGGTTCTTTATCTGAAATTGATTATGGTGGGTCCAAAAACTAGCATCCTGCTGTGCTCTCTCAGCATCTAACTTTGCTCTTTTTTTCATCCCATGTGGCTCTTCCTAGGTCAGTAGTTCCAACCCCTTCATTTTGCTGATCTTTTGCTCAAGTTACTAACAGTCTTCCACATTATAATTCTAAGGGGATTTACAGATTATCTTCTTTATTCACAGCTTATTTTTCTTCATGCATTTCTATCCCATCATATTGATTTCCAGTTTCCCTTAGTGACTGCCTGCCTTTCCCACTTCTATGGTTCATTCATGCTCCAGCGTTCTCACTGTTTCTCACTTCTTTCTGTATAACCTCCCTGGTACATTTTGCCCTTTTCCTATTCTTTTAGTTTTCATCTATACCAAACTTTGTATGTCTTCTTCTTACATTCTAATCAATTTAATTGCATTTAGCTGGCATGATACCAAAACTGAACTCAGTATTCCTATTTCTATCTCCTGGCTTTTGCTTTACTCATTTTAATTTAGCTTTCACAGGAGTTGGGGATATTATCTGTAAACAAAGTATTTCACTGCAACCTACTTTTCACAATCTAAACATGATTTTTTCCAAAACAGGAATAACTAGGTAGCCAATCAGTAGTAGTCATACTTCATGTCTCTGAATGTAAAGTCTTCTCATACCGAAGAAGGAAAATCTATGAGCCAAACTCCACATCCAAGTAAGCAATTAAGTGAATTTGATGTTCTGTTCTCTTATTCTCTCTCAACAGCTTCTCATTCAATTCCAACTCCCTGACATCTTTAATCTTAGAAAGACCATAATTTAGGCAGTGAGTGGATTTTCTCATCGCTGTTTATCAATGACATATCATTTTCTTTCCTATCACTCATTCAAAATCGTCAGACCAACATCCTGTTGGCCACTAGTGCCTACAATATGAAGCCAAAAAGCATTCAGTTCAGTCTGTTACATGAAGTCATGTCGAAAAATTGGAGGCAACTGTTATAAGTGGTGTCCAAAGTCTTGAGTAAAGTCAGAATCTGACTATTTGTGCCAATTCATTAATAAATGGAAACAGATTATTAAATCTGTGTGTGTGTGTGTGTGTAACAGTGAGGGAGGTGTAATCAGGAACACTGAGCTGTCAGAATGAAGGTTTTCACTAGCACAGATGTGTGGAAGGAGGAATTAACTGGACAAACAAGCCACAGTCAGACACCTGCAAAGCATCTTCATGGCCTTTCTTATGACATGCAGGATCTAGTTTTTCTTCATCTACAGAAGAAAAAAACTCCTTTTCTCTGTTGTCAGGAAGAGAGTCTGAAGTTATTTCAGGGAGTCACAATTAAAGGAAAAAACAGGAAAGTTTTACTGTGTGGTCTAACACTGACAAATTGATGTGAGGATAATGAAAAGAAGGAAGGTTTCAGGGGAGAAAAAGTTTTAAGAGATATGTGGGAATGACACTGGTAGGCACACAATAAGGGAAAAACTGCTGAAAGCAGGGATGGAAAATATTAAATCAACCCTCCACCTGGGAAAAGGGGGAGGAATATGATGTTGCCATTTTTCTTTGCAAAATGTTCTTAAATTACAAATATACTGACAGAAAGGCAAGGCTTTTTGTGAGAGGTCATGGCAAGGAAACAATCTTGAGGCTAATGTAGATAGGAGAGTTACAACGGAGTTTATCATTTCTCCCATATCCTAGATCATATATTTCCTCTTTCTGGATGTCTATAGTTTTTCTTAATAAAATACATGACTTGTGTTTTTCCTTGGAATTCTTCACCTTCTTCTGCCAGGAGGTTTCCTATTGAACAAAATGTAATCCTATTTAACAGTAATGAGAAGTAAAAATAAATTCTGCATCTGAGAACCTAGGTAGAGCTGTGATTAAAGGTTGACATTTTTACTTAGTATGCAAGATTACATTTTCCATTTTTATACGTTCCCTGAAGAACAACTGGTTCAGATTTATATGAGTTGGCACCATTCTGTCAGTTCTCAGTACGGCAAATGATTCTGGAGACTGGATCTGATTTTTTTCTGGCAATAAAACACAAGAAAATGAGCACAATGTGTAAGCCAAGCCTCTGAGTATTTTTTTTTCTTGGGATCCACTTACTTGAAAGAATACCATAGCTTACAGTCCCACACAGAAGATAGGCCCAGGAGTGCTGGTTGTTACTCAAGGATCATCTCTTCCAGACTCTACAACAGTCTATCACAATAACAGGAGTCTAAGATAGAGTGGCAAGAAGCTTGCAAGGATGAACAAGTTGCTCACAACAAAGCTTAAGTTAAAAAAAGTCTACAAGAGGTGAAAGAAGAGACAGAAGAACAGAAGGAATATTGACTCACTGTTTGGATAACCTGGGATGGAGTTAGGAAAACTGAAGACCATCTGGAAACAAATCTGGTCAGGCATATGAAAGGCAACAGGAATATTTTCTATAGGTACTTCAGCAGCAAAAGTAAGGCAACAGAGAATGTGAGCCCACTGCTGAATGGGACAGGTGATACAGGATATGATAGTGGTCAAGGAAAAATGAGATTACAACAGCGCTATATACTTCTCTTTTTCTTTTCCCCTCAATTATATCATTTCATTATCTATTTAGCCTTAACATTCACTAATGTACCCTTGATGGGCTTATTTTTTAAATTGACAAAAGAAGAGCTTTTTTTAATATATGCACATTGTGACAGAAGAAACCTTTAACATATGTCTTCACAGTACAGGCAAATCCCAATTCATATATATGCCTAGAAAAAGCTGTACTTTTTGACCCAATGAGTATAATGATCAAGGCATTGCCATAGCAGAACTCCTGGAAGTAAACTAGAAGGATTTGCAATACTAGTTGAAAGCAGTTCATTTTGGTAAAAGCTTTGATTAAGGAAACCAGCTATACATTACTGTTTAGTGCTTTTCTGAAGAGGAATCCTCGAAAGAGATGATGAAAAGAAATAAAGGAACATCCTTAGGGAACATCACGTCATGCTATAGCCCCAACATAGCAGTCACATTTAAAATGCTTTATACAGTTTGAAGATACTTTCTGTTATTATGGAGAGTTTCACAGATACATATTTAATGACAGGAAGGACTCCTACGAGAATTGTATCTGACCTCCTGCAAAATTTGGCACAGAAATCCATCTCATAAATCCTAAATCATCATACTTCTATAGCTTCAGCAGAAAATACTCCTTAGGAAAAAAAAAAATAAAAAATCCAGCCTTTAGTTCTACTAAGTAAAGCCATGAAAAACAGAATCATTAAATGGTTTTAAAAGAGAGATGTTTAAGTATATTTGAATATGACTTCTTTGGATTTGACCTTGACTAAGTGAAAGCACATAGAAGAATTTACAGGGAACGTTAGATGTGAGCTGTACTAATATCTGGCAAGCTGCCTCTGCTGTGAAAGCTCTTTTATTTTAGTGAAATTTTATGCACAAAAGCATTTTCCAGAACTGATGTAGTATGTTCAATACATTTTTTTATACCCAAGCTTAATTGCAAGAGCTTTTTCATAATAACAAATATTGTCCCAAGCAGAGACTATATTTAATAAATATGCTTATTATTTTCCTTAATGAAAGTAATGTTTAAAAATTGTAGGTAATCCCATTACGCTGTACTTCAATTATACAGCCCAGCTTTCCTGCCCTCCTGCTGATAGAAGACTACCTCATCTTAGTTTCCAATTATATACATTAAGTCCTTCCCAAACCGCCTTCATTATTACACACAGCATGCCTATTTCTATCAAAGAAACAACCATAATTGGGAAAGAGCAAAATACATTCTCAAGCCTAAGATAATCACAAGAAAAGTTAATTACATTAATTGCAATAATCATCACTGAACGAATAACACCTATTACTACAGAGAGACATAACAGGACAGGTTCTGATCCTTGATAAACCATTCAAACTATTCTTACTGGAACATTAGTAAAGCACCAAATTTTGACTTTAAATTATATTCCCATGCAATAATAGCCAAAATGGGCTGTTAGGAGAATCCTATAAACACAAACCATGCACTCCAAATTAAACTGAAGTCTTTCTGCATTTGGGATAAACTTGTACTTCCTAAAAGCAGAAGTGGACCTCTGACGTAAGAGGACTTAGAAAGGTTCTTCAGAAGTATAGAGGTAAAAGTGGTAGATATAAGGAGTAAAATCCCCAGTAAATTTCCCAGCTGCATAGAATTTCATGTCAGTACCAGGAGGTGAACAGACAAAGCTGTGAAACACTCACTTCTGAGCTTTAAATGTTGAATATACTGCTACATAAGGCAAAATAAGAGCTATTCACCTCAATGAGAGCAGTCATCAAAGATGAGGATCACAGATTCCATTAGAGCACAGACTCAGCCTTTAGGCCCTTAGGTTTCAGAAGGAAGATGTGCCCTACCTCTCCATTCTTCTGGTGGCTAATTTTCCTTCTGCATACTGTACCTTATTCTGACTTCAAACTTGGTCAGCCTCCACCATGTCAACCCTTTGGACAAAATTTTCAAAAGCCTGCTTATCCCCACATTTTTGCAATATCTAAACTGTGCCAGCACAGCTATGGACAACCTTCCTTTTGCTGAGTTAACCTTTTTTCATTCCACCTTAAGAAGACTTATTTTAGACCACTTCACATTCTGCTTTTAGTCATTTCCCAAAGCATTTGTTAGTATCATTGTTTCATGAGCAACAGCAGTAGAAATTTTCCATTAGAGATTTAGAGAAATTCTCCAGTAGAGATTTTCCAGAAAGTTTATGAATTTCAAAATATCAGCATTAAGCTTGGTGGTATCAAAGGCAACACATAACCCAATCAGTACCGTTCTCTGTTTAGTTAAATTCATACATTATTTTACAGACTCCTGGCAGTTTCCTGTATAAAATTCACACTGACCATTGACCATATGACTGTAGAAGTCACGTACAGAGCATTTTGTGTTTTTATAGGGAAACATTTACTCGCCTAAATGTTCCAACCATTTCATTTCATTTCATTTATCTTGATTTGTTTTTTCCTTATCACTTGCTGACTTCATCAGAGCATTGGGATCACTGCCAAAGATATTTACTTCAATTTTGTCTCCAGACCTAAATTAGATTCTAAATGCAAAATTAGATTATTAATCAGTTAAAATCTAAATCTTCATTATTAATTTATTAGAAACAATACAGCAGCTTGTAAAACATTTATGCAGCAGTAAATGGAGAGCTACTTTGCAGAGATCACGGCATGCCTAATTTACTACACAACTAAATATTTAATTAGAAAGAGTGGCAAAGCTTAAGGTGTGTTGTTGAAATTAAACAATCTTTTTAATGATAAAAGTCTTTAACTGCATTTTGCACAGCTTCAGTAAATTTCTAAAACAAGCATTAGTAAACATCCTCCCTTCTGTGCACTTTCCCTTACCAGCTAAGTGAAGAATCATGTACACTGCTTTCCAGTTTGCCACTTTGAGATAGGTTTGTTCCCTGCAGTATTTTCAACAGAAAGAAGTTCTAAATGCCATTTTAAATTAATTAGAAAGATAATGCACTTCATATGCCAACTGAAATAAAAGTTGGAGGAAAAATATATCATTTCCAGAAGGTTATCCTTTCTTGTATTTGCAACATGATGGTCCTGATTTAATGCCTTTCTTGCTAACATTACTATCTTATATTAGAATAACAGTGTTTAAATGTACTAATATACATATATTTAATTCTTTGTTCCAGATTTGAAATACTAATTTTCAAAATCTCCCAGATAAAGTTTTTTAAAATACATTTATGCATACAGATCTATATTAAACATTTGGCTTATCAGGAATTTAGGAAATGGCACATAATAAAGCTGTCTCAGTGTTGAATGTGGCTAGCAAATTGTGACATCCAGCATATTACTTAAGGGGAGATTTCAAACAGGTATTCTTATTCAGGTGAATACAAGGGCCGATCTGAAAATAATGCCTCCTATTTTATTCTTGACCCACGATGTCAGAGATAGATGCTGTTCATACAGGATTACAGGCTGAAGCTTCCCACCAATATTCCGTTACATTTTGCTGCTGTGTGACAAAAGGCAGCAGAGGGGCAGCCTGACAAACATGCCATTTGCATGTGTGTATCAAACAAAGGTGTGTCACTGAATTCTTCCACAGAAAAAAATTGTACCCACTGACATTCATCGATGCTTGCTGAATGCTATGGAGACAAAACACTGGATGTCAGCATAGTGAGGCAGTGGATGGTGTCTTTCAGCAGTGGTGATGGTGGGTCACCTCCAGTTTTGCAGATATTGGCAACACATAGCTCTTGTTCATTGCTGAAGAATATGCACAGCTAATGGTGGTGACTATGTTGAAAAAGAGGTGCTTAGCTGAGACTTTGCTCTGTCAAATAGTGTAATTATTCTCTTTGTAACAGTTGCAGTTTCCATGGACGCATATAGGAGGCATTATTTTCATACCAACCCAGTAATTGTACCAGAATGTCCAAGGTAAGGCAAGAGGGATGATAATGAATTCTGTAAAGAAAAAAAATAAACGGAAAACATTCTCCTGCTATTGTCTAACTCAAATAACAAGAGTCTCAGACAAGGAAGTCAGGGACTTTTTTACCCTATTATATGAAGACAAATGTGAAAAATGGAAAAGACAAGGCAAGGTAGGCTGGAGGAAGTTACAAACTGTAACAGCGTGTCCTAATTCAAGATGAAGGTTTGTTCAATAGAACATTGCGCCAAACAAAGCCAGGAACAGTCTATAACAATAGTCCTGAAAACAAACAGAAGCAAATTGGATCAGTTTCACTTAATCCTGAAAAGCTATTTCAAAACAGTAAATTGATACTTCTTAACTACCAAGTTGTTTTTGCTAATATAGAATTTCCTGACCCTTTGTTACCTTACAAAGATAGAGAATATTCCATTTGAAAACAATCCGCTTAAAATCTTCATGAAAGTTTTCTGCTAAGAAAATAAAAAATGAAGGTATGTATCTCATAGCTAACTGGAAAACAATATCATATTTAGGAAATAAGTAAAAGTATTCTGATCCCCTAGAGAATGGGTTAAAAGCCCACTGTATTGCCTTTACAACAGGTCATTTTTATAGGACAACAATAAAATATTAAATATATGAGTATTCCCTTTTTCCTTCACCTTTCTTATGCCTCAAGACTAAAGAATATTTCACAAACACATAAAATATGATATACCCGGTCAAGACTTAAATGGAATAAAGTATACAAGTGCTACGGATCTCTTATTACATAGCAACAACATAAGGCAATGAATAAGTTATGACCTTGCTTATCAAAGTAACAATTTTGCCAGCAAACTCTCAAGAGATAAGAAGCATCACAGCTCTTAATCCATGCCCAGCTTAAATACTGCTGCATGGAATTAGGAGGAATGATCCAATGGAAGACAGATGGAAATACATGGAAGGTTCCAGCCTAGAACTGAAATACAGTTTTCATGCAAAATTTGCTTTTCTAATCCAATTCAAGTTTAAAAATGACGAAGTTATTGCTCTACTGAGCTTCTGGAAAGGCAGATGATGAAAGCCTCAGATTAGTTAACACTGGCTAAGATTAATTAATTGATTAGCCAATAGGAGAGCTGCATGAGCCACTCAGAATGGTGATGGCACCATCTTAAAAGCACTAGAAGCTGTGTAAACTATGTAGCTTTGTATGTTCTTTGCGTCTAAAGGCTGTCATTTCTGAATAGACTTGCAGTGTGCATATATAGTGGTGGCAACTGGGGAACAGGCACTGGAATGGCCTGCCTAGGGAGGCGGTTGAGGCACCGTCCCTAGCGCTGTTCAAGAAGCGTTTAGATGAGGTGCTGAGGGATCTGATTTAGTAGCTTGATGGGTAGGGATGGTGGTGTGAGGATGGTTGGACTAGATGATCTTGTAGGTCCTTTCCAACCTAATGAATCTATGAATCTATGAATCTATGAACCTTCTTTTACTGTTTTGTGTGGTATATGTAAGACTTAGTTAAAAAGAAAGCTCCAGTCTTCATAACAGTTTGCAAGTGCTTCACACAACATTTGGATCTCCTGCCTGGTAGTAAAGTGTATCATATTGCACCTATGAAAGAATCAAAGCATTAGCTAAAATTGCCTATTTGAAGCTGTTAACATAGATTAAAGCCATAACTGCATGTTCCTCACCAAGATTTCCCTGACATATATCAGCAGAGAAAAAAATCAGCACCACTAAAATATATATATATATAAAACACAATTTCTTTTAAAGGAGGAGCTTATATATAAATTGTCTTAAACTCATACTCTGTGACAATATTTCTACATTTTATGATAGTTCTTTCTGCATGCACCTCTTTGGTTGGGTGCCTTCCAGTTGCAGCACGTTATGTACATACTAGCTGTATTGTCTTCTGCAGTACGCTAAAAGTATAGTTTTATAATTTACCACAGGAACTAAAAGAGAATTCTCATCTCCCAGTTTTCTCCAGGGACAACGATGCCAAAGGACAGATTGTATCTTGTCAGTGTTTCAGACTGATCTCTATTTGCAAACACAGTGAGTGATGCCAAACGCAGTTCAGATTGCAAATCAAACACATTTTATTACACTGTTTTGAATTGCGTATGCAGGACAGAGAGGTAAATAATGCCAGAAAAACACACCATACTTGCACATCACATGAATCCATTTTCATAATATACTTGAACACTGCATAGAAATGCAAAGAAAATAAAACAATTACAATAAAATAATGAGCATCTTATGAATTAAATATGATATTCACAATACTGCAGACTGGGATTTAACACAATATGATACACTGTGTAGACCAGGAGTGGAAAGTCCAAGTGAACTTATAAATGCAATAAATGTGCTGTTTTTTTCCTCTCTCTCTCTCTCCCTCTCTCTCTCTTTTTTTTTTTAATTAAAAAAGGTATAAATGATATATTGAGATTATTTAATAATGAAAATAGGAAAGAGAAACAGACATTTTTATTTTTCCCTGAAGAAAACAGTAATTTGTGGCTTATGATAATAAAACCACTTATTTATTAGAACAGATCCAAACTGATTCCATCTGAGTCACAGCATGAGCACTCAGAGCAGCAATTAATGTAACCATTGGTGTGGCAACTGTTTTCTGAACATCTTTGTGTCCATCCTGGTTTTAAGTAAACAAGAGAGATAATTTAACCAGAAAAGTTACTCACCCTGTTTCTAAGATGATCTCCGCACTGGCTAAATGTGGAAAGGAAAAGCTGCTTTATGTGACATGCCATGGAGGCCCCTGGATAAGAGATGAAAGGCTGTGCTGTACCTGACAGCATGTGCATGCCAGAATGGCACCGCATGGGGAAAAGAGAGGCATCATCACTGCATGGCAGCCAGCTAAGATAATAATTGTGTTCTCTGTGATTGAATTGGAGAGGAAGAGAGGAGATATTCTGTTCTTTCCAAACAGTTCACCTATAGCTGATTAATAGCTATTTCTTCCATCAACACAAACTAATTTAAACGATAACCCCCATTATTACTCATTAATAGTTACAGCAGGTGATGGGACCACAAAGATGGTACAGCCAAGCAACACAAGAGCAAAGTCCCTCAGAGATGAAAAAAAGAAAAAGAAAAAGGATTGTAAAGGATTAACTTCAGTAGTTTATTATTCATCAGTATCTTATTTTAAAATATCACTCTTGCATTTTTGTAAGATTAGTTGAATTTATTTATTAGTATTATGCTGATTGTGAGGTGGAAGTGAATTATAAGCATAATAAATCTCTACTTAAGCAGCTTATCCCTACAGTTATATATTAATCATGGTGCACATGGGACCATAAGCAACTGCAAATAAGGAAAAATGGGGGAAAGAAGAGTTGAGTAGCTATATGGTTCTGGATTAAATCAAAACATAAGAAAATACCTTAGAATTCCAACTATGTTAAAGCAAAAGCAACATAAGTCCTCCAGAAAGAAAAAAAAAACAACTCATATTTTTTCCCGCCACAGTTATGTGTAAAAAGAAAAGATCTTTCCATGAAGCTGCAAAACAGGGCACTTATGAACTCCATTTGAAAAGATTCTTCCAGTCATCTGACATAGGACTGGTGATAGGTATTTCTACAAATAAGTTACGTGCTGCTGTCATCTCACAGAGTCTGATCAGCACAGGCCCTCCTTGGTCCAAATGCAAGTAAAACTGTCCACCTCACAGCTTGGCAGCTGTGTGAGATGTCCCTTAGTGAAGCAGTCATTTCACCTTTAGCCAAGGCAATAACAAGTCCTACAAGCTTTATCACTTCATTGTAACCCCAGCGGACTTGAAATGTAGTGAGCTCCGGTTTGAAAGAGAGAGCTTATAAAGAAATCTCAAGTTCCTTAAGTATGTCTGTAAATACTGAAGAAAAGAGAGGGTTTGCTTTGTTTGGAATTAAATATGTATATAATGTAATGAAAAATGTGTTGAGCTAATACTCTATGATTTCTTAATGATTTTCTATTCTTTTTATGTGAATAATTACTGGTCTAAGTAAACTTCTTATCTATCTTTCAAATTAGATTACAGGACAGATTCTTGAAAGAAAAAACAAACAAACAAACAAACAAAAAACAAGAATACAGAGGTTAGATAAGCCTACTCTGCAATTATTTGCACTGGGTATTAAGTGTTGTCATAACATGAAGAGTTAATTTCCACAATTGACAGACCACCAGAAAAATGTTTAAATATATCTGCATTTACAGACATTATTTTTTGTTATACATCCCAGTTTTGTTAATCTATTAAGGCAAACATCTGTAGGTTGCTCTTCTACCAGGGATACTCAATTTACTCCAAATGAATCTAAACCAGAGCCCACATTGTAAAAACACCTTCTGGCCTGCGTTCTCCCATGTAGAAAGCACTATGTTACATCTAAAACTACTCATCTGCAGTGATACTGTTCAGATTGTGAATGTTGCTTATGGGTAATCTTTATTTTTATCAACAGCTACCAGTTCAGAAACCATGTACTATTTGTATCATTACATACACATTTATTTTTAAAAGTTAAACAGCTTCTGTCTTGAATTATAAATAGAATAAATGAGTTAAACTAGGCTGATAAACTAAGCCTTCTGGGGGAAAAAAAAAAAAGGGCACATATTCAAATACAGGAAACCAGTTTCGAGTACACAAAAGGATTTTGGTATCTAAGAGCCAGAAAATGTTTTCTAACAATGCTATTCTGTAAAGTAAGGGTGAAAGTCAACTGCCATTTAAACATTTTGCATGGATGCTGTTTTTCTACTGCTATAAGATACCATACAAGGATAAATTTCCTTTTGAAGTGATTTTCCTCTTCAGATGTAAAAACTCAACAATAGAACAAATTCTGATGGTGTTCATAATTTATTTCTCATGATTCACACATATTCCACTTCCAAAGAAACCAAAAACTCAGTGTTAGCCTTTCTCATTGAAATTGAGTTATTAGGGTAACTCTGGCAAAAAAAAAAAAAATTCTCCACTTTTAATATTGAACCTTGAAACTCAAAATCTATCAATATAAAGAAGAATTATCAGAAGGTATTTCACAGTGCTTTAGCTCACCCTCTCAGATCAACATGATTAATTGCTCTGCTACTTTTCTGTACCTCTTCCAATCATTTAGAGTACTTATTTTTATAGCATAACCGCATGCAGTTAACATCTCTTGATTTCTTCTTGATTGTGGTTTAATGAGAAAAATTCAAGACATCAATCTTTGCCTTAAGTTATTCAAGTTCCTACGTTCAAATGATCACGTTTACTTTCATAACAATACTCCTTTCATGTGACAACCTCAAAGCATTTTATTAACTTTAATAAAACACATAAGGGCAGAGCTGCCTTGAAAAGAGTTGAGTTGTTCTCAGGAAATATTACTGGCATCCTGTACACTATCTTGCTTCTTGAGGGAAAAAAGTAACATTAGCAATCAAGCCGGTATAACCAAACTGAGGTAAAAATTATAGATAAATGCAGTATATGTCAGAATTTATAACCCGGACTAATAAATACAATGAAGAATAAGGAACTTTTACACTTCAGATTTACATGACAAACCAAGAATATTAAGGCCAATTAAAAGGCAATATCTGATTTTATTTAAAGACATGAGAAGCTCTAGCTAGGAGCAGTTTGGGGGTAGAGTGTTCAATCTCCAGCATTTTTAGGTTCTTTAAAATCATAGAATTAGAGAATGTTGGATATGTTGGATAGGACATTAAAGACTGTCCAGATCTAATCCCTTACTGTGGGTAGTGTTGCCACCCATCAGATTTGCCTGCCCAATATCCCATCCAACTTGGCCTCCACAACCTGTCCGGGCAACCTTTCTGTTCCTTTGCCTTACCACCCTTTGAGTAATAAAAAAAAAAATCTAGACTAATATCTAATCTAAATCTCCCCACTTTTAGTTTAAAACTGTTCTCTCTTGTTCTGTCACTATCTGCCTCCCTCTCTTGTTTATAAGCTCCCACTAGGTACTAGAAGGCTGTACTGAGGTCTCCTCAGACCTTTCTTTTCTCCAGGCTGAACAAACCCAACTCGTTCAGCCTTTCTTTGTAGTAGAGGTGCTCCAGCCCTCTGTGCATCTTCGTGGCCCTGATCTGAATCTGCTCCAATAGTATCATGTCCTTCCTTTACTGTCAGGATGCAGAACTGCAGATGGGCCCACATGAAGGCAAAGTAGAGATGAACAGTCACTTCTCTTACCCCTCTGCCACCTCCCTTTTGATGCAGCCAAGGATACAGGTGGCCTTCAAGGCTGCAAGCACACACTGTTGGAATCTTTTGTTCCACTTCTGAATTAAAATAGCCTTTTAAAAATATCAGAAAAACATCCCTTGAATAAAAATACTGGTGCACATCACGTAACACAAAAGAACCATTATCATCACAGTTAGGACACTTAAGACTGCCATTCATCCAGTTCTTCCCAGTTTTCTCTGCTCTCCAGATGAAATTTTAACCCTACTGTAATTCTTACTGTGAGTTCATGTCTGGGTTTTAGATGCTTAACATCTACCAGGATGGTAAGTTCTCACTTTTATGGAAAGATCAAGGAGATACTGCAGTGGCTAACTTAGGAACCCACAGCCTAAAAATCAGGCTGAAGGGGTTGGTAGAACTGGAAGTGTAGCTGTGCTGATAGTCAACAAGGTACTGGTTAAGGAGATGAGAAAAGCTACTGCAGGTCCTAACAAGAACAAATCCATGTCTTCTCTTTGACTTTCCAGCTCTTTGCTGCTTGTTAACCCATTTTACCCTTTCCCTTCATCAAATCTTCTGCAGGACAGGCCAATTACTCAGGCTGCAAGGATCTCACGGAACCAAAAAGCATCTCTCACTGAGCTGGGGAGCTAAAACATGTGCCAGCTCTACCAGAACAAGGACTGCTGTATTCAGTTGTAGGTAGGTAAGAGGTATGGGGATATGGGAGCTCCAGCTTAAGAAGGGTAGCTCTGGAGACACATCTAGCCTGATCTAGCTGTGGATGTCCCCACTCATTGAAGAGGAGTTGGATTAGGTCACTTCAAAATATCTTTTCCAGCTGAAACAATTCTGTGATCTTAGAAGCTACCCAGGTTGCTATAACCAGACATCCTGGTGCACATACAGAGCACCTGCACAGGAGCAACATGCTGTCATGTTTGTGTGCATCCTCTGCCACTGCATGTTCCATTTTCCTTGTTGAAAACCCAAGTTCTGGTCCTCTTTCTGCACAAAGCAGGTCCACTCTCTAACATTTTAAAGAGGCTGCTCCATCTGTTTGTACAAAAGTCTGTGTGCATGAGTTCATTCTATAACCTTCTTACCCTCCCCACTCCTCCATGTTCATCCTGGTCCTAACAAAACAAATAGGCTTTTACAAAATTTCTATGTCTTAGAGTGATCGTTTAAAAAATTCTTGGCTTGTTCTTGTCCAAAGAAGATAAGCATAATGGAAAATCTGTCACTAAGCCACATTCTCCTGATGCCTACTATCCAGATTTTAACAGCAAGGAACTCTGCACACACAGGCCATTAGAAATTATTGCATTATACTATCTCCAAAAACGCATTAGGAAAACAATGTTTAATTCAAATCATGCACACAGAGAAAAGCTAATTATTCTTCAAGAAAAAAAAAAAATGTAAAACTGCATAATAATTAAATTACCCAACAATTATACATCAAACAAACAAAAACCAGAAAAAGCTATGCAATTATGTTACTTTTAATTTACTTGTTGACAGTCAGTTTCATATCTGTTTTCCTGTTACCAAGGTATTTTACCAAAGACGTCAGTGCTGATCAACTTCCAATCATCAATAGCACTTATTGCAATAGCACCCTGCTAGGAATGGGGTTTTCTGTCCTTGCTGGAGTACACCATTGATTCGTGGGGAAATAAAAAGAAAAGAAAGAAAAGCAATTAAATCTGGAAAACTGAGATCTGGCTGTGGAATAAAGCTCCAAGAATGAAATTTTATTTTTGCCATAAAACTATAAGCAATCAGCTTAGAAGATGTTTCCTTGTATACTTACTCTCTTATGACAAAAATAAAATTTCATTGCAAGCATGCAAATAGCATGCTCAAGAAATGTTCAGAACAAAACTTTTCTCTACAAATTATGAAGTATGGATTCAGAGCTTGAATAGCACCAACCTGAGCTGTCTCAATTATTTTGAAAGTCCTACAGAGATGAATAAGTTGTAACATGATAGATTTATACAGAAATATTTACAAATGCCTTAAGAGGGAAAGGAAAAGAGCTAAAATTTGTAAAGCAATCTTTAAGACGACGTTACAGGTTTCTGTAAATAATATATATATTTTAGGTGAATATTCTGTCACTATATTTTTACAGCGTATTTGGAATAATCTATATACAGATATGCTTTAAACAACTTATTTTAAATCTCTTTTAGAGCCACAGAGTGAACACCAGCATGCCAGGGGTGTGACATGCTCATTCATCCTGCCTCCACCATCCTGGGGGAAAGCTTGACAGCAAATGCTCCTCTGGAGGGAGCCCCTCTGGACTAAGGAAGACCCAGCCTGCAACTTTTATTCCTCCCACAGTGACATGCAAACAACAGGAGAGCTTACATGATTGTCCTTTTTGTCAAAGTACAGTTAACAAAGAAAGTTTGACAGTCCCACATAGAGCCAACCGTATTTTTATTACCTTTTATGCACATGGTGCAGAATATATAAACCACTGTTGTTTGGATAACTTCCCAATGGCTTGCATGTTTAAATTTTGAATTGCCATACATCACCTATTTAAACGCTAGGAATATTTTGCAGAAAAAGCAGATGCCCATTTATTTCCCCTTCCTTGGTTATAAATATAAAAATGTATTTTTGCTAAATAATTTCCTTTATGTAAAGAATGAATTCCATGAATTCTGGCAATGGGTAATTACTGACTGGATCAGTGGCTGCATTACATAGTGTAAGATATATCAAAGACATAACAACGCAACCCATTTATAAATTCTTTGACTACATCAAAGACAGCAAGGAGAACAGAAAGCCATCGTTATCATACTAATGAGGCAACTTTATAACATCGCATTTAAGTTTTCACACCCAACCTGAAACCAAGTTTCATAAAAGAGGAATTAGTCCCATTTTGAAAGTGGTTTGTTTGTTAATTTGGACTAAATTAGACTGCAGGTCTGTTAACAAAATGCTGCCTGCACTTAGAACAAAAGCGACAGCCTCCACATCCTCCAGTTATCACTACTGTAAATTCTAAACCAGTTTAAGTTTTGCTCACGCAGAAGGAAGGCAGAGGGACCTCAGGCTACTAGGGCTCCCAGAAAGCAGCTGGTTAAACCCAGTTACGTTTTATGAGCAATAAAACAGTGAAAGATAGCACTGGCCATTTTTACATGCCTATATCTTTTTAAATGAAAGGGATCCATGCTGCAGCACAGTTTCAACAAGTATCAGGAAACCAAATTCCCAAACGTTATAAACGCTTCACACGTTATTACATTCTCATTGGTCCCTCACTAGAAAAGAATATATGTGAGCAGCAAACAATCAACGGTTGTCTAAAGAGCCTAATATCAGACTAATAAAAATAATGCAGCACAGCAACAAGTTCACTGGAGTGCTCCTTTAACACACAACACAGCAGATTTACAGCTGTTTATCTTGCGAAAGAAAAGAAATGAGAGAAAAAAAGAAAAAGAGCATAAAGACTTTTGAAAGGATTTTTCCTCAGCATTTAATAACTAATATGCGAAGTGGTGAAGGATTCTTGCATGAAATCATCAATAGCAATAGGTGGATTTTCAGGGTATTAATGAAACTGAGCAGATAACACAACAGGATGCCAGCAGGCAGCTTGCAGGAGACATAAGGCTTTATATTCCCACTAGGAACATACCTTCTCTGCTTTTGCTTTCCTGGCGTTATGCACAAACCTGCGTCCCAGCTTCTTGGCATACCAGATAGAGGCAAACATCGTAGTGATGAAGATTTCAGTCTGAATACGCAGCGCAGGCACGCACACAGAGAAATAATTGAAGAAACAAAAAAATCCAACACCCAAAAAACTTCCACCGCAGCTGAGACACAAATCTAACGCTGGCTCAGATCTCTCTCAGAACTACGCTGTTGCTGTGTCAGATCCTCTCATGCTGCCTTGAGGAAAAAAAAAAAAGCAAAAAACAAAATCCAAAAAGCCCACCCCAGCGTGGCCAGCCTGCAGGTGTATTTACATACTGACAGCAGGAAGGCCGGGGTGAGGCATCTTTGCATCCAGCTCACATCCAGTCTGCTAAGTGCCTGTCTGCAGTTCTTTAGCACTGTCACCACAAACTACATATGTGTCAGTATGAGAGGAAGCTGCAGTAAACTACTGTAGCAGACAGCTCACCTCCTCTTCTCCTGTTCTGAAATTTAACTCCTTGCTTCTCTCTCCACTTTGCAACAGAAGCGGCAGCACTTCCAATCTGACACACACAGCACTGCAGGAAAGGAAAGGGGTGCAGGAGTGCCAAAAATAGAAATGGGTTTTAACTGTTAAGGTGAAGGAACAGGTGTTGCATGTGTTTCAGTGCAACTAAGTTATGAAAGAAAAATGGATTTTACTTTATTGGGGTGGCTTAGGAGATATCCAGAGATATTTTTCCTGCCTGGTTTCAGCAGTATACCACAGAAATGCATCATAGCTGTTCCATTCCCTTGCTGATGTCATACATGAGCTGCTAAAGGATTTGAGACTCATCCAAGGGCTCCTCTTTTGCTTTGATAATACCTCCATGAGCCAAAAAACTGTCTTTTTCCCCCCCCCTTTTTTTTTTTCAAATTAATTTTTAACTTCTGCCCTACCTAAGCATGCTTGCTCCCCTTTCTCTAATTGCAACTTATTTAACAACAGGAGCTGAGAAGTGCTTATGGAAAACCATTTTATTCAGTAGAACTGCAACATGCTGCTTCTCTTTTGCCAAATACCTCAGCTTTAACCCCTGTGCCTCTCTCCAGTGATAATCTCTAAACAATAAGCAGTAACATACCCTTTTGGCTCCAGACATATGACTAAACAGATGTTCTTCCCAGAAGGGAGCAGTACTAAAGCTGCAAACTTACAGGGTTTATCTCTGTGTTTTTGATAGCACTTTGGTATATAGGATAAATCCTGTCCCGTGCCCTTCCGCCTATGATTGTGGAGATACTGGCATGCAGGAGAACCACTGCTGCCCAGTGTGCAGGATGGCATTAGTGAAGCACACAGGCAGCAACAATTTCTGCTCTGCTTTTCTGTGGTAAAGAGCAAATCAAAATTAATAGGTGCACAGATAAGGAAATACAGTCGTAACAATCTAGCATGGGACTCCTGGGGCCAAGGAAGCTCTTTTTCTGCCCAAGGAATTTCAGCAAATGGTTGAAACAATTTTCTCCAGGGTGCATGAATTCAAATGGGAAAAATATTCCACCCCCACTTCAAACTTACTCAAAGCCTCCACACATGGGCTGGATGGCATTGCCCAAGCTCTGAGCCTTAAGGCATATACTTCCAATTCTGTTATGACTAGAAGTTCAAAGAATTCCTTCACTGCATTTTAAAATAGTGAGTTGGTTAACTAAATGAAATTCTTAGATAGCAACTGTTTTCATGGAAACTCCGAGGTATAGGTCTGCTTTTTGCTTGACATCTAAAAACTTCTGACAAAAGCTTGGATAACTGGTAATATCTCTGGAAAAGGAGTAGCTTCTAATTGCTTCCTATTCAGGCATTTAGTTAATGCTGGCAATCAGAGAGTTTTAAGACCATAAGACAGAGTAAAATGATGTCTCATCTGGAGTATGATTGCTGTGGTAGAGCTATCTGTCCCTAACATCACTCCAACTCTCTGATGGTAAAAGGATGGATTGTCCGAGGTGCAGAACCTTTGTTACACCACATAACAGATTTGCACCACTCTCCACATTTATGGGATGATATTTTATCTTGTTAGTGATGGAGAAAAGAAGCAAAAAGGAAGAAAGATGCCCAAAAAATTGAGGAAAAAAGCTATACAGGTTCCTAGCTGGGATTTCACTGTAATGAAACACCGATGGGAAAACAAAAAACACAGAAAAGGAGAAGCAACATCATTACACAGCTTAACTAACGCTATAAATGTTAATGTAAAAAGAACAGAAATAAAAATTTTACATATATGCATAAACAGCAGAGCACCTCTCCCACTCTACTCCCTTGCTTTTATGAAGAGAATAAGCATAACTTGAAATCATTGCACTGCAACAACAAAAGGGTATATCCTCTCAAGCAACTATTTACATAGTTTTATGTATATTCAGCTGCCGAGAAAATCGAAGGAAATGCTCACTAAACAATAAAATCTCAGTTTACGACTTCTATCATCAACATTAGCAGCTTTACTGAACTATCTATTCAGAAAAATAGGGAGCAATAAAAAGCCACAATTCATCCCACTTAAAGGAAAAAAAAAAAATAGAATACATTGTTTATTTAAGGAATAATGACAAAGCAATAGGGAGATAATTTTCTCCACCCCCTGAAAACCTTGCCAAATACCTGATGCTGATTCCATTCAGAAATGCATTTTAACCATTTGTGTGCATTTGCAGATCTAACCAAAACCTACAGTACAGGCAGAGGCAGACTACGAGCTGTTTTCTTACAGCTCCATCATGCAATAGCCCATCATGCATTGCCAATAGCAGCTTTATTAGGTCTGTACCAGTACCCAGGGATTTTATGATTATTAATACTTTACTGTAACCACTACAAAGTCTGCATTTTACAGAGGTGCTACAAGCTGAGCTGCTTTAGAAGAAGAATTGGAGCTCCCAGCTGTGGTCTGCTCACAGAAGTAACATGTACTTGAGCTTGCTCACTGAAGTGCTACATTACAAGGGCAGAGAGATGCGTGCAATTGAGCAGCAGTATTATCACAGACAGGAGATAATCGGTTAAGAGCTAATTTTATAGGGAGCTTCTTACTGCAAAGGTGGATCTCAGTAAACCAAACCACCTCTATACTATACATTCAATTGCATTGTTGTGCCTCTGTGAGAAGGTCATAAGGTCACAACTGAACACATGGACATAAGTACAAAGCAGCATCCGTGTAGAATCCTATTACTGTTAAGACATGGCTCCCCAATATTACCAGCTTGAGCAATCACAACATGGGTTAGTGGGCATGATGGTGATGGGCTGGCGACTGGACTTGATGACCCTAGGTGTCTTTTCCAACCTTAATGGTTCTATGATTCTATTCTAATCGATGCTCAGCAGATGGCTGTTTCAGCACCTTGCCAATTGTTTGTATGCACTGAGCATCTCTGGTATTTTGGATGGTCAGCCTCTTCTTTCAGTTTTAACATCGCTGTTTTACTTAAGCAGCACATGGGAAGAAGAACAGCTTTGCTTTAGACAGGGCATAAATCTTCCCTTGTTAAGGGATAACTTCTCACAGCAAACACGTGGGGTGTCAACCTCCCCCTCACACACCTGTGGTGAAGATAGATGTTAGCTGTAGATACTGCTTCTCTCCTACCTCCATCCGAATATACACACACAGCAGTCATAAAATGCGCTGACAAGGCCATTTAAAATACAAATATGGTTCGGTCATAAATAATGCCTTTTTATAAGAATAGGAAGACAGATGAAAAGATTAGTCATTCAGGGCTTGCAGAACTCTGCTGGCAGCAAAATGGACAGGAGATGGAACAAGTTAAAAATGAAATACCAAAGATTTGAAACATTCGCTTTGCTTCGAGGCTTGTATGTTAACACTCTGCATAGCTGTGGGTACAGGAGCAAAGTTGATGATGTGAAGTTAGGGTTTTTTTAATAGTACTAAGCAACAACAGGTATTGATTTGGCTGACTGTACAAGCCACCACCCCTGATCCCCAGCACATCTAATTATCTTATGCAATTAAATGACAACAAGATAGGTTATTTAATGACTATAATACTAGGAAATACGCAAACCTGAATTTCTACTATTCTGTATTGAACGTACAAGTTTTAGATATTCAGGCACTACACAAGCTAAGTAAGTGGAAGTCCCAAGGTTTTCTAAGGAACAGATTTTTCCTTCTGTGCTTTCAACAGGAGCCTCACTGGGTATTCTGCCTCTTGCTGCAACAGGCAGTATTAGTATGGGAAATCCACATCCGTGCTCACAGAAGGGGCAGTCACCCCAGTCAGCAACACCAGAAGCCTTTCTGACTTTTCCTCTGTTGAGGGCAAAACCTATTCTGTTACAGTTACAATAGAGATGAAAGATCAATTTCTTCCAGTCATGGTGTTTCATAACATTATATACTTTTAAAAATAAAAATTATAAAATTGTATCACTTCTGCCTGAATTTTCAAGATGGGGAAACTAGATTACTTAAAAACTAAATACTTCCTTGGAGAATCTAATTCAATGGCTGGAAAAGAGCTTAGCAATTCTTAGAGCAGTCACATATCCCAACAAAGAAATGTTGCAGAAAAGCAAGTAGAAAGCAAAGGGAGATTTGAGAAAAACAGAAACAAAAAATGAAAAGCTGTACATTAAGGATCACAGAGGTTCCTGCTCTTATCTTCCAATTTCTAAGATATCTAATTTCCATAATTACTACTGTGCCAACCCTTTCCTCTTTAGAAACTACCCCTTCAGAACTCAGGTGTAACATCATAGGTTCGTCCCAGACTGGTTTGCCCCTCAAAACACTAGATATTTCTTACAGACATCTCCATCAACTTTTCTTATATACGTCAGTACTGTCTTCCAGGAGAGGGCAGGAAGGATTTCTGACGCATAGTCAAAGAGAAGTAAAAGCAACCATTTATCTCAACAGATCTGTCTTACGTGTGAGGACCCAGAAATTTTCTACTTGCCTTCTGCCATGCATTTTTCACTTCTACTTTTTTACTGTTCTATTATTTGATGTTGTAGATTCTCTGTTTGCTGTGATGCACTAAGGGATGTGGCTTAGTGATGGGATTCAGTAGGTTTGACTGATGGTTGGACTTGGTGATCTTGAAGGCCTTTTCCAAACCAGATGACTATAATCCTATGATCCATGGCACAAAAGGCCAATAGAAGAGAGGATGCAGTGCTGTGCTACACAACTACATGGAACAGAGCTTTAATTGTTGAAGAACATGAAATGGAAAATGAATAAATGTTATATAAAAAAGAAAAAATCAGCATATCCCTGCAAAAAGCAATATATTTTATCACTACACAGTATAATGGCATAAGAGAGACAATGCTTTAAATTTAGCCAGTTCTTTCCCTTCTTTTATTTGTTAAACCTTGCAATGGAGGCAGTCTTAATTATGGTACTTAATTTTGATTTTCAAAATTGATTTTCCACTCTAGTTTCTGCTGGTGCACAGGAAATTCTAGTGAGTCACACAAGCAACATAACAACCATTATCAGCGTCAAAAATAAATCAGAACTTGCAAATTTCTGCTTTAGCCTTATCTTGGTCCCTTGTTCTGCACAAATTTCTTCCTCATTCACCTTTCTGATAGGATGTTTTATACTGTGAAGTTAAGAAATCACAAGCAAAGTGGCATAAAGACCCTCAAATGTGCCATTTTGCTGTTTCTCATATCAAATCAAAACATAGAGTACAGTTATGTATTTGCATGGCAAGTAGTCCCATGGGAAATAATATCAACAATGTAACTTATCTTTGGGGAGATAGAAATAAAGACAGAACAACATATTGGAAGCAGTGCTTTTGTGTATCATCAGTGAATTTTGCTAGGGATTTTATAGGGATAATCCTGAACAAAACAAAACCTGGTGTGGAAACACTTTTATTACAGCACTGTATATATACCTCCCAACCTGTAATATTTGAGGAAAAATATTTGTTTACTTCGTGTTTGCAAGTTACTCCGTGAGATGCTGGGATATCATCTCTGTTCCAGAATGGAATAAAATGAGGCTCAAAGAGGCAATTTGGTAACAGATGTACAGGAAGTCAGAGAATCTGCATAAACTCCCCTCTTTCAGAATACTGTCACAGAGTTTGCCATGAAAGCCAAAGTGAGATGACTTACATTCCCCTAGCTCCCTATACTGGCCAGGCTCAATCCTGCACCAGTCATTTTTTGTCTGCTTGGAGTAGTGGGCTAACAAAATCCATTCACCTACCCACAAAGACCACTGAGATGTATAATTTCCACAAGGCATAGAGCAACATCTGGGGCAGACTTTGGTGAGCTGTTCTAATCATTACTAATTAAAAAAGCAACAACAAAAAAAACACACAAACAACCGGTTGGAGGTGCAAGCATGGGAATATATATATGTCATCCTATCGTAAGCATTATTTTATTCCTGGCTGATTACAAGTCGACTTCTCTTTCAAACCTCTCCTTAAATCTCTCTTTCACTTTATCAGTCTCAAGAGCAAAATTAAAAAGTCAGTTTAAGCAGAAATACCACGGTTTGTAGCCACTGTATCAGTGAAACACATGGCCTCCTTTGACCTAGCATCATTTAACAGTTTGAGGTGTATGTGTCTAGCTCTCATCCTGATACCAATCTCAAGAAAACCGTCATGCACAAGTAACCCGGTTCAATGAACAGTGAAGCATTAAAGAGTTGGAAGGGATGAAATCTAAAAGGATGGGGAAAAGGTGAGCTATAAACTGACTTCATGCTTCTGCCTGCTCTTTAGCAGGTACATGCACACTCCTGTGGGTTGAGCCCACTCAACAAATTTGTGAGCAACAGCAGAACCCATGCACATTGCTCCCTATTACATTTGAGTTTTGCCTACTTTACACTGCTCTCCCTAGCCTCTACTGAAGTAGATCAATACTCCCAGCTGTGATTTTCTCCCTTCTTTTTCAGACATATAATGTCATTGTCTGTCCCCCATATGAGAAGTCCCAGCAAACTCTCCCCCTCCAGAGGCTCCCATCTTGCCTTTAAATGTTAAAGAAAACAACCCACAAACCAAAAGCAAACAAAAACAACAGGCACTGACTTCTGCCCCTTTTCATTGCAGATCACAGAATTGCAGAATCACAGGGGTTGGGAGGGACCTCAAGAGATCAACACCCCTGACAAAGCAGGTACCCTACAAATGGCTGCACAGTTCGGCATCAAGATGGGTCTTGAATATCTCTATAGTAGGATACTCCACAACCTCTCTGGGCAACCTGTCCCACTGCTCTGTCACTCTTCTTCTGTATGCTAGTGCAGAACTTCCTATGTTCAGGTTTTAGGCCATTTCTCCTCATCCAATTGCTACACACCACTGAGAAGAGCCTTTAGATATTTATAAACATTTATGAGATCCCCTCTCAACCTTCAGTCTCACTCTTCACCTCTGTCCTCAGCTTTATTACACTGTGATCTTCACTGGAGTATGCATCCTGACACTGTCAGTCCTAGGGGGAGAGGATGTGCAGACCAATGCCACAAAGGGAATTCAAAGAGATAGAACAAGGGGGAATTGTTTTAAGCTAAAAATGGAAAGATTTAGGTTAGATGTTAGGAGGAAATGTTTTACTCAAAGGGTAGTGAGGTACTGGAACAGGCTGCCCAGAGAAGCTGTGCATGCCTCATCACTGGAGGCATTTGAGGCTAAGTTGGATGCAGCCCTGGGAAGTCTCATCTAGTAGGTGGCAACCTGCTCATGGCAGGGGATTGGACTTTCCTGGGCTTTAAGGTCCCTTTGAATCCAAGCCATGCCATGATTTATGACAAGGTTCTATTTAGTCTGTCCAAATTTAAGATAGTCTATTACTAAGCTTGATGGGCAAACAACAACAAAAGCCATCATAGAACTGTTTGAGTAGGAAGGGACCTTCAAAGATTGTCTTGTCCAATTACCCTGTAATGAACAGGGATGCCTACAGCTCAGTCCAGCCTAGAGCCTGGTCCAACCTGACCTTGAATGTCTCCATGTATCTGCCCATGGAGAAATCCAGGACTGGCTGCAATTCAGGATTCCTGTGTGCAGAGACAAGGAAGAGGTCTCCATGCTTGTGGAACTGACTCACTGCTTATTTGTCACCCAAGAACAGTACAAGGTTTTCTCTTTTAATTCTGCCACAGTTCTTCCACATAAGCTTAATTGTTCTTTGCAAGCCAGCTGCTCTGCCTCAAATGAAAAGAATAATGCTCTACCACACTGGGACAGACTAAAGATAAAAGTATTAATGAATATGAAGCAATGTGATAGAAAGAATTATAGAAAAAGAGAGCATCTACCCCCGCACTGGTTTATACAGAACCTTAGAGAAATCTGCAGAAAGGTCTGTGTGAGTCTGTAACAAAACTGATTACACAAGTGGCTCATTGTAATATGACAGATGAAAAGGTTCATTTTGACAATAACAGTCATAAATGGTTGTGTTTATACCCGCTTTGACCTAAAAGAGAAAAGAACTCTAAAGGAATATGAGGTCAAGAGAAAGAATATATTTTTTTGTTCATGTTTGAGAAGATCTTCAGAAGAACAATAGTACCTCCCAATTGTAAAATAAAGACTGCACGTTTACCTGACTAAAGAATATGTCTGTAAATTAATTATTTCCTTAATTAATACTGGCCAACTTAGTCCAGTTCTTAGTTCAAATAGGAGGAATACGGTTGCACAGTATTTTTGCATGGTGAAAACCAGGGGAAGAACTGAGGCAGCATATGGCTAGTGGGATACATTTTGATGATGGACAGACTAGAGTTGATAGAAGAAAATTCTGAACATTTGTTGTAGCTTTCTGGGACAAAACAATATAGCATCCTTTTCAGCACTTTGATGTTTTTAAATTTAACCTGAATGTTTCAAGAAAATAGAAACTTTTTGAGTTCTCTATCCAGTAGAAAATTGAGAAAGTATTCCTTGAAAATGTCAAAATATTTTCCTTGCTTTTTCCATCAAAAATCAGAACATTTCAGCCTGCTCTAGGGCTGCCAATACTGCTGTCTAAACTGCAACTACATTTAACAGCCCCATGAGATCCCAGTTAACAGATATATTTAAAATTTCTGTTCTGCACATCTCACTGAAAGTACTTTCCTTTGATTCATTTTAGCAGCCGAGAACATTCGCCTCCATCTTTTTGCAAACTGATTATTACCAAGGCAGGCACATCGCTTGCCTTCTCATGCTACCCATTCTCCATGAAGACACTATAATAAACTTACCTGAACTTTTAGAAAAGCATCACAAGAAGGGAAAGTACCAAAAAAGCATATAGCTAATTCCCATTTTTCATGCATAGTGGTAAGCAATGTATTTCATGCCTAGACCTCCAGAAAGAGGGATATAAGTGCAATGAGAGACTGTTTCCCCATCACTCCCCACAGCTAAACACACAGAAGATTTAGTATATACATGTTTGGGAAGCCAGCTAGGTGGTGTACTGAACCAAAAGCTCTAAAAGGCTTCCAGCTGAATTAAATAATGAACAGTGTGCTAAATCCCATTCCCAGCAATGAAGGGGAGCTCTGATTTTACTCAAGAGAAACAAATTCTTCATTGCTTTCCACCTCTTCACCATTCAAAGTCTTGAAATGTTCAGTGAACGTAAAAGTGATAAAAGGGCCAGACTTCTAAGGAGTGCCTTATCGAGGAGGCTCAGGCTCCCAGATACGGCTGGTTGTCAGCTAGAGCCAACCTATCTCATAATTAATGACAGCAGCTGATCTGGTCTCTGGTAAGCACCACTTCTGATCCAGATCCATATTACAGCAAGTTCTATGTACAATAGATACCAAGGGGAGTACTTGCAGTTGCCTGCGTACCTTGCACTAACATGCACAACACTCTCACGCCCCTCAAAAGTCATTATTTTAATCAGTTAAGCACATCCCATTGCCAAAACTGTTCCTTTAAAATTTCCTCTGTCATATCTACTGCCTGTTTTCAAGACTCCTTTCTCAAATGTGTCTTAGGTGTTTATATGCTTGAAGTTCCCTTAAAATATTGAATTAAGTAATACTCAAGTTATTTGGGAAGTTATATTCTGCCCACAATAATGATGTAGGTAAAGACACCAGGAAGACAGCAGATCGCAGCTGCACTGCACAAATATATTGGTAATTTGTTGTGATTTAAAGATGAGATAAGCAGACAGCACAATCTCCTAGTCTCAGATGGTTTCAGTCTGAAGAGTACTAAAGCAATATATCTTTTTATTATCTCATCTATTTTGGACAATAAATCACCATTAAAGCTCAGGACATAACATGACAACATAAATGTGTTATATGAATGCATTGCTTCAGTATACTTCAAAGCAAGAGCTCAGTAGTGAAACTGAGTGAAACCTGTAGGATTTCTATCAGAACAAGTGCATGAAAGAACATACCAATCCTTTGGGTTTTACTGCAAACTACAGGCACATCCCAAACAATATATCATGGATAAATGTTACAACTCATGTTTCTTTGCACAAGTAAGGAGATAAGAATATCAGTCAGGGCTTTATAAATCACTGTTTCTAGGACAGGGTACACTGTTTAGGTTCCAGCCTCCATAGTTATGTATTTAGAAATGTGTAACTTGCCTTCCTGAAAGACTTGCATACCCCATTACAGATGAAAAATTTAAGAGGTACTCTTGTTTGTCTTAAGGCAATGCTTGAAATCACATACAAAATAACTTAATCAAGTAGGAACAAGGCTAAGTGGGATGCAACCCTGGGCAGCCTGATCTGGTGGGTAGCAACCAGCCCACAGCTGGGGCAGGAATTAGATAATCTACAAGGTTCCTTCAAACTTAATCCATTCTATGATTCTATGACTCTATGATTATGATCTGGTCAAAAATTATAAGAAGAGGAACACTCTTTTAGAGCACAAAATAACAAAATGAATTATAAACTGCTTGCAAAGTTGTGGCCTTCAGAAGTTTCCACAAAGTTGCATAGTGTGAGGGAGGCTGCTTAAGCTGATGCACTGCATTGATTTACAGTTACATTTAAACATCTGGTCCTCTTGGTTTATGTGCATTGATATGTTCCAGTCAGAGAACCAACAGAGCCTTAAAATGTCACAGAACAGCTTTTTTTTATTTTTTTTTATTTATTTTTTATTTTTTTGGTAACTATTTCTCTTGCGTGTCCTTCCTGGACAGGTTTGAAAATCAGGATTGTTAAGTCTGAGTCCAGAATGACATCATAATATTGTTGTAGCTGACTGACATCAAGCACCACAAATTTCCCAGCAAAAATTAAACAAAGTGGAAAGAGTTATACAGTGGATGGATAGCATTATATACAGGGCTGTCTTTCTTCCATTAACTTATCCTGGGGTTTTGTCTAATGAATGACACTAATTTTCTTTCAGTTGACTCTGGCAGAAACTCTGTTCTGCTTGTATGTATTTATAGATTTAGGCATTATATTATATTCACATGAAACAGAGAAGCTGACTCATTCAGTATTCCTAACAATATCAGATACAGCTGTTCAGGGTTGTGAAAACAATTTAGGCAGTTAGAACATACCTACCTAACGTCAGTTCCAGCCAAATAACTTACCAAAAATTTAGACTTTGGAAGAATAGTCAAACTATAAGCAGTTTTCAGATGCTAGAAGTCTTACATATTTCATTTCTTCAGACTTGTCTATTTAAAAAGCAAAAGCCATAACACAACAAAAAGTAGTATTTTGCACTTAATCAGGCTTCTCAATACATGTGAATATATTTTGCAAGAAGTGTCCCTCTGGTCAATGAAAATAAAAATTGACAGCCATAAAAGGCCTGAATTCATTTGTAAGTAGATACTGATTCTGGCATTTGACTCCAAGCTAATTTATCCTTCATGAAGAGGAGAAGTGATGCAAGAACTAACAATTTATCCTTTGCTAAGCAGTGAGCATAGCCCACGGTATTAAATAATCTGAACTGCAACCATTTTTCCTATGTGCACTTAAATATTTTTGATAAATCATAATTAAGTAATTTTCCACTTCTGTGCCGTGATATATATTCGTATTATTTTAAAATTTTCAAACATTCCTCCACACGCATGACAGAATGTTTCAGGATAGACCAAACAGATTTTCTATCACGTTTAATGTGAAATGAAGCATTTTCACTAAAAGATTTGAAAAGCAAAAATTCAGTAATGTGCATAACTCTAATTAGACTGCAACTGAGCAGAACTGTTCAGCTGCCTTGCCTAACAGCTGGTCTAAATCTCTGAGGGAGGAGCATATTTTTACAAAACATTTTATGAGGCCACACACTGAGCACCACAGGAGTTTATTATAGAGGCAGACAGGTTGATTAATAAATATCAGTTTTGCTTTGGGAATCAGAAATGTAAGTGGTTTGCCTGTCCAAGATGCCTAGGCAATTTATGGATTTCTGCTTATTTACATGCGTGTAATTTACTGATTCTAAATGTTATATTAAATAAATAACTTTATGCACTGCTAGCCAAATTCTTTTATCAACTTCTCAAATGCTTATACTTGGCAACATTCAGAAGTGAACACAACGATCCTCAGACAGAAAATGGGGATAAAACAGCTGAGCCAACATGTAACACCAATCTGTCTCCAAGACACATGTACAGACAGGCTGGCAAGATAACTAGGGCAGGAGGAGTGGAAAGGGAGGTGGCCAAAGACTTGGGAGTGTTAGATTTGCAGTTGTGAGTCACTTTATTTTCTGAGATACTGAGCAAGATGGATGTCATGACCTTTCACACAGCATTGCTGAATAAAGTGCGAATAATGCTGAATGTCAGCCTAGAAGATAACTTGAATCATTTTATAAAAGCTCAAAAATATTTGACCTTTTTCAATAAGCAGAACTTTTCAGAGGCTACCTCTTCTATATTCTGGACCTAATACTGCTGTTTCATAGTCCTGGTGAACAATGAAACATAAACAGTCATGTATATTTTTTAATGAAATCTGTATCTGGTAGTCAGTAAATGTTTCATACTGAAAACAAAATATTTTTGGTATATCTGCAACGTAAAAAAAAAAAAAAAAAACAGACTGTAGAAATGTAGAAATTGACTCAAAATACTGAGAGTAAATATTTTTTCTTCTATCCTACTGTTATTTTCTTAACTTTTCAGTTAATTTTATAGATTGTTATTATTTTCTTTTACGCTTCACATTAGAACTAAATTCTGCTAACCAGCCCTGCTGTGATATGAATAAGTGTCCCCAGCAATTGAACTATTAATTCAGCGCATCTCTTGGAGGGCACCCACACTCATTTTTAACATTTCTCATGCAGTTTTGTCCCTGGGGTCATCAGTAGCACATTAAACATATTAAACATAAGATTTATCTTTCTAAATGGGTAGGCTGAAGTATATTAATTTTCTGCCGAACTTATTCATACAAACTGAACTTGCTAGGAACACACAAGCTGGGTGGTCTTGTCAGGTAGATTATCTGCCTGAAATTGTTATTGTCATTGACAGTGACATTCTCACTGCCACTGTCCTCCCTCCCTCCCTCCCTCCCTTCCTCCTTCCTTCCTTCCTTCCTTCCTTCCTTCCTTCCTTCCTTCCTTCCTTCCTTCCTTCCTTCCTTCCTTCGAATGTCTTTCTGCTTGGTTAAAAATTCACATAGTGTCATTCCTTTCAATTTGCTCTCACTCTCTTTACTCCCTAACAGCATCTTGCACACATCCCTCATAACAATCAGGAATAAAATTATCTGACATTTTTTTCCTACACTTTACTTGTACTTCCACTCTATGAGGCTTAAACAACAAAATTTTAGAGAATGAGAAATTAGGCAACTTTCTGAAATGGAAAGGAAATCTACCAACCAAGCTGTTTAAAAAAAAATAAAAATCAATACCACATCCATAATTCATTAAAAAACTGTCACTCTTCAACTACTTTTTAAGCATCTCACTCTACCTCTGAGGTTTTAAGTTTATGAGAGAATCTTTCATGCTTATGATTCAGAATCCAGAGAGTCATGCTTCAAAATTTCTTCACCATGATATAAAGGATTAATTAGCCGAAGAGGAACAAGTTTGGAGATGCTACTTTGATAGTACACTTTTATTTCTGTCTGCAGAGTGTATATTTCCTTGTGTTTCTCTAAATGAAATGTTATGAATAAAGCAGAATCTGTGTAAATACCAAGACACAGACACAACTGACCCATATTTTACTTGGATCAAATGCAAAAAACAAACAAAAACAAACAAACAAACAAAAAAAACACATGAAAATGAAATTCTACATAACCAAAAAAATAAAATTCCAAACCAGTAAGAAATAAGTTACCTGCTAAATAAACATTAACTTTTAAAAATAGTCTTTTGGTTAAAGAGTATCTTCCAGTAATATGCTTGCTAAACTGCTCATACACACACACACACACATGCACAAATGAATAGATGATGGGGAATTGTGTAGAATGAGAAACTAGTTTTACCAACAGTTTGGCACTGCTTTCTAACAGTTTTGTATGTTCCTATGGCCTTGCTATAGGCACATTTCCTGATCTCTCCCTTCTGTATAAACTCGTAATTATTTGGGAAGGTCAGTACCTCCTGCTCTGCAGCTCTGTTCAAGCTCTGTGGTAGAGCTGCCACTCACAGATGATACTGGGAAAATTGCCATGACCGGACTGCTGCTATTTGTTTTCTGGTGTCTTGTTTTCAAAAGGAGAAGCCAAAATAGCTCATATTTGTGTCTCAGTGTTTTTACAGTTTTCAGTCTCAGTGTTACATGTTACAGATAAATATTTTAACCTATAGCTGCAAAATCATTTCCAGAAATATCTGAAAAAAACATTGGCTTTCATAAACTGGACATTTTACCCTGAGTCCAACATACTTTCAGGTTCTTTTGCTCTCTGAGTAAGCAAATCCTGTTCTCCTTCAAAGCAGTCAGCTTCTTCCAAATGTTATGCCTTGCTCTACATCCTTCCTATTTTCTAACATTGGGCCTGGTGTAGGCTGAACCATCCCTAAAAATTCATCAGCACCCACTATCTTGACTCCAGGCTCTGGTTACTGTTAGTGCAGAGCTCCTGGGATTTCTGAGTAATTAATCACTTCTCACATAATGTCTGTTCAACCATCACACAAAAACAGCAGTGTGACATGACTGCTTTCTGCCAGTATCACGGGACCTACGATGTCAAACTTGGACTGCGTTATCTAACTTCTGGATATCTAAAATCAGATGAGGTAAATCATGATTTGACAGAGACATTAACCATCCTGTATTACTAAACAGAAAGTGTCCATTTGTGTTTATTCATGAGGTGACAGGATTGTGTAATTGTACTCTTTTTGTATAATTAATTGTGTTTGATAGTTATGAGAAGCACTGAGAAGAATGTTCAGTTCAATAAGATTGGTGGCACTTGAAAACCTTAGTCTGAACGTGCTTTTCTGACTCCCATTTCCACTGACTTCAAAAAAAAGGATGAGAACTGAATTTTTGGTTTTGCATTCCACAGGCATAGATGCTCAGTGAAGTGAAAAGATGCACAGAATCATCCCCATGACTTTAAATATATGGAAATATATTTCTAAACCTGAAAGTATACATCCATAGAATTTGCGCCCTATATGCATGTCCTCTTCCAACAACATTATTTGGAATTCTTCTGAAATTTTCAGCAACCCTTTTTCCTAAAGAACTTTCTTCACATAGGACCAGCAACACATCCCTTCCTTATTGCTTAAGCAGTCATGTCATGCCTACAGTTTGTTTCAGATAATGTATTTAATTTCCTAGCCAGACACTCCAGCTGTAAGTGTAATCACAAATTAGAAGATATTGCTTGACAATGCTCAGGGTTAGACCAATTTAAGGTTAGTCCTTGGACACAATATTTACAAATTAAACAAAAACCTGGAGTTTTATACGTTCACCATCACTTCTGTCCTTCATGTAGTTCAGGAGATTTAAGAGAATGGCGTCTTACCATTCATTTTCTGTCCACGACAGATAACCCTTGTAAAGATAAATGTGCTGCCAGACTTCTCTACTGTCTCCTAGTGCATCATTTTAAAATTTCATGACTTTTTATTCTCCACTAAGCTCCAGATAATGCCTATAGAACTTTCTCTTGTATAATACAAGTAAAAATTGTAAAACATGCCAATTTTTCATACCAACATAAAACATACCAACATACCAAACATACAACATACCAACATACCAAACATACAACATACCAAATTAATTCAATAATTTCAGCAATAGGAGTCATTTCACTTAAGCAGTCTAAATAAGTTCAGACAGCAGCATCAAGATTTCAGAATGCATGCTAGCTTTCATGATATTATATATTTCCTTTAAGGGTACATTTAGGATATTTTTGTGAAGCCTATTAACATTGATTGATTTTATTTTAATACCTGACATTTTCAATATGACAGTGAAGGAAATAAAATGCTTAAATATGGCAATGAAGGCAATGAAATGATTAAATGAGAGGCTACTGTCCTTTACTAACTTACCTTGATTTCAAAAAAAAAAAACAAAAAAAAACCCAAAAAAAAAACAAAAAAGAAACTAACAAAAAACCCTAGATCTGAAAGCTGCAAAAAGCAAGAGTATATTATGCATTAAAGCTAAAACTTACACATTAATTCCAGAAATCAGGGGAGATTTGACAGGAGAAATACGTGTCAGTTTGATCCCAATTCAGACAACAGTATTGAAAGCAAATGTCCAAATCCAAACATTTATCTCTGATACAGCAATTGCAGTAAAAAAGCTCCCGAATCTTCAATTTATATCCAAAATTCTGTAACTAGGCATGGTATGGAAAATGGAGAAATTTCACTGAACTAATCCCTTAGGTCAGCTGAGATAAAAACTAAAATTATTTCCTCATTTACCTCCTTGCTTTAGAGATCAAAATCATGTTTCTGGCTTGCTGATACAATTATTTGCTTGTATGCTTGCCAGACAGTGTAGTACATATCCATCTTCACTACATGCTCTATGCCAGCAATTGCTCTGCTTGTGCTAGGCAGTTGGAAACCAATCTGTTAAAGTCCACAGCATGATGCAAAGCCATTCTCCTCTTTTCCTAACACCTTTCTCATTGAGAGTTGTCTTAAAGAGCAATCTCTCTCCATCAGCACGTCTCCTCACCAGTGCCTGGTCAATAGATCTTACAGTCTACGCACAAGTTTTTAAATGATGCTTTCCTGGCTTAGCAAGGTTTTTTATGAGTTGGCAGAAAAGCACACAGATGAAAAACTGCTTGGTTCTACCTCAGCTAGCTATATATTCCAACATAATTTGGATGACCATTACCCAGCTACTTCTCTGGGCAAACTGAAGAGCTGGGTAATTCATCAGTCTGCTAACATAATCCTCATTTAAATCCTGATGCACAGCAGAAAGTACTTAATATTACAATCCATCACCTATCTCCTTTGCTGGCATCAGTACAGGAGGAGTCTCGATTTTTCTTTAGGAATCTACATTTAAAGTTGCATTAGAAGAATGCATGCCCTGTACAGATGTGATTTCAAAAATGTCTGCTTTGCAAATTACACAAGCTCCTACACTAGGCACTCTGACAATATCTAATCCCTGTTGCTGGGATGGATGGGTTTCCATCAACAACTGGAAATGACTCCTTCAGCACTTATCCATCATGTCTGAAATCCTGCTGTCCTATTAAAGCATCTCTGACTCATTGCAAACGATTTAATTTGGAACAAAAAGATCCATTTGTTATGCTCAATGCTGAATATTAGTGATGGGATAGAGCTCCTAGGGCATAGAAAGGGATTCAGGAAACTGGGCTTCAGCTGTTGGCTCAGCCATGAAATTGCTGTAAAACTGCTCTGTTCTCTTCCCCACTGTGTACCTTTGTTTCAGCAAAACATAAGAAAATAATACTGATCACCCCCATAAAGAATTTCAGCATATGAAGATTAAAACTGCTTCACAGGTCAATACAACTAGAGAAAGGTGAGTCCTATACTACTCATTACATCTTAAAGACCTATCTATGTGTGCACAGTAATTTGTTTAAATCTCCAAGAACATATTATTTGCAACCTCCAAGGAAACCAGGAAAAAGACCCATTGATTCATCAAATAAGTTTCCTTGTGGCCTGGTAGGATTTGCTTCATTCTAAATTACTAGTCCAAATTAAGAAAGAAATGTAGATGGAGCTAGCAAGATTTTTGTGCTAGTGATTGCAGAATGAGGAGCTTAAAATGAAAGAAACTCATTTGAGAATGGTGAAGAACTGAAGAATAGCTTTGTAAATAGCTATGTAAAATTTAGCAAAGCTATTTTCAGTACAGATACTTTGGGCATTTCTTCATAATGAGATTTCTGTGCTGGAACTTCAAAATCCATCATAAACAATAAATAAAGCAACAATAAGGAATTTCTCAAGTTGTAAGCATGTCTATTGTAAAACTGGCACTGTAAAATCAAGAAATGCTTTTGAGACAAAGATGCAGTGTAACTTCATTAATTAATCTTCATTAATTAGCTTCTAATGACCAGAAAGTTCCTCTCAGACAACACCACCTAAAGAAAGGCTTTATAATGCTGAAATTAAAACATTGAATATAATGCTGAATTAAAACTTTGCTTAGAGCTTGTGAGGGAACTATCTTCTAGTCATAGGTTGTGTTTTTATCTTACTATGCTTTAATTCCTGTGCTTTTTTCTCACTTTTTTTTTTCTTTGTTTCTCTTAGTGCTATATTTTCATGTCCTAAACTAGATTAAGAATTTTGAAGCACCTAGGACCACACTTTAGGCCCACTCTGTAATTCAACATAATTAGCTATAACAGCTAGAATTATTTAAAAGGTTTCAAAGGATAATTTTTAGAATCTGCCAAGATTTCTTGCTGATGGAAGGCCCAAAGGCACTAGATTTGCTTTTATATTCATCTGCCAAATGATAGTGATTTATGTATATGATATTTTAAATTTTATATCAACTTTATTTTCTCTGATTGCAATCATTTTTTATCTTTGAAATCCACACAAACTGAACTTGGCACAACTGAAATTTCTTTTTGGAAGAAAAACACCTTTTCTTTAGATTTTCTAAGACAGATGAAGAAAAATGTTATGAAGGAACTCCAGTAAAAAATGAAAGAGGATGCTTCTTCTGCCACTTCAGGTGGTAGATGGCTCTTCCCTCTGTCTGGCACTTTACAGCAATATTTCTCTCTCCCAAGCTACTTATTCCTTCTAATTTAACTATTTTAAAAGAAGTACATCCTTTCTTCTCAGCTTTGTTGTTTCATTTTTCTCCAGAACGAAGGTCAGTACAATACACTGAGGAAAAGGAGTTGATAAATCTTTGAGGATGAAAGTAAAAAAAACGCTGAAGATAGATTCTGAATTTCCTTCTATGGAGGTGTTTGAGCAGACAGTCTCTCTTTGCGAGAACTGGGATTCAGCAATGAGAGGTAAGTCGAGAAGAAAACTAGGATGAGTGAATAGAGAAAGCACTCCTCTGGTGCGAAGAGGAGAACAAGCGACATGAGTTGTACAAGCAGAGCAGTACCATGTTAATGGTTTTGCACTGATATTTTTTGATGCCTTATCAGAGTACTTAATGCTCATGTTATGAGGTAAAGGCACTTCTAAGAACAGCTGATGAACAACGATCAAGAATTCCCTCAACAGCTGTGTGGGAAAAGTGCATCTACCCAAATAAACAATCGTCAGAGCAGTAGAAAAAGTGCTAGAAAAAATTAAAGACAGTACAGTTTCAAGAAAATCAAGGTCAGAAAAGTCAGTGTGGTCAACAGAAGATGAATAGACACTGCTTTTAGAAAGGAGTGACTGAAAACATTCAACTGCAGTTTGAGAAATGAAGGAGAGAACCTCAGCTCTGTTCTGCAGCCACAGACAACAGGTGGTTTCAATACTGAACAAACCCAAGTCCTTCAGGAGCACATTCCAGAAGTAAAACTGTAACAAAATAAATCAAAATTACATTAACAAATACTGCTGCTTAAAGTATGAGTAGGACTGATGATATCATACATTTGGTTCTGTATCAAATACAGGAAACAGCCTAGTGAATATGACAAATCAACAACATTTCAGCTTCACAAAAACAAAGCTTCATTATTCTTAAAGCATGACCATCCGTGATATTTCGGTATGGGTGAAAATTTCCTGAATATTATATTAGGATTATGTTTAATTTATAATAAATGAAACTGAAAAAAAAGAGCCAAACCTGGGAATTCGACAGTGCATATTGAATCACTGGTCATTCCACCCTCATAAGAATTTGAATTTCAACAAGAATTTTTAATTGAACCCCCTGGATTTTAGTTTATGATTTAATCTACCAAGTTGCTAAGGCAACCAACGATTATAGCTGTTGGGCAAAATTCACAGAATTGTTAATCGATCTTAATCTGGATACAGAGCATCAGTAGTTATTTCACAGGGGAAATAGAAAATGCTAAGAAAAAGTTTGGGTTTAATTCTTAAATTACAACATAGAATGACACTAGAACTGCAAATATACTTTACTTAATAACATCTATATTAGAAATACCATATTTTAAAATTGGGTGTTCTGTTGAAGAGGAATCTTTCATCAAGATCTATGTATACCTCAGCAGCATGTCTCTCAGAAACATCTAATCAATGACCTTTTTAATGTGTTTGTCTCTCCTGCTCTGAAAGGGGGAGAATGGATTTACTCTGATTGAAGGTCGCAGTCATTATTCCAATATGATTGTGTTAGAGGATAACCTTTGTATGATGCTATTTCAATCTATGTACTATGTGCCTGGCCCACAATGTGAAATGTAATGGCCAACCAAGGTGCCATCAAGACTTTATGCAGTTCTGCCTTTTACCTTTTTTTCCACCATGAAATTTAATCAAATGTCCCACATCTCTGTGCCTCTTCCAGTTTCACATTTCACTGGTAGATGGATGTAATTAAACTTACTTACTACTCTATTCAAATAATTATTAAATTATCTATTTTGAAAATATTATTAAGCAAAATTATTACCTGATATATAGCATATCCATTTTAATGGCCACTGATAGTTAGCCAGAAATATATTTTCTGTTTTGTGATCTCATTAAGTGTCCACCAATTAATACATTCCATTTTAGTTAACCTAGCAGTTATGAGATTGCTTTCACTCTGGCTTAATCTAACTCACTTTTAAAGAAGACAATGAAAATTTTCTGAAAATCCAAAGCTAGTAATTAATCCTAATTAGACTGTTCTGAAAGCAATGCCTCCTATTTTATTATGTTGGCCTATGACATTGGATGTGGATAATATGGCAGTAGATGCTGAATCTTCCCACCAATATTCTATTACATCCTCGACAAATGGAGTACGTGCATAATTCACTGATGAAATGAGAAGCCCTCATGATTATACTATAAGAAACACTGAATAAGATAATAAGAAAATAAGAACTAGAGTAGAGATTGTATAACTACCTTCTTTTTTTTTTTTTTCTCACAGCATTCAGTGAATGGATTCAAATAACATACTCTTTCCCATTTAGGAAATCCAGTTTCAAAATCAAAACTGTATTAGAGAAAAAGTGGTAGGAAGAAACATCAAAGGACAGAATTCAAACTGAAACCACTGAATTATTACAACTCAGCTTTTCTATTATTTCTAGTTTTCTCGTTTGCCTTTCTTCATCTTCACAATAATATTTTTCTCCTGTGTTTCATACAAAATCCTTATTTGTTTCTATGTTTTTTCATTTTATCTATCTTCTTCGCTTTTTAGCATTACCCATCTCATTCCTTTCTGTCTTCCAGTAGTTAACTGGAAAGTATATTTTCTAATAATTTTTCTCATGAAATTTGCGTAGTTGTTTTACCTAATAAAAGCATTTTTAATCCTACTCTGTAAGATTGAAGGAACCGTTCAAAATTAAGATTTTTAGGATTCTATATTACATAATACACATACACACATAAACATATTGACATGACTATCAGCTGCTTTCCAGTCTTTCTAAGGACACTAAATAAGACAATGAAAGGAACTGGAATGATGGACACTGAACTGTGCATTCAGTTGAAAATTATGATGCTCCAGAAATTCTTAGTATGATATATGCAGTACAATATGCATAAAACAGTACGTTAAGCAGAATGCTTAAGAAGTTACAACTGAAACTGAAACTTCATCCCTTTTCAACTATAATTTTTATTGCATAAATCTTTAAAATGACCCTAAAATGTTATCCTCCAAGCTTTTCCTGTCTGATACCCCAGCTTTAAATTTTTTCCCCCTAATTTGTATGAAATAGAAGGTAGCTATACAGAACATTCTACAGAGACAGTCAACTATCCAACATCTTACAAATTTTATTCACCTTAAACACCAATAATGTCTCTTGAAACTCTACATCAGGTACTTAATTAAAAGATAAACTGTGCAAGTAAAGGGCGATAACACAGTATTTAGGCTAAACTCCTACAAAATCATAGGGTTTGGAAGGGTCATCTCATCCAGTTCTCCTTCTTTAGCAGGTTTTCTATAGAAGCATGCACAGGAAAGTGTCCAAATGAGTTTTGAATATCTCAGTAGAAGAAGACTCTACAACCTCTCTTAACAGCCTGTTCCAGTGTTCTGTAACTCACAAGTAAAAAAGGTTTTTCTCTTGCACAGATGCAACTTTCTGTGCTCCAGGTTGTGTTCATTTCCCCCAGTCCCATCACTGGGCACCACTGAAAAGGGCCTGGCCCCAATCTCTTGACTCTCTTCTTTAGATATTTATAAGCATTGATGAGATTCCCCTCAGCCTTCTCATGTCCAGGCTGAACAGCCCCAGGTCTCTCAGCCTTTCCTCATGAGAGGGACATTCCAGTTCCCTCATCATCCTTGTTGCACTCTGCTGGACTCTCTCCAGCAGTTCCCTGTCTTTCTCAAACTGGGGAGCCCAGAAGTGGACACAGTATTCCAGATGCAGCCTCAGCAAAGCAGAGTAGGCTTTCATGGCCACAAGGGCACACTGCCGCTTCATGGTCAATCTGATGTCCACCAGGACCCCCAGGTCCTTTTCAACAGAGGTCCTCTCCAGTAGATCATCCCCTAATGTGTTTTGTTATTATTCCTCCACAGGTGCAAGACTTTGCACTTGCCCTTGCTGAACCTCTGCAGTTCCTTTCTCACCAACTCAGCCTATCCATTTCTTGCTGGATGCAGAACAGCTTTCTGATGTGTCAGTCACTCCTTTCAGCTTTGTGTCATCATCAAACTTGTAGAGGGTGAACTCTAACACTTAATCTAGCTCATTGATGAAGATACTAAAGAAGACCAATTCCTGAGGAACACCACTAGTTAGAGGCCTCCAATAAGACTGTGCCACTGATCACAATCCTCTGAGCTCTGCCAGTCAGCCAGTTCTCATTCCATCTCACTGTGCATTCATCTATCCCACATCTCCTAAGCTTCATTACAAGGATTCCGTGGGAAACGGTGTCAGAGGTCTTGCTGAGGTCAAGGTACACAACATTTGTGGCTCTCTCCTCCTCTACTCAGACGGTCATGATATTGTAGAAAGCTACTAGACTGGTCAATTATGATTTCTCCTTTGTGAATCCATATTGACTGACATTCTTGCATGGAGATGATATCTATATTTGGATCAGCTTCATAATGGCAGAAGTGAGGCTGAATGGACTGTAGTTTCCTGGGTCCTCCTTTGGCTATAGCCAAATACTGTGGTACAGCAAAAGAGCACAGAATTGTGAACTGCTAGTTCCAAGATATGGATTCAAGCTACAGTGGAAAACAGCATATATGATTACCATCAGGGAATTTGTTTAACAGTCTTCCCCTTCCTTAACTCATATCACCCTAACCTCAAAGCCAGCCACTGGGTACTTCATCTGAAAATCCAGAAGAGTGAAAAAAATAGCTTTAAGGATTTAAAATCTACTAAATTAAAGTGCTCTCCCCAGAACAGTACTTAATTACATTGTCCTGTTTTGAATGTGGATATTGAAGACAAGATAATTCTTCCACATATAAAGAACATAAAGAAAGCCAGAAACAGCACCTCTAATCTCTCACTTCCAAAACATACTCTCCTTAACCTTTGGCCATTGGCGTGGGAAGGACAAATGGTAACTTATCTTTAAAAGCTTCACAAGTATACAACATTAAACAGCTGAATATTTCAAAGAAAGTTAAGAAAGAGAAAAAGAAAAAAGAGAGAAAAAATAAGAGAAAGGGAAAAGTTAAAAAAAAAGGGTGAAAAGGAAGAGAAAAAGAAAAGAAAAGAAAAGAAGAAAAAGAAAAAATAGTTTTAAAGTCTTTGACAAGACAAATGAGTTTATATTTTTTGTGTGTGTGTGGAGGAAGGAGTCTCATGAGCATTTACCAAATAAGCTAGCACACCCTTCCAAGGGAAGAATGGGAATGCAGTATTAATGTGGTAAAATGTATATTTTGTCAAACTTGGTCATAAATGGTTAATTGCATACACTGAAAGAGTTTACTGTTTTAGAGTTCACAGTGTTTAGTGTGGAAATTGATTCTAGTTAAGGTGTGAAAGTAATTTTTGTTCTATATCATCATAAATCAAGGTAAAATCTCAAACCTAAAAGGTTTGCTGCATGTCTTCACTGAAAGCCTTACACATTTTGTCATATATTCACAGCTAAACCTGTGCAAATAATGGGTTATTCTTTCAATAACAAAAAATGGTAGAAATCAGGTCAGGTAGACCTGAAATTGACCGTTCAGTCCAATACAGAAGTTTTCATCTGAAATCACGATAAATATTTATTTTTCTACGCTTGCTTTTGAAGATTTTGTTCTATTTTGGAATGCCACTTTAAAAACACAAGTCCAAAGCAATTTTGCATCTTTGAAATAAACTGTTTTGACTTCTTCAAAACAAACCTGGTATTAAAAATGTCAATACAAAACGCTGTGATTTCTGACTAACTTTCTTCTCCCTTATTCATATGAAATTGTTTACCAAATTTACTTGAAAAGAAATTTATGTTTATAATAATTTTTGTAGCAGATTTACTATTAATAATCACCATCTGTATTCATGCTAAACACTCGGTATAGATAATTCTTTGCTTTAAGCTACCATTTCCAACAAATTTTCATGTATGGATTTTTATTAATTTTTTGAGAGATAAATTTTCTTGCAGCTATGTTACTTAAAACCAAGAAAAATGACTACTTATCCCTATATTCAAACATGACATGAATATCAAGTTCAGCAGACTGCTCCTAGTTCAAAACAACAAGTCAAATGGTATAGTCAAACTCAAGAGAAGCTATCAACATTTTCTAGGATAAACATTTTTTGGACCGTTAGCTTTCTTGAGACTTATGAGTTGAGAGGAGCTTGCAACTTTATAGCAGTAACTCCAGAATGAGTTGTGCACAAAATTGTGTGATCCCTAAGATGAGATTGGAAAACTACTCTTCCATTTATTTAGGGTTTTTTATCCCACACAGAACTTAACAAGCTTCTACTATATTAAATTAGTAAATGATCAGACTACTTTCACTAAAATGCATTTTGTTTCTCTCAGTCCATGCGTGATTTCCTCAGACAACAATGCAGAATAGTAACAGGAATGTTCTGAATCCAACACCTTTTCAATTATTTATTTGTTAGAAAAATGTGGACGTTTTAGTAAGAGCATGACAAAACTTCATCATAAAATTCACATACAGAGTTGCAAATGATGCACACACACAGTTCTTTGATTACACAATGAGCATATATCAATGGTATAAAAACATATCATGAAATAGCAATGGATGAGTGGATTGCAAAGAGGAAACAATACATTATGGTTACTTTTATGGAGCATTTAAGACCATACTGTCAACTGATGCCAATATTCAGGTTTTTGAGAGTCTGGTAAAAAGGAGTGTAAGTATGTGAAAATCTGTTTTTAGAAGGTAACACAGCCTTAAAATTTTAGGTACCATAATGGCTGTGAGTTTAGGAATGAAATACTAAACTAAAAGATAAACTTGTTGTTAATCAATTTGGAATTTTTAAGCCTATCAAGGAATCACAGAACTGTAAGGGTTGGAAGAGATCTCTAGAGATCATTGAGTCCATCCCCGCTGCCAAAGCAGCTCTTTAGACCAGGTTGCATAGATAAACATCCATGCAGGTCTTGAACATTACCAGAGAAGGAGATTCCACCACCTCTCTGGGCACCCTGTTCCAGTGCTCCATCACCTGCATTGTGAAAGAAGTTCCCATGCACATTTGTGGAACTTCCTATGCATCAGTTTATGATCATTTCTCCTCATCTTATCACCACACACATCAGAGAACAGTCCAGCCTCGTCCCTTCGCCTCCCACTCCTTAGATATTTATAGATGTGGATCAGATCCCCTCTGAGTCTTCTTTTTTCAAGGCTGAACAGAGACCCGGGTCTCAGCCTTTCCTTGAAAGAGAGGTGTTCCATGACCTTCATCGTCTTTGTAGCCCTTTGCTGGACTCTTTCAAAGAGACCCCTGACTTTTTTGTACTGGGGAGCCCAGAACTGGACACAGTACTCCAGGTGAGGCTTGACCAGGGCAGGGTAGAGGGGGAGGATCACTTCCTTTGACCTGCTGGCCATGCTCTCTTTAATGCACCCAAGGATCCCACTGGCCTTCTTGGCCACCAGGGCACACTGCTGGCTCATGGCCAACTTGTCATCCACCCTCCTCAGAGCTCCTTCCCAGCAGGTCATCCCCCAACCTGTACCGTTGCACACGGTTATTCTGCCCTAGGTGCAAGACTCTGCACTTGCTCTTGTTGAACATCATCTGGTTCCTTTCTGCCCAGCTCTCCAGCTTGTCCAGGTCTCATTGAATTGTGGCACAGCCTTCCAGCATGTCAGCCATTCCTTCCAGCTTTGTATCATCAGCAAACTTGCTGAGGGTGGACTCTATCCCCTCATCAAAGTCATTGATGAAGATGTTGAACAGGACTGGACACAACACTGACCCCTGGGGAGCACTGCTAAACACAAGCCTCCAACTGGACTCTGTGCCACCGCCCACAACCCTCTGAGCTCTGCCAGTCAGACAGTACTCAACCCACCTCTCCATCCACTCATCTATTTCACATATCCTCATCTTTCTTATAAGGATTCTGTGGGAGACAGTGTCAAATGCCTTGCTGAAATCAAGGTAGACTACACCCAATGCTCTCCCCCCATCCACCCATCCAGTAATGACATCATTTCACACCTCAGTGTACCTAATTCTTGTCTTAGGAAATTAGTTGCTTTTTTCCTTTTCCGGATTCCTGAAATAACCATTGAACTAGCAGATTTATGGAGTTCCCAATCTGCACAACCCTAAAATGGTTACACATGACAGGTTACTGCATCCTATTAAACAGAGATGTGAAAGTGAGGACAGTTTCTCACCCCACTCAGTGGGTTTCAATGGAGGTGAATCTTCTACCTCCTGAGTCACACCTCCCCTACTGAGCAAAGGGTTGCTACCATGATGGAGTCATCCAAGACTCAGGAATAATACACATCAATTTATTGAGAGCTTTCTTAACAATTAACAACTACTTGGAGGTAAAATTGGCTATTTGGCTATTTACGATTAATAAGTGTTACAGGGAAGAAAATTTTAGGCAATGGATACTACAAAAATTAAAAGAATAAAAGAAAACGGGGAAAGAGACACAGACAGATAGCAAAGCAAATTGGTTCACCACTCCTAGATCCAGTGATGCCTTCATGTCAGTTGCAGATCTTCAGTAGTGGTGGATCACCAGAGGTGGTGTTGTTCAGCTGACAACTACTCACAATGGCAGTGCAAATTTGTAAGTAAGTCCAAAGTGGTGGAGTCAGCTCATTTTGGAGTAACAGCTTCTGGCTTTGGGATCCCTGGAGGAAATGTTTTGTTCCCATCTTCCAGGCCTTGAATATTTAAGTCAGCCAATAAGAGGAAGAAGGGAGATGCCAACTTATATCATCCCATCTTCACAGGATAGAATGGTATAGTCTCCCAATCTCTTGAATCAAGCTGGAGTTATTTGCTCTCAGGCCACGTCTTCAGCCAATTAACACTCCTGAGCACTCCCTTTCAAAGGCAAGCAGCTTCAAAGAAATGCTTTCAAAAGTAAAATTGTCCGCAGAGTGATGTTGGTAGTCTCATGTTGATGAGAGACAGTCCTTACCAGTCTCAGACGGACAGTAACATGCATTGCACTCTTCAGCTTAACTGAAAGCCTTACTAAAATATAATTTCCTATCCAACTGCACAGTTGCATATGATTCATATGTTCTTTTTTCTTCTTCTCCTTTCAGACATGTCCTGCTATTTCATGTCCTGAAGGAAATGGCTGATGTGGTTACCAAGCTGCTCTCCTCCATGTTTGAAAAGTTGTGTCTGTCAGGCATGGGCCTCTGTGACTGGGAAAAGGGAAGCATCACTCCCATCTCCAAGAAAGAGAGAAAGGAAGACATGGGGAACTACAGATCGATAAGCTTCACATCTGTGCCTGGGAAGGTTATAGAATGGATGCTCCTCTAAGATATATCAGGACACATGCAAGATGTGGAGGTGATCAGAGACAGCCAGCATGGCTTTACCAAGTGCGTAGTGTGCCTGACCAATCTGGTAGTTTTCTATGATTGAATGATAGCATCAGTGGATCAAGGAACAGCAACTGATGTTGACTACCTGGACTTGTTCAAGGCCTCTGAAATGGTCCCTCTGTGCATCATTATCTCTAAGTTAGAGGCATATAGATTTGAAGACTGGACTATTTGATAGATAAAGAGTTAGTCAGAAAGTTGCAGACAGAGAGATGTGGTCAATGGCTTTATGTTCAGGTGGAGGCTGGTGACAAATGGTGTCCTGCAGAAAGCCAACTTGGGATTAGTGCACTTCAATATCTTTATCAGTGACACAGTGAAATTGAGTGCACTCTCAGCAAGTTTTCAGATGAAAATGAATCAAGGAAATTATAACTTTGTTAAATTAGACCTCATAGCTTGTGTAAACTTTACAGAGGAACCATAGGAATGTAAGGTCCTTGAAGAGAAGTGAAGGTAAGTAAAGCTGCTGTTTGCAACTCAGTGGGCGGTCCCATGAAGATAAGGAGGAAGAGTTGCTGTTGCTTCACAATGCAACCCCCTAAAGGTTTCTGAATAGTCTTCATCTGATGACCACCAGATGGGTCCAGAGACCCTCTCATTTTCTAGGATGCATGCTCATAAGGGGTAACATCCAGCGTATATGTAACCAATTTCTTGGAAATGTTTTGAATATGTATACACTATGCCTATTAAAGTGTAGTCACCACTTTCCGTGATGTGTGAGTGTCAATGGTTTATGGGCTGGTTCCATCTGGTTCCGTGATGATTGGTGCAGGGGACCCACAGACACACTCCCCAGAAAAGGGGAAGGGGGAAAGGGAAAAGGGAAAAGAGAGATGAGCCTAAAAACAAAACAGCAGCAACAATCTGAGGAGGAAAGCTAATTTACTAAATAAGATACTGGAAAGTGAAATAACACAATATAAGAGCTGTTGGAGGAGGTCCAGAGGAGAGCCACAGAGATGATCAAGGGCTGGAGCAACTGTCTTTTGAAGAAAGGCTAAGAAAGTTGAGCTTATTCAACCCAGAGAAAGCTCTGGTGGAACCTCATTGCAGGATCTGAAGGGATCTTACAAGCAGGATGGGGATTGGCTTTTTACACGGTCATAGTGACAGGACAAGGAAGAATGGCTTATAACTAAATAAAGGGAGATTAAGGTGAGATGTTAGGAAGACATTTCTTTTATTCAGAGGGTGGTGAGGCACTGGCACTAGCTGGCCAGAAAAGCTATGGATGCCCCATCTCTGGAGGTGTAGAAGGCCAGGTTGAATGGGGCTCTTCTGGCATAGTGATCTCATGGTTGGCAACTGTATCCTCAGCAGGAGGTTGGAACTAGATGATTTTTAATGTTTCCTCCAACCTAAGCCATTCTATAATTGTACTAAATATTTCCTGGTTTTAAAAATACCAACAGCAAGCCTCCCTGCCTCTATGGCTTTGAAATGTGTTGTTAACTTTCAATATTTAGTAAATGCAATCACCAATAGAAGCTATCACAGTGTTGAAAATGTCACATTTTTCTCTTTCTTTCTCTTCCACTGACAGCTCTCATAATTACACAGATTTACCTGTATCCAATACAAGATGAGTCCATGCTGTATCTCTTCTGATTACCTATTTTTGTGGAAGTTGTAGGAATTTCTTTTCAGTCACTAAACTCTTTCAAATTTGTCTAAAAAACTGCAGTTGAGGAAAAATTAGGTAACAGATAAAAATCAGCATCATGTTCTAACGTGTTTATTAAGAAAACATCAAAAAATACCTTTTTTTCTTTTTTTTTTCTTTTCCACTGCAGTATTTTATTTTATTTTATTTTATTTTATTTTATTTTATTTTATTTTATTTTATTTTATTTTTCTCTCTCCTCCACTTCTAATAGCTTTACATAAGAACTGCTTATGGAAGTAGAATGGTCTCAGTATTTCAGTACTTGATTTTTGACATTTATTTGTAAACGGTTTGCTTAGTGATTTAAATCACTACTCTATGTAAAAATTTTTCCACTAAGCTATAAGCCACCTCTGAAACATTCAGCTAATTAAGCATGTATGAGTAATTTATATTCCCCCTTCCACTGTAGAAATGCATATTTTTCAAAATTACATTTTATCATCTGCATATTCATCCAGACCTGTTTAATTCCTCTTGTTTTCAATATTCAATATAACTGTGTCCCACCTGCAAATTGTACTTTCCCTATCTAGCTATTTCCCTGATAAATAATTAGACTATTTGTGTTTCTGTAGTCTGGGATGGTTTTAAACTTTTCCAGATTGTCTTAAAAAAACCTTAGTTTTCCTTCTGCTATACAGGGAATAGTCCGGTCATTTATCTCAGTTGTTTTGATTACTTTGTTTCAACACTTCCACACTATTCCACTTTCCAAAATATTTTCATTCAGTAGCAGCTTATAGTGTTAAGACTGTCAGAAGTATTTTGTAAATACAAATAAATGACTTAGGCTATTCTTATTCTTCCAGTTCTGCACTCTTTATTCACATTAGAAGTATTTTCAGACATGCAGAACCTGAGATCATCCCTACTGTTTCTTAAGACACAGATAAAAATTTGTTGCTTCAGAACAGAACAGCTCTGACACTGAACATTTTTGTTGGCTATACTCATTTCAGCCACTTTTTTCTATATAACAGATGCTACTTGAAAGAAAGAGACTTTCATCTCTACTTTTTCTTTTACAAATATACAATATTTGTAAGTCTTGAACATCCATACTTCATTTACAAGTGCAATTAAAATTAACAATTGTAAAAAAAAAAAAAAAAAAAAGTCAATTACAATTAACAAGTGTGACCTTGTGCCTCTGGAAATCAGTTTGCACCAAGCAATTTGTTTCCAGATCCAGGCTTTGTTCCTGATGCATATCTGCAGCACTGAGAAGCTGCAGAAGAGCTGCTGACACAGAGTCCAAAGCTAAACAAAACAAAATGAGGCCAGGAGGGTAAGTAAATTCCTACTCTCTGATATTAACACTTCAGAAAAATAGATGAGACTAGATGCAAATACAGCACGAATACATGGGGGTGATGTGGGTCCAGCACTGCACCTACACTAATGAGTGCTTTAGCAACTCTTGTCCAATGCCTTCAGCACTTTCCCTATCTTTACTTGTGTTTGTGAAAATGAGTGTAAGCTCCAGGGTAGACATGGGACAGAAAAATGCTAAGGAGGTGAGGTGGTGTAAGGAAGATTAAATGTGAAGATCATTACTTTTTACCTTCTCTATTTTCTTAATTTTTCCTCAGTTCTTATCACGATTTAAGAATGCACTGCAGTCCCTGAGACATTGCAGAAGGATGGCAGAGAAGACAATTTCTGTATACCATGGTTCTTTTGACCAGCACTCCAAAAAGGCACATAATGCAAGAACACTAAACCCAATACTAAGTAAGAAATATAATGTTTTAATAAATAATACAAAAGAGAATTTTAGTTAAAATTTCTACCTATCATAGGTTTTCAATATCATATCGAGAAGACCAGAAAACATCAGCAGAAAGTTTCTGAGAAGCGAACTGGACATCATTGTCCCTGCAAACAAAGGATATTTGCCAGAGCCTGACAAATATAATCATACTATATCTGAAGCCTCTTAACGAAGCATTTACCCTACCATAATTAAGAAAACTCATTTATACTAACCACTATGATGAAAACGATATTGCAAAACCCATCTAATTGAAAGTATAGTAACACTCATCAACCCAGTTCAACACATGTGGAGAATTAAATTAAGGCCATTAATTAATTAACACATTTAGTAAGCAATGGTGTGTTAGCAAGGGGGTTAATTTCTACTCTGGGCAGACCATTTCTGTTGTGGTCTCTTTAGTTAAAAAGGGACTCCATTCCCAGAACCATTTTAAAGCAACACCAAGTCTCTTTTTCTTTCTTTCTTTCTTTCTTTTTCCTTTTTTTTTTAATGCGTATATTATGTTTGTGCATGTGTTTCTCTCTCAGCAAGTGGCAAAGCATCTGTGCAGTACTAATGGGAGAAAGCCAATAAATGTAATAAGATTCAACTGGTCTATAATTCATCCCTGAGACATGAATGTCTCTAGCTAAAGACATGACAAAGGAATTATAACATAGTTAAAATCAGTTATATTTTGATTATAGTAGATTGATTAGTAGATCTACTTTGAGTACACACAGAATTTCCTATTAATTTCTGCTCACTTGTATTGTTTTTAGCCTATGTAAGTCTGAGATATCACAACATTTATGCTTTTCCTAAGCTTTGGACAATAGAACCCTACTCTGCACTCAGCCCCAGGGTAACACTATAACCAAAATCATCATCATCATCATTCAGATTGAATTAAGAGGCTTGGAAATAATATGCATCTAGGGAGGAATCTCCAGACTAGTCTTGCTCAGATCATTACTGACAGCTGTAATGAGAAGGGCAGTGAAAATTTTGCTTTGATGTATTTAGGGGTCTGGAAATACTGCACTAATAACCTGGTCAGTAATCATGATATAGCAAAGATCCTGTGTTCTGAGCTGTTCTACAGGAGGGCAATTCTGAGAAAGGATGAATTTCATCCTTTCCCACACCTCTCATTTTATTATCAGATGAGATTTTCAAAAAGAATTTAAAAGAGTTTGTGGCTTACAGTGCTTTGAAAATCAAAGGGAGCTGTATTCCTACTTATATTAGGCTGAAAGCCCAAGTATAAAAGAATCCAATTTTTCAAGGTTATATATAAACACAACATTCATCCCTCAGTTTAGCAGTGTTTGGGAAAATTTTGTACTCAACCCATTCACAAGTGATCTTACTGAAGTCTACAGAGAGTTCACCCCCAGCCAAATCAGGCCCGCTGTGTTTGTATCTAGAACAGTGGAGCAATACGAACAAACCCTAAATTTCAGTCACGCAAGGCCAGCAAAATTCGTTTAGAAGCTGCTATTTTTATCAACGTTTCTCCCCCAGTAATCCCCTGTGGCAATGCAATGAGCAAGTTTCTATGTGGGCTCAGCCTCCTTTTGAATATTAAATTACTGAAGTCCAGAAGAATTTAATTAGTATCTCACCTACGTACCATCTTCCAGTGATGCCTCAACTACAATTATGGCACTACATTACAGGCAATTTCAGCTTAATTGAATAACTTGAGTAAAACCTGGTTTCCAATTGCCAGAATAATCCCTATTAGGATATCTGTAACTGAGTTATAAACAAAAGGGGTTATATGTACATGCTGCACTACCAGGTTTATGGCACATACTCTAGCTTATTCACCTCTTTTACCACACAGTCAAAAGGTTTATACTTAAATAACACTGGAAATACACCAAAGACCGGGGCACGAGCAACTGAAAAATGTCAAAGCAAGCTGTCAGGTAGGTCCCAAACTTTCCACATACTTCCTTTCGATTTTAACAGTTTGTGCCCCTTTCCTTGCAGACATACCTATGTACAGTGCACTTCTGCCACCGTCTGCCTCTCTCTGTTCTCATGGGCCCTCACCCTTAACTACTTGTAAAATATATTTTCCTACAAAAGCCTTGCACCATAAACTCCAATAGCAGAGAGCCCCTTGTCCCCCTGTTGTCCCTTCCAGTTCAGGGTAAATATCACATTCTTTATATGGAAACAAGAAACAAAAAGGAAAGGAGAATGAGAGCGAGGCAGGAAGAAAGAAATACAAAAAATCCATGAGTGCATTTTCCTCAGTCTGTTTCTTTACTCCAGTGCATTGGGGTAGCTCTGAACTGGCTTAGATTCCACCCAGTTTGAGATAATGGCCTGCCATAGGAACTCAGCTGATGAATTGTTCCACTTTAGTGAGAAAGTATGAGAACAAATTGCACCATGATGAAGCCAGTATAGGAAATGTTATGGAATGCCACAAACATATATTTCTGTCACCTCCGTAGTCCAGCTGAACTTGTTAAGTTTTTAAGCCAATCTGGTAAGAATGTACAGATAAATCTTTGCAGGGAAATTTATCTTTCCTGCTTCTCTGAACTTATAGTGTCAAAAGACTTTGCCTGTACTGTGCTTCAAATGAAAGAGGCATGGCCCCAAAGCACAGACATGCACAGTCCTCTTAGTGCTTGAGCATGGAAATTCCCAGTAGGCAAGGTGCTAAAGGAGAACACAGGAAGCAAATTAAAATTTTCAAAGGAATACCAATACTTAGTTTTTAAAATACTAACAGTATGATGACATGCTGGTGTTCTAACACTTTTCTCAAAACTGCTTTCCACCAAATTTAGAAAAATAAATGTTGACATTTGTCAACACATGCAGATCCATTTCTTCAGTAGTGTTAGCAGTATTAGTGTTTAGTAGTCCCTGTGGTCTAGATTATACTCTTGAATAGAGGCAGGATTAAAATTCACTAATCACAGTATACACATGACAATGTAGATAACTAGCACTTTCCATATTTTATCTGTTTTGGCTGTTTCTATTGAGATTTGTTTCTCAGAGGTCATTATAGTCATTTTGTTAAGCCAATTATCAGGTTTAATGCATTTTAGATTTGGAAGCACAGATTTCTGCCACTAACAGCTGATCAAATCCAATGCAGCAATCTACGAAGATGTTTTCTAAAACCGTAATGGAAGAGAGGTTTTGAAAAATCAAATATTTATATTTTCTTTGTGAAAATGGTTATTTCGGTTATTTCTACATGAAATATTTTCATCTAATAAGCCAAATTCTAGATCTAATGTATCTAAAGGATGTGTCCTGTTCACATTTGGAAAAAAATCAGGGATAATACAGCATTCTTGTTGGCTGAAAAAAATGAATTGCATCTGACATTGCTCAGAGTATTTGCAAGTCTTGAAGACTAAAAGCTGTCCAGAGTGCTGACATTACAGTAGGCTGTGACCCACCAGGCTTGATAATATCCCAGTGCATTTTACACTCTCTTTGCTTGAGAGGAGGGGAAGAGACACCTTACAGCTGTAAGAGAAATCAACAGAAAGCGTTCATAAAGATCATGTTTGAGAATGGGGAGCCAGGGAAAGTTCCTCTCAAAGCAGCCAAAAAGCAAAATGATCAATACCGATGCAATCATCTTCAACAAGAAAGTCATCAATTGTTACGTGCTAACAGCTACCTAGTACAAATGTGTACTTTGTGAGTGGTTTATGGTATTAACAAAATCCATGTGTAGGTGTAGGGCTAGATATAACAGAAAAATGAGGAAATTCCAGGGGAGAAATAAAGGAATGGATTCTGAAGGTGATCCAGAAAAAAAGAAAAAAAAAGGGGTGTGACAAGAGAATGTTACAATGATTAGGTATGGAAGAGGAAAACAATAACATAGGACAAGAAAAGGCAGAACAACAAGAGGTCCTATGGGAGATAAAGTCAGTGAGCAAGGAAGATCTTAAAAAAAGCCACCTGAGTCGTCAAGACTGCTGACTATTTCATGACATTTTCCCAAATTGTTTCAGATCAAGTAGTGCTATTCTCACTAAGAAATTATTAGAAAGCAAATGATGTGGTCTGCTGACATAGATATTTTGCAGGGAACTAAATGGCTAAAAGGCTTTTTACATTTGAAAAATCATTCTGAGAAGCTGCAATTAGCTAATGGCACCAACATGCTACATAATAATAATCCCTGAAGTTCTTATTTAAACTAGATTCTTGAGAATAGCTGGAAAATAATAGCCTATCCAGGAAGATCTTTTTCATCTGGATGCCAGAAGTCTGTTGCTTTTTCACAACTCCACACTCCACAAAACTTTATTACAAGATGAAATAGGAGCCACAAGAAACAAGAGTTTTAAAAGAAAGCACTTAGAAACAAAATACAAATTAACCTGAGCACCTCGTAGTGAGGCTGCCAAGATACTCCTCCATATGGTTTGAAGGCTTGACCAAATCAGTTCTATTTCTTCATGCTAGAAGCTGAAGTGGAGGACCCAGCTGCAAACTTCTGCTTTGTATTCTTTTTTCTTTATATACCTGATGTTGAAAAAAAGGCATTTTTACAGTGCAACATCACTGGATGTATAAATGCATAGATCTTTGACTGAATGAATTATGAGGCAATTCTTTGGTGAAAAGATGTTATGGCCGTTTAATGCTTCATTGAAAATGGAGAGTACGTTCCCAAGTGTCAGCAGCAGCTGAATTCTGACAGAAGGCCATTTCAGCTGCTGAGCTCAGGGAAACAATTGGTGTTAAACCTGTCTGACACTTCAGAGAAAAATCCCTCCTCTTACAGTCTGACTAATAACGTCAAGATGCTTTATTGCACTTCTCATGAGTAGGTCATGAAACACTTGGAAAGGTGGCAAGCACTGTTATAGATGCCATACAAATAAATGGATTTTTTTTGTACTTACAGTCTCAGGAAAGGACTGAGAGAACATACAAATCTTAAGTCTGTAAGAACTAATAATAATTCAGTTGATTTATTTGATATACTTTGTTTATTTCATTCAGAAAAAAAATATATTAAAAAATCCAACCACTTTTACGGTAGTACATCTATCCTTGGTTTATTTGATATTCTGTGAGACTGGCGTATGGGCAATGCATCAAGTGAAAACCAGTTCAGTGAACGTGGGAGTGGTTATACATAGCTAGTTCTATGCAAAATATAGAAAGACAAAAGAATTCCTGGGATCTCTCATCTTCTGGATTATAAGTGACAGACTTCACCAGAAATATTTGCAATACACGACTTCAAAAAAAAAAAAAAAAAAAAAAGTCTCAGGAACAAGACTGTCCTAAAGGAGAAATCTAAGACCTGAAAAGAATAAAAGATGTAACAGCTAATTAATACTAACACATATATAACCCAGCAGATTGGGAACAGTGCATGTCTCCTGCAACTGCAATTCAGATTAACATTTGAAAAGACCTGCAATACCTAGGAGGCCTTTCTAAAATAAACAGTGTCCACAGTGTCCATTGCCTGAAAATATTTTCTAACGCCTTTGAAAATTCCTTTCTTTGTTCTTCAGGCAAGTCTAACAAAAGATAATGGGCTGGTAGACACTGTCAGAATGTACTGAGCTTGAGGAAGGGGTGAGCATCATTTATTTTGTCAAAAAAATAAAAAGTAAAAATAAAAACAAGGAATTGCAAGGCCTGAGGTTTACCTTAACTTGCAGAGATTTTTCCAAATAATTCCCCCACTGACAGAGGCAATTTGATATCATTTCTTTTTAATTCTATCAGAAGCTGGAAGCTGTATGCAGCAACACACACCATGGGAAAGTCAACAGTCAGAAATCCACAGCTAAAAAAAGTCCAGCACACAGAACAGCACACCCGGGTATGATGACAAAAAGACTCACACTATTCTTCCTTAGGACTATGACATTCAAATTCTGCATCATTTTAGGATGTGCTTCAGAATAAGATGGTAAAAAGGGAAGACATCCTTGCCCACATGTAACTGAGAAACAAAATATTCTTCAGATTACTGATTCATAAGCTGCTTATTTTGCCTGAATAAATAAATAAATAATTTAAAATTCAGAGCTCTTTTTGGTACTTTTCTGAGAGCAAGAACAAGCACAGGCCACGTTTATGGTTGTTTTTTTTTCCTTTGTCTCTTCTTAATCCAAATTCATTTTTATATTGAAAAATGCAGATCGCAGATACAGATCTATGATATATGCCTATCTGCTATTACAGCAAGAGATAAGAGAAAAGCAGTACATGATTAAACATGTAACAAGCGTTGTATGTTAATGAAGCAACCTATTGAATATTCAGTGAAAATCCATTAACAGATTCAAACTGCAATATGGGGCTTTGCCAAAAACTGCATATTAAAAAGGGGAGGGAAGAAAAAATGCAACAATAAAAGCCCAACAACAACACAAAAGCTAGGAAGCTAGAAAAGCAGAGATCAAAAGTATTACTATAAGATCACTGCTACTGGGCTGAGCTACCCTGGGGCTAAAAAATGCTTCATGCAGATCAGCCATACTTATGAAATGTAGTCAGTGTAAGCACAGAAAGGGATGCCAGATCAAATTTTAGATGGGTCGCTAATATATCTATGCATACATTAATGTGTCCTCTACATAACCTCAATTAATTTTGCACCTGCAAGAGAAAATTTCAGATTTCTGCTCCTCACATCTACTAACATCAACCTCTCACGGGCCTCCACCACCCTTAAGAGACTCACGAAGCAATGAAAAACATGTGCTATGGAACAGCCTCATTTATTTGTCATACCTGAACCATAGATATTTAAACAAATTCAGCCTTATTCTCTTCTCTATAGGAACCTCACCTTTGCTGTAGTGTTCTTCCACAGTAATTGGAAGTAGACTCTTCCGAGAATAAGTGAGGCTTCATGTCACAGTTAGATACTCTCCAAAAAATCACTAGAACCTTTACATTTACATAGGAGAATCAGGAAGGGCAACATTAAAAGATGCTGTCTGACTCTTGTTTCCTGATAGATGGAGATATCTGCCTTTAACAGAAGACTTTCCTGCAACCTCTAAAACAGCTTCACGAATCGTATTTTGTAATGTTGTTTTGAAACTTCACGTCCACATCTTGACTTAATCCACAGCAACTTAATTCCCTTCAACATCATGATTCTTGGACTTTGTTGTTTTCACTGTATCTGTGGCTGGTGCATGACTTTGTGTTTAATACAGAATTCGGTAGTAAATAAATATAAATAAAAAATCACTCTCCCAGAACTTATCAAACTGAGAAATGAAGCTGTTGATCTGAATGAGAAAAAAACAACATATAGAATGTTTTTATCTTATTTTTCCAAGTATTCTTTTGAACTCAGCTTTTATTTAAGACTGTAATAATTCATTAAATAAATAGCTTTTACTCACACTACATTTTTAGAAAAAAAAATGTTACTCTTTCTGACAGTTTCTAGGGATCTCAGACTAAGGAATTATACACAGATTAATTAATCATCTGGGATTATCCTTAGAGCCTCTTCCCCTTCTTTGTTAGTTTGTCAGAAAAGCACATCGTAAGGTCTGACTCATGCTGGGACAAGGCAGCCTTCGGAGCTGAAGAAAGCTGTTTCATTAGAGACAGAAAAGAGGACATCCAAATTGAAGTAGCCTCTGCAGGAATGACCTTCTTGCACTTAGGCAGATAGAAAGGACGTTAGGAGTGCAAGGAGACCTCTATGCACTTACCAGAAGACGGGAGTTGAGAAAGGGAAATCCAGTTTTGAGCAGAAATGATGATCAAGTGGCATTGTGTTTTCCACACTGCATACAGGGAACCACAAATATCAGTAAAATAGGGGACTTTCCCATCACTAACAAAAAAGAATGAATGGAATCAACATACTTTGGTGATGGGATAAGGAAATCTTCTGGAAAGCAATTTACACAAGTGTTAATTCATGGATAAGCTCAACTGCAGAGACCTCTAAGGAAATGAGTTGCTCTTTTTTTTTTTGTATGGAGAGGATTTTCCCTCTCTCCATTGGAAATTCACCCAGTCATTTCTGATTTTCTATAGGCTGGGAGCAACCCTGCTAAGCTGCATGAGAGCACTTCTGGGCAGCAAGAGCAGGAGGAGTACCCACAGCAGCTCCTTCCCTTCTACAAAGCAGAGTGGTCAAAGAGGAACTGAAGTCTGAATAATAACTTAGGTAGGATAATAACATGCTACTTCTTTTTGCACAACTACCATTGATGTTTACACTTAACCTTTCTTTCAATTGGGAAACAGGGATAAGTAACAGGATGGGATACTTCTAGGTTTGTATAAAGAAAGAGGAAGATATTTAAAAGAACAAGATATCTAATAAACAATAATGCTAATAAGTTTCATTCAGAAGTCAGAGGTTTCCGTCACGTAATGAACACTGATTAGCTATATTCCTAGGAGGAAGGGAAAGAGAAGATCACTTCATTTGGAGACAGAACCTGCATGTCTAAATTCCAAGTATGTCTAGGTTCTTTTCAGATTTCTCAACACACCAGTACTTCCAAAGGCACGCTGATTTCTAACAAGGCATTTTTACTGAACTAGCACTTTCTAAGCCATATAAAGACCTCAATAGAACACTGCAGAAGCTGTAATTGTCTGATCAAAGGTCTCTGAGCTAATCGCACCATCTAGTGTAAATCAAGGGAAAGTGCAGTACAATTATTTCAGTATATTCCGTACATTTTCATTTTGTGGACTAAAAAAACACAATTTCCTTACCTTTGCAAATTGTAAAGAACATTTATCATTGCAGTATGTCAACTTTCCCTTGCAAAGAACAGCTGAGGTGCTAACATTTTCCTCAAATGTTAATACAGTGACACAACAGAAAACTTCCTTTTAAACTTCTGTGTTTGACATTCAAAGTTGTTCAAGCAATTGCAGATTTTATCTTTTTCACACTACTAGGTAGATGAACCTTTAGCAGAAGCTTGCAGCTTTCTAACAGGTAGCACATGTGTGCTACACTGTGTTGAGTGTATAGGAGATGCTACCTGACAGTTCATGAAGAAATCTGAGGGAACAAAAGTGGGAATCAAAATGAAAAGAGGCTCCACTTTTCATCAGAACTGTTCTTTCTTGTTATTGTCTTCCAATAGGAAGTAGCATGACTATTGCACACCAGAGTGCAGGGATTCAAAAGATAACAAGATTTGTCTAGCCAATATTAGAAAACCACTTCACATTCACAAAGAGTTTTTCGCATAATCAGTAACTGAACATCTCAAAGACATTTTTAGAATGGCTGAGAACCAGATTTCTGATTATTCAGCATATAAAACTGCTGAGATGTTAAAGAAAATTTGCTTTACAGCTTGGTGTCGGACAAAACCCAATCCCTTTGAAGTACCCAATAGAGACTAGGAGAACCTCTCTTATGTGGAAAAGCTGAGCGACCTCTGCTCAGTCCTTAGAAAAGAAGACTAAGAAGGAATCTGATCCACGTCTATAAATATCTAAGGTGCAGGAGGCAAAGGGATGAGGCCAGACTCTTTTCAGCAGTGTGTGGTGATAGGACGAGGGGAAATAGTCACAAACCGATGCACAAATGCTCAATTGTGTGAGGGAACTTCTTCACAGTAAGGGTGACAGAGCACTGGCACAGGCTGCCCATAGAGGTTTTGGAGTCTCCTCCTCTGGAGATATTCAAGACCCTCTTGGACACCTACCTGTGCAACCTGGTCTAGGGAGCTGCTTTGGCAGGGGGGTTGGACTCAGTGACCTCTAAAGGTCCCTTTCAACCTCTACAGTTCTGTAATTTTGTGATTCTGTGACAAACTCCACTAGGATAACTGTGGACTATGTTAAAGATAATCCAGAATGTGAAACTACAGCCAGGTTCTTTACCAATTTGTACAAATAACTTGGAATCCATGGGGCCCTGGGCAGCCTGAGCTGGTGGGTGACAACCAGTCTGTGGCAGTGGAGGTAAAACTAGGTGACACCCCTTCCAATCCAAGCTATTCTATCATTCTATAATTATGTGATAATATCATTCTATCATTCTATGATTCATACTATGAAATACATACTTTTGAAAGTCATCCTGTCATCAGGGCTCTTTGCAGCCATTAAACACAAAAGACTGCCTCAGAAATTTGTTGAGAGGTACACCATGCTGCTGCAAATCCCACTGTGAAATACAGGTAAGTCAGGCAGTTATTTAACCCTACTGAGTCAGAGTGCCACCCCCATGCCTGTTTGACACAGGGTTGGATCAGGCTTACAGTCTTGGTCAGCCACTAGTTATGGGATCCCTCTCTGTACAAGCAAAGTTGTGACTTTGATTTACACACAGATTCCTTTGCAGCAAATATCCGATCAGCTCATGTAGCCAGAAAACAGAGGTAGAGCATATGAGCCTTTCCAGTGCAGACAGCTCTCACTGGAGTTTCCTGACAGTTTTATCCCACTCCGATTGCCAGTGTCTTTTCAGTCACAAAACCAGAGCTGAGAAACTGTATTTCAACTTCACCATTTGTTCTGTATCCTCCCAGCAGGATTCCAGCAGTTTCATACCTCACACAAGAGAGAAAAATACCTAAAATGCAGGCAGATTTCCCTGGGAGGACACACTACAAGTTGAGAGGCAGCATGTCCCAGATTTAGCTGTTATTCAGTGCAGCCATGTTTGTGCAATACTGCTGTGAAGAAAGTGGAATACTGAAGAGCATTAGGGAATAGGATGAAAAATCCATAGTTACAAATCAAACAAAACTAACCAACCAACCAAACAAAAAAAATGCCAATAACCTTTTCTGATTGAGTTTTGGAGAGTTTTGAATGGTATTTCTGAAATATGAAGAGATCTCTGTAACAAAAATCTTCTGAATGCATATATTTTTTTTTTTTTATCCACCAAAGTGCATATTTCAGACAGGCAGGACACCACAATTTCATGGATTTACTTCAGCCTCCAGAGCTAATTCTCTACTGAAGGGTAAAAGACAAGGGTAAAAGACTGCACAAGAAAAAAGCAGAAACTTCAAAGCCCTCTGAAGAGATCAATTACTGAATTTGGACTAAGTGGCAGACATGAGACACTACATCCACTGTGAGTCTGAGGGAAAGATAGGAAAGAAACAGAGCTAAAGACAGCAATCCTCTGGCTCAGGAAAGATCTTGCAGGACATAATGGATTCTAAAAGGAAGTACTTAGCTTCTCATCCACAGTTCAGGAAACAACTACAGAAAACAACTTCCTACTATCACAGAAGCAATTACACTGGGTCCCATTGAAGTCAACTGCAGATATCTCCGAATGCTCTTCACCTCAAATAGAGAAGGGATGTTTCTCTTCCAGGCAAGAATTTTTTTGGTCTGTGGCTGTCCCCTGAGATTACACTGAAGCAAAATGGAGTTCATCCCTTTCAAACAACCAAATTGAAGTTAGGTAGGCAACGTGGAAACATCCCAAAGCATGAGAAGGTAAACTAAGTACAAACTACGGACAAAAATAACAAGCAGCAGACATTGTTTCATGTGGCTTTTCCATGAAGGCTCAATGAATGCCAGATCAATTCACATCAATCTTTAATAATAAATATTTACTTTCACTTGCCACCACACTGTAATCACTCTGCTAGACAAACTATGCCCATTTCATAACCTTTTGGCACAGGAATGCACAAAACCTGTCTGCCTTGTTGGCTTCTTAGTTAACTGCCTGAATAAATCCATTACGCAGAATATCACCACCATTATTTGAAATACTTCACCTTTTTTTCCCTTTTCCAGGAAGGGAGAAAACAAGTAATATGAACACCATATGCTCCTTTTCTTAAAGGAGCTTTAGGAACTTCTTCAAACTATTGCATAAGAGAAAAATTTTCCACAGTTGAATTCTTTTTGGTTAATGGTCCACCATAAAGATAAACATTTTCCCCAGTCAAATGTATCAGAGAACACCACACACAGATGGATACAACCAAAATCCCTGTAAATAGTTGCTTTTGTCAACAGAAAGGTGTCTCTACATCACTCTGAGTGGCAACAAAACAGCAAGTCTTGAGTAGTAGAATTGTGACAAACGAGCTCCCTTTTTGTGGCACATCTTAAGATGTTGATATAACTATTTGAGAGATGGATAAAGTAGTATTTCCTCAAATGTCACTTTTTTTTTCTTTTCAGTTTATGAGGACACTCAGGAAGGAAATTCTACCATTACTATATCATGGTGGTACTGAGTATATATGTTATTCTTTCTCGGTGTACAGAAAAGAAGGCACATTCTCCAGAAGTGATATTTCCTCAAGCAAAAATCTCACATCTCAATACAAACTTTGTCTACTAAACCATCACCTATTACACTACAGCAAGCCTCAAAATCCAGAGATGGGACGATCAACCTGAAGCAATACATTTCAAAACACAGGGTTGCTGTTTGCACAAGAAGATAAAGTTCTCAGGGGTTTCACATTACACATTTTCTCATGCTGGAGAATCAAAGCCAAAGTAAACACTGATCCTACCTTCAAAGGAGAAATGTGTGACTGTAAGACATATCCATGGACATTCTCTATTTGCGATAAGTTCTTCTCTGACACGTGAACAAGCTCTGGCCCTCTCACTTCATGGGTCAATCGAGGCAAAGTATGATCATGTGGAGCATCCTCATCTTGATAACGGTATTTCTAGGGAAAAAAAAAGATAACAAGAAGGGAAAAATAAGTTTTCAGGAAGCAACACATATATTAATATAAATATCACCTATTGGATAAACTATCAGACAGTAATATAACTCTTGGGTTTTCTAATTTGTTCTTAAAAGAATACTTAATTCTGCTTTTAACATTTAATCGCTGAGAGAAAGCCTAGTACATAGCTTGCTCCAAAAGTAATGCCTCCATCTTTCCATTGGAACTGCTACAGATATAAAGAGCACAATAATTCTATTTGATAGACCTGTTTCTCAGCTCCAAAACAGTATTTTTCAAGATAGTCACCACATTTAACTATTCATTTTTTTCAGTAATGAACAAAAGCCTGCATGGTGTGCTAGCAGAAGTCTGCACCACCAAAGCTGACCCACTGTCATCACCACTGCTGAAATGTACCACTCACCACCTCACCAAGCTCACATCCACTGTTTGGTCTCATAAAAGTTCAGTAAATGTTGGTGAATGTTAGTGGGTGCCATTTTTTCCACAGGGAGGAATTTCAATTCTACTCAGGGACATGATTTATCAGAGGGTTGTTAGGGTAGTATGGTTAGGTCATGGTTGGACTCAATTATCTTTAAGGTCTTTTCCAACCTGAGTGATTCTATGATTCAACTCCACATTTTTCCATTTTTGCTTCATGGAAGAATCCTATACCTTGGCTTCATATGCTCTTCCATGTCAGATACCATTTTGTCAGATTGCCCCTCTGCTGCCATCTGCCAAATGGCCACACAATGTAAGGGAAGATTTAACTTCAGCTGCCATCCCACTAACATCCACCTTTGATGCTGTGGGCCAACATAATAAAATAGGAGGCATTACTTTCAGAGTAGCCCTCTCATGATCACGTGTATACAGTAGTCTTTCTACCTTCACATAGACATCTGAGAGGATGTACGGGCAAGAGTCACTACTGACAGCAATGTTATGTTACTCTGCTGAGCTATAGAGCCATCTCATATTTCACATCCTTGCAATAATAACTGCACTTTTATAGATTTTCTGAACAAAATATTTGAGTAATTTTCCATTTGCCACTGTAAGCTGCAACACATTTGCATAGATAAAGAAGAGCACACATGCACATCCACAGAGCCACTGGCAGGTGAAACTTACTCTCCCTTGAATAAATGTCCCCTCACCCTGCAGATTAATTGTGCTGTGAGGTTTTATAACTTCCTTTTCCACAGAGAAGTAACAGAAGAAAAAGAGAGAGAAAGCAACTTGTCCATAACAAAAAGGAAATAACAGTAATCCTAAAAGTCAAATTAGACTGCCAGACCTCTAGATTCCTTTTCACTGGGACATTACCCTCTCAGAGAATGGGCTCAGCCATGTCCTGAGAGGGCCTGCTGTGGAATCGACCATGGGTTTCTTCCAGCTTGGCATGTTCTACATTACTAATGGCTGAATCTGGCCTGGGGCAGCCCCTGCCTCTCCTCACAAAGCCCAGCCCTGCAGCCCCATCTGCCTACACCTTGCCCTTTATACCCAGTGCACATACAGCAGTTTTGAGGAATAAAAATTCAGAATGGGTAATTTTTCTTTTCTAGGCTGAACAAACCCACCTCCTTCAGTCTCAGTCTCAGTCTATATGAGAGGTCCACCAACCCCCTGGTCATCCTCATGGCCCTGCTCTAGACCAACTCCAACAGCTCTGCATCTTTTTTGTGTTGATAGTGTTGTTTAGTGTAAGTATAAATGCTTTCATTTGAAAGGTATGTACTCAAACATTGCAATGTGTGGAATCAAAGGCTACAGAAAAGACAAAATCTAAGACTTATTTGGATGCCCAAACAGGAAAACAAAGGTTTCTCAAGTTCAGGAATGCTCAGACGTACTTCACAAAGCAGAATTCTGTGCTGCTCCAGCCTCTCATGTTGAGCACCAGGACCTGGAGTGTTGCTTCATTTATTTATCCTTCCAAAGAAAATCATCTTGGTTTATTCTTGCCTTCAATCTGATATATGGAAGGAGTTCAGCATTTGCCAATTATTTTTCAAATGCCCATGTGACGTGACAGACTTTTTTTTTTTCTTGTTGTTTTTTCTGGGGTGTGCCTGCAACCCTTTACATACTTACTTTTCAGACAACATAATTAATGAATCTATAAAATGACTGGCACCGGACAAATATTCTTTCGGCAAGAAGCCATCAGCCTAATAGACAGTACTTCCAACCAATATCCCATTAAAGTCTCGGCACTCAAATCTCTTCAGCTCCAGGCAGTACATTATATTTTGAATCTGGCAAGTGCTCTTTCAAAAAAGACAAGTACTCAGGCACACCCTCTCTAAAGGGAGTCTTTTGCTGAAAGGTGGTTTTGAGAAAGAGCTGTAGAACACTGTACCCATCCCATCTTCTTGGGAAATGAAAAAAATGAAAATGTCCAGCAATCACTTTCCAAACAGACACAACAGCAGTGGCTGAAGCCCTGAGGAAACTTGACTGGACCATTCACTCAGCTTAACAGAACAAAAAGTAGCATATGGCAACATTAAAGAAAGAGCATTTCTTCACGTCCATCAGTAAGCCCTTTGCCCAGCATCACACTGCATTGTGGACATTACACGAATGAGCAAAGACCCAAAGTAGATTGGCTGACCTTAGCCCTGTGCTCCTGAAAAGCAGAACATATTTTGTACTTTCCATTAAAAAATATACTTTCTAATTAAAATCTATAAATATATCTGATGACAGCATCTTTCCATAACAAATAATATTCAAGCTTATTTGATATAAACTGGAAAGTTTACAGAGCAGAATGCCAATTTTATATTCGTCTTTATCTCCCTCCCACCCTGAGGCCAGCATTCCCATTACTCATAAAGTAGGAGCCTAAAGCATTTCTGGGTCAATCCTGTTACACATTTATGTCATGTTCTTAGCACCAAACTCACTGATTTTCATGCATCTCTCCTCCCACATCTTCTCCTCACTGAAATGCTTTCAGTGATGAACCAAAGCAGCTTGACACAGCAAAAACAAACAAACAAACAAACAAACAAAATAAACAGGGGTGAGGAAAGTTTCCTGACAATGTAAGGCTGAAAATACCAAACCAGAGCTGAGATTCTCTTGCAGGAATGCCTCATTTGTCTACATCATTCTGTCCTAATTGGTACCAGCAAATGTACCTGAAGTTACTCAGTTCCCTGGAAACTGAGTTTTCTGTAAGGGTTAATACAAATTTCTGGAGGGAAGGGCATGATTACACGGAAGTGCTACTCTTCATTTGACAAAAGAACAGGTGGATGTCTTATGATAATTAAATTACAAATCAGTGCCTGCTGCTGACAGCGTATTGTACGCTGCCAACTAGCATCAGATATTTAAAATCCTCTGTAATTACCTATAATGGAGGAGTAGAGTGTGCTGCTGTGAATTTTTAATACGAACATGCTTTTTTTATAAGCAATCAATCTCTCTAAAATGTGAGATTATTACAGCGTTGCTGCTCCTCACATTGTATTGTCTATAGCAACATTCCTAAAGCTGTGTTTGTGAAGTAGATGTCAGCTAAACAGGACTGAAGATGTGAATCCAGCAAAGATGAATGGTCAAAACCATTAAATTTGAGCAAAGAAAACTCTCCAGAAAAAAAAAAAAATAGAAGAATAGGAAAGACATGATCAATAACAAGTTACAGTAGCCAGACTAAAGCATCTGAATGGAAATAGAGCTATTCTTACAACCTACATTTATTAGACTGCCAGTGAATGGAGCTCATTGGGAATATGTCTGGCTGGGGACAAAGAGGATTGTCTTTTACAAAACTCCTCACTACTATTTGCCCGTATCATTGTTTTGCTTTGCAGAAAGTGCAAACAGAATGCTTCATTTTAGATTAGCTCATATTGATCTGTGCCCTAAGCTGAACGTGATCTCTTTAAGTTGCCATTCAAAGGCACACGTCCCTGTTCTTTATATGAATGGATAAAATACTTCAAAACATTACACATTACTTCTGGTATCAATGAGACAGTTGCAAAACAGAGCAAAGATTATTACAGTAGTCACAAGGCTCTACAATATCCTGTAGAGTAAGAGCAGCCAGGGAATACCAGTCTAGAGAAGCTCTCAGCCTAAGGAAAGTAACCTGACATCTGTAAGATACAAAGATAAATGAATCAAGGTAAAAAATTGATGTTTCTTCAATCAGCTGAAGCATTATATCATATATAAGTACAGCTGAGAGATGTTAGAAATAAAAAAAAAAGGCACTGCAACATACTATGAAGCGGTAGTCCTTTCATGACTAGATCCTGTTCCCAATCTTTTTAAAGTCAGCCGATGAAGAAGACTTTGCTTAGTTAGCACAGTAAGTTTTGTCAAAGGTAACAATAGCAATGCTACATGTTTTAGCTCTTAAGCATCAGCATCTTAAATCCTATTGATGTTTTATAGCCATCCTCAGGAGGGGCCAGACTTCTGCATACCTTAGAAGTGGCAGGTATTCCTATAACCCACACAATTTAGTGAAGATCTCTGGGAAAGGAATTTCTGCAGAAAAATTTCTGCATGATACAATGATCCCTTACAGACTCAGTCATCCCATTGCAGTCCGGGGCTAGACAATGCATGAAGCTGAGTCCCTGCTCCTCATCCGTTGCTCCTCATCCCTGAGCAACCTGCTCCTCATCCTTTGCTCACTTGCCTTTCACCTCTACCCAGGAGTTGAGTTTCTTTGAAATACCCCACCACTAAACATATGCAGCAACTCTTATTGAGTTGAGTTGCAACAATCCCTTTGCACATGATATTAGGTCCAGAATTCAGTACACTAATTTGGTTCACGCTCTTAGCTACAGGCAAAAGCTGAAAGCATTTGATGCAGGATTTGGTCCATTTTGCCAAAAGTTTAATCCATGAAGGTCCATTAAAAAGTGTCACCACCCCTTTGTCTTGCTTTTGTGCTCAATTTTCAGTGGTCTTTGATGAGTTGAATTTTACTGGCGTTGCTCTTCAGAGGCAACAAATTTCAATGTCATACAGATGAGTATCTTGAGAAAACAAACTTTACAATTTGCACACAGAAGTCCTTGGGCATTCATCCAATCATGAGTAGAAATAACATTACTCATTCAACTGATTGCAAATGAGCAACACAGCTTGAATTCTGAATATTTGCAATCAATCTATAGAGTAAAAAGAGAAAAAAAATACTCTTCTCATTATATAAAATGGAAGAAATCATGATCTGCTTGCCAAGATTGTGGAAGTAGATTAAGAAGCTTAAATCTTTGAATAATTATACTTATTGTGAATGACTTGCTCTTTTGCTTATCAAGTAGATTTCTAACAAGCTTGTCACTGTCTCACAGCAATACCTTTCATCCAAGAAGCCTGAAGAGCTTTGCAAGTGGTAGTCAAGTCTGATAATATCCTGTTGAAAAAAAGCGTGCACATCATCTAAAGGTGGTAAAAATCAGGCACAGAATTACAGCAGCTTGCTCAAGGTCACAAGAATAATCAGTTAAGCCATGACAGAACTGTGGAGTTTTTCCGTTCTGCTCTTCTAAGCTAAAGACCTCATGCAACTACAGTGATGTTAATAATAATAATTACTACTAACAATAACACAACGGCAGGTTGGACACTGCCAATGTAATTTTCTTTTCTTTTTCTCCCCCCATCTCCCTGCCAGGCTTCAGGAGACAGCAGAATTTCTAAGGTCAGTAATTAGGATTTTCTTTGCACCAGTGTAGTAGCTAGCAGTGCTTTGTTCAGCAATTTATATTGTGTTATCTCTAAGAAACAGTGATTTTCATAAGACAAGAGGCTTCCTGTAAGAACCAGATTGTTTCATGGAAGGAATTCTATCAAAACTGAACACTGGGAACTTTTCTACTTTATACAAGAAGTACATTTATTTGGGAGGAAAAAAAGCAAACACAATTCATTCTCTCAATTTACTGAAATAAGTAAATGCTTGCCCATTATATGTAAAATATATTCATTTAAAAAACTACAGGTAAAATGCAGTGCAGTTAATATTTTACATTATTCCCATAATATTTTTTTTTTTAAATCTTGAAATAATTTTACTTTTCATCATGGAAATGAAATGAATCTTAGCAGAAGTACCTCATTGTTGTACTATCTGGACGTAGTTGCACCTTCCGCTCACAAGATGGCAGAAAACCATCGAGTTAAAGTATGTTCTTGCAGCTATGAAGTATTGCGGGGAAAAATGCAATGTCAAGAAGCTTCAGATTATATTTATTTTGAACTGACCTGGTACAACGTTAGAAAGACTGCAACATTTTATAGTAAGCACATATATACCCATTATAATCATATATAAAGCAGGCAGCCGGGGAAAAACACAGCAATTCATATAACCCTCAAAAATAAAAAGAAATGAGGACCCTACTGGCTTTTGAATGCTTCAGCATGAACAAAAACACAGTGTATTGACAAGATTGAGACTAACCCAGAATGCTGCATTCCTAAAGGAATTCTAAATCCTAATTAAAACCGCCTGCATGCAAATGTGTACCATGAGGCATTCAGCTCCATATGCTGCATCACATTTGGACCTGTTAACAGCATCAGTTTAGCCCTCTGGAGGTTGCTAGTTGCTATCCAATAATTTAAAATAGATTTTTAACTTGAAACACTAGTATGAAAAAAGACATTCTAAGAGGGTGGCTTTGCTAGTATTACATGATGAATGTGGCAGCAGACTATAGAAATTAGTAACTGATAAAAAACAAAAATAAAAATAGATAAACAATCAGTATTAGCTGGACTAAGCTGAAGCAAAGGAAAGACGTGGGTGAAACCATACGGCATGCCAGCATCAGGCTGTAGCCACTTCTCCACCCTTTGTCTTGTTAATAACATCACTTCCATACCCCTTTCTGCATTTTTCAGCTCTTCTTTTCAAAACATTCCTTTTCTGATGTGTCCTTATTCCCACAAGAACTACAGAAGTGTTCAAGCCTCCTTCACTCCTCCTCTATGCTCCATTGCTGGGCTGAATATGAGCCAGCAGTGTGCCCAGATGGCCAAGAAGTACAACTGCATCCTGACTTGTATCAGAAATGCTGCAGCCAGTAGGAGCAGAGAAGTCACTGTCCTCCTGTACTCAACTCTAGCGAGGCCGCACCTCCAGCACTGTTCATTTTGGGCCCCTCACTACAAGAAAGACACTGAGACTCTGGATCGTGTCCAGAAAAGGGTAATGAAACTGTGAGGGATCTGGGGCACAAATCTTATGAGGAGCAGCTGAGGGAACTGAGATTATTCAGTCTGGAGAAAAGGAGGCTCAGGGGAGATCTTATCTCTCTCTATAACTCCCTGAAAGTTGGTTGTGGGAATGCGGGAGTTGGACTCCTGCTAACTAGCTATAGGATGAGAAGGACTGATTTCAGGTTTTGCAAGGGAAGGCTGGATTTTAGTAAAAATTTATTCTATGAAAGAGCAATTAGGCACTGGAATAGACTGCCCAGCAAGGTGGTGAAGTCATTGTCCCTGGAGGTGTTCAAGAACTGTTCAGATGTTGCACTAAGGGACATGGTTTACTGGGAAAATATTGGTGACAGGTAAATGGTTGGATTAGATGATGTTGGAGGTCTTTTCCAACCTCAACGATTCAATGATTCCTCTCCCCCTAAAGCTTCCTGTACAGCCATATATGTACCATATATCCACTCGCATTCCCTGATCTCAGCTCTGCTACTTCATTCCCCCAGTGAGGAAGCATTGAGCCTCACAAATTGTTCTCTTGCTTCTCATCTCTTGCATAACCTGGAGCATGGCTTCTGTCATGGGGAAACTGTGCTGAGGTTACTACAAAGCAACTGAAGAGAGAGAGAAGGTAAATGCTACCAGTTGCAGTGTAATTTGCACAGACAGCTATGCCTGTGGTAGAATTGCAGCACAGCAAAACACCCTGTTTTTATACCAGAAGATGATAAAGTAATCATGTAATCTAATAAATAGATAATATATGAATATTGCCCAAAATAAATTGCTTGCCCTTCCTGTTTTCTCCGCCAAAAATGAAGATTTTATTTTAGTCCTGCTCTGTCCAGTACACTGCAACACACTCCCTTTGTGTTTTGCTGCAGAAGCCCCTCTCCCAGTCTTCACATCCGGGTGCCGTACATAGCTGAATTTATACAAAACATTAGACTCCTCTTCCTACTACACACTGCTGGTGGCTTCACAGTTATCCAGTTACAGTGAATAAAACTATGCAAGTGATCTGTTGTACATTTATCTATGCATTTATTTAAAGCTATAGCTACACATTTAAGTTATATTTCTCAGTGCACTCTTGAGCCTCTTTCAATAGCACAGCACCGACTGAGTTACTACAGAGAGAAACCAAGGTTATCCTCCAATTGTTCCTCATGCATTCATCTTCCATATGCAGCCCTCTCATGCATCCTGCTCACCTATGCTGATCAGTTTGGTCAAGACTCATCCCTTTCATATGTTTGCTGGAACCTGAATTATGCACTTACTGAACTCCCAGCCTCATATCAAGATTCCTTGGTACTAGTAGAGGAGGAAACAATAGAATAAGAATGAAAAGTCAAAGAGGAGTAGTGTGATTTTTTGAGATAGCAGTAATGGTAAGAAAAAGAAACATCGAAGTATCATTCCAAGTTCTCACCTTTCTTTTCACAGAAACATAACCCAGCACAAGAAACTTTATTGGTCCATGCTAAAACAAGCCAAGAAATTTATAGTGTGTAACAGCAAATTCAAGGAAGGCTGAACTTGAGATTTTCTCAGGAAAGAGAAAGAAAAGTCATTTCAACAGGGACTGGAGCAAATAGGGATGAATACCAAAGCTAAGTTAATAAAACCAAGAAAGAGAGCCTTGTTGCTCAAAAATAACAGTGACACCCCTAGGGGAAGTGTTTATCTCATTTCCTTCCAGGGCTAGTTCAATTAGCAAAAGCTGCTCCCAGCAATTACTGCTGAAGTAGGAGAACCCTGTGGCTCTGCAGGCAGTGGTCCTGCCCCAGGCTAAGTTGTATAGACTTGATCCGGGGCTGCAGAGAGCCATTTTAAATTTTGGCCCAGTCTCGGCTCACAAATTCCAAGACTACATGAGTACAGGACTTTCCACTGATAGCTTTGCTATTTATGCAGTCCTAGGGCTAAGTGAAAGCTAGACTGCTTTTCTTAAATTATGGCTTGCGTACATTAAAGCAAGGGTAACACTGCAAAGTGAAGTACTCTGTAGCAACGAAACTATTACAGAATCACAGAATTGTAGGGTTGGAAGGGACCTATGGAGATCATCAAGTCCAATTCCCCACTAGAGCAGGCTCCCTGCAGTAGGTTGCATGATTTCTTCATCAGCTCAATCATGTTCTGCAGATAAGACATTCCTTTAGGCATTAATTTTGCATTGGAAAACGCAGGAATTGTACATCTGCAGGCTGCCAGTATCATTTCTTATGCAAATTAGAAAATTATGGACCACGGCTATATGAGGAAAAGGATACTCTCAGGCTAAAGTAGACAAATGCTGTCTTAGACAACTCTTTCTATTGATGCTTTTTGCCACAAATTTGCTAAGCAATTCACATAAACCAAACTTTCCGCAGGTGTGGGAATGAGATATCCTCGCTTTGAAAGGCCTTAGGAGATGACCAGTTTTTGCAGAAGTGCTGAACATCAGCACCTTCAGATGAAATTAGGGAAAGTCAGGGTTCTGAAATAAAAAAAAAAAAACGTTACATAAGCCTGCATACTGCACTAAGTCAGTCTTAGCTGGAATTTGTATCAGCAGACATTGGCCTCCTGAAACTTTAACTTCCAGTTTAAGCAGGTCAGCCAGTCTTGCTTGCTAATAATTGAAACATCAGAATATTACATGTGCATTTATAAAAGACTATTCACTGAAGTCACATTTTATTTCCCTTTTTTCTTACCTGGCCTGAAAACAACCTAGGATTTAGAACGAGAGATTAATTTCATTCTTGATGTTGCAATCTGGACACAGGACCTAGTGGACTCATTTGATCTCAGTGGTTTTTTCCCTAAGAATCACAGAATCACAGAATTCTGGGGGTTGGAAGGGACCTCCAGAGATCATCGAGTCCAACTCCGTTGCCAAAGCAGCTCCCTAGCCCAGGTTGCACAGGTAGGCATCCAGGCGAGTCTTGAACATCTACAGAGAAGGAGACTCCACCAACATTCTGTGCAGCCTGTGCCAGTGCTCAGTCACCCTTCTGCTGAAGAAGTTCCCACACACGTTTGTTCAGAACTTTGTATGCTTCAGTTTGTGACCATTTCCCACTGTCCTATCACCACACACTGCTGAGAAGGGTCCAACCTCGTCCCTTTGCTTCCCTCTTCTTAGATATTTATAGACATAGGAGTTAAAAGTTCTAATCACATGGGGATCTTGTGAAAATAAATTCATTAATATTTATGAGCTACTTGGATACTATGGTCAGGCTCAGTGTAAGAGGAAAATCAATTAGAAAATTAATAATTCTGTAAAGAGAGCACAGTTTGATCTGTGTGCGTTCAGTAATACACAGAGATGTATGTTGAATGTGAAATGCCACATAAGTAACCTTCCACCTCACTACATGAAGCCTGCCAAAACAAAAATAACTGTGCAATTAAAAATATATTTGAGTTATATTGTAGTACTACATTACAATATATGGCCACAAAGGGACGCAGAAAATTGCTTAGACCCTCTTTATATTTGCATTTCCCAATTCTGAGTGCTTAACTATAAAGTTGCCATCCCTTAACTGTTCTTTGAACACATTGCACACATGAAGAACTCATAAACTTTAATAGCATTCCTGCTTCTTATACTGTGATGTTTGAATACATTTTAACTAGATATTCAATATACTAGCAAAGTCTATTTTTCTCAGGTGAATCTGCATGTGTTTGGCACCCATAAGAGTCAAGAGCAATGTTTCTAAAGCAGGACACTTACTGAGAAAGCAGCTTTTGATCTTTGGATCTTTATTCTTTCTCAAACTTTTGGTACAGGATAATTGTGGCAAAATTGTGTGCGCCTTCAGAAAGTTTAGTAAAGCCCTGGTTAAGAAGCAAGCCAGAAAAGTGGCAATTACTATAACCAGAATGCAGGGAAATGTGAAGCCAGGGTAGGATCAAGGGAATATTTGCTTTAGTGAGGCTAAGGCCAAAATCAGTATTTCTCTTTTTCCACCTCTCCACTATTAGTCCAGTTCCCAGTTGTGAGCTTTAAGCAGTCACAGGGAGACCTCATTCAGCTCAGTGACCTAATGGCAACACACAGAGGTAAAACTACTTCCAAGTCAGGAGCTGGGCAGCAGGAGTGTACCCACTACATTGCACTACATGTGGGTATACTCAGTTTTTTTTTAATGGAAAATATCATGCACTTACATACTTGGATCTCAAAGAGGAAATTAATGCAAGCTTATCACTCCTTTAACCCTACCTCACCTTCAGTGAAAAGGAGTGTACAACCTATCACCATCTTTACTTTCAATGCCCTTGAAATACAAATAAAGTTATTTCAGATATATTTTTGGAAGAGGCACTCAAATCTACTAGATCTACAGCCTTCTTTAGTTTTTCAGGTTTCATAGAGCTTACACCAAACCAAGGCAATGAGTTGGTCGTGATGTGTAGAACCGAAGGTAACTAACAAAACTGCAACAATACAAAGTAGGATATATATGCATGCATTTCAGGGACATACAGAGTGAGTCTATTTGTAGAAGTTTCTTTTAGAAATGGACACCCAAAATTTGTCTTTGTCTTGTTTGAACAGGTAGGCATTTTTCACATCTGAACTTCAGTGTGAAAATCAACCAGGAATTGTTTAACTAGATGTAGACTGATTCTTCTGGAGTTGTTATTTTGCACTTTCATTCCATGCTCTTAATAGAAGAAGAGGGAAATTTTCATTTCTAAGTTTTCTACAGCACTCATGTTTTAAATAAGTGAACTGGGTCGTCAAGCTCTGAAAACATAAGCTAAATTTAGCGCCTACACAATCAGACACTTGTTTTGTATCACATTACAGCGTACAGCTGGCAGGGTTACTAAATAATGAAAAGTAATTTACAGCTCAAAAATGCTATAAAAATTCCAATTCATATGATGTGGCATTGAAAACTATCTGGGAAACAGACAGTAATTCAGACAGAAATTTATTACCAGTTCACTGGATTTTCTTGAAAATCAAGATTCTACATTACTTAACCTGGTCATGTCAAACTTTATTGCTTTCGAAAGCTATTGCTTGATTATGTCTCTGTCATGTCTGTCTATCTTTAGGCTATGGTAATTTTGCTTTTTTTCCCATGGTGATTTTTTGGTAGTTTTTCTAGATTTAGAAAGCAGAAGAAGACAGAAGGTTGAATGATTTAGAAGTTAACAAAATTACCCCTGAAGCAAAAACATTTATTCCTTGAAGACTGACCTTACCAATATTCAAAGCCATCCTTCTTTGCAGTAACACTAGCTTAATTAAAAGGTTAATTCCCAACTGCATTCACTAAGAATCCCTATTTGATAAAGTCTAGAAATTGTAACAGATTTATTATTTTTTTTAATCTTCAGCTGAAGGAAGTATCTTGTATGAAATACCATAAAGAGGACACAATCTAAATTTATTTGGTCTTAACAACTCGCTTTTAGGAAGGCTGCATAAATGACTGTCAGCTGAATAACATTGTCGTGGTACATTTTCTGTTGTTCTTAATTACTAGAAAATGAGGACAAAGCAAAATCCATCCTGGTTAAAATTAGATTCAGCCCAGATCATGAGGCAATCATGAGGCATGGTTAACTTTGAAATGAAAGACATTATTATAAAATAATACCCAAAACAAAACTCACAGACAATCCCAAGCAAATAGCTTGGTCTAGACACAGCAGTTTTATTATTAGGCAGAGAGGGCTTTTAAGTCCTGATCCAACAAATGGATTGATTGATTATATAAATAAATATTTTCCAGAAATGTATCCAAGCGGTGGGCCAAATCTTCAAATCTGTACATTGTATAGGGAATATGGCCTAAATAGTGACACTTGATTTTTCATTTTCTACCTTTTTTAGTACTTGTCTAAGTGCACGATGGATTACCAAAGATATGCATGTTTTCTCTGTACATTTTCTGATGCGGTAATATTGTAAACTCCATAAAATGAAAGTTCTTTTTTTGAAAGTTCCCATATTTTTCCATGCATAAGCCAAATCTCTTGCAAGAGCTGGCAAATCATTCCCAATTTTCTGCCAGTACAGTACTACTCAGCTGATAATGCAACAAGGAAAACAATATATTGAGTCTGGGGCTGTGGTTTTCTGCTGAGGAAAAGAAATGCTCTCGGGGAATGAAACCTGTAGCTGCAGATCATTTTTATCTCGACAATGAGAAAGCAAGACTGACTTTAACTTGTTGTTGACCTTTGTTGCAGTTGCATCACTGATCTAAAAGTCAGTGCCTATATATAAAACATTATTCACATCAAGCTATCATGTATGGAGGGTGAAAAACACGTTTTACTATTTATAAAACTTCTCTGCATGAGCAGAATTCTGCAAACATTAATCACAACTGTGTGAATGAGTCTATCCACACCAAGCAAAATGCACCTCAGCGTGATTTATCCCAACTCTGTTGCTCAGGAAGGGGTGGGCTGCCTTTTAGTGGCACCACATGCTTGCCATGAACTACTCAAAAGCCAATATATTGGCAGTGGAACCTCAACCAGAAGTGCCTCTGGCTTTCCCGTTCTGAGAGAAGCAGTGTTCTCATGCTTCCCTTTGGGAGGTGTGTTTACTTTTCGGCGTAGTGACTTGGCATTCCTCCTAATTGCTATGTGACTAAACCAAAGTGAAAACTGCCTGTGTGGGAATTGCCATAACTTGTTGTGAATATACATCTGTATTTTTGAAAACTGATGATCTCCAGGTGGTGTAAAAATTAGCCCAGTTCTTCTGCAGCTCCCTTGAGAAGAACAACACCATCTAATTTCCCTTGCTTCTATACAGACTATTAGACACAATGATGAACATAGCTTTAGTTAAATCCCATATGCCTTTAATATTTTGGCCCTTTAAGTCCAAGTTCTCATAGATGCTTTTCAGCATTATTAGCTTATTAAAATTGTGGCCTTATTAATTTTTATTTTTTTTTAACCAAGAGAATCATGATTAAATGGTGCAGCAGGAAATGTTTTGAAGAGGTTCTTTTACAGATGATTAGCAACTGTTACGGGATGTGCTCTAGTTGGCTGAACAAATGTAGGATGATATCTCACTTTTGTACTGACTGTCCTCAATTTTTTTAAAAAAGAGATATTGATAGTGAAATAGATAAAAAACATAGGATCTTCACAGTTTGTCTTCTTGAACTTTTCAACAAATACGTTGCCATAGAATCCCGTATGTTTCCTTCACTGCTTTTACAACAAAATCCAATAAAATTTATCTCTTACAAATATTAAAGAGTCAGACTCTGAAAGTACATGGCACGAACAGTGCAAAGCCTTTTCTCAAAACCACTGCAGTACTTTGTTGGAATCACATTTTCTATTCCAAATAATTTTATTTAATTGCTGTATCAAGGTGTTTTAATTATTGAAATTATTGTGTAAAAATTGGAAGTTCTTCAGTCCTGCAGGCTCACTAACTTTGTCAAACTGGCACATCAGCATATTGGCACTGATGATCTGCAAGTATTCTACACACACTTGGAATCAGATCAGATGTCCACATTTTATAGCATTCTTACTTGCTTTCTGAAAACTCTCTATATACTATCAGAGATTACCTATCTGTGACATAAAGTGAGCATCTGCACTTCATGTATATATTACTAAACTGTACTAGCTAGTGATATGTGCAGAAGTGGTTAATCACATATTCTGAAGCCATTGTACTGCTCATTCATCCTTGACAATGCTTCGTATTTCTCAGAAGTACTTTGATGTAAAAGCCACTCAACTTGGAATAGATTATAAGTGGCACATCTTTATAGTTCTGCACACAAAAAGCACAGAATTTGTTTATATTTACCATAAAACTGAAGCTACATAAGTGATATTACCGTGTTTCATCCTGAAGTTTATTTTAAAATAGACCTAAGAAAAAGGGGTAGCCATCTCTTTCAAATCACAGGTACTTTGAATTTATAGCTGACATTCCTACATTGTCATGTACATAAAATCAACATATCATTTAGGTTGGAAAAATTCATCTATCAACCATACCCATCACTAGGCCATGTCCCTTAATCCATTAGTACCACACCCATACATCACGTAAAGACCTCCAAGGATGGAGACCCCACAGCCTATTCTAATGCCTGACCACTTTTTTTGTGAAGAAATTCATTCTCACATCCAATCCCAACCTCTGTGGTGGAAGTTATGAACATTTCCTCCCAGATCACTGATAAAATACCAAAATTGGCCCCAAGACTGAACCTTAGGTAAAGCCAGTGGCCTCCAACTGGACTGAACTCCACTCGTCATGTCTCTTTGAGCTCAGCCACCCAACCAGTTCTTCACCCACCCAGTCAACAGTACACCTATCCTAGCTATGAGCAGCCATTTTCTCTGTGAGAAAACTGTGGGAGGCAGTATTTTTTACATTTTTTGCATATTTTTAGTATCAGTTATTTGCTGTCTTTCTAGGATATATCAAAATTGAGAACTTGGTCTTCATTAGTAGGATATGCAATTTAAATTAGTTGATATCAGTACGAAAATGTGGTTGGAAAACTCCCAAAAGACTATGAAAAGGATAAAAAAACAAAAGATATCCCAAGTGGAATTAATGTTAATATCTGTATTTATTTATACCACTACCCACAGGGGTTTCATATGAAAATTTACTGTATCAAAACTTGTTTCAGCCATTTTCATAGCGAATCAAATTAAGAATTTCCTTTAAAAACAGGTCAAAGAAGATGAAAATATCAATCAACTGCTTCACTTTTGTTGTTGTGCCTGTTTTCAAAACATTGGATTTTAACACAGCGAACCTAACAAAATTAAAAGGAATTTTTTTTTGCTTGTTTGCCAAATTATTATTTTTAGACAGTTGCTAAAAATATATAGGTTCCCATGAAACACTTCCAAAATTAAAAAGACTACATATGCATGGCAGCCAAAATTTATATATATGCAGATTTCATATTCTCTTTATTTCTTCATCTGAACAAGAGCTTTTTTTGCAAGAAAAGAAAGAAATTACATAAAATACCTCAATTTATTTATTTATTTTTCGATTGTTATATATTAAAATTACAGAAAAAGAAGGCTAAGAAGGGAGAATACAATTTATTAGACCTGAAGATAGAGAAGGAAGAATAATATCATTTATTAGAGCTTTAAATATAGCTGAATAAAATGAGCAAACATTTGGGCATACGGTCTCTGGTATTAAATTAAATTTGCTTCTATCTTTAGACATTCCTAATCTAAGTGCATGCCAATTAATTCCCAAAGAAAGATATTTATAAATAAATATATAAATAAAAAAGAAGAGTTCAGGGATGATGTTGTATTTCTCTCAAGGATGAGAGAATACATTGATATCCTGCAAATGCAACAGTCTATTGAGGAGCTTCTTGAAGCTCTCTCTGATCTCTTATGCAATCCCCTCTATTTCCCAGTTTCAAAAGGATTTTAAAGAGGGGCTAAATTATTTCTAAGTTAGCTTAGCTACCTGCAGCTCATTATGTGGAGAAATTCAGTGCATACATCTGGTCTTCAGAATCACTCTTTCTTCAGACTTATCACTTCATGGTGAAATTTGTTTCACAAAATTTGACAGGTCTAAGGTGAGAAGTGCAGGCTTAACAGTTAGGGGCTTGCATTCATCCCTTTGTGTCAGGTGCTCTGCAAAAGCCACTATGGTGACAATTAATTTAAATAAAATGAAATATTCAGTGAACTCAATTCCCTCTTCTTTTATAAATGGCCATTTTAGATGGGAACTGTAGTGGCAAGCAGAATATTGATGGCAGATCTTTTCCTCTGGATGTGAAGAAACCACTGAATGCAGAATTTTCTTTGTGGAAAATGTGTCGCTAATTATTTAAGGTTCATTAGAAAATCCCCAGATTGTGCTTTGTCCAGTAAGTATACCCATTTGTGATCAACATCACTGGAATGAATGATCACTCCTACTGGACAGCTTCATGTGTTTTCAGTCCTCTTAATTTCAGATGGGTTTTGCTGTATTCTGCTCTGCTGCAGCCCTGTTGCACTCCTACGGATGCCTACTAAAGATGCAGAAATCTCTTGGAGGAAACAGAGACAGAGAGGAAGGGGAGATGGAAGACTTCCCACTGTAAAGTATGGGAGAGAAAAGAGACTGAAGACTTTGAGGTCCTCATCAGTAGCACAGATAACCTGCACAATTAGGGGAGAAGATTGTTGTGCAGAAAGCAAAACACAAATTTCTCACATACATGTAATAGACAAAGAGTTTTCAGAAATGAAAAGACAGATTGTACTCAAGTCCCTGCTGTTCAATACAATCCTTCATAAACAATTCATGATTTGAAGGTTAGATGGAGAAATTTGCAACTCTTGCAAGATCTGTAATTGCAGTACCAAAATCTCAGGAGGCTGTAGGGATGCAGGAGGAAAGGAAGAACATGAATTGAAATATGTCCACATTTTATGTAGGCATGGGAAGGAAAAGTAGGAAATCAAACACTGAAAATGTTGCTGTATTGTCAACTGTAAGAAATGGGGACGTAGTTATAATGGTAATCATTGATGACAACAGACAAGACCAGAAGGTCATGATCAGTGTACATCATGCTGCCAAAACAGAAAAAATAAGCAAATGCTGTGGCTCTGAGTTTCAGAAATGTGAAACAAGATTTGTAGCACAACTGTTAAAAGTCTGTATGCTCTGTGATGCTCTGTGTGCTTTTATGTTCACAAGCATGCATGCATAGTATAAGGAAACAGAGTTCTCAATCTCAGTATACACTGGGTCACCTGCACACACACCATTAATGGAGAACTTTAAAAAGGTTCTAAAAGTATTTTACTGTATTTATCTTGCTGATCTTGAAACAAAAAGTAATTGGGAGTGTCAGCTACAATTTTTCTGTCTTTTGTGGGACTTCACAATCTCTTAGGCAGAGAGAAGACTATGCTGTCATAGCAAAAGTATTTTCACTTAGACATTTAAAATGTTCTTTAGAGGGATGACAAATGCTGCTATTGGAAAAATTAAAGTACAGAATATTTGCTTTGTTCCAAAGATTCCTACTAGCTGCGTGGGACCCAAATGACCAAACATACGAACTTCATTCATACAGCCATGTATTTGACTTCACAGTTAAAATCTCTCATCAATCTGGTGCTGTATCTGGGACAGTCCAACATAAACTGATAACTGGGTAAACACAGCTCTCTAAACAAGATAAGATTCTGAATATATCATTTACCTGTATGTTACTTCATATCTGTGACAAATCTAAACCCAAACTCCATTTCCCATGACACATTCCTGATATTATTGTTACTGACATTTATTCCAAAATTACTTGGGTACACTGGTATACAAATGAGACTGGCACGTTTTTAGATATCAGAAACAGCACTAAGGTAAGCATCCTTCTTACTGTAAGTAGTTTGGAAGGAAAACCAGCTTCACAAAATTAAATGCTTGTTCACAGTTACTATAAACTGCTATCTTCTGTCCAAAATCTTAGCTCATCTCTTCATGCTTTCCAGTATGAGAACAGATATTGTATATGGGTGACTTCGGATTAATCAATGGCATTTACATATTTTCTACCTAACAACCTCATATCTACAATACCTCTGCATAAATAAATCTGCAGACCTGATAAATTTTTCAGTGATATCCAGTGCCCAGGTGGTATTGGGCACAAACCAGAACACAGGAGATTCCCTCTGAACACCATGAAGCACTTCTGTGTGGTGTGGCTGATGGAGCACTGGCACAGGGACCTTGGGAGGCAGTGGAGCATCCTCCTTGGATCTTGCAGAGCTGCCTGGATGTGCTGCTGAATGGACCCAGAGATTCTCTCCAACCCCAGCCCTTCTGTGGTTCTGTGAGCATCACAGATGTGCTCTTTCTTTCCATATCTAAGCTTCACCTATGATTATTTTCTATATACTATTTTTTCCTCCAAAGCTACACATATTCCAAAATATGAAAGAGAAAAGAACTAGGACCCTTCACTTCAAAAGTAAAGCTCAAAGAAGGCAACAAATAACATAGCAATATTCCTGTGTGCCTCCACTGTTTTCTAACTGACTTCAGTTCTTTTTTTATCCCTGGAAAATAAGAGTGTTTTTCTATCTTTTGAATCCTGAAAAATTGTTTGTTTGTTTTTTCTCAGTAAATTAAAAGCAAAGTTCCAAAGCTGAAGCTTCTAGAAAGTTCTGCTATGTCCTTACAGCCCTACAGGCTAGCTTTAACACCTCATGTTACTGCAATCATATGATCCAGAAAATCTGTGGTTATGCAAGGATTTGAAACTAAGTCTCTCAATACTCAGCTGCAGATCACTCTCCACTCAGCCCATGGAAGAAGAGAAATAAGGCCTATAGTAAAAACCCCAATTCCGTGTGCATGATTCAGACCCAGGCTGCTGAAAGTAAGACATGAATTTAGTCACATTCTTTCTCAGGAAGGTAAAAGATAGCAATATGAGAACACAAAAGTATTATGCTGAAGAATTATTGTAATTTAAATGGCAGGCCTGTGTACAGCTGTGAATATATCAGAATATATCTTTGTGTGCAAAATGAAGTCCATCCTGTACACAGTCTTGCTGTTTATTCAAAACAGAACTAGCCAGGCGATATTGAAAAAAAATAACCAATCATCATCTGTACACGAAGTGAAGTTGACACATTAAGTTCTGGTCAATGCCTTTCCTTTTCTCCAAGGTCTATTTACACTTGAGTTTGACAGGTCTCTTATTGAGGATATAATCACTAGCACTATACTGCAATTCAGAGTGAAAACAAAAACTCTATTAGTAAAGGAAACACAGGTGGATTGCAGTTAACTTAAAATAATACCAGAGAACAAACTGGGAGAAGGTCTACTTGAGAGTAGCTCTGCTGAGAAAGACTTATGTGTCTTGGTTGATGAAAAACTTAACATGAGCCAACAGTGTGCACTTGCTGATGGCAAGGCCAATGGTATCCTGGGTTCCATAAGAAGAGGGCTGACAACAGGGACAGGAAGATAATTATCTGCCTCTACTCTGCCCTTGTGAGGCCCCAGCTGCACTACTGCATCCAGGGCCCAGAAAAATATTCTTGAAGTCGTGGGCTGTCACATTTTAGGCCCCCAAAGGTCAGCAGAGTTGGTAAAACAAGAGAAATGGAGAGGGTGAAGAAGCACTTTGCGCAGGAAAATTGAACTGAAGAGAGGTGTTAACTGTAGTAAGAAGGACTTTTCCTTGGAGGCAGGCAGGCAGGCATTGCAAACAGTTGCTTTTGTCCTTGGTAGGATGTTCTTGCAATAAATTTTTGCTATCTTGCTATACTCCCCCATAATCACAAAGTAACTAGAAAACATCTACCAATTGTTTCAAAGTTCTGAAAATGCCCACTGCCTCCCAACAGCACTAATTCAACACTTGAAAACACCACTGGGATGTCAGTAGGAAGCTGAGATATGTGTAGGTGGACAGCAGAGGTTTTCCACAAGGCAGCCACAGGACTAATGACAGAAAACTGTTCCTGGTCATTCCCAGGATTGCTCCTTAAAAACAGTATAAAAACAACCAACAATTTGCCACCTCCTGTGGGATTACAATCAGATAATAATTTTGGAAACAGTTACTAATGCTCTGAAAAAAAATGTATTTTGACTGCATATAAATGTGTTGGAAGGAAGGATTGTCTGAGCTAGATTTCTTTCACCATTTTTCAAAACCTTACAGTTTTAACTAGTTAAATCTCTTTGTGGCACCAAAGCTGGATATATCAGTCTTATTGCAATGAAATATGATGTCAACTGTACAGTAAATAAGTTTGGAAGCTTTATTTTATAACAAAGAGCAAACTCCAATTTATTTATGTATTTTTGTTTGTTTCTCACAGCAAACATGACACTGCTGCCCAGCTTTCTTGTGTATTTCTTGATGTCCAAGACAGGCTGGAAATCACCTTCAAATATCTGAATTGGATAATCTATATTGTTTCAACCTCTTCTCACAACTATTCAAGGAATCTTTGTGTACCCTGACATTTTCTTTCCCAGATTATAAGTATAGGTTTTAACTGCTGGACCATCACAGTACAGTAGTGGATGACACTGTTTGGCTGTGAAATCCCTGTGAGCAGGGCTGAACTGTGAAGGTTTAGCCTCAGATGAGCAGTGACTCCATTGTGAGCCCAGTTCTGTCAACTCCTATGAGCTTTGGTGTTACTGAGAGATGGCTAAGGATTTCAGATTACTAGTATTAAACCTAACTTAAAGAATTAAATAACAAAATAGTAAAAAATCTCTTATGCTGTTAGAAGTTCTTATGTAGTGTTTTTCATTAATCTAGCTAAAACAACTTAATTTTAGAAGTCAGTTAAATTAGTCAATTTTGTCAGTAATAATAATAATATGGTTAATTAATTGGACCATGTTCACCTGCAAGACAGAAGCAGAGCTAAAACAAAATATAGTTCCCTAAAAGTAGCAATCAAAATCGAATCAACTGCCTACAGTGTCGCTTTATAAAAAACAGTTGTCAATTAAAAGAAAAAAAAACTTTTTCTGAGGTTTGCTTCAAAATACAATTTTTAAAGGCTTAGAGCACAAAATATTTTGTATCCTATTTTTTTTTTTCTTTTTATATTAAGCTATTTTAATTTCCTTGATTTAACAAATGATTCACAATTCTTGGAGTTATAAATTCTATAAACAGCACTGTGTCCAGTTCCGGGCTCCCGGTACAAAAAAGACAGGGATCTCATTGAAAGAGTCTACTGGAGGGATACAAAGATAATAATGATGTGGAACACCTCCATTATGAGGAGAGGCTGAGAGACCAGGGTTTGTTCAGCCTTGAAAAAAGAAGACTCAAAGGGAATCTGATCCATGTCTCTAAATACCTAATGAGCAAGATGCAAAGAGACAAGGCCGGACTCTTCTCAGCAGTGTTTGGAGATAGGATGAGGGGAAATGGCCACAAAGTGAAGCATAGGAGGTTCCATACAAGTGTGCATGGGAACTTCTTCTAGTAAGGGTGATGGAGCCCTGGAGCAGGTTGCCCTTCTCTGGAGATGCTCAAGACCCACCTGGACGTCTACCTGTGCAACCTGGGCTAGGGAGTTGCTTTTCCAGGGGGGTTGGACTCAATGATCTCTGGAGGTCCCTTCCAACCCCTACAATTCTGTGATTCTGTGGTACTCTCCATTTCATAACAGAAAGAAGGAAATTAAAGTTTTACACTGACTGAAGTTTGAACAAAATATTGAGAATCATGTATTAAGATATTAAAATAATAGAATACAAAGTATTGGAAAGAAAATATGGTAATACATTAAAAATGTTATAAGAACTAAGTAAACCACAATAAGAAATTAAAATAAAAAATTAATGTGATAATCTCCTGAGGGAAGTGGTAATTAAAATGGGTATATTCTTATGAAATGCTCTCAATGAAATTACACTTAAAAAGAAAAAGGAATATTCAGCCAAATCTAAGACACCATACATCTAAATAACAATGCTTCTGCTCTTCAGCATTGATACAATATTTAGAGACACATACTTAGATTTTCAAGAGAAGACTGTTCCTAATACACTAGCTTTTCTAATACATTCTGGCAACTCTGATCATTTTAACTTAGCCTATGATCATTTAGTAAACCTGAGACCTAATTTTTATGATGCGTTGCTGGACATGCTATTCCTTTTTCAAATCAAAAGAATATCAGGCACTTCTGAAATGACCTAAAATACATTCAAATCAATAGAAGGTCTTTCATTTCTTTGGGCTTTCATCTAGATTTCAGATCTTATTTGAAAGATAAGGCCCTTCAATTGTAAGTGTAGAACAAATAGCACTACTGGACTGGTTGTCTTATAACGCTGAAACGAAGGGCAGAGGTACATACTGTACCTTTTTGCCTTTTAAATAATGGCATTTGAGAAATACATTTGGCAGTGGCTTAAAAACATTAGTCTTCAGAAATGTCTTGTAACACCTGTACCTGGATGCACCTGGATTCAGATAATGAAAGCTGTGGGAATAGTTATTGCGGTTCTTCAGCACTGCTCCCTACAGATAAATGTCTCAACAACTTGGCCATTATCTTCAAAGTGTTTATTGATCTGGATCTGTTATAATGAGAAAACAGCTTAAACTTGCAAGAAAGAAACGTTGGACAAAACTCAAAATATCCACAAAAAACCCAAATCCATCTGATAGCCTGGACTTTCAAACGAAGAAAATCAATTGTTCCAGTGGCTTTCTGGAATGAGGGAAGTAACACTTATCAGACATTCAACTAATTCCTATAAAATCTAGGATCTATTTTAAATATTATGGTGTTTTTTTGTTTGTTTGTTTTGTGTTTTCCTAATAAAACTACAAAGTCCAGCAAACAAAAACATTTTTACCCTTGATAAAAAACGATATGCATGATCTTATTTAAAAGAGAAATAGAAGAACACGGGTTCAATAGGCCCTCAGGAAAAACATGAAAGGCGTTTTGTGTATCCGCAAAGAATTGCCAACCTAATTGTTTCCTCTTTTGTTTTACTCTCTGGGAATGTTCTAGATCTGCTTTTCGTCAAAGAGGACCCTTTTCTTCTGCATCCTACATAAATTATTCACATGAGTTCTGTGAGTCAGTGATAGCATGATAGCAGCTCTGTTATTTTATGTAATTGCCATACATAGGTAATCAGAATGCATTATGTTGCAAAGATAATCACAATGGTGTTTTCTGTTGCCATGTCATCCTGGGAGCCTCAGCAATGCATTTTTGTAATACCTCACACTTCATGTGGATGGGAGAAAATTGTCAAGAATTTCCTAAGGCTTTGCATTTTTTTCCACAAATACATTAACTACAAAAAATGTTCCAGGTTAGTGACAATTCCTTCTTTTTTAATGGCCATGTCCTTTTACAGAGTTCTATTGTATTTAGGCACATGTTGCCTTAATTTGGAAGCTTAAGAAACTCTGCAAATGTATTTTTTGGAACCACTATGCTATTACTTTCAATGAGTGATTCACACAAGAGTCACTTTATCAGTGTGTGCACAGCTGTAATGAACTAGTTTGTGTATCAGGCAAATTTTGGTTCATGAATTTCAGCTTAATTGACACAAATTCCATATTCTTTGCAGACAGCATCAGACTTGAACACATGCAGGTGATTTTTTTCCCTTTCTAGAGACAAAGATTTACGACAAAGATTTATGTTCCTGATGACAATATAAGATCTCCTGCTAGCTTTCAGTTTTCTCTTCATTTGAAAAGTTCAGGAGGCGGAAAACTGTTCTATCAGACATTTTGAGAAGCATGCTGATATCATACTAACAGGTACAGCACCAGCCCTAATTTATACAGTGTTTCATCACACAATTTTTATGTAGTGCTAATTTGTTTGTTACATAGGCACTGTTTTCACCCTTAATTTGTAGGAAATTAAACATGATAGGCAAGTTTGACACCAGTTAACTTTAATAATTAAATAAAAGAGGAATTTGAACCCTGATATATTACGATGCATCTTTTTTTAACTTATATAGAATATAAAATGGGAATTATCCATAAGGAAGACTTCATAGCTCTTCTGTTCTGTCTTCCAGCCACTAAAAGCTGTTTTTAATACATCCTCTTACTTCAATTTGTCTGAGATCATTTTCCTGATATCTCTGTGTATTAGTATGCATACCTTAAATACTTTCATTTTTTTCCAACCAAGACTTAGTCCATATGAAATGGATAAAAATAAAAGCATTAATTTTTAGAAGAAGAAAATATTCTATTAAATGCATTTCCTTTATACCATTTTTTCTAATTATCTGTTATCAATCTGTATGAGCTGGTACAGTATCTCTGGGAATTTGGTTTGCCACAGAAGTCTACTGGAAAGTTTCTAGATTTGAAAAATTCAGATCTCCAAGCAGCAGTTTGCAAAAGTGGTAAGGATCTCATCTCCATGAGTTTTAGGAACTTCCACTGCAATATCTAATTAAATTCAGGATAAAAAATAATAATCAATTACATAAAGACATAGAGCAGATTGCAGTTGGGAAGGGCTAGCAAAGCCTCTGGCAATTGTCATACCTTGCAGTGACACAATCTCTTTCGTTTTATGTATGCTATGAAGGCAATTTAATATAATTTAAAAGTACAGTATTTCTAACTTTCCTCCTAAAATTATTTCTAAAAGCAGAAGACATTGGTCCTGAAATTATGTTAAAAACTTTGTTACATTTCACCTGTATATATAAATAAAATATAAACAGTATAAATAAAAATGTACATATAATCTAAAATCTTTAAAATATGTCCGTATTTTTTAGCAGAACTATACTGTCCATATAATTACAATATTTTTAAGTAATATTTTTTCATGTAAAACATGTTAATATTCATATCATTTTGGCATATACTTGTAAATTTCAAAGTTTTTTAGAAACAAACAAGTTTTTACTATATTGGCTTATTCAACAATCCCAATCTAGAAGTATTTTCACATAACTGAAAATTTTCAGCATTGGCATTTTGTCCATAAACTTCCTTGGTTCTAATGCAAAGTGCTATTTGTAGACATTTATGAATATTTCTAGAACAGTTATGACCTTCCTTATGTAATGTAATTACAAAGATGAATGTACAAGAAAAAAAAATTGTATGCATTATATACTGTCATTGCAAGTTGCTTCAATTTTTTTACTTTAATTTTATACTCAACACGGCTTAAGCATTTTCTGCTACTTACAAAACTATATAAACACTGTGGCTTTCATTAAAAATCCTAAACTTTCCACTGATTTAGGTACTGGATAAGTTGCAGAAACTGACATTCATTTTCTCAAAGTAACCGAGTTTTATTTCAGTCATTTTCAAGGGCTTGGGAATCTGAAGGAGGAAGTGGAAGGAAAATAACAATTATGAGTATGGATTTCTTGGTGATTCAGTGACTGAAAATTTAAGGATGCTTTTTCTGTTATATTTTTGTGACCTTGAAAGTTATAACTTGAAGCCAATACATTTGTGCTGGTTCACCACACACACTTGATCTGTTGAAGCAGTGACTCATGAAGTTCCAGTGCAACAAAACCATTTGATATAGAATTTGGAAGACTAGAGAAGCTGTAAAGGAGAATAATTTAGGAGTGACATAATTGGACTAGAATTGGAAACCTTCCTAAATCATTACCATTGTGACAAGAGTAGATTAGTATGAAAAAAATTGGTAGCTATAAAAAAAATTTGTATTATTTCAGCCAAAATATATATTTGAAAACTAAGTATTGAAGTAAATTATGGCTTACTTAGTGCTTTCACCCCCCTGCATATTATATGGCATGGTGACAAAACATATTTGTACATGAATTTTTTTTTTTTATTGATCTATTTCCTGTTCCAGTTCAAACATAGACTTTAAAAGTGATTATTTAATCCAATTAAATCCAATCATAAAATGGTTATTTTTCAATATAACACTGATTCAATATTCTGATGTTCACGAGGTCATAAAATATGTAGAGATTTAATGTTATTAATTTGCATTTATGTGTTATCCTAATAAACAATATGAAAGAAAATCTGTCTTAGAGATGCATGGTAGACTAAAGTCCTCTTTTTCTCAAGAATTTGTTAAAATATTCTTTATATATTATATATATAATGTATAATATTAATTATATATATAATATAATATAATAATAATATATATTATAATATACATATTCTTTATATATATCTTTATATATATATATTTATATATATATATTGGGATTTTTCAAGAAGTATATTTTAGACAATTGTTCATTTCTGCATATCCTAACTCAAAAAGTTGAGAAACTTACTTCTTTTCCAATGAAGATTATTGCTTTTACACTTTGACTGCATATAAATCTCCATATCAATGATGTGTAACTCTGGGTTTTGAGAACTCAAATTAATAAGCTATAATTTAAGATGCATAAGTGACAGTATTCAAAACACCATTTGATCTTGTAGGTAAAGATATTCTTTTGATCCATTCTACTTTTTTATATGTATCCATTTGCATTTTTATTCTTAGAAGTCATTATCTAAATATGTTTTCAAGGTCAAATACATATTTAATGCACAAATATCTCTGAAAAGTGATTCAAAATTGAATTTTAATTCATATAGTTTTATCATCACATTTACTGTATGATTATGAGGTCTTCAGCATTTGAACCAATGCTAGACTGCTCAAAGGAAATGGAGGGAATTAGATATGCAAATCTTTTAACATAATTATTGTGACAAATCCTTGTCGATTTTGTGCTGAAGAGTCATCATGGTAGCACAAAACATAACTATTTCTATATTCACACCAACTGCAGGGGAATTATGTAAAATGTTATTACAGTGTTTTATTGTGCATCTGAGAATTAAAGGTGCATTACCACAGGGTTATTACCACATGGTGGTAATAACAATACAGGGCTGTAGCAGGAGCTATAAAATAATCATTAGAATAAAATTTTGCCATTTATTTTCAATACTGCAATCTCTTTAATAAAAGAAAGCATGACATCACAACCTATCACATACATATCTATATCTTTCACATCTTACATAAGAGAGCTGAGAATATGTGGGGGAGGCCAGGTTCAAAACACTCCTCTTGATCTTGTGGTGCAATGAAATATGTGATCTGTGGCCTCCTTGAAATGGCTGAGAGACAACACTCTGGATTACCCTCAAGGTGCCACTGAGGGTACACAAGGTGTAGGATCTCCATATCAGACTGCCCTGGCTCTGTAGATTCAGACCTTTTATTCTGTTCTCCAGCCCATTTCCCCAATAGAGTGTAAGAGCTCCATATTACACTGCCTTGGCTCTGTAGATTCAGACCTTTTTTAGGGGTGAGGTGTTACATGTGTTCATAGAGTGCTGTGAACCTTTTTAGGATGCATTCAAGGACGGTCCACATGAGCTAAAGATGGGATGCTCTGTACCTGAGATACAGCAACAGCATTATCCATTAGAGTAGAGTATTGAAGCTATCCAAGTGGAAAAGCTGCAAAGCAGAGATATAGTATCTGGGCCAGTTTTGCTGTCTAGACAACAGGAGCAGCATGGTCTGAGTGCAGATCTTGATGTTTTTGTCTAGCATGCAGTCTGGCATAATTAAGGATATATTAGGCACTGTGGTCAGTATAAATAATAATTGACAACTTATTAGGATAAATTGCCAACTAAACATTGAAAATGAGCAGGTATATAACAAAAAAACCCAATATAATTTCTGAAATGATTACAAGTTGATGAGTATAACAAAGTTATTCATCCATTAAATGTAAAGCTTTTCAAGGTTATTTGGGACTGCCAGCTCCCATTGGTCTCAGTTTTTCTGGAAATTTGACATGGCTGTATTAACTGGCTGACTAGTTACGGCCTTACTCATCTCTTTACCTTGTAGATTACTTGTGTTAACTTCTTTACTAAGCTGAAGACATTAAGAGCAAATCTTCACATGTTGTAAACAGGGAGAGCCACAAAAAGATCTCAGAAAAGTTGTACGAGAATAAAATAGCCCCCAAGATTTCCATAAAAATTAAAAAAAGTGAAGATCCAAAACTATCCAAGGTTAACTAAGTTCTTTAAGTTTGATTGAGACTAGTATGCTTGCATTCTGTTTAGATTTGTGTGAAATCATGTACCTATGAGCCACAGTTTTTTGCCAGTAAAATTAAATCAAATTCCCACTTGGCTTAGCTTGGACTCAGTATTTCTTGCTAACAAAACTCCACTCAGCAGAGAGCTGGTAAACAATTTCCATTTAACTACATCTGCTTCCATGCAAATGTGCATGTTCTTTTGATCTCTGCAGATCACCCTGCAATTTTTTCTGAATTAAGCTAATATTAATGGAAGCTGAAAGTGTATGTATAAAATTGTAAAAAAAATAATGTCTTACACTTCAAGTGTGATTATCTATGATCAATCTTGGAATGAAAAAAAATGTCAAGGATTATAACTAATGTTTATAGCATGTTTACCCTAAATCATGAGCACAACAGTGTACAAAGAGCAAAAACTAGTGGGAAAATTGATAATGGCATGAAAATCCTATTCTAATTACATCATGATGATATATTTGAATCTGAAATTTTGAAGGAGGACACGCTTGTTGGAAGCAGCTTTCAAAACACTTCTCCACTAGTTCAAGCCTGTCTTCTGTCGAGTCTTGTATGGAGAAACAGATCTGATTTGCATGTGCATCTCCCAGCTTCCTTTCAGGAAGGGGGAACATAAGACAGAATGGGACAGTCTTTAGCAGGGTCTGTTGTGACAGTACAAGGGGAAATGGTTTCAAACTAAAAGGAGGAGGTTAAGATAGGATATAAAGAAGTGCCTCATTGGTGGTGAGGCACTTCTTCCTTGTAACCAATCTATATCCATCAATAAGGGTGACGCCCCATCCCCGAAGACAGTCATGGTCAGGCTGGATGGGGCTCTGAGCACCTGATGGAGCTGTAGGTGTCCCTGTTCATTGCAGAGGAATTGAACTAGATGACTTTAAGTTCCCCTTCCAACTCAAATGATTCTATGATCCTGTCCTTGCGTCCTGTCTTTACCATGGCAGGAAACTGCTAAGGAATTCTGCCTTTAAAGCAGGCAACCACACAAGCACTGCATGTTATTTTTAAAACCATCCCAATTGAAGGACTGAAATAGAAAACATGGTGATTGATTTTAAAACCAACAAAACAAATCAGGCACATCTTTAATTACAGACATTAAAATACATAATAATGATAAGAAGGCAAGATGCATTGTCTTCAAAATGAGTAAAATATTCTCAAACATCTTACTCATAACATATAAAAGATTGCTAGATTGCAAGTTATAGGTATCTAATCAAATAAAAACTTGTGCTGTTTTATGATAAAGCCTGATCCAGAGAAAACTACATTTTAATAAAGAGTGCATCCAGTATTGTGTTTCTTTCAAGGTTATATGAGACAAGTCAGCTACTATGGAAATGTGATGTGAGCACAATGTTTATACAATAGGAACTGTAAGGGATAGAATACAAAATATAAGATTTGTTTCTAATCACGCTTTACTTACCAATATTTAAAGCACAGTGAGAACTCTGAATGGTTATTCCACAGTAGATTAAATTTTAAATCAAGCTCATAAACAGCCACTGATAAAGCTAATGCATAAAACATTATGAGAAAAGGAACCACTGTGACTGAACTCTAAACTACATTCCAATCTATAGATCCACAGACTCTGACAGCACAATTATATATATACGAAGGGATAAAGTCCAAATTAGCTTCTAGAATCATCATCCAAAATTTCTAACAATACCTGATTTCATAAGTGGTTGTTTGGTTTCCCTTATTGATTATGTCAGGTTTTGACTATTGATTTGAACTTTAAAGCTGACTGTACGGTGTGTAACACAGTCCAAGATTCACCTGCACTACTGAGTAATTTAGTTCCTATAAAGAAAATATTGGGGTAGTGGTTTAAAATTGATAATTTTATTTAAATGCCAAAGCTCAGTAGTAACTTACATACTACTTATGTGTTTCTATTCTCAGTCAGTATTTTTTGGATCTAGGCTTTTTGTGACTCTTCTCAAGGGAAATTCCCCACTATGTAAGAGGAATTTTGGAGCCTTGTTACTCCCTCTTCAGTTACAGTAATGAGCTAAAGAAAAATAAATTGAGAAATCTGTCAAAGTTTAAGGACAATGAAAATATAAATATTTCAAACTTCTTTTTGAACGTAAGTAACATTTCTCTGAATCATGTTTAAACTAATCATACAAGAAACATATACACAGACTGAGTTAAGAGTAAGAGCAAAGTTTTGCAGATCCCAGAGAAAAGTTCAGAATCTGATATACCAGTATCAGCAATAAGTTGTGTTCAGAAAACTCAGGTGAATGTCTTTTGGGCCAAGCAAAACCACCTATCCCTTGATAAAAAGCTATTTCTATTTTATCTTCCAAAGTTCATAAAAAAACAAAGATGAAGCTTTACCAGATGATGTGCATGTTAGTGCATTTGCTGTATAGATAAAATTCACTCAAGTTTTTCCACTGTAATGGATAATAAACCAAGACACACATTTAGAGCCAAAATATGAAATTTTGTTGACACAGAAATATTTAACTCAAGCACACTAGATATCCCTTTATCCATGCACTTTGGAGTATGCTGTATATAATCCTTAAATGAATGGATCTTAAAAAAATATTTGCAGCAAGCTACTCTTTAAAATCCAGTGTATTCCTTTGCACTCCATTTGTACAACTTATGAATTCTATATGAGCATAGTAGTGGCTTATCTTTACAGTGCCAAACTGTAAACAGGGGCGGTGATGGGCTGTCAGTTCCTAATGGTGCTGGCACCAGGGAATGCCTGGAGTCTCTGATTCAGATCTTGATTTCAGTTACAGTAGCTTTATCTTATGAGTCAGTTTTATTGAGCATAGTCACTCTTAGGAGCCTGAACCAGGGCAAATGCAGTTGATTTACAACACCAAATCCTTCCGACTACTGTTTCGTGATGCTACCTTTATTGCAATCTTTGCTCTGAAGTGGACATGAAGTAACAGGATTGTTAGTTTGTTCAGTTCTTTCACTACTGTCAATCTGAAACAGCGAAAGGACAGGTCTGATTCTCATGAAATACTAATGAATACCAATTAGAACTGAAAAGTCACAAAAGTTGACATACTTTTAATGAAGTTGTATATTAATGGCATAATTTTAGGTTTTTGAAAAATGAACTTTTTGAGTGGTGAAAAGATGAAAGAGACTGGAGAGAAAAAAAGAAAAAAGAAAAGAAAAAAAAAAAAGAAAGAATAAGAAAGAAAAAGAAACATCCAGGCAGAGGAGTTTATTCAATACTTTGCAGTAAAAGGGTATTAGGGGCAACTGTTTAGCATTTACAACTTGGTCTTGAAAAGGAGGATTTTTATAGAACATAGTGATTTAACTATGAAAAAGAACTTAATTGTAAACATTCTTAGATAGGAAAGAATAAGCACATCTTTCCAACACACTGATGTTCAATTCACAGAGACACGTGGTACCGTACAGAAATTCTTTTGCAGCATATAGCAAAGAGTTGCTGCAAGTTTTTTTTGCAATTGTTGCATTGATCTTGATATTTTTCTTTCTTTCTTTCCTTTCTTTCTTTCTTTCTTTCTTTCTTTCTTTCTTTCTTTCTTTCTTTCTTTCTTTCTTTCTTTCTTTCTTTCTTTCTTTCTTTCTTTCTTTCTTTCTTTCTTTCTTTCTTTCTTTCTTTCTTTCTTTCTTTCTTTCTTTCTTTTTTAGCTGAGGAAACTTAAATTTTATCAAAAGAAATGAAAACTATTTCTGGTTCAATGGCAGTGTTGATCAGAATAAAGAAAGAAGGTCACATGAGGAAAAAGTAATAGCAGTAATTCAAGAAGAAAAATACGAACATTTAAGTGAAGAAATTGACTGTTAGTATAGCCATATATGAAAAAGGAGAAACTAATTTCCTGCCTAGAAATGCTTTAAGGTGCTATAAGACTGCTAATTAATGTGATTGCTCACACTCGAATTATATATGCCATGATCAGACTTCCTCAAAAGAATGGACTGCCACAGTATTTGGATTGTTTTAATAAATATAGATCAAGTCTGAAAAGATAAAGATGGTTTGCCAAGAATTTTTTTTTAATCTGTCTAGTCATCACAATATCCTATGAAAATAGCATCATGTGGGATGAAGAAAGACTTTAAAAAGTGCCATCATACTATAAGTTGTAGGTGAGAAAAAATTGCAGATCCTTAATTCTCTCAGAAATGAGAAAGTTTGGACATGTGTACATGTGTATATTTACAGACACAAAAAGTTGTGTGTGGAAGGCTGTGTTTCTGGTCCACTTCTGGACATCAAAGGGATAAAATGTTCAACAAATGAAATTGTTCAGGGTATGGGAGCATAGATGTTAGGAATCTTCTGTCTTCACAGATATAGACTATTGTGGACAAACTGTTAAAACTGAGGACAGGCTGTGTTCAAGGTCAAACTCAAGTGTTTGACGTGTAATCCTCTGACCAACCATCCCATAACCACCCTGAAATTGCCACCTCCTGTTTTATAACATCTCCCAGAGCATCTATGCCTACTGTTTGCCCAATAACAGGGTAGATGTCATATGGCTTGGCTGTGTGACAGTTTAACATGCTGTCCTGTATTTTGCAGATCAAAAATATAGCTTCCAAAACACAAGCACTGAAGAAAGGGTAAAACCTGTTAAGCACACTGTAACTCTATGAGTACTACAGGTACACCACTTTTCCAGATAGTGGAACCTTTGCTTTTCATAGAATTGAGTTGGAATGAAGCCCTACAGGACATCTTGTACAACTCTCCTGCAATGGACAGAGACGCCTACAGCTCGATAAGGTTGCTTAGAGCCCCATCCAGTCTGACCCTGTATATCTCCAGGGATGGGGCACTCACCACCTCTGAGCAACCGATTGCAGTGCTTCACTATTCTTATTGTAAAATACTTTTCCTTATATCCAGTCTAAATCTCTCATTTTAGTCTGAAACCATATCTTCTTGTGCTAACACAGCAGTTGCTGTTAATTACATCCTGAAATCTTTCTATTCAGATTTGGTCAAATGCACTGTTTACTGCTTGAGAGTCCCTCAGATGTCTTATGCAGAAAATATTTTGGTTTTGTTTTTTTTTTTTCAAAATATTTAAAGTGTATCTGAAGTCTAACTTTTTACAATGTAATGGAAAAGTGGAAGTACCTACAGTAAGGTTGTAATGCCATCCATCCTCTAAAATTTTGAATTAAGTCAAAAGATAATGCTTTGCCAAAAACTAAATTCTGTCTCATATTTCAGATCCTTTAGAAAAGAGGACCAATTATTCTATCAGCTTCAGTGTAGAAATCCAGACCAAGTCTGCCTATTTTATTCAGACTAATGGCAGGCCCTCATTGGGGCTGATTGGTCTGAGTCAAGAGGAATACTTTATTGATTTCAATGGGGTCTGAATTGCAGTCACAGCATACAAGAGGCCTCACCTAGAGTACTGTGTCCAGTTCTGGAATCACTGGTAAAAAAAAAAAAAAAAAAGATAGGAATCTCCAGGAAAGAGTCCAGCAGAGGGATACAAAGGCAATAAAGGGTGTGGAACACCTCCCTTATGAGGAAAGGCTGAGAGGCTTGGGTCTGTTCAGCCTTGAGAATAGTAGATTCAGGGGTGATCTGATGCACATCTATAAATATCTAAAGTGTGGGAGTCAAAGGGACAGGACTCTTCTCAGCAGTGTGTGGTGATTGGATAAGGGGAAATGGCCAGAAACTGAAGCACAAATGTATGTAAGAAATTCTTCACAGTGCATTGACGGAGCACTGGCACAGGCTGCACAGAGAGGTGGTGGAGCCTCCTTCTCTGGAGACATTCAAGACCTGCCTGGACTCCTACCTGTGCAATCTGGGCTACGGAGCTGTTTTGGCAAGGGGTTGGACTCAGTGATCTCTAGATGGTCCCTTCCAACCCCTATGATTCTGTGATTCTGTTATTCTGTGACTAAGGCTCTAATCCACAGTGAAGCACAGAATTAGGCAGCAATACCCGATCCTCATTAATGCAAGTTCATTTTTGCAAACGATAACTGGCATTCTGCTATGATAGCACCACTGAAAGGGTCACTCTTTCTGTCCACTCACTGCTGGCTGAAGTTTTCTTCCCCAGCCACATCCTGCTCATGACCACCTTTTCTTACTGGACACCCACTGCTGCTGTTGCTTCTCTTTGTGCTGCTGGGAGCATGCAATTAATTTTGCCTGAGAAACATCAACATAAGCTCATACTGCTTCTATTCCTGACTTTCCTGCCAAATTAACTGATACTATAGCTGAATGACAAGGAGATGTGGGTTCTGCTGTGGAGAAGATAGATAATAGTACAAATAAAAACTCTGAAATTTGCCTGTCACTGCTTGTAAGCTTGACCTACTATGTCTAAACATCTATAAATTTGATTAAATTTTCTCTCCTCACATTAAAACATGGAGTGAAACTTACTTGGATAAGATAACTTGGATAGAGACTGAATACTTGAAGACACTCCATATCTTTAGGTATTTTGAGCTTTGGTAGTTCCAAAACCCCAAATGTACAACAATAAGCAAGTATAAGAAAGGACAAATCAATGGAGTTTATGTTCCCATCTAATCACAATCTCCAAAGAAGGAGAGGTATCAAAAGAAATTTAAAGGCAAGGAAGGCAATATGTCTCATTGTATTCTCTCTCTACTGTCACAGGGAAATCTAAGTAATGGGCAATAATAGCTCTCATTCCATAATTCTCTTTCACTGTCTACAAATTTAGTAATGCAGACTATGAAATATATTAAAATACATATTATTAAACTTCTGAAGGAAATACATAAGTCTGTCTGGTTTTTGTCCAGGAAAATAAGTGAAACAGACAGAAAAAAATGGAGTATGATATAGAGTAATCATTTTTCAGTTGATAATAGAAAGACGTACAAGGTATAATAGAAATTGAAGTCCTTCGAGAATTATGTGAGGACTTTGCTAAGCAAGCCATTACATGTTATAATTGATGATGTAAATATGCTGACAACTTGACAGTAAAAATAAGCTATCATTTTATTAAAATATACGCATAAAGTATTTTGTTTTTTCAGAGAACTGAAGACATTTAGACTTCTGCTTCTTGAATTAATATAAAAGCCGACAGAATGAGCAGATTGGTATTCTCTACATGAATCAGCACTACTGTGGCATGAGACACTGCCAGTTAAGCTTGGACACATTAAATAAGACAAGAAGAGTGGTAAGATTTGAGGATCTTGGTTAGCCTTCCATATTTTAAAATACATTGACTCTTGCAGCTAAAAATATTTAAAACTAAATGAAAAGTTGAAAACCAGACACTATCTCAGAGTTCACCAGGGAAATGCCTTGAATTCTGAATGAAATTTTTACAGTAAATGATTTGTGTTGCTTTTATTATCATTTTAAAGTAAGGCTAAAGTAGTATACAACTCCTTCATTGTAATAAACTTTAGAATGTAAATACTCAGTGTTCTTATTAAATTCAGCAGGAAATTCTCTTTCCTTATTGAATTGTGTCCCTTCTGAAGAGACTGAGTTTGTACAAGTATATTCTGTAGCTCAAGTCTGTTAAATATTTATTTTTTCTTGCTCTCTGAGCTTGTGTTTCACCAGATATTTTAGCAGCACTGTTTCTAAGAATTACTTACAAACTTTGCTTTTCCCATGACTGTGCTACTTATTCTTCTTCCTTTGGCACCTAGACATACACTTTTACTTCCTGAAAGATTTTACTAAAGAAATCTGCAAGCTGTCATTTCGCCTCTGTGTTCCTTTTTCTTTTCTCATCAGTCTTTCTATCAGGCTTCCTTGCTTTTGGGCATTCTGAAATAAATTTGAAATGTTAAACATGGTCTGAAGCAACCTAGTCTGAATAAATTTTCTGTTTTTCTTTTTTAATTTATTATTATTATTATCATTTAAATATTATATATGTATCTTCCAGAACAATGACTGATGCAAGCTTTTCTTTCTCGTCTTGTAGCTACCACCATAGGGCCCCAGCAAATCAAGGTCTTCTTATGATTGGATTGTGTGAAAGAGAGAGAAAAGAACAAAGAATCATCTCCCTAGAAGAACTAAATTTAAATACAGGAGACAAAATGTCACATTGTGCCCTGTACTTTTAAATGCCTGGACATGGAGTGCAATACCTCTGTACAATTTCCATCTCACAGATGACCAGGAGTTCTCTGCTTCTTTCATGTTTTACCTAAATTATCTGCCCAGGAATGAAACTCGTGCAAGAGAGTTCTGGAACAGCACTGGCCTCAGAAAGCAGAGCAACACTGGTGCACGCAATAAAGATGTACAAGACAGCAAGAAACACACACAAGAAATTAGCTGCTCTATTTTTTCAGATGATCTAAACAACTCGATCTAATTAATGTAGGAAGTTTTTAGAAGTGCTATTGCTGAATTCAGGCTGGCTGAGTCAGTGTCCTTCAGAAGCATCTTTGCAGTGAATGCTGGTATTTTAGGTTTAATGGCATTTGACATTTTCATCTTCACCATTCCTACTGTTAAATAATATTAAAATGAAAATGCGTTTCATCTTATACCCGAGTGATGCCTTGCATGTGTAGACCAACCTCCTCACCCAAAAAGATGCCTGGTTGTTTTTTACCCCCTGTAAAGTACTCACCCATGTCATCTTCATTTATATATATACAAAAACCTTCAAACATCCTACATGCCTGTTAAGCACAAGTGGAGTAGAACTTGACAATTACACAAAGAGTGTACTCAGACAAGGATGGCCAAGTAATGAAAGGATGAGCAGTTTATGACCCATGGAGTAAGTCAATGTTGTTAGAAAAATTCTCAGTGCCCACGGCCAACTCACTCATTCCCTCATTACTCAGTAACATCATGGGATGGCAAACTATATAATATGAAAGAGAAACTTGCACATTTCAAGACATGGAGCCCCACAAACAAGCTGGGATACTTCAGATGTCACTAAAATGTTTCAATTTCTTAATAGAATTTCTTCAAGATCTGCTTAGTTTGCAGTTCTGTCTGTTGTTTTTTGTTGTTTTTTTTTATAACTATTTCTTTGGATTTTGATCTCCAATTTTTGGATGAACGAACTTAAATAAAGTATTTCTAGTTTCCAGAAATCAGACCTAGTTTCTGAAATGTTCTAATCTAAACAGTTGTAAATGAAATATTTTAAAGAAAATGAAAAGAAATGTCTTCATAGAATCATACAATCATAAAATCATAGAAATAGCAAGGTTGGAAAACACCTCTAGAATCATCTAGTCCAACTGTCCCCCTACTATCAATATAACTACTAAATCATGTTCTTAAGTATGATGTCTACTCTTTTTTGAACACCTCCTTGGGCAGCCCATTCCAGCACCTGACCACTCTCAGAGAATACATTTTTCCTAATACCCAACCTGAACCTCTCTTAGCACAACTTGTCCTATTCCCTCTTGTCCTATTGCTAGTTACCAGGACCAGAGGCCAACCCTCATGTCAGCACATCCAGGAAGTTCAAGTTCAGTGAGTGGTAGAAGACAATAAGGTCTTTCCTTAACCTCCTTTTCTCTAGGCTAAACAAGCCAGTTCCTGCAACTTTATTGTCCTTCTCTGGTCATGCTCCAGGGTCTCAATGTCTTGAAGAGAAAGGTCCAAAAGTGGACACAGTACATGTTATGTGGGTTCACCAGAGCTGAGTACAGAGAGGTGATCATCTCATTATTCCTGCTCACTGCATTATTTCTGATTCAGACCAAGACGCCATTTGTCTTCTTGGCCACATGAGCACACTGCTGGCTCATGTTCAGCTGAGCATCGACCAGCACTCCCAGGTCCGTTATCTGTGAGTAGTCTTTCAGGCACTCTGCCTCAAGTTGTAGTGTTGGCTGGAGATTTTGAGACCAAAGTGCAGGACCCAGCACTTGGTCTTGCTGAACTTAATCCCTCAGTCCAGCGATCTAGCCTGTCTGGATTCCTCTGTAGGGCCTTCCTACCCTCAGATAGAGAGTATCCCTCTTTCAGAGAAGCTTTTCCTAATATCCAATCTGATGACCCCCTGAAAGGACTGCCATTATCAAAGTGTGAAGAAAAAGGACTTCATTAGCTCTTTATATTGGTTTTCAGTGTAACATGTAGAATACAATCAGAAGCTTGAACCTTGCTATCAGAGTAGATACAAAATATCATGGCGATGGTTACTGGCCACTTCGGTAATTACATTTACATCTTCTAACAAAATCAGATAATACAGATCCTTATATTGTCAAATAGTTTTTATTATTAATGATGTTTGCACATTCTGATCAATTAGCCTTTTTTTTCTGTTTGGTAAGAACATTACTCATCAGTGGCAACTAGGAAAGATTGAATTAATTCATTTGCAGTTAGAAAACACTTCAGCTCCAATTTCTCCACACAGAGTGCATAAACTGAAATTACCTTTTTCAGCAACTTGTGCAAACATTAGATTTTTTTTCCAGTTGGGGAAAATACTCCTTTGATTTCTTGGTCTGTGAAAGAATATGTTTTTTTTGTTGTTTTCCCCTTTTTTTTTTTTTTTTTTTTTTGTAAATGCTAGTCAATGCCTTCTATATATAATGAAGAAAAAAATTAAGGCTTCTAGCAATAAAATGTTGAGAAATTAAAGCAGTCCTGTGTTATGGGAGGATGATCACTGATATGTAACTAAGGTTGATCCAGCTGGAACTACAGAGTTTTTGTACTTATGGGAAAAGTGACTCCTAAGGTACCTTAAATGATGACGTGATACTCAGATAGATCTTAAAGCAAGCATTCTCACATTCTCAATGGTTTCTCAACAGACACTGTCACTCCCAAAACTATACTCAAAAAAATGTATCTGTTATTGCTGCTTTAACAAACTAGACAATTTAGGAAGTCCAGCAATTGAGTTACTTGCTGATTGACTACTGATTGCTTCAATTCTCATAGTTTAATGAGAATGTGACCATAATAACCTTCCATATATATTGCTCCATGACCTTTAGCAGACATTCTCAGTTTTGAAATGTGACTCAGCAACCAATTTGAAAGACACTATTGATTGGGTTTCTGACCTATGTCTTGCCTTTCATAGTGATTAGTGCTCTGCTTGAGTCAAAGCTGTCAGTGTGATCTTGTGATACTTTGGGGAAAGTCAACTACCCTCAACTTGTCAAAGAATCTACGCAAGGGGTTAATAAAACACTGCAGATTAGAAATATCTGGTACTTCTTAAATACTTGAAAATACTTGGGAAGCTCATCTTGTATAAACTACTTAGGATATGCCTTGGATGCGACAGGGGAGACTGATACTCCAGCAGTAGGAAAGCATGCAGAGAAGTATCCATGCAGGCTGCAGAGCATTACTCTTGCCTAAAGGAGGAGGCAGCAAGGTAGCAAAACGAGCAGCCTCTCTACCTCAGCCACAGGTAATTTGGACTCAGAACTGGATTAAAAAATAAAATTAAATAAAAGTACCTCATCTTTGGATCTTTCACCTACACTTTGAAAAAGTGGTGAAGATATAAAGGAATTATTTTTTAGTTACATTCAGCATCTTTTAGCACAATGAATCATTAGCAGTAAAATTCAGGAGAGCATGTTTGGAGTGCAAATACCAGGGTGCAACTTCTGACACTTCAACTTTTAGTCAGTACAGCAAATGTTAGGTTTTTATAATTTTAGATTGTATTGAAGTTGCAGGAGTGCTGCACCATATGAGTACTCCTGAGCTTTGCACCAAAGCCTCCCTTCTCAGGTTGGTATCGTTTTATTCTCCTTCACCATTCACAGGGATTCTAATTCAATAATTAATCAGATGACAAGTTCACCAAAATGTTTCTGGAGGAAAATAATTTTTAACTTGGATGGTTTGATCACACCTTTGTTTGGGGTAGCTCTTTGCAAAGTGTGAAAGAATGAATACTCTCAGGGCAGTCACCATTTGCACAATGGTAGTTTGGTAGTTAGAAATACCACTCTTTGCTTTCCCTATAGAGTTGACATTTACACTCAGAGTAATTTCAGTATAACCTATAAAGTGAAACATCCGCTTTTTCTAGAAGTGCTTGTTTGCTGCAGAGTTGATTCTTTTGATCTATAGATTGGGTACACACAGTTAGAAATTATTTGGGATAATTTACATTAAAACATTTGAAAGAAAAACTGTAAGATGTCTACTTGAAATAATTTAGCTCTTTGTTAAGGCCCCTTAAGGATGAAAATTAACATGCTCAGCTACACTTCCTGTAAACTAGAACCCAACTGTCAGTGTGTTGTAAATAATTCCTCAAATTAGTACTTGCCATGGTAAAATAAGGGCAAGTTCATTGTAGAATTTGTAGGTCTCATTTGTTTTCTGTGAATTGGTTGCTAATTAACTGATGATAATATGGTAGTAGGGATGTTACATAAATGTTCAAGGGCGTTTATGATTTTTATCCTGGTGTTTAGCAAGACAAGCACTCACAGAAAGTCTAGAATAGCAATGCTTTTTGGGGAAATTGTTTTGGGAAAAATGCGAAAGCTAATTTGTACCCAGTGTTTGGAAAAGACATTGAGATGAAGAAATATGCTTCGAAGGAAGATAATGTAATTATTATATTGAAAAGCAAATGATAAAATTAGATTGCTATATGAATATTTTACTGTAAAACAAAACAGTACATGCATGATCCTATGTGATAATAAAGAAAATTAACTGTACAAGATTCAGGTATAACAGTTGGCAACAGTGTTACCTATTATCATCAGGTGGTAATCAGTTTTCCACAGCCATAGGGTTACCTACTTCTGTTTCACTTATGTAGAATTACAGCCTACAAATATTGCTATATTTGTAACAACGATATAATTAAGAATTTTTCAACTTAAGCAGTACCTAGAACTTTTTACTCTCATTTCAGTGGATTTTATACCAATTTTTTGATCATTTCCTGAAGCTAGTAAGTGGGAGAGACATCTGTCAATGTCCCAGTTTTTGTGTGACCCAGAAAAGAGATTGTTGTATTGGTATAAATCCAGTGGAAGGCTGAAAACATTATTAAGGACTCTGAGCACATGAAACAGAGAGGTTGAGAGAACTGTTCAGACAACCCATGGAAAAGAAGTGCAAAGGTGGAAACCTGACCTTTAACTACCTGATGGAAGATTATAGAAAAGACAAACTTAGACTCATTTCCAGAGTAAAGATCAAAAAATGAAACAAGTGGAACTTCAATTATAAATTATGAAAGAGAAAAAAAAATCACTAGGGTATGATCAAATACTGGAAGAAGTTATTCATAGAATCAGAATCATAGATTATGAGAAGTTTAACTCATTACAACTCCTGGCTCCATACAAGGAAATCTGAGTTAAATCACATATCTAAGAACGCTGCATTGTCCAAAGGCTTTTTGAACAGTGACAAGTTTTGGGCTATAACTGCTTTCCTGAGGAGCCATGACCACTTCCCTCAAGTCCCATAGAGGTTGTGGAGTCTCCATTCTTGGAAATACTCAAAACTTGACTGAGAACAGCCCTGAGAAAGGTGGTCTAACTTTGAAGTTGCATGTAACTTCAAAATTCCTTGTTGGTCCTACTTGGACTGTGTTCTTGGAATAGATGACCTTCAGAGCACCCTTTCAATCTAAATTATTACACAATTCCACAGTTTTCAGAAAAAGAAGAAAAAGGAGTTTAATTTTTTTTTCTTTTTATTGTGAAAGATTAAACTTTATAAGTATGTATTAATTCATTTTACTTGAGAAAAATTCTAATATTAACCTCATCAGCCTAGAAAAATTATTTTTTCAGTGAAATCTAAGATAAGAAAACATCTCAAACTTTTATTCATTAAGTCAACTTCTTTGAAAGACACATTTCTATAAACAGTGTCATAGATAATAATGTCTTCAAAGCATAGCAAAATATTCGTAAAGACAAAAAAATATATGATAAATGAAAATTACAAAAAAGTAAATCTCATCCCCTAGGACAGTGTTCTGAGTTATTGTATATATTGTCACTAAAATTTTTAAGCAGTCTTTCCAAAATGAGGAAACAATGACAGATCATTTGCATAAATTCTACTGCTAGGTATAACATCAAACATAAAACCAAGAAATAGGCTTCTGTAGAAAGAGCTGCATTTACGAAGAGTTCGGCAGATTGTTCTAACAGTTACTGAATACCATACCTAAACATACAAGCAAATTAATGAGCAAGCAAGTTTTTTCCACCGTTTTCCAAACAAGCCAAAATCTCCTCAGAGAAACAAGGGCTTGAGAGATATTTGTAAAGTCAACACTGAACTTCCTAGAACTGCTGTATGATCAGAATACGCACTCCAGGAGCGGCGTAGAAGGAAAAACATCACCATGACCTACAGATACTTATGTCACCTAGTGGTCAGTACACGCTATATGCTTTCTGGGTTCAGTCAGTGTTAGGGCCCTTTCTGTTCATATGGAGGTTCAGACTGTGTCAATTCTGACAACCACGGTGAAGGTCTGGAGTTAGATGCCCTTGTGACAGTCAGGTTTTACTGATTTGTGGGAAAAAAAGCAAGCTACAAATAAAAATGATCAACAGCAAACAAACAAACAAATAACAAAAAAAAAGAACTATCAGGAACATACTACAGAAGTGCCTTAATACATATCCACAGAGTTG